>OZ010787.1:578246509-579639842 GCA_963932465.1 Maratus speciosus
CGAGTATACTCGTGGCTTTAATTTATTGATTACTTTGTCACCACTATTTTAGAATAAAAAAAAAAAATGCCTCATTTATTGGCAGAAATTTCGCTGTATTAGTAAAGCGAAATTTATCTTTCTGAATTTGTGCTGGCAAACGACCTTCAACAAAAAATTTGAAAATTCTTAGTTTTGGCAGCGAATGGGTTAAATCAAGTTTCATATTACATAACATTTGCCTACAATAAAGTTAGGGCCAAGTGGTTAAGTGTAAAACAGCAATTTTCATGTTTAATTTCTTGCCATTGAATTAAGAATTTGTGCTGTAATAGATATTGGATAATGATTTCACATAAGTGTCAATCGCATGAGCCGTTCATGCGATCCGCCGCGCTCCCCATGGAAATTTTTGAGGTAACCCAGATAGCATGAACATTAGCAGAAAGTTTGATTTTTTCTGATATTATCTTGCCGTGACAAATTTGAATTGAGAAATTCGCAGCAAATCTCCCGCAAGGTATACCATCACCCACTTGCATGAGTAGTTTGTTGTGAAACTGATGGCAAGACTGTCTTTAATTCACGAAAGCAAAAAATCTCTCTGTTGAGAGACTCAACAACAATGAGAATCAGCACATACGCAGAAATTGCAGAAATTTTATTCGGTAGGCACCGTTTTTTCTAAACGCTATACTTATTAAATACCAAAAAATGCTCGAAATGAAAAGTACAAATATTACCTAAACTTGTTTATGGTGATAAAACCTATGCATGCGCCTTCTGACGGCGCTTTCGCATCAATAGACCTGATCAGGTCTATTGACCCCTTCGAAGGGGTTAAACTTATAGTGTGATATGGAAAGATTACTACTTTGCAGTAAGTTTTCAGTATTTTTGATTACTTGTTTGCCGTTAGTTTGCAATAAATTTGATACAGCATGAATTTAACTTGCACGACAAGTTGAAAACACTCATAGTTATATTGTTAAGTAAAAAAAAAATTCAAAAATTGAATTGTTTTTATTAAACGTATTTATCATTTCAAAATTATTTTAATTATTAATTGTTTAGATAACTAATTTATCAATTGCTTGTTTAAAAACTATTACATGAACTATATAATAGTTTTTATAGGGTAAATGCAAATGTATATTTTTTTAATTTTCGGTTATTATAACGTTATTAACTTCATTAGGATGTATAAAAGTGATAAGGGTTCTGAAGATAAACATGTTGTTTATTCATTTATTAGTTAGCTTATAATATTATTTTTGCTCTTTAATTATAATTAATTAATAATTTCTTACTTTTTGCGAATTGTAAATTATAACTGTACTTAAAAAATTAAAATCTCTATAATATCACCTAACACTGTTAAAAGGTATTTTTACGTATTTGCACAATGTTGCATTATTATTATTATTATTATTATGTTTAATTAATTAATTAATTATTACTTAGACTTTATGTTTTTGACTGATTTTTCAAAAAATTCCTATATTATTTTTTGGAAATTATAAATTAAAACTTTTGAATAAAAACTTTAAGTGCTATTAATAATTGCTACTAATAATTGCTATTAATTAATTCTCAAAAAAGTTAGGAATTTTAGTATAAAAATTAAATTAATATTTTATTAAATATATTTTTTATTTAATGTATCCTTAATTTATTAAATTAATAACATTATTAATATACATTACATTTTTTTACTTTAAAATAAACTCAATACATAACACATTTTATATTCAATTTATCATATAGTAGTTATAAACTGAAATTTATCTTTTACATGTTTATTTATTTTATATTTAAAGTCACCGAAATTTAAAACTATTAATATAATTAATAATAAAACTAAAATAAAAAATTATTAATTTTTTTTCTGGTAAAGTGGGAGGAAAAGGGTAATATTAAAAATCAATAAATAAACGACAAATACAAACAAGTTGGAAATTGCTCGTCAAACGTGGCAAATGAGGTGCGTTCGTACTATAACTAGTTTTATAATTATTTTTTGCACCCCATATTGTACTGAATGTATATTTTTTTTTGCACTTCATGAGTGCATAGCCTGTGACATCATTAAAATGCACTTGCAATAATTTTTTCCCATTCCCCGTAATGTAACGCAAAACTTTTGACTGTCTCTGTAATTAAACTATACACCGATTTTCATAAAATTTCAAATGGCTCGACAAAATTTTGTAACAATTATATATTTAAAATTTCAGACCACTCGGAAGGCTGTAACATCATTAAAATGCACTTGCAATAATTTTTTCCCATTGGCCGTAATGTAAAGAAAAACTTTTGACAGTCCCTGTAATTAAACTATGCATCCGATATCCATAAAATCTGAAATGGCTCGACGAAATTATGCAACAATCATATATTTAAAATTTCAGACCATTCGGTTGGGTTGTTTTTGCTCTGTTATGTGCGGAGACAGACGGGCAGACGGACGGACTGAACGACGACTATAGGTGCTACGTATTTATATAATTACGAACGCACCTAAAAACCTTAGTTTTGTCAGTTAAAAATTGGAAATAAAATTAATTAAAATATTACTTACACTATTGCATAAAATAAAAAATAATCATCTTACTACAAAGAAATAGGCCCAGTTTCAATAAAATTAGTTCACAAAAATCGTCTGCAATGGGTGAGAAGACTGTTAAAAATGCAACCAATAATTATTTTTTAAAAAAATGAAGCGGTGGGTGGAGTTTTCTGACAACAAAATATTTTTCCTGGCACACCTAATTACCAAATCACTATTGTTTTCTCAATGTTTATAATGGTAAAGTAACTTATGAAAACAAAATTATAACTTTGTATTATAAAAGTAATAAGAAAAATTAAATATTTTTGCTTCAATAAATATATCTCATTTCTGAATTATTAAAGGAGAGGATGTAGAAGAATGATTTGAGGAAATGTTTACCTACAATAGCTTATAAGTGTCCAATTGAATTATTGAAGACATTTAATATTAATCTAATTGTAAGAAGGAGAAAAAATAAGAACAGTTTTTTAAATTATTTAATTAACGATGATAATTTAAAGGTTCTAAAAAACGTATGAAAACAACCAAAAAATCATCTATGGCAGTTTATAGTACATATAAAATACATAATATTAATAACAAATAATACAGCTTAAAAAATCCATTTTGTTAAATAATAATAATAATAAAAAGACAATGTCCCCTGTAAAATTATATCACATTGTTCAATCAAACAAATTTTCAGCTCGCTGTGATTTCATTATCACGAGTTATAAAAGTTTAAATTTATCGGACTGTTATATTCAACTTTTTTTTTAATTTGGGGGGTGGGGGGTGTTAAAAAATTTTAAAAAGGTCCCAAATAATGTTTAAATTACAGCGTTTGGCGGCCCATGACAATTAGAATACGAGTTATAAGGTGGTGGGCACCGAAATGACAAGGGACCGAAATGGCTAAGGACCTAAATGGCCAGGGACTGAAATGGCTGGGGACCGAAATCGCCAGGGACCGAAATGTCTCGGGACCGAAATGGCCAGGGACCGAAATGTCTCGGGACCGAAATGTCTAGGGACCGAAATGGCCAGGGACCGAAATGTCTCCGGACCGAAATGGCCAGGGACCGAAATGTCTCGGGACCAAAATGGCCAGGGACCGAAATGTCTCGGGACCGAAATGGCCAGGGACCGAAATGTCTCGGGACCAAAATGGCCAGGGACCGAAATGTCTCGGGACCGAAACGGCGGGACCGAAATGGCGGGACCAAAGTGTCGGGACCGAAATGTCGTGTACCCGAAAAATACATGTATTTAGTGCTTTTAGTGTATCCTCCTCTTCCCCCCCTGTTTTGTAACCTTTCAGAAAATTTGCTGTGAATTAATTTTTTTTTTTTTTTTTTACTCAGAATTCACATTAAGCTGGCTGTAGGTCCTGGTCCAATTAGTCCGTGTGACCAAAAATAACTAACCATTGTGATTTTCACTAAGGTTTTCATATTTTTTGCTAAAATAATTATTAAAATTATGACACACAAAAACTTTATTCTTAATTAAATTATTTCATTTTCAGGAGCGGTCATGATTCTGATAAGTCGAGCATTTCATATGACCTACACTCACAAGGAGAGGGTCCGAGGTTGGTCTCACGGAATCCAGCGATCCTTTGTACATTGATAGAGTAGTGTCAATAGATAAACATATCAATAGGATAAAGTGCAATATTCAGGGGGGCCGTAAAAAACGAGCCCCAAAGTTCACCCAATTGACTCTTTAATATATAATCGGATAAATTAAACTTGTTTGCGGCAGGCTCGATAGCACAGTTGGCAGCGCGCCAGTCTTCTAATTTTCGTTTTTGCGGATATCTGCAGGTTCGATCCTCCAACGAGGATTTTTCCCCCCGACAAAATAATGATAAATTATTTTTGAACCACAATTTAAAAAAATATATATATAATTATTTAAATGTAAGACAAATATAAATATTGGCGCATTCGCACATATTTATTTATTTACAGAGAGAGACAGTTTTATTGCATCCTTATGGATATAATGAAAAAAAAAAGCAAGAATCTTATGCAGTATATACGTATTTTTTTGCATTCAACATTTTTGCAAATTTTATATTTAGTTTTATTTACAATCATTTATATTTATTTTACAATTAGTTACATATATTTCACAATGACGTACACTTATTTTACACTTATTTAAATTTATTTTACATTTATGTCTATACTATGTACTTAAAAAATAAATGTGTTCTATTAAAATTGAGGTTATGATTACTTGCAGGAACCGGGATGATAATTATCATAAAAACATATGAAACAGAAACTTTTGCGACAGCGTGCACGAATAATAAAAGAAGTGTTTTTACAGGAACAAGGCGTTTAAAAAAGATCATTTGGAAAACACACTTCATTGACATTCATAAATATTATTCTTTTATGTAAAAGTCTCGATGCATGCCAGGCGTATTTTATCGTGTTACAAAATGTAGGTGAAGAGAGTTGATAATGCACAATTGAATGAATTTTTATACAATCCTAGCAAGAATTAATTTCTCTTTTCTGTTCAATTAAACAATTACAATTTTGTAACAGCTTAATCATATTTTTCACCTGCTATAAAAATAAACGTCGCCTGGTTTTACCAAAGCTGTGCTTCAACTGTAAGTTTTTTTTTATCACAAAGTAGTTCTAGAGTATTGTGAAAAAGTTCATTCCCGGGATAAGCTTGGCTTCATAAGAAATAGCGTCTGAAGACTCCGATGTAATTAAATTATTTTCAGAGAGTAACTTTGCGTCATACACGACTACATCTTTTAATATCAATTTTGATGATTCGCTATGAATTGTGTATTATGAAATTCGCTTTTCAATATTTGTAAATTTAGAAGCTTCTTCACTAGACATTTTTTACAAAATAACTTTTTTCATTTTAATTATGACACTATAATAAAGAACAACGTCTAATCACCGCAAAACTTTAAAAACAAAATGCCGTACTCAATCGCTCTGCGGCAGATGGGTGCTTAAATTTCAACAAAAGAAAGGTAAACATTTTAAACCCACCCTGTTCATTTTCTATAGCGTACTTGTTTTGCTTAAAAACCACCTGCAAATCTACGTACAAGGTTTTTAACCGAAAACAGTTATTCTAATTCCAAACATGAGATCCCATGATAAAAAATAATTATGTTTTAAAAATTAAAAAAAGAAAAAAAAATTAAATTATAACATTTTAAATTGACCAGATAAAAGTAAAATAGCATATTTTAATTTTATGTAGCGTATTTTAATTTACTTCGCTGAAAACAACAGGTATCTATTCATAGACAAGTTTATAAATAAATGTCAATAAAATTAAATTTTGTCGACTGAATAATTCAGTTATTTTCCTTTTTTCCCCCCATTAGATCCATAAAGCGGCAATATCTCTGTAAATTAATAAGCACATAATATATATAAGTGTGTGTGTGCGTGCAGAAGCATATTTTTATGAATATTTGTCTAACTTTAAATAATTAGATATATATTTTTTAATTATGGTTTGAAAATAACTGATCATTATTTTTTCTGGAAAAAAAAAAAAAAAAAAAACTTGTTGGAGTACCGAACCCGCAGAAATACCAGAAGGAGAAAATTGAAAGTCTGGCGCGCTGCCAACTGTACTACCGAGCCTCTTGCAAGTGAGAGTAATTTATCCGGTTATATACTAAAGAGTCAATAATAGGTGAACTTTGGGGCTCGTTTTTTAAGACCCCCCTGAATATTGCACTTTATCCTGTTGATATGTTTATCTATTAACTATACTCTATCAATGTACAAAGGATCGTTGGATTCCGTGAGACCAACCTCGGACCCTCTCCTTGTCAATGTTTTAAGAGCTGTGTGTAATTTGGCTATTTTCACTCGTGTAATGTAGTATACAGGTTTGTGCGCTTGTCTCCATTTGCTCGGAAATCAGACCCTGGTTTTATTTCTTAAAGTATCTTTCACGGATAAAATGTGGTACAATTTTTTGTTTGCGCGTGGTTTCAGTCTTTTTGCTTTTTTGCAATTCTCATCCCTGCTGAAACGCAACCGGGGGCCGGGGGGGGGGGGAGTACTGCGACTTGTCTCCACTGAGCTCTATATACAATGTCGAGCTCAGTGCTTGTCCCTTTTGCTGACTGTGCTAATTACACTTTCAAAACTGGGACGAAAGAGGCTTGATTTTTAAATCGGTCATTGGACTTGGGCTCAAAGTGAAAATTTTATTTATTCGGAAAAAAATAAAGAAAAAAGGAACTTTGGAAACAAGAATGCAGTCTAACTTTCTTAGTGTTTTACAACCCTTTAAAAGTCAGTCTGAAAGTTAATCGAATTATTATTGATGGGGTGTAAAGAGAAGTATTCTGATTCTGAAGTCTTGTAAAGTAAAGAAGCCATGGGATATCCTTTGTCTGTCTTCGCTTTCTGCTTTAAGTCTTTTCCTAGAATTACTGAAAAACAAAACTCGCTTGTTTCTGTCATAGTTTTAAATGATATTTTAAAATAATAATTCTGATGTTTGCAGATTCCTGCCAGTGGTTGGATACAAATAACAAATTTGCTATCTTAAAAAGATTTTCTGAGTTACAGAAATCACGAAACGCTGTCTCAAGAGATTATTTTGGGTTAATACTTACTTCTATATGAGATTTTTAACCGAGAAAACTAATCTTGAAACAATTTGAATATGTTATCAACAATTTTCTACGGTGTGCTTTTGGTATCGGTGTCGGGCTCCATAAAAAGAGCCGTAACTCATCTATAATATGCACGGGAGATGTTAAGGCTGTTCTCAAATCCAAAGGGGCAACTTTATGACATAAATTTGAATTCATTTTTGTTCGGAAATGCATGATACCAGCAGGTGTTATTGTTCAGAAACTATGTAATTCTATCTATTTTTCCGATTTTTGCAAACTCAATAGATCTTTCAGAAAATAGTGTCAAAGTGGGCGGTTTGAACCGAATTTTCGCGCGAAGGAAGACAGAGCACTCAAGAAAGTGCGAAAAACGTGTTTGTCACGTAATCTAAATCGCTTATAACTCGATAGGTAATTGATTAATCAAAAAAGGGAAAACATAGTTTGATTTCAAATCGCTTCCATGGTTAGGCTTTACAATTTTATATCTTTCCGTTTAAATGTGTCAAAACGTTTTGCGCTTGTTGAGCAAAGCAGTTGAGAAGTCTTAAGAGAAAAGAGACGAAACCAGTGTTAAATTCAGGGGGTGCCCCCCCCCCCCCGGAAGATTTCAGATTTCGTGTTTTCAATGGTCAAAAAGTGCAATCCCCCCCCCCCCCCGGGAACTCTATAATGTCCCCCTTGGAACCACAGAAATCCCTCCCGCAGAAAAGTGTCTGAATTCAACACTGGACGAAACGCTCTCCAGCTCAATTTTTAGACTAGCTTTACTAGCCTTTGGGTTCAGCCAGGCTTGAGTTTAAAGTGAAACTTTTATTTATTCACAAATTGAAAATGAAATAAAAAAAGTTCCATAATTTGGGAATAACAGAAATTTGTGTTCTGTAAGTTTCCTAAAGTGTTTTAAAAATCAGTTTGAAAGGAAATTGAATTATTATTAATAGGATATAAGAAGAAAGAATCTGTCTGATTATGATGCCTTTTCACCGTCGGTGTTAGTAACATTAAAAAAAGTCTTGGGATACCCCTTGCCAGTCCTCTCTTTAATGTTTGAAGTCCTTTTCCAGAATTACTGGAAAACAGAATTCGTGTGTTTTTGACTTGTACAATATTTTAAAGCAATACAAATTGTGACTTTCTGAGATTTCTGACTGTGGTTGAGTATAAATAACAAAGCTGTTTTTTAAACAGATTTTCAGGTTCATGAAATATCAAAAAATTGAAAGAAAAAAGCATTTAAGCTACCTGACTCCGGGTTACTAAAAAAAAAAAAAACCCCGAATTCGTCTTTAGCATGCACTCATATGATTTCCTCCCCCCCCCCTTTAAAAACATAGTCTGTATTAATAATTATAAAAATTAATTACTATTGCTGACAATTGACTTGCCTCCTTCATTAAAAATACATATTAGAAATTATTTTGTATTAATACATGGAAATTATTCCAGAGAAAACATTCGCCTTACATACAATATTTCAAATGAAAATCAAATTTCAAAGTGATTGCTTAAGAGGCGCAAACGCCAACATAGTGAAAAAGATTCCATGCCGGCACTCGAACCCGGGCCATCAGTATAGCGCACTGACGTTCTACCGACTAAACCACATGGGACGATACCCAGCCTGGAAAATTTCTCACTATTATATGTTGCCAAGGCTGCAAACTCCGCACAAGATGGAATATATATCGTGAGCCGCCGACCTGGGGCGAACACGAAACTTAATTAAATCCAGCATCGATAGAAACTATATTAATATAAGATTAATATACCCTTACCGCCCTCTCTTTTTAAAGCATTATGTCTGCGTTATGCATATACGGGTGAAAATGAGTTTCGATTTCAAAACAGTTTTAAAGATGTATTCAATACATAATAAAAGGAAAGCGAAAAATTATTTTCTTCTGCTACCTGATCAGCACCTCTTTAACGATGTGTTGTGTTCCAAAAATCGTCTTAGCACAAACTTTAACAATATTTTCTGAATGATGCTTTACTTTTAGAAGGAAATAACATATGTTCAATCCCTGGCGAACTAAAATCAGAATACAGAAAAATGTATTATTCATGTCATGTCACTTTTTGTCATGTTTTAATCCCTTTTTTGGCTATACTTATTTCTATTGGGTCGATCGGAAAGTCGTGTCATGTTGGGAAAATCAATTCATACAGGAAAATTCTGCCCGGTAATTTTTAGACATTAGATATCGGAATGTCTATTAATTAAATGATAGAATTTTCCGGTACGAATTGATTTTTATGACACGACTTTCCGATCGACCAAATATTTAAGAAGATATACTTAAATGAACACATTAATCGTGAAGCAGTTTTTAAATTTTATTAACACTTTTTTTCTGCGTACTTTCAGTATTTGGGTTGGACTCTGATGGCACAAAATTTTCTCAAATGAAAACATTAATCGTAAAATAGTTTTTAAATGTTATTAACAGGACTCTGATGACACACGATTTTTCAAGCTTGGATTTCAAATCATCTGGTTTGGGCTCATCTCGAGTATGCACTCATATGAATTTTTCCCCCTTAAAAACATAGTATGTATTAATAATTATAAAAATTAATTACTATTGCTGATAATGGGCTTGCATCTTTCATTAACAATACATATTAGAAATTATTTTGTTTTAGAAAAATATTTCTAACTCAAAAAATTCATATGTTATGTATTATTCATGTCACTTTTTGTCATGTCTTAGTCATTTTTTGGCATGTATTAGTCACTTTTTCTGGTCTGTCACTTCCTCGCTCTTTTTTTAAAGCATTATGTCTGCGTTATGCATATACGGATGAAAATGAGTTTCGATTTCAAAATAGTTTTAAAGATGTATTCAATACTAATAAAAGGTAAGCGAAAAATTATTTTCTTCTTCTACCTGATCAGCACCTCTTTAACGATGTGTTGTGTTTCAAAAATCGGCTTAAAACAAACTTTAACAATATTTTCTGAATGATGATTTACTTTTAGAAGGAAATAACATATGTTCAATCCCTGGCGAACTAAAATCAGAATACAGAAAATTTTTATGTATGTATGGTAAAAAATGATGGGTTCCGACCGATTTTAGAGCAGCCTTAAACATGTATTCCATTTATAGAAAAGGGATAACAAAAACAATTATAATCGATCTATCCGATAAGCATCCTTTTTGCAATTGTTAATATGTCCCCAAAATCGGCCTATTTTCCTCGAAAGTATTTTCTGTAGAATGATTTACAGAAAAATAAAGAAAGAGTACATAAAAAGTGTATGCATGTACGGATGAAAATGAGATAGTTTGATTTCAGATTTAACGATGTATTCCGTTTATAAAGAAAGGAAAACACAAAAGACTACACTCGACTTCTGCCTGAGCTCTACCTTTTTCTGATTTTTATGTCCGAAAATTGGGTTTCAAACACTAACCTCGACAATATTTTATGAAGTATGGTATATTTTTAGAAATAATTGTTCCTTTCTCTCAAACTGAAGTAAGATTATCTGCAAACTTTATGCATGTATGGATGAAAATAGGTGATTCCAGCTATGAGCCAGTTTCAATGTCTTCACCTATTCCAGTCTACCTGTCTAAAACTGTCCTTGTTCTAACTTGCAGGATTCGGGTCCAAGTATCGACTGTTGATACGCTTTCATAAACCAGCACGTTAAATCTGTGGAATCGAAAATTCTTTCGCTGAACGTTTGCTGGATAAGAGAAGAATATGAAGCTGGACAGAATACGATTATGTTAGTGAAACAATCCTCAATTAATTTTTTTAAAGTTACATTCTTTTACTTTTTATACGACCTTCCTAGACAAATGTGCTCAATTAGGAAAAAAAAATCCTTCAACAAGATCATGATAACAACAAAATAATTGCATATCTGTATTTTCAAAATAGGGGAACTTATAAAATTAGACTATTACACAGTTTAATTCTAGGAAAACATGTGACTTAAAAAAATCAGCAAAGAAATAAAAAATCCCTCCATTTGTAGTATCTGTAAGATTTTAAAGTGACGGTTTCGGCCATGGCGCACGAATAAGAAAAGGGCATATGTTTACAAACAGATACTTCCATCAATAAATCTACTACTACATTTTTGCCTTAGCGATCATTTCAGGAATTGTGACATAGACGAATCAGATCATAGCGATTTCTAGCTGTTAAGCGTAGGCCATTCAAATCGCCTGAACTTATAGATACAGTAGGAATCGCAAAGAACAGATAGGTTTTTCTTTCTATCCCAGAGTAATTTATCCCGCAGTGACGTCAGCTGCCCTTTTCTTATACATATGCCAGAAATATGTCCCGGGTTGCCATACCGCACAAATACGTAGACCACAAATATGTCCCGGGACGTCAGATATAATATCAATGTTTAGTTGGTAATCAAATGACTCGGGAAGAACGTCAAAAAAGGTCCTATGGAAATAGGACCATAATTAAGAAAATTAGGATTTTGGAGGGGAGGGAGGTGGAAAGGGGACTGGTGATGAACTAAAAAAATGCAAGTTAATAAACTAGCAATTCAAATCACCTGGCTTCTAAACTAAAAATATAACAATTTAACCTGGAAAGAAAAAGGCTCTTATAGGAAATTTAACAGCAGCTCTGCCGTTAAAATAGTAAAGTCGAAAGAATAAATGTATATTGCTATGAAATTACTGTCAGAAATATCGATACAAAAGTTGGAGCACAATTGGCTCCTACCAAATCGAATAAATGTCTGGTTATACTTTCGGAAAAGAAACAGCTTTCCAACAATGAATTACTTGTAGTTTGGAGAAAAATTAGTGACCTCCCCTAGGGGCAACGGGGGGGGGGGGGGTGTTAGGCAAGGGAATAGAATAATTAAGCATGGATACTTAATTCCAATGGGGACAATAATCTTTCCAACGATATACAGTGGCGGTCAAAAGTTTCCGGCCAGCATAAAATTTTTGGTTAATTTGTAAGTATACCCATATGAAGAGGAATCTCAAAGTGATACTTATACACTTTATTGACATAACAGTTAAGAACTTATTTATGGAATAAAAATAAATATTAATAAATTGACAAAATTAATTGCAAAAGAAAACGCATCCTCTCAAAAGTTTCCGGCCACTTTGGCAAGTTTGGAAAAAAATGGTGTTATAACAGAAAATAACAGTGATCAACAACATTTACAATTAGTATTTTGTATTCAAACATTTAGCAATAAGTACTGCGGCGCAGCAACGTGGCATCGATTCAATGAACGGTTGTAAATCGTCAATGTTAAGTTTTGTCCACGGTTCTTTCATTTTTTGTGAAAATATGCTGAATTGGAATATTTATAACTCCACACAGGTTTCCAAATTAGTTTCAATGATTTTCTATTGGATTCAGATCGGGTGATTGGGGTGTCCATTTTAAAAGCGGGATTTTTTTTGTGCAAAATCCACTGCTTGGCGAGCTTGCATGTATGATTTTGGTCGTTATCACGATGAAACAAATAGTTGCGACCACAATGTTTCCTCCAATAAGGCAGCAAATGATCTTACAACATATCCTTATGCATTGCATTATTCATCTTGCTGCGGATTTCAAATAACGGACAGGCACGTTTTCCAGAAAATGTTCCCCGCAGCACAACGTGTCTTCCGCCATGCTTCATTTTAGTGATAACATATCTCGCATCTTATATTTTGTATTTAGGCGTCGGTTGTAGTATCTGTTATCACTGCCAAAAAGATTGAACGTCGATTCATCGGAAAATAGTACTTTTTTCCTGTTTTCATTTGACCAGTCTTTGTATCCCTTGGCAAACGCCATTCGGGCCCTCTGATTTTTTTTAACACCGACTGTTCCATAAAGTTCTACATCACGTAAGCGTCTTGACACTGTAGACCGACTTATTTCAGCAATATTTTAACCCCGTAAATCGCGGGGAATTGCAGCGGCATTTTTACGTGGGTCAACAACTGCTTTTCTTCTGATAATTCTGTCCACAAGAATAGTCGTTCACCGGGGTACTCCGGACTGTGGCAAGCTCCGATGGCCATGACCACCTTTATATATTTTTTTTAATATCGTTCACAGCAAATTTTTCGATCGACAACTTTGCCGCAATCTCACGAGAGGATTGTCCCTTTAGCGACAAACAAATCACACGTTTAGGAACACTAAATTGTTCAACTTTCTATTACTGAATTTCAAATACGTTATTCACGTTGATTAATTAACAAACATGGTAAAAAAAAAACACTTTGCCGATAGCAAAAATTAACGAATGACGAATGGCCGGAAACTTTTGCACACGCGAATTTCTAACCCCCCCCCCTTTACATCCAATATCTTCAGTATCCAATCAAAATGATCACGTGGTCAGAGGTAATTTGCTTATTCCTAACTTTTGGAGAAATTGTGCTTCTTCGCTGAAACGTTCTGTCAAACAAATTAAAGAAACTAACTGGCCGGAAACTTTTGACCGCCGCCACTGTATGACATGATGGGGATCTGGAAAAAATGACAAAGTGACACCCCCGAGGGGGCAACTAAGCCCCTAATGGACAGGGAGGGTGTAACCGAGGACATAAAACATTTGGCAACGTCAAATATACCTTTGGTCCTGGTCAAGGTATCAAAATGGGCATGATAATAAGATCGAACAAGAATTGGATATTTTAAAAATTACATGCATATTTTGAATGACCCTGTAATAACAACTAAAACAATGGAAACCGAAACATAGCGGAGTCATTTCCATTCTTAATATAACAACGAAAATGATACCAGAAGCAAAATGAAGTCATATAATATAGGATAACCTTTCGTGCAGAGTGCGTGTAACTGGGGAGGGAAAGCGGAAGGACAGAAAATAAGAGGACATTAAAGGCTTTTCAACGATATGTTACACGAGAAGGTTTGGACGAAACTAAAATGTGCCCCTCCCCCCCCCGAGGGGTAACTAAGCCCCTAATGGTAGGAGGGGCGACGTCAAATGTACCTTTAGCCAATGTTTCAAAAAGTGACATATAAGGATAGGAGAAGAATTAGACATTTTAAAAATGCATGCATATTTTGAATGGCCCTGTTCCTGTAATAACGATTGGTGGTGAAGGGAGGGGGGAGATAAGAGGGGCGGAACTTGAAAAATACAACTTTATAAACTGGTAACCCGAATAACTAGGCGTCTAAACTAAAAGTATAAATAATTTAACCCAGAAAGAAAAAAATCCCTTATACGAAATTTTACTGCAGCGCTGCCACTAAAATAGTAAAATCGAAAGAATAAATATATAATTCCATAAAATTAGAGAAGAAATATGAATATATTCCCTTAAGGACCTGAATCGAGGAATATCCGTATCGAAGAATCGAGCGCAATGACGATTCAAACAAAAATAAGCATGAACGATTCTACCCCTGTCGAAGAATCGACCGCAACGCGGTTTGAATTGAAGGAAATTAAAGATGAACTATTCTATCCGTAACAAAGGATTGACATTGGACCAGTATCGAATCAAATCGTCATTGTAGTCTATCCTACGATACGAGTAGAATCGGATCGTTCATTTTTAATCACTTTCTTGTATCTTTATAAGAAGAAAGTGTTGGATCTAAGAGGTTCCAAAAGATGGAGCAGTCATAAATAATGTCATTTGATGTTCCTACACTGTTAAAAATATCGTGAAAAATTACCTCTTTTTAAAGGCTATCTATTTTCTGACAAATGAGAACGCCTATGGAACGTTCTCATTGGTCAGAAAAAGATAGCTTTTAAAAACAGGTAATTTTTCACGATATTTTTAACAGTGTACCCACCTCCCGCAACCACCATATGTAGCCGGGTTCTCCATAGATCGGTTTCAACCACGTGACTATGTGCCCACCAATTTTTCACCAACCAACCAAAATCACCGATATTTTAGCCAATGCTATCGCTTAGCCATTCAAAGTGGAGAAAATCATAAAAATCGACGGACATGTAAAGATTGTCAAGTTGATTGCTAGCGAGGTTAACGAGAAAGACAGGCTACCGCGGTGGATCCGATTCTTCTTTTTTTACAGACCGCTGGTGTCACGCGATGCTCTTTTCGCACACCTTCATTGGTGCATTCGAGCATCACGTGACTCCAGCGGTCTGTAAAAAAAGAAGAATCGGACACACCGCGGTAGCCTGACTTTCTCGTTAGCCTCGAATGCTAGGGTGTGACGTGAGTTGAAACTGATCGAGGCTAACGAAAAAGACAGGCTACCGCGGTGCATCCCACCTGTCTTTTTTTACAGACCGCTAGTAAAGCGTCTAGAATACCTAGTGCAGAAATATGCTATCCAAACAGTGCTAAAAATTTTTATCCCTTAAATGTGCGACGATTCTGCTAAAATGCCAAGTGTCGATCGCAGCGACGTCTGTGGGATTTTCGTATTGCTAGTATTACATTGTATAGACCATAGATTAAGGACCAAGATGGGACATATCCGGCAAAATCTGTAATGGCAACAGTACTAGCGTCACTATCGGCAAGGGGGAAGAACTAACAAACCTCCGAAATTTACCTATGTTGAAGAAATATGTTTATCCTCTATGGTTTGACTATCTATTCGTTCCTGAAACGAAGCAGGTGTCAGACGATATTCTATTCATGCTTGCTTTATTTATTTAGCTGCTTTTTTTTACCGTACTTGTATTGTTTATTTTTAACTTACAAAATGATAATTAGACTAATAATATAAAAGAAAGCCGCAGAAAATTCTGTTAACCCGTTAATAGTCGCACGTTGGTCTTTTCCCCGCCCGAAATTCGTTATCTTCCTGTAACTCATTTCCCGTTAAAGTTACGATACCGAAATTCCGTGTAGCTGACCTTGTTTACACTCTTGTGTAGTAAAATTGCAAGTCATTCCTGCTATTTCTTAGCATTTTATCGCATTCTTAAGTTTCAATCGGTCTAAATGACCGCGATGCGACCACTTGCGTTAGTCTAATTTTCCCCCCTCGTGTTCATCCTTTCCCATTTCCGCGAAATCTGTGGGGGAAAGTTTCTTCGAAGTACGGACTCTCTGCCTGTTGTTATTTCGTCTTTCTTTCTTTCTGCTATTTTACCCGTTCATAGAGTACATTTTACTTTTAGAATGTGACTTAAAATTGTTTTATTATATTAGTTGTGAAGTCAGTTCGCACAAAAAACTGATGGATGGTCACTTACATTTTTTTTTTTTCATTGTCAAATATTGCGCAAATAAATTCTCAAATTGATAATCGTTTAAATATGAAAAAAAAAGGGAAATTCATCATCATTATTTGTAAGAACTTGCTTTCCATTTATTACCGGACCATATAAATGAAAGAAAACAGACAACACTGCCAAACTATTAAAAAAGGGAGAAGAGAATTTTGTGGGAATCAGTAAAAAAATTGCCGTATCTCCAAAATCTGAAAAGTATCGTTTTTGTACAATAAAACAAATTCGAGAGATAAAACAATTTTCTCAGAAATGTAGTATGTATATCTGCGAAGAACATACATATAATTTATTTGTACAATAAGAAAAATAATGAGAATTTTATAATGTAGGTTAGAAATTACGCAAATAAAAATCTCTTTTGATAATTCAGTGAATGTTTATACTATGATTTAAAAAAATATTTTAAGTATTTTTCTAAAATTTATCTATTGTTAAATTTTCATACTGTAAGTAAAAACACATTTTTTTTAACAATGCCGCAGAAAATGTTTTATTATTATTATTATTATTGAAATCCAATAGAGGCTTGGGGACGGTATCTAACAAATTTAAATTTGTTGTCCTTCATCAATTGTTCAAACTATTTTTCAGAATAATGTTTTCCAGAATATGAGAGAAAATTCATTTAAATTAAATTATTGCTGCATATTTATAATTTCGGAGAAAATGTTCTTATTGTTTTTATTATTTTAATGAATGTTACTATAAAACAATAAATTATAACATTAATACCTTATTATGAAATGTACAATTGAATATTTATTTTAATTAAATAGTTGCTGTAAAATACATCCATATTAAGATGAACCTTTCAGTGATTCTATTAATTAAAATAATTTATCCATCTTAGGATTTAGATCTACAATTGCAAATGTATTTAAATTATATATATAATTTCAATAACTTATTTATTATTTGCTTTATATAAGCGAAGTTCGTATCCAGAGTTTTTATTCAAGGGCGCTGCTCCCACCCTGAAATAAGTAGAAAAACTACAAATCGTGCATTTTCATTTGAAAAATGGATTTAATCACAAAATCTCGCGACCCCCCCCCCCCATACACACACACACACACACCCCACAAAATAAATAAATAAATAAAACGTAGTTACAACATTTACATTTATAATTTCGAAGTTAAGTATTTTTTACCTTTTTCTTTATTATATATATAATAATTATACATTTTTATTAATATTTGGTTTATGTGGTGTTTGTGATTTCATAATTATTGGTCATTTTCATTATTTTTCAATGGTATTATTGTACAGAAAGTTTATATATATATATATATATATATATACACATATAAATATTGTCTTTAATTGTTTATTGCATCAAATTTGATGGTTTTTCATATGTTTTAAATGAATTAATCGTCCGCAATATGCTGGTGAATTAGTGGTATTGTATTTGATTTTCTGTTGCATGTCATAGGTTCCATTTTTACTTTCAGTTTAATTGTTCACTTTAATGTCAGTGTAATATATTGATACTAAATTTATTAATTTTATTTTATTAAATGGATAGAGAGTACCGGAGTATCATAAAAATCTGCCTGACTCTAATTCTGTCCTTCCAAAAAAAAAAAAAAAATACCCCTATCACGAATTTAGATTCATATTCGTAAATGTTTTCCTACTAATTATTGATTCATAGCAACATCAGAAATCCAATCAAATCATTTACTATTTACTTTTAAGTATTTATGCAAAACGAAGAAAGAGTTATAAAAACATTTATCTAGATGCCAACTGAATATATACTTAAGCGAAATAAATAATTGCTGTAAAAAATTGTAAAATGAATAATTGCTGTAATCTTTTAAAGTTCAGTCAATATTTTCACCTTGCGTTATCCGTTTTCGATCATCTGATAACACCGGCAAGTTTCCCCTTCGTTTTCGGCCTGCTGGTAACGGCGGCAAATGGACCGAACGCGACTAATAACGTTCTAAAAAATGTCGCGACTACTCTCGGGTTAAGAATGCAAATATGTAAGTTTATAAGATTAAATTGTAAAAAATCAAATTCAGGTATTGTGTCGATTTATTCATATCGAATAAAATTTTATTGAGTGTAATGTCAGTACCTCTATTTATTTTTAACTTTTAGATTTATACAATTCTAAAAATTTGTCGAAAGGAATTTTTCCTTATCTGTAATATTATTATTATTATTTCTTATATGTTAATATTATAAACATTATTGAATTGATTGTACGTTATTTACATTAAAACAATATTTTTATTTTATCTGTAAGGAAGTGAAAATGCATAAATTTTAAAAGATTATTGTAACGATTGTTTAATACGTTAAACTTCATAAATTTATAAAACACGGGCTATAAAAATTTTCCTGCCAAAGGGGAGTAATTATGAAATTTTCTGGGACTTGTAGAGTTCAACATTTCGTATATTTTTATATTACACCATTGCTTTTGATATATAGTATTCAAGACGAAATTTTTACCTAGTATTCGTTGCACTTAAAACCGTTCACTAATCGTGTAAAAAAAAACATATATTCGTGCATGAACATAGAATAGATACTAGATATATAAAATAGAATGTCTATTCTATGTTCATGTATCGGTGTTATATTCTATGGAAAACGTAAACATGCAACATTAAAAAAAGAAAGATCACAATAAGGTAGATACTCAATAATAAGCATACTACAAGGATGGGGAGTTTCTTCCCCATTTTCACTAAGGGCGCTACGATCGCAATCGCATTACCATTACGCTCTATGGGAATGTCCGATCTTGGATGTTAATCTATGGTATAGACTAGCAATACCTTGCAGCTGTAGAAAATATCCTGCAGATGTCGCTGCGATCTGTATATGGCAGCAGCATCGTTGCATATTTAAGGGATACAATATTTTAGCACTGTTTTAAGCATTACAGAGATAGCCGATTTCCACACTATGTATTCTAGTCGCTATACCGCTAGAGTGACGTGATGCTCTTTTCGCACACCTTCATTGGTGCATTCGAGCATCACGTGACTCCAGCGGTCTGTAAAAAAAGATACGTGGAATGCACCGCGGTAGCCTGTCTTTCTCGTTAGCCTCGAAACTGCTCTATTGGGGGCTGATACCAGTCAAAGACAAATATGGCAGACGCAGGATAGGGGAAAAGAACTCCCTTTTCTGCGTCAAAGCTTTCCACGGTCGAAGATTGATATGTCTACTTCTCTCTTTTCATAGCTCCATGTATTGGGTTCATGAAAAATTTCGGTTTTCGATGTATTGATGCGTTTTAGAAAGTCCTGTCCTGAATACGATTTGACTATTTTTAGAAATTGCCAGACTGTCTGCACTGTTAAAAATATCGTTAAAAATTACCTCTTTTTTTAAAGGCTATCTATTTTGACCAATGAGGATGCTGCATAAACACCTATAGTGCGTTCTCATTGGTCAGAAAATAGATAACCTTTAAAAACAGGTAATTTTTCACGATATTTTTAACACTGTGTCTTTGACTAAAATTTTGTGAGCGCTCTATCTCAAGAACTAATGTACGGAATCTATTAAAATTTTAGATTCAGTTAGACTGAGATATAAATTGGTGCTGATTAGTTTTTGGTGTAAATCGTCCTACAGGTGGGGCTGCTATGCAGCATTTTTGACGATTTTCGCAAGAGCTCTATCTCAAGAACTAATGCACAGATTTTCATCAAATTTCAGATTCAGTTAGACGTTAACATAAGTTGTTGATTATTAGGTTTGATGTAAATCTAGCAAGAGGTGGCGCTGCTATGCTGCATTTTTCACGATCTGCGCAATAGGTATATCTCAAGAACTAATGCACAGATTTTCATCAAACTTCACATTCAGTTAGACGTTGACATAAGTTGTTGCTGATTAGGTTTTGGTGTAAATCGCCCAACAAGGTGGTGCTGCTATGCTGCATTTTTCAGGATTTAAACGATCTTAGCGATCATATCTCAAGAACTAATGCACGGAATTTTATCATACTTATTATTCTGCTAGAAATTGATATAAGTTGTTGCTGATTAGGTTTTCGTGTAAATTATATAACAGGTTACGCTGCTATGCCGCATTTTTCACGATATTCACGACTGCTATATCTTTAAAACTAATGCACGGAATTTAATCAAATTTCATATTCTGTTACACTTTCACATAAATAGATCCTTATTAGGCTTGAGTGTATACTGCCCTACAGGTGTCGTTTTTATGTCCTTTGAGTGGGGAATTTCGGTTGGAGACATCTAAGAGGGTGGGTGCCGAAATTCAATGATTTGTTTGGAAAATGTAATAGCTATATCTTCTGTTTAAATGCACATTAACTAATAAACAATTCACTAAATCCTTAAAATAATATGTTTAAATGGTCACAAAACTCTACAGATTATAAATAAAAGCAATACATACCGATTAGAAACCTGAAATATAGTTTAAAAAGTCATTTTGTAAAGACGTTATGCACTTTCTTAATGCTTTACTGCGGAGAAGTTGAGTAAAGATTATAGCGACTAGAATACACAGTGTGGAAATCGGCTATCCCTGTAATACTTTAAAAAACGCTAAAATATTGTATCCCTTAAATGTGCAATGATGCTGCTGCAATATGCAGATCGCAGCGACATCTGTAGAGTATTTTCTGCAACTGCAAGATATTGCTACTTTATACAATGTAATACTAGTAATACGAAAATTGCGCAGATATCGCTGCGATCGACACTTGGGAATTTAGCAGTATCGTCGCACATTTAGGGATAGCATATTTCCACACTAGGTATTCTAGACGCTGTAGTAAAGATGATCCAGTCTGACGTCATAAAAGTCTTGAACGAGGCTAACGAGAAAGACAGGCTACCGCGGTGGGTCCGATTCTTCTTTTTTTACAGACCGCTGGAGTCACGTGATGCTCTTTTCGCACACCTTCATTGGTGCATTCGAGCATCATGTGACTCCAGCGGTCTGTAAAAAAAGAAGAATTGGACCCACCGCGGTAGCCTGTCTTTCTCGTTAGCCTCGAGTCTTGAACTGCCCTTGTATTTCGTTGGTCATAGACATACGATGCTTCAGACTGCATTGTTAAAAATATCATGAAAAATTACCTCTGTTTTTAAAGACTATCTATATTCTGACCAATGAGAACGCTGCAATTGCGTTTATGTACCGTTCTCATTTGTAAGAAAATGGATAGTCTTTAAAATTAGAGGTAATTTTTCACGATATTTTTAACAGCGTGCCCTTAGAGAGATGCGTTTGTCCAAACAATGGCAAACTTAGGCATTTTCTATTACAGAACTTGGCGATTTTCACCAGGACGCGTTCGATTATACGAGTGTGACAAAATAAAAAGCATTTCCTTGTCGATAATGGCAGGCTCGCGAAGATGCTTGCCGATTTTCTTTTGTCCAGAATCGTCTCAACCAATCAAATGTGATATTCCGCATGTCACCTCTCTGATATCTACGCTCCCATACTTTAAACTTGTTGCTCGTAGCTGTTGAAACACAATCTCAAAAACAATAGCCATACAACTATTTTGAAATTGTTGAAGCCCGGGATACAGATAGATTTTTCGTGTTAGCGAAACGAGATTGACCTATCAGAAGCCTGCATTTTGAGAATTTTTCTCTATTTGCGTAAATGCAAGCTTCTGATTGGCCAATCTCGTTGCGCTAACAACGAAATATCTATCTGCATCCCGGCCCATTATGATTAGTTTTTGCGCTTTCCTGTTTCATGTGCTCATACAAAACCATGCGCTATATTGCAAGATAAAAAAATATCGCAATTTAAATATCAATAACTTTTAAACGGGAATAAATAATTTCAGTAGAAGTGAGAAGTGCAGGTAGTTCCACCAATCAAAACTGCTGTTTTTAACCTGTTTGTTTGTTTGTTTATTGAACACATACATCAGACTTGTGTGCTTGACACCAGGGCCCACTTATAAGTCATCGTCGATATACAGGGACGAGATAGCACAAGGAAATTTACAACACCAGGGAATTACATCCTGGGGGCTCCACAAACAGTGTGCAACGGAACTTGCGGGATTCGAACCAGCCCCCACCTACGCTCTAAAGCGATTAGCGGCGTGGTGTCTTATCCACTCAGCCACGGTGGGCCCTGTTTTTGACCTCCATTGTGACGCTATTCACAAGTCACAACAACCGGGATCAACGGTATAGAAGGCTAGTTCATGATTTTTAAAACGTCATACAGAGTGGATCATCTTTACACGGTGATTGGCACAAAACAATGGGCGCGATCTTTGTACCAATCACCGTGTAAAGATGAGCCACACCGTGTGACGTTTTAAACGTCATGAACTGGTCTTGTATCGTGACCAGCGACATACAAGGCCAGTTCATGACTTTTATGACGTCAAACGGACTGGATCATCTTTACTCAACTTCCTCGCAATAAAGCGTAGAAAATGTATAGCTATAGCACCTAGAATATATAGTGTGGAAATCGGCTATCCCTGTCATACTTAAAAAAGCGCTAAAATATTGTATCCCTTAAATGTGCAATGATACTGCTGTAATATGCAGATCGCAGCGACATCTGCAGGATATTTTCTACAACTGCTAGAAATTGCTAGTCTATACAATGTAATACTAGTAATACGAAGATACAGCAGATGTCGCTGTGATCGACACTTGGGATTTTAGCAGTATCGTCGCACATTTAAGGGATACAAATTTTTAGCACTGTTTGGATAGCATATTTTCGACACTAGGTATTCTAGGTGCTGTAGTATAGCTATAGCGACTAGAATACATAGTGTGGAAATCGGCTATCTCTGTAATGCTTAAAAAAGTGCTAAAATATTGTATACCTTAAATATGCAACGATGCTGCTGCCATATACAGATCGCAGCGGAATCTGCAGGATATTTTCTACAACTGCAAGGTATTGCTATTCTATACAATGTAATACTAGCAATACGAAAATCCCACAGATGTCGCTGCGATCGACACTTAGCATTTTAGCAGAATCGTCGCACATTTAAGGGATAAATTTTTTTAGCACTGTTTGGATAGCATATTTCTACACTAGGTATTCTAGACGCTGTAGTATAGCTATAGCGCCTAGAATATATAGTGTAGAAATCGGCTATCCCTGTCATACTTAAAAAAGCGCTAAAATATTGTATACCTTAAATGTGCAACGATGTTGCTGAAATATGAAGATCGCAGCGACTTCTGCAAGATATTTTGTACAACTGAAGATATTGCTAGTGTATACAATGCAATACTAGTAATACGAAAATCCCGCAGATGTCGCTGCGATCGACACTTGGGATTTTAGCAGTATCGTTGCACATTTAAGGGATACAAATTTTTTAACACTGTTTGGATTACAGCGCCTAGAATACCTAGTGTGGAAATATGCTATCCAAACAGTGCTAAAAATTTGTTTTTTACATACTATATGTTTTATAATTATTTTTGACGTACACTTCATTACTAATGAAGTAAAATTTCTTTTTAAACTTGTTTTTAATTTCTCATTTTGATAAGATTTAGTGGTTTTTGTAAAATTCAGACTGCAACTGTATCTTGGCTTTCTATCATTTTTTATTGCATTTTAAATCTTAAGGTAACTAAATTAATGTTCTTCAGATAATATTTTTAATAGTACTGAAATATCCATATTCTATATTTTAAGTAAGTCTGAAATGCATGCATATTTTATTTATTTATCAATATGCAAATCATTTCATTTAAGTTGCTGTAAAATAGATTTTCACAATCCTTCATAAAAAATGCAGGTTAAAAGAGTGTTTTGGATTTTTTTTTACTTATTATAAACATTTAATATTGCCTTTTACTAAATTATTAATATGCAAACACAAAATACAGCTGCTAACCTCCTCATTTCTTTTCAGCCAAATAAGTACATTATAAACCAGAAATCTTACTTAAATGAAATTAAACAAAAACAAGGCACATTTAAAAAAAATTCTGTGTTTAAGTTTATGAACTATGTGCAAGGTAAGATCTAGTTTGTGTGTATTTATAAATAATTCCTTAGAATGTTGTATAACTCTTTCATCTAGATCTAAATTTTGTCTGTTGAGTTTTAAACATTTATGTTTTCTTTTCAGAATCTGAACTATATGATTTTATGATTTCGTATGGAGTTTACCCAAGTGACGTCAGCTGCGGGTAAGGAGAAGAAAAGCACAATAGTCGTGACGAACATTTTAACACTGCTTCCCCTTCGTCCGATAAAATTTTTAATTTATTGAACTTTAATTTATTCTGAATGAGTTCGACATCCAGGAAATTTCCATGATCTATTTTTCTCGATTTTTAGAGTAAACTGTATTTTACTGTCAATACTGTCATAGTCCCCGAGCCAGGTGCAAATTTCGTCAGTTATTTCCTCTCGGCCGATAATTTGTAAAATGCTTCAGAGAGTTGTATCATGAAGCTCCGTGAACGTCAGCTGCGGTTCCGTGGGTGGGTTGAGCCTCCCAAACACGTAAAAAAAAAAAAAAAAATAGTCATTTCCTCCCGGTTGAAAATTTGTCAAATTATAGCTAACCCAATATCTTGAAGACAAAAAAAGTCAGCTGTTTATAAAGCGGTGGTTAATACGTCAGCTGGTCACACGAACCTAAAAAAAAATACACAGGGTGCAAAGGAAAGTCCCTTTAACCTGAAAATACTTGCGAACGGAGAAAGCTACAGCTATGGAAGTGAGGTAACAGTATAGTAAAGTGACTACGCCCGATTTAAATCAAACGACGGAAGCGCCTCCTAGTGGCGAAATTTGGAAGATAGCTATTGAAAACCGTAAACGAAAAGAAATAGAGCAAAATTTTTAATTAGAAAGTTTTAGAGCATCAGTTAATTAGTGCGAAACGACATTTGGTTCACACGGATAAGATAAATCGTCGCCTGTATACCCAAAAATGTCCGAAATCGATGAGCGACGATTCTACTTTGCATATTCACATTCCGTAAATGTAGCAGTGCACAATTTCAGATTGTGACGTTGTAGTGTGCTGCAATGTCTGTAAAAATTTAATTTCCAATACATTTAAAATTTTTGATTAACCCTTTAGGGGCAGAAGACTTATGTTCGTAAACAGATGAAGTAATTTACTGACATCAGAATATTCGAGCAAATAAAAACCCGCTAATTTTCACTTTCATTACAAAAGCAAAATTTTATTAAAATATTCTTGTTGTCATTTGTCAGTTTTGGAATTAAAGTTAGGGTGCTAGACTGTCTAGCCACCGCCCTTGAAAGGGTTAAATCTATGTCGTCGTATTGAAGAGGCTAGCAATAGACGTTCCATGCTGAGAAATGTGGCATGTTGAACTACTCTCACGAATACAAACGTGTATCGTGAGCAATGGGGAACTTTTCGAACATACTGAATATTAACTTTTTATCACTGTAAGACAGTTTGTCTTTTTTGTTTTTTTGTGTGATGTTTTCAAAATGTATTGAGATAAGCACGTATTCATACCATAAATTGTGCGTATTTCTTCATACTTCTGGCTATTCCATTCAAACGTTTGCACAAAATAGAGTGCATCGATTTCGGACATTCTTGGGTATACAGGCGAAGATATATCTTATCCATGTAAACCAAATAACGTTTCGTACTAATTAATTGATGCTCTAAAACTTTCTGAATGGAAATTTTGCTCTATCTCTTTTCGTTTTCGATTTGCAATGGCTATCTTCCAAATTTCGCCACTATGGGCGCTGACGTCGTTTGCATTAAATAGGGCGTAGTCACTTTACTATACCGTTATCTCACTTCAATAGCTGTAGCTCTCTCCGTTCGCAAGTATTTTTAGGTTAAAGGGACTTTCCTTTGCACCCTGTGTATTTTTTTCATGTTCGTGTGACCAGCTGACGTATTAACCACCACTTTATAATCAGCTGACTTTTTCTTTTCTTCAAGATATTGGGTTAGCTATAATTTGACAAAACCGGTAGGAAATGACTAATTTTTTTTTTTTTTTTTTACGTGTTTGGGAGGCTATCGCTGCTCAAGCCACCCATGGAACCGCTGCTGACGTTCACGGAGCTTCATGATACATTTCTCTGAAGCATTTTACAAATTATCGGCCGAGAGGAACTTGGTCATCAAAATCTGTTGCTGGCTCGCGGACTATTAGCTTGTTCCAAGAAATCCTTCAAATTTGAAACACCGTGATTTCATATTATAAGTATGCCATCGACGTATCGAACCCATAAAACGGGTTTTAAATTAGCGGTGGATATTTCTTGGAACACGCTAATAATATTGACAGTAAAATACAGTTTTCTCTAGAAATCGAGAAAAATGAATCATTACTTTTCCTGGATGTCGAACTCATTAAGAATAAATTAACACATAATATAGACAGAAAGATTTAGATAAAACCATGTTGATTCAATAATACAATATCATATAGTAGTACAGTTCCAGTTAATTATAAAAAAAGCAGCATATAGATTTTACGTCAGAAGAGCATTCGAAGTATGTTCAAAAGCTTATATAGACGAAGAATTGACTAAGATTAAAACAATTGCAATTGAAAATAATTACCCTAAAAAGTTTATCAACAAAATAATTTATGAGTTTAATAACAAGAAATTGATAACCAAAAGTACGCATTTTTCTAATTTTTAGTGTAGAATACATTCCTCAGCTTTATGAAAGAATGAGATACGCATTAAAGAAATATGATATAACATTTACAGCTAAACCTCCAACTAAACTACAAAATCTAGTTCACAGAAGAATAGATCCAGTAAATGAGCATTAAAAAGCAGGAATATACGTAATCCAATTTAGATATAAAATAAAACATTTACATACATAGGAATTACAACCAGGAAATTGCAGGAAAGATTGAAAGAACATATGACAAACATAGCAAAAGGAAAACAATCTACAGCTTTATCTCGTTTAAATTTAAAAGCAGATATTGACATCTTTTTCAGCAATACAAAGATCATAGCACAAATAAATGATTATAGCACATGCATTTTGCGGGAGTCTATAAAGATATTGGTTAAAGGAACTCATGCAATGATACATTATCATGCCATATTCCGCACATTTGGTTTAGTCTGCTTGATGTTAATGGCGTATTTGGTTTAGAATTATCTACGTCGCTCCATGGACTCATCCATTCCTCCATCCCCCCTTTTTTTCAATTTTGGTTTCGCCCTGAAATATTTAAACCAGTGTGCATTCTGGAGGTTTGCTGATTTCTTCTCTCTTCACCCCTTGATGATGACCAGGATTTGGCCGAAAGCGCTCGGGACTCCGGCGAATTCCTTTATATTTAACATCTGTAAAGTGGTTTTAATGTCTTAAAGCCTTTTAATTGTTTTTACACCTATTTTAGTAATAAAACTATGAATCATTTGATGTATTCATGTCTTTAATTAACATTTTAAGGTGAATTTGACTTTCTTTCACATACAGATTTTCTACTTATTTAATCAAGAATTTACATTTGTATAAGTATATTTGTTACATGATGATTTGTAAAAGATGCTGATGTTCTGTGGTTGAAAAGAAAGAATTACTTTACATAGAAAATAAAATCGCCTGTACACGGATATTGTTAATTTGATAAAATAAGAGTAGGAAACACATCAAAACATATACTTGAATCCTGAAAATAGCACAATGGAAATTGAGAACATAAAGTTAAAGTGACAATGGGAAGTTCAGTGGGGGTAGATCCACCCTTTCTTCCCACTTTCCTTCCCACTGAAGAATGTATTTTATTCTGGTGCTTTTATGTGCTAGTTGTGCAAAGATGCTCACAAACTAATGTTAAACCAATGACATTTTTCTTTACAAATTTCTGCCCTGCCCTCGTCCAATAAATATTGAATAATTTTAAGCACTTTTTTATACTTAGTATGAGTTTTGACTTCCCTAAAAACAATTCTCTCATGGTCATATTCTTCCCATACAATAAGTTTCTCTTATTTATGAGTCATTGTAATTAATATGGTATTATAAAAAATATATTTTTAAAAAATTTGATGGGTAAACAATAAAGGATATTGGACTTTATAATGGAACTGGAATTAACCGCTTCCCTTACCAATTTTTTTTTTTTTTTTGAAAAAAATTGCAAAAAATCTTCACATTTTTTACAGTCACATCATTGCATTTTATATCACTTGAATTTCACATCACAAAACTTGAAAAACTGCCAATCAAATATTATATATAATTTACTATAATATATGTGTTTTTATAAAATATAATTTATTATATAAGAATATTTTCTTTCTTTTTAAGCTTCAGGCCGAGTAAAAATGTGATAAAACAAATCGTAGTAACATTATTTCACGCCTGAGTTTTCTTGGGATAATAATTAATTGTAATATATACAAACCCAAGATTACTCGTGATAATCAGGGAAGCGGTTAAACTACTTACATTTCTGATGTCTTCAAATCCGCTTAGCAGTTTGAATGAGACTTCTTTTTGTCTCACTGATTATTGTTTACTAAATTATGAACCAGTGGCGCCAACTTTTGAAAAATATTGGGTGGGCTCAAAACCATTTTAGGGTAAAATTACACACAGTGGCGGATCGTGGATTATATTTAACCCTTTCCGGCATAGTGTGCCCGGGATACCTAATTTTAATTCCAAACTTACGAACGGCACCAAGAATCTTTTAGTAAAATTTTACAATGAATAGTTAAAGTAACATGTTTTTAATTTCTAAAAGTGCCGTTTTAAAATTCCGGTTTCAGTCAATCATTGCATCATTTTACAACAAAAATTGCCCGTGCCGGAAAGGGTTAAAGGGGTTCACAATCGCAATATAAAAAATACGAAAATATAATTTGCAGAAAGGACATAATATAAAGATTAAAGATTAAAATACATTTGCGCAATATTGAATTCAGAGTCGTTTTTAGGGTTTCGTTCATCTGACGAAACCCTATTCGTCTCACTCCTCTGTCTGTCTGTCCGTCTGTCACAGAGCCCGTTCTCAGAAACTATATGTGTTGAAGACTTGAAATTTTGCGTACTTATAGCTGAACACCTCACATCAAACGACAAATCATAAAATTTTGTAAAAGTCGTAATTAACGGACGTTATCAATTAAAAACCCCTAATTACAAGATCGGAAAGGCATTCATAATTCAACAAAAGCATGGATTTTTTATCAAATTACAAAAACAATCCCTTCCAGGAATTAAAACAGGTGTCATTTTAACAGCAAATAAGGACTGGCGATTCCTTTAAGGCGCGATTACTCTTTTTCTACGCATCCCAGAAATTCGAAATTAGTACCACAAGACGGGGAAAAAAATCAGCTTTCAGAAATTCTAAAAATTATCTCGATCGTAGCATAAAAACTCGAAAATTCGTTAAAAATCGAGAAAAAAATCTTTTATTTTCCTTCATTTGAAAGGCGGCAGATATCTGATCACATTGAATTTTCGGTGGTAAACTAAATAATTATAAAACAGGTGCCTCTTGTTGTCTGAAACGAACACAGAACTTTTATGCAGGACCAAAATTTTTTTAACTATCGATTTTTGAGCTAGGATTTTTACGCCATCCGACGTAAAATTTCATTCTCTTTCAGAATATGTCTTTATTTTTTAATTTCGAGAATAGGAAGCTAAGATAATTAATTTTTTGGTAATTAATTCCAGAATTGAATTTTTTGCACAGCAGACCATCGACAGGGGCAGAAAAAGAGATATTTTTATACTAGCGTTTGATAATGGAAGTACAAAATTTTTTAACTACTGATTTTACAAATTTGGTTCTTTCGCATCCGGATATTAGTTCAAACGCTGATTCATAAAATATAAATGTAAAAAAAATCGGACCGCAACTTTCCAATTTATGAAAAAATCGATGTTTAAACTTATAAAAGAGATGCTTTTTCGCACAGACAATTGACGGGAATTTGTTAAAATTCAGAAAACTAAAGAACCGATCGCTTTTAAAGCATTGTTCAGAACGGTGTCACATTTTTAAAAATACAGCATAAATTCTACTTATTCAATATAAAAATTTCATAAGTGTTGATACCACTGTTTTCAAATAGTAATTTCAGCAAATATCTTAAATTCTTGTTTTTTTTTCTGGATGAAATTTTGCTGTTCCGAGAAAGACAATATGGATTTTTTTTTGTGGGGGGGGGGGTGGCTGGCTTTAAGGGGGGAATTCCACTTTCCCGGCGGGTTTCCCCTTTGACATCCCCTGAATTCATCACTGAATTTTTGTTTTCCCAAATTTAAAAGTTTGCAATTAAAAGAAATAAAAAAGCATCTATAGATGGAAAACTGGTACCATTTTCTTTTCTAAAAAAGAACGTAGAATCACAATATTGCTTCCAATTTACCTTTGAATGTTATTAAAGTACAATTTTTGTAAATTAAGTGTAAGCAGTATCTTTAGTTCCGAAATATTAATTTTTCGAACTTCCATGTTAACTGTTTGTAACTACGTCTTATACATATAATAATAAAACTAAGAACAATAGAAACAGACAGATTAAGAATTATTAAAATAAATATCCAACTTAATGTTCAAATCACAAGAGAAATCAAAACGTACAAGAAAATTACAGCTAAAAATGCAATGCTACCGCACGTTGGACTTTGTGCGAACGGAAGGCTCCAAGCGAAGCGTCTCCCTGGTCTTCGTCTCTTCCGTTCCCGTCCGCATAAGCTTATTTTGAAGAGCATTTCTCCGCTCGCAGGTGCTATCAAGAAAAGACTGGGTGCCCTCAGTGTTGAAAACTTTCGAAATTTCTTCAGTAAGGGTTTTTTATGGATGTATCTGAAGAAAGGGAGAAGGGGAGGGGGGGTGAGTGAATAATACTCGTATTGGAGATATAAAATAAAATAATTATAAAATAATTTTTTGTCAATGTTAAATTATTTCTTCAGTTTCCTTTGGGGGTTCACATGCTCATGTGCGCCAATGGACGAGCCGCCACTGATTACACAGCCATTTTACTTTCCTTGAAAGTTTGGGAAAAGATGATATTTCGAGTTTGTGATAAGTTAGAATTTTTTTAAAGTAGAGTATAAAGTTGCGATTTTATTTAATTATATTCTTATGTGCCATGAATTTGACTACAAAATAAAACGCAAAGGACTAAAATATATTAAAGTGTGCATTCAATGCAAATACGCTTGAACGTTTGTATTAATAGTGCTATTTACTTAAACTATACCGGATGATTCAAAATATAAACAATTTCTTCAACCGCTGATAATAGAAATGTACTTCCAGTTACAAAAAGTATAGAAATCAAGTACATCTTTCAGATATTGGCACTTATTTAAAAAGAGACTGTACGCTGTAATATGCACATTAAAATAAAAATAATTAATTTTTATACGGCCTTCTATTCGTATAACGTACAGGAGTCGTACTCTTCAGGGAATTTTTCAGGACAAATATCAGTATTTTTTTTTATAGAAAAATAAATCTAGGTTAAACGCGCGAAATTTTGCCTTATTTAAAAAGAGATTTTCTATAAAAAAATACTGGTACTGCAGGATTTCCTGATCTTGAAATTTCAGGACAAGTACGACCCCTGATAACGTATATTTAGAAAAAGAATGACACTCGAAGGAAGTCCTAAGAAGGTTAAAACAACAAAAAAATCTTTTACGGACAAAACATATTGAGTTTTTAAATTTTATGAATTTTCAGTGTTTTCTGCCGTTAAAAACGCGCTTTTCCTATTTATAAGTACTGAACAATTTTTTTAATAAAATAAACCCATCTCTTATGTAGCACGTCATGTTGCAAATATAATCTTCTAACTGCACATTTTCTAATAAATGCATCACAAACATCGTCTAAAACGAATTTTCCTCGCTGTCCTTATTCACGGTTTAAATAGTAATTTGATTAAGGGGCCGCTGTACTGAAACTCCCAGAACTCGAAATCCATGTTAGCCTATGGGAAAACTTTCAAGCGCGATTACTCTTTGCCTAATACAATTATTAAAGTATCGTTTACATCATCAGAAAGTAGACGTCAAATACCGATGATGTGCGTTATTAAAAATTGTCTACGTAAATTTTAAGTATTTTTAAGAAGATGATAAAATTTAATCAAATGGAAATTTCAAAATTTATAGGGATTTTTTATGTACTTAAAATTTACGGAGATAATTTTTAAAAACGCACATCATCGGCATCTGACGTCTACTTTCTGATGGTGAAAACGGTATTTTAATAATTATAATAGGTAATGAGTCATCGCGCTTGAAAGTTTTCCCATAGGTTAAGATGGGATTTCGAGTTCTGGGAGTTTCAGTGCAGCGGAGCCTTAAGTCCTTTCTTTGATATGGTGGAATGGAAAAAAATGTTTTCAGTCTTTATCGTGAGGAGAGCATTCAACATTTATATACACTTAGTTATTTTATTAAAATCAGAGGAAAAACATTTCTATCTTGGTGCACAACTAGAATTCCTGTGCAAGTTTCACTGAAAAAAATGGGTACTCAAAACTGAGTAAAAAGTACTCTATTTTAAATACGTCACATGCTCAAAATAGCTTCGATCCACATTTACTCAAATTGAGAAACATGTACTCATTTTTGATCCCATGGTTGTGTTCAAATATGTATTGTTATGTACTGCCCCCCTAAACCTGAAAATTAAAGTAAAAATGTACTGACATTTATTTCCGTTCAAAGTTATTAACAAGAAACGTTTAATTGATTATTTATTAAGAAAAATAGGAAAATTATTAACAAGATACCCAAATCAAATATTTTTATGACAAGAGCATTATTTCCAAGCACTTTTAAATTATTTTAAAATGCTTTGCATAATTTAATATTTACAGTAATAAACATCGTTTATGCTGCCATAAATGAAATAATCCATTACAGGGTACGAAATTATCGTTTTCTTTGGGTTTGATAACATGTGATGTTTCAAAATCGAGAAAGCGTAGGTTCATTTTTGATTTTAAAATATTCAATTCGATATGAGTACATCGATTTACTCATTTTTGAGTACTTCATTTTTTTTCAGTGTTCACAGAAGTAACTGAGTTCATTATATTCTTGCATTAAACCTACCTTTAGAAGTCAAACTCTCTACTGAAAGCTATCCCAAAAGAAATATTTTTCTTCACTCAACAACGCGAACTTTCAAACACTTTAATAAAGTCACATGTATACATAAAAAGCATGAAATTTGTTGACATGACTTCTGAAGTGATTTGGAATGGAATAGCGTTTTCCATTTAATATACAGGATGTTGTCAAATTTGAGCGAAAAATTCAAAGAGATGATAGTAGGCATCAAGAGGAACAAAAATTGCAATGGAACATGATGTCGCAAACCACCTATTTAAACAAAAATAACTATTCTAATTCAACTTGGGTTGTCGGAAATAACTTTCAGAAAATTTAAGTATATTATAATGAAACTTTTAATAGACATGCTCACCTTTACAATAAAGGTGATAACCTAAAAAAAAGTGGTAGAAGTTTCCATTATACGCGCCAGCAGTATGCACTGGACGCTTCCCATTTTGGACTGCGATGACGCAGTTCATAGGGTATCATCGATTGCATAAGCACCCTGTTTTTCGTGATGTTATCACATTTCATACCATCGAGGTACATATTGTTACATTTTCATTGTAGTATTTTTATTTTTCTTAAAATTATTGCCGTCAACCCGAGTTCAGTTAGAATGAACCATCCTGTATTTGTGATTCAAGTGACCAGGGTTGGGTTTTTGACCATAGATATAGTAAAAAATAAGTAGATTAACCACTCAGTGTTATTCCCCCATTACTTCTTGATTCTGCAGCGGTTCGGTGGCAACACCCATTAGAGTGGCAGAGAAAGGGTGGAACTTGTGATACTACAGTAGCAATACATAGTGGATATCCGAGTATTGCGATGTTTTCATTCTGTATGTTTTAAGTAAATATATGCATATGAATGCTTAGAATTGTCTGGAAAGACAGTAGAATACCCTATACGGATATTTACATCGATATTTGTACTTTTAAAACTATTTAGTACAACTTCGATGTAACGTTTAGTTCATTTTATTTTCTAGTGTTTCTGTTTTTTATTAAAATGTCGAGAGCATACCAAGTCCACATATTATTATGGAAATATATATTATTTTAAAAAGATATTATTCCGAAAATTATATGAAAAAGAAGGTTGATTTGCTTAAAAGATTTTTTTTTTAAAAGAAGAATTTAATATATTTATTTTTAAGCATTTAAAGCATTTTATGTTTGTAAAAAACATTGAAATTGTCATTTGCCAATAGTTAGTCGTTATCCCAGTTTAATAAATAAATATTTATTAAGAATATTGACCTTGGTAAAGTAATTAATGTAATTTACATAGTAATTTACATTTACTTTTGCTACAACTTAAGGCTGTTCTCAGCTGCTCTGCTCAACATGCGCAAAACGTTTCGACACATTTACAAGTTCATTTTTTAATGGAAAGATATAAAATTAGAAGGCCTGACTATTTAAGCGATTTGGAATCGAATTGCGTTTTCCCTTTTTGATAAAGAAATTACCTATTGAGTTATAGGCAATTTTCATCACGTGACAAAGACTTTTTCACAACACATGCCAATTTCATGCATTTCCGAACAAAAATGAATTAAAACTTATGTCATAAAGTTGCACTTTTGGATTTGAGAATAGCCTTAACTAATAGGGCTGAAAAAATCATTTTAAATGTTCTAAGTTTTGTGGATAAGAGAAATTTTACATGATTATTTATTGCCATTGCAAAGAAACGAATAGGCAGAAAAGAAAGAAAATCGAAGATGGTAAACTGCGTTCTTTTTTTTCTTTTTTTGAGGAGTGGGAGATAATATAATTACTTTTGCTACAACTTAACAATTTGGGCAAAATAATAATAATAAAAATAAATTTTTTAAGTTCTGTGGGCAATGAAAATTTTATATGATTTTTTTTGTCATTGCAAAGAAACGAATGTGCAAAAGAAAAAAATCTGAGAACTGCGTTCTTTTTTTTTGCGAGGGGTGAGTGTGTGTGTGTGTGTGTGTGTGTGGGGGGGGGTGATAAGTTATATATTTACTTTTGTTACAACTTAACAATTAGGGCTGAAAAAACAAATTATATTTTAAGTTTTGTGGGTCTGTGAAAGTTTGATTATTTGTTGCAATTGCAAAGAAATGAACGGGCAGAAAAAAACTAGGCTCTTTCTTAGAGGGCGGAGGGGGAGGGGGGCTGGTGAGGTAAATTATATATAAGTTATATATTTTGCTACAACTTAAGAATTGGGTCACAGCAATAAGAAAAAAATAAAATGTTTTAAGTTTTGTGGGTAAGAAACATTTTATATTATTTAGTTTCATCGCAAAGAAATTGATGGGCAGAAGAAAATCGAAAATTTTAAAATGTGTGTGGGGTTTAGGTGGGCGGGGGTGAAAAGAAGAAAACAGACATTTTCGAGGGGTGGGAAGGGGAATAGATGGAAGGTCGAAATCCGCGGAGGAATCTTACTCTATACTTTAATATAAGCTCTCCCCTTCCCCTGAAAAAAAATTCATTTAAAAATGTAAAAAACTTTTATTTTGGATAAAAAAAAAAAAACAAATACTACTGAGGAAAATTGAAATTTCAGTTAAGTATTGTTTTGATTCACTTCCACGTTGAAGAATATTTAGGTATTATAATTGAGGAAAAAATGATAGTTTTTGAAAGTGAATAATCTATCTTATTCATTTTTATCATAAAAATTACTTAAAGATAAAAGTTGCTAATTTGTGGTTAAAAATCATTGATATTACTCGTATAAATTTTGAAACATTTGTCAAGACTTAAACTTATGTAAATGCAATTTAAGAACGCACAAGCTATTTCATTTTCTCCTTATATCGATGGATCACCGCCCATTTGCCACCCTAGTGGAGTAGTTTCGCTCGCGCGCGCAGAATCAACTTTTCTCCCCGTATGCGTAATCTAGTTATTTTACTAGATCTATGTTTTTGACATGACAGTGGTAAAAACCGTGTTTTTACCGGTTTATTCCGTCAAAAACCTATCATTTTCGATTTTCCTCCAATTTATAGTGTAAATGTAACATACAATACATTTTTAGATTGATTTTTCATTGTTTTTCTTGTTATTGTGGACGTAATTTTGGACGTAAGAAATGGACGTAATTTTGACTTTCTACTCGCACTTGTTTACATTTGTTGGATTTAACACTTTAAGAAAACTTACTTCTGAGGCCATTTCTGAGAAAGCTATTTAGTTTTAAAGAGTAATAAATATTGACGAAATTATATAAATTTTTTAATCTTATACTTATGGTTTATAGAATTTCTTCAAAAAATCTAATTTTTATAGAATATGCCAAATAACTTAAGATTATTGCAGAGATCTGCTAACGTAGATTTATATGTATTATTCTAATGCAATTCTTTTTTGTTTTTCTTGGCTGGATAAATATACTTTAGAGTCTTTTTGATATTGAATATTTCATGTGAAACAACTTAATACTAAAGATAGAATAATGTAAAAACAAACTACTACTAAAAAAATGGGTTTTTGACAGTTTTTGACATTTTTGACAAAGAGGTTTTTGACACGACGGTAAAAACCATGGTAAAATCTGGTAAAAACCGTCATGCGTCAAAAACTTACCAACCCTGTTTGTGACCCCATGTTCTATGGTAATTTTTCATCCTCTTGATGATTACTATCACCCTACTGAATTTGTCGGTCGAATTCGGCAACACCCTGTATAAATGTACGCATACCGGGTATCCCAAAAATGACTGATGGATTTTAAAATTCAATAACTTGCAAACGGTGACAAATATTTAAAAAATTCTTGCTGGAGGGTTACGTATGATGTCAGGAGTTTTTTTACTATGATTCTTGATTTTAGTTCAAATTTTAAACAATAGATGACACTGCAAGAAGTAGATGCCAATTCCAGACCTGATTTTTGGTATTTCGGGATCCATTCAAAACATTTGAATCTCCTTTTTTCGCATGGAAGAAGAGAGAGGCCGAAAAATCGAGCCTGGATTTAGCGCCTATTGCTTGCCGCGCCATCTGTCGCTGCTAATTGTAACTAAAACTGGGAATCGCAGCATAAAAACTCCTGACATTTTACATAACCCTCCTACAAAAATACTTTTAATATCTGTCACCGTTTGCAAGTTATTGAATTTTAAAATCCATCAGTCATTTTTGGGACACCCGGTATACATTACATCTTCACTTATAATTTATTGCTCCCTCATGACGACAATTCCTGAGCTGACGCATGTTGAAAATTGTCTTAAAACGCTTTAGCAGCAGCATTTTCTGAAAGATCCTTTAACCCAAATAATTATAAACTTCTTAACTAAAAACAAGACTTCAATTACTACTTGATAGCTTTTCCTACAACAATACGGTTGTAGGAAAATCATTGAAAATGAAGCATTTTATGAATGAGCATTTCAATGATCTTTATGAAAATCATTAAAATGAAGCATTTTAAAGATGTTTATTTTATTTTATTTTTTAATTTCTTACAAAGTACTGGACCAATTTTGATGAAATTTAAATTGAGCCAATTAGCGAGTATCCCCTTTCAATAATAATAATAATAAAATCACATGCATATGTAACGTAGTTTCGGAGTAATCGGTGTGTACATACATAAAAAAATAACAAGTGGGTAAGTATGATCACAGATCGCACAGAGAGTTTCGTTTAATATTCCTTTCAAAACACTTTATCCTTTTGCAAAATCTGTTAGTTTCACATTTCGCAACTTGAGGGCACACTCTATTCTAAACAAACCTCTATCCGAACGAAACTCCGTTTTGCAACCTATCATTGATATATTAGTCGAGAAAGTCCGGCCCAGAGTGGTCAAAGGGGTGTCGGCAAAAGTTAGAAAAGTGCCCCCCCCCCCCCAGGTGAAAAGGGTGGAGGTTAGAAAAATTGCTTAAAATACACAAGTTAGAGACCGTAGGTTTAACTATAAGACTTTTTGAAATTTTTATGATTTGTCGTGTGATCGCAAGTGTTCAGCTATAAGTGTTCAAAATTTCATGTCTTCACCTTAATTAGGGGCTAAGTTAGAAAAAAAAAAAAGCTTAAAATGCACAAGTTAGAACCCAGACTTGTAAATACAGTAGACTCCCTCAAATCCGCACAGCTTGGGACCAGAGGTTGTGCGGATTTTAGAATTTTGCGGATTTCTGGTCATTGATTTGTTTACATTTTTTAAACATTAATTTCATTGGTAGTTAAGCAAGGGAAATTATAATGAATGCTTACAATAAAGTGAAACATTCAAATAAGTAAAATAATAAAATAATTTATTAGTTTAAAAGTAAGTAAGTAATAAAAATTTAGAAAAATATTAAATTATTACGAATTACGAATGAAATCGATTAAATTCGATTCCAAAAGTCCTATGATGCCATCTAGTGATAGCAAGGAGAACAGTGTTAATGCTATTATCAGTATATATAGCTTATTGCACTCACCGTAACTTTTAGGTAGATTTCGTATGAAATACTACCTATTGGGATCGTTCCTATGTTGGAATTTCTGAAAAATTTTTGCAGATCTACACCGATCATGACCCCTAGAACCCAAAACCACCCTCAGTAAAAAACTTTATATATCTATCTATCTATCTATCTATCTATATATATATATATATCACTTTCTTCTGGACACGATAACTTTCGTAATTCTGCACCAATCTCTTCCAAACTGATACATAAAATCAATGGGCATAAAATCTCGGTCAAGTTCGTTAATGGGCAAAATCGGACCAAGGGGAGGGAAATAGGGAGGGGTTTTGTGAAAACAGAAAACCCCCCATAACTTCTTAATTTTTGTACATATCAAATCAGTTTAAAGTTTTTATTACTTCTAAAAATAGGGCCAAAAATTTATGTATCACAGATTTTTGATAAAGTTAAAAATGGGCTCAAGGGGCGCAAAAAATAGGGTTTTTGGGAGAAAAAAATTCATAACTTCGTCAATTCTCAAGATATCAAATTCAATTAATTTTCTCATAAATCTCCTTAACATTATCTAAAACTTTTATATTCACAAGTTTTTGATAGGAGCAATTCGTACCGCAAAAAAAAATTAAAAACGAAAACAAAAAGGGCGTTTGAAGAAGAAAAAAATCCATAACTTCGTCAATTCTCAAGATATCAAATCCAATTAATTTTATCATGAATCTCCTTAACATTATCTACAACTTTTATATTCACAAGTTTTTGATAGGACCAATTCGTACCGCAAAGAAAATTAAAAACGGAAACAAAAAGGGGGTTTGAAGAAGAAAAAAATCCATAACTCCGTCAATTCAAAAGATATAAAATCCCCATGAATTTATCATATATCTTCTTAATATTGTCTACAACATCTATATAGACAAGTTTTGGATAGGACCAATTCTTAGAGCAAAAACAAATTAAAAATACATACCGGTTGAAGAAAAAAATCATCCAAGTAAGGATGTATTCAAATCCAAACTGCTTATTTTCTGACTCATTTTACAATTCATTTTCGCTCTCAAAGGCTACCAATTGGTAAGTTTTCTTACTCAGAAACTATATAATGTACCGTAATGGTCGATTTTCTGATAGGGGCAGAATATATTTTTTTAAATGCTGTTAAAAAGGGCATCCAAATTTACCGAAGCGGATTGTGTTGGAAAAATCATTGTATTAAGGATGCGCTTAAATCCAAACTGCTTATTTTCTGACTGGTTTTTAAATTCATTTTTGCTCTCAAACGCATATAATTGGTAGATTCGCTTATTCAGAAACTACATAATGTACCGTAATAATCGGTTTTTAGATAGAGGCAGAATATATTTCAAAAAATGATGTTAAAGTGGGCATTTTGAACGGAATTTCCCGAAGCGATTGTGTTAGAAACGAAAAATATTGTCCTTCTGAGAAAATAATTGTTTATATATCAAGTTTTAATTAATTGAACAAAAAATAAAAACACAGGTCGCTTATAAATCTCTTCAAAAATCACGTCAGCAAGTTTCATATTATTTTTTAATTAAAAATGAATCTGGAATTATGCCAGAAAATTTCGAGTTGTTGAGCATGGAAAAGTATTTTTTTTAATACCGCCCTAACATGATTCTGATAAAACCAGCTATTATATGAAAATGAAATAAAAACTCGTCAAGAGCGGCCAGATAAAATTGTTAAAGTGGATTTATCTATAATCATGATTTAGTTTTTGTTTGTGAAATTAGTATATTTGACTTCGAAATCTACCTCTGCCTGTAGGCCGGGCCGGCAGGGATTTTTTTTTATTGTTATTTAGAGTCTTGAATGCTTTTTTTTACACTGCTTTGTATGTTTAGAAATCAATTTGCCTATAATTTAAAAAAAAATTCCGCGAAAAATAATTTTAAAATAGCGTTCCGGTTCGTGGATTTTTCCATTTCGAACCCTGGAAGTTTTGATATAGATATGCTAATTTATATCAAAATCAAAAGTAATGTAAATTTATTTAGTAATAAACAAGCTGTAATAGCCAAAAGAGAATGATTAACAAAAAATGTAGTAAAAAAAAACACTGCGGTAGTCGCTGATTTCGGCGCCATCTTGAATTTTGTTCCTGCAACTTAACTGTAAATTTCATTGTTTACATCTAAAAAAATACGCGGATTTTAGGCGTTCGCGGATTTTAGGGTCGCGGATTTAAGGGAGTCTACTGTATAAGACTTTTTAAAAATTGTATGATTTGTCGTTTGGTGTGAGTTGTTCAGCTATAAGTATCCAAAATTTCAAGTCTTCAACATATTTGGTTACTGAGAACGGGCTCTGTGACAGACAAACAGAGGAGTGAGATGAATAGGGTTTCGTCAGATGAACGAAACCCTGAAAAAAGAGTTTTCGTAGTTCTGTTGTACATCGACAGCTCGTGCAGAGACTTGTACTTTGCATCCAGACACCCGGTGATTCGCAAGCGGCTAACGTACAACAGCCTGAAGGAAAATACTGATTTTATGAATTTTTAAAAAGTACTGAACCAGTTTTGATGAAATTTAAATGAGGCCGATTCAAGAGTATTCTCTTTCAATTAAAAAAAAAAAAATCACATAGCTCTCATAGTTTCGGTGTAATCAGTGAACATACATTAAAAAAAAAAAAAAAAAAAAAAAAAGCACGTTGTATTGATAACCTCTCTTTCTTTTTTAAGTCGGTTAAAAATGGAAAGTGCTGAATAATAACAAAAATGTAGTGAAATTAGGAAGAAAAATTAATTCGCGAGTATGAAAGAAATTTCTTCTTTTGAAAGAAAATGATTGTACGTCTTTTAGGATGAAGGATGGAGGTTATATTTTAGGCTCCTAGATGTCTATTAACATTGCTATATTTAGCTTATTTTCGAACAAAATAATTTTGTGAAAGTCAAGGAAATTACTTCTTTTCAGCGATTGAAAAATGAATTAGCAACAAAATAGAATAATAAAAATTGGGTGGGCTGGAAGAGCAAATTATTGGATGGGCTCGGGCCCCACGGGCCATATAAGTTGACGCCACTGTTTTGAACTATTAATCAACTGAAATGTTCCTGCTAATTTTTTAAAAGTATGATAATAACATTTTTTTTTTCTTTGGCTTTGATGATGCTATTTATGATTGCTTAATTATACTGAATTGAAAATAATTAATTGAATATCCCATTTTTTTCTGAACCAATGTCTTAATATAAAAAGAAAATAAAGCCTTTGTGCAACAATATTAAAAAGCAGAAAAACCAACGTTTAAAATGCACAAATAATACATGAAAAGCAGCAAACAGCTGTTTCGAATCTACTAGCGAGATTCTTCTTCAGTGCAAGATAGAGAAAAACCTCTGGAATTTACCTCTGAAATTGAGACCAATAACTGTCTTTCTTTCCTGGGTGTTATTATTATTCGTTGTGAAAATGGCTTTCAGACTACCGTCTTTCGTAAACCTTTTGCTGTCAGTCTCCCCCCTCACAGGTATTCTTCTCATCCCTCTAACCAGAAATTCGCTGCTTTCAATACTTTTGTTTTTCGGACTACCAATATTTGTTCCACTCCTCAGTTACTTAGAGCTGAACTTAATTACCTCAAAGCTATTGCTGTTGATCGTGGTTATTCCTCTAATATTATTGATTCCATTTATAAGAAATTGACGAAACCGTCCATTCTGAAAAGCATTCTAATTCCAACTTTAATACTTCAGTTGTGTTACCATTTTTTCCTAAAATCAGTCAGCAAGTTGCTAAAATCCTAAGAAAGTTTGATTTTAGTGTTATTTTTTCTCCTGTTAATAAAATCACTTTTTCAAATCTCAAACACCCCGTTGATCGCCTAGATAACTGGGGTATTTACCAAATCTCTTGCCTTGTGGCCTTTCTTATATTGGCCAGACTAAACGTGCTCTTAGATTTCGTTTAAAAGAGCATGAAGGTTATGTTAAAAACGTTCTTCTATTGCTCAACATTCTTGGTCTTCTCAACATAGGTTCGATTTTTTCTCAGCCATCATTATCCAAAAATGTTCTTCTAACCTTGATCTTGATTTTTGGGAAGCTTACGACATCATTAAAAATTCTCACTCTTTAGTCAATGACTTATCTAGTACTCCTGATTTTCCAAGTATTTGAAAAGCATTAATTTAATTTCCCCTTTTTGGTTTCTTTTTCTCTCCTACTCCGGTAGATGTCGCTACTTCTCCACCCAGTCGTTTCCACAGCTTCTCTCTCATTGGTTGTTTTCGGCGCCTTCGCTACCCGCATAGGGTATATAAGCCAGCGCGTCTAAGTCTATGATTTTGCTCAGCCTTGCTTTTTCTAGCACGCTGTTCCTTTTTCCCTATCTTGCACCGAAGAAGAATCTCGCTAGTAGATTCGAAACAGCTGTTTGCTGATTTTCATGAATTATTTGTGCATTTTAAACGTTGGTTTTTCTGCTTTTTAATGTCTTAATGGTTCAAAATTAAGCTAGTTACACAGTTTAATTTTTACTCAACTTTTACAAGTACTTTATCTTTCTTTAGATTCACATATATATATATACGTGCTTCTGCTGACCAATAAGAAAAAAGTTTTCTGCAAAGCATAGTGTCATTACCATATAGCAATATCATACGAAAAACCAACGAAATAAAAAGCACAGACAATCATAATAAATTTAGTACATTTATGTATTTAAAGGTTTCATAAAAAAGCATCTTTAATCTGAAGAGAAAAAAAAAAGAAAGAAAGAAAGAACAATAGCAGTAACATATGTACTATTTTGCGACTATTGCTCCTAATTTTTTCTTTCATTAATTTTGTGTTGAAATAGACGCTCCTATTATTAATAGGCCTTGAAACAGTTGAATGGTAAACATTTTATGCTTTTGTTTACACATTACGTTTTTACAGATAAGAGATCGCATTTCTTCTTAACATAAGGGGTTTTCTGTGCATCTTATCAGTTTTAGGAAGCTTTCACTACAAAAAGTAAAAAGCAACCTATTGTAGCCGTCCGGAGAAAAGCAATTCTGGAAAATTTTGGCATATTTTCACCGATCATGACTCCAAAACCCTCCGTTCAAATGTTGATTTATAAATAGGGTAAAATATCCAAATGTCGACAACCTAAGATCAACTTAAAATAAATAAGGCTTTAAATGATCATATAAATTTGAAATTGGTACCATAATGTCAAAACATTGAATACTTCGGCAATTTCGAATTTATATGATCATTTAAGGCATTATTTTTTTCAAGTTGACATTAGCAGGACTCCCACTGGTCCGTTTTTTGAAAACCAGTAATTTTTTTAGAAGAAATTCGTTGTAGGTTTCTGCAACAATTGCAAGAAAAACGCTCTGCCAGGTACGTTTCTACGAAATTTATAAAGAAGATTTTTCTTTAAGTAATAGTGGTGTTCAAAAAATGGACCGAGTGGGAGCCCTGCATTAGAGTGTCAGCATTCGGATGGAAAATGACCAAATATTTTGAAATCACTTTTTATAAACGAGAACTATATATATATAATATATATATATACAGGGTGGTCATAAAAAAACTTTGCCGATAAATGGAACTCTAGCGGCCGGTCTGTTCAAGCGATCAAGATGAGATTAAAGATATAGTTACTGAACACATACATGCATCAGACTGACCCCAAGGCCCGCTTATAAGTCATCGTCGATTTACAGGGACGAGATAACACAATGAAATTTACAACACAGAGAATTTTTACATCCGGGAGCTCCACAAAGAGTGTGCAACGGAGCCAGCGGGAGTCGAACTCGCAACAGGCCCGTAGCTAGGTGGGGGCCAGGTCGGGCAATGCCCGACCTGGAAAAATATTTGCCCGTCCTAGCGCATTTGACTGGACACATTGATCGACAAATTAAATTTCCGAACTTTTCTTTGCCTCAAAAGAAGAAAAAAAAAGAAAAAGAAATCTGAATAGACGGTAACCTAACTCACACCCATCCCTAACACTTCTCAATTCAAACAAAACAATTTAAAAAAAAATTATTTATAAAGACTTTTTTCTTTTTCTTTCATTCCAAGAGCCGTAGGACATTTTTCGTTTTGTTGCTTTGCAGAAATTACTTTACCGCCTCCCCAAGGAGTCAAACTACAGACTTTAGAAAATAATAAGGTTTAGAGATTATCCTCTTATCTCTATTTTCAAACTGATTATCTGATGTCCGTGAAAATCGTTCTCTTTGTACAACTGTCATACATGTAATTTATTATAATCATAGGTACAGTTGTAACCAAAGGCTTGGATTTTCAGTTGTTGGCCACCTATCACTTGGCCACCTATTTTATGGCTTGATTTGACAGGTTCCACAAAACAGAAAACTATCATATGTTACAATCATGTGGTTTTGTCATTGTTAACTTCACTATGTTGCTTTTTTTTTGGGGGGGGGGGGGTCAGCAAAAATGGAAAATGTTCTTTGACAGCTTTTTTGACACTGTTACAAATTATAAAAGTTTGTAAAATCAGTGTCACATATAATTGTAATACAGTCGGCCCCGCCCCGCATAATTGCATAAATTTGGTTCCACTGAATTGTATGCAATAGACGATTTCAGTCGGGACGTCAGTCATGACCTTTTGGTTAGAAACTGACTCCAAACAAACGGTTGCTATGTTGTATTTTCTATTTTACTTGTGTGTTGCAGCTATACCTTGTATCTACATCTCACAGCTAAGTGTTTTAATACTTTATATGTACTGGTAACATTTTCCATGATTTATATTTAAAAAGAAATGACGCATAGCAACCGTTTGTTTGGAGTCAGTTTCCAACCAAAATGTCATGACTGACGTCACACTGAAAGCGTCTATTAAGCGAGTTATGCATTTAAGCGAGGGCAGGTATTAATATTATCAGTATAGGTTATAATTTGATTGTATACCACAGATATGATAAAAATTAATGAACAATAACAATTTACATATTTTTTTGAAAATTAATTATTGTAATAATAATTTTAATCACTAATTTATTATTACTCTATATATAATAATATAGATACCAAACTATAATGTATTATAATACTAGTTATGTTACATGGTTTAGTTTTTTCATTATAATTTATGTGATTTAAGTGAAAATTAAAAAGGAAAGTAAAATAACAAATTTTTGTTTCTAAATCATACCTTTGAAAATAAATAAATTTCTGCAAAAATTCATTTTATTTTTCATTATTTGCCAATTTATCTTTTATTTGTAGCCTACAAAAAATCCTTTATAGAAGTTTGTTTTTTCCTATTTCGGACATTGCATTTCTCCACTCCAGGCGCTAAATATTGTTCTTTTATTCTTTTGACCGTCCCTATTGTATTTTCCCCCAATTCCAGGATTTTCAAAGAACTACCAGCATCTCGAGTCGCTATATATATGACAAGCTTTAAAAGAAAATCACACCTGTTCAAAATCACTCCCATGCGCTTCCAAGAATTAAGACAATAAAGCCTATTCTTTTACGGCTATTTTTGCTCTTCAGTTTTAAAAATAACAAACCATTATTAGAATAAAAAAATGTTAATTTTTTCCCATTCATCGCCTTCACAGGAATTCACAAAAACCAGATTACTAGATTGGGAATATTTTATGCGATTAAACGGTAATTGTTACGCGATAAACGAGTATATTTAACATTAACCTTATGGGGACCGTTTCTGTTACACGGCATTCTATGCATATAAACGGGGTTTGCAATTATCAGTTACCCAATTAAGTGGGGCTGACTATATCTAGAAAGGGCTATTCAGAGTAAAAAGGGTTCTATAATTACAATGCAAATGTAAGAGTATTTGAATTTAATATTTTATTATTTGAATATTTTATATTAATTAAATGATACAAATATAGTTTAGACATGAGGATATTACAGAAATTAATTATCCTTTTTATAAGTTGAAAAAGCTTTTTTTTAAGCCCCCCCCCACTTTATTTTTAGGTGCGTTCGTAACTATATAAATACGTAGCACTTATAGTCGTCGTCTGTCTGTCCGCCTATAACGGATCAAAAACTACCCAACAGAATGGTTTGACATTTTATACACGTAATAGTTGCAGAATTTTGTCGAGTCATTTCAAATTTTATGAAAATCGAATCAAAACTTAAAAATAAACGTTTTCTTCATTCTATTAAATCCTATCATATGTAATAAATTCAATGCTATCCCATGATAGGTAATGATAAGTTGCCATGGTGATTATTCTATTGCATCCTGTCATATGTATTTGATTCAATGATATCACATGATAGGTAATGATTCTAGGTTGACATGGTGATTATGTCCTATTTAAGATGGAGTCCTATGATTTCCGTATTACTGAATGTAATATATAGAATCGTAATAAACTTTGTATTCATGCATTTTTGCATCAGAGTGTAACAGCTATTGCACCAAGATCTGAATGCTTATAAAACTAGCTATAGTATGGACGCACCTCATTTGCCACGTTTGACATTTTCCGACTTGTTATTTTTAACAAAGATATCACCATATTTATTTTACTTTTTAGTTGTTTTGTTGCTTTCTTCCTATATATGCGATATAAATATTCAAATCAGACACATAGTTTCTGTGTTAAAAAGGGGAAATAACTGTAAGATTGTGAAACGGAAATATAAATTGAAAAATTAACAAAAATACTAAACGAGCATTAACATTTTTAAGCCGTGAAATACTCATTTTCATTATTTCTTTAATTTATAGTTACAATTTACAAATAATAATCACAAAAGGCTCTTTGTAAAAAAATATTTTTGTTCGCTCGACTTTGCGAAATTTTATAACGCGTTCGCGCACTTATTTTTAAATGTAAAAGCATGACATTCACAGGCAAGATTATTGTAAATGTTCAGAATCGAATAGCATTTTTCATTTTTTGAAAAATGCACCGAATCTTGAGTTTTAAACGATTGCCTCAGATGACCTTTCCTAGCCTCAAAAAAATTACTTATAACACCTATTTTACACTTTTTTCTGAAATATCCTTTGTCTGTATAGAAAACAGAAAATGCTACTTGCTGTCGGGGCGTTAGTTTTATGATTGTGTTAGAGAATAGAGAGTTCGTATGGAGACCATAATAGTGAATTATGTTGACATATATTTTCATGATGGTTTTTATTTGTGTGATATCTGTTGACCAGCCCGGTGTCGCCCATGATGTGAAGATATTTACCTTAAATTTGTATTAGTTTGTATCTTTAATCCAATTTTTAAAAATTTTATACTTTTAAACAAAAATATTTCCAAACGAACATCGTATTGGAGGCCCCGCAATATTTATACCGAATATGACATTTTAAAGTAAAATGTGCTGCTTTCAAAGGACGATATATATTTTTCCGTATTTAAAAAATAAATAAATAAAAGAACGGGAATTCCGAATTTTAAAGGGCGCAGATTTTTTTTTCTCATCAGGCATTTAATATTTTTTTTAAATAGTTCTTATTGTCCAAAGACTTTGAAATTTTTATGAGTCATAAATATAATAGTTTCAAAGCTTGTACACAAGAACAGTGAAAAACTATTGATATTTAGTGGCATAGTGGCAAGACGCTTATAAGAAGACTTTTTTTCTTTGTATTGTCCGAACTGTTTGAAATTGTTATCAATTATAAACACATATTATGGTTTTGAAGCATGTGTAAAAAATTCGTGAAAATATATTGATATTTAGTTGTGAGAGGGTTACCTGTTTTGTAAATAAATAACGTAGCTATTAACCTAAGTACTAGCGGTTCTTTATGTTAAATTTCAAATAATCTAAAATTCCATAAATACTATAAAACCTGTGTAAATGGAACTTGCCTATAAAGAAATCCTGTCATACATGAGAACATTTCATGGTCCTGTTGAAAGGAATACCATTCAATATGCAACGAATTCAGGGGGTAAATGTCACTCCTGGAAGCTTTGTAATTTTGTGTTTATTAAAGTTGTAGAAGTACAATCCCCACCCTAAAAGCTCCATACTGTCTATCGCTCCAGAAGCATCAGTAATACCTCCCGAAGAAAAGTGCCTAAATTCAACGTCGCAGTTATATCCGTATCGTTTTTGGTGAAATCCATATTTATAAAAATTAGTTTATATAAATAGATTAGGTTATAGACAGCGAAATGAAAGAGTATCACTTTTCAACCACACTGGAAAGATCTATAAACTTATACTGAATACGTAATACAGTTCTACTCACTTAATCGGGTCACGGATAATCGAATAATTCGCTTATTCAAATTAATCATCCGGAACCGAATTTATTCCTATTGGTTCTATGTTATTTTCCCCCGCTTAAATCAAATACCTTTTACGAACGTCCCCGCTTAATCGAATAACAACTGTGTGACCGATGTTTAAAAATAGGCGAGAAAAGCACGTTTCAGATGGAATTTCCTTCCATCTTTTGTCATTTTCGGCTCTTTTACACTGAAAACAAATTTTCACTTCTTACTGTAATGATTTCGGCCGGCAGGTACAGTCGTGGAAAAAAAAAAAGTAAACACCCCCTACTAACTCCTCAACAAATCATCATAGAAGAAAGTTACTGGTACCGAACGATTGGAAATAAAGTCTACTTTTAAATGATGTATATAAAATTTTCTTAGGGGGTCATCTACATATTAAAACGAATCCTAACTTCATTTTTTTCAATGGCAATTTTAACGAGATATTTCAAATCTTTATTTCCAATCGTTCGGTACCAGTAACTTTCTTCTACGATAATTTGTTGAGGAGTTAGTAGGGGGTGTTTACTTTTTTTTTCCACGACTGTACATAATGGACAGGTCAAATGATTTCCCCACCTTGATCTCCCTACCATCACTTCTTGCTGTTAACCAGGCTTTAATGGCTCGAGATGGTAGTTGTGATATTTTGCACTCATTCGAAAAATAACTCCATATTTACTCCCTTAAAATTCCTTTTAAACAAACCACTTTAAACGATTTTTTTAAGGCAGTATAAATAACGTAAATTAGAAGTAGCACAGTTTTGACCCAATTCAAACAAGCTGCATTAAGTGTGACGTAAATGCATGTACTGACATTAAATTAAAACGTATTTCCTTTATATTAGCATTTGTATTCATTTTAATTTATCTAATTCTATTAACGATTTATTATGATGTTAATTAAATATACAATAGATGGTTATTTTGCCTTTTTATTACTCATTAAATATTACAGTTATGATTCCCCGTTTAATCAAATAATCCGCTTAATCGAATATTATTTCTGAAACCGTCAATATTCGTTTAAACGGAGACGACTGTAGTATATATTTTTAAGAGATCGTAAAAGACTAAAAAACAGGGAGTAATTTTGCCCGTCTTGGGAAAACATTTGCCCGACCTGGAAGCATTGTCTAGCTACGGGCCTGACTCGCAAGCCTCCTATGCTCTCAAGCGATTAACAGCGTGGTGTCTTATCCACTCGGCCACGGAGGCCCCCGATATAGTTATTTAAAGGTATCAGCTCGGCATTCTATGAGCGGCAATAGATTGTCGCTCACGGTTACGATTATAGGTACAGAAACTCGAAAATTTTGAATGGCAACACCCATTTTTTCCCTTCGCAAAATGCTCAGTGCATGCGAAAACACTACAGAGCGTTGGAACGGTACACGTATCGCAATAAGCGGACGCATTATGGACGCATAAAAAAACAGCTCTGCGAACGGCCAAAATCACCGCGATCAGGGTGCTCGGAGGAAATTTGCATATTACAGAGGCAAGACACCAATCACAGAACGCCATTCGCCAGATATTCATCGTAGAAAACGGATAAAAAGCGGGGGCGGGAATGTTAGTTCTTCAGTCGGGGGCTCGCACATGCCGACAAAATGACTCTGCCAGCGAAAGTTCGTGGTGAATTGGTAAAACTCTATTATCAAAATGGGATGAATGCCGCGGAAAACTTGCGTGTTTACTGTCGAAACCATCGCCAAATATGTTGTCCATGTAGCCCGTAAGCTCTGCGTGATTTAGTAAAGAAATTCGAAGAAACTGACTGATATTGTGATAGACCGCGATCCGGACGACCAACTGTTCCTGAAGATATTGTTATGGAAGTGCATTACATTGTGACTTCAGGAAACATGCAAACTGCAAGAGGTCCAGCTCGTGTATTGGATATACCGAAATCAACTGTCCTAAAGCTACTGCGCTCAGCAATCCGCATGTTACCATACCGGTACCAGCGCGTCCAGATGTTGGACGCGGGGGACCATCAACAACGTCTGACTTGACTTTGCTAATGAATTTCGTATCCGATATGATGGCGATAACGACTGGCCTCTTCGCATATTATGGACGGACGAGGCACATTTCACCTTAACTGGCAACGTCAACACCAAAAATTGTGTGTGCTGGGCAGACATGAGTCCGCACTCTGTGGCACCAGTGGCTTTATTCGACGTGAAAGTTACTGTGTGGTGAGGCATTGCAGGCACAATTGTTCTCGCCTCGTACTACTTCGAAGGAAGAGACACCAATGGGATTTGTAACTTGCTTTGTGACAGGCTCCCGTTTTACAGCCATGCTGCAAATTTACATTATACCAGAATTGATGCAGCGATGTGCACTGAATGACATCGTTTGGATGCAAGATGGTGCACCTCAAATATAGCGAAGTCTGTTCGCAGGGTCCTGGAACTATTTTGGCGGCCGTGTCATCTCACTCCATTTTCCATTTCCGCGGCCTCCGCGATCCCCCGAACTCACTCCTATGGATTTCTGGTTCTGGGGATATCTAAAATCTAGAGTGTACATGTGCAATCCGAAAACTTTGCTGGGTTTGAAAGGGTCTATCAAATGTGAGATTGCAAACATCTCTCATGTTATGTTACGTTCGGCTGTATTGTCCACAGTCGCCCGCATGCAATGCGTAATTGTCTGTGATGGCACGCATGTGGAAAATGTGTAATCCAAATAAAATTTTCTTTTCTCCGATCTGTGTTGTGATCAGTGATTGGTGTATTGATTCTGTCGTATGCAAATTTTCTCTGTTATCCTCGATCGTGTTTTTTTCTCTTTTTTTGGGGGGGGGGGCGGAGGGTGGCGTTTACAGAGCTGTTTTTTGTGCTTGTATAACGCGTCCATTTATTGAGATACACGTACAGTTCCAACACTATTTAGGGTTTTTGCATGCGCTGAGCATTTTGCGACGGGGAAAAATGGGCGTTGCTATTCGAAAATTTCGAGTTTCTGTACTTATAACCGTAACCGTGAGCACCACATTGTTGCCGTTCACAGAATCCCGAGCTCATACCTTTGAACAACTATCTGAAATCTCACCTCGATCTGTTGAACGGACCGGCTGCTAGAGCTCCATATATCGGCAAAGTTTTTTTATGACCATCCTGTATAATATATATATAAATAAATATATGTATGTATATATAAATATATATCTGATTTTTGTCATGCTGTAACTCTCATATTTATAAACTGATTTGGATGAAACTTATATACAGGGTGTACCTGAAATTCTTCAACAAATTAGGGGGATGATAGCACTCATCAAGACGAACAAAAAATGCAATGGAACACGGGGTCGCAAATGACGTCTAAAGGGTGAAAATCGCAAAACTAATAAAAATATTGAAATCTGGCATGCTGCTTTTCTGCAGAGCTGGCTAGTAGCACGAAGCTGGTTTTCCCTTCACTTCGTGCATATCCGGTCAGAAAGAGATAACAAAAACTTGGAAGAAAGTCAAACAAATCTGTGAGCTGGAATCCGCGTATGCAAATTTGAGCGTGTCCGCCAGTCGTTCCTCCGTAGATGTACTCTGTGTAATAATGTCCGCGGTCGACACTTTGAACAATTGTTGTAAAATATTTGTTTTCTCTGGACATCACGAGCTGTGTTGTACCTATTCTGTGCAATAAAAAAATTTGGGGTGTTTCTTTCTTGTCTCAGTTTGTCCATTTCCAGACGCATTTTCTCTATTTTGATCCTTTAAACGTCATTTGCGTCCCCATGTTCCATTGCATTTTTTGTTCGTCTTCATAAGTACTATCATCCCTCTAAGTTTGTTGAAGCATTTCAGATACACCCTGTATGTATTAACTACATATGTATAGCGCATATGAGTCTCTCGACCAAGTTCGTTGGCCGCCTTCGTTTACCATCTTGTTTCAAAATGACGGGATTTTAAAATTAAGAAAGAGGTACAAAAAAATAGAATTTAGAAAATATTTTTTTCTTAATCCTCCGAGTGAGATTCGATTTTGATGAAGTGCAGTCTTCAAATACAGGACACGTTAATTATACTTTCAGTATCTACATATGTTACTAAGAGTGTATTTAAAAAAGTAATTTTGTAATGAAATAATATTTTACATAGTTTTGTGCCCCTTTAAAATGCATAATACGGCTCACGCGCTTTCAGCATGCATGTATTTCAAGTACAATATGTATATAGTAATTTTACATTTAGATTAATTTAATTTGCAAACAATACTTTTACAATATTATTACAGGAATTTTAGAATAAAACAAAAGTCAGACAAAGTTCTTTTGGGTATGATAGATTTTGAAGCATGGCTCCAAACATAGTCCAACTTTGCAATCTTCACACCAGATAAGAGTCTAAAACTTGATCTTTAAATCCGCTTACATGGCCCGTTTCCTAAATTTCCCTATTGTAATTCTATTGGTTAATAAACTTTATCTTTGAATCCGCTTCATTAGCTGTTTCTAAAATTTCCTGTAATTCTATTGGCCAATAAACTTTATCATTGAATCTGCTTCTTCTACATGTATTTCAGCAAATTTCTTTTCTAAGCAATCATATTTTGCACTGATGACGGTACGCTATGGCAACCGAAACTAGTTTGCAACAAGAAATAAAGTGTTTTGGTGCTTTAAACGTTGATTTTATCTGCTTATACAGATAAGAGTCTCTTTACGTATTTTCTTTCCCTTCTTTTTTTAAATCGAGTAGCATACAGCACACTGTCTGCATGGTTCTTTTTTTAACTATATAGAATTAGGTGGTATATGGCTTGCAAAATGCCTTTCTACTAGGCGCATAGAGCTTATACTGGCATCACTGGAACATGTTGATGAACATATTGCAGAAGAATATTTGTCAAATTTCCTAGATCATAGCTAACTTGAAATCAAGACGAGATCTTTTTGTTTTCGTTACTTTTTATACACTACATTTGAATTCCACATTGCTTTATCTAATATGGAAAAATATCTTTTCATAATATTTACGTTGTTGTTTTCGGATACTTGGGTAATATGACATCTCCTGATCACATCTGCCTACACCATCAATTATAAAGGTATAATCATAAATCACTCTTCCTTTTGTTTTATCTTGTTGTCCCAAGACGAACTGTAACGGAAGAAGCATCATTAAAAGAGCTAAGCATATTTACTATATTTTTAACATTCCATTTCAACACCATTATCTTTCCGCACTGATATGCAATAAACTGGCCTTTCCCAACTTTCTCCTTTGCAAAACCCGGAGGCCTATCTTTTCTGTTTCTGCGAAGCGTACCATATATGTTAGTTCTCTTCTGAACAAGAATGTCAGCTAAAAGTGATGACATATAATATTTATCAACGGTTACAGAAAACCCTTGTTCAAAAATCTATGTAAAAACTGAAGCACTACTGCAATTGATTGCGGATATGTAGAGTATTCCTGTAACAAATACCTTTTTCTGTGTACAAAATTAAATCACATATGTAATCTGAAGAGGCTTCGCGTACCATCAAAAGGAGCTTTAGGAATGTTGTTCATATTTATTTTCATCCATTTACGAGTATTTTCATTTGTTCTATCATGAGCGGAATCTTCACTTTCGCTTTCAAATGCTAGACTTTCCTATGTGTCGTCACTATCGCCATTACTCTTTAAATCTATGGAATAATCAGATTCGCTATCATCGTCTTCATCTTCAAAATATCTGAGTTTATTATGTGAAGGAAAAACACTACTCATACGCGGCAAATCCATATTTTTCATATAATACACATGCAAAAAAATAGCGCCCACTTAGAAATATATCCAAACACACTAACTAACAGCGAGAGCAAGTTGGACGCTTTTTTATAACACCCATGCGTAATAATTGAACTTGGTACTGCCATGTAGTGCCAAAAATAAAAGTAAATCAGGCCTTATAAGATCATTCAACTCTACGAAAAAATAATGGGATTCGTTTTAAAATTCATTTCAAAGGAGGGAAAATTCAGGAATTCATGGATTTCACGTGCACCGTTGTATAAAACAAACTTGCTATACCGCGGAAATCCCTGGAGCCATACGCGGAGGGTTAAATGTCTGACATTAATAAAAAGATTCCGGGACATTTTTTGTTTTGTCTTTATCTTAAAAAATAGCTGAGATATAGCAGTTTGAATTTCCAGGGAGTTGACATTTTGAAACAATCTGATCTTTTTAGTGCAATAGCATGTGCATTTACAGTATATAGCCAAAGGTGACCGGTCACTTGCGATTTTAGACGTTTTGTTAAATATCTAGAAAAATACATGAGGAATTAACCTGAAACTGCAGGTGTGTAAACAGTATTATTGATCATATATTTCCGCGAAGATTTTTTTCCCGAAACCCCATAGGGGACCGTCAACAAATTGAAAAAGAACGAATATCTTTTGGATAACCCTGTAAAAACTAATGTAGCAAAAGCATTCAAACTCGAGATTATTAATAAGTGGCTTATTGTAATATACTGTGTTCATTTTTATGAGTAGGTATACTCGAAGAGAAATTAAGGCTTTTATAAAAACAGTCCCAAATTTCGCCAAGTTTTTTGCTTATAATTTGCAGAGTTCTTAATATAAAAAAAGTTTTTTCCTGATAATATGACAAACAACATTGTACACAATACTCTGTAATCAGAATTAAAAAATAATAAAAATTATATGAAAAATGAGCAGGTTTACTAAAAAATGTTTCACTGCGCATGCGCGAATGCAATCAAAATATAATGTGCATAATGTATTAGCTAAGTATATAGAGCAACTTTTGTGAGAGTCTCAAAATCATAGCTTGAAAATTCTGAAAATTATCGTCTATAGAATAAGCTCGAAATCCGTTGTTCCCTAAAGGAAGCAAAAAGATGAGGGGTTGTATCCAAATATAGTGGTACGTGCAATATTGTGTACGCTATCTTGGCACTAATCAACAGAAACACTGTATGGACAATATTTCTATTAGCCAATAAAAAAATCAGACTTGCTGTGTTTTCACATGCTGAATTGGTGTAATTCAGAGCAGATAATGCACATTTTTCATACATAAATTTAAAAATCTTTACTGTAATTGCATTAAAATGACGCAATACCTTCATTTAAATGTATTTAGAGTTAAAACATCTACAACAATAGACATTTCAACTTCAAGAAACAAACAATTACTACATATAACATCTCCTTCAATAAGATGCTTTCGGTCTGATGTCAAACTGACTCTAAATGAATGGTTGCTATATTTAATAATAGCGGAAGAAGCACATTATAATAAAATCATTTTTATGTTCTCTACATTCATTAATTTAAGTAAAAAGGAATTTAGCGTGCGCGCCAACCCCCCAAAATACATTGTATAATTATAACTTCTAATCCAGGGGTTCCTAAACTTTTAGACTACCACTAAATAGAAGTTCATACTTCAGCGTACCACCAAATGACAAATTCAAAGCTAATACAGAAAAACCTGTATAAACGAAATGTCTAAAACGGAATATTTTTCCAGTCTTTTGTGCAGTGCTTCTGTCTGATCAGATTTTACTGCATTTAATTGCACAATTACATTATATTAAATTGGTAGTTAGATTGACTGCTTTGTTTTAGCATTCGAATGAAAGGTATCACCATCATTACATTTTAATAATAAGTATATTATCGAAATACATTGTTTTAGTAGTTTTGTTATATGAACACTATGTTTATATCAACAGTAAAATCCACTTAAGAAAATTTAATAAATGAATAACCTACATAGGAATTTCATTTATCTTCTGAAAATAAACTACTTATTAATACGAGATAGAAGTTCGTTGAAATGAGTATTATACACGCATACAATATAGTAATAGCAGAAATTTTTTTCTTTTTTTCAGGTGGGATGAAAGATTAACTAAACATCTAATTAGTTCCACTTATCTAAAATTCAAATCCAAATTACATTAAAATAAGAGAAAGCAAAACGCTGTCAAAGCAGTAATATAACAGAGTAAAGAGTCTACAGGGCCGGTTAACTGACAAATCAAAAAGAGGAGGGGTATTGAGCTGTTTTTTGATTTCACATACTGTATTTTTTATTTCATTTCACTACCAGTATCGGATTTTTGCGTACCAGAAACCAGAGCTTCACGTACCATAGTTTGAGAACCCATGTTCTAAGCAATATTTAATTTACACTGAAATGCAACTCCTGTATTTATTTACTTTGAGTGAATATTTAAATATTACTCAGAGCATACTAGAGCTTATAAATACTAAAATAAATGCACCAATGCCAATCGTAACAGTGTTGTATGTTGTAATTTGCTGGGTGGCTGAAAGAAAAAGATCCTTCGTGAGTAAGATTTTCTGAAAATTCCCACCCACATGATTATAAAAATATCTGCTAGATTTTCTTGCATATGCATATATGGATATAGACCGGGAGGTGGCAGCACAGACAATCACCTCATCGAGTTCACGGCTTAAATTCCAGAATTAGTTAAAACTCGATTCGCATATTAAAACGCAATCGGTCTGCATATTCATATCTTGGTGGAAAACAACTAAAAACCCGATTTTAGAAGGTTGACTCGTAGGTTTAGCATTTTGTTTTCCTGCACCCAAATCATTACTCTACTTTAAGTGCATTACATGTTCACATTAGGCGCGCCACACACCAGAGAGACATGCGACAATTAGGGCTCCTATAATACAGGCTGAATCGTCAAGCATTTTGTTTCCCACTTTGACCAATGAGCGATTGTTGCCCACGCGGCGTGGCCAATCGTTCTTCTCCTACCGGCAATTAAATGGCGGCGTGAGTCAGCCCGTATTATAGGAGCCTTAGCGACAATAGAGCTGTGCAAGGTGACGTCACGAACAGGTTTTTGCTGCTGCTGTAGGACAGGCATCGCTACCTTTATCAATGCTTTTTCTATTTGTGTGTCCTACAGCTATGTTCATTGTTCTCCGGTAAAAGTCACGTGGTGTGAACTGCTCTATAATGGAGGATATTCCAAATATGGGTTCGAGGCTGAAAAAAGTCACGTGATACCGGTAATTTACCCAAGGAACTTCTAGCTGATAAGAAGGGAAGATATTACTGCTTTGCCTCATGAACTGTTTCATTGGCTAGCGGGGATTCACATTACACGTCTACGGAGCCTTCCCTTCTTTACGCTAGAAGTTTTTACCTTGACCACGTGATCAAAATGTATATGGAATATCCTCCATTGTGAAACATGAGGCAAATGGAGGATATTCCAAATATGGGTTCGAGGCTGAAAAAAGTCACGTGATACTGGTAATTTACCCAAGGAACTTCTAACTGATAAGAAGGAAAGATACTACTGCTTTGCCTCATGAACTGTTTCATTGGCTAGCGGGGATTCACATTACACGTCTACGGAGCCTTTCCTTCTTTACGCTAGAAGTTTTTACCTTGATCACGTGATCAAAACGGAGATGGAATATCCTCCATTCTACTGTTCAAACCGGTTTTTTCTTTGTTAGCAGGGTGAAATAGTCGCATGCCTCACGCTTTTTTGTTGCATGTCTCCCTGGTGTGTGGCGCGCCTTACTTTAAATTTTTGATCAGTCGTACATGCTACAGTGCTGAATGTCTGAATGTACCGGGTGTCCCAAAAATGACTGACGGATTTTAAAATTCAATAACTTGCAAACGGTGACAGATATTGAAAAAATTCTTGCAGGAGGGTTATGCATGACGTCAGGAGTTTTTTACTGTGATTCTTGATTTTAGTTTGGATTTCAAACAATAGATGTCGCTGAGAGCAATAGGTGCTCAATCCAGACCACATTTTTGGTACTGCGGGATCTATTTTAATCTCCTTTTTCCGCATGGAAGAAGAGAGGCCGAAAAATCGAGCCTGGATTTAGCGGTTATTGCTTGCAGCGCCATCTATCGATGCTATTTGTAACTAAAACTGAGAATTGCAGCATAATAACTCCTGACATCTTACATAACACTCACTCCTGCAAGAATTCTTTTAATATTTGTCACCGTTTGCAAGTTATTGAATGGGCTTTACCCACGAATGGCAACAGCCACGCCTCTGCGGGGAGATAACCTCCGAAAAAGACCGTTTATTGGACGAAGGGGAAGCAGTGTTAAAATGTTCTTCATGCCTATTAGTGTTTTTCTACTGTTTAACCGCGGCTGACGTCACATGGGTAAAGTCCATTTTAAAATCCATCAGTCATTTTTGGTACTGAAATGTTGGCATACATTGACTTATGAATATTGTTAATTTGATTAATCTTATAAATTTTAATTCAGAAAAATAAAGAAATAACATTAATTTTAAATGTAAAAGTGAATAAAACAATTTCTGTATGCATAAGTCTTGTACAAAAGCAGAAATTACAAAGGAAGTAAAATTTACAAATACATTATGATAATTTCTAAAAAGATCACGCATTTATTAACTGCTCAAATGTGTTTGAGTCTTGGGAGTATGTTTGAGTGACACATATCGCTAATGATTTGAATATGACGAAATATACATAGTAAATATAGCTGTTTCATTGGAAAATTTAATAAATACGCAAGTTTCCATTTGCAATTTGCAAATCAATAATGACTTTTTTTGTAACTACAAATTTTTATTTTCTTCATAAAAAATAATCTTGAGTGAAAAATAAATTTTTTATGTATGATACGCTGCGTATGCATTATGTAACCTTTTTTACCCGACTGAAAAGAAGGGTTATGTATTTCACGCGTATCTGTGTATGTGGATTTTTTATACCCTCGAAACATCCCAACGGCTGGATGGATTTTAAAGAATGGGGTCTCTATCAATTCGTCTTAACGGCCCGATGGTTATAGGCTAGGTTTTGCTTTTATAAATTCAAAATTGGGGCCATAAAATACAAAATGGCGGTTGAGACGGAAAAAAAATATTCACCCTATTGAGTGACATATCATTGGATAGGTCTTTCAAAATGAAGACGATGTTTCATTGACTATTTTACAGTCAGAAGTTCCGTTAAAATATTATACAACCTGGAAGTTGTGTATGTAGGATCTGTATCTTTACTGCAACTCTAACCCTCATAGACATCATCAAAGCAGTGTTTATAGATAGGAACTAACAATTAAACACAACTTAAAAGTCACCAATGCAAATCAATAAAAAAATAGGTAAGTAATATAAAAAAAAAATATTTTAAGTCAATGGAGGATATTTCATCTACTTTATGATCACATGGTCAAGGTAAAAACTTTTAGCGTAAAAAATGGAAGGCTCCGTAGACGTGTAATGTAAATCCCTGCTAGCCAATGAAACAGTTCATGAGGCAAAGCAGTAGTATCTTCCCTTCTTATCAGTTAGAAGTTTCTTGGGTAAATTACCGGTATCACGTGACTTTTTTCAGCCTCGAACCCATATTTGGAATATCCTCCATTCCTACTTAGGTCAATAAGAGAATTTTTTTTCTCCCATTCTTCTTTCCCCTTGAGTGGTGCTTAAAATGCCTTGATCAAGAAGATGGCTCTCTCAGTCTTAAAATACCTTGATCAAGAAGTCTGTCTCGATTATTGAAAATTAATTAATTTAATTTAATTAATGAATTAATATTAAAAAAAACTGGATTAACATTAAGTGTCATCGACTACAAGTTTAAAAAAATTATTTGAGCTTGATTGGATGAATAATAAGTATTTTATTAACGATTGAAAATTTGAACAAGATATATATAGCGAGAATGTAAGCTAATAGTAGGAATTGAAAAAAAATAGTTTCACATTGATGAAAAATAATTAATTAGTTCGCTTTTTTTGATTTTTTAAATTTAATTGTTTATTATCAACTGTATATTTACTAAATATTTCGGTGGTAACCTGTAATGCTGATATTACCTTATATAGCGTTTATGGGCTTTACCCACGAATGGGTAACCAACAGATTAACACAGATAAATATTACATGTTCGTCTGTGCATATGTATTATTATCTGTGGGGCAACCCACGAATGAACCACGCCGCTGCGGGGAGAAACTCTCCCAAAATGACTTTTTATAAGGAAAGGGCATGTTTACAAACAAACACTTCCATCAACCAATCTACCAACTACATTTTTCTCATAACGATCATTGCAGGAATAGTCTTGGCGATGTAGGCCAATCATATCAGAGACTTGTTACACGTAGGCCAATCAAATTTCCCTAGCTCATGTGTACAGGTAGGAGTCATAATGAATGAACAGGTTTTTCTTGCCGACCAACAGTAATTCAACCAACAGTGACGTCAGCTGCCCTTTCCTTATTGGACGAAGGGAGATAGTCCAAGAGCCGACAGCACAAAAACATATGTTATCAAGCGCAAGAAAAAAACCTTTATTTTATGGTAGAGTTGAAGCACAGGAATCGAATGATCCATGTCTGCTGGAAGTGAAGTGGTGTGTAAGCTAAAAATTAATACCACCAGTGGTACACTCGTAGGTTTATCATTGTGTTTGTCCTACAAACAAAGATATGAAAACATGGAGGACTGGGAGCAGGAAAACACAATGATAAACCTACGAGTCAACTACTAGTGGTATTAATTTTTGGCTTATGCATCACTCCACTTCCGGCAGACATGGATCATTAGATTCCCCTACTTCTACTCTCCCATAAAATAAAGGGTTTTTTTCTTGTGCTTGATAACATAGGTTTTTGTGCTGTCGGTTCTTGGATTATAGAACCCAGCTTCAAAGAAGCCATTTTACAAGCTGATTGGGAACTCCTAGAAGAGAAACAAATTTAAGATCAAATTTAAGCATATGCATATTTTAAGGCTGTTCTTAACTGCTCTGATCAACAAGTGCAAAATGTTTTGACATATTTACAAATTTATTTTTTAACGGAAAGATATAAAATTGGAAAGCCTGGCCATGGTGCTTGATAACATAGGTTTTTATGCTGTCAGCTCTTGGACTAAGAGCAGTGTTAAAATGTTCTTGACGCCTATTGGTGCTTTTCTTCTGTTTACAGCGGCTGACGTCACATGGGTAAAGTCCGGGGCTAACAAAAAAGTCGGGCTACCGTGCTTCTCCGATTTAGAGTAGTCACGTGACGCTGGCGGTCTCAGCTGAGAGCTGAGCGAATCAGTTGACAAAACAGATGGTTTTTGATTACTATCATATCCAAACCATCATTCTTTAATTTAATAGAATTCACTACTTTACAGTATTATGAAAACATTAAAACGTCGTTTTTATAACACACACACACACAAAAATAACTTGCATAATTTATGCGATTTATTTTAGTTTTAATTATCTTCTGTCTAAAGAAAATACTAATATATATGCTTCGATTTTTTCAGCGATAAAGATACTTTATCACCTTCAACAAGGATCAAAGGAGTTTACAACATATTATTAATAGGTTTTTTTTTCTTTCAACATATATATTTGCCTGCCAGGTATTCCAATCAAAGTACAATAATCCCTCCTTATATCGCTCATTCTTACATATTACTCTTTTTCCGCCATTCCTATCGTCATAGCATCAATAAATATTTTCACATTAACAGCACTTTTCGCACTCTTTTATTTAACTCAAATTGATTTTTGTATGTAAAGATAGAATTTAGCAATCGATTTTTAACCCACTTCCTGATATGGTAGCATTATAAAAATTAGTACGAAGTTGTATTATGTAAAATTATGTACAATTAGCCCGCCACAGGTGATAAATCGCCAAATATGCTCCGTAACGCATACAAATGTATGGGAGTTAAAGCAACAATAGATTATGCGCCAATAAATGTTCGTCAAAATATGTCAAAGGGCTGTGAAAATGCAACAATGGAACATTTTAAAGACTTAAATGTAGAAAATAAATTGTAAATAAAAAACGGAGACTGCAATATTAAAACAATATGCTTTCATCAAATAATAATTTAATATTAATTAATCTACGATTATACATTGAGAAATCAATTTAGAAATCCTAAAAAAAGATACGTTAAATAATGCTTTATTTTTTTTTTCATGTTCCTTTACTTAAAAAAATAAACAAAGCAAAAATTCCATTTTTTTCAATAAATTCACTTACTTGAACTTTCTACAAAGCGTAAAAAAACAGTGAATTTTTCTAAATCGAGTACATTCATAATTGAAGGAATTTTTATGGAGCAGTCATGAATTGCAGTCAAAATATTCCAGACCATTGAATACTTATAAATGAGTGTTTTTTTTTTCTAAAACTATTTTTACTGTTATTATTAAATAACTAATATGTAAATAACCATAAGTATATGTAACTTTACGTTGGGAATTTATGGAGAAAATTGTAATAAGCGTATAATTCAACGTTTTCTAGACAAGATAAAACATTTAATGTCAAATTATCGTTCTAACTTCTTTAATGCTTTTGGTCATTATCCCGTTTTTAGCTCACAGGCCATCAAACCCTGAGAGCTAACGTGCTCGCAAGTTCTGTATTTACGTAACGCGATAACTCTTGATAGAAATATCCGATTTGCTTCAAATTGTGTAATTAGGTTCATTCTGATAAGACGCTTCCTGATTAGTTTTGGGGGTTCATTGTTTAAGTATAAAGGGGGGGGTAACGGTGGGCTAACACTACCTAATTTAGATAAATGGATTTTTCATGCAGAATTATCCGATTTGCTTCAAATTTTGTAAATAGGTTCATTCTGATAAAGCGCTTCGTTGATTACTTTTGGGGTTCAATGGTTAAATATAAAGGGGGGAACGGGGGCTAACCCACCCCTTAATTTAGATAAATGGGTTTTTCATGCAGAATTATCCGATTTGCTTCAAATTTTGTAAATAGGTTCATTCTGATAAAGTGCTTCCCTGATTAGTTTTAGGGGTTCATTGGTTAAGTAAAAAGGGCGGAGGGACCGGTGCTAATCCCCCTTAATTTAGAGAAATGGATTTTCCATGCAGAATTATGCGATTTGCTTCAAATTTGGTATACCGGTTTATTTTGATAAGGCACTTCCTGATTAGTTTTGGGGGGTCGTTGGTTTTTCCTCGAATTCATTTATTTTATTTTATTTTATGTCAGCTACGTTGTCAGTAGATTTAGCAACAATAAAATAAATAACAGTGCTTCTTTTTTTTTTTTTTTTTTTTCTACAGCGTAAACAAAAACCTGGGATCTCAGAGATTCATTGAAATTAATAATCAGTATAAATTAATAAAAAGCAAACATTCATAAATGAAATACATTACATTCGGACATATTATTTACGGATGCATTTTCATTCGTAAATGCATAACATTTGCTAATCCAATGAAAATACTAAGAAAAGAAACCGTGTATCTGAATTTCTTACAAATGCAAGCGATATTTCAGAAAATATAGCCATGTATAACATTTAAGACAATTTTAAAGATATGCTAGTCACTGAATGGTAATCATCCTGGAATAGACAATTATATTTCAAGAATGTACTATGACAAAATGAAAATTAAAAATTTTCTATTCCTTACACTTATAGCCTGAAATTTTCATATTTCACAGCCTAAAAGTCCCAACTCCTTCAGATAAAAATGGTTTCCCAAATTTTTGAGAAAAGAGCGCATTATTGACTTGACCGAGAAATTTTAAAATCTGTGAACACTCTTAATATAAAAGCTACGGAGTAAGCAAAATTCTTAAACTATTCAAATTAAAAATGTATGTGTTCATTGGGCCTTTGCCGGTTTCTTGAACCTGACACCTGGTGTCTCATCCATAGCTTCATTGTTCAGGGGTTTAGATTTTCCAGGTGCCGGCCTCTTCCCTGCACTTGGCTAAGAATTCATCGACAGTTTTGAATAAAACAAATTATTTTTTATGAGCAAATCAATTTATGAAGTAGATTATTGAGTTATAATTTTATAACTAAGTAAAAAAGTATCCAGACCAAGATTTGAATCAGGGACCTTTGGCTTAAGCTGCCAATGCTCTGCCAACTGAGCTATCCTGGACAAACCTGGCGGCCACAATTCACTCAGATAACTTTTTGCTAAGAGCAAAACCAATTGAACTTCAAATTAATAAAGTGTAATTATGTATCCAGCGTTTATTTAGAGTCCCATCATCTGGTATTAAGTTTGATCTGTTTCAGATAAATCATAAGATTAAGCTAATGAATTGTGGCCACCAGCTTTGTCCAGGATAGCTCAGAACAGAACATTGGCAGCTTAAGGCTGTTCTCAAATCCAAAGGGTCAACTTTCTGACATAAGTTTTAATTCGTTTTTGTACGAATCGTCCGAGTCTCCCCGCTTGAAATGCCAAGATATCGGAGTCTAACAGTACTAACAGTTAGCCCCAGTAAAGTCGAGGCTAAGGTAAAGTTCATAAATGGAGGATATTCCATCTACGTTATGATGACGCGGTCAAGGTAAAAACGTCTAGCGTAAAGAAGGGAAATCTCCGTAGACGTAATGTAAATTCCCGCCAGCCAGTGAAACAGTACATGAAAAAAGCAGTAGTAGCCTCCCTTCTTACCAGTTAGAAATTCTTTGCGCCTCGAACCCAGATTTGGAATATAGTAATACTACAGCGCCTAGAAGATACAGTGTGAAAAACGGCTATTCCTATAATGCTTTAAAAAGTGCTAAAAACTTGTATCCATAAATCTCCAACAATGCTCAGCGGCAATATGCTGATACGAGCGTCATCTCGTAACTCTTTTCAATATAAACACTGTGTTTTCAAAAATTATAGAATGTTTAATATCGGAAACTATAAATATAAGATATTTTGGTCTGTTATAAGCTAATTTAGCTAAGGAATGACGTGAAATAAGTTAAAGAGTCTCTTTTAGAATGACTATCTTTTTAAATCACTACGATGGCTCTACGATCGACATCTTGTTATTCAGCATCGTTGTACATTTATGGGATTCAATTTTTTAGCACTATTTTGTAGCCGTTTTCCACACTGTATCTTCTAGGCGCTGTAGTAATACTGGTGTGAGGTTCTCACTCCTTGGTCTGTGTGGTGATGGATTCATGGTCAGTGTTGCCAATCTGCGGGTAATTACCCGAATTGCGGGTATTTTGATCGCTTGCGGGTATTTTTGGGGGTATTTTCGAACGCAGTATTTGGGGGTATTTTTTTTTTAACTTGACGTACAAGTTTTGGCTTTTTTAGTACTTTACTCTTGTGCAGTTTGTATTTTCTCACTGGCAGCCAGAGTTTCGTATCGTTCGTAAACGTGTTTCAGTCAGTCAGCGGATGATAAATGAAGATGAAAGAGAGGAAAAGGGAATGGCTTTTAGAGGGGAGGAAGTCTTTGTCAGCGTCAGGGAAACTTTGAGGGGTAATGCGCGATGATTTTTTCTCACATTCTTTGTAAGTAATTAAATGCGGATATGCTAATGATTAACAAACGCTGGTGTGCTCTACAAGGGGAAAATCATTTACCACCCACATATGGTAATACTTTTATTAAACTGAGACTGGAATGCATTATGATCTTTAAAAGATTTTCCGCTCGGGCTGGGGAGGAGTGGTAAACGATTAATTTTCTGATCTGAGAAGATCGAAGACCTTCTAATCGAAAGGGTTTTTTTCTTCTTCTTTTTTTTTATTTTTCTTCTCTTCTTGGAAAATTTCCTTTCCGTTTCGAAGTAGAATTGAAGAAAAGACACTCCATGCTTATCCGATTTCATCATACAGTTTTTAAGAATTAACCAATATAACAGCAAGTATTTATTCAAATGATAAAAAAATTAATAAAATATAAAACATAAATGTTTAATGAAATTAGTAATTCATTTCAGATTTTTCCTAGAGATCTGCACCGGCCGGGCCTTGGCCCGAAGCCTGAGCTCGGGCCTAATTCCATTCACGGCACTCGGGCCGAGCCTGGTCTTTGCTGTTTCGGACCTGGCAGGGCCCGGGCCTTACTTTTATCTGAAGACTCGGATCGGGTTGGGCCGGGCCGGACAAACTCATTCTCTCAGTTCAGAGCCAGGAGCTTGCTTCTTCCTAGATTTCCACGGGTCGACATTTTCACTCCCGGTCTTAACCCAGCCCTATGAAAGTCATTGTCTTGACGTCCGTGTAAAAATATATAAAATCTAACCCGGTCCAAAGATTTGTGCAAAAAATGCATATATTTTTAAATCGCAATTATTCTGCAATTAAACGTCAAAATTTATTTTAGTGCTCGCGATTATATGTTTCTAGATGTTTAAACATATACGTAGTGAAGCGCTAATACTAATACCATATTATACTAATTCAAAATCGAAACCCGGTATAACATGTTTCAAACGTATTAAATGTATAACCGGGAGCACTAGTTTATTCTTTTTAAAGAATTGTAGATTTCTTGGCAATAAAATTAAAATACGCTAAAATCTGTAGAAAACAACCTGCCTTTGACGGAATCGTGTCTTAAACAAAGAAATTTTTGATTCAAGCAAAATGAATATAATAATACACGAGAAAAGAATATAATACTTTTACACCTGCTAAAAAGTTAACTTGTCTGTAACGCACTATTTTCTTATTGTGTGATTCCGTTTTAGAAGTTTTTACTGTATAATGTATTTCAGATTTTTAAGTCACCGATACTTGGAATATGGACTAACAATATTAATGATAAAACATTTACATACAAACAAAAGATTTATTTTAAATATATATATATTGCAGTCTAAGGCACTTCTTTTAAAATGTAAATTATAACTGTGAAAAAAAAAAAAAGGTAAAATAAGCATTTTTCGTTAGAACACCACGTTCGAAATTTTTTAGACATATCAATGTAAAAATCTATGTCTCATAAAAATTCAGTCGGTGCCGGACTGGGCTCGGATCAAACTTTTAAATTGGGTCGGGCCGGATTGAACGTTTTCTCTATGTATCGGACCGGACCCGGAGATAGAAATTTTGGCCTGTGCAGACCTCTAATCCCCCCCCCCCATAAATGATCCAGTTATAAATATTTCAAGATCCTTCTTGAAGTATTCGATCTTTAAATTGATCCTTTGAGCTTGAAATCTTTTGTTAACAAAGGATGGCTTGTTTTGATGGCTGGCCAGACCAAAAGTTAAATCGCTGCCACTGGATACTTCTAAAAACGTAATTTGCATAATAATCTTTCTGCAGAATTAAACAGTCCACTCCTCTGAATACAAAGCCTATCTTTAAATTTGGAAATGTTATGTTTTTAATTTCATAAATGGAGAATTTTGTAAAAGAACTAGTAACTGTAAGGAAGAAAAGAAAATTGTAAAAATCATAAAAGTAATATGAAAGAAATTTATAGTGATTATAGATAGTAAAAATTTATATTTTAATAATATGCATGTAATAATCTGTTTATAATGTATGTATTTCATGAAAAAATGATATGCCCTTAGCCCTTGTTATTATCCCCTTACCCTATGAATTAGTTGGGTTTTACATCACTAGATGGCGCTTCTAAACTCAAAGCTTGAGGGTATTTTGCGGGTATTTTTTTCACAGTCGGAGGGTAAATAGCAAATTCTCTACTGGCAACACTGTACATTTTCCGTCGGCCTCTGGCAACTGCAGCGTACGAATCTTTCTGCCTTTTTTCCTCGTGGAGGGAGGTTGAATTTGTGGTTTGTCCCAAGGAAATAACGCCATTTTTGTGATCATTTGAGGTCATGCCGGCAAAAGCCGTAGCGAATACCTCATAGCTTAAACAACTAAATAACTAAAATGAAATGTTTTGTTGATAGAGTGAAATATTTATTTACAGGTAGCAGATGCCAAAGCGGTTATATAGGAACCGCTTTGGCAGATGCTACCTGATGTGACAACTCAGTTTATTCTTCGTTTAAATCAATGATGATTTTGCGGTAAGCTTACAAAAACAAATTAATTCAAGATGATTTGGCAGCTGTTTATTTGTTTTCACACCATTCTATTTTTGATGGCCACAGTAGTGGTCAATGCTGTTTTACCTTGTTCTAATGTAAAATTCGCGTATACAGCTAAAAGGTTTTGATGATGATGATGTGCCACCTGCTGCAATATCAGGTAAAATAATTCTATGATTTCTACTAAGTTTTATATTCGTTTCTATCATAACATACTCGCTTAATATCCAAGTTAAATATATAATAGTGGATCTACCTTCCTTATTCAATTTTTCTTTTTATTTATCGCTAATTTTTATTAAGTCGTTCACCAGTAAATTTTAAGTATTGAGAAATTTATGCATGGATCTGTGTGTATATTATGAAGCTTGCATACTTCAAAGTGCATGTAGACCTTGAATCAAAAAGTCATTCTGCCTCCTACAATTCTGTGTTTAGCCTCAGTTTTGAAATAATTTTGTTCATGTGTGAAGTTTTTTTTCACCTGAAGAATGTAACACTGAACGCAATGATTTACAATTTAATGTTGAATAAGTGTGAACTACATTTTACTCAAGGCTAAAGCAGCTATGTGATTTTCAGTTTCCAAAGTTCACCCACCTCAATGTGTTAGGGTAGATGTGCCAGTAATGGACACCCCTTGATGTTTTTAGTTCATAAAAAAATAACTAATAAATATTTAGCTTTAATTATTTTTTTTATAGATAAATTAAATTATACAGAAAGAGGATATATTTAGCTTTTCTAGATTTTATATGGAATGAAATAGTAATGTTAGGCATATAAAATACTAAATATTGAGAAGTAAGATTAAAATGTATGTGCTTGAGAATGTATATACATATATATGTGTACGTTTGTGTAATAATAAAATGGGGAAGACGGGGTACAATGAAACATGGGGTACAATGAAACATTACTTGTAAAATCAGTCAAATTTGTCATAGAGAGTTACAGTTTATATATATGTTGCACAACTATATGTTCCAATTACTGATGTGATTTGGATACATTCACACTTCTACAACAGTAGCAATAGAAGATTATTGCTTTTACGCCATTGAAAGTAACTTTCTTTACTAAAAGTAATTTAGTTTCTTTTTCCTTGTTGTTATATGTAATAATTATTTTTTCTATACATTGTTATCTCTGGGTTGTTGTCTTCATACCTCCAAAACCAAACTAAAAAAAATAAATATTAGAAGTTTGAAAATAAATTTTTATTTAGTAACCTCAGTGCGGGGTACAATGAAACACTTGCAGACGGGGTACAATGAAACATGTTTTATTATAGTAATAAAAGTAGTAAATAGAATATATTGGAAGTAAGAGTAGGAAAACAGAAAAAAAAAAGAGTTTTGTTCTAACCAGGTCAGTAAAAAATGCTCTTGTTAAGCAATTAAAAAATAGAAAGAGAAAAAAAGCTGAGAAGGGATTGTTTTGTAAACAAACTCTGCCTGCTACAGACTCTGATGATGATCCAGATTTTTTTCCAGGCCCAGCTGGTCATCGAGATACTAAGAATGAGATATTCACACACAACATGTATGGCACAAGCAGTATCCGTATAAATGAAAACATAAGGAAATATATATTGTTGGAGAAATCATACATTTAAATGAAGTTAAATGTGAAATACTTGATATAAAGACTCCAACCTAGGTTTTTTTTTTCTTTTTTTTTTTTTTTTTTTTTAGAAACTTACATTTAAAAAAAAACTCATTCTGTTGAAACTACCACCTCATATTCCTTCAGGATCAACTGAAATATAAACAGAAATGCTAATTTTTGAAACTGACTTGCGCCAATTTAATGTAAAATGAAAGGTATTTCTTAAACTAAAAGAATTTTCTTATTTTTCATCTTAGAGTATAATATTTTTATCAAGTTCCTTATTAATCAAGTTTTGTTTTTGTATTTATCTCATTTTTCATAAAATGAACTATACTGGGTGAAAATTGCTTCTATCATTTGGAGTGTTTCATTGTACCCCGGCATACGGGGTACAATGAAACACTGTAAGATATTTATTTTTTGTTATTTTTCAAGCATAAAGATATTGTTTAGAACCTAATAAAAATTTATTTAGATGGGGAAAATACAAGATTAAAAATATGCATTAATTATATTTTTGTGCATGCAAAATTGTGGATAGGAAAAAAAAATTAGTAAATTTTGTTTCATTGTACCCCGTCTTCCCCTATATGTTTTATAAAACTGGGTTATTGGTGACACTTTTAATCAAACCAATCAGGCAGCAGAAAATAATGTTTCAAAGTTTCCTGTGAAAATCTTAATGGAGAGGATAAGAGCTGGCTTCATTTAATTAATTTATATATTATTTATTTCCTTGCAAAATTTGAATGTTTTTGTTTGAGTAGCAATAAAAAACTTAGAATTTTATATACTAACGGCCATTTACAAAATTTTATTTATTTTTAAGGTTTTAAGAGGGGGTGTCCATTACTGGAATGGTTAATTAGTCATTTTCCAGTAATGGACACCCCATGTAGACATTGCTAAAAATGCAATTTCAGTAATGTTTATAGTGCATAAAATATTTTGACTTAACTGCAAACCTAAATAATCAAATTTAATTTTTAAATTATACTTACCAAAATATAATAAACACCAAAACTTTTATAAATAGCTGCGGAACAGATGTCATAAGTTCCCATGGCCGCCATCTTGGAATTTTTCTTAGCGTGAAAACCGCTTTTCCGTGAAGTAGTAAATGTCGTCAAAGCACAGGTTTATACGCATGTTTCGCTTAACGAAAATAAAATGTAAATAATAAACAATATTCGCTAAAGTGGCAATCAGTAATCTTGTATGAGCGCTTCGCGTACATTAACAAAAAAAAAACATCGCTGCATTCAACAATTCTCGCGGTGTATCATTCTCAAAATTCAGCAGTTCTCGCTTTCTAGCAATCTCAAAATGTAAAAAACTCTTAAAGCAGCAAAATATACATAAAATTATCAACATACCTTAACAGACATCTGCTTTCTTGAAAACTCCAGCACGAAATCTCTCTCATAACATCACCGTCATTTTCCAAAATAGGCTTATGAATACGCATTGACACACTATAAACAAACCTACTTTTCTTGTCAAAATTTCCTCATATTTCTTAATTACTTCAGCAAAAGTGTTTAAACGGATTACAGAAACCATAGTCAGTCAAATACATCCAATAAATTTAACACAAAAATACAGAACGATACAAAACAATATCAAAATACATCCACAAAATCCACCACTTCTCAGGGGTTGCCAGAACACAAAACGTCAAAACACACACGTCACACGGGGTTCCACATATCGAGGTTGCCATATCCATAAACACCGCCATGCCAACATGCCAACAAAAAATCGCCAAACAATTCAAAACAATGGCTGGGGGAACATAAGGCATGTAAGCCATAGCTGCTTTTAAGTTATTTTATGTGATTAATAAAATTTAAATATTTTATTTTTTTTTAAAAATGTATATGTACCTTGCATATTTTAAAATCTGGCAATCAAACCAGCCAGGAAGCAGAAAATATTGTTTAAGAGCACAGTCAAAGAGGGGCTCATAGGGCTTAATCCCTCTCCGTTTAAATAAAAACAATTAAGTTACAGAAGCTATTAAAAATCTATTTTCTGTCTTAACCCTCCGACTGTCTTGGAAAAGGGCAAATTTGTAATGTTGTTTTCTCTGCATTATATTTTAAATGCTAAAAAAAATTATTCTTTGAACATTTTATAAAAAAAACTTAACGAATATGAATGCAATCCTTGGAAGTACTAATCATTGTTCAATGTATTAAAAATACATTAAATCAATAGAATTATATTACTTTAAATATTGCTTGTATTGCAGTGAAACCTGGAGCTTAGTGAACGTATTAGCACGGTCTTGTCAGTGAGGGGGTTAAATGTTTCCTTACCTCTGACCAAAAAAAAAAAAAAAAAAAAGTAATATTAATGAAAGTTATCTATGTGGCAACTCCAACTGCCTTGACCGTTAAAGCTACCTCATAAAATATAGTCATATAAAATGCTTTCTGAACTACAATAACTAAAATCTATATTCACAATTCAGGTAAGAATTCAAAATCTCTTACTTTCTTAAATAATCCAAGAGACGGGATCACGGTCCTCCGGCAAGAGCTAGATTTGTTGGATTCATTAGATACACCACAGCTTCCACAAAAAATAAGCATCGATGTGTTAAACTTTTTCACTGAAAAAGAAATTGTTTGCTGTACTTGTGTTTTAAAAAAATGTACATTGTAGTGACAGTGAGTCTTGTATTTTGACATTACTATATTATTCTTTTAGTTACAAAACACAGCTTCAATGCTGCGTCCACATTATACAAAATCAAATCTACATCTACCAAAAATAAGAAAATATTAAAGTTCTAACAAATAAATCACTTCAGTGTTGAAAGGGAAAGTCTATGATGAAACAGTCACTTTTTATTGCATCAGCATTTTTTCTGCCCACGCATTGATCTAGCAGGTGTTCTTATGACGTAAGATGGAAGGATTAATGATTCAGTTAATTCACGACAATCTAGGTAATATTATGAAACTAGTAAATCTGCAGATCAGTGGCCTCAAACATCAGTTTTAGTTTTATTTTGAAATTATTTCATTTAGTATTTAAAATATTCAATTCACAATATCATTTATTTCATATTTGTAATATTAATTATTATAAATGATATATCAAGTAGTAGTGTTGACTCTAAGCCGCTTTAGCAGGGTGCAGCGCCCGACGGCCCTTTTTATTTCTATTTTGCTCCCGGCGGTTCTTTTAAATTCTTCTGATGTGCTCAGCTGCCTTTTTAACACTTCCTATGCACCCTGTGGCAATTCAGTTGATCCCGGGAAAATATCGCAAATTCTAAGGACTCTAAACAAACCAGTTCAAAATATTTTTTGTGAATAAGGTACAAGTGTGCCCTTTTTTTTGAATAGTGTTCCCTGTTTGGAAAAATGTACTCTTTTTTAGAATAGTATTTCCTTTTTGAAAAATTCCCGCCCGGCGGCACTTTTTTCCTAGTCAGCACTAAGTAGTCTCTGGAAGATTAATTGTTAAAAATAGTGAGACAGAACAAAACTGAACACTAATATTACAAAACTTTTTTTTTTTTAATTTCCTTTTAAATCCCCCACTGTTTCAATAATTTGATAGCTGTGCAATTATTTTATACTATCCATCTAAAATAATTAAAACATCAATCTTCTGATAGTTACAATAATTGATGCAAACAGTAAATAATTATCACAGATATTTTATTAATTACTGGTATCCTAATTGTTAAATTTATTTGAAAATAACTATTTCTTTTTCATTAATATGTATTCATTAAATTCTAGTTCTAAATACAGTCATAAAAACAATTATATTTATTACTTTTTATGGGGTGTCCATTACTGGAACAGAGGGTGTCCATTACTGGGCCAGAGGGTGTCCATTAATAAGCTTTTGGGTGTTTTGATATATTTTTGTTATTTAAAATTAAATTTTGATTCATATTGGGAAATGAGACTATAAGAATGGTTAAAGATTGTTGATAGGTTGACATTATTAATATAATATTGAAAAAATTGGAATATAATAATTATAACTATTAATAAAAAAATAATTTTAAGAAATTCCTTAAGGGTGTCCATTATTGGCACATCTATCCTATATTTTTCTTTTAATTTGTTTTAACCAACTTTTAAAAAAATCTTTAAAGTATCATTGTCTTTTCCATGTATTGTATGTGCGTGATTGTTACCAAGAATGAATATTGTAAAAGAGTAACAGGTATTTAAAATGAGAAATGAGCACAGATGTAAAATGTTAAAAACTCCTGGTATCTATCACCTCACCGGATGCAAATTAATCCGGTAACAGATGTATTATAATCCTGTATGTGCCATCTTGGATTTTTTTTTGGCATGAATTAAAAATTGTTTTTGAATTAATAGTTATAATTATTATATTCCCGTTTTTTCAATATTATATTAATCTATCAACAATATTTAACCATTGGCGACATTTACTACTTGGCAAAAAAGGAGTTTTCATGCAAGAAAAAAATCCAAGATGGCGGATGTGGGATTATAATGCATCTAAGCTTTAATGGGAATGGTGATAAAAAGCCAGTTTTGGTGAAGTGTTTAACAAAATTATTTTGTTGTTACCAAAGGTGGCTGGTCTTTGCAGGTTCTGCTGTAGTATGTTTAATTGTGTTTTAAATTCTAATGTTTATTTTTAAAATCAGAATATGTAGGGGAGAGTGGGGAGGAATAAGACACTTTTTACAAAAATAAGAAAATTAACTTTGGCACAATCCCAGAACAGGCAACACATTCCATTTGACGACTTTTCTGAAAAGTGCCAAACACCCCATATACTTTGGTGGATTAGTATATGCTTTCTGTGCAATATGTAATACACAGCATTTATTGTTCATTTACAGGGACACACAAAAGAATATCTTTAATGATGTTATGGTACTTGAAACATACTGAAACTGATATGAATCACTGAGGTGCACTACAACATGTTTTCTATAGATTATGGAGCACATAGCATTTTTTGTTCGTTTACAGAAATGCATGAAATAATAAATTACAGGATTGACACTAATCAATAGTTTCTAGAAGTGCATTTTCAGCTATGGTATGCATTTTAAAACTAATTTTTAGTATATTAGGTGCGTATAAATTCTGTAGATCATGTACAAGGCTACATTAAAGAATTCACACACATTACTAGATATGGGCAGCAATTGCTGAAAATGAATTTTTATTACATTGTGTGTTTTTGAATTGTTTATTTAGGTCCTATTTCATTGTATAAAAAAATGAAATTTCTTAACAATTTTATGTTGTTTTGGAAAGTGTTTCATAATCTATGCTTGAACATGATTTTTTGTTCTTGTTCATTTCTTTCAGTCAGATTGATTGTAAATTATATAGTTGCTATAAATCTCAACCCTTGTTTTATTAAGGTGAACATTTGAGGATTTGTGAGCGAGGTCTGACATGCTGTACTGAAGAAATGGAACACAAGTTAAGTACTCATAGTAGAGTTGAATTTGACAAATTACTACATAATGCAGTTGGTGAACTTAAAGATATCTTTGAGACTCATACTCATAAGTTTGATGGTATGTATATCTTCTCTCTCTCTCTTTTTACTTTCTGAACACATAGTGTAAGGGAAGTGTAAACATAATTTGTGTTCTAATATGTGTATGAGACATAACTCCCAAACAGTAGCAGTACTTCCAATTGAGCTCGCTTATTGTGTATATGTCACCACTGTCACAAGAACTATAGATTTTTGTGGAAATCAGCTGCTGGATTGGTATTTGATCCATTTTTAAATCATTTTGCAACTAATTCTCTAAATAAAATCAGTAAGAAAATGTGACAGAGTATAACTGATAAATATTGTGATTATGTAATCAAGTATTAGTTGTGCATAAGTAATGTCTCCACTTTCAAAACGGGAGGTCCAACTTTCGAATCCAACCGATTCCATTGAGTAAAAAATTTATAATTAAAAAAAAATTTCCTGGACATGTGTACACAAGTGTTTGGAAAGTTAAGTGGAGCCACTCTAGATTTTTTTTTTCTTTTTTTTTTTAAGGAGCTACTCTAGCTGAACACATCTTTGTCCTCTCAGATATTGAAATCCCATCCCTCCTTGTAAAAATTTAAGAACATTATTACTCATTACTTAATAAATATTTGAAAATTTAATTTATCTTATCAAGAACTTGACCTCTAATAACAACATGTTTTAAGTGTTTTCTGAAATATAACCCTTTCAAAGGTGGTGGTCACACGGCATGACTACGTAATTTTAATTCCAAACTGACAAATGGCACCAAGAATATTTAAATAACTTTTTTGGTGTCACTCAATCATTTTGTCATTTTACAAACGGAATTTTTCTGTGTCTGAAAAGGTTAATGCACAGAAGCTTCTCTTCGCATTGTATATACTGAAAGACAAGAAAAAAAGTACGATCTGTTACTATAAGGCTAATGTCAGACGGACATCTTTTTGCATACGTATTATCCCTACACAATGCCACTAGCATTGTGAAAGGATAATACGTAAGTAAAAAAGTGTGCAAAAAGACATCCGTCTGACATTAGCCTTAGCAATATTAAAAAATAAAGAAAGATAACTTTCATGTAAATGTTTTATAATTTTCTCCAAATATACTTACACAGTAGAATATCTTTTCAACACAAACCCATAGCTGCCAACTTTTCTGATTTTTTCAGAATTCTTCCAAAAAATCGGCATGTTTTCCTATTTTACGCGCATAATGAGTTTTCTTCCGCTTTTCGCCATTTTCTTTCGATTTTCGACCTTTTCTTATGCGAGTTTCGTCAAAGGATCACGTAAAACCCGAAATTTCCCCGAAGGTTCGCGGGAAAGATGCAAATTTTGTCCAAAGATCGCGTAAAAAACGAGAATCTTCCCAAAAGAGCGCGTAAAAACACGAATTCTGTGAAAAGATCGTGAAAAAACACGAATTTCGTCAAAAGATCGGGTTAAAAAAAAAAAAGCGCCGTCAAAAGATCGCGAAAAAACACTATTTTCGTAAAAAGATCGCGTAAAAATGCGAATTCCATTAAAGAATCGCGGAAAAAACCCAAATTTCGCCAAACGATCGCGGGAAAGACGCGGATTTCGTCAAAAGATTGCATAAACAACGCGTAGGGGTGATTTTGGTCCGAATTTTTCGAAAATTTAAGGCATTCATTTCCGAAAATTAAAAAAAATTGGCCACCAATTCGAAAATTCGGACATAAAAAATATCGCGAATTTCGACATCTTCGCCGAAAAAAATTAATTTTGTCAATTGTTTGCAGAAAAATCGCCAATTTCGTCAAAGGATCGCATGAAAAACGCTAAATTCGTCAAAAGATCGTGAAAAAACGGCACATTTCGTCAAAAAATCGCAAAAAAAAAAAAAAAAAAATTCTGTCAAATTGTGAAAACCCCCCACAAATTTCGTCAAAAGATCGTGAAAAAAACAAAATTTTCATCAAAAGATCGCGAATTTCGTCAAAGGGGGTGCTGAAAAAAATGCATAGCTAGTGTCGGAAGTGGATTCTCCCCCCCCCCTTCCTGCTGTAACTTTTCAGAAAATTTGCTGTGAATTTGTTTTTTTTCTTTTTTTACTCAGAATCACCCTAAAAAAAAAAAAAAAAAAAAAAAAAAAGGAATAATAAGTTTTAAGTGTCTTTTAATGTGAAAGGTAGGATATCTATGAATATTCCAAAAAAAAAAAAAAAAAGTAATTTTTAATATATTTAAGTTATTCTTTTTTGTCATAATATATATTGTGTAATTGCAAATTAGTGAATATTTTATTCGAGTTTCTCTTTGAAATTTGTTTATTTATAAGGATTCAGCTGTTTTTCATCCTTACTGAAAGTGTTATAAAACAACAAAAAAAAAATCTGATTTTTCGCCAAAATCTTCTGATTTCTTCTGATTTTTTGTCCAAAATCTTCTGAGTTTTACCGAAATTTAGTTGGCAAGTATGCAAACCTAAAAACACATGGTTTTGCATTATATAAAATTTTGCATAATATAGATAATTTCTGAATATGTCTGAAACATATCAGTATACACTAGAAGATCTTTATATTTATAATCTTTGGGACTAGAAGCTGTGCAGATTATAAATGTTTGCATAATATAGATCATTTCCATATTGTTAAATTACCTTATAAACTTGATCTAACTATGCCTGAGGACAAAATCATATTACTTATTTTCAAAATTTAATAATAGGTATATTTTTGTTAAATTCTGAATTAAAGAGGTAAAGATGAAATAATATCTCAAACATAGTCCTCTAAAGAGTAGCAACATTTCTACAATCTGGATTGCAGGTAGTTCTTAACTGTAAAATTCATTGATCCGATAAGTTCTGTGTTATATGGAGAATTGCATTATAAAGGTCTTCTGTATCACAATTATTAATTAATCATAAAAAAATTTATAGTTATTGTGACTGTCACACATAACTGTGACTGTCACACGAGTGGTCCATAGTTAACTCAGAGATTTTTTTCTTAATTTTTTTTTGAGCCGATACCTTTTGTCAGACTTCTATATACATGCATTAACTAGCTTTTATTATTATTTTTTTTTTTAAGTTATAGGTAAAATTTTGAAATTAAACTAAATTAGGGAAAATTGTTTCCATCACAATTAACTATCAAATACCTTATAAACTTTTATTAAAATAAATTGTTATTTGTGAGATCAATCACCTAAGAAAATCTATAAGAAAATATTTGGAAGGCATACAGTGCCACACAGGACTGCTTTTAATATCCTAATAACCAAGTTCAGTGACGCCGCTGTACTTGAAAAAACCTGGGTCCCCGGGACCCAGGATTTCCAAAAATGTGGGTCCCTTTTTTACAAAAGCGGGTCCCTATCAATAATAATTTATATTTTAATGGAATAAATGAAACTTGTTTATTTGGAAAAGAAATGAAATGCATTAATCACTGTTTTAATAATAATTAAATAATGAATTAAAACCAGTATTATTTGCAATCAAATAAGATATTTTTTAAAAATATTAAGAGAAATTTTCTTTACTTTTTTAAAAGTAAAAATGCAAAATACAATTTTAATTGTAAAATAATGTTTATTTAAGAGTAGAAGATACCAAGTTCAACTTATAACAAGTATCACTACATTCGCATTTCTTTTAAAAAGGGGCAAGACGGGTTTATTGAAAAAGATATTTTTGCTGAAAAAAAGAATACTTATGTTAAGTAAAGATGTACTTTTTGTTGAATGAGTGGGTGCTTTCATTATACTTCCCATTGAATTATTTGTCGGCATGGATCTGTGTTGGAATCAGACATTTTCCTTGGAAGGGAAATTTACATCTAAAAAATAATTGCATATCTGTATTTTCAAAATAGGGGAACTTATAAAATTAGACTATTACACAGTTTAATTCTAGGAAAACATGTGACTTAAAAAAATCAGCAAAGAAATAAAAAATCCCTCCATTTATAGTATCTGTAAGATTTTAAAGTGACGGTTTCGGCCATGGCGCACGAATAAGAAAAGGGCATATGTTTACAAACATACTTCCATCAACAAATCTACTACTACATTTTTGCCTTAGCGATCATTTCAGGAATTGTGACATAGACGAATCAGATCATAGCGATTTCTAGCTGTTAAGCGTAGGCCATTCAAATCGCCTGAACTTATAGATACAGTAGGAATCGCAAAGAACAGATAGGTTTTTCTTTCTATCCCAGAGTAATTTATCCCGCAGTGACGTCAGCTGCCCTTTTCTTATACATATGCCAGAAATATGTCCCGGGTTGCCATACCGCACAAATACGTAGACCACAAATATGTCCCGGGACGTCAGATATAATATCAATGTTTAGTTGGTAATCAAATGACTCGGGAAGAACGTCAAAAAAGGTCCTATGGAAATAGGACCATAATTAAGAAAATTAGGATTTTGGAGGGGAGGGAGGTGGAAAGGGGACTGGTGATGAACTAAAAAAATACAAGTTAATAAACTAGCAACTCAAATCACCTGGCTTCTAAACTAAAAATATAACAATTTAACCTGGAAAGAAAAAGGCTCTTATAGGAAATTTAACAGCAGCTCTGCCGTTAAAATAGTAAAGTCGAAAGAATAAATGTATATTGCTATGAAATTACTGTCAGAAATATCGATACAAAAGTTGGAGCACAATTGGCTCCTACCAAATCGAATAAATGTCTGGTTATACTTTCGGAAAAGAAACAGCTTTCCAACAATGAATTACTTGTAGATTGGAGAAAAATTAGTGACCTCCCCTAGGGGCAACGGGGGGGGGGGGGGGTGTTAGGCAAGGGAATAGAATAATTAAGCATGGATACTTAATTCCAACGGGGACAATAATCTTTCCAACGATATACAGTGGCGGTCAAAAGTTTCCGGCCAGCATAAAATTTTTGGTTAATTTGTAAGTATACCCATATGAAGAGGAATCTCAAAGTGATACTTATACACTTTATTGACATAACAGTTAAGAACTTATTTATGGAATAAAAATAAATATTAATAAATTGACAAAATTAATTGCAAAAGAAAACGCATACTCTCAAAAGTTTCCGGCCACTTTGGCAAGTTTGGAAAAAAATGGTGTTATAACAGAAAATAACAGTGATCAACAACATTTACAATTAGTATTTTGTATTCAAACATTTAGCAATAAGTACTGCGGCGCAGCAACGTGGCATCGATTCAATGAACGGTTGTAAATCGTCAATGTTAAGTTTTGTCCACGGTTCTTGCATTTTTTGTGAAAATATGCTGAATTGGAATATTTATAACTCCACACAGGTTTCCAAATTAGTTTCAATGATTTTCTATTGGATTCAGATCGGGTGATTGGGGTGTCCATTTTAAAAGCGGGATTTTTTTTGTGCAAAATCCACTGCTTGGCGAGCTTGCATGTATGATTTTGGTCGTTATCACGATGAAACAAATAGTTGCGACCACAATGTTTCCTCCAATAAGGCAGCAAATGATCTTACAACATATCCTTATGCATTGCATTATTCATCTTGCTGCGGATTTCAAATAACGGACAGGCACGTTTTCCAGAAAATGTTCCCCGCAGCACAACGTGTCTTCCGCCATGCTTCATTTTAGTGATAACATATCTCGCATCTTATATTTTGTATTTAGGCGTCGGTTGTAGTATCTGTTATCACTGCCAAAAAGATTGAACGTCGATTCATCGGAAAATAGTACTTTTTTCCAGTTTTCATTTGACCAGTATTTGTATCCCTTGGCAAACGCCATTCGGGCCCTCTGATTTTTTTAACACCGACTGTTCCATAAAGTTCTACATCACGTAAGCGTCTTGACACTGTAGACCGACTTATTTCAGCAATATTTTAACCCCGTAAATCGCGGGGAATTGCAGCGGCATTTTTACGTGGGTCAACAACTGCTTTTCTTCTTATAATTCTGTCCACAAGAATAGTCGTTCACCGGGGTACTCCGGACTGTGGCAAGCTCCGATGGCCATGACCACCTTTATATTTTTTTTAAATATCGTTCACAGCAAATTTTTCGATCGACAACTTTGCCGCAATCTCACGAGAGGATTGTCCATTTAGCGACAAACAAATCACACGTTTAGGAACAATAAATTGTTCAACTTTCTATTACTGAATTTCAAATACGTTATTCACGTTGATTAATTAACAAACATGGTAAAAAAAAAAAAAAAAACACTTTACCGATAGCAAAAATTAACGAATGACGAATGGCCGGAAACTTTTGCACATGCGAATTTCTAACCCCCCCCCCCCCCTTGCATCCAATATCTTCAGTATCCAATCAAAATGATCACATGGTCAGAGGTAATTTGCTTATTCCTAACTTTTGGAGAAATTGTGCTTCTTCGCTGAAACGTTCTGTCAAACAAATTAAAGAAACTAACTGGCCGGAAACTTTTGACCGCCGCCACTGTATGACATGATGGGGATCTGGAAAAAATGACAAAGTGACACCCCCGAGGGGGCAACTAAGCCCCTAATGGACAGGGAGGGAGTAACCGAGGACATAAAACATTTGGCAACGTCAAATATACCTTTGGTCCTGGTCAAGGTATCAAAATGGGCATGATAATAAGATCGGACAAGAATTGGATATTTTTAAAATTACATGCATATTTTGAATGACCCTGTAATAACAACTAAAACAATGGAAACCGAAACATAGCAGAGTCATTTCCATTCTTAATATAACAACGAAAATAATACCAGAAGCAAAATGAAGTCATATAATATAGGATAACCTTTCGTGCAGAGTGCGTATAACTGGGGAGGGAAAGCGGAAGGACAGAAAATAAGAGGACATTAAAGGCTTTTCAACGATATGTTACACGAGAAGGTTTGGACGAAACTGAAATGTGCCCCCCCCCCCCCCCCCCCCCCCCGAGGGGTAACTAAGCCCTAATGGTAGGAGGGGCGACGTCAAATGTACCTTTAGCCAATGTTTCAAAAAGTGACATATAAGGATAGGAGAAGAATTAGACATTTTAAAAATGCATGCATATTTTGAATGGCCCTGTTCCTGTAATAACGATTGGTGGTGAAGGGAGGGGGGAGATAACTAGGCGTCTAAAATAAAAGTATAAATAATTTAACCCAGAAAGAAAAAAATCCCTTGTACGAAATTTTACTGCAGCGCTGCCACTAAAATAGTAAAATCGAAAGAATAAATATATAATTCCATAAAATTAGAGAAGAAATATGAATATATTCCCGTAAGGACCTGAATCGAGGAATATCCGTATCGAAGAATCGAGCGCTATGACGATTCAAACAAAAATAAGCATGAACGATTCTACCCCTGTCGAAGAATCGACCGCAACGCGGTTTGAATTGAAGGAAATTAACGATGAACTATTCTATCCGTAACGAAGGATTGACATTGGACCAGTATCGAATCAAATCATCATTGTAGTCTATCCTACGATACGAGTAGAATCGGATCGTTCATTTTTAATTACTTTCTTGTATCTTTATAAGAAGAAAGTGTTGAATCAAAGAGGTTCCAAAAGATGGAGCAGTCATAAATAATGTCATTTGATGTTCCTACACTGTTAAAAATATCGTGAAAAATTACCTCTTTTTAAAGGCTATCTATTTTCTGACAAATGAGAACGCCTATGGAACGTTCTCATTGGTCAGAAAAAGATAGCTTTTAAAAACAGGTAATTTTTCACGATATTTTTAACAGTGTACCCACCTCCCGCAACCACCATATGTAGCCGGGTTCTCCATAGATCGGTTTCAACCACGTGACTATGTGCCCACCAATTTTTCACCAACCAACCAAAATCGCCGATATTTTAGCCATTCAAAGTGGAGAAAATCATAAAAATCGACGGACATGTAAAGATTGTCAAGTTGATTGCTAGCGAGGTTAACGAGAAAGACAGGCTACCGCGGTGGATCCGATTCTTCTTTTTTTACAGACCGCTGGTGTCACGCGATGCTCTTTTCGCACACCTTCATTGGTGCATTCGAGCATCACGTGACTCCAGCGGTCTGTAAAAAAAGAAGAATCGGACACACCGCGATAACCTGACTTTCTCGTTAGCCTCGAATGCTAGGGTGTGACGTGAGTTGAAACTGATCGAGGCTAACGAAAAAGACAGGCTACCGCGGTGCATCCCACCTGTCTTTTTTTACAGACCGCTAGTAAAGCGTCTAGAATACCTAGTGTAGAAATATGCTATCCAAACAGTGCTAAAAAATTTTATCCCTTAAATGTGCGACGATTCTGCTAAAATGCCAAGTGTCGATCGCAGCGACATCTGTGGGATTTTCGTATTGCTAGTATTACATTGTATAGACCATAGATTAAGGACCAAGATGGGACATATCCGGCAAAATCTGTAATGGCAACAGTACTAGCGTCACTATCGGCAAGGGGGAAGAACTAACAAACCTCCGAAATTTACCTATGTTGAAGAAATATGTTTATCCTCTATGGTTTGACTATCTATTCATTCCTGAAACGAAGCAGGTGTCAGACGATATTCTATTCATGCTTGCTTTATTTATTTAGCTGCTTTTTTTACCGTACTTGTATTGTTTATTTTTAACTTACAAAATGATAATTAGACTAATAATATAAAAGAAAGCCGCAGAAAATTCTGTTAACCCGTTACTAGTCGCACGTTGGTCTTTTCCCCGCCCGAAATTCGTTATCTTCCTGTAACTCATTTCCCGTTAAAGTTACGATACCGAAATTCCGTGTAGCTGACCTTGTTTACACTCTTGTGTAGTAAAATTGCAAGTCATTCCTGCTATTTCTTAGCATTTTATCGCATTCTTAAGTTTCAATCGGTCTAAATGACCGCGATGCGACCACTTGCGTTAGTCTAATTTTCCCCCCTCGTGTTCATCCTTTCCCATTTCCGCGAAATCTGTGGGGGAAAGTTTCTTCGAAGTACGGACTCTCTGCCTGTTGTTATTTCGTCTTTCTTTCTTTCTGCTATTTTACCCGTCCATAGAGTACATTTTACTTTTAGAATGTGACTTAAAATTGTTTTATTATATTAGTTGTGAAGTCAGTTCGCACAAAAAACTGATGGATGGTCACTTACATTTTTTTTTTCATTGTCAAATATTGCGCAAATAAATTCTCAAATTGATAATCGTTTAAATATGAAAAAAAAAAGGGAAATTCATCATCATTATTTGTAAGAACTTGCTTTCCATTTATTACCGGACCATATAAATGAAAGAAAACAGACAACACTGCCAAACCATTAAAAAAGAGAGAAGAGAATTTTGTGGGAATCAGTAAAAAAATTGCCGTATCTCCAAAATCTGAAAAGTATCGTTTTTGTACAATAAAACAAATTCGAAAGATAAAACAATTTTCTCAGAAATGTAGTATGTATATCTGCGAAGAACATACATATAATTTATTTGTACAATTAGAAAAATAATGAGAATTTTATAATGTAGGTTAGAAATTACGCAAATAAAAATCTCTTTTTGATAATTCAGTGAATGTTTATACTATGATTTTAAAAAATATTTTAAGTATTTTTCTAAAATTTATCTATTGTTAAATTTTCATACTGTAAGTAAAAACACATTTTTTTTAAACATGCCGCAGAAAATGTTTTATTATTATTATTGAAATCCAATAGAGGCTTGGGGACGGTATCTAACAAATTTAAATTTGTTGTCCTTCATCAATTGTTCAAACTATTTTTCAGAATAATGTTTTCCAGAATATGAGAGAAAATTCATTTAAATTAAATTATTGCTGCATATTTATAATTTCGGAGAAAATGTTCTTATTGTTTTTATTATTTTAATGAATGTTACTATAAAACAATAAATTATAACATTAATACCTTATTATGAAATGTACAATTGAATATTTATTTTAATTAAATAGTTGCTGTAAAATACATCCCTATTAAGATGAACCTTTCAGTGATTCTATTAATTAAAATAATTTATCCATCTTAGGATTTAGATCTACAATTGCAAATGTATTTAAATTATATATATAATTTCAATAACTTATTTATTATTTGCTTTATATAAGCGAAGTTCGTATCCAGAGTTTTTATTCAAGGGCGCTGCTCCCACCCTGAAATAAGTAGAAAAACTACAAATCGTGCATTTTCATTTGAAAAATGGATTTAATCACAAAATCTCGCGACCCCCCCCCCCCCCATACACACACACACACACACACACCACACAAAATAAATAAATAAATAAAACGTAGTTACAACATTTACATTTATAATTTCGAAGTTAAGTATTTTTTACCTTTTTCTTTATTATATATATAATAATTATACATTTTTAATAATATTTGGTTTATGTGGTGTTTGTAATTTCATAATTATTGGTCATTTTCATTATTTTTCAATAGTATTATTGTACAGAAAGTTTATATATATATATATATATATATATATATATATATATATAAATATTGTCTTTAATTGTTTATTGCATCAAATTTGATGGTTTTTCATATGTTTTAAATGAATTAATCGTTCGCAATATGCTGGTGAATTAGTGGTATTGTATTTGATTTTCTGTTGCATGTCATAGGTTCCATTTTTACTTTCAGTTTAATTGTTCAATTTAATGTCAGTGTAATATATTGATACTAAATTTATTAATTTTATTTTATTAAATGGATAGAGAGTACCGGAGTATCATAAAAATCTGCCTGACTCTAATTCTGTCCTTCCAAAAAAAAAAAAAAATACCCCTATCACGAATTTAGATTCATATTCGTAAATGTTTTCCTACTAATTATTGATTCATAGTAACATCAGAAATCCAATCAAATCATTTACTATTTACTTTTAAGTATTTATGCAAAACGAAGAAAGAGTTATAAAAACATTTATCTAGATGCCAACTGAATATATACTTAAGCGAAATAAATAATTGCTGTAAAAAATTGTAAAATGAATAATTGCTGTAATCTTTTAAAGTTCAGTCAATATTTTCACCTTGCGTTATCCGTTTTCGATCATCTGATAACACCGGCAAGTTTCCCCTTCGTTTTCGGCCTGCTGGTAACGGCGGCAAATGGACCGAACGCGACTAATAACGTTCTAAAAAATGTCGCGACTACTCTCGGGTTAAGAATGCAAATATGTAAGTTTATAAGATTAAATTGTAAAAAATCAAATTCAGGTATTGTGTCGATTTATTCATATCGAATAAAATTTTATTGAGTGTAATGTCAGTACCTCTATTTATTTTTAACTTTTAGATTTATACAATTCTAAAAATTTGTCGAAAGGAATTTTTCCTTATCTGTAATATTATTATTATTATTTCTTATATGTTAATATTATAAACATTATTGAATTGATTGTACGTTATTTACATTAAAACAATATTTTTATTTTATCTGTAAGGAAGTGAAAATGCATAAATTTTAAAAGATTATTGTAACGATTGTTTAATACGTTAAACTTCATAAATTTATAAAACACGGGCTATAAAAATTTTCCTGCCAAAGGGGAATAATTATGAAATTTTCTGGGACTTGTAGAGTTCAACATTTCGTATATTTTTATATTACACCATTGCTTTTGATATATAATATTCAAGACGAAATTTTTACCTAGTATTCGTTGCACTTAAAACCGTTCACTAATCGTGTAAAAAAAAACATATATTCGTGCATGAACATAGAATAGATACTAGATATATAAAATAGAATGTCTATTCTATGTTCATGTATCGGTGTTATATTCTATGGAAAACGTAAACATGCAACATTAAAAAAAGAAAGATCACAATAAGGTAGATACTCAATAATAAGCATACTACAAGGATGGGGAGTTTCTTCCCCATTTTCACTAAGGGCGCTACGATCGCAATCGCATTACCATTACGCTCTATGGGAATGTCCGATCTTGGATGTTAATCTATGGTATAGACTAGCAATACCTTGCAGCTGTAGAAAATATCCTGCAGATGTCGCTGCGATCTGTATATAGCAGCAGCATCGTTGCATATTTAAGGGATACAATATTTTAGCACTGTTTTAAGCATTACAGAGATAGCCGATTTCCACAGTATGTATTCTAGTCGCTATACCGCTAGAGTGACGTGATGCTCTTTTCGCACACCTTCATTGGTGCATTCGAGCATCACGTGACTCCAGCGGTCTGTAAAAAAAAGATACGTGGAATGCACCGCGGTAGCCTGTCTTTCTCGTTAGCCTCGAAACTGCTCTATTGGGGGCTGATACCAGTCAAAGACAAATATGGCAGACGCAGGATAGGGGAAAAGAACTCCCTTTTCTGCGTCAAAGCTTTCCACGGTCGAAGATTGATATGTCTACTTCTCTCTTTTCATAGCTCCATGTATTGGGTTCATGAAAAATTTCGGTTTTCGATGTATTGATGCGTTTTAGAAAGTCCTGTCCTGAATACGATTTGACTATTTTTAGAAATTGCCAGACTGTCTGCACTGTTAAAAATTACCTCTTTTTTTAAAGGCTATCTATTTTTGACCAATGAGGATGCTGCATAAACACCTATAGTGCATTCTCATTGGTCAGAAAATAGATAACCTTTAAAAACAGGTAATTTTTCACGATATTTTTAACACTGTGTCTTTGACTAAAATTTTGTGAGCGCTCTATCTCAAGAACTAATGTACGGAATCTATTAAAATTTTAGATTCAGTTAGACTGAGATATAAATTGGTGCTGATTAGTTTTTGGTGTAAATCGTCCTACAGGTGGGGCTGCTATGCTGCATTTTTCACAATTTTCGCAAGAGCTCTATCTCAAGAACTAATGCACAGATTTTCATCAAATTTCAGATTCAGTTAGACGTTAACATAAGTTGTTGATGATTAGGTTTGATGTAAATCTAGCAAGAGGTAGCGCTGCTATGCTGCATTTTTCACGATCTGCGCAATAGGTATATCTCAAGAACTAATGCACAGATTTTCATCAAACTTCACATTCAGTTAGACGTTGACATAAGTTGTTGCTGATTAGGTTTTGGTGTAAATCGCCCAACAAGGTGGTGCTGCTATGCTGCATTTTTCAGGATTTAAACGATCTTAGCGATCATATCTCAAGAACTAATGCACGGAATTTTATCATACTTATTATTCTGCTAGAAATTGATATAAGTTGTTGCTGATTAGGTTTTCGTGTAAATTATATAACAGGTTACGCTGCTATGCTGCATTTTTCACGATATTCATGACTGCTATATCTTTAAAACTAATGCACGGAATTTAATCAAATTTCATATTCTGTTACACTTTCACATAAATAGATCCTTATTAGGCTTGAGTGTATACTGCCCTACAGGTGTCGTTTTTATGTCCTTTGAGTGGGGAATTTCGGTTGGAGACATCTAAGAGGGTGGGTGCCGAAATTCAATGATTTGTTTGGAAAATGTAATAGCTATATCTTCTGTTTAAATGCACATTAACTAATAAACAATTCACCAAATCCTTAAAATAATATGTTTAAATGGTCACAAAACTCTACAGATTATAAGTAAAAGCAATACATACCGATTAGAAACCTGAAATATAGTTTAAAAAGTCATTTTGTAAAGACGTTATGCACTTTCTTAATGCTTTACTATGGAGAAGTTGAGTAAAGATTATAGCGACTAGAATACACAGTGTGGAAATCGGCTATCCCTGTAATACTTTAAAAAACGCTAAAATATTGTATCCCTTAAATGTGCAATGATGCTGCTGCAATATGCAGATCGCAGCGACATCTGTGGAGTATTTTCTGCAACTGCAAGATATTGCTACTTTATACAATGTAATACTAGTAATACGAAAATTGCGCAGATATCGCTGCGATCGACACTTGGGAATTTAGTAGTATCGTCGCACATTTAGGGATAGCATATTTCCACACTAGGTATTCTAGACGCTGTAGTAAAGATGATCCAGTCTGACGTCATAAAAGTCTTGAACGAGGCTAACGAGAAAGACAGGCTACCGCGGTGGGTCCGATTCTTCTTTTTTTACAGACCGCTGGAGTCACGTGATGCTCTTTTCGCACACCTTCATTGGTGCATTCGAGCATCATGTGACTCCAGCGGTCTGTAAAAAAAGAAGAATTGGACCCACCGCGGTAGCCTGTCTTTCTCGTTAGCCTCGAGTCTTGAACTGCCCTTGTATTTCGTTGGTCATAGACATACGATGCTTCAGACTGCATTGTTAAAAATATCATGAAAAATTACCTCTGTTTTTAAAGACTATCTATATTCTGACCAATGAGAACGCTGCAATTGCGTTTATGTACCATTCTCATTTGTAAGAAAATGGATAGTCTTTAAAATTAGAGGTAATTTTTCACGATATTTTTAACAGCGTGCCCTTAGAGAGATGCGTTTGTCCAAACAATGGCAAACGTAGGCATTTTCTATTACAGAACTTGGCGATTTTCACCAGGACGCGTTCGATTATACGAGTGTGACAAATTAAAAAGCATTTCCTTGTCGATAATGGCAGGCTCGCGAAGATGCTTGCCGATTTTCTTTTGTCCAGAATCGTCTCAACCAATCAAATGTGATATCCCGCATGTCACCTCTCTGATATCTATGCTCCCATACTTTAAACTTGTTGCTCGTAGCTGTTGAAACACAATCTCAAAAACAATAGCCATACAACTATTTTGAAATTGTTGAAGGCCGGGATACATTTTAGGTAGATTTTTCGTGTTAGCGAAACGAGATTGACCTATCAGAAGCCTGCATTTTGAGAATTTTTCTCTATTTGCGTAAATGCAAGCTTCTGATTGTCCAATCTCGTTTCGCTAACAACGAAATATCTATCTGCATCCCGGCCCATTATGATTAGTTTTTGCGCTTTCCTGTTTCATTTGCTCATACAAAACCATGCGCTATATTGCAAGATAAAAAAATATCGCAATTTAAATATCAATAACTTTTAAACGGGAATAAATAATTTCAGTAGAAGTGAGAAGTGCAGGTAGTTCCACCAATCAAAACTGCTGTTTTTAACCTGTTTGTTTGTTTGTTTATTGAACACATACATCAGACTTGTGTGCTTGACACCAGGGCCCGCTTATAAGTCATCGTCGATATACAGGGACGAGATAGCACAAGGAAATTTACAACACCAGGGAATTACATCCTGGGGGCTCCACAAAGAGTGTGCAACGGAAATTGCGGGATTCGAACCAGCCCCCACCTACGCTCTCAAGCGATTAGCGGCGTGGTGTCTTATCCACTCAGCCACGGTGGGCCCTGTTTTTGACCTCCATTGCGACGCTATTCACAACTCACAACAACCGGGATCAATGGTATAGAAGGCTAGTTCATGATTTTTAAAACGTCATACAGAGTAGATCATCTTTACACGGTGATTGGCACAAAACAATGGGCGCGATCTTTGTACCAATCACCGTGTAAAGATGAGCCACACCATGTGACGTTTTAAACGTCATGAACTGGTCTTGTATTGTGACCAGCGACATACAAGGCCAGTTCATGACGTCAAATGGACTGGATCATCTTTACTCAACTTCCTCGCAGTAAAGCGTAGAAAATGTATAGCTATAGCACCTAGAATATATAGTGTGGAAATCGGCTATCCCTGTAATACTTAAAAAAGCGCTAAAATATTGTATCCCTTAAATGTGCAATGATACTGCTGTAATATGCAGATCGCAGCGACATCTGCAGGATATTTTCTACAACTGCTAGAAATTGCTAGTCTATACAATGTAATACTAGTAATACGAAGATACAGCAGATGTCGCTGCGATCGACACTTGGGATTTTAGCAGTATCGTCGCACATTTAAGGGATACAAATTTTTAGCACTGTTTGGATAGCATATTTTCGACACTAGGTATTCTAGGTGCTGTAGTATAGCTATAGCGACTAGAATACATAGTGTGAAAATCGGCTATCTCTGTAATGCTTAAAAAAGTGCTAAAATATTGTATACCTTAAATATGCAACGATGCTGCTGCCATATACAGATCGCAGCGGAATCTGCAGGATATTTTCTACAACTGCAAGGTATTGCTATTCTATACAATGTAATACTAGCAATACGAAAATCCCACAGATGTCGCTGCGATCGACACTTGGCATTTTAGCAGAATCGTCGCACATTTAAGGGATAAATTTTTTTAGCACTGTTTGGATAGCATATTTCTACACTAGGTATTCTAGACGCTGTAGTATAGCTATAGCGCCTAGAATATATAGTGTAGAAATCGGCTATCCCTGTCATACTTAAAAAAGCGCTAAAATATTGTATACCTTAAATGTGCAACGATGTTGCTGAAATATGAAGATCGCAGCGACTTCTGCAAGATATTTTGTACAACTGAAGATATTGCTAGTGTATATAATGCAATACTAGTAATACGAAAATCCCGCAGATGTCGCTGCGATCGACACTTGGGATTTTAGCAGTATCGTTGCACATTTAAGGGATACAAATTTTTTAGCACTGTTTGGATTACAGCGCCTAGAATACCTTGTGTGGAAATATGCTATCCAAACAGTGCTAAAAATTTGTTTTTTACATACTATGTTTTATAATTATTTTTTACGTACACTTCATTACTAATGAAGTAAAATTTCTTTTTAAACATGTTTTTAATTTCTCATTTTGATAAGATTTAGTGGTTTTTGCAAAATTCAGACTGCAACTGTATCTTGGCTTTCTATCATTTTTTATTGCATTTTAAATCTTAAGGTAACTAAATTAATGTTCTTCAGATAATATTTTTAATAGTACTGAAATATACATATTCTATATTTTAAGTATGTCTGAAATGCATGCATATTTTATTTATTTATCAATATGCAAATCATTTCATTTAAGTTGCTGTAAAATAGATTTTCACAATCCTTCACAAAAAATGCAGGTTAAAAGAGTGTTTTGGATTTTTTTTTACTTATTATAAACATTTAATATTGCCTTTTACTAAATTATTAATATGCAAACACAAAATACAGCTGCTAACCTCCCCATATCTTTTCAGTCAAATAAGTACATTATAAACCAGAAATTTTACTTAAATGAAATTAAACAAACACAAGGCACATTTAAAAAAATTTCTGTGTTTAAGTTTATGAACTATGTGCAAGGTAAGATCTAGTTTGTGTGTATTTATAAATAATTCCTTAGAATGTTGTATAACTCTTTCATCTAGATCTAAATTTTGTCTGTTGAGTTTTAAACATTTATGTTTTCTTTTCAGAATCTGAACTATATGATTTTATGATTTCGTATGGAGTTTACCCAAGTGACGTCAGCTGCGGGTAAGGAGAAGAAAAGCACAATAGTCGTGACGTGGTTTCGCCCTAAAATATTTAAACCAGTGTGCATTCTGGAGGTTTGCTGATTTCTTCTCTCTTCACCCCTTGATGATGACCAGGATTTGGCCGAAAGCGCTCGGGACTCCGGCGAATTCCTTTATATTTAACATCTGTAAAGTGGTTTTAATGTCTTAAAGCCTTTTAATTGTTTTTACACCTATTTTAGTAATAAAACTATGAATCATTTGATGTATTCATGTCTTTAATTAACATTTTAAGGTGAATTTGACTTTCTTTCACATACAGATTTTCTACTTATTTAATCAAGAATTTACATTTGTATAAGTATATTTGTTACATGATGATTTGTAAAAGATGCTGATGTTCTGTGGTTGAAAAGAAAGAATTACTTTACATAGAAAATAAAATCGCCTGTACACGGATATTGTTAATTTGATAAAATAACAGTAGGAAACACATCAAAACATATACTTGAATCCTGAAAATAGCACAATGGAAATTGAGAACATAAAGTTAAAGTGACAATGGGAAGTTCAGTGGGGGTAGATCCACCCTTTCTTCCCACTTTCCTTCCCACTGAAGAATGTATTTTATTCTGGTGCTTTTATGTGCTAGTTGTGCAAAGATGCTCACAAACTAATGTTAAACCAATGACATTTTTCTTTACAAATTTCTGCCCTGCCCTCGTCCAATAAATATTGAATAATTTTAAGCACTTTTTTATACTTAGTATGAGTTTTGACTTCCCTAAAAACAATTCTCTCATGGTCATATTCTTCCCATACAATAAGTTTCTCTTATTTATGAGTCATTGTAATTAATATGGTATTATAAAAAATATATTTTTAAAAAATTTGATGGGTAAACAATAAAGGATATTGGACTTTATAATGGAACTGGAATTAACCGCTTCCCTTACCAATTTTTTTTTTTTTTTTTGAAAAAAATTGCAAAAAATCTTCACATTTTTTACAGTCACATCATTGCATTTTATATCACTTGAATTTCACATCACAAAACTTGAAAAACTGCCAATCAAATATTATATATAATTTACTATAATATATGTGTTTTTATAAAATATAATTTATTATATAAGAATATTTTCTTTCTTTTTAAGCTTCAGGCCGAGTAAAAATGTGATAAAACAAATCGTAGTAACATTATTTCACGCCTGAGTTTTCTTGGGATAATAATTAATTGTAATATATACAAACCCAAGATTACTCGTGATAATCAGGGAAGCAGTTAAACTACTTACCTGATGTCTTCAAATCCGCTTAGCAGTTTGAATGAGACTTCTTTTTGTCTCACTGATTATTGTTTACTAAATTATGAACCAGTGGCGCCAACTTTTGAAAAATATTGGGTGGGCTCAAAACCATCTTAGGGTAAAATTACACACAGTGGCGGATCGTGGATTATATTTAACCCTTTCCGGCATAGTGTGCCCGGGATACCTAATTTTAATTCCAAACTTACGAACGGCACCAAGAATCTTTTAGTAAAATTTTACAATGAATAGTTAAAGTAACATGTTTTTAATTTCTAAAAGTGCCGTTTTAAAATTCCGGTTTCAGTCAATCATTGCATCATTTTACAACAAAAATTGCCCGTGCCGGAAAGGGTTAAAGGGGTTCACAATCGCAATATAAAAAATACGAAAATATAATTTGCAGAAAGGACATAATATAAAGATTAAAGATTAAAATACATTTGCGCAATATTGAATTCAGAGTCGTTTTTAGGGTTTCGTTCATCTGACGAAACCCTATTCGTCTCACTCCTCTGTCTGTCTGTCCGTCTGTCCATCTGTCACAGAGCCCGTTCTCAGAAACTATATGTGTTGAAGACTTGAAATTTTGCGTACTTATAGCTGAACACCTCACATCAAACGACAAATCATAAAATTTTGTAAAAGTCGTAATTAACGGACGTTATCAATTAAAAACCCCTAATTACAAGATCGGAAAGGCATTCATAATTCAACAAAAGCACGGATTTTTTATCAAATTACAAAAACAATCCCTTCCAGGAATTAAAACAGGTGTCATTTTAACAGCAAATAAGGACTGGCGATTCCTTTAAGGCGCGATTACTCTTTTTCTACGCATCCCAGAAATTCGAAATTAGTACCACAAGACGGGGAAAAAAATCAGCTTTCAGAAATTCTAAAAATTATCTCGATCGTAGCATAAAAACTCGAAAATTCATTAAAAATCGAGAAAAAAATCTTTTATTTTCCTTCATTTGAAAGGCGGCAGATATCTGATCACATTGAATTTTCGGTGGTAAACTAAATAATTATAAAACAGGTGCCTCTTGTTGTCTGAAACGAACACAGAACTTTTATGCAGGACCAAAATTTTTTTAACTATCGATTTTTGAGCTAGGATTTTTACGCCATCCGACGTAAAATTTCATTCTCTTTCAGAATATGTCTTTATTTTTTAATTTCGAGAATAGGAAGCTAAGATAATTAATTTTTTGGTAATTAATTCCAGAATTGAATTTTTTGCACAGCAGACCACATGACAGGGGCAGAAAAAGAGATATTTTTATACTAGCGTTTGATAATGGAAGTACAAAATTTTTTAACTACTGATTTTACAAATTTGGTTCTTTCGCATCCGGATATTAGTTCAAACGCTGATTCATAAAATATAAATGTAAAAAAAATCGGACCGCAACTTTCCAATTTATGAAAAAATCGATGTTTAAACTTATAAAAGAGATGCTTTTTCGCACAGACAATTGCTGGGAATTTGTTAAAATTAAGAAAACTAAAGAACCGATCGCTTTTAAAGCATTCAGAACGGTGTCACATTTTTAAAAATACAGCATAAATTCTACTTATTCAATATAAAAATTTCATAAGTGTTGATACCACTGTTTTCAAATAGTAATTTCAGCAAATATCTTAAATTCTTGTTTTTTTTTTCTGGATGAAATTTTGCTGTTCCGAGAAAGACAATATGGATTTTTTTTGTGGGGGGGGGGTGGCTTTAAGGGGGGAATTCCACTTTCCCGGCGGGTTTCCCCTTTGACATCCCCTGAATTCATCACTGAATTTTTGTTTTCCCAAATTTAAAAGTTTGCAATTAAAAGAAATAAAAAAGCATCTATAGATGGAAAACTGGTACCATTTTCTTTTCTAAAAAAGAACGTAGAATCACAATATTGCTTCCAATTTACCTTTGAATGTTATTAAAGTACAATTTTTGTAAATTAAGTGTAAGCAGTATCTTTAGTTCCGAAATATTAATTTTTCGAACTTCCATGTTAACTGTTTGTAACTACGTCTTATACATATAATAATAAAACTAAGAACAATAGAAACAGACAGATTAAGAATTATTAAAATAAATATCCAACTTAATGTTCAAATCACAAGAGAAATCAAAACGTACAAGAAAATTACAGCTAAAAATGCAATGCTACCGCACGTTGGACTTTGTGCGAACGGAAGGCTCCAAGCGAAGCGTCTCCCTGGTCTTCGTCTCTTCCGTTCCTGTCCGCATAAGCTTATTTTGAAGAGCATTTCTCCGCTCGCAGGTGCTATCAAGAAAAGACTGGGTGCCCTCAGTGTTGAAAACTTTCGAAATTTCTTCAGTAAGGGTTTTTTATGGATGTATCTGAAGAAAGGGAGAAGGGGAGGGGGGTGAGTGAATAATACTCGTATTGGAGATATAAAATAAAATAATTATAAAATAATTTTTTGTCAATGTTAAATTATTTCTTTAATTTCCTTTGGGGGTTCACATGCTCATGTGCGCGAATGGACGAGCCGCCACTGATTACACAGCCATTTTACTTTCCTTGAAAGTTTGGGAGAAGATGATATTTCAAGTTTGTGATAAGTTAGAATTTTTTTAAAGTAGAGTATAAAGTTGCGATTTTATTTAATTATATTCTTATGTGCCATGAATTTGACTACAAAATAAAACGCAAAGGACTAAAATATATTAAAATGTGCATTCAATGCAAATACGCTTGAACGTTTGTATTAATAGTGCTATTTACTTAAACTATACCGGATGATTCAAAATATAAACAATTTCTTCAACCGCTGATAATAGAAATGTACTTCCAGTTACAAAAAGTATAGAAATCAAGTACATCTTTCAGATATTGGCATTTATTTAAAAAGAGACTGTACGCTGTAATATGCACATTAAAATAAAAATAATTAATTTTTATACGGCCTTCTATTCGTATAACGTACAGGAGTCGTACTCTTCAGGGAATTTTTCAGGACAAATATCAGTATTTTTTTTATAGAAAAATAAATCTAGGTTAAACGTGCGAAATTTTGCCTTATTTAAAAAGAGATTTTCTATAAGAAAATACTGGTACTGCAGGATTTCCTGATCTTGAAATTTCAGGACAAGTACGACCCCTGATAACGTATATTTAGAAAAAGAATGACACTCGAAGGAAGTCCTAAGAAGGTTAAAACAACAAAAAAATCTTTTACGGACAAAACATATTGAGTTTTTAAATTTTATGAATTTTCAGTGTTTTCTGCCGTTAAAAACGCGCTTTTCCTATTTATAAGTACGGAACAATTTTTTTAATAAAATAAACCCATCTCTTATGTAGCACGTCATGTTGCAAATATAATCTTCTAACTGCACATTTTCTAATAAATGCATCACAAACATCGTCTAAAACGAATTTTCCTCGCTGTCCTTATTCACGGTTTAAATAGTAATTTGATTAAGGGGCCGCTGCACTGAAACTCCCAGAACTCGAAATCCATGTTAGCCTATGGGAAAACTTTCAAGCGCGATTACTCTTTGCCTAATACAATTATTAAAGTATCGTTTACATCATCAGAAAGTAGACGTCAAATGCCGATGATGTGCGTTATTAAAAATTGTCTACGTAAATTTTAAGTATTTTTAAGAAGATGATAAAATTTAATCAAATGGAAATTTCAAAATTTATAGGGATTTTTTATGTACTTAAAATTTACGGAGATAATTTTTAAAAACGCACATCATCGGCATCTGACGTCTACTTTCTGATGGTGAAAATGGTATTTTAATAATTATAATAGGTAATGAGTCATCGCGCTTGAAAGTTTTCCCATAGGTTAAGATGGGATTTCGAGTTCTGGGAGTTTCAGTGCAGCGGAGCCTTAAGTCCTTTCTTTGATATGGTGGAATGGAAAAAAATGTTTTCAGTCTTTATCGTGAGGAGAGCATTCAACATTTATATACACTTAGTTATTTTATTAAAATCAGAGGAAAAACATTTCTATCTTGGTGCACAACTAGAATTCCTGTGCAAGTTTCACTGAAAAAAATGGGTACTCAAAATTGAGTAAAAAGTACTCTATTTTAAATACGTCACATACTCAAAATAGCTTCGATCCACATTTACTCAAATTGAGAAACATGTACTCATTTTTGATCCCATGGTTGTGTTCAAATATGAATTGTTATGTACTGCCCCCCTAAACCTGAAAATTAAAGTAAAAATGTACTGACATTTATTTCCGTTCAAAGTTATTAACAAGAAACGTTTAATTGATTATTTATTAAGAAAAATAGGAAAATTATTAACAAGATACCCAAATCAAATATTTTTATGACAAGAGCATTATTTCCAAGCACTTTTAAATTATTTTAAAATGCTTTGCATAATTTAATATTTACAGTAATAAACATCATTTATGCTGCCATAAATGAAATAATCCATTACAGGGTACGAAATTATCGTTTTCTTTGGGTTTGATAACATGTGATGTTTCAAAATCGAGAAAGCGTAGGTTCATTTTTGATTTTAAAATATTCAATTCGATATGAGTACATCGATTTACTCATTTTTGAGTACTTCATTTTTTTTCAGTGTTCACAGAAGTAACTGAGTTCATTATATTCTTGCATTAAACCTACCTTTAGAAGTCAAACTCTCTACTGAAAGCTATCCCAAAAGAAATAATTTTCTTCACTCAACAACGCGAACTTTCAAACACTTTAATAAAGTCACATGTATACATAAAAAGCATGAAATTTGTTGACATGACTTCTGAAGTGATTTGGAATGGAATAGCGTTTTCCATTTAATATACAGGATGTTATCAAATTTGAGCGAAAAATTCAAAGAGATGATAGTAGGCATCAAGAGGAACAAAAATTGCAAAGGAACATGATGTCGCAAACCACCTATTTAAACAAAAATAACTATTCTAATTCAACTTGGGTTGTCGGAAATAACTTTCAGAAAATTTAAGTATATTATAATGAAACTTTTAATAGACATGCTCACCTTTACAATAAAGGTGATAACCTAAAAAAAAGTGGTAGAAGTTTCCATTATACGCGCCAGCAGTATGCACTGGACGCTTCCCATTTTGGACTGCGATGACGCAGTTCATAGGGTATCATCGATTGCATAAGCACCCTGTTTTTTGTGATGTTATCACATTTCATACCATCGAGGTACATATTGTTACATTTTCATTGTAGTATTTTTATTTTTCTTAAAATTATTGCCGTCAACCCGAGTTCAGTTAGAATGAACCATCCTGTATTTGTGATTCAAGTGACCAGGGTTGGGTTTTTGACCATAGATATAGTAAAAAATAACTAGATTAACCACTCAGTGTTATTCCCCCATTACTTCTTGATTCTGCAGCGGTTCGGTGGCAACATCCATTAGAGTGGCAGAAAAAGGGTGGAACTTGTGATACTACAGTAGCAATACATAGTGGATATCCGAGTATTGCGATGTTTTCATTCTGTATGTTTTAAATAAATATATGCATATGAATGCTTAGAATTGTCTGGAAAGACAGTGGAATACCCTATACGGATATTTACATCGATATTTGTACTTTTAAAACTATTTAGTACAACTTCGAGGTAACGTTTAGTTCATTTTATTTTCTAGTGTTTCTGTTTTTTATTAAAATGTCGAGAGCATACCAAGTCCACATATTATTATGGAAATATATATTATTGTAAAAAGATATTATTCCGAAAATTATATGAAAAAGAAGGTTGATTTGCTTAAAAGATTTTTTTTTTTTAAAGAAGAATTTAATATATTTATTTTTAAGCATTTAAAGCATTTTATGTTTGTAAAAAACATTGAAATTGTCATTTGCCAATAGTTAGTCGTTATCCCAGTTTAATAAATAAATATTTATTAAGAATATTGACCTTGGTAAAGTAATTAATGTTTTCATCTACATTTGTTGAGTAATACATGGCTTTAAAAAAAAAAAAAAAAAAAAAAAATCTTAAGAATGTGTATTATTAATGCAGGTATTTATATATTTTTATTTTTTAGGAGAAAAGTTCTTGCTTTTTAATTCAAGTAAACAATAAGCAAAAATTGATCGCATACTTACATATTTAAAAACGTGTAAAAAAATATTGATAAATATCTAATTTTAAAGAAAGTTTCGAAAGTTAAACGTTCTTTTTTAAGATTACTAAAGCAGTTAAAATGGAATTTTTTGCATTATTTCCACGTATTCCTCATTTTTTGCGGGGGGGGGGGGGGGGGTAATTAATACCAATGATTCAAAATAACAAATAGAGTATAATAATATAAAAATGTTTTAAATTCTAAAAGATTTAAACTTTTTTTTGTGGTTGGAGGGGGGGGGGGGCGTAGGTAAGTTGACTTTTACATTTACTTTTGCTACAACTTAAGGCTGTTCTCAGCTGCTCTGCTCAACATGCGCAAAACGTTTCGACACATTTACAAGTTCATTTTTTAATGGAAAGATATAAAATTAGAAGGCCTGACTATTTAAGCGATTTGGAATCGAATTGCGTTTTCCCTTTTTGATAAAGAAATTACCTATTGAGTTATAGGCAATTTTCATCACATGACAAAGACTTTTTCACCCTTCCTTGAGTGGTTATTCATCTTTCGCGCGGAAATTTGATTCAAAACGCCCACTTTGACAATATTTTCTGAAAGATCTATTGCGTTTGCAAAAAAACGAACAAAAAAAAAACAGTTCTGTAACATAGTTTCTGAACAACAACACATGCCAATTTCATGCATTTCCGAACAAAAATGAATTAAAACTTATGTCATAAAGTTGCGCTTTTGGATTTGAGAATAGCCTTAACTAATAGGGCTGAAAAAATCATTTTAAATGTTCTAAGTTTTGTGGATAAGAGAAATTTTACATGATTATTTATTGCCATTGCAAAGAAACGAATGGGCAGAAAAGAAAGAAAATCGAAGATGGTAAACTGCTTTCTTTTTTTTTCTTTTTTTGAGGAGTGGGAGATAATATAATTACTTTTGCTACAACTTAACAATTTGGGCAAAATAATAATAATAAAAATAAATTTTTTAAGTTCTGTGGGCAATGAAAATTTTATATGATTTTTTTTGTCATTGCAAAGAAACGAATGTGCAAAAGAAAAAAATCTCAGAACTGCGTTCTTTTTTTTTTGTGAGGTGTGTGTGTGTGTGTGTGTGTGGGAGGGGGTGATAAGTTATATATTTACTTTTGTTACAACTTAACAATTAGGGCTGAAAAAACAAATTATATTTTAAGTTTTGTGGGTCTGTGAAAGTTTGATTATTTATTGCAATTGCAAAGAAATGAACGGGCAGAAAAAAACTACGCTCTTTCTTAGAGGGTGGAGGGGGAGGGGGGCTGGTGAGGTAAATTATATATAAGTTATATATTTTGCTACAACTTAAGAATTGGTTCACAGCAATAAGAAAAAAATAAAATGTTTTAAGTTTTGTGGGTAAGAAACATTTTATATTATTTAGTTTCATCGCAAAGAAATTGATGGGCAGAAGAAAATCGGAAATTTTAAAATGTGTGTGGGGTTTAGGTGGGCGGGGGTGAAAAGAAGAAAACAGAAATTTTCGAGGGGTGGGAAGGGGAATAGATGGAAGGTGGAAATCCGCGGAGGAATCTTACTCTATACTTTAATATAAGCTCTCCCCTTCCCCTGAAAAAAAATTCATTTAAAAATGTAAAAAACTTTTATTTTGGATAAAAAAAACAAATACTACTGAGGAAAATTGAAATTTCAGTTAAGTATTGTTTTGATTCACTTCCACGTTGAAGAATATTTAGGTATTATAAATGAGGAAAAAATGATAGTTTTTGAAAGTGAATAATCTATCTTATTCATTTTTATCATAAAAATTACTTAAAGATAAAAGTTGCTAATTTGTGGATAAAAATCATTGATATTACTCGTATAAATTTTGAAACATTTGTCAAGACTTAAACTTATGTAAATGCAATTTAAGAACGCACAAGCTATTTCATTTTCTCCTTATATCGATGGATCACCGTCCATTTGCCACCCTAGTGGAATAGTTTCGCTCGCGCGCGCAGAATCAACTTTTCTCCCCGTATGCGTAATCTAGTTATTTTACTAGATCTATGTTTTTGACATGACAGTGGTAAAAACCGTGTTTTTACCGGTTTATTCCGTCAAAAACCTATCATTTTCGATTTTCCTCCAATTTATAGTGTAAATGTAACATACAATACATTTTTAGATTGATTTTTCATTGTTTTTCTTGTTATTGTGGACGTAATTTTGGACGTAAGAAATGGACGTAATTTTGACTTTCTACTCGCACTTGTTTACATTTGTTGGATTTAACACTTTAAGAAAACTTACTTCTGAGGCCATTTCTGAGAAAGCTATTTAGTTTTAAAGAGTAATAAATATTGACGAAATTATATAAATTTTTTAATCTTATACTTATGGTTTATAGAATTTCTTCAAAAAACCTAATTTTTATAGAATATGCCAAATAACTTAAGATTATTGCAGAGATCTGCTAACGTAGATTTATATGTATTATTCTAATGCAATTCTTTTTTGTTTTTCTGGGCTGGATAAATATACTTTAGAGTCTTTTTGATATTGAATATTTCATGTGAAACAACTTAATACTAAAGATAGAATGAGAAAAAATGTAAAAACAAACTACTACTAAAAAATGGGTTTTTGACAGTTTTTGACAAAGAGGTTTTTGACACGACGGTAAAAACCATGGTAAAATCTGGTAAAAACCGTCATGCGTCAAAAACTTACCAACCCTGTTTGTGACCCCATGTTCTATGGTAATTTTTCATCCTCTTGATGATTACTATCACCCTACTGAATTTGTCGGTCGAATTCGGCAACACCCTGTATAAATGTACGCATACCGGGTATCCCAAAAATGACTGATGGATTTTAAAATTCAATAACTTGCAAACGGTGACAAATATTTAAAAAATTCTTGCTGGAGGTTTACGTATGATGTCAGGAGTTTTTTTACTATGATTCTTGATTTTAGTTCAAATTTTAAACAATAGATGACACTGCAAGAAGTAGATGCCAATTCCAGACCTGATTTTTGGTATTTCAGGATCCATTCAAAACATTTGAATCTCCTTTTTTCGCATGGAAGAAGAGAGAGGCCGAAAAATCGAGCCTGGATTTAGCGCCTATTGCTTGCCGCGCCATCTGTCGCTGCTGATTGTAACTAAAACTGGGAATCGCAGCATAAAAACTCCTGACATTTTACATAACCCTCCTACAAAAATACTTTTAATATCTGTCACCGTTTGCAAGTTATTGAATTTTAAAATCCATCAGTCATTTTTGGGACACCCGGTATATATTACATCTTCACTTATAATTTATTGCTCCCTCATGACGATAATTCCTGAGCTGACGCATGTTGAAAATTGTCTTAAAACGCTTTGGCAGCAGCATTTTCTGAAAGATCCTTTAACCCAAATAATTATAAACTTCTTAACTAAAAACAAGACTTCAATTACTACTTGATAGCTTTTCCTACAACAATACGGTTGTAGGAAAATCATTGAAAATGAAGCATTTTATGAATGAGCATTTCAATGATCTTTATGAAAATCATTAAAATGAAGCATTTTAAAGATGTTTATTTTATTTTATTTTTTAATTTCTTACAAAGTACTGAACCAATTTTGATGAAATTTAAATGGGACAAATTAGCGAGTATCCCCTTTCAATAATAATAATAATAAAATCACATGCATATGTAGCGTAGTTTCGGAGTAATCGGTGTGTACATACATAAAAAAATAACAAGTGGGTAAGTATGATCACAGATTGCACAGAGAGTTTCGTTTAATATTCCTTTCAAAACACTTTATCCTTTTGCAAAATCTGTTAGTTTCACATTTCGCAACTTGAGGGCACACTCTATTCTAAACAAACCTCTATCCGAACGAAACTCCGTTTTGAAACCTATCCATTGATATATTAGTCGAGAAAGTCCGGCCCATAGCACCCGAGATATTTAGGAGCCCCCTGGCGGTAAAAATTGAAACTAAAATATGTAAGGTTATGGTGCATAATATGAAAGAGTGGTCAAAGGAGTGTCGGTAAAAGTTAGAAAAGTGCCCCCCCCCCCCCCCCCAGGTGAAAAAGGTGGAGGTTAGAAAAATTGCTTAAAATACACAAGTTAGAGACCGTAGGTTTAACTATAAGACTTTTTGAAATTTTTATGATTTGTCGTGTGATCGCAAGTGTTCAGCTATGAGTATTCAAAATTTCATGTCTTCACCTTAATTAGGGGCTCAGTTAGAAAAAAAAAAAAAAGCTTAAAATACACAAGTTAGAGCCCAGACTTGTAAATACAGTTAACTCCCTCAAATCCGCACAGCTTGGGACCAGAGGTTGTGCGGATTTTAGAATTTTGCGGATTTCTGGTCATTGATTTGTTTACATTTTTGAAACATTAATTTCATTGGTAGTTAAGCAAGGGAAATTATAATGAATGCTTACAATAAAGTGAAGCATTCAAATAAGTAAAATAATAAAATAATTTATTAGTTTAAAAGTAAGTAAGTAATAAAAATTTAGAAAAATATTAAATTATTACGAATAACGAATGAAATCGATTAAATTCGATTCCAAAAGTCCTATGCTGCCATCTAGTGATAGCAAGGAGAACAGTGTTAATGCTATTATCAGTATATATAGCTTATTGCACTCACCGTAACTTTTTTCATTGTTATTTAGAGTCTTGAATGCTTTTTTTTATACTGCTTTGTATGTTTAGAAATCAATTTGCCTATAATTAAAAAAAAAATTCCGCGAAAAATAATTTTAAAATAGCGTTCCGGTTCGTGGATTTTTCCATTTCGAACCCTGGAAGTTTTGATATAGATATGCTAATTTATATCAAAATCAAAAGTAATGTAAATTTATTTAGTAATAAACAAGCTGTAATAGCCAAAAGAGAATGATTAACAAAAAATGTAGTGAAAAAAACACTGCGGTAGTCGCTGATTTCGGCGCCATCTTGAATTTTGTTCCTGCAACTTAACTGTAAATTTCATTGTTTACATCTAAAAAAATACGCGGATTTTAGGCGTTCGCGGATTTTAAGGTCGCGGATTTAAGGGAGTCTACTGTATAAGACTTTTTAAAAATTTTATGATTTGTTGTTTGATGTGAGTTGTTCAGCTATAAGTATCAAAAATTTCAAGTCTTCAACATATTTGGTTACTGAGAACGGGCTCTGTGACAGACAAACAGAGGAGTGAGATGAATAGGGTTTCGTCAGATGAACGAAACCCTAAAAAAAGAGTTTTCGTAGTTCTGTTGTACATCGACAGCTCGTGCAGAGACTTGTACTTTGCATCCAGACACCCGGTGATTCGCAAGCGGCTTACGTACAACAGCCTGAAGGAAAATACTGATTTTATGAATTTTTAAAAAGTACTGAACCAGTTTTGATGAAATTTAAATGAGGCCGATTCAAGAGTATTCTCTTTCAATTAAAAAAAAAAAATCACATAGCTCTCACAGTTTCGGTGTAATCAGTGAACATACATTAAAAAAAAAAAAAGAAAAGAAAAGAAAAAAAAATGCACGTTGAATTGATAACCCCCTCTTTCTTTTTTAAGTCGGTTAAAAATGGAAAGTGCTGAATAATAACAAAAATGTAGTGAAATTAGGAAGAAAAATTAATTCGCGAGTATGAAAGAAATTTCTTCTTTTGAAAGAAAATGATTGTACGTCTTTTAGGATGAAGGATGGAGGTTATATTTTAGGCTCCTAGATGTCTATTAACATTGCTATATTTAGCTTATTTTCGAACAAAATAATTTTGTGAAAGTCAAGGAAATTACTTCTTTTCAGCGATTGAAAAATGAATTAGCAACAAAATAGAATAATGAAAATTGGGTGGGCTGGAAGAGCAAATTATTGGATGGGCTCGGGCCCCACGGGCCATATAAGTTGACGCCACTGTTTTGAACTATTAATCAACTGAAATGTTCCTGCTAATTTTTTAAAAGTATGATAATAACATTTTTTTTTTTGGCTTTGATGATGCTATTTATGATTGCTTAATTATACTGAATTGAAAATAATTAATTGAATATCCCATTTCTTTCTGAACCAATGTCTTAATATAAAAAGAAAATAAAGCCTTTGTCCAACAATATTAAAAAGCAGAAAAACCAACGTTTAAAATGCACAAATAATACATGAAAAGCAGCAAACAGCTGTTTCGAATCTACTAGCGAGATTCTTCTTCAGTGCAAGATAGAGAAAACCTCTGGAATTTACCTCTGAAATTGAGACCAATAACTGTCTTTCTTTCCTGGATGTTCTTATTATTCGTTGTGAAAATGGCTTTCAGACTACCGTCTTTCGTAAACCTTTTGCTGTCAGTCTCCCCCCTCACAGGTATTCTTCTCATCTCTCTAACCAGAAATTCGCTGCTTTCAATACTTTTGTTTTTCGGACTACCAATATTTGTTCCACTCCTCAGTTACTTAGAGCTGAACTTAATTACCTCAAAGCTATTGCTGTTGATCGTGGTTATTCCTCTAATATTATTGATTCCATTTATAAGAAATTGACGAAATCCGTCCATTCTGAAAAGCATTCTAATTCCAACTCTAATACTTCAGTTGTGTTACCATTTTTTCCCTAAAATCAGTCAGCAAGTTGCTAAAATCCTAAGAAAGTTTGATTTTAGTGTTATTTTTTCTCCTGTTAATAAAATCACTTTTTCAAATCTCAAACACCCCGTTGATCGCCTAGATAACTGGGGTATTTACCAAATCTCTTGCCAGTGTGGCCTTTCTTATATTGGCCAGACTAAACGTGCTCTTAGATTTCATTTAAAAGAGCATGAAGTTTATGTTAAAAATCAGGAGCTCAAACGTTCTTCTATTGCTCAACATTCTTGGTCTTCTCAACATAGGTTCGATTTTTCCTCAGCCATCATTATCCAAAAATGTTCTTCTAACCTTGATCTTGATTTTTGGGAAGCTTACGACATCATTAAAAATTCTCACTCTTTAGTCAATGACTTATCTAGTACTCCTGATTTTTGAAGTATTTGGAAAGCATTAATTTAATTTCCCCTTTTTTGGTTTCTTTTTCTCTCCTACTCCAGTAGATGTCGCTACTTGTCCATCCAGTCGTTTCCACAGCTTCTCTCTCATTGGTTGTTTTCGGCGCCTTCGCTACCCGCATAGGGTATATAAGCCAGCGCGTCTAAGTCTATGATTTTGCTCAGCCTTGCTTTTTCTAGCATGCTGTTCCTTTTTCCCTATCTTGCACCGAAGAAGAATCTCGCTAGTAGATTCGAAACAGCTGTTTGCTGATTTTCATGTATTATTTGTGCATTTTAAACGTTGGTTTTTTTGCTTTTTAATGTTTTTAAGACAAAAAAAGTCCCATTCATATAACGCTAAAATTGAGCGAGTTATGAAACTTTAAAAATGCATGACTTATGCCTCTTTTCTACTCTGAAAACAAATGAGTTCGGCTTGGCTTTGAGGGATCATATACCAAGTGTTTAAAGTATTCGAAGATCTTACTTCACGTGTATCTGCGTTTTGAAAAAAAATCCTACAAGTATTATGATTAAGTCTCAAATTAGCTAAAATAACATATGTTTTATGTTGTCAGGATTTGAGACTGTTTCTCTTATGATTTCTTTTAACAAAGTTTTTACGTTACTTCAACAATCGCATGTATGTTTCTCTAGTTCAAAATTTGTACTCGAACTTTAACCCACTTTTAAATATCCGACCGAGATTGCATTTTACATACTGGCGCAAATCCGATAACAATCTAATATTATTAATATTTTCGGTGGTTACCATTTATACTTATTTTACAGGATAACACAAAAAATATCGGATAGATTTCAGCCAAGGAGTTTAAGAAAAAGTTTTAGATTAGATAATACAAGACTGCGATTGTAGGGTTTTTTAACTTTTATGTATTTTTTAGCACTGAATCCGAAAATTACCTTAATTTTTAACCATCATGTCAGGATATTTCGTAAATCATAAATTTTCAAATTTAAAGAATAACAAAAAATCGAATACTATAAAGTAGAGGAGATTTTTGTGTTTTTTAGCTTTTGATAATTGATTTTTACGCACTTTTAACACTGAATATGAAAATGACCTTCATTTTTAACCATAACGTTAGAATTTTTTTACAAATCGCAAATGTGTAAGTTAAAATATAGCGAAAATCTCATACTATAAAACATATGTAAAACATTTTATATTTTATTTTATTTTATTAAAAAATTTATTCGATATTTTTGCTTATCCTGGTATTCTTACAGCTAAACAGCAGAGTGGTCCGATGAGATGGAGGAGGAAATTCAATTTTAACATTGAACTTCTTAACTTTGAAATTTGCAATTTGCGAAAAATCCTGATGTGATAGTTAAAAATGAAGGTCAATTTCGGATTCAGCGTTACCGAATATATAAGAATCAATTATCTAAAGCTAAAAAACATGACATAACCCAACTTTTGCAGGCTTGTGCAATCTAATAATATTTTAAAATGCATATCATTTTGTAAAGAATTGAGGCTGTTAATTTATAATAATTTTATTTAACAAAAATTATGTTTTTTCTTTCTTCTTTAATGTTTATTACATATTGTATATTTTGCATTAATATGCCAGAATGATTAAAGATTTCAAATTTATATTGCAATGTTAATTTTACTCCCAAACATTTTTTATATCTGACGAAATTATATTTCGACTAAATTTGTGAATGACCCCCAATTTGCAGCAAAAAATATGCTCCAACTTTAAACAGCTAGTACTCGGTCAATTTTAATCGTAGAATAACGGAACGTTTTGTGTATTACTTGTCAGTGTAAAAGGAAAATATCACTAAATATAACTTATAGGACCGGGGGACCGTATAAAAATTTAAATTTCGTAATTTTTTAAGAAATGTTTTTATTGACCCAAATCGCTTTTAAAATATTTCTTTACCTGATTTAAAACATTTTTGTAATTGGAACTATATGTCTATGACTAACGGTTTAGGAATTAGCCATTGGACACCGTTGAGACCGGACACCCTGTATATATACCTGCTTCTGCTGACCAATAAGAAAAAAGTTTTCTGCAAAGCATAGTGTCATTACCATATAGCAATATCATACGAAAAACCAACGAAATAAAAAGCACAGACAATCATAATAAATTTAGTACATTTATGTATTTAAAGGTTTCATAACAGAGCATCTTTAATCTGAAGAGAAAAAAAAAAAAGAAAGAACAATAGCAGTAACATATGTACTATTTTGCGACTATTGCTCCTAATTTTTCTTTCATTAATTTTGTGTTGAAATAGAGGCTCCTATTATTAATAGGCCTTGAAACAGTTGAATGGTAAACATTTTATGCTTTTGTTTACACATTACGTTTTTACAGATAACAGGTCGCATTTCTTCTTAACATAAGGGGTTTTCTGTGCATCTTATCAGTTTTAGGAAGCTTTCATTACAAAAAGTAAAAAGAAACCTATTGTAGCCGTCCGGAGAAAAGCAATTCTGGAAAATTTTGGCATATTTTCACCGATCATGACTCCAAAACCCTCCGTTCAAATGTTGATTTATAAATAGGGTAAAATATCCAAATGTCGACAACCTAAGATCAACTTAAAATAAATAAGGCTTTAAATGATCATATAAATTCGAAATTGGTACCATAATGTCAAAACATTGAATACTTCGGCAATTTCGAATTTATATGATCATTTAAAGCATTATTTTTTTCAAGTTGACATTAGCAGGGCTCCCACTGGTCCGTTTTTTTGAAAACCAGTAATTTTTTAGAAGAAATTCGTTGTAGGTTTCTGCAACAATTGCAAGAAAAACGCTCTGCCAGGTACGTTTCTACAAAATTTATAAAGAAGATTTCTCTTTAAGTAATAGTGGTGTTCAAAAAATGGACCGAGTGGGAGCCCTGCATTAGAGTGTCAGCATTCGGATGGAAAATGACCAAATATTTTGAAATCACTTTTTATAAACGAGAACTATATATATATATATATATATATATATATATATATATATATATAATATATATATATACAGGGTGGTCATAAAAAAACTTTGCCGATAAATGGAACTCTAGCGGCCGGTCTGTTCAAGCGATCAAGATGAGATTAAAGATATAGTTACTGAACACATACATGCATCAGACTGACCCCAAGGCCCGCTTATAAGTCATCGTCGATTTACAGGGACGAGATAACACAATGAAATTTACAACACAGAGAATTTTTACATCCGGGAGCTCCACAAAGAGTGTGCAACGGAGCCAGCGGGAGTCGAACTCGCAAGCCTCCTATGCTCTCAAGCGATTAACAGCGTGGTGTCTTATCCACTCGGCCACGGAGGCCCCCGATATAGTTATTTAAAGGTATCAGCTCGGCATTCTATGAACGGCAATAGATTGTCGCTCACGGTTACGATTATAGGTACAGAAACTGGAAAATTTTGAATGGCAACACCCATTTTTTCCCTTCGCAAAATGCTCAGTGCATGCGAAAACACTACAGAGCGTTGGAACGGTACACGTATCGCAATAAACGGACGCGTTATGGACGCATAAAAAAACAGCTCTGCGAACGGCCAAAATCACCGCGATCAGGGTGCTCGGAGGAAATTTGCATATTACAGAGGCAAGACACCAATCACAGAACGCCATTCGCCAGATATTCATCGTAGAAAACGGATAAAAAGCGGGGGCGGGAATGTTAGTTCTTCAGTCGGGGGCTCGCACATGCCGACAAAATGACTCTGCCAGCGAAAGTTCGTGGTGAATTGGTAAAACTCTATTATCAAAATGGGATGAATGCCGCGGAAAACTTGCGTGTTTACTGTCGAAACCATCGCCAAATATGTTGTCCATGTAGCCCGTAAGCTCTGCGTGATTTAGTAAAGAAATTCGAAGAAACTGACTGATATTGTGATAGACCGCGATCCGGACGACCAACTGTTCCTGAAGATATTGTTATGGAAGTGCATCACATTGTGACTTCAGGAAACATGCAAACTGCAAGAGGTCCAGCTCGTGTATTGGATATACCGAAATCAACTGTCCTAAAGCTACTGCGCTCAGCAATCCGCATGTTACCATACCGGTACCAGCGCGTCCAGATGTTGGACGCGGGGGACCATCAACAACGTACTGACTTGACTTTGCTAATGAATTTCTTATCCGATATGATGGCGATAACGACTGACCTCTTCGCATATTATGGACGGACGAGGCACATTTCACCTTAACTGGCAACGTCAACACCAAAAATTGTGTGTGCTGGGCAGACATGAGTCCGCACTCTGTGGCACCAGTGGCTTTATTCGACGTGAAAGTTACTGTGTGGTGAGGCATTGCAGGCACAATTGTTCTCGCCTCGTACTACTTCGAAGGAAGAGACACCAATGGGATTTGTAACTTGCTTTGTGACAGGCTCCCGTTTTACAGCCATGCTGCAAATTTGCATTATACCAGAATTGATGCAGCGATGTGCACTGAATGACATCGTTTGGATGCAAGATGGTGCACCTCCAAATATAGCGAAGTCTGTTCGCAGGGTCCTGGAACTATTTTGGCGGCCGTGTCATCTCACTCCATTTTCCATTTCCGTGGCCTCCGCGATCCCCCGAACTCACTCCTATGGATTTCTGGTTCTGGGGATATCTAAAATCTAGAGTGTACATGTGCAATCCGAAAACTTTGCTGGGTTTGAAAGGGTCTATCAAATGTGAGATTGCAAACATCTCTCATGTTATGTTACGTTCGGCTCTATTGTCCACAGTCGCCCGCATGCAATGCGTAATTGTCTGTGATGGCACGCATGTGGAAAATGTGTAATCCAAATAAAAGGTTTCTTTTCTCCGATCTGTGTTGTGATCAGTGATTGGTGTATTGATTCTGTCGTATGCAAATTTTCTCTGTTATCCTCGATCGTGTTTTTTTCTTTTTTGGGGGTGGGGGGGCGGGCGGAGGGTGGCGTTTACAGAGCTGTTTTTTGTGCTTGTATAACGCGTCCATTTATTGAGATACACGTACAGTTCCAACACTATTTAGGGTTTTTGCATGCGCTGAGCATTTTGCGACGGGGAAAAATGGGCGTTGCTATTCGAAAATTTCGAGTTTCTGTACCTATAACCGTAACCGTGAGCACCACATTGTTGCCGTTCACAGAATCCCGAGCTCATACCTTTGAATAACTATCTGAAATCTCACCTCGATCTGTTGAACGGACCGGCTGCTAGAGCTCCATATATCGGCAAAGTTTTTTTATGACCATCCTGTATAATATATATATAAATAAATATATGTATGTATATATAAATATATATCTGATTTTTGTCATGCTGTAACTCTCATATTTATAAACTGATTTGGATGAAACTTATATACAGGGTGTACCTGAAATTCTTCAACAAATTAGGGGGATGATAGCACTCATCAAGACGAACAAAAATGCAATGGAACACGGGGTCGCAAATGACGTCTAAAGGGTGAAAATCGCAAAACTAATAAAAATATTGAAATCTGGCATGCTGCTTTTCTGCAGAGCTGGCTAATAGCACGAAGCTGGTTTTCCCTTCACTTCGTGCATATCCAGTCAGAAAGAGATAACAAAAACTTGGAAGAAAGTCAAACAAATCTGTGAGCTGGAATCCGCGTATGCAAATTTGAGCGTGTCCGCCAGTCGTTCCTCCGTAGATGTACTCTGTGTAATAATGTCCGCGGTCGACACTTTGAACAATTGTTGTAAAATATTTGTTTTCTCTGGACATCACGAGCTGTGTTGTACCTATTCTGTGCAATAAAAAAAATTTGGGGTGTTTCTTTCTTGTCTCAGTTTGTCCATTTCCAGACGCATTTTCTCGATTTTGATCCTTTAAACGTCATTTGCATCCCCATGTTCCATTGCATTTTTTGTTCGTCTTCATAAGTACTATCATCCCTCTAAGTTTGTTGAAGCATTTCAGATACACCCTGTATGTATTAACTACATATGTATAGCGCATACGAGTCTCTCGACCAAGTTCGTTGGCCGCCTTCGTTTACCATCTTGTTTCAAAATGACGGGATTTTAAAATTAAGAAAGAGGTACAAAAATAGAAATTGGAAAATATTTTTTTCTTAATCCTCCGAGTGAGATTCGATTTTGATGAAGTGCAGTCTTCAAATACAGGACACGTTAATTATACTTTCAGCATCTACACATGTTACTAAGAGTGTATTTAAAAAAGTAATTTTGTAATGAAATAATATTTTACATAGTTTTGTGCCCCTTTAAAATGCATAATACGGCTCACGCGCTTTCAGCATGCATGTATTTCAAGTACAATATGTATATAGTAATTTTACATTTAGATTAATTTAATTTGCAAACAATACTTTTACAATATTATTACAGGAATTTTAGAATAAAACAAAAGTCAGACAAAGTTCTTTTGGGTATGATAGATTTTGAAGCATGGCTCCAAACATAGTCCAACTTTGCAATCTTCACACCAGATAAGAGTCTAAAACTTGATCTTTAAATCCGCTTACATGGCCCGTTTCCTAAATTTTCCTATTGTAATTCTATTGGTTAATAAACTTTATCTTTGAATCCGCTTCATTAGCTGTTTCTAAAATTTCCTGTAATTCTATTGGCCAATAAACTTTATCATTGAATCTGCTTCTTCTACATGTATTTCAGCAAATTTCTTTTCTAAGCAATCATATTTTGCACTGATGACGGTAAGCTATGGCAACCGAAACTAGTTTGCAACAAGAAATAAAGTGTTTTGGTGCTTTAAACGTTGATTTTATCTGCTTATACAGATAAGAGTCTCTTTACGTATTTTCTTTCCCTTCTTTTTTTAAATCGAGTAGCATACAGCACACTGTCTGCATGGTTCTTTTTTTAACTATATAGAATTAGGTGGTATATGGCTTGCAAAATGCCTTTCTACTAGGCGCATAGAGCTTATACTGGCATCACTGGAACATGTTGATGAACATATTGCAGAAGAATATTTGTCAAATTTCCTAGATCATAGCTAACTTGAAATCAAGAAGAGATCTTTTTGTTTTCGTTACTTTTTATACGCTACATTTGAATTCCACATTGCTTTATCTAATATGGAAAAATATCTTTTCATAATATTTACGTTGTTGTTTTCGGATACTTGGGTAATATATACATCTCCTGATCACATCTGCCTACACCACCAATTATAAAGGTATAATCATAAATCACTCTTCCTTTTGTTTTATCTTGTTGTCCCAAGACGAACTGTAACGGAAGAAGCATCATTAAAAGAACTAAGCATATTTACTATCTTTTTAACATTCCATTTCAACACCATTATCTTTCCGCACTGATATGCAATAAACGGGCCTTTCGCAACTTTCTCCTTTGCAAAACCCGGAGGCCTATCTTTTCTGTTTCTGCGAAGCGTACCATATATGTTAGTTCTCTTCTGAACAAGAATGTCAGCTAAAAGTGATGACATATAATATTTATCAACGGTTACAGAAAACCCTTGTTCAAAAATCTATGTAAAACTGAAGCACTACTGCAATTGATTGCGGATATGTAGAGTATTCCTGTAACAAATACCTTTTTCTGTGTACAAAATTAAATCACATATGTAATCTGAAGAGGCTTCGCGTACCATCAAAAGGAGGTTTAGGAATGTTGTTCATATTTATTTTCATCCATTTACGAGTATTTTCATTTGTTCTATCATGAGCGGAATCTTCACTTTCGCTTTCAAATGCTAGACTTTCCTATGAGTCGTCACTATCGCCATTACTCTTTAAATCTATGGAATAATCAGATTCGCTATCATCGTCTTCATCTTCAAAATATCTGAGTTTATTATGTGAAGGAAAAACACTACTCATACGCGGCAAATCCATATTTTTCATATAATACACAAGCAAAAAAATAGCGCCCACTTAGAAATATATCCAAACACACTAACTAACAGCGAGAGCAAGTTGGATGCTTTTTTATAACACCCATGATTATAATTGAACTTGGTACTGCCATGTAGTGCCAAAAATAAAAGTAAATCGGGCCTTATAAGATCATTCAATTCTACGAAAAAATAATGGGATTCGTTTTAAAATTCATGACAAAGGAGGGAAAATTCAGGAATTCATGGATTTCACGTGCACCGTTGTACAAAACAAACTTGCTATACCGCGGAAATCCCTGGAGCCATACGCGGAGGGTTAAATGTCTGACATTAATAAAAAGATTCCGGGACATTTTTTGTTTTGTCTTTATCTTAAAAAATAGCTGAGATGTTCAGTTTGAATTTCCAGGGAGTTGACATTTTGAAACAATCTGATCTTTTTAGTGCAATAGCATGTGCATTTACAGTATATAACCAAAGGTGACCGGTCACTTGCGATTTTAGACGTTTTGTTAAATATCTAGAAAAATACATGAGGAATTAACCTGAAACTGCAGGTGTTTAAACAGTCATATTGATCATATATTTCCGCGAAGATTTTTTTCCCGAAACCCCATAGGGGACCGTCAACAAATTGAAAAAGAACGAATATCTTTTGGATAACCCTGTAAAAACTAATGTAGCAAAAGCATTCAAACTCGAGATTATTAATAAGTGGCTTATTGTAATATACTGTGTTCATTTTTATGAGTAGGTATACTCGAAGAGAAATTAAGGTTTTTATAAAAACAGTCCCAAATTTCGCCAAGTTTTTTGCTTATAATTTGCAGAGTTCTTAATATAAAAAAAGTTTTTTCCTGATAATATGACAAACAACATTGTACACAATACTCTGTAATCAGAATTAAAAAATAATAAAAATTATATGAAAAATGAGCAGGTTTACTAAAAAATGTTTCACTGCGCATGCGCGAATGCAATCAAAATATAATGTGCATAATGTATTAGCTAAGTATATAGAGCAACTTTTGTGAGAGTCTCAAAATCATAGCTTGAAAATTCTGAAAATTATCGTCTATAGAATAAGCTCGAAATCCGTTGTTCCCTAAAGGAAGCAAAAAGATGAGGGGTTGTATCCAAATATAGTGGTACGTGCAATATTGTGTACGCTATCTTGGCACTAATCAACAGAAACATTGTATGGACAATATTTCTATTAGCCAATAAAAAAATCAGACTTGCTGTGTTTTCACATGCTGAATTGGTGTAATTCAGAGCAGATAATGCACATTTTTCATACATAAATTTAAAAATCTTTACTGTAATTGCATTAAAATGACGCAATACCTTCATTTAAATGTATTTAGAGTTAAAACATCTACAACAATAGACATTTCAACTTCAAGAAACAAACAATTACTACATATAACATCTCCTTCAATAAGATGCTTTCGGTCTGATGTCAAACTGACTCTAAATGAATGGTTGCTATATTTAATAATAGCGGAAGAAGCACATTATAATAAAATCATTTTTATGTTCTCTACATTCATTAATTTAAGTAAAAAGGAATTTAGCGTGCGCGCCAACCCCCCAAAATACATTGTATAATTATAACTTCTAATCCAGGGGTTCCTAAACTTTTAGACTACCACTAAATAGAAGGTCATACTTCAGCGTACCACCAAATGACAAATTCAAAGCTAATACAGAAAAACCTGTATAAACGAAATGTCTAAAACGGAATATTTTTCCAGTCTTTTGTGCAGTGCTTCTGTCTGATCAGATTTTACTGCATTTAATTGCACAATTACATTATATTAAATTGGTAGTTAGATTGACTGCTTTGTTTTAGCATTCGAATGAAAGGTATCACCATCATTACATTTTAATAATAAGTATATTATCGAAATACATTGTTTTAGTAGTTTTGTTATATGAACACTATGTTTATATCAACAGTAAAATCCACTTAAGAAAATTTAATAAATGAATAACCTACATAGGAATTTCATTTATCTTCTGAAAATAAACTACTTATTAATACGAGATAGAAGTTCGTTGAAATGAGTATTATACACGCATACAATATAGTAATAGCAGAAATTTTTTTCTTTTTTTCAGGTGGGATGAAAGATTAACTAAACATCTAATTAGTTCCACTTATCTAAAATTCAAATCCAAATTACATTAAAATAAGAGAAAGCAAAACGCTGTCAAAGCAGTAATATAACAGAGTAAAGAGACTACAGGGCCGGTTAACTGACAAATCAAAAAGAGGAGGGGTATTGAGCTGTTTTTTGATTTCACATACTGTATTTTTTATTTCATTTCACTACCAGTATCGGATTTTTGCGTACCAGAAACCAGAGCTTCACGTACCATAGTTTGAGAACCCATGTTCTAAGCAATATTTAATTTACACTGAAATGCAACTCCTGTATTTATTTACTTTGAGTGAATATTTAAATATTACTCAGAGCATACTAGAGCTTATAAATACTAAAATAAATGCACCAATGCCAATCGTAACAGTGTTGTATGTTGTAATTTGCTGGGTGGCTGAAAGAAAAAGATCCTTCGTGAGTAAGATTTTCTGAAAATTCCCACCCACATGATTATAAAAATATCTGCTAGATTTTCTTGCATATGCATATATGGATATAGACCGGGAGGTGGCAGCACAGACAATCACCTCATCGAGTTCACGGCTTAAATTCCAGAATTAGTTAAAACTCGATTCGCATATTAAAACGCAATCGGTCTGCATATTCATATCTTGGTGGAAAACAACTAAAAACCCGATTTTAGAAGGTTGACTCGTAGGTTTAGCATTTTGTTTTCCTGCACCCAAATCATTACTCTACTTTAAGTGCATTACATGTTCACATTAGGCGCGCCACACACCAGAGAGACATGCGACAATTAGGGCTCCTATAATACAGGCTGAATCGTCAAGCATTTTGTTTCCCACTTTGACCAATGAGCGATTGTTGCCCACGCGGCGTGGCCAATCGTTCTTCTCCTACCGGCAATTAAATGGCGGCGTGAGTCAGCCCGTATTATAGGAGCCTTAGCGACAATAGAGCTGTGCAAGGTGACGTCACGAACAGGTTTTTGCTGCTGCTGTAGGACAGGCATCGCTACCTTTATCAATGCTTTTTCTATTTGTGTGTCCTACAGCTATGTTCATTGTTCTCCGGTAAAAGTCACGTGGTGTGAACTGCTCTATAATGGAGGATATTCCAAATATGGGTTCGAGGCTGAAAAAAGTCACGTGATACCGGTAATTTACCCAAGGAACTTCTAGCTGATAAGAAGGGAAGATATTACTGCTTTGCCTCATGAACTGTTTCATTGGCTAGCGGGGATTCACATTACACGTCTACGGAGCCTTCCCTTCTTTACGCTAGAAGTTTTTACCTTGACCACGTGATCAAAATGTATATGGAATATCCTCCATTGTGAAACATGAGGCAAATGGAGGATATTCCAAATATGGGTTCGAGGCTGAAAAAAGTCACGTGATACTGGTAATTTACCCAAGGAACTTCTAACTGATAAGAAGGAAAGATACTACTGCTTTGCCTCATGAACTGTTTCATTGGCTAGCGGGGATTCACATTACATGTCTACGGAGCCTTTCCTTCTTTACGCTAGAAGTTTTTACCTTGATCACGTGATCAAAACGGAGATGGAATATCCTCCATTCTACTGTTCAAACCGGTTTTTTCTTTGTTAGCAGGGTGAAATAGTCGCATGCCTCACGCTTTTTTGTTGCATGTCTCCCTGGTGTGTGGCGCGCCTTACTTTAAATTTTTGAGCAGTCGTACATGCTACAGTGCTGAATGTCTGAATGTACCGGGTGTCCCAAAAATGACTGACGGATTTTAAAATTCAATAACTTGCAAACGGTGACAGATATTGAAAAAATTCTTGCAGGAGGGTTATGCATGACGTCAGGAGTTTTTTACTGTGATTCTTGATTTTAGTTTGGATTTCAAACAATAGATGTCGCTGAGAGCAATAGGTGCTCAATCCAGACCACATTTTTGGTACTGCGGGATCTATTTTAATCTCCTTTTTCCGCATGGAAGAAGAGAGGCCGAAAAATCGAGCCTGGATTTAGCGGTTATTGCTTGCAGCGCCATCTATCGATGCTATTTGTAACTAAAACTGAGAATTGCAGCATAATAACTCCTGACATCTTACATAACACTCACTCCTGCAAGAATTCTTTTAATATTTGTCACCGTTTGCAAGTTATTGAATGGGCTTTACCCACGAATGGCAACAGCCACGCCTCTGCGGGGAGATAACCTCCGAAAAAGACCGTTTATTGGACGAAGGGGAAGCAGTGTTAAAATGTTCTTCATGCCTATTAGTGTTTTTCTACTGTTTAACCGCGGCTGACGTCACATGGGTAAAGTCCATTTTAAAATCCATCAGTCATTTTTGGTACTGAAATGTTGGCATACATTGACTTATGAATATTGTTAATTTGATTAATCTTATAAATTTTAATTCAGAAAAATAAAGAAATAACATTAATTTTAAATGTAAAAGTGAATAAAACAATTTCTGTATGCATAAGTCTTGTACAAAAGCAGAAATTACAAAGGAAGTAAAATTTACAAATACATTATGATAATTTCTAAAAAGATCACGCATTTATTAACTGCTCAAATGTGTTTGAGTCTTGGGAGTATGTTTGAGTGACACATATCGCTAATGATTTGAATATGACGAAATATACATAGTAAATATAGCTGTTTCATTGGAAAATTTAATAAATACGCAAGTTTCCATTTGCAATTTGCAAATCAATAATGACTTTTTTTGTAACTACAAATTTTTATTTTCTTCATAAAAAATAATCTTGAGTGAAAAATAAATTTTTTATGTATGATACGCTGCGTATGCATTATGCAACCTTTTTTACCCGACTGAAAAGAAGGGTTATGTATTTCACGCGTATCTGTGTATGTGGATTTTTTATACCCTCGAAACATCCCAACGGCTGGATGGATTTTAAAGAATGGGGTCTCTATCAATTCGTCTTAACGGCCCGATGGTTATAGGCTAGGTTTTGCTTTTATAAATTCAAAATTGGGGCCATAAAATACAAAATGGCGGTTGAGACGAAAAAAAAAATATTCACCCTATTGAGTGACATATCATTGGATAGGTCTTTCAAAATGAAGACGATGTTTCATTGACTATTTTACAGTCAGAAGCTCCGTTAAAATATTATACAACCTGGAAGTTGTGTATGTAGGATCTGTATCTTTACTGCAACTCTAACCCTCATAGACATCATCAAAGCAGTGTTTATAGATAGGAACTAACAATTAAACACAACTTAAAAGTCACCAATGCAAATCAATAAAAAAATAGGTAAGTAATATAAAAAAAAAATATTTTAAGTCAATGGAGGATATTTCATCTACTTTATGATCACATGGTCAAGGTAAAAACTTCTAGCGTAAAGAATGGAAGGCTCCGTAGACGTGTAATGTAAACCCCTGCTAGCCAATGAAACAGTTCATGAGGCAAAACAGTAGTATCTTCCCTTCTTATCAGTTAGAAGTTTCTTGGGTAAATTACCGGTATCACGTGACTTTTTTCAGCCTCGAACCCATATTTGGAATATCCTCCATTCCTACTTAGGTCAATAAGAGAATTTTTTTTCTCCCATTCTTCTTTCCCCTTGAGTGGTGCTTAAAATGCCTTGATCAAGAAGATGGCTCTCTCAGTCTTAAAATACCTTGATCAAGAAGTCTGTCTCGATTATTGAAAATTAATTAATTTAATTTAATTAATGAATTAATATTAAAAAAAACTGGATTAACATTAAGTGTCATCGACTACAAGTTTAAAAAAATTATTTGAGCTTGATTGGATGAATAATAAGTATTTTATTAACGATTGAAAATTTGAACAAGATATATATAGCGAGAATGTAAGCTAATAGTAGGAATTGAAAAAAAATAGTTTCACATTGATGAAAAATAATTAATTAGTTCGCTTTTTTTGATTTTTTAAATTTAATTGTTTATTATCAACTGTATATTTACTAAATATTTCGGTGGTAACCTGTAATGCTGATATTACCTTATATAGCGTTTATGGGCTTTACCCACGAATGGGTAACCCACAGATTAACACAGATAAATATTACATGTTCGTCTGTGCATATGTATTATTATCTGTGGGGCAACCCACGAATGAACCACGCCGCTGCGGGGAGAAACTCTCCCAAAATGACTTTTTATAAGGAAAGGGCATGTTTACAAACAAACACTTCCATCAACCAATCTACCAACTACATTTTTCTCATAACGATCATTGCAGGAATAGTCTTGGCGATGTAGGCCAATCATATCAGAGACTTGTTACACGTAGGCCAATCAAATTTCCCTAGCTCATGTGTACAGGTAGGAGTCATAATGAATGAACAGGTTTTTCTTGCCGACCAACAGTAATTCAACCAACAGTGACGTCAGCTGCCCTTTCCTTATTGGACGAAGGGAGATAGTCCAAGAGCCGACAGCACAAAAACATATGTTATCAAGCGCAAGAAAAAAACCTTTATTTTATGGTAGAGTTGAAGCACAGGAATCGAATGATCCATGTCTGCTGGAAGTGAAGTGGTGTGTAAGCTAAAAATTAATACCACCAGTGGTACACTCGTAGGTTTATCATTGTGTTTGTCCTACAAACAAAGATATGAAAACATGGAGGACTGGGAGCAGGAAAACACAATGATAAACCTACGAGTCAACTACTAGTGGTATTAATTTTTGGCTTATGCATCACTCCACTTCCGGCAGACATGGATCATTAGATTCCCCTACTTCTACTCTCCCATAAAATAAAGGGTTTTTTTCTTGTGCTTGATAACATAGGTTTTTGTGCTGTCGGTTCTTGGACTACTAGCACCAAGAAGCTGGGTTCTATAGAACCCAGCTTCAAAGAAGCCATTTTACAAGCTGATTGGGAACTCCTAGAAGAGAAACAAATTTAAGATCAAATTTAAGCATATGCATATTTTAAGGCTGTTCTTAACTGCTCTGATCAACAAGTGCAAAATGTTTTGACATATTTACAAATTTATTTTTTAACGGAAAGATATAAAATTGGAAAGCCTGGCCATGGTGCTTGATAACATAGGTTTTTATGCTGTCAGCTCTTGGACTAAGAGCAGTGTTAAAATGTTCTTGACGCCTATTGGTGCTTTTCTTCTGTTTACAGCGGCTGACGTCACGTGGGTAAAGTCCGGGGCTAACAAAAAAGTCGGGCTACCGTGCTTCTCCGATTTAGAGTAGTCACGTGACGCTGGCGGTCTCAGCTGAGAGCTGAGCGAATCAGTTGACAAAACAGATGGTTTTTGATTACTATCATATCCAAACCATCATTCTTTAATTTAATAGAATTCACTACTTTACAGTATTATGAAAACATTAAAACGTCGTTTTTATAACACACACACAAAAAAAAATAACTTGCATAATTTATGCGATTTATTTTAGTTTTAATTATCTTCTGTCTAAAGAAAATACTAATATATATGCTTCGATTTTTTCAGCGATAAAGATACTTTATCACCTTCAACAAGGATCAAAGGAGTTTACAACATATTATTAATAGGTTTTTTTTTCTTTCAACATATATATTTGCCTGCCAGGTATTCCAATCAAAGTACAATAATCCCTCCTTATATCGCTCATTCTTACATATTACTCTTTTTCCGCCATTCCTATCGTCATAGCATCAATAAATATTTTCACATTAAGAGCACTTTTCGCACTCTTTTATTTAACTCAAATTGATTTTTGTATGTAAAGATAGAATTTAGCAATCGATTTTTAACCCACTTCCTGATATGGTAGCATTATAAAAATTAGTACGAAGTTGTATTATGTAAAATTATGTACAATTAGCCCGCCACAGGTGATAAATTGCCAAATATGCTCCGTAACGCATACAAATGTATGGGAGTTAAAGCAACAATAGATTATGCGCCAATAAATGTTCGTCAAAATATGTCAAAGGGCTGTGAAAATGCAACAATGGAACATTTTAAAGACTTAAATGTAGAAAATAAATTGTAAATAAAAAACGGAGACTGCAATATTAAAACAATATGCTTTCATCAAATAATAATTTAATATTAATTAATCTACGATTATACATTGAGAAATCAATTTAGAAATCCTAAAAAAACATACGTTAAATAATGCTTTATTTTTTTTCATGTTCCTTTACTTAAAAAAATAAACAAAGCAAAAATTCCATTTTTTTCAATAAATTCACTTACTTGAACTTTCTACAAAGCGCAAAAAAACAGTGAATTTTTCTAAATCGAGTACATTCATAATTGAAGGAATTTTTATGGAGCAGTCATGAATTGCAGTCAAAATATTCCAGACCATTGAATACTTATAAATGAGTGTTTTTTTTTTCTAAAACTATTTTTACTGTTATTATTAAATAACTAATATGTAAATAACCATAAGTATATGTAACTTTACGTTGGGAATTTATGGAGAAAATTGTAATAAGCGTATAATTCAACGTTTTCTAGACAAGATAAAACATTTAATGTCAAATTATCGTTCTAACTTCTTTAATGCTTTTGGTCATTATCCCGTTTTTAGCTCACAGGCCATCAAACCCTGAGAGCTAACGTGCTCGCAAGTTCTGTATTTACGTAACGCGATAACTCTTGATAGAAATATCCGATTTGCTTCAAATTGTGTAATTAGGTTCATTCTGATAAGACGCTTCCTGATTAGTTTTGGGGGTTCATTGTTTAAGTATAAAGGGGGGGGGTAACGGTGGGCTAACACTACCTAATTTAGATAAATGGGTTTTTCATGCAGAATTATCCGATTTGCTTCAAATTTTGTAAATAGGTTCATTCTGATAAAGCGCTTCGTTGATTACTTTTGGGGTTCAATGGTTAAATATAAAGGGGGGAACGGGAGCTAACCCACCCCTTAATTTAGATAAATGGGTTTTTCATGCAGAATTATCCGATTTGCTTCAAATTTTGTAAATAGGTTCATTCTGATAAAGTGCTTCCCTGATTAGTTTTAGGGGTTCATTGGTTAAGTAAAAAGGGCGGAGGGACCGGTGCTAATCCCCCTTAATTTAGAGAAATGGATTTTCCATGCAGAATTATGCGATTTGCTTCAAATTTGGTATACCGGTTTATTTTGATAAGGCACTTCCTGATTAGTTTTGGGGGGTCGTTGGTTTTTCCTCGAATTCATTTATTTTATTTTATTTTATGTCAGCTACGTTGTCAGTAGATTTAGCAACAATAAAATAAATAACAGTGCTTCTTTTTTTTTGTTTTTTTTTCTACAGCGTAAACAAAAACCTGGGATCTCAGAGATTCATTGAAATTAATAATCAGTATAAATTAATAAAAAGCAAACATTCATAAATGAAATACATTACATTCGGACATATTATTTACGGATGCATTTTCATTCGTAAATGCATAACATTTGCTAATCCAATGAAAATACTAAGAAAAGAAACCGTGTATCTGAATTTCTTACAAATGCAAGCGATATTTCAGAAAATATAGCCATGTATAACATTTAAGACAATTTTAAAGATATGCTAGTCACTGAATGGTAATCATCCTGGAATAGACAATTATATTTCAAGAATGTACTATGACAAAATGAAAATTAAAAATTTTCTATTCCTTACACTTATAGCCTGAAATTTTCATATTTCACAGCCTAAAAGTCCCAACTCCTTCAGATAAAAATGGTTTCCCAAATTTTTGAGAAAAGAGCGCATTATTGACTTGACCGAGAAAATTTAAAATCTGTGAACACTCTTAATATAAAAGCTACGGAGTAAGCAAAATTCTTAAACTATTCAAATTAAAAATGTATGTGTTCATTGGGCCTTTGCCGGTTTCTTGAACCTGACACCTGGTGTCTCATCCATAGCTTCATTGTTCAGGGGTTTAGATTTTCCAGGTGCCGGCCTCTTCCCTGCACTTGGCTAAGAATTCATCGACAGTTTTGAATAAAACAAATTATTTTTTATGAGCAAATCAATTTATGAAGTAGATTATTGAGTTATAATTTTATAACTAAGTAAAAAAGTATCCAGACCAAGATTTGAATCAGGGACCTTTGGCTTAAGCTGCCAATGCTCTGCCAACTGAGCTATCCTGGACAAACCTGGCGGCCACAATTCACTCAGATAACTTTTTGCTAAGAGCAAAACCAATTGAACTTCAAATTAATAAAGTGTAATTATGTATCCAGCGTTTATTTAGAGTCCCATCATCTGGTATTAAGTTTGATCTGTTTCAGATAAATCATAAGATTAAGCTAATGAATTGTGGCCACCAGCTTTGTCCAGGATAGCTCAGAACAGAACATTGGCAGCTTAAGGCTGTTCTCAAATCCAAAGGGTCAACTTTCTGACATAAGTTTTAATTCGTTTTTGTACGAATCGTCCGAGTCTCCCCGCTTGAAATGCCAAGATATCGGAGTCTAACAGTACTAACAGTTAGCCCCAGTAAAGTCGAGGCTAAGGTAAAGTTCATAAATGGAGGATATTCCATCTACGTTATGATGACGCGGTCAAGGTAAAAACGTCTAGCGTAAAGAAGGGAAGTCTCCGTAGACGTAATGTAAATTCCCGCCAGCCAGTGAAACAGTACATGAAAAAAGCAGTAGTAGCCTCCCTTCTTACCAGTTAGAAATTCTTTGCGCCTCGAACCCAGATTTGGAATATAGTAATACTACAGCGCCTAGAAGATACAGTGTGAAAAACGGTTATTCCTATAATGCTTTAAAAAGTGCTAAAAACTTGTATCCATAAATCTCCAACAATGCTCAGCGGCAATATGCTGATACGAGCGCCATCTCGTAACTCTTTTCAATATAAACACTGTGTTTTCAAAAATTATAGAATGTTAAATATCGGAAACTATAAATATAAGATATTTTGGTCTGTTATAAGCTAATTTAGCTAAGGAATGACGTGAAATAAGTTAAAGAGTCTCTTTTAGAATGACTATCTTTTTAAATCACTACGATGGCTCTACGATCGACATCTTGTTATTCAGCATCGTTGTACATTTATGGGATTCAATTTTTTAGCACTATTTTGTAGCCGTTTTCCACACTGTATCTTCTAGGCGCTGTAGTAATACTGGTGTGAGGTTCTCACTCCTTGGTCTGTGTGGTGATGGATTCATGGTACATTTTCCGTCGGCCTCTGGCAACTGCAGCGTACGAATCTTTCTGCCTTTTTTCCTCGTGGAGGAAGGTTGAATTTGTGGTTTGTCCCAAGGAAATAACGCCATTTTTGTGATCATTTGAGGTCATGCCGGCAAAAGCCGTAGCGAATACCTCATAGCTTAAATAACTAAATAACTAAAATGAAATGTTTGGTTGATAGAGTGAAATATTTATTTACAGGTAGCAGATGCCAAAGCGGTTATATAGGAACCGCTTTGGCTGATGCTACCTGATGTGACAACTCAGTTTATTCTTCGTTTAAATCAATGATGATTTTGCGGTAAGCTTACAAAAACAAATTAATTCAAGATGATTTGGCAGCTGTTTATTTGTTTTCACACCATTCTATTTTTGATGGCCACAGTAGTGGTCAATGCTGTTTTACCTTGTTCTAATGTAAAATTCGCGTATACAGCCAAAGGTTTTGATGATGATGATGTGCCACCTGCTGCAATATCAGGTAAAATAATTCTATGATTTCTACTAAGTTTTATATTCGTTTCTATCATAACATACTCGCTTAATATCCAAGTTAAATATATAATAGTGGATCTACCTTCCTTATTCAATTTTTCTTTTTATTTATCGCTAATTTTTATTAAGTCGTTCACCAGTAAATTTTAAGTATTGAGAAATTTATGCATGGATCTGTGTGTATATTATGAAGCTTGCATACTTCAAAGTGCATGTAGACCTTGAATCAAAAAGTCATCCTGCATCCTACAATTCTGTGTCTAGCCTCAGTTTTGAAATAATTTTGTTCATGTGTGAAGTTTTTTTTCACCTGAAGAATGTAACACTGAACGCAATGATTTACAATTTAATGTTGAATAAGTGTGAACTACATTTTACTCAAGGCTAAAGCAGCTATGTGATTTTCAGTTTCCAAAGTTCACCCACCTCAATGTGTTAGGGTAGATGTGCCAGTAATGGACACCCCTTGATGTTTTTAGTTCATAAAAAAATAACTAATAAATATTTAGCTTTAATTATTTTTTTATAGATAAATTAAATTATACAGAAAGAGGATATATTTAGCTTTTCTAGATTTTATATGGAATGAAATAGTAATGTTAGGCATATAAAATACTAAATATTGAGAAGTAAGATTAAAATGTATGTGCTTGAGAATGTATATACATATATATGTGTACGTTTGTGTAATAATAAAATGGGGAAGATGGGGTACAATGAAACATTACTTGTAAAATCAGTCAAATTTGTCATAGAGAGTTACAGTTTATATATATGTTACACAACTATATGTTCCAATTACTGATGTGATTTGGATACATTCACACTTCTACAACAGTAGCAATAGAAGATTATTGCTTTTACGCCATTGAAAGTAACTTTCTTTACTAAAAGTAATTTAGTTTCTTTTTCCTTGTTGTTATATGTAATAATTATTTTTTCTATACATTGTTATCTTTGGGTTGTTGTCTTCATACCTCCAAAACCAAACTAAAAAAAATAAATATTAGAAGTTTGAAAATAAATTTTTATTTAGTAACCTCAGTGCGGGGTACAATGAAACACTTGCAGACGGGGTACAATGAAACATGTTTTATTATAGTAATAAAAGTAGTAAATAGAATATATTGGAAGTAAGAGTAGGAAAACAGAAAAAAAAAAGTTTTGTTCTAACCAGGTCAGTAAAAAATGCTCTTGTTAAGCAATTAAAAAATAGAAAGAGAAAAAAAGCTGAGAAGGGATTGTTTTGTAAACAAACTCTGCCTGCTACAGACTCTGATGATGATCCAGATTTTTTTCCAGGCCCAGCTGGTCATCGAGATACTAAGAATGAGATATTCACACACAACATGTATGGCACAAGCAGTATCCGTATAAATGAAAACATAAGGAAATATATATTGTTGGAGAAATCATACATTTAAATGAAGTCAAATGTGAAATACTTGATATAAAGACTCCAACCTAGGTTTTTTTTTTCTTTTTTTTTTTTTTTTTTTAGAAACTTACATTTAAAAAAAAACTCATTCTGTTGAAACTACCACCTCATATTCCTTCAGGATCAACTGAAATATAAACAGAAATGCTAATTTTTGAAACTGACTTGCGCCAATTTAATGTAAAATGAAAGGTATTTCTTAAACTAAAAGAATTTTCTTATTTTTCATCTTAGAGTATAATATTTTTATCAAGTTCCTTATTAATCAAGTTTTGTTTTTGTATTTATCTCATTTTTCATAAAATGAACTATACTGGGTGAAAATTGCTTCTATCATTTGGAGTGTTTCATTGTACCCCAGTATGTGTTTCATTGTACCCCGGCATACGGGGTACAATGAAACACTGTAAGATATTTATTTTTTCTTTTTCAAGCATAAAGATATTGTTTAGAACCTAATAAAAATTTATTTAGATGGGGAGAATACAAGATTAAAAATATGCATTAATTATATTTTTGTGCATGCAAAATTGTGGATAGGAAAAAAAAATTAGTAAATTTTGTTTCATTGTACCCCGTCTTCCCCTATATGTTTTATAAAACTGGGTTATTGGTGACACTTTTAATCAAACCATTCAGGCAGCAGAAAATAATGTTTCAAAGTTTCCTGTGAAAATCTTAATGGAGAGGATAAGAGCTGGCTTCATTTAATTAATTTATATATTTATTTCCTTGCAAAATTTGAATGTTTTTGTTTGAGTAGCAATAAAAAACTTAGAATTTTATATACTAACGGCCATTTACAAAATTTTATTTATTTTTAAGGTTTTAAGAGGGGGTGTCCATTACTGGAATGGTTAATTAGTCATTTTCCAGTAATGGACACCCCATGTAGACATTGCTAAAAATGCAATTTCAGTAATGTTTATAGTGCATAAAATATTTTGACTTAACTGCAAACCTAAATAATCAAATTTAATTTTTAAATTATACTTACCAAAATATAATAAACACCAAAACTTTTATAAATAGCTGCGGAACAGATGTCATAAGTTCCCATGGCCGCCATCTTGGAATTTTTCTTAGCGTGAAAACCACTTTTCCGTGAAGTAGTAAATGTCGTCAAAGCACAGGTTTATACGCATGTTTCGCTTAACGAAAATAAAATGTAAATAATAAACAATATTCGCTAAAGTGGCAATCAGTAATCTTGTATGAGCGCTTCGCGTACATTAACAAAAAAAAAAACATCGCTTCATTCAACAATTCTCGCGGTGTATCATTCTCAAAATTCAGCAGTTCTCGCTTTCTAGCAATCTCAAAATGTAAAAAACTCTTAAAGCAGCAAAATATACATAAAATTATCAACATACCTTAACAGACATCTGCTTTCTTGAAAACTCCAGCACGAAATCTCTCTCATAACATCACCGTCATTTTCCAAAATAGGCTTATGAATACGCATTGACACACTATAAACAAACCTACTTTTCTTGTCAAAATTTCCTCATATTTCTTAATTACTTCAGCAAAAGTGTTTAAACGGATTACAGAAACCATAGTCAGTCAAATACATCCAATAAATTTAACATAAAAATACAGAACGATACAAAACAATATCAAAATACATCCACAAAATCCACCACTTCTCAGGGGTTGCCAGAACACAAAACGTCAAAACACACACGTCACACGGGGTTCCACATATCGAGGTTGCCATATCCATAAACACCGCCATGCCAACACGCCAACAAAAAATCGCCAAACAATTCAAAACAACGGCTGGGGGAACATAAGGCATGTAAGCCATAGCTGCTTTTAAGTTATTTTATGTGATTAATAAAATTTAAATATTTTATTTTTTTTTAAAAATGTATATGTACCTTGCATATTTTAAAATCTGGCAATCAAACCAGCCAGGAAGCAGAAAATATTGTTTAAGAGCACAGTCAAAGAGGGGCTCATAGGGCTTAATCCCTCTCCGTTTAAATAAAAACAATTAAGTTACAGAAGCTATTAAAAATCTATTTTCTGTCTTAACCCTCCGACTGTCTTGGAAAAGGGCAAATTTGTAATGTTGTTTTCTCTGCATTATATTTTAAATGCTAAAAAAAATTATTCTTTGAACATTTTATAAAAAAAACTTAACGAATATGAATGCAATCCTTGGAAGTACTAATCATTGTTCAATGTATTAAAAATACATTAAATCAATAGAATTATATTACTTTAAATATTGCTTGTATTGCAGTGAAACCTGGAGCTTAGTGAACGTATTAACACGGTCTTGTCAGTGAGGGGGTTAAATGTTTCCTTACCTCTGACCAAAAAAAAAAAAGTAATATTAATGAAAGTTATCTATGTGGCAACTCCAACTGCCTTGACCGTTAAAGCTACCTCATAAAATATAGTCATATAAAATGCTTTCTGAACTACAATAACTAAAATCTATATTCACAATTCAGGTAAGAATTCAAAATCTCTTACCTTCTTAAATAATCCAAGAGACGGGATCACGGTCCTCCGGCAAGAGCTAGATTTGTTGGATTCATTAGATACACCACAGCTTCCACAAAAAAAAAAGCATCGATGTGTTAAACTTTTTCACTGAAAAAGAAATTGTTTGCTGTACTTGTGTTTTAAAAAAATGTACATTGTAGTGACAGTGAGTCTTTTTTTTTTTGACATTACTATATTATTCTTTTAGTTACAAAACACAGCTTCAATGCTGCGTCCACATTATACAAAATCAAATCTACATCTACCAAAAATAAGAAAATATTAAAGTTCTAATAAATAAATCACTTCAGTGTTGAAAGGGAAAGTCTATGATGAAACAGTCACTTTTTATTGCATCAGCATTTTTTCTGCCCACGCATTGATCTAGCAGGTGTTCTTATGACGTAAGATGGAAGGATTAATGATTCAGTTAATTCACGACAATCTAGGTAATATTATGAAACTAGTAAATCTGCAGATCAGTGGCCTCAAACATCAGTTTTAGTTTTATTTTGAAATTATTTCATTTAGTATTTAAAATATTCAATTCACAATATCATTTATTTCATATTTGTAATATTAATTATTATAAATGATATATCAAGTAGTAGTGTTGACTCTAAGCCGCTTTAGCAGGGTGCAGCGCCCGACGGCCCTTTTTATTTCTATTTTGCTCCCGGCGGTTCTTTTAAATTCTTCTGATGTGCTCAGCTGCCTTTTTAACACTTCCTATGCACCCTGTGGCAATTCAGTTGATCCCGGGAAAATATCGCAAATTCTAAGGACTCTAAACAAACCAGTTCAAAATATTTTTTGTGAACAAGGTACAAGTGTGCCCTTTTTTTTGAATAGTGTTCCCTGTTTGGAAAAATGTACTCTTTTTTAGAATAGTATTTCCTTTTTGAAAAATTCCTGCCCGGCGGCACTTTTTTCCTAGTCAACACTAAGTAGTCTCTGGAAGATTAATTGTTAAAAATAGTGAGACAGAACAAAACTGAACACTAATATTCCAAAACTTTTTTTTTTTTAATTTCCTTTTAAATCCCCCACTGTTTCAATAATTTGATAGCTGCAATTATTTTATACTATCCATCTAAAATAATTAAAACACCAATCTTCTGATAGTTACAATAATTGATGCAAACAGTAAATAATTATCACAGATATTTTATTAATTACTGGTATCCTAATTGTTAAATTTATTTGAAAATAACTATTTTGTTTCATTAATATGTATTCATTAAATTCTAGTTCTAAATACAGTCATAAAAACAATTATATTTATTACTTTTTATGGGGTGTCCATTACTGGAACAGAGGGTGTCCATTACTGGGCCAGAGGGTGTCCATTAATAAGCTTTTGGGTGTTTTGATATATTTTTGTTATTTAAAATTAAATTTTGATTCATATTGGGAAATGAGACTATAAGAATGGTTAAAGATTGTTGATAGGTTGACATTATTAATATAATATTGAAAAAATTGGAATATAATAATTATAATATTAATAAAAAAATAATTTTAAGAAATTCCTTAAGGGTGTCCATTATTGGCACATCTATCCTATATTTTTCTTTTAATTTGTTTTAACCAACTTTTAAAAAAATCTTTAAAGTATCATTGTCTTTTCCATGTATTGTATGTGCGTGATTGTTACCAAGAATGAATATTGTAAAAGAGTAACAGGTATTTAAAATGAGAAATGAGCACAGATGTAAAATGTTAAAAACTCCTGGTATCTATCACCTCACCGGATGCAAATTAATCCGGTAACAGATGTATTATAATCCTGTATGTGCCATCTTGGATTTTTTTTTGGCATGAATTAAAAATTGTTTTTGAATTAATAGTTATAATTATTATATTCCCGTTTTTTCAATATTATATTAATCTATCAACAATATTTAACCATTGGCGACATTTACTACTTGGCAAAAAAGGAGTTTTCATGCAAGAAAAAAATCCAAGATGGCGGATGTGGGATTATAATGCATCTAAGCTTTAATGGGAATGGTGATAAAAAGCCAGTTTTGGTGAAGTGTTTAACAAAATTATTTTGTTGTTACCAAAGGTGGCTGGTCTTTGCAGGTTCTGCTGTAGTATGTTTAATTGTGTTTTAAATTCTAATGTTTATTTTTAAAATCAGAATATGTAGGGGAGAGTGGGGAGGAATAAGACACTTTTTACAAAAATAAGAAAATTAACTTTGGCACAATCCCAGAACAGGCAACACATTCCATTTGACGACTTTTCTGACAAGTGCCAAACACCCCATATACGTTGGTGGATTAGTATATGCTTTCTGTGCAATATGTAATACACAGCATTTATTGTTCATTTACAGGGACACACAAAAGAATATCTTTAATGATGTTATGGTACTTGAAACATACTGAAACTGATATGAATCACTGAGGTGCACTACAACATGTTTTCTATAGATTATGGAGCACATAGCATTTTTTGTTCGTTTACAGAAATGCATGAAATAATAAATTACAGGATTGACACTAATCAATAGTTTCTAGAAGTGCATTTTCAGCTATGGTATGCATTTTAAAACTAATTTTTAGTATATTAGGTGCGTATAAATTCTGTAGATCATGTACAAGGCTACATTAAAGAATTCACACACATTACTAGATATGGGCAGCAATTGCTGAAAATGAATTTTTATTACATTGTGTGTTTTTGAATTGTTTATTTAGGTCCTATTTCATTGTATAAAAAAATGAAATTTCTTAACAATTTTATATTGTTTTGGAAAGTGTTTCATAATCTATGCTTGAACATGATTTTTTGTTCTTGTTCATTTCTTTCAGTCAGATTGATTGTAAATTATATAGTTGCTATAAATCTCAACCCTTGTTTTATTAAGGTGAACATTTGAGGATTTGTGAGCGAGGTCTGACATGCTGTACTGAAGAAATGGAACACAAGTTAAGTACTCATAGTAGAGTTGAATTTGATAAATTACTACATAATGCAGTTGGTGAACTTAAAGATATCTTTGAGACTCATACTCATAAGTTTGATGGTATGTATATCTTCTCTCTCTCTCTTTTTACTTTCTGAACACATAGTGTAAGGGAAGTGTAAACATAATTTGTGTTCTAATATGTGTATGAGACATAACTCCCAAACAGTAGCAGTACTTCCAATTGAGCTCGCTTATTGTGTATATGTCACCACTGTCACAAGAACTATAGATTTTTGTGGAAATCAGCTGCTGGATTGGTATTTGATCCATTTTTAAATCATTTTGCAACTAATTCTCTAAATAAAATCAGTAAGAAAATGTGACAGAGTATAACTGATAAATATTGTGATTATGTAATCAAGTATTAGTTGTGCATAAGTAATGTCTCCACTTTCAAAATGGGAGGTCCAACTTTCGAATCCAACCGATTCCATTGAGTAAAAAATTTATAATTTTTTAAAAATTTCCTGGACATGTGTGTTTGGAAAGTTAAGTGGAGCTACTCTAGATTTTTTTTTTTTTTTTTTCTTTTTTTTTTTTAAGGAGCTACTCTAGCTGAACACATCTTTGTCCTCTCAGATATTGAAATCCCATCCCTCCTTGTAAAAATTTAAGAACATTATTACTCATTACTTAATAAATATTTGAAAATTTAATTTATCTTATCAAGAACTTGACCTCTAATAACATGTTTTAAGTGTTTTCTGAAATATAACCCTTTCAAAGGTGGTGGTCACACGGCATGACTACGTAATTTTAATTCCAAACTGACAAATGGCACCAAGAATATTTAAATAACTTTTTTGGTGTCACTCAATCATTTTGTCATTTTACAAACGGAATTTTTCTGTGTCTGAAAAGGTTAATGCACAGAAGCTTCTCTTCGCATTGTATATACTGAAAGACAAGAAAAAAAGTACGATCTGTTACTATAAGGCTAATGTCAGACGGACATCTTTTTGCATACGTATTATCCCTACACAATGCCACTAGCATTGTGAAAGGATAATACGTAAGTAAAAAAGTGTGCAAAAAGACATCCGTCTGACATTAGCCTTAGCAATATTAAAAAATAAAGAAAGATAACTTTCATGTAAATGTTTTATAATTTTCTCCAAATATACTTACACAGTAGAATATCTTTTCAACACAAACCCATAGCTGCCAACTCTTCTGATTTTTTCAGAATTCTTCCAAAAAATCGGCATGTTTTCCTATTTTACGCGCGTAATGAGTTTTCTTCCGCTTTTCGCCATTTTCTTTCGATTTTCGACCTTTTCTTATGCGAGTTTCATCAAAGGATCACGTAAAACCCGAAATTTCCCCGAAGGTTCGCGGGAAAGATGCAAATTTTGTCCAAAGATCGCGTAAAAAACGAGAATCTTCCCAAAAGAGCGCGTAAAAACACGAATTCTGTGAAAAGATCGTGAAAAAACACGAATTTCGTCAAAAGATCGGGTTAAAAAAAAAGCGCCGTCAAAAGATCGCGAAAAAACACTATTTTCGTAAAAAGATCGCGTAAAAATGCGAATTCCATTAAAGAATCGCGGAAAAAACCCAAATTTCGCCAAACGATCGCGGGAAAGACGCGGATTTCGTCAAAAGATTGCATAAACAACGCGTAGGGGTGATTTTGGTCCGAATTTTTCGAAAATTTAAGGCATTCATTTCCGAAAATTAAAAAAAATTGGCCACCAATTCGAAAATTCGGACATAAAAAATATCGCGAATTTCGACATCTTCGCCGAAAAAAATTAATTTTGTCAATTGTTTGCAGAAAAATCGCCAATTTCGTCAAAGGATCGCATGAAAAACGCTAAATTCGTCAAAAGATCGCGAAAAAACGGCACATTTCGTCAAAAAATCGCAAAAAAAAATTCCGTCAAATTGTGAAAATCCCCCACAAATTTCGTCAAAAGATCGTGAAAAAAACAAAATTTTCATCAAAAGATCGCGAATTTCATCAAAGGGGGTGCTGAAAAAAACGCATGTCGGAAGTGGATTCTCCCCCCCCCCTTCCTGCTGTAACTTTTCAGAAAATTTGCTGTGAATTTGTTTTTTTTCTTTTTTTACTCAGAATCACCCTAAAAAAAAAAAAAAAAAAAAAAAAAAAAGGAATAATAAGTTTTAAGTGTCTTTTAATGTGAAAGGTAGGATATCTATGAATATTCCAAAAAAAAAAAAAAAAAAGTAATTTTTAATATATTTAAGTTATTCTTTTTTGTCATAATATATATTGTGTAATTGCAAATTAGTGAATATTTTATTCGAGTTTCTCTTTGAAATTTGTTTATTTATAAGGATTCAGCTGTTTTTAATCCTTACTGAAAGTGTTATAAAACAACAAAAAAAAAATCTTCTGATTTTTCGCCAAAATCTTCTGATTTCTTCTGATTTTTTGTCCAAAATCTTCTGAGTTTTACCGAAATTTAGTTGGCAAGTATGCAAACCTAAAAACACATGGTTTTGCATTATATAGAATTTTGCATAATATAGATAATTTCTGAATATGTCTGAAACATATCAGTATACACTAGAAGATCTTTATATTTATAATCTTTGGGACTAGAAGCTGTGCAGATTATAAATGTTTGCATAATATAGATCATTTCCATATTGTTAAATTACCTTATAAACTTGATCTAACTATGCCTGAGGACAAAATCATATTACTTATTTTCAAAATTTAATAATAGGTATATTTTTGTTAAATTCTGAATTAAAGAGGTAAAGACGAAATAATATCTCAAACATAGTCCTCTAAAGAGTAGCAACATTTCTACAATCTGGATTGCAGGTAGTTCTTAACTGTAAAATTCATTGATCCGATAAGTTCTGTGTTATATGGAGAATTGCATTATAAAGGTCTTCTGTATCACAATTATTAATTAATCATAAAAAAATTTATAGTTATTGTGACTGTCACACATAACTGTGACTGTCACACGAGTGGTCCATAGTTAACTCAGAGATTTTTTTCTTAATTTTTTTTTGAGCCGATACCTTTTTTCAGACTTCTATATACATGCATTAACTAGCTTTTATTATTTTTTTTTTTAAGTTATAGGTAAAATTTTGAAATTAAACTAAATTAGGGAAAATTGTTTCCATCACAATTAACTATCAAATACCTTATAAACTTTTATTAAAATAAATTGTTATTTGTGAGATCAATCACCTAAGAAAATCTATAAGAAAATATTTGGAAGGCATACAGTGCCACACAGGACTGCTTTTAATGTCCTAATAACCAAGTTCAGTGACGCCGCTGTACTTGAAAAAACCTGGGTCCCCGGGACCCAGGATTTCCAAAAATGTGGGTCCCTTTTTTACAAAAGCTGGTCCCTATCAATAATAATTTATATTTTAATGGAATAAATGAAACTTGTTTATTTGGAAAAGAAATGAAATGCATTAATCACTGTTTTAATAATAATTAAATAATGAATTAAAACCAGTATTATTTGCAATCAAATAAGATATTTTTTTAAAATATTACGAGAAATTTTCTTTACTTTTTTAAAAGTAAAAATGCAAAATACAATTTTAATTGTAAAATAATGTTTATTTAAGAGTAGAAGATACCAAGTTCAACTTATAACAAGTATCACTACGTTCGCATTTCTTTTAAAAAGGGGCAAGATGGGTTTATTGAAAAAGATATTTTTGCTGAAAAAAAGAATACTTATGTTAAGTAAAGATGTACTTTTTGTTGAATGAGTGGGTGCTTTCATTATACTTCCCATTGAATTATTTGTCGGCATGGATCTGTGTTGGAATCAGACATTTTCCTTGGAAGGGAAATTTACATCTAAAAAATAATTGCATATCTGTATTTTCAAAATAGGGGAACTTATAAAATTAGACTATTACACAGTTTAATTCTAGGAAAACATGTGACTTAAAAAAATCAGCAAAGAAATAAAAAATCCCTCCATTTATAGTATCTGTAAGATTTTAAAGTGACGGTTTCGGCCATGGCGCACGAATAAGAAAAGGGCATATGTTTACAAACAGATACTTCCATCAACAAATCTACTACTACATTTTTGCCTTAGCGATCATTTCAGGAATTGTGACATAGACGAATCAGATCATAGCGATTTCTAGCTGTTAAGCGTAGGCCATTCAAATCGCCTGAACTTATAGATACAGTAGGAATCGCAAAGAACAGATAGGTTTTTCTTTCTATCCCAGAGTAATTTATCCCGCAGTGACGTCAGCTGCCCTTTTCTTATACAAATGCCAGAAATATGTCCCGGGTTGCCATACCGCACAAATACGTAGACCACAAATATGTCCCGGGACGTCAGATATAATATCAATGTTTAGTTGGTAATCAAATGACTCGGGAAGAACGTCAAAAAAGGTCCTATGGAAATAGGACCATAATTAAGAAAATTAGGATTTTGAAGCGGAGGGAGGTGGAAAGGGGACTGGTGATGAACTAAAAAAATACAAGTTAATAAACTAGCAACTCAAATCACCTGGCTTCTAAACTAAAAATATAACAATTTAACCTGGAAAGAAAAAGGCTCTTATAGGAAATTTAACAGCAGCTCTGCCGTTAAAATAGTAAAGTCGAAAGAATAAATGTCTATTGCTATGAAATTACTGTCAGAAATATCGATACAAAAGTTGGAGCACAATTGGCTCCTACCAAATCGAATAAATGTCTGGTTATACTTTCGGAAAAGAAACAGCTTTCCAACAATGAATTACTTGTAGTTTGGAGAAAAATTAGTGACCTCCCCTAGGGGCAACGGGGGGGGGGGGGTGTTAGGCAAGGGAATAGAATAATTAAGCATGGATACTTAATTCCAATGGGGACAATAATCTTTCCAACGATATACAGTGGCGGTCAAAAGTTTCCGGCCAGCATAAAATTTTTGGTTAATTTGTAAGTATACCCATATGAAGAGGAATCTCAAAGTGATACTTATACACTTTATTGACATAACAGTTAAGAACTTATTTATGGAATAAAAATAAATATTAATAAATTGACAAAATTAATTGCAAAAGAAAACGCATACTCTCAAAAGTTTCCGGCCACTTTGGCAAGTTTGGAAAAAAATGGTGTTATAACAGAAAATAACAGTGATCAACAACATTTACAATTAGTATTTTGTATTCAAACATTTAGCAATAAGTACTGCGGCGCAGCAACGTGGCATCGATTCAATGAACGGTTGTAAATCGTCAATGTTAAGTTTTGTCCACGGTTCTTGCATTTTTTGTGAAAATATGCTGAATTGGAATATTTATAACTCCACACAGGTTTCCAAATTAGTTTCAATGATTTTCTATTGGATTCAGATCGGGTGATTGGGGTGTCCATTTTAAAAGCGGGATTTTTTTTGTGCAAAATCCACTGCTTGGCGAGCTTGCATGTATGATTTTGGTCGTTATCACGATGAAACAAATAGTTGCGACCACAATGTTTCCTCCAATAAGGCAGCAAATGATCTTACAACATATCCTTATGCATTGCATTATTCATCTTGCTGCGGATTTCAAATAACGGACAGGCACGTTTTCCAGAAAATGTTCCCCGCAGCACAACGTGTCTTCCGCCATGCTTCATTTTAGTGATAACATATCTCGCATCTTATATTTTGTATTTAGGCGTCGGTTGTAGTATCTGTTATCACTGCCAAAAAGATTGAACGTCGATTCATCGGAAAATAGTACTTTTTTCCAGTTTTCATTTGACCAGTCTTTGTATCCCTTGGCAAACGCCATTCGGGCCCTCTGATTTTTTTAACACCGACTGTTCCATAAAGTTCTACATCACGTAAGCATCTTGACACTGTAGACCGACTTATTTCAGCAATATTTTAACCCCGTAAATCGCGGGGAATTGCAGCGGCATTTTTACGTGGGTCAACAACTGCTTTTCTTCTGATAATTCTGTCCACAAGAATAGTCGTTCACCGGGATACTCCGGACTGTGGCAAGCTCCGATGGCCATGACCACTTTTATATTTTTTTTAAATATCGTTCACAGCAAATTTTTCGATCGACAACTTTGCCGCAATCTCACGAGAGGATTGTCCATTTAGCGACAAACAAATCACACGTTTAGGAACAATAAATTGTTCAACTTTCTATTACTGAATTTCAAATACGTTATTCACGTTGATTAATTAACAAACATGGTAAAAAAAAAAAAAACACTTTACCGATAGCAAAAATTAACGAATGACGAATGGCCGGAAACTTTTGCACACGCGAATTTCTAACTAACCCCCCCCCCCCCCCTTTGCATCCAATATCTTCAGTATCCAATCAAAATGATCACGTGGTCAGAGGTAATTTGCTTATTCCTAACTTTTGGAGAAATTGTGCTTCTTCGCTGAAACGTTCTGTCAAACAAATTAAAGAAACTAACTGGCCGGAAACTTTTGACCGCCGCCACTGTATGACATGATGGGGATCTGGAAAAAATGACAAAGTGACACCCCCGAGGGGGCAACTAAGCCCCTAATGGACAGGGAGGGAGTAACCGAGGACATAAAACATTTGGCAACGTCAAATATACCTTTGGTCCTGGTCAAGGTATCAAAATGGGCATGATAATAAGATCGGACAAGAATTGGATATTTTTAAAATTACATGCATATTTTGAATGACCCTGTAATAACAACTAAAACAATGGAAACCGAAACATAGCAGAGTCATTTCCATTCTTAATATAACAACGAAAATAATACCAGGAGCAAAATGAAGTCATATAATATAGGATAACCTTTCGTGCAGAGTGCGTGTAACTGGGGAGGGAAAGCGGAAGGACAGAAAATAAGAGGACATTAAAGGCTTTTCAACGATATGTTACACGAGAAGGTTTGGACGAAACTGAAATGTGCCCCTCCCCCCCCCCCCCTCCGAGGGGTAACTAAGCCCTAATGGTAGGAGGGGCGACGTCAAATGTACCTTTAGCCAATGTTTCAAAAAGTGACATATAAGGATAGGAGAAGAATTAGACATTTTAAAAATGCATGCATATTTTGAATGGCCATGTTCCTGTAATAACGATTGGTGGTGAAGGGAGGGGGGAGATAACTAGGCGTCTAAAATAAAAGTATAAATAATTTAACCCAGAAAGAAAAAAATCCCTTGTACGAAATTTTACTGCAGCGCTGCCACTAAAATAGTAAAATCGAAAGAATAAATATATAATTCCATAAAATTAGAGAAGAAATATGAATATATTCCCGTAAGGACCTGAATCGAGGAATATCCGTATCGAAGAATCGAGCGCAATGACGATTCAAACAAAAATAAGCATGAACGATTCTACCCCTGTCGAAGAATCGACCGCAACGCGGTTTGAATTGAAGGAAATTAAAGATGAACTATTCTATCCGTAACGAAGGATTGACATTGGACCAGTATCGAATCAAATCATCATTGTAGTCTATCCTACGATACGAGTAGAATCGGATCGTTCATTTTTAATTACTTTCTTGTATCTTTATAAGAAGAAAGTGTTGAATCAAAGAGGTTCCAAAAGATGGAGCAGTCATAAATAATGTCATTTGATGTTCCTACACTGTTAAAAATATCGTGAAAAATTACCTCTTTTTAAAGGCTATCTATTTTCTGACAAATGAGAACGCCTATGGAACGTTCTCATTGGTCAGAAAAAGATAGCTTTTAAAAACAGGTAATTTTTCACGATATTTTTAACAGTGTACCCACCTCCCGCAACCACCATACGTAGCCGGGTTCTCCATAGATCGGTTTCAACCACGTGACTATGTGCCCACCAATTTTTCACCAACCAACCAAAATCACCGATATTTTAGCCAATGCTATCGCTTAGCCATTCAAAGTGGAGAAAATCATAAAAATCGACGGACATGTAAAGATTGTCAAGTTGATTGCTAGCGAGGTTAACGAGAAAGACAGGCTACCGCGGTGGATCCGATTCTTCTTTTTTTACAGACCGCTGGTGTCACGCGATGCTCTTTTCGCACACCTTCATTGGTGCATTCGAGCATCACGTGACTCCAGCGGTCTGTAAAAAAAGAAGAATCGGACACACCGCGGTAGCCTGACTTTCTCGTTAGCCTCGAATGCTAGGGTGTGACGTGAGTTGAAACTGATCGAGGCTAACGAAAAAGACAGGCTACCGCGGTGGATCCCACCTGTCTTTTTTTACAGACCGCTAGTAAAGCGTCTAGAATACCTAGTGTAGAAATATGCTATCCAAACAGTGCTAAAAAATTTTATCCCTTAAATGTGCGACGATTCTGCTAAAATGCCAAGTGTCGATCGCAGCGACATCTGTGGGATTTTCGTATTGCTAGTATTACATTGTATAGACCATAGATTAAGGACCAAGATGGGACATATCCGGCAAAATCTGTAATGGCAACAGTACTAGCGTCACTATCGGCAAGGGGGAAGAACTAACAAACCTCCGAAATTTACCTATGTTGAAGAAATATGTTTATCCTCTATGGTTTGACTATCTATTCGTTCCTGAAACGAAGCAGGTGTCAGACGATATTCTATTCATGCTTGCTTTATTTATTTAGCTGCTTTTTTTACCGTACTTGTATTGTTTATTTTTAACTTACAAAATGATAATTAGACTAATAATATAAAAGAAAGCCGCAGAAAATTCTGTTAACCCGTTAATAGTCGCACGTTGGTCTTTTCCCCGCCCGAAATTCGTTATCTTCCTGTAACTCATTTCCCGTTAAAGTTACGATACCGAAATTCCGTGTAGCTGACCTTGTTTACACTCTTGTGTAGTAAAATTGCAAGTCATTCCTGCTATTTCTTAGCATTTTATCGCATTCTTAAGTTTCAATCGGTCTAAATGACCGCGATGCGACCACTTGCGTTAGTCTAATTTTCCCCCCTCGTGTTCATCCTTTCCCATTTCCGCGAAATCTGTGGGGGAAAGTTTCTTCGAAGTACGGACTCTCTGCCTGTTGTTATTTCGTCTTTCTTTCTTTCTGCTATTTTACCCGTCCATAGAGTACATTTTACTTTTAGAATGTGACTTTAAATTGTTTTATTATATTAGTTGTGAAGTCAGTTCGCACAAAAAACTGATGGATGGTCACTTACATTTTTTTTTTCATTGTCAAATATTGCGCAAATAAATTCTCAAATTGATAATCGTTTAAATATGAAAAAAAAAAGGGAAATTCATCATCATTATTTGTAAGAACTTGCTTTTCATTTATTACCGGACCATATAAATGAAAGAAAACAGACAACACTGCCAAACCATTAAAAAAGAGAGAAGAGAATTTTGTGGGAATCGGTAAAAAAATTGCCGTATCTCCAAAATCTGAAAAGTATCGTTTTTGTACAATAAAACAAATTCGAAAGATAAAACAATTTTCTCAGAAATGTAGTATGTATATCTGCGAAGAACATACATATAATTTATTTGTACAATAAGAAAAATAATGAGAATTTTATAATGTAGGTTAGAAATTACGCAAATAAAAATCTCTTTTTGATAATTCAGTGAATGTTTATACTATGATTTAAAAAAATATTTTAAGTATTTTTCTAAAATTTATCTATTGTTAAATTTTCATACTGTAAGTAAAAACACATTTTTTTTAACAATGCCGCAGAAAATGTTTTATTATTATTATTATTATTATTGAAATCCAATAGAGGCTTGGGGACGGTATCTAACAAATTTAAATTTGTTGTCCTTCATCAACTGTTCAAACTATTTTTCAGAATGTTTTCCAGAATATGAGAGAAAATTCATTTAAATTAAATTATTGCTGCATATTTATAATTTCGGAGAAAATGTTCTTATTGTTTTTATTATTTTAATGAATGTTACTATAAAACAATAAATTATAACATTAATACCTTATTATGAAATGTACAATTGAATATTTATTTTAATTAAATAGTTGCTGTAAAATACATCCCTATTAAGATGAACCTTTCAGTGATTCTATTAATTAAAATAATTTATCCATCTTAGGATTTAGATCTACAATTGCAAATGTATTTAAATTATATATATAATTTCAATAACTTATTTATTATTTGCTTTATATAAGCGAAGTTCGTATCCAGAGTTTTTATTCAAGGGCGCTGCTCCCACCCTGAAATAAGTAGAAAAACTACAAATCGTGCATTTTCATTTGAAAAATGGATTTAATCACAAAATCTCGCGACCCCCCCCCCCCCCATACACACACACACACACAGACCCCACAAAATAAATAAATAAATAAAACGTAGTTACAACATTTACATTTATAATTTCGAAGTTAAGTATTTTTTACCTTTTTCTTTATTATATATATAATAATTATACATTTTTAATAATATTTGGTTTATGTGGTGTTTGTGATTTCATAATTATTGGTCATTTTCATTATTTTTCAATAGTATTATTGTACAGAAAGTTTATATATATATATATATATATATATATATATATATATATATATATATATATATATATATATATATATATTGTCTTTAATTGTTTATTGCATCAAATTTGATGGTTTTTCATATGTTTTAAATGAATTAATCGTCCGCAATATGCTGGTGAATTAGTGGTATTGTATTTGATTTTCTGTTGCATGTCATAGGTTCCATTTTTACTTTCAGTTTAATTGTTCAATTTAATGTCAGTGTAATATATTGATACTAAATTTATTAATTTTATTTTATTAAATGGATAGAGAGTACCGGAGTATCATAAAAATCTGCCTGACTCTAATTCTGTCCTTCCAAAAAAAAAAAAAAAATACCCCTATCACGAATTTAGATTCATATTCGTAAATGTTTTCCTACTAATTATTGATTCATAGTAACATCAGAAATCCAATCAAATCATTTACTATTTACTTTTAAGTATTTATGCAAAACAAAGAAAGAGTTATAAAAACATTTATCTAGATGCCAACTGAATATATACTTAAGCGAAATAAATAATTGCTGTAAAAAATTGTAAAATGAATAATTGCTGTAATCTTTTAAAGTTCAGTCAATATTTTCACCTTGCGTTATCCGTTTTCGATCATCTGATAACACCGGCAAGTTTCCCCTTCGTTTTCGGCCTGCTGGTAACGGCGGCAAATGGACCGAACGCGACTAATAACGTTCTAAAAAATGTCGCGACTACTCTCGGGTTAAGAATGCAAATATGTAAGTTTATAAGATTAAATTGTAAAAAATCAAATTCAGGTATTGTGTCGATTTATTCATATCGAATAAAATTTTGAGTGTAATGTCAGTACCTCTATTTATTTTTAACTTTTAGATTTATACATCTCTAAAAATTTGTCGAAAGGAATTTTTCCTTATCTGTAATATTATTATTATTATTTCTTATATGTTAATATTATAAACATTATTGAATTGATTGTACGTTATTTACATTAAAACAATATTTTTATTTTATCTGTAAGGAAGTGAAAATGCATAAATTTTAAAAGATTATTGTAACGATTGTTTAATACGTTAAACTTCATAAATTTATAAAACACGGGCTATAAAAATTTTCCTGCCAAAGGGGAATAATTATGAAATTTTCTGGGACTTGTAGAGTTCAACATTTCGTATATTTTTATATTACACCATTGCTTTTGATATATAATATTCAAGACGAAATTTTTACCTAGTATTCGTTGCACTTAAAACCGTTCACTAATCGTGTAAAAAAAAACATATATTCGTGCATGAACATAGAATAGATACTAGATATATAAAATAGAATGTCTATTCTATGTTCATGTATCGGTGTTATATTCTATGGAAAACGTAAACATGCAACATTAAAAAAAGAAAGATCACAATAAGGTAGATACTCAATAATAAGCATACTACAAGGATGGGGAGTTTCTTCCCCATTTTCACTAAGGGCGCTACGATCGCAATCGCATTACCATTACGCTCTATGGGAATGTCCGATCTTGGATGTTAATCTATGGTATAGACTAGCAATACCTTGCAGCTGTAGAAAATATCCTGCAGATGTCGCTGCGATCTGTATATAGCAGCAGCATCGTTGCATATTTAAGGGATACAATATTTTAGCACTGTTTTAAGCATTACAGAGATAGCCGATTTCCACAGTATGTATTCTAGTCGCTATACCGCTAGAGTGACGTGATGCTGTTTTCGCACACCTTCATTGGTGCATTCGAGCATCACGTGGCTCCAGCGGTCTGTAAAAAAAAGATACGTGGAATGCACCGCGGTAGCCTGTCTTTCTCGTTAGCCTCGAAACTGCTCTATTGGGGGCTGATACCAGTCAAAGACAAATATGGCAGACGCAGGATAGGGGAAAAGAACTCCCTTTTCTGCGTCAAAGCTTTCCACGGTCGAAGATTGATATGTCTACTTCTCTCTTTTCATAGCTCCATGTATTGGGTTCATGAAAAATTTCGGTTTTCGATGTATTGATGCGTTTTAGAAAGTCCTGTCCTGAATACGATTTGACTATTTTTAGAAATTGCCAGACTGTCTGCACTGTTAAAAATATCGTTAAAAATTACCTCTTTTTTTAAAGGCTATCTATTTTTGACCAATGAGGATGCTGCATAAACACCTATAGTGCATTCTCATTGGTCAGAAAATAGATAACCTTTAAAAACAGGTAATTTTTCACGATATTTTTAACACTGTGTCTTTGACTAAAATTTTGTGAGCGCTCTATCTCAAGAACTAATGTACGGAATCTATTAAAATTTTAGATTCAGTTAGACTGAGATATAAATTGGTGCTGATTAGTTTTTGGTGTAAATCGTCCTACAGGTGGGGCTGCTATGCTGCATTTTTCACGATTTTCGCAAGAGCTCTATCTCAAGAACTAATGCACAGATTTTCATCAAATTTCAGATTCAGTTAGACGTTAACATAAGTTGTTGATGATTAGGTTTGATGTAAATCTAGCAAGAGGTGGCGCTGCTATGCTGCATTTTTCACGATCTGCGCAATAGGTATATCTCAAGAACTAATGCACAGATTTTCATCAAACTTCACATTCAGTTAGATGTTGACATAAGTTGTTGCTGATTAGGTTTTGGTGTAAATCGCCCAACAAGGTGGTGCTGCTATGCTGCATTTTTCAGGATTTAAACGATCTTAGCGATCATATCTCAAGAACTAATGCACGGAATTTTATCATACTTATTATTCTGCTAGAAATTGATATAAGTTGTTGCTGATTAGGTTTTCGTGTAAATTATATAACAGGTTACGCTGCTATGCCGCATTTTTCACGATATTCACGACTGCTATATCTTTAAAACTAATGCACGGAATTTAATCAAATTTCATATTCTGTTACACTTTCACATAAATAGATCCTTATTAGGCTTGAGTGTATACTGCCCTACAGGTGTCGTTTTTATGTCCTTTGAGTGGGGAATTTCGGTTGGAGACATCTAAGAGGGTGGGTGCCGAAATTCAATGATTTGTTTGGAAAATGTAATAGCTATATCTTCTGTTTAAATGCACATTAACTAATAAACAATTCACTAAATCCTTAAAATAATATGTTTAAATGGTCACAAAACTCTACAGATTATAAATAAAAGCAATACATACCGATTAGAAACCTCAAATATAGTTTTAAAAGTCATTTTGTAAAGACGTTATGCACTTTCTTAATGCTTTACTATGGAGAAGTTGAGTAAAGATTATAGCGACTAGAATACACAGTGTGGAAATCGGCTATCCCTGTAATACTTTAAAAAACGCTAAAATATTGTATCCCTTAAATGTGCAATGATGCTGCTGCAATATGCAGATCGCAGCGACATCTGTGGAGTATTTTCTGCAACTGCAAGATATTGCTACTTTATACAATGTAATACTAGTAATACGAAAATTGCGCAGGTATCGCTGCGATCGACACTTGGGAATTTAGCAGTATCGTCGCACATTTAGGGATAGCATATTTCCACACTAGGTATTCTAGACGCTGTAGTAAAGATGATCCAGTCTGACGTCATAAAAGTCTTGAACGAGGCTAACGAGAAAGACAGGCTACCGCGGTGGGTCCGATTCTTCTTTTTTTACAGACCGCTGGAGTCACGTGATGCTCTTTTCGCACACCTTCATTGGTGCATTCGAGCATCATGTGACTCCAGCGGTCTGTAAAAAAAGAAGAATTGGACCCACCGCGGTAGCCTGTCTTTCTCGTTAGCCTCGAGTCTTGAACTGCCCTTGTATTTCGTTGGTCATAGACATACGATGCTTCAGACTGCATTGTTAAAAATATCATGAAAAATTACCTCTGTTTTTAAAGACTATCTATATTCTGACCAATGAGAACGCTGCAATTGCGTTTATGTACCGTTCTCATTTGTAAGAAAATGGATAGTCTTTAAAATTAGAGGTAATTTTTCACGATATTTTTAACAGCGTGCCCTTAGAGAGATGCGTTTGTCCAAACAATGGCAAACGTAGGCATTTTCTATTACAGAACTTGGCGATTTTCACCAGGACGCGTTCGATTATACGAGTGTGACAAATTAAAAAGCATTTCCTTGTCGATAATGGCAGGCTCGCGAAGATGCTTGCCGATTTTCTTTTGTCCAGAATCGTCTCAACCAATCAAATGTGATATCCCGCATGTCACCTCTCTGATATCTACGCTCCCATACTTTAAACTTGTTGCTTGTAGCTGTTGAAACACAATCTCAAAAACAATAGCCATACAACTATTTTGAAATTGTTGAAGGCCGGGATACATTTTAGATAGATTTTTCGTGTTAGCGAAACGAGATTGACCTATCAGAAGCCTGCATTTTGAGAATTTTTCTCTATTTGCGTAAATGCAAGCTTCTGATTGTCCAATCTCGTTTCGCTAACAACGAAATATCTATCTGCATCCCGGCCCATTATGGTTAGTTTTTGCGCTCTCCTGTTTCATGTGGTCATACAAAACCATGCGCTATATTGCAAGATAAAAAAATATCGCAATTTAAATATCAATAACTTTTAAACGGGAATAAATAATTTCAGTAGAAGTGAGAAGTGCAGGTAGTTCCACCAATCAAAACTGCTGTTTTTAACCTGTTTGTTTGTTTATTGAACACATACATCAGACTTGTGTGCTTGACACCAGGGCCCGCTTATAAGTCATTGTCGATATACAGGGACGAGATAGCACAAGGAAATTTACAACACCAGGGAATTACATCCTCGGGGCTCCACAAAGAGTGTGCAACGGAACTTGCGGGATTCGAACCAGCCCCCACCTACTCTCTCAAGCGATTAGCGGCGTGGTGTCTTATCCACTCAGCCACGGTGGGCCCTGTTTTTGACCTCCATTGCGACGCTATTCACAAGTCACAACAACCGGGATCAATGGTATAGAAGGCTAGTTCATGATTTTTAAAACGTCATACAGAGTAGGTCATCTTTACACGGTGATTGGCACAAAACAATGGGCGCGATCTTTGTACCAATCACCGTGTAAAGATGAGCCACACCATGTGACGTTTTAAACGTCATGAACTGGTCTTGTATCGTGACCAGCGACATACAAGGCCAGTTCATGACGTCAAACGGACTGGATCATCTTTACTCAACTTCCTCGCAGTAAAGCGTAGAAAATGTATAGCTATAGCACCTAGAATATATAGTGTGGAAATCGGCTATCCCTGTAATACTTAAAAAAGCGCTAAAATATTGTATCCCTTAAATGTGCAATGATACTGCTGTAATATGCAGATCGCAGCGACATCTGCAGGATATTTTCTACAACTGCTAGAAATTGCTAGTCTATACAATGTAATACTAGTAATACGAAGATACAGCAGATGTCGCTGCGATCGACACTTGGGATTTTAGCAGTATCGTCGCACATTTAAGGGATACAAATTTTTAGCACTGTTTGGATAGCATATTTTCGACACTAGGTATTCTAGGTGCTGTAGTATAGCTATAGCGACTAGAATACATAGTGTGAAAATCGGCTATCTCTGTAATGCTTAAAAAAGTGCTAAAATATTGTATACCTTAAATATGCAACGATGCTGCTGCCATATACAGATCGCAGCGGAATCTGCAGGATATTTTCTACAACTGCAAGGTATTGCTATTCTATACAATGTAATACTAGCAATACGAAAATCCCACAGATGTCGCTGCGATCGACACTTGGCATTTTAGCAGAATCGTCGCACATTTAAGGGATAAATTTTTTTAGCACTGTTTGGATAGCATATTTCTACACTAGGTATTCTAGACGCTGTAGTATAGCTATAGCGCCTAGAATATATAGTGTAGAAATCGGCTATCCCTGTCATACTTAAAAAAGCGCTAAAATATTGTATACCTTAAATGTGCAACGATGTTGCTGAAATATGAAGATCGCAGCGACTTCTGCAAGATATTTTGTACAACTGAAGATATTGCTAGTGTATATAATGCAATACTAGTAATACGAAAATCCCGCAGATGTCGCTGCGATCGACACTTGGGATTTTAGCAGTATCGTTGCACATTTAAGGGATACAAATTTTTTAGCACTGTTTGGATTACAGCGCCTAGAATACCTTGTGTGGAAATATGCTATCCAAACAGTGCTAAAAATTTGTTTTTTACATACTATGTTTTATAATTATTTTTTACGTACACTTCATTACTAATGAAGTAAAATTTCTTTTTAAACATGTTTTTAATTTCTCATTTTGATAAGATTTAGTGGTTTTTGCAAAATTCAGACTGCAACTGTATCTTGGCTTTCTATCATTTTTTATTGCATTTTAAATCTTAAGGTAACTAAATTAATGTTCTTCAGATAATATTTTTAATAGTACTGAAATATACATATTCTATATTTTAAGTATGTCTGAAATGCATGCATATTTTATTTATTTATCAATATGCAAATCATTTCATTTAAGTTGCTGTAAAATAGATTTTCACAATCCTTCACAAAAAATGCAGGTTAAAAAAGTGTTTTGGATTTTTTTTTACTTATTATAAACATTTAATATTGCCTTTTACTAAATTATTAATATGCAAACACAAAATACAGCTGCTAACCTCCCCATATCTTTTCAGTCAAATAAGTACATTATAAACCAGAAATTTTACTTAAATGAAATTAAACAAACACAAGGCACATTTAAAAAAATTTCTGTGTTTAAGTTTATGAACTATGTGCAAGGTAAGATCTAGTTTGTGTGTATTTATAAATAATTCCTTAGAATGTTGTATAACTCTTTCATCTAGATCTAAATTTTGTCTGTTGAGTTTTAAACATTTATGTTTTCTTTTCAGAATCTGTACTATATGATTTTATGATTTCGTATGGAGTTTACCCAAGTGACGTCAGCTGCGGGTAAGGAGAAGAAAAGCACAATAGTCGTGACGTGGTTTCGCCCTAAAATATTTAAACCAGTGTGCATTCTGGAGGTTTGCTGATTTCTTCTCTCTTCACCCCTTGATGATGACCAGGATTTGGCCGAAAGCGCTCGGGACTCCGGCGAATTCCTTTATATTTAACATCTGTAAAGTGGTTTTAATGTCTTAAAGCCTTTTAATTGTTTTTACACCTATTTTAGTAATAAAACTATGAATCATTTGATGTATTCATGTCTTTAATTAACATTTTAAGGTGAATTTGACTTTCTTTCACATACAGATTTTCTACTTATTTAATCAAGAATTTACATTTGTATAAGTATATTTGTTACATGATGATTTGTAAAAGATGCTGATGTTCTGTGGTTGAAAAGAAAGAATTACTTTACATAGAAAATAAAATCGCCTGTACACGGATATTGTTAATTTGATAAAATAACAGTAGGAAACACATCAAAACATATACTTGAATCCTGAAAATAGCACAATGGAAATTGAGAACATAAAGTTAAAGTGACAATGGGAAGTTCAGTGGGGGTAGATCCACCCTTTCTTCCCACTTTCCTTCCCACTGAAGAATGTATTTTATTCTGGTGCTTTTATGTGCTAGTTGTGCAAAGATGCTCACAAACTAATGTTAAACCAATGACATTTTTCTTTACAAATTTCTGCCCTGCCCTCGTCCAATAAATATTGAATAATTTTAAGCACTTTTTTATACTTAGTATGAGTTTTGACTTCCCTAAAAACAATTCTCTCATGGTCATATTCTTCCCATACAATAAGTTTCTCTTATTTATGAGTCATTGTAATTAATATGGTATTATAAAAAATATATTTTTAAAAAATTTGATGGGTAAACAATAAAGGATATTGGACTTTATAATGGAACTGGAATTAACCGCTTCCCTTACCAATTTTTTTTTTTTTTTTTGAAAAAAATTGCAAAAAATCTTCACATTTTTTACAGTCACATCATTGCATTTTATATCACTTGAATTTCACATCACAAAACTTGAAAAACTGCCAATCAAATATTATATATAATTTACTATAATATATGTGTTTTTATAAAATATAATTTATTATATAAGAATATTTTCTTTCTTTTTAAGCTTCAGGCCGAGTAAAAATGTGATAAAACAAATCGTAGTAACATTATTTCACGCCTGAGTTTTCTTGGGATAATAATTAATTGTAATATATACAAACCCAAGATTACTCGTGATAATCAGGGAAGCGGTTAAACTACTTACCTGATGTCTTCAAATCCGCTTAGCAGTTTGAATGAGACTTCTTTTTGTCTCACTGATTATTGTTTACTAAATTATGAACCAGTGGCGCCAACTTTTGAAAAATATTGGGTGGGCTCAAAACCATCTTAGGGTAAAATTACACACAGTGGCGGATCGTGGATTATATTTAACCCTTTCCGGCATAGTGTGCCCGGGATACCTAATTTTAATTCCAAACTTACGAACGGCACCAAGAATCTTTTAGTAAAATTTTACAATGAATAGTTAAAGTAACATGTTTTTAATTTCTAAAAGTGCCGTTTTAAAATTCCGGTTTCAGTCAATCATTGCATCATTTTACAACAAAAATTGCCCGTGCCGGAAAGGGTTAAAGGGGTTCACAATCGCAATATAAAAAATACGAAAATATAATTTGCAGAAAGGACATAATATAAAGATTAAAATACATTTGCGCAATATTGAATTCAGAGTCGTTTTTAGGGTTTCGTTCATCTGACGAAACCCTATTCGTCTCACTCCTCTGTCTGTCTGTCCGTCTGTCCATCTGTCACAGAGCCCGTTCTCAGAAACTATATGTGTTGAAGACTTGAAATTTTGCGTACTTATAGCTGAACACCTCACATCAAATGACAAATCATAAAATTTTGTAAAAGTCGTAATTAACGGACGTTATCAATTAAAAACCCCTAATTACAAGATCGGAAAGGCATTCATAATTCAACAAAAGCACGGATTTTTTATCAAATTACAAAAACAATCCCTTCCAGGAATTAAAACAGGTGTCATTTTAACAGCAAATAAGGACTGGCGATTCCTTTAAGGCGCGATTACTCTTTTTCTACGCATCCCAGAAATTCGAAATTAGTACCACAAGACGGGGAAAAAAATCAGCTTTCAGAAATTCTAAAAATTATCTCGATCGTAGCATAAAAACTCGAAAATTCATTAAAAATCGAGAAAAAAATCTTTTATTTTCCTTCATTTGAAAGGCGGCAGATATCTGATCACATTGAATTTTCGGTGGTAAACTAAATAATTATAAAACAGGTGCCTCTTGTTGTCTGAAACGAACACAGAACTTTTATACAGGACCAAAATTTTTTTAACTATCGATTTTTGAGCTAGGATTTTTACGCCATCCGACGTAAAATTTCATTCTCTTTCAGAATATGTCTTTATTTTTTAATTTCGAGAATAGGAAGCTAAGATAATTAATTTTTTGGTAATTAATTCCAGAATTGAATTTTTTGCACAGCAGACCACATGACAGGGGCAGAAAAAGAGATATTTTTATACTAGCGTTTGATAATGGAAGTACAAAATTTTTTAACTACTGATTTTACAAATTTGGTTCTTTCGCATCCGGATATTAGTTCAAACGCTGATTCATAAAATATAAATGTAAAAAAAATCGGACCGCAACTTTCCAATTTATGAAAAAATCGATGTTTAAACTTATAAAAGAGATGCTTTTTCGCACAGACAATTGACGGGAATTTGTTAAAATTAAGAAAACTAAAGAACCGATCGCTTTTAAAGCATTCAGAACGGTGTCACATTTTTAAAAATACAGCATAAATTCTACTTATTCAATATAAAAATTTCATAAGTGTTGATACCACTGTTTTCAAATAGTAATTTCAGCAAATATCTTAAATTCTTGTTTTTTTTTTCTGGATGAAATTTTGCTGTTCCGAGAAAGACAATATGGATTTTTTTTTGTGGGGGGGGGGGGGTGGCTTTAAGGGGGGAATTCCACTTTCCCGGCGGGTTTCCCCTTTGACATCCCCTGAATTCATCACTGAATTTTTGTTTTCCCAAATTTAAAAGTTTGCAATTAAAAGAAATAAAAAAGCATCTATAGATGGAAAACTGGTACCATTTTCTTTTCTAAAAAAGAACGTAGAATCACAATATTGCTTCCAATTTACCTTTGAATGTTATTAAAGTACAATTTTTGTAAATTAAGTGTAAGCAGTATCTTTAGTTCCGAAATATTAATTTTTCGAACTTCCATGTTAACTGTTTGTAACTACGTCTTATACATATAATAATAAAACTAAGAACAATAGAAACAGACAGATTAAGAATTATTAAAATAAATATCCAACTTAATGTTCAAATCACAAGAGAAATCAAAACGTACAAGAAAATTACAGCTAAAAATGCAATGCTACCGCACGTTGGACTTTGTGCGAACGGAAGGCTCCAAGCGAAGCGTCTCCCTGGTCTTCGTCTCTTCCGTTCCCGTCCGCATAAGCTTATTTTGAAGAGCATTTCTCCGCTCGCAGGTCCTATCAAGAAAAGACTGGGTGCCCTCAGTGTTGAAAACTTTCGAAATTTCTTCAGTAAGGGTTTTTTATGGATGTATCTGAAGAAAGGGAGAAGGGGAGGGGGGTGAGTGAATAATACTCGTATTGGAGATATAAAATAAAATAATTATAAAATAATTTTTTGTCAATGTTAAATTATTTCTTCAATTTCCTTTGGGGGTTCACATGCTCATGTGCGCGAATGGACGAGCCGCCACTGATTACACAGCCATTTTACTTTCCTTGAAAGTTTGGGAGAAGATGATATTTCGAGTTTGTGATAAGTTAGAATTTTTTTAAAGTAGAGTATAAAGTTGCGATTTTATTTAATTATATTCTTATGTGCCATGAATTTGACTACAAAATAAAACGCAAAGGACTAAAATATATTAAAATGTGCATTCAATGCAAATACGCTTGAACGTTTGTATTAATAGTGCTATTTACTTAAACTATACCGGATGATTCAAAATATAAACAATTTCTTCAACCGCTGATAATAGAAATGTACTTCCAGTTACAAAAAGTATAGAAATCAAGTACATCTTTCAGATATTGGCTTTTATTTAAAAAGAGACTGTACGCTGTAATATGCACATTAAAATAAAAATAATTAATTTTTATACGGCCTTCTATTCGTATAACGTACAGGAGTCGTACTCTTCAGGGAATTTTTCAGGACAAATATCAGTATTTTTTTTATAGAAAAATAAATCTAGGTTAAACGTGCAAAATTTTGCCTTATTTAAAAAGAGATTTTCTATAAGAAAATACTGGTACTGCAGGATTTCCTGATCTTGAAATTTCAGGACAAGTACGACCCCTGATAACGTATATTTAGAAAAAGAATGACACTCGAAGGAAGTCCTAAGAAGGTTAAAACAACAAAAAAATCTTTTACGGAGAAAACATATTGAGTTTTTAAATTTTATGAATTTTCAGTGTTTTCTGCCGTTAAAAACGCGCTTTTCCTATTTATAAGTACGGAACAATTTTTTTAATAAAATAAACCCATCTCTTATGTAGCACGTCATGTTGCAAATATAATCTTCTAACTGCACATTTTCTAATAAATGCATCACAAACATCGTCTAAAACGAATTTTCCTCGCTGTCCTTATTCACGGTTTAAATAGTAATTTGATTAAGGGGCCGCTGCACTGAAACTCCCAGAACTCGAAATCCATGTTAGCCTATGGGAAAACTTTCAAGCGCGATTACTCTTTGCCTAATACAATTATTAAAGTATCGTTTACATCATCAGAAAGTAGACGTCAAATGCCGATGATGTGCGTTATTAAAAATTGTCCACGTAAATTTTAAGTATTTTTAAGAAGATGATAAAATTTAATCAAATGGAAATTTCAAAATTTATAGGGATTTTTTATGTACTTAAAATTTACGGAGATAATTTTTAAAAACGCACATCATCGGCATCTGACGTCTACTTTCTGATGGTGAAAACGGTATTTTAATAATTATAATAGGTAATGAGTCATCGCGCTTGAAAGTTTTCCCATAGGTTAAGATGGGATTTCGAGTTCTGGGAGTTTCAGTGCAGCGGAGCCTTAAGTCCTTTCTTTGATATGGTGGAATGGAAAAAAATGTTTTCAGTCTTTATCGTGAGGAGAGCATTCAACATTTATATACACTTAGTTATTTTATTAAAATCAGAGGAAAAACATTTCTATCTTGGTGCACAACTAGAATTCCTGTGCAAGTTTCACTGAAAAAAATGGGTACTCAAAATTGAGTAAAAAGTACTCTATTTTAAATACGTCACATACTCAAAATAGCTTCGATCCACATTTACTCAAATTGAGAAACATGTACTCATTTTTGATCCCATGGTTGTGTTCAAATATGAATTGTTATGTACTGCCCCCCTAAACCTGAAAATTAAAGTAAAAATGTACTGACATTTATTTCCGTTCAAAGTTATTAACAAGAAACGTTTAATTCATTATTTATTAAGAAAAATAGGAAAATTATTAACAAGATACCCAAATCAAATATTTTTATGACAAGAGCATTATTTCCAAGCACTTTTAAATTATTTTAAAATGCTTTGCATAATTTAATATTTACAGTAATAAACATCATTTATGCTGCCATAAATGAAATAATCCATTACAGGGTACGAAATTATCGTTTTCTTTGGGTTTAATAACATGTGATGATTCAAAATCGAGAAAGTGTAGGTTCATTTTTGATTTTAAAATATTCAATTCGATATGAGTACATCGATTTACTCATTTTTCAGTACTTCATTTTTTTTTCAATGTTCACAGAAGTAACTGAGTTCATTATATTCTTGCATTAAACCTACCTTTAGAAGTCAAACTCTCTACTGAAAGCTATCCCAAAAGAAATATTTTTCTTCACTCAACAACGCGAACTTTCAAACACTTTAATAAAGTCACATGTATACATAAAAAGCATGAAATTTGTTGACATGACTTCTGAAGTGATTTGGAATGGAATAGCGTTTTCCATTTAATATACAGGATGTTGTCAAATTTGAGCGAAAAATTCAAAGAGATGATAGTAGGCATCAAGAAGAACAAAAATTGCAATGGAACATGATGTCGGAAATAACTTTCAGAAAATTTAAGTATATTATAATGAAACTTTTAATAGACATGCTCACCTTTACAATAAAGGTGATAACCTAAAAAAAAAGTGGTAGAAGTTTCCATTATACGCGCCAGCAGTATGCACTGGATGCTTCCCATTTTGGACTGCGATGACGCAGTTCATAGGGTATCATCGATTGCATAAGCACCCTGTTTTTCGTGATGTTATCACATTTCATACCATCGAGGTACATATTGTTACATTTTCATTGTAGTATTTTTATTTTTCTTAAAATTATTGCCGTCAACCCGAGTTCAGTTAGAATGAACCATCCTGTATTTGTGATTCAAGTGACCAGGGTTGGGTTTTTGACCATAGATATAGTAAAAAATAACTAGATTAACCACTCAGTGTTATTCCCCCATTACTTCTTGATTCTGCAGCGGTTCGGTGGCAACATCCATTAGAGTGGCAGAAAAAGGGTGGAACTTGTGATACTACAGTAGCAATACATAGTGGATATCCGAGTATTGCGATGTTTTCATTCTGTATGTTTTAAATAAATATATGCATATGAATGCTTAGAATTGTCTGGAAAGACAGTGGAATACCCTATACGGATATTTACATCGATATTTGTACTTTTAAAACTATTTAGTACAACTTCGATGTAACGTTTAGTTCATTTTATTTTCTAGTGTTTCTGTTTTTTATTAAAATGTCGAGAGCATACCAAGTCCACATGTTATTATGGAAATATATATTATTGTAAAAAGATATTATTCCGAAAATTATATGAAAAAGAAGGTTGATTTGCTTAAAAGATTTTTTTTTTAAAGAAGAATTTAATATATTTATTTTTAAGCATTTAAAGCATTTTATGTTTGTAAAAAACATTGAAATTGTCATTTGCCAATAGTTAGTCGTTATCCCAGTTTAATAAATAAATATTTATTAAGAATATTGACCTTGGTAAAGTAATTAATGTTTTCATCTACATTTGCTGAGTAATACATGGCTTAAAAAAAAAAAAAAAAAAAAAAAAAAATTCTTAAGAATGTGTATTATTAATGCAGGTATTTATATATTTTTTATTTTTTAGGAGAAAAGTTCTTGCTATTTAATTCAAGTAAACAATAAGCAAAAATTGATCGCATACTTACATATTTAAAAACGTGTAAAAAAATATTAATAAATAACTAATTTTAAAGAAAGTTTTGAAAGTTAAACGTTCTTTTTTAAGATTACTAAAGCAGTTAAAATGGAATTTTTTGCATTATTTCCACGTATTCCTCATTTTTTGCGGGGGGGGGGGGGGTAATTAATACCAATGATTCAAAATAACAAATAGAGTATAATAATATAAAAATGTTTTAAATTCTAAAAAATTTAAACTTTTTTGTGGTTGGAGGGGGCGGGGGGGGCGTAGGTAAGTTGACTTTTACATTTACTTTTGCTGCAACTTAAGGCTGTTCTCAGCTGCTCTGCTCAACATGCGCAAAACGTTTCGACACATTTACAAGTTCATTTTTTAATGGAAAGATATAAAATTAGAAGGCCTGACTATTTAAGCGATTTGGAATCGAATTGCGTTTTCCCTTTTTGATAAAGAAATTACCTATTGAGTTATAGGCAATTTTCATTACGTGACAAAGACTTTTTCACCCTTCCTTGAGTGATTATTCATCTTTCGCGCGGAAATTTGATTCAAAACGCCCACTTTGACAATATTTTCTGAAAGATCTATTGCGTTTGCATAAAAACGAACAAAAAAAAACAGTTCTGTAACATAGTTTCTGAACAACAACACATGCCAATTTCATGCATTTCCGAACAAAAATGAATTAAAACTTTGCGCTTTTGGATTTGAGAATAGCCTTAACTAATAGGGCTGAAAAAATCATTTTAAATGTTCTAAGTTTTGTGGATAAGAGAAATTTTACATGATTATTTATTGCCATTGCAAAGAAACGAATGGGCAGAAAAGAAAGAAAATCGAAGATGGTAAACTGCGTTCTTTTTTTTGAGGAGTGGGAGATAATATAATTACTTTTGCTACAACTTAACAATTTGGGCAAAATAATAATAATAAAAATAAATGTTTTAAGTTCTGTGGGCAATGAAAATTTTATATGATTTTTTTTGTCATTGCAAAGAAACGAATGTGCAAAAGAAAAAAATCTAAGAACTGCGTTCTTTTTTTTTTGCGAGGTGTGTGTGTGTGTGTGGGGGGGGTGATAAGTTATATTTTTACTTTTGTTACAACTTAACAATTAGGGCTGAAAAAACAAATTATATTTTAAGTTTTGTGGGTCTGTGAAAGTTTGATTATTTATTGCAATTGCAAAGAAATGAACGGGCAGAAAAAAACTAAGCTCTTTCTTAGAGGGTGGAGGGGGAGGGGGGCTGGTGAGGTAAATTATATATAAGTTATATATTTTGCTACAACTTAACAATTGGGTCACAGCAATAAGAAAAAAATAAAATGTTTTAAGTTTTGTGGGTAAGAAACATTTTATATTATTTAGTTTCATCGCAAAGAAATTGATGGGCAGAAGAAAATCGAAAATTTTAAAATGTGTGTGGGGTTTAGGTGGGCGGGGGTGAAAAGAAGAAAACAGAAATTTTCGAGGGGTGGGAAGGGGAATAGATGGAAGGTGGAAATCCGCGGAGGAATCTTACTCTATACTTTAATATAAGCTCTCCCCTTCCCCTGAAAAAAAAATTCATTTAAAAATGTAAAAAACTTTTATTTTGGATAAAAAAAAACAAATACTACTGAGGAAAATTGAAATTTCAGTTAAGTATTGTTTTGATTCACTTCCACGTTGAAGAATATTTAGGTATTATAATTGAGGAAAAAATGATAGTTTTTGAAAGTGAATAATCTATCTTATTCATTTTTATCATAAAAATTACTTAAAGATAAAAGTTGCTAATTTGTGGTTAAAAATCATTGATATTACTCGTATAAATTTTGAAACATTTGTCAAGACTTAAACTTATGTAAATGCAATTTAAGAACGCACAAGCTATTTCATTTTCTCCTTATATCGATGGATCACCGCCCTTTTGCCACCCTAGTGGAGTAGTTTCGCTCGCGCGCGCAGAATCAACTTTTCTCCCCGTATGCGTAATCTAGTTATTTTACTAGATCTATGTTTTTGACATGACAGTGGTAAAAACCGTGTTTTTACCGGTTTATTCCGTCAAAAACCTATCATTTTCGATTTTCCTCCAATTTATAGTGTAAATGTAACATACAATACATTTTTAGATTGATTTTTCATTGTTTTTCTTGTTATTGTGGACGTAATTTTGGACGTAAGAAATGGACGTAATTTTGACTTTCTACTCGCACTTGTTTACATTTGTTGGATTTAACACTTTAAGAAAACTTACTTCTGAGGCCATTTCTGAGAAAGCTATTTAGTTTTAAAGAGTAATAAATATTGACGAAATTATATAAATTTTTTAATCTTATACTTATGGTTTATAGAATTTCTTCAAAAAATCTAATTTTTATAGAATATGCCAACTAACTTAAGATTATTGCAGAGATCTGCTAACGTAGATTTATATGTATTATTATAATGCAATTCTTTTTTGTTTTTCTGGGCTGGATAAATATACTTTAGAGTCTTTTTGATATTGAATATTTCATGTGAAACAACTTAATACTAAAGATAGAATGAGAAAAAATGTAAAAACAAACTACTACTAAAAAATGGATTTTTGACAGTTTTTGACATTTTTGATAAAGAGGTTTTTGACACGACGGTAAAAACCATGGTAAAATCTGGTAAAAACCGTCATGCGTCAAAAACTTACCAACCCTGTTTGTGACCCCATGTTCTATGGTAATTTTTCATCCTCTTGATGATTACTATCACCCTACTGAATTTGTCGGTCGAATTCGGCAACACCCTGTATAAATGTGCGCATACCGGGTATCCCAAAAATGACTGATGGATTTTAAAATTCAATAACTTGCAAACGGTAACAAATATTTAAAAAATTCTTGCAGGAGGGTTACGTATGATGTCAGGAGTTTTTTTACTATGATTCTTGATTTTAGTTCAAATTTTAAACAATAGATGACACTGCAAGAAGTAGATGCCAATTCCAGACCTGATTTTTGGTATTTCGGGATCCATTCAAAACATTTGAATCTCCTTTTTTCGCATGGAAGAAGAGAGAGGCTGAAAAATCGAGCCTGGATTTAGCGCCTATTGCTTGCCGCGCCATTTGTCGCTGCTAATTGTAACTAAAACTAAGAATCGCAGCATAAAAACTCCTGACATTTTACATAACCCTCCTACAAAAATACTTTTAATATCTGTCACCGTTTGCAAGTTATTGAATTTTAAAATCCATCAGTCATTTTTGGGACACCCGGTATATATTACATCTTCACTTATAATTTATTGCTCCCTCATGACGACAATTCCTGAGCTGACGCATGTTGAAAATTGTCTTAAAACGCTTTGGCAGCAGCATTTTCTGAAAGATCCTTTAACCCAAATAATTATAAACTTCTTAACTAAAAACAAGACTTCAATTACTACTTGATAGCTTTTCCTACAACAATACGGTTGTAGGAAAATCATTGAAAATGAAGCATTTTATGAATGAGCATTTCAATGATCTTTATGAAAATCATTAAAATGAAGCATTTTAAAGATGTTTATTTTATTTTATTTTTTAATTTCTTACAAAGTACTGGACCAATTTTGATGAAATTTAAATTGGACCAATTAGCGAGTATCCCCTTTCAATAATAATAATAATAAAATCACATGCATATGTAACGTAGTTTCGGAGTAATCGGTGTGTACATACATAAAAAAATAACAAGTGGGTAAGTATGATCACAGATCGCACAGAGAGTTTCGTTTAATATTCCTTTCAAAACACTTTATCCTTTTGCAAAATCTGTTAGTTTCACATTTTGCAACTTGAGGGCACACTCTATTCTAAACAAACCTCTATCCGAACGAAACTCCGTTTTGCAACCTATCCATTGATATATTAGTCGAGAAAGTCCGGCCCATAGCACCCGAGATATTTAGGAGCCCCCTGGCGGTAAAAATTGAAACTAAAATATGTAAGGTTATGGTGCATAATATGAAAGAGTGGTCAAAGGAGTGTCGGCAAAAGTTAGAAAAGTGCCCCCCCCCCCCCCCCCAGGTGAAAAGGGTGGAGGTTAGAAAAATTGCTTAAAATACACAAGTTAGAGACCGTAGGTTTAACTATAAGACTTTTTGAAATTTTTATGATTTGTCGTGTGATCGCAAGTGTTCAGCTATAAGTATTCAAAATTTCATGTCTTCACCTTAATTAGGGGCTCAGTTAGAAAAAAAAAAAAGCTTAAAATACACAAGTTAGAGCCCAGACTTGTAAATACAGTAGACTCCCTCAAATCCGCACAGCTTGGGACCAGAGGTTGTGCGGATTTTAGAATTTTGCGGATTTCTGGTCATTGATTTGTTTACATTTTTGAAACATTAATTTCATTGGTAGTTAAGCAAGGGAAATTATAATGAATGCTTACAATAAAGTGAAGCATTCAAATAAGTAAAATAATAAAATAATTTATTAGTTTAAAAGTAAGTAAGTAATAAAAATTTAGAAAAATATTAAATTATTACGAATGAAATCGATTAAATTCGATTCCAAAAGTCCTATGCTGCCATCTAGTGATAGCAAGGAGAACAGTGTTAATGCTATTATCAGTATATATAGCTTATTGCACTCACCGTAACTTTTTTCCTTGTTATTTAGAGTCGTGAATGCTTTTTTTTATACTGCTTTGTATGTTTAGAAATCAATTTGCCTATAATTAAAAAAAAAATTCCGCGAAAAATAATTTTAATATAGCGTTCCGGTTCGTGGATTTTTCCATTTCGAACCCTGGAAGTTTTGATATAGATATGCTAATTTATATCAAAATCAAAAGTAATGTACATTTATTTAGTAATAAACAAGCTGTAATAGCCAAAAGAGAATGATTAACAAAAAATGTAGTAAAAAAAACACTGCGGTAGTCGCTGATTTCGGCGCCATCTTGAATTTTGTTCCTGCAACTTAACTGTAAATTTCATTGTTTACATCTAAAAAAACACGCGGATTTTAGGCGTTCGCGGATTTAAGGGAGTCTACTGTATAAGACTTTTTAAAAATTTTATGATTTGTCGTTTGATGTGAGTTGTTCAGCTATAAGTATCCAAAATTTCAAGTCTTCAACATATTTGGTTACTGAGAACGGGCTCTGTGACAGACAAACAGAGGAGTGAGATGAATAGGGTTTCGTCAGATGAACGAAACCCTAAAAAAAGAGTTTTCGTAGTTCTGTTGTACATCGACAGTTCGTGCAGAGACTTGTACTTTGCATCCAGACACCCGGTGATTCGCAAGCGGCTAACGTACAACAGCCTGAAGGAAAATACTGATTTTATGAATTTTTAAAAAGTACTGAACCAGTTTTGATGAAATTTAAATGAGGCCGATTCAAGAGTATTCTCTTTCAATTAAAAAAAAAAAAAATCACATAGCTCTCATAGTTTCGGTGTAATCAGTGAACATACATTAAAAAAAAAAAAAAAAAAAAAAAAAGAAAAGAAAAAAAATGCACGTTGTATTGATAACCCCCTCTTTCTTTTTTAAGTCGGTTAAAAATGGAAAGTGCTGAATAATAACAAAAATGTAGTGAAATTAGGAAGAAAAATTAATTCGCGAGTATGAAAGAAATTTCTTCTTTTGAAAGAAAATGATTGTACGTCTTTTAGGATGAAGGATGGAGGTTATATTTTAGGCTTCTAGATGTCTATTAACATTGCTATATTTAGCTTATTTTCGAACAAAATAATTTTGTGAAAGTCAAGGAAATTACTTCTTTTCAGCGATTGAAAAATGAATTAGCAACAAAATAGAATAATGAAAATTGGGTGGGCTGGAAGAGCAAATTATTGGATGGGCTCGGGCCCCACGGGCCATATAAGTTGACGCCACTGTTTTGAACAATAAATCAACTGAAATGTTCCTGCTAATTTTTTAAAAGTATGATAATAACATTTTTTTTTGGCTTTGATGATGCTATTTATGATTGCTTAATTATACTGAATTGAAAATAATTAATTGAATATCCCATTTCTTTCTGAACCAATGTCTTAATATAAAAAGAAAATAAAGCCTTTGTGCAACAATATTAAAAAGCAGAAAAACCAACGTTTAAAATGCACAAATAATACATGAAAAGCAGCAAACAGCTGTTTCGAATCTACTAGCGAGATTCTTCTTCAGTGCAAGATAGAGAAAAACCTCTGGAATTTACCTCTGAAATTGAGACCAATAACTGTCTTTCTTTCCTGGATGTTCTTATTATTCGTTGTGAAAATGGCTTTCAGACTACCGTCTTTCGTAAACCTTTTGCTGCCAGTCTCCCCCCTCACAGGTATTCTTCTCATCCCTCTAACCAGAAATTCGCTGCTTTCAATACTTTTGTTTTTCGGACTACCAATATTTGTTCCACTCCTCAGTTACTTAGAGCTGAACTTAATTACCTCAAAGCTATTGCTGTTGATCGTGGTTATTCCTCTAATATTATTGATCCCATTTATAAGAAATTGACGAAATCCGTCCATTCTGAAAAGCATTCTAATTCCAACTCTAATACTTAAGTTGTGTTACCATTTTTTCCCTAAAATCAGTCAGCAAGTTGCTAAAATCCTAAGAAAGTTTGATTTTAGTGTTATTTTTTCTCCTGTTAATAAAATCACTTTGTCAAATCTCAAACACCCCGTTGATCGCCTAGATAACTGGGGTATTTACCAAATCTCTTGCCAGTGTGGCCTTTCTTATATTGGCCAGACTAAACGTGCTCTTAGATTTCGTTTAAAAGAGCATGAAGGTTATGTTAAAAATCAGGAGCTCAAACGTTCTTCTATTGCTCACATTCTTGGTCTTCTCAACATAGGTTCGATTTTTCCTCAGCCATCATTATCCAAAAATGTTCTTCTAACCTTGATCTTGATTTTTGGGGAGCTTACGACATCATTAAAAATTCTCACTGTTTAGTCAATGACTTATCTAGTACTCCTGATTTTCCAAGTATTTGGAAAGCATTAATTTAATTTCCCCTTTTTTGGTTTCTTTTTCTCTCCTACTCCGGTAGATGTCGCTACTTGTCCACCCAGTCGTTTCCACAGCTTCTCTCTCATTGGTTGTTTTCGGCGCCTTCGCTACCCGCATAGGGTATATAAGCCAGCGCGTCTAAGTCTATGATTTTGCTCAGCCTTGCTTTTTCTAGCACGCTGTTCCTTTTTCCCTATCTTGCACCGAAGAAGAATCTCGCTAGTAGATTCGAAACAGCTGTTTGCTGATTTTCATGTATTATTTGTGCATTTTAAACGTTGGTTTTTCTGCTTTTTAATGTCTTAATGGTTCAAAATTAAGCTAGTTACACAGTTTAATTTTTACTCAACTTTTACAAGTACTTTATCTTTCTTTAGATTCACACATATATATATATATATACCTGCTTCTGCTGACCAATAAGATAAAGGTTTTCTGCAAAGCATAGTGTCATTACCATATAGCAATATCATACGAAAAAACAACGAAATAAAAAGCACAGACAATCATAATAAATTTAGTACATTTATGTATTTAAAGGTTTCATAAAAGAGCATCTTTAATCTGAAGAGAAAAAAAAAAGAAAGAAAGAAAGAACAATAGCAGTAACATATGTACTATTTTGCGACTATTGCTCCTAATTTTTTCTTTCATTAATTTTGTGTTGAAATAGACGCTCCTATTATTAATAGGCCTTGAAACAGTTGAATGGTAAACATTTTATGCTTTTGTTTACACATTACGTTTTTACAGATAAGAGATCGCATTTCTTCTTAACATAAGGGGTTTTCTGTGCATCTTATCAGTTTTAGGAAGCTTTCATTACAAAAAGTAAAAAGCAACCTATTGTAGCCGTCCGGAGAAAAGCAATTCTGGAAAATTTTGGCATATTTTCACCGATCATGACTCCAAAACCCTCCGTTCAAATGTTGATTTATAAATAGGGTAAAATATCCAAATGTCGACAACCTAGGATCAACTTAAAATAAATAAGGCTTTAAATGATCATATAAATTTGAAATTGGTACCATAATGTCAAAACATTGAATACTTCGGCAATTTCGAATTTATATGATCATTTAAGGCATTATTTTTTTCAAGTTGACATTAGCAGGACTCCCACTGGTCCGTTTTTTGAAAACCAGTAATTTTTTTAGAAGAAATTCGTTGTAGGTTTCTGCAACAATTGCAAGAAAAACGCTCTGCCAGGTACGTTTCTACGAAAATTATAAAGAAGATTTTTCTTTAAGTAATAGTGGTGTTCAAAAAATGGACCGAGTGGGAGCCCTGCATTAGAGTGTCAGCATTCGGATGGAAAATGACCAAATATTTTGAAATCACTTTTTATAAACGAGAACTATATATATATAATATATATATATATATATATATAGGGTGGTCATTAAAAAACTTTGCCGATAAATGGAACTCTAGCGGCCGGTCTGTTCAAGCGATCAAGATGAGATTAAAGATATAGTTACTGAACACATACATGCATCAGACTGACCCCAAGGCCCGCTTATAAGTCATCGTCGATTTACAGGGACGAGATAACACAATGAAATTTACAACGCAGAGAATTTTTACATCCGGGAGCTCCACAAAGAGTGTGCAACGGAGCCAGCGGGAGTCGAACTCGCAAGCCTCCTACGCTCTCAAGCGATTAGCAGCGTGGTGACTTATCCACTCGGCCACGGAGGCCCCCGATATAGTTATTTAAAGATATCAGCTCGGCATTCTATGAGCGGCAATAGATTGTCGCTCACGGTTACGGTCATAGGTACAGAAACTCGAAAATTTTGAATGGCAACACCCATTTTTTTCCTTCGCAAAATGCTCAGTGCATGCGAAAACACTACAGAGCGTTGGAACGGTACACGTATCGCAATAAACGGACGCGTTATGCACGCATAAAAAAACAGCTCTGCGAACGGCCAAAATCACCGCGATCAGGGTGCTCGGAGGAAATTTGCATATTACAGAGGCAAGACACCAATCACAGAACGCCATTCGCCAGATATTCATCGTAGAAAACGGATAAAAAGCGGGGGCGGGAATGTTAGTTCTTCAGTCGGGGGCTCGCACATGCCGACGAAATGACTCTGACAGCGAAAGTTCGTGGTGAATTGGTAAAACTCTATTATCAAAATGGGATGAATGCCGCGGAAAACTTGCGTGTTTACTGTCGAAACCATCGCCAAATATGTTGTCCATGTAGCCCGCAAGCTCTGCGTGATTTAGTAAAGAAATTCGAAGAAACTGACTGATATTGTGATAGACCGCGATCCGGACGACCAACTGTTCCGGAAGATATTGTTATGGAAGTGCATCACATTGTGACTTCAGGAAACATGCAAACTGCAAGAGGTCCACCTCGTGTATTGGATATACCGAAATCAACTGTCCTAAAGCTACTGCGCTCAGCAATCCGCATGTTACCATACCGGTACCAGCGCGTCCAGATGTTGGACGCGGGGGACCATCAACAACGTACTGACTTGACTTTGCTAATGAATTTCTTATCCGATATGATGGCGATAACGACTGACCTCTTCGCATATTATGGACGGACGAGGCACATTTCACCTTAACTGGCAACGTCAACACCAAAAATTGTGTGTGCTGGGCAGACATGAGTCCGCACTCTATGGCACTAGTATCTTTATTCGACGTGAAAGTTACTGTGTGGTGAGGCATTGCAGGCACAATTGTTCTCGCCTCGTACTACTTCGAAGGAAGAGACACCAATGGGATTTGTAACTTGCTTTGTGACAGGCTCCCGTTCTACAGCCATGCTGCAAATTTACATTATACCAGAATTGCTGCAGCGATGTGCACTGAATGACATCCTTTGGATGCAAGATGGTGCACCTCCAAATATAGCGAAGTCTCTTCGCAGGGTCTGTTCGCAGGAACTATTTTGGCGGCCGTGTCATCTCACTCCATTTTCCATTTCCGTGGCCTCCGCGATCCTCCGAACTCACTCCTATGGATTTCTGGTTCTGGGGATATCTAAAATCTAGAGTGTACATGTGCAATCCGAAAACTTTGCTGGGTTTGAAAGGGTCTATCAAATGTGAGATTGCAAACATCTCTCATGTTATGTTACGTTCGGCTGTATTGTCCACAGTCGCCCGCATGCAATGCGTAATTGTCTGTGATGGCACGCATGTGGAAAATGTGTAATCCAAATAAAAGGTTTCTTTTCTCCGATCTGTGTTGTGATCAGTGATTGGTGTATTGATTCTGTCGTATGCAAATATTCTCTATTATCCTCGATCGTGTTTTTTTCTCTTTTTTTTGGGGGGGGGGGCGGAGGGTGGCGTTTACAGAGCTGTTTTTTGTGCTTGTATAACGCGTCCATTTATTGAGATACACGTACAGTTCCAACACTATTTAGGGTTTTTGCATGCGCTGAGCATTTTGCGACGGGGAAAAATGGGCGTTGCAATTCGAAAATTTCGAGTTTCTGTACCTATAACCGTAACCGCGAGCACCACATTGTTGCCGTTCACAGAATCCCGAGCTCATACCTTTGAATAACTATCTGAAATCTCACCTCGATCTGTTGAACAGACCGGCTGCTAGAGCTCCATATATCGGCAAAGTTTTTTTTATGACCATCCTGTATAATATATATATAAATAAATATATGTATGTATATATAAATATATATCTGATTTTTGTCTTGCTGTAACTCTCATATTTATAAACTGATTTGGATGAAACTTATATACAGGGTGTACCTGAAATTCTTCAACAAATTAGGGGGATGATAGCACTCATCAAGACGAAAAAAAAATGCAATGGAACACGGGGTCGCAAATGACGTCTAAAGGGTGAAAATCGCAAAACTAATAAAAATATTGAAATCTGGCATGCTGCTTTCTGCAGAGCTGGCTAGTAGCACGAAGCTGGTTTTCCCTTCACTTCGTGCATATCCGGTCAGAAAGAGATAACAAAAACTTGGAAGAAAGTCAAACAAATTTGTGAGCTGGAATCCGCGTATGCAAATTTGAGCGTGTCCGCCAGTCGTTCCTCCGTAGATGTACTCTGTGTAATAATGTCCGCGGTTGACACTTTGAACAATTGTTGTAAAATATTTGTTTTCTCTGGACATCACGAGCTGTGTTGTACCTATTCTGTGCAATAAAAAAAATTTGGGGTATTTCTTTCTTGTCTCAGTTTGTCCATTTCCAGACGCATTTTCTCGATTTTGATCCTTTAAACGTCATTTGCGTCCCCATGTTCCATTGCATTTTTCGTTCATCTTCATAAGTACTATCATCCCTCTAAGTTTGTTGAAGCATTTCAGATACACCCTGTATGTATTAACTACATATGTATAGCGCATACGAGTCTCTCGACCAAGTCCGTTGGCCGCCTTCGTTTACCATCTTGTTTCAAAATGACGGGATTTTAAAATTAAGAAAGAGGTACAAAAAAATAGAAATTAGAAAATATTTTTTTCTTAATCCTCCGAGTGAGATTCGATTTTGATGAAGTGCAGTCTTCAAATACAGGACACGTTAATTATACTTTCAGTATCTACATATGTTACTAAGAGTGTATTTAAAAAAGTAATTTTGTAATGAAATAATATTTTACATAGTCTTGTGCCCCTTTAAAATGCATAATACGGCTCACGCGCTTTCAGCATGCATGTATTTCAAGTACAATATGTATGTAGTAATTTTACATTTAGATTAATTTAATTTCCAAACAATACTTTTACAATATTATTACAGGAATTTTAGAATAAAACAAAAGTCAGACAAAGTTCTTTTGGGTATGATAGATTTTGAAGCATGGCTCCAAACATAGTCCAACTTTGCAATCTTCACACCAGATAAGAGTCTAAAACTTGATCTTTAAATCCGCTTACATGGCCCGTTTCCTAAATTTTCCTATTGTAATTCTATTGGTTAATAAACTTTATCTTTGAATCCGCTTCATTAGCTGTTTCTAAAATTTCCTGTAATTCTATTGGCCAATAAACTTTATCATTGAATCTGCTTCTTCTACATGTATTTCAGCAAATTTCTTTTCTAAGCAATCATATTTTGCACTGATGACGGTACGCTATGGCAACCGAAACTAGTTTGCAACAAGAAATAAAGTGTTTTGGTGCTTTAAACGTTGATTTTATCTGCTTATACAGATAAGAGTCTCTTTACGTATTTTCTTTCCCTTCTTTTTTTAAATCGAGTAGCATACAGCACACTGTCTGCATGGTTCTTTTTTTAACTATATGGAATTAGGTGGTATATGGCTTGCAAAATGCCTTTCTACTAGGCGCATAGAGCTTATACTGGCATCACTGGAACATGTTGATGAACATATTGCAGAAGAATATTTGTCAAATTTCCTAGATCATAGCTAACTTGAAATCAAGAAGAGATCTTTTTGTTTTCGTTACTTTTTATACACTAAATTTAAATTCCACATTGCTTTATCTAATATGGAAAAATATCTTTTCATAATATTTACGTTGTTGTTTTCGGATACTTGGGTAATATGACATCTCCTGATCACATCTGCCTACACCACCAATTATAAAGGTATAATCATAAATCACTCTTCCTTTTGTTTTATCTTGTTGTCCCAAGACGAACTGTAACGGAAGAAGCATCATTAAAAGAGCTAAGCATATTTACTATCTTTTTAACATTCCATTTCAACACCATTATCTTTCCGCACTGATATGCAATAAACTGGCCTTTCGCAACTTTCTCCTTTGCAAAACCCGGAGGCCTATCTTTTCTGTTTCTGCGAAGCGTACCATATATGTTAGTTCTCTTCTGAAAAAGAATGTCAGCTAAAAGTGATGACATATAATATTTATCAACGGTTACAGAAAACCCTTGTTCAAAAATCTATGTAAAAACTGAAGCACTACTGCAATTGATTGCGGATATGTAGAGTATTCCTGTAACAAATACCTTTTTCTGTGTACAAAATTAAATCACATATGTAATCTGAAGAGGCTTCGCGTACCATCAAAAGGAGCTTTAGGAATGTTGTTCATATTTATTTTCATCCATTTACGAGTATTTTCATTTGTTCTATCATGAGCGGAATCTTCACTTTCGCTTTCAAATGCTAGACTTTCCTATGTGTCGTCACTATCGCCATTACTCTTTAAATCTATGGAATAATCAGATTCGCTATCATCGTCTTCATCTTCAAAATATCTGAGTTTATTATGTGAAGGAAAAAAACTACTCATACGCGGCAAATCCATATTTTTCATATAATACACAAGCAAAAAAATAGCGCCCACTTAGAAATATATCCAAACACACTAACTAACAGCGAGAGCATGTTGGATGCTTTTTTATAACACCCATGCGTAATAATTGAACTTGGTACTGCCATGTAGTGCCAAAAATAAAAGTAAATCGGGCCTTATAAGATCATTCAACTCTACGAAAAAATAATGGGATTCGTTTTAAAATTCATGACAAAGGAGGGAAAATTCAGGAATTCATGGATTTCACGTGCACCGTTGTACAAAACAAACTTGCTATACCGCGGAAATCCCTGGAGCCATACGCGGAGGGTTAAATGTCTGACATTAATAAAAAGATTCCGGGACATTTTTTGTTTTGTCTTTATCTTAAAAAATAGCTGAGATGTTCAGTTTGAATTTCCAGGGAGTTGACATTTTGAAACAATCTGATCTTTTTAGTGCAATAGCATGTGCATTTACAGTATATAACCAAAGGTGACCGGTCACTTGCGATTTTAGACGTTTTGTTAAATATCTAGAAAAATACATGAGGAATTAACCTGAAACTGCAGGTGTGTAAACAGTATTATTGATCATATATTTCCGCGAAGATTTTTTTCCCGAAACCCCATAGGGGACCGTCAACAAATTGAAAAAGAACGAATATCTTTTGGATAACCCTGTAAAAACTAATGTAGCAAAAGCATTCAAACTCGAGATTATTAATAAGTGGCTTATTGTAATATACTGTGTTCATTTTTATGAGTAGGTATACTCGAAGAGAAATTAAGGTTTTTGTAAAAACAGTCCCAAATTTCGCCAAGTTTTTTGCTTATAATTTGCAGAGTTCTTAATATAAAAAAAGTTTTTTCCTGATAATATGACAAACAACATTGTACACAATACTCTGTAATCAGAATTAAAAAGTAATAAAAATTATATGAAAAATGAGCTGGTTTACTAAAAAATGTTTCACTGCGCATGCGCGAATGCAATCAAAATATAATGTGCATAATGTATTAGCTAAGTATATAGAGCAACTTTTGTGAGAGTCTCAAAATCATAGCTTGAAAATTCTGAAAATTATCGTCGATAGAATAAGCTCGAAATCCGTTGTTCCCAAAAGGAAGCAAAAAGATGAGGGGTTGTATCCAAATATAGTGGTACGTGCAATATTGTGTATGCTATCTTGGCAGTAATCAACAGAAACACTGTATGGACAATATTTCTATTAGCCAATAAAAAAATCAGACTTGCTGTGTTTTCACATGCTGAATTGGTGTAATTCAGAGCAGATAATGCACATTTTTCATACATAAATTTAAAAATCTTTACTGTAATTGCATTAAAATGACGCAATACCTTCATTTAAATGTATTTAGAGTTAAAACATCTACAACAACAGACATTTCAACTTCAAGAAACAAACAATTACTACATATAACATCTCTTTCAATAAGATGCTTTCGGTCTGATGTCAAACTGACTCTAAATGAATGGTTGCTATATTTAATAATAGCGGAAGAAGCACATTATAATAAAATCATTTTTATGTTCTCTACATTCATTAATTTAAGTAAAAAGGAATTTAGCGGGCGCGCCAACCCCCCAAAATACATTGTATAATTATAACTTCTAATCCAGGGGTTCCTAAACTTTTAGACTACCACTAAATAGAAGTTCATACTTCAGCGTACCACCAAATGACAAATTCAAAGCTAATACAGAAAAACCTGTATAAACGAAATGTCTAAAACGGAATATTTTTCCAGTCTTTTGTGCAGTGCTTCTGTCTGATCAGATTTTACTGCATTTAATTGCTCAATTACATTATATTAAATTGGTAGTTAGATTGACTGCTTTGTTTTAGCATTCGAATGAAAGGTATCACCATCATTACATTTTAATAATAAGTATATTATCGAAATACATTGCTTTAGTAGTTTTGTTATATGAACACTATGTTTATATCAACAGTAAAATCCACTTAAGAAAATTTAATAAATGAATAACCTACATAGGAATTTCATTTATCTTCTGAAAATAAACTACTTATTAATACGAGATAGAAGTTCGTTGAAATGAGTATTATACACGCATACAATATAGTAATAGCAGAAAATTTTTTCTTTTTTTCAGGTGGGATGAAAGATTAACTAAACATCTAATTAGTTCCACTTATCTAAAATTCAAATCCAAATTACATTAAAATAAGAGAAAGCAAAACGCTGTCAAAGCAGTAATATAACAGAGTAAAGAGACTACAGGGCCGGTTAACTGACAAATCAAAAAGAGGAGGGGTATTGAGCTGTTTTTTGATTTCACATACTGTATTTTTAATTTCATTTCACTACCAGTATCGGATTTTTGCGTACCAGAAACCAGAGCTTCACGTACCATAGTTTGAGAACCCATGTTCTAAGCAATAATTAATTTACACTGAAATGCAACTCCTGTATTTATTTATTTTGAGTGAATATTTAAATATTACTCAGAGCATACTAGAGCTTATAAATACGAAAATAAATGCACCAATGCCAATCGTAACAGTGTTGTATGTTGTAATTTGCTGGGTGGCTGAAAGAAAAAGATCCTTCGTGAGTAAGATTTTCTGAAAATTCCCACCCACATGATTATAAAAATATCTGCTAGATTTCCTTGCATATGCATATATGGATATAGACCGGGAGGTGGCAGAACAGAACAGACAATCACCTCATCGAGTTCATGGCTTAAATTCCAGAATTAGTTAAAACTCGATTCGCATATTAAAACGCAATCGGTCTGCCAATTCATATCTTGGTGGAAAACAACTAAAAGCCCGATTTTAGAAGGTTGACTCGTAGGTTTAGCATTTTGTTTTCCTGCACCCAAATCATTACTCTACTTTAAGTGCATTACATGTTCACATTAGGCGCGCCACACACCAGAGAGACATGCGACAATAGAGCTGTGCCGAGGCTAACGAGAAAGACAGGCTACCGCGGTGGGTCCGATTCTTCTTTTTTTACAGACCGCCGGAGTTACGTGATGCTCGAATGCACCAATGAAGGTGTGCGAAAAGCGCATCACGTGACTCCACCGGTCTGTAAAAAAAGAAGAATCGGACCCACCGCGGTAGCCTGTCTTTCTCGTTAGCCTCGGAGCTGTGCAAGGTGACGTCACGAACAGGTTTTGCTGCTGCTGTAGGACAGGCATCGCTACCGTTATCAATGCTTTTTCTATTTGTGTGTCCTACAGCTATGTTCATTGTTCTCCGGTAAAAGTCACGTGGCGTGAACTGCTCTATAATGGAGGATATTCCAAATATGAGTTCGAGGCTGAAAAAAGTCACGTGATACCGGTAGTTTACCCAAGGAACTTCTAGCTGATAAGAAGGGAAGATATTACTGCTTTGCCTCATGAACTGTTTCATTGGCTAGCGGGGATTCACATTACACGTCTACGGAGCTTTCCCTTCTTTACGCTAGAAGTTTTTACCTTGACCACATGATCAAAATGTATATGGAATATCCTCCATTGTGAAACATGAGGCAAATGGAGGATATTCCAAATATGGGTTCGAGGCTGAAAAAAGTCACGTGATACTGGTAATTTACCCAAGGAACTTCTAACTGATAAGAAGGAAAGATACTACTGCTTTGCCTCATGAACTGTTTCATTGGCTAGCAGGGATTCACATTACACGTCTACGGAGCCTTCCCTTCTTTACGCTAGAAGTTTTTACCTTGATCACGTGATCAAAACGGAGATGGAATATCCTCCATTCTACTGTTCAAACCGGTTTTTTCTTTGTTAGCAGGGTGAAATAGTCGCATGCCTCACGCTTTTTTGTTACATGTCTCCCTGGTGTGTGGCGCGCCTTACTTTAAATTTTTGAGCAGTCGTACATGCTACAGTGCTGAATGTCTGAATGTACCGGGTGTCCCAAAAATGACTGACGGATTTTAAAATTCAATAACTTGCAAACGGTGACAGATATTGAAAAAATTCTTGCAGGAGGGTTATGCATGACGTCAGGAGTTTTTTACTGTGATTCTTGATTTTAGTTTGGATTTCAAACAATAGATGTCGCTGAGAGCAATAGGTGCTCAATCCAGACCACATTTTTGGTACTGCGGGATCTATTTTAATCTCCTTTTTCCGCATGGAAGAAGAGAGGCCGAAAAATCGAGCCTGGATTTAGCGGTTATTGCTTGCAGCGCCATCTATCGATGCTATTTGTAACTAAAACTGAGAATTGCAGCATAATAACTCCTGACATCTTACATAACACTCACTCCTGCAAGAATTCTTTTAATATTTGTCACCGTTTGCAAGTTATTGAATGGGCTTTACCCACGAATGGCAACAGCCACGCCTCTGCGGGGAGATAACCTCCGAAAAAGACCGTTTATTGGACGAAGGGGAAGCAGTGTTAAAATGTTCTTCATGCCTATTAGTGTTTTTCTACTGTTTAACCGCGGCTGACGTCACATGGGTAAAGTCCATTTTAAAATCCATCAGTCATTTTTGGTACTGAAATGTTGGCATACATTGACTTATGAATATTGTTAATGAATGGAAAACATCCTGAATTCCTTAAACTAATCATATATTTTAAGCACAGATTTTATACTATTTGATTAATCTTATAAATTTTAATTCAGAAAAATAAAGAAATAACATTAATTTTAAATGTAAAAGTGAATAAAACAATTTTTGTATGCATTTTAAGTCTTGTACAAAAGCAGAAATTACAAGGGAAGTAAAATTTACAAATACATTATGATAATTTCTAAAAAGATCACGCATTTATTAACTGCTCAAATGTGTTTGAGTCTTGGGAGTATGTTTGAGTGACACATATCGCTAATGATTTGAGTATGACGAAATATACATAGTAAATATAGCTGTTTCATTGGAAAATTTAATAAATACGCAAGTTTCCATTTGCAATTTGCAAATCAATAATGACTTTTTTTGTAACTACAAATTTTTATTTTCTTCATAAAAAATAATCTTGAGTGAAAAATAAATTTTTTATGTATGATACGCTGCGTATGCATTATGCAACCTTTTTTACCCGACTGAAAAGAAGGGTTGTGTATTTCACGCGTATCTGTGTATGTGGATTTTTTATACCCTCGAAACATCCCAACGGCTGGGTGGATTTTAAAGAATGGGGTCTCTATCAATTCGTCTTAACGGCCCGATGGTTATAGGCTAGGTTTTGCTTTTATAAATTCAAAATTGGGGCCATAAAATACAAAATGGCGGTTGAGACGAAAAAAAAATATTCACCTATTGAGTGACATCATTGGATAGGTCTTTCAAAATGAAGACGATGTTTCATTGACTATTTTACAGTCAGAAGCTCCGTTAAAATATTATACAACCTGGAAGTTGTGTATGTAGGATATGTATCTTTACTGCAACTCTAACCCTCATAGACATCTATAGGCCTCATCAAAGCAGTGTTTATAGATAGGAACTAACAATTAAACACAACTTAAAAGTCACCAATGCAAGTCAATAAAAAAATAGGTAAGTAATATAAAAAAAAAAAAAAAAAAATATTTTAAGTCAATGGAGGATATTTCATCTACTTTATGATCACATGGTCAAGGTAAAAACTTCTAGCGTAAAGAATGAAAGGCTCCGTAGACGCGTAATGTAAATCCCTGCTAGCCAATGAAACAGTTCATGAGGCAAAGCAGTAGTATCTTCCCTTCTTATCAGTTAGAAGTTTCTTGGGTAAATTACCGGTATCACGTGACTTTTTTCAGCCTCGAACCCATATTTGGAATATCCTCCATTCCTACTTAGGTCAATAAGAGAATTGTTTTTTCTCCCATTCTTCTTTCCCCTTGAGTGGTGCTTAAAATGCCTTGATCAAGAAGATGGCTCTCTCAGTCTTAAAATACCTTGATCAAGAAGTCTGTCTCGATTATTGAAAATTAAATAATTTAATTTTTATTAATGAATTAATATTAAAAAAAACTGGATTAACATTAAGTGTCATCGACTACAAGTTTAAAAAAATTATTTGAGCTTGATTGGATGAATAATAAGTATTTTATTAACGATTGAAAATTTCAACAAGATATATATAGCGAGAATGTAAGCTAATAGTAGGAATTGAAAAAAAATAGTTTCACATTGATGAGAAATAATTAATTAGTTCGCTTTTTTTGATTTTTTAAATTTAATTGTTTATTATCAACTGTATATTTACTAAATATTTCGGTGGTAACCTGTAATGCTGATATTACCTTATATAGCGTTTATGGGCTTTACCCACGAATGGGTAACCCACAGATTAACACAGATAAATATTACATGTTCGTCTGTGCATATGTATTATTATCTGTGGGGCAACCCACGAATGAACCACGCCGCTGCGGGGAAAAACTCTCCCAAAATGACTTTTTATAAGGAAAGGGCATGTTTACAAACAAACACTTCCATCAACCAATCTACCAACTACATTTTTCTCATAACGATCATTGCAGGAATAGTCTTGGCGATGTAGGCCAATCATATCAGAGACTTGTTACACGTAGGCCAATCAAATTTCCCTAGCTCATGTGTACAGGTAGGAGTCATAATGAACAGGTTTTTCTTGCCGACCAACAGTAATTCAACCAACAGTGACGTCAGCTGCCCTTTCCTTATTGGACGAAGGGAGATAGTCCAAGAGCCGACAGCACAAAAACATATGTTATCAAGCGCAAGAAAAAAACCTTTATTTTATGGTAGAGTTGAAGCACAGGAATCGAATGATCCATGTCTGCTGGAAGTGAAGTGGTGTGTAAGCTAAAAATTAATACCACCAGTGGTACACTCGTAGGTTTATCATTGTGTTTGTCCTACAAACAAAGATATGAAAACATGGAGGACTGGGAGCAGGAAAACACAATGATAAACCTACGAGTCAACTACTAGTGGTATTAATTTTTGGCTTATGCATCACTCCACTTCCGGCAGACATGGATCATTAGATTCCCCTACTTCTACTCTCCCATAAAATAAAGGGTTTTTTTCTTGTGCTTGATAACATAGGTTTTTGTGCTGTCGGTTCTTGGATTATAGAACCCAGCTTCAAAGAAGCCATTTTACAAGCTGATCGGGAACTCCTAGAAGAGAAACAAATTTAAGATCAAATTTAAGCATATGCATATTTTAAGGCTGTTCTTAACTGCTCTGATCAACAAGTGCAAAATGTTTTGACATATTTACAAATTTATTTTTTAACGGAAAGATATAAAATTGGAAAGCCTGGCCATGGTGCTTGATAACATAGGTTTTTATGCTGTCGGCTCTTGGACTAAGAGCAGTGTTAAAATGTTCTTGACGCCTATTGGTGCTTTTCTTCTGTTTACAGCGGCTGACGTCACGTGGGTAAAGTCCGGGGCTAACAAAAAAGTCGGGCTACCGTGCTTCTCCGATTTAGAGTAGTCACGTGACGCTGGCGGTCTCAGCTGAGAGCTGAGCGAATCAGTTGACAAAACAGATGGTTTTTGATTACTATCATATCCAAACCATCATTCTTTAATTTAATAGAATTCACTACTTTACAGTATTATGAAAACATTAAAACGTCGTTTTTATAACACACACACACACAAAAAATAACTTGCATAATTTATGCGATTTATTTTAGTTTTAATTATCTTCTGTCTAAAGAAAATACTAATATATATGCTTCGATTTTTTCAGCGATAAAGATACTTTATCACCTTCAACAAGGATCAAAGGAGTTTACAACACATTATTAATAAGTTTTTTTTTTTCAACATATATATTTGCCTGCCAGGTATTCCAATCAAAGTACAATAATCCCTCCTTATATCGCTCATTCTTACATATTACTCTTTTTCCGCCATTCCTATCGTCATAGCATCAATAAATATTTTCACATTAACAGCACTTTTCGCACTCTTTTATTTAACTCAAATTGATTTTTGTATGTAAAGATAGAATTTAGCAATCGATTTTTAACCCACTTCCTGATATGGTAGCATTATAAAAATTAGTACGAAGTTGTATTATGTAAAATTATGTACAATTAGCCCGCCACAGGTGATAAATCGCCAAATATGCTCCGTAAAGTATACAAATGTATGGGAGTTAAAACAACAATAGATTATGCGCCAATAAATGTTCGTCAAAATATGTCAAAGGGCTGTGAAAATGCAACAATGGAACATTTTAAAGACTTAAATGTAGAAAATAAATTGTAAATAAAAAACGGAGACTGCAATATTAAAACAATATGCTTTCATCAAATAATAATTTAATATTAATTAATCTACGATTATACATTGAGAAATCAATTTAGAAATCCTAAAAAAAGATACGTTAAATAATGCTTTATTTTTTTTTCATGTTCCTTTACTTAAAAAAATAAACAAAGCAAAAATTCCATTTTTTTCAATAATTTCACTTACTTGAACTTTCTACAAAGCGTAAAAAAAACAGTGAATTTTTCTAAATCGAGTACATTCATAATTGAAGGAATTTTTATGGAGCAGTCATGAATTGCAGTCAAAATATTCCAGACCATTGAATACTTATAAATGAGTGTTTTTTTTTCTAAAACTATTTTTACTGTTATTATTAAATAACTAATATGTAAATAACCATAAGTATATGTAACTTTACGTTGGGAATTTATGGAGAAAATTGTAATAAGCGTATAATTCAACGTTTTCTAGACAAGATAAAACATTTAATGTCAAATTATCGTTTTAACTTCTTTAATGCTTTTGGTCATTATCCCGTTTTTAGCTCACAGGCCATCAAACCCTGAGAGCTAACGTGCTCGCAAGTTCTGTATTTACGTAACGCGATAACTCTTGATAGAAATATCCGATTTGCTTCAAATTGTGTAATTAGGTTCATTCTGATAAGACGCTTCCTGATTAGTTTTGGGGGTTCATTGTTTAAGTATAAAGGGGGGGTAACGGTGGGCTAACACTACCTAATTTAGATAAATGGGTTTTTCATGCAGAATTATCCGATTTGCTTCAAATTTTGTAAATAGGTTCATTCTGATAAAGCGCTTCGTTGATTACTTTTGGGGTTCAATGATTAAATATAAAGGGGGGAACGGGGGGCTAACCCACCCCCTTAATTTAGATAAATGGGTTTTCCATGCAGAATTATCCGATTTGCTTCAAATTTTGTAAATAGGTTCATTCTGATAAAGTGCTTCCCTGATTAGTTTTAGGGGTCCATTGGTTAAGTAAAAAGGGCGGAGGGACCGGTGCTAATCCCCCTTAATTTAGAGAAATGGATTTTCCATGCAGAATTATGCGATTTGCTTCAAATTTGGTATACCGGTTTATTTTGATAAGGCACTTCCTGATTAGTTTTGGGGGTCGTTGGTTTTTCCTCGAATTCATTTATTTTATTTTATTTTATGTCAGCTACGTTGTCAGTAGATTTAGCAAAAATAAAATAAATAACAGCGCTTCTTTTTTTTTTTTTTTTTTTTTTTTTTTTTCTACAGCGTAAACAAAAACCTGGGATCTCAGAGATTCATTGAAATTAATAATCAGTATAAATTAATAAAAAGCAAACATTCATAAATGAAATACATTACATTCGGACATATTATTTACGGATGCATTTTCATTCGTAAATGCATAACATTTGCTAATCCAATTAAAATACTAAGAAAAGAAACCGTGTATCTGAATTTCTTACAAATGCAAGCGATATTTCAGAAAATATAGCCATGTATAACATTTAAGACAATTTTAAAGATATGCTAGTCACTGAAAGGTAATCATCCTGGAATAGACAATTATATTTCAAGAATGTACTATGACAAAATGAAAATTAAAAATTTTCTATTCCTTACACTTATAGCCTGAAATTTTCATATTTCACAGCCTAAAAGTCCCAACTCCTTCAGATAAAAATGGTTTCCCAAATTTTTGAGAAAAGAGCGCATTATTGACTTGACAGAGAAAATTTAAAATCTGTGAACACTCTTAATATAAAAGCTACGGAGTAAGCAAAATTCTTAAACTATTCAAATTAAAAATGTATGTGTTCATTGGGCCTTTGCCGGTTTCTTGAACCTGACACCTGGTGTCTCATCCATAGCTTCATTGTTCAGGGGTTTAGATTTTCCAGGTGCCGGCCTCTTCCCTGCACTTGGCTAAGAATTCATCGACAGTTTTGAATAAAACAAATTATTTTTTATGAGCAAATCAATTTATGAAGTAGATTATTGAGTTATAATTTTATAACTAAGTAAAAAAGTATCCAGACCAAGATTTGAATCAGGGACCTTTGGCTTAAGCTGCCAATGCTCTGCCAACTGAGCTATCCTGGACAAACCTGGCGGCCACAATTCACTCAGATAACTTTTTGCTAAGAGCAAAACCAATTGAACTTCAAATTAATAAAGTGTAATTATGTATCCAGCGTTTATTTAGAGTCCCATCATCTGGTATTAAGTTTGATCTGTTTCAGATAAATCATAAGATTAAGCTAATGAATTGTGGCCACTAGCTTTGTCCAGGATAGCTCAGAACAGAACATTGGCAGCTTAAGGCTGTTCTCAAATCCAAAGGGTCAACTTTCTGACATAAGTTTTAATTCGTTTTTGTTCGAATCGTTCGAGTCTCCCCGCTTGAAATGCCAAGATATCAGAGTCTAACAGTACTAACAGTTAGCCCCAGTAAAGTCGAGGCTAAGGTAAAGTTCATAAATGGAGGATATTCCATCTACGTTATGATGACGCGGTCAAGGTAAAAACGTCTAGCGTAAAGAAGGGAAGTCTCCGTAGACGTAATGTAAATTCCCGCCAGCCAGTGAAACAGTACATGAAAAAAGCAGTAGTAGCCTCCCTTCTTACCAGTTAGAAATTCTTTGCGCCTCGAACCCAGATTTGGAATATAGTAATACTACAGAGCCTAGAAGATACAGTGTGAAAAACGGCTATTCCTATAATGCTTTAAAAAGTGCTAAAAACTTGTATCCATAAATCTCCAACAATGCTCAGCGGCAATATGCTGATACGAGCGCCATCTCGTAACCCTTTCAATATAAACACTGTGTTTTCAAAAATTATAGAATGTTAAATATCGGAAACTATAAATATAAGATATTTTGGTCTGTTATAAGCTAATTTAGCTAAGGAATGACGTGAAATAAGTTAAAGAGTCTCTTTTAGAATGACTATCTTTTTAAATCACTACGATGGCGCTACGATCGACCTCTTGTTATTCAGCATCGTTGTACATTTATGGGATTCAATTTTTTAGCGCTATTTTCTTGCCGTTTTCCACACTGTATCTTCTAGGCGCTGTAGTAATACTGGTGTGAGGTTCTCACTCCTTGGTCTGTGTGGTGATGGATTCATGGTACATTTTCCGTCGGCATCTGGCAACTGCAGCGTACGAATTTTTCTTTTGAATGAAATGTTTTGTTGATAGAGTGAAATATTTATTTACAGGTAGCAGATGCTACCTGATTTGACAACTCAGTTTATTCTTCGTTTAAATCAATGATGATTTTGCGGTAAGCTTACAAAAACAAATTAATTCAAGATGACTTGGCAGCTGTTTATTTGTTTTCACACCATTCTATTTTTGATGGCCACAGTAGTGGTCAATGCTGTTTTACCTTGTTCTAATGTAAAATTCGCGTATACAGCCAAAGGTTTTGATGATGATGATGTGCCACCTGCTGCAATATCAGGTAAAATAATTCTATGATTTCTACTAAGTTTTATATTCGTTTCTATCATAACATACTCTCGCTTAATATCCAAGTTAAATATATAATAGTGGATCTACCTGCCTTATTCAATTTTTCTTTTTATTTATCGCTAATTTTTATTAAGTCGTTCACCAGTAAATTTTAAGTATTGAGAAATTTATGCATGGATCTGTGTGTATATTATGAAGCTTGCATACTTCAAAGTGCATGTAGACCTTGAATCAAAAAGTCATTCTGCATCCTACAATTCTGTGTTTAGCCTCAGTTTTGAAATAATTTTGTTCATGTGTGAAGTTTTTTTTCACCTGAAGAATGTAACACTGAACGCAATGATTTACAATTTAATGTTGAATAAGTGTGAACTACATTTTACTCAAGGCTAAAACAGCTATGTGATTTTCAGTTTCCAAAGTTCACCCACCTCAATGTGTTAGGGTAGATGTGCCAGTAATGGACACCCCTTGATGTTTTTAGTTCATAAAAAAATAACTAATAAATATTTAGCTTTAATTATTTTTTTTATAATTCCCCTTGTATATGTTTTATAAAACTGGTTATTGGTGACACTTTTAATCAAACCAATCAGGCAGCAGAAAATAATGTTTCAAAGTTTCGCTGTTTTCCTGTGAAAATCTTAATGGAGAGGATAAGAGCTGGCTTCATTTAATTAATTTATATATTATTTATTTCCTTGCAAAATTTGAATGTTTTTGTTTGAGTAGCAATAGAAAACTTTGAATTTTATATACTAACGGCCATTTACAAAATTTTATTTATTTTTAAGGTTTTAAGAGGGGGTGTCCATTACTGGAATGGTTAATTAGTCATTTTCCAGTAATGGATACCCCATGTAGACATTGCTAAAAATGCAATTTCAGTAATGTTTATAGTGCATAAAATATTTTGACTTAACTGCAAACCTAAATAATCAAATTTAATTTTTAAATTATACTTACCAAAATATAATAAACACCAAAACTTTTATAAATAGCTGCGGAACAGATGTCATAAGTTCCCATGGCCGCCATCTTGGAATTTTTCTTAGCGTGAAAACCCCTTTTCCGTGAAGTAGTAAATGTCGTCAAAGCACAGGTTTATACGCATGTTTCACTTAACGAAAATAAAATGTAAATAATAAACAATATTCGCTAAAGTGGCAATCAGTAATCTTGTATGAGCGCTTCGCGTACATTAACAAAAAAAAAACATTGCTGCATTCAGCAATTCTCGCGGTGTATCATTCTCAAAATTCAGCAGTTCTCGCTTTCTAGCAATCTCAAAATGTAAAAAACTCTTAAAGCAGCAAAATATACATAAAATTATCAACATACCTTAACAGACACCTGCTTTCTTGAAAACTCCAGCACGAAATCTCTCTCATAACATCACCGCCATTTTCCAAAATAGGCTTATGAATACGCATTGACACACTATAAACAAACCTACTTTTCTTGTCAAAATTTCCTCATATTTCTTAATTACTTCAGCAAAAGTGTTTAAACGGATTACAGAAACCATAGTCAGTCAAATACATCCAATAAATTTAACATAAAAATACAGAACGATACAAAACGATATCTAAATACATCCACAAAATCCACCACTTCTCAGGGGTTGCCAGAACACAAAACGTCAAAACACACACGTCACACGTGTTTCCACATATCGAGGTTGCCATATCCATAAACACTGCCATGCCAACACGCCAACAAAAAATCGCCAAACAATTCAAAACAACGGCTGGGGGAACATAAGGCATGTAAGCGATAGCTGCTTTTAAGTTATTTTATGTGATTAATAAAATTTAAATATTTTTTTTTTTTTTTTTAAATGTATATGTACCTTGCATATTTTAAAATCTGGCAATCAAACCAGCCAGGAAGCAGAAAATATTGTTTAAGAGCACAGTCAAAGAGGGGCTCATAGGGCTTAATCCCTCTCCGTTTAAATAAAAACAATTAAGTTACAGAAGCTATTAAAAATCTATTTTCTGTCTTAAATGTTTCCTTACCTCTGACCAAAAAAAAAAAAAAAAAAAGTAATATTAATGAAAGTTATCTATGTGGCAACTGCCCTGACCGTTAAAGCTACCTCATAAAATATAGTCATATAAAATGCTTTCTGAACTACAATAACTAAAATCTATATTCACAATTCAGGTAAGAATTCAAAATCTCTTACCTTCTTAAAAAATCCAAGAGACGGGATCGCGGTCCTCCGGCAAGAGCTAGATTTGTTGGATTCATTAGATACACCACAGCTTCCACAAAAAATAAGCATCGATATGTTAAACTTTTTCACTGAAAAAGAAATTGTTTGCTGTACTTGTGTTTTAAAAAATGTACATTGTAGTGACAGTGAGTCTTGTATTTTGACATTACTATATTATTCTTTTAGTTACAAAACACAGGGAACAGATGTGTTATTATCCCACCCTCCGCCATCTTGGATTTTTTTGGCGAGAAAACCCCTTTTCCGCCAAGTAGTAAATGTCGCCAAGCACCCGTTTCTACGCATGTTTGGCTCAAAAATAAAATGTAAATAATAAACAAAATTCGCTAAACTGGCAAATCCGTAATCCTTGTATGAGCGCTTCGCGCACATTTAACGGAAAAAAAACATCGCCGAATTCAGCATTTCTCGCAATATAGCATTCTCAAAATTCAGCAGTTCTCGTCTTGTAGCAATCTCAAAATGTAAAAAACTCTTAAAACAGCAAAATATACCTAAAAAACGAGACTCGCTAAAGTGGCAATCAGCAATAGTTGTATGAGCGCTTCACGCGCATTTTCCGAAAAAAAAACATCGCCGAATTCAGCATTTTTCTCAAAATTCAGTAGTTCTCGTTTTGTTGCAATCTCAAAATGTAAAAAACTCTTAAAGCAACAAAATATACATAAAATTATCAACATACCTTAACAGACATCTGCTTTCTTGAAACCTACAGCACAAAATATAACACCGCCGTCATTTTCCAAAATAGGCTTAATACGCATTGACACGCTATAAACAAACCCCCCTTTCATGTCAAAATTTCCTCATATTTCTTAATTACTTCAGCAAAAGCGTTTAAACGGACTACAGAAACTATAGTCAATGAAATACATGCAATAAATTTAACATAAAAATAAAAAGACAGCCATAGAACACGATATCAAAGAGTATCTGGTACAAGAGTCAACCAACCGTCAGCAACATGAATGTTCATGCTCTCGCATCGTAAAAAAGGGGGTTGCCATAATAAGTTACTAGACGCCAAATGCCGGGGTTGCCAGAGCGATAAAAATCGCCACATACTCAACATCGCGGAGGGTGGGATAATAACACATCTTAGCTGAACACAGCTTCAATGCTGCGTCCACATTATACAAAATCAAATCTACATCTACCAAAAATAAGAAAACATTAAAGTTCTAATAAATAAATCAGTGTTGAAAGGGAAAGTCTATGATGAAACAGTCACTTTTTATTGCATCAGCATTTTTACTGCCCACGCATTGATCTAGCAGGTGTTCTTATGACGTAAGATGGAAGGATTAATGATTCAGTTAATTCATGACAATCTAGGTAATATTATGAAACTAGTAAATCTGCAGATCAGTGGCCTCAAACATCAGTTCTAGTTTTATTTTGAAATTATTTCATTTAGTATTTAAAATATTCAATTCACAATATCATTTATTTCATATTTGTAATATTAATTATTATAAATGATATATCAAGTAGTAGTGTTGACTCTAAGCCGCTTTAGCAGGGTGCAGCGCCCGACGGCCCTTTTTATTTCTATTTTGCTCCCGGCGGTTCTTTTAAATTCTTCTGATGTGCTCAGCTGCCTTTTTAACACTTCCTATGCACCCCGTGGCAATTCAGTTGATCCCGGGAAAATATCGCAAATTCTAAGGACTCTAAACAAACCAGTTCAAAATATTTTTTGTGAACAAGGTACAAGTGTGCCCTTTTTTTTGAATAGTGTTCCCTGTTTGGAAAAATGTACCCTTTTTTAGAATAGTATTTCCTTTTTGAAAAATTCCCGCCCGGCGGCACTTTTTTCCTAGTCAACACTAAGTAGTCTCTGGAAGATTAATTGTTAAAAATAATTATTAAAAATAATTATTAATATTGTTAAATGAGACAGAACAAAACTGAACACTAATATTCCAAAACTTTTTTTTTTTTAATTTCCTTTTAAATCCCCCACTGTTTCAATAATTTGATAGCTGTGCAATTATTTTATACTATCCATCTAAAATAATTAAAACATCAATCTTCTGATAGTTACAATAATTGTTGCAAACAGTAATTAATTATCACAGATATTTTATTAATTACTGGTATCCTAATTGTTAAATTTATTTGAAAATAACTATTTTGTTTCATTAATATGTATTCATTAAATTCTAGTTCTAAATACAGTCATAAAAACAATTATATTTATTACTTTTTATGGGGTGTCCATTACTGGAACAGAGGGTGTCCATTAATGGGCTTTTGGGTGTTTTGATATATTTTTGTTATTTAAAATTAAATTTTGATTCATATTGGGAAATGAGACTATAAGAATGGTTAAAGATTGTTGACAGGTTGACATTATTAATATAATATTGAAAAAATTGGAATATAATAATTATAACTATTAATAAAAAAATAATTTTAAGAAATTCCTTAAGGGTGTCCATTATTGGCACATCTACCCTATATTTTTCTTTTAATTTGTTTTAACCAACTTTTAAAAAAATCTTTAAAGTATCATTGTCTTTTCCATGTATTGTATGTGCGTGATTATTACCAAGAATGAATATTGTAAAAGAGTAACAGGTATTTAAAATGAGAAATGAGCACAGATGTAAAATGTTAAAAACTCCTGGTATCTATCACCTCACCGGATGCAAATTAATCCGGTAACAGATGTATTATAATCCTGTATCTGCCATCTTGGATTTTTTTTGGCATGAATTAAAAATTGTTTTTGAATTATTAGTTATAATTATTATATTCCCGTTTTTTCAATATTATATTAATCTATCAACAATATTTAACCATTTGGCGACATTTACTACTTGGCAAAAAAGGAGTTTTCATGCAAGAAAAAAAATCCAAGATGGCGGATGTGGGATTATAATGCATCTAAGCCTTAATGGGAATGGTGATAAAAAGCCAGTTTTGGTGAAGTGTTTAACAAAATTATTTTGTTGTTACCAAAGGTGGCTGGTCTTTGCAGGTTCCGCTGTAGTATGTTTAATTGTGTTTTAAATTCTAATGTTTATTTTTAAAATCAGAATATGTAGGGGAGAGTGGGGAGGAATAAGACACTTTTTACAAAAATAAGAAAATTAACTTTGGCACAATCCCAGAACAGGCAAGACATTCCATTTGGCGACTTTTCTGATAAGTGCCAAACACCCCACATACGTTGGTGGATTAGTACATGCTTTCTGTGCAATATGTAATACACAGCATTTATAGTTCATTTACAGGGACACACAAAAGAATATCTTTAATGATGTTATGGTACTTGAAACATACTGAAACTGATATGAATCACTGAGGTGCACTACAACATGTTTTCTATAGATTATGGAGCACATAGCATTTTTTGTTCGTTTACAGAAATGCATGAAATAATAAATTACAGGATTGACACTAATCAATAGTTTCTAGAAGTGCATTTTCAGCTATGGTATGCATTTTAAAACTAATTTTTAGTATATTAGGTGCATATAAATTCTGTAGATCATGTACAAGGCTACATTAAAGAATTCACACACATTACTAGATATGGGCAGCAATTACTGAAAATGAATTTTTATTATATTGTGTGTTTTTGAATTGTTTATTTAGGTCCTATTTCATTGTATAAAAAAATGAAATTTCTTAACAATTTTATGTTGTTTTGGAAAGTGTTTCATAATCTATGCTTGAACATGATTTTTTGTTCTTGTTCCTTTCTTTCAGTCAGATTGATTGTAAATTATATAGTTGCTATAAATCTCAACCCTTGTTTTATTAAGGTGAACATTTGAGGATTTGTGAGCGAGGTCTGACATGCTGTACTGAAGAAATGGAACACAAGTTAAGTACTCATAGTAGAGTTGAATTTGATAAATTACTACATAATGCAGTTGGTGAACTTAAAGATATCTTTGAGACTCATACTCATAAGTTTGATGGTATGTATATCTTCTCTCTCTCTCTTTTTACTTTCCGAACACATAATGTAAGGGAAGTGTAAACATAATTTGTGTGCATATGAGACATAACTCCCAAACAGTAGCAGTACTTCCAATTGAGCTCGCTTATTGTGTATATGTCACCACTGTCACAAGAACTATAGATTTTTGTGGAAATCAGCTGCTGGATTGGTATTTGATCCATTTTAAAATCATTTTGCAACTAATTCTCTAAATAAAATCAGTAAGAAAATGTGACAGAGTATAACTGATAAATATTGTGATTATGTAATCAAGTATTAGTTGTGCATAAGTAATGTCTCCACTTTCAAAATGGGAGGTCCAACTTTCGAATCCAACCGATTCCATTGAGTAAAAAATTTATAATTTTTTAAAAATTTCCTGGACGTGTGTGTTTGGAAAGTTAAGTGGAGCTACTCTAGATTTTTTTTTTTTTAAGGAGCTACTCTAGCTGAACACATCTTTGTCCTCTCAGATATTGAAATCCCATCCCTCCTTGTAAAAATTTAAGAACATTATTACTCATTACTTAATAAATATTTGAAAATTTAATTTATCTTATCAAGAACTTGACCTCTAATAACAACATGTTTTAAGTGTTTTCTGAAATATAACCCTTTCAAAGGTGGTGGTCACACGGCATGACTACGTAATTTTAATTCCAAACTGACAAATGGCACCAAGAATATTTAAATAACTTTTTTGGTGTCACTCAATCATTTTGTCATTTTACAAACGGAATTTTTCTGTGTCTGAAAAGGTTAATGCACAGAAGCTTCTCTTCGCATTGTATATACTGAAAGACAAGAAAAAAAGTACGATCTCTTACTATAAGGCTAATGTCAGACGGGCATCTTTTTGCATGCTTTTTTACTTACGTATTATCCCTACACAATGCCACTAGCATTGTGAAAGGATAATGCGTAAGTAAAAAAGTGTGCAAAAAGACATCCGTCTGACATTAGCCTTAGCAATATTAAAAAATAAAGAAAGATAACTTTCATGTAAATGTTTTATAATTTTCTCCAAATATACTTACACAGTAGAATATCTTTTCAACTAGTGATGCAACGAATAGTGGTTTGGCCGAATACCGAATATTCGGCCAAGTTACAGGCGAATATTCGGCCTATTCGGCCGCCGAATAATGAACTTATTTTTGCCTAAAAGCAAAATATAGTATGCACTCTATGCACAATTCTTGTATATTTCACAATTAAAATGTATTGTTTTCTTTTAAAAAATTATTTATACACAAATTTTTAATTTTTGAAAGCATTATTTTACTCTGAAAAAATATTCGGCTATGTTCGGCCTAAAAATTGCCTTAATATAATTAAGCCAAAAAAAGAAATTCTTAGCAAAAGTTCCTCCTCAGGTACTGTCTAGTTACATTTTAATAGGTATTATGTGTGTTGTTGTTACATTCTAAAATAATGACAAAATTTTAAAAGTACTAGGAAACATAAATTTCAGCTTTCAGATGAAATAAAATAAAAAATAAGAAATCTTAAGAAAAACCACTGATAGATAGGATGAAAGGAATATCTTCTAAAATGATGGAAAAAGATCATTGTAGACTTTATAAAGCTCACAATTAACAAAAAAAATATTTATCATTATTATTATCATAATTTTTTTTTTCTTTGCTGTCAGCAGATAGCACTATTAAGAAGTGTATAATAATTTTGTTCCGATTCAGAGGGAGGAAATATCTGTAAGGAAAAGCAAATTACATTCATTGCATTTAACAGTATCTGATGCTCTAGATCAATAAATGATTTAATTGTTGTAGGTAAGAAAATCGTTTATACATTTTAATCATTCGCCATTAGAATGTTCAAGATTAACTGATGCAAATTAATGAGTTAAAAATTCCTAAGAAGAAATTAGTTCAAAGTGTGGCAACACGCTGGAATAACACCTATTATATGTTGGAGAGATTGCTGGAACAAAAAAATGCACTTTATATGCAACTAAATTTGGCGAAATAAATAATCTGACAGAAAACCGGTGGACTATATTAGAAACATTGCTCAATCTATTACAACCATTTGAAGAAATAACAAAACAAATTGCCTCATCGAGATCATTAATTTCTGAAGTCATCCCAGTAGTTACAGCATTAAAATCACATTTATTTAAACCTGGAGATTATTTTGGGGTAGGCACCATGAAAGACACTCTTCTACAAAATTTGGAGAAGCCTTTTGCATCGATTCAAGACAATGAACACTATTCCATTGCAACAGTTTTGGACCCCAGATTTAAAGTGTGTTCTTTTAAAACAAAGATGAAGCAAAGGATGTTGGAGTAAAGTCTAAATTAACTGCTTTAGTAAGACTAAGAAAGGCTAGTATGAAACCAGTAACAGAGTGTGAACAAAATAATTCCATCTTCACAAGTTCCAAATTCTTTGTGGGCATGCTTTAATGAAATTGCAAGCCAATCGCAGAGTGAAGCTCTATAGGAAGTTCCTTTCAATGTGAAGAAGTAAAAGGAATTAGTAATTTTCTTTCCCAGTCACTACTAGAAAGACAACAGTGCCATTTGGAGTGGTGGGCGATAAATTCAGAAGGATTTCCAAACCTTTCACAATTAGCCAAAAAGTACCTTTCTGCACCAGGAAGTACCATAAATAGTGACACATTATTTTCAGAAGCAGGTAGCATTTACGAAAAAAAAAAAAGAAATAGACTATTACCTCAGAATGCTGAATTATTATTTCTGCATCACTATTTACTTCTATTGAAAAACATTTTAACTGTTTTTTAAGGCAAATATAAACAGTACAATGCTATTCTTGAAAAAAAATATGTAAAACGTAAATGCATACTAATTAAAAGAATTTAGTACTTACATTTCTTTCATTATTTAATAAGAAATAGTAACACACTTAAAAAAATCACTTAAATTATATTTAACTTTTAAGCATATTTTACTAAAAAACTCCCCTCAAGTATTGCAACATATACGACTTAAATATCTTATACATATAATACATCTATATCTAATCAATCATATATTTATGTTCTTTATAGGTATAATTCAAAATATTATTGAAAGAAATATTTTCTTATGTAACAAGGGATAAATGGTAAACTTCCCATTATGATAAAAATTTTTTGAATTTGCTTGTACAGCTGTATTAAAACAATTTTGGATAGATTAATTTTAAATTTAACAGATTATGTTAGCTTATTAGAGATACTTTTTGTACTTACTGATACAGCATAAAAATTTTTTAACATGATTCCTAAATTAGTCTCTTACATAAAAATAGGTAGATAAAACCCATTCGGGTATGAAAGTTAATTGGGAAAAACGTGTTAGTTAATTTCAAATAAAATTTTCATTATACATGCTGAATATAAATTGTCAAATTAAAAAGTTATACTGTGTAAATATAAAAACATTTATTACAGTATTATTCGGCCAAGGCCGAATAATGGACTTGATATTCGGCTGAAGCCGAATATTCGGCAGACAGGCCAAATGGGCCGAATATTCGGCTTCGGCCGAATATTCGTTGCATCTCTATTTTCAACACAAACCCACAGCTGCCAACTCTTCCAATTTTTTCAGAATTCTTCTGAAAAATCGGCATGTTTTCCGATTTTACGCGTGTAATGAGTTTTCTTCCACTTTTCGCCATTTTCTTTCAATTTTCGGCCTTTTCTTATGCGAGTTTCGTCAAAGGATCGTGTAAAACCCGAAATTTCCCTGAAGGTTTTCGAGAAAGACGCAAATTTTGTCGAAAGATCGCATAAAAAACGAGAATCCTCCCAAAAGAGCGCATAAAAACACGAATCCTGTGAAAAGATCGCGAAAAAACACGAATTTCGTCAAAAGATCGCGTAAAAACACCATTTCCATAAAAAGATCACGTAAAAACGCGAATTCCGTTAAAGAATCATGGAAAAAACCCAAATTTCATCGATGGATCGCAGAAAAAACCCAAATTTTGCCAAACGATCGTGGGAAAGACGCGGATTTTGTCAAAAGATTGTGTAAACAACGCGTAGGGGTGATTTTGGTCCAAATTTTCCGAAAATTTAAGGCATTCATTTCCGAAAATTAAAAAAAATTGGCCACCAATTCGAAAATTTGGACATAAAAAATATCGAGAATTTCGACATCTTCACCGAAAAAAATTAATTTTGTCAATTGTTTGCAGAAAAATCGCCAATTTCGTCAAAGGATCGCATGGAAAACGCTAATTTCGTCAAAAGATCGCAAAAAATGGCAAATTTCATCAAAAAATCGAAAAAAAAAAAAAATTCCGTCAAAAAATTGTGAAAACCCCCCACAAATTTCGTCAAAAGATCGCGAATAAAACAAAAATTTCATCAAAAGATCGCGAATTTCGTCAAAGGGGCCGCTGAAAAAAACGCATAGCTAGTGTCTGAAGTGGATTCCCCCCCCTCCCCCTTCCTGCTGTAACTTTTCAGAAAATTTTCTGTGAATTTCAGAAATTTTCTTCTTTTTTTACTCAGAATCACCCTAAAAAAAAAAAAAAAAAAAAAAAAAAATTAGGAATCCGAAATTTTAAGTGTCTTTTAATGTGAAAGGTAGGATATCTATGAATATTTTAAAAAAAAAAAAGTAATTTTTAATATATTTAAGTTATTCTTTTTTGTCATAATATATATTGTGTAATTGCAAATTAGTGAATATTTTATTCGAGTTTCTGTTTGAAATTTGTTTATTTTTAAGGATTCAGCTGTTTTTAATCCTTACTGAAAGTGTTATAAAACAAAAAAAAAAAAAAAATCTGATTTCTTCTGATTTTTCACCAAAATCTTCTGATTTTTTGTCCAAAATCTTCTGAGTTTTACCGAAATTTAGTTGGCAAGTATGCAAACCTAAAAACACATGGTTTTGCATTATATAGAATTTTGCATAATATAGATCATTTCTGAATGTGTCTGAAACATATCAGTATACACTAGAAGATCTTTATATTTATAATCTTTGGGACTAGAAGCTGTGCAGATTATAAATGTTTGCATAATATAGATCATTTCCATATTGTTAAATTACCTTATAAACTTGATCTAACTATGCCTGAGGGCAAAATCATATTACTTATTTTCAAAATTTAATAATAGGTATATTTTTGTTAAATTCTGAATGAAAGAGGTAAAGATGAAATAATATCTCAAACATAGTCCTCTAAAGAGTAGCAATATTTCTACAATCTGGATTGCAGGTACTTCTTAACTGTAAAATTCATTGATCTGATAAGTTCTGTGTTATATGGAGAATTGCGTTATAAAGGTCTTCTGTATCAACATTATTAATTAATCATAAAAAATTTATAGTTATTGTGACTGTCTCACGAGTGGTCCATAGTTAACTCAAAGAGATTTTTTTCTTAATTTTTTTTTGAGCCGATACCTTTTGTCAGACTTCTATATACATGCATTAACTAGCTTTTATTATTATTATTTTTTTAAGTTATAGGTAAAATTTTGAAATTAAACTAAATTAGGGAAAATTGTTTCCATCACAATTAACTATCAAATACCATAACCAAATACCTTATAAACTTTTATTAAAATAAATTGTTATTTGTGAGATCAATCACCTTATAAAATCTATAAGAAAATATTTGGAAGGCATACAGTGCCACACAGGACTGCTTTTAATATCCTAATAACCAAGTTTAAAATCACTGGGAATGTAGCAGGTAGGGGAGAGGGGGGCACATGTGAACAATTTTTACATTTTTGACTATTTCTCAAAATTGTGATGAGCTATTGAACCAAAAAATGATTTATATGAATATTTAGAATTTGTTTGTTCTTTAGGTGAAACTTTTGGATGCATTTATCAAGAATTTCTAACTTATATCATCATTCTAAAAATTGTCTAAATTTGTTCACATGTGCCCCGGTGGAGGGGTAGTTGTGAACATAGCTAAGACACATATGAACACTTGCATAAATAAGACAAAAATAATTTTTTGTGAATAAAAACTGTGATAAAAACTGATTAGATGCCCTCTTTCTTGTTGTGTGAATAAATCAATAACTGTTTCAGCATAGATACAAGAAATTATTCATAAAATTGTACACTAATATGCCTATTCCTTTTGAGTCACTTTTAATTGTTATCTAACTTCCAGTAAATTAACACTGTAAAACAATCCTAAAAACATTGAATATATAGCTCGATGTTTGACAAGGGTAATTAAATTTTAAACTAAAAAAAAAAAAAATGCATTCACAGACTTAAAAAATACACTTGTGAACTGTTCATATCTGCCCCCATATGTTCTGTTCACAAGTGCCCCATCTACCAACTTCAGCCTAACTTATGAAAAAAATATATTTTTAATTGAAATAAGGAAACAAAACTTTTTGCAGACTTACCTAATTAATGCCACTATAGAATGCAATGCTGATATTCTTCTTTAAAAAATGTCTTGAATGAATTTTTACTTCAATAACTTAGAAGACTTTTTTACTTCACACCTTCTAAAACAAACAAATTACAACTACCAGAAATCAAAATGGCCTATTGTTCTGAAAATTCAGCCAAAAGATGATGCCAGTACTACCATCAATTGGTAATTATTTTTATTTTTTTTATTTCAAATTAACTGAGTGAAATATGTACTGTTCACATGTGCCCCCTCTCCCCTACTTTCTTAAAAAATGCAGGAATGCCAACAAGTGTTTGGGTTTAAGAAAACATTCAATAAGTTAAAAAGATATTAGAATCACAAATGTCTCAGTCTTGGCTTAATGCTGGATGTTCAAATTTCCAGAATAAATATTCATTGTATTGCATACAAAAATTATTTAAACTGTTCAAGTAATCATTAACAAAACAAATATTTATTTATTCGTTTTTATGTATGCTGCACATATTTTGCATTTTATTTTGCTGTAAATTTTATCAGTAAAGGCATTGGTTCAAAACTTAATCCTTGACTGAGTTAATTATGGACTGCCATAGTTGCCAACCCTCTGGTTATTCTCAAGTAAAAAAACATCCATGTTACCATAAAATTATTTAAGAATATGATTTGTTTTTATAAGCTAGTTATTTGAGTTAAGAAAATTTCTGGTCCAAATTATATTTATTTGACTTATAAAAGATTTGGATGGTTGGCAGCTATGGACTACTCTATATAAAGTTACTTAAAAAATGGGATTTATTTATTTTTGAAGGCAAAGCTTTGTCTACACAAACAAAAAATAAACGTTTTGTAGCACAATTGAAAGCATCTGTGTCCTTATCATACTTAAGAGGTCTGCACTGGTCAAAATTTCACACCTAGGTCCAGCTAAGAACTATTGTAAAAGATAAGTCTTGAAAAAAAAAAAATGAAATCTGGTCCAACCCAGCCCAACCTGACTCAATTTCTGGAAAAAGATCTAATGTTCCTTAACCAACATTATCCATAGATGCCAACATCTCTTAAAATTCCGGAGTTTCTCCAGAAATGTAGGATAAAATACGGTAGTACAGTATTAAAGTAGAAAATACGAAAATTTGTGGTAACAAAAAAAAAATATTGAATATTTTCAATCAGCTGCGGTAAAAATTTTGTCAATTGGTCATTGAAATACATCACAAAATGTGCTGGTCCGTTAGTTGAAATCCACAGCAAGATGAATAGTGCAATGTATAAGGATATCTTGCAAAATCATTTGCTACCTTATTGGAGGAAAAATTGTGGTCACAACTATTTGTTTCAGCATGATAACAGTTAACAACCCAAATCATACATGCAAGCTCGTCAAACAGTAGCTTTCATACAAAAAAATTCTGCTTTTGAAATGGCCAGCCCAATCACCCGATCTGAATCCAATAGAAAATCTTTGGAAGGAATTTGACAAATGTGTGCGGAATTATAAATATTCCAATTCAGCAGAATTTCTCCAAAAATTGCAAGAAGAGTGGAAAAAACTTGCCATAGGTGATCTTCAGCCGTTCATTGAATTGGTGCCACGTCGCTGCGCCACGGTACTTATTGCTAAAAGTATGGCGACAAAATACTAATTATAAATGTTTTTGATCACTTATTTTTTGTTATAAGACCATTTTTTTCCCAAGCTTTGCCAAGATGGCCAGAAACTTTTGAGAACATGCATTTTCCTTTGCAATTAATTTTGTCAGTTAAGTTTATTGATATTTATTTGTTATTCCATAAATAAGTTTATAATTATGTTGTCAATAAAATGTATAAGTATCACTTTGAGATTCCTCTTCATATGGATATGCTTACAAATTAACTAAAAATTTTATGCTGGTACGGAAAATTTTTACTGCTACTGTATGTATTCCATTCCACATGTGTATTTGATATGGGAGAATAAAAATTAATCAATGCAAAATGAAAATTATCTTTCTGTAAAAAAATGAGGACATGTTCCCTCAACAGCTGATGTGATGGCATGCATGTTCACCCTACTACTTAAATCAAAAGAATAAAGCACATTGAGAAAAGTTTATTCAGTGGTAGTTTATTCTACATATAATTGTATTATTGTTTATGGATGACTATTTTTCAAATCACCCTTTGCTAGTACAGTCAAGTCCCTTTAATTTGCAATATTTATCTGGATGTATACGATGAAATTTATGGTTAAGATTTTGAAGAAATTCAGACCTGCCAACTGCTACGAAAAAATCGTAGTTGATACGATTTGGACCTATAAACTACGATGCTATGAAAATCGGTCTTAAACTACGATTTTTTGCAAAAAACAAAAATGCATTTTTTTTTCTAGTTGCGATTTTTATCCCATGCAGCATATTTTTCAGGAGTGATTCTGTTCCAAAATTTTGAAGTATTCATTTTTGAAACTTTAAAAAAATTGGCCATTAGCCCAAAAATTCAGACATTGAAAAATGTTCATGGGAAAAAAAAATCTGGGCTACAAAACAAACTTTTTAACATAAAACTCTCTTTATGTATATTAACCACGAGTGAATCGTATTTCTGTATATATTTATAGTACAGGAATTCCCTTCCTTACAAACAGGGGTGCCATTTTAAGAATTTCTGGAGGGGGAGGGGGGGGGGCTTGCTTTGAGGGGCAAGCTTTGAAATAGTGTGCAAAATCACACGATTTGCGCACGGAAAGGGAAGTCCTGCATAATGAAAAATGTTGTGCAGTATTTCCCCCTGTAAATTCTTCCACAGATGTATGATTCTTCTGCAAGTATATTTTGAAATTTCTTGGAAGTTCGCAAATTTTTTTTTTCTTGCAGAATAAAGAAATTGTCCCAATTGGAAAAAATTGGGAATATCCGGAAACGATCGCAGAAAAAAAATCGCGAATTTCATCAAAATTTACTGCACTGGGATAAAAAATTGGAACCAGGTTCCTTTTACAAATGTCAAAAAACGCTGTGAAACGAGAAGAAATTCTAAAAATCATATAAAATTTTTCTGAGGAAAAAAATTACTATATTGAGTTGAAAGACTGAAACCTTATTCCTTTTACAAATATCAAAAGATAGCTGCGAAACACGAAAAACCAACCAACCTCCAGATTAATTTTAATTTTGTGTGCTACGATTTCTCATTTTCAAAGGTTGGCAGGTTTGGAAATTTGATAACACACAGTTATTATTATTTTAGGCAGTTTTTGTTGCAAAAAGTAAAAATTACCTATTGCAGCTGTCTGGAGGAAAGCAATTCCAGAAAATTTTGTTATATTTTCACCGATCACAACTCCCAGATCCCAAAGCCCACTCCCCATTCAAATGTTGATATCTTATAATAATGAGAAAAGAAGTGTGTGTGTGTTTGTCGACTGTGTTCTGAAGAGATGGCTGCATGTGCACATACAAAATTTGGGAGGAAGATACCTCTATGTATGTAGTTTTTCACCTCAAAGCCTGATTTTGGATTTTTTTTTTTACTTAATTTTTTATGTGATTTTCAGTGCTTTTCTACATTTTGAGAGAATTTTTCTACATTAAAAAAATAACCCAGCTTCAATCCCAATGTAGTAAATTTTGCCTTTTCAATTAATGTTTATTTCGTGACAATTTGCTCTTAATTAATTGAGATATTAGTTAAAAGACTTGTCAAAAAAGCATTTTTTTTTCTGAAACCGTAACACAATGGCACATCTGCTAGACTTTATTTCCAAATGAAAATGAAAGATAATGACAATTTTTACTACTTGAAAAATTAAGAAACTAATCAAGATATCGATTTGAAAATTTCAGTGCAAATGTAGTAAATTTTTTACATCCAAATATTCAATTTTTTAAAAAATCCGTCTGTAATTTTTCTTAATTTTTGCAAAAAACTGATGGCGATGGTACAAAAATTCTGAGAAAAAATCAGACAAGTATGCATGCATTCATTAAAACTGAACTAAAAAGATATCCATTTCAGCATATAAGATACTCTCTAATTATATCTATTCCATATTACATTAATATCTTAATTATCACTTCTCACAGTCTTAAAGTTAATTTATGAGTAGCCTCTATTTCCGAATAGTAATTTCAGCAAATTTCTTAATTTAGGTTCCTGGCTCAGGTAGCAGTGCAAATTTTTGACCAAGGACTCCAATAGTCTTTGTCATTTGTTGAAGAACACATACATCTCCCTTCCCCCCTTCATCGATTTTTGCTTAACTGAGCCTCATCTGATAAGTCAACTCGTATTACTCTTATCTCTTCAAAGTTAATTTCAAATTATATTAATTTCTTAATTATCACCTCTCACAGACATAAAGTTAATTTATGAGTAGTGGTTACCACTATTTCTTAATAGTAATTTCAATAAATTTGTATTAAATATGCAATTAAAATGTAATTCCACTATATTTTAAACATAACTATTAGATTTGATGTTGCCTGAAATGGTTCACAGGGTTTGGACCATGAATTTTTTGCATTGCATGATATTTTTTACAGTTGTCTATTTCCCATCACGTGTTATTTTCTTCAAATAATGATAACTTTTGTGTAATATATCATATGCTGATGCATTGCATTCAATGAATTTCTTTCACAATGTATGGCATGCAAAAATAAAGCCTTTCTTTTAAAAAGTGCCCAAGCCCTTCACAAGTAGCCATGAAGTTTTTCATTTTTGAGGAATTTAGCATATCTGCTGTCACATAAATGGTTATGTCTTATGTGTCATTAATTGATCCCCATATATCTTAGTTGATTCTACCTGACTGTGGTAGTTCCTTGAACCGAGAATTGAAAAACTACATAGGCAAGTACATTCTGTTATTGTCTCACGTCAGTATTGTTCTGTTATACATAGCATATATCTGTTGACATGCTTTGTCAGATCGCTTAATTTTTTGAAATGATAAATAAAATGTAATGAATATGTTTACTTTTACAGTGAAACTTCTTTTAAAGGCCACCCCTATTCAAGGGCTACCTCTTTTAAGGACCAATATTTTTAGGAACGAAAATTTTCCCCATAGACATAATGTTAAATTTACTCCTATTAGGGACCCCTCATAAAGGCCATTTTTTTTTTCATGTGTGCCTTAAATCTCGAACAGGTGTATTGAGTTCCTGAACCAAAAGATAAGAGTTCAGCAAACAACTGCACTTGCAACAAAGAAGGCAGGGGGGGGGGGGGGGGGGGATGGGGAGGATTTAGTAGCGCAATGAAGAACCACAAACTTTTCCACATGTAAGACAAACAGGTGTTCTTCACACTTTGTTTGACTTTTCAATATGTAGGGGTTAGGTTGGAAAGGAAACTTGACCCTTTGTTGTGTGTACACAAAGGATAACAGGTTATCTAGAAAACTATTTCCACATTTACTGAAACTGTGAATGCATATTGAAGCACAATTTTTACACTAGAAATTTTATGCTCAGGATTATGTAAAATTTAAAATTATGGCACCTAAATCAATCCAAAGATATTTGGATTTGAATGACAAAATCAAAGTTCTTAATTGTTATGATCAAGGAACATCTGCAGGAAAATTGGCTTCACAGTTTAATTGTACCAAGAATCAAATAAACAATATTGTTAAAAAGAAAAAGACCTTGCAGAAAGAATATGCAGATTTAAAAAATCGCGGCATAAGAAGAAAGAGAAATAAAAAATTTGGTCACCCCTATTCAGGGGCCACCCTTCATAAGAGCCAATTTTTAATGGAACGGCAGGTGGTCCTTACAAAGAGGTTTCACTGTATTTTCCATTTCTCTACAGTGAAATAGTTATATAAACATTCTAAATTTTGACAGTTTTTACTTTTAAAATTAAAATACAAATTAATACATTAATTTTTGCTATGCATTTTTGAAAATTTGTTTCTAATATTATTCAAATCATCTTTGTGCTACTACATTTATGGCTTGTAAAAAACTGAAAGGTTTTTTCTGATGGCTTATTATATCTGTTTCTCTAAGTATGCAATTTTGAATGATTTCCATTTTTTTTTCTTAAATTTTGCAGAGTTCTTTAGAGAACTTTTGAAGGTTTCAAGGGAAGGATTTCATGACATGTTTGTGAGAACATATGGCCAACTGTATGAACAGAATGCTTATCTATTTACTTCAATGTTTGATGATTTAGAAAAATACTATGCAACAGGAGGAGTTGACTTAGAAGATGTTATGGATGCATTTTTTCACCAGTTATATGCCAAAATGTTTCAGGTAATTTTTATTAACATTCCTATTTACCTATTTAATTTCTGCGTTTTTGTCAATGCATTGCAATTTTATTAAAAAATTTTTGAGGCTGTGTTAATGCTCAAATTTTAATAAAATATAAAGCTATTTTAAATGAAATGACTATTTGTTTCAAGTCAGCATTTTTACAATTTCATCAATGTTTGCTCTTTATTTAGAAATCTGAAAATTTGTTATCTCTAATTTTGTTAGAGAAATCTATAAAAGTTATTTGCTATTTAAAAAAAAAATGGAATTGTGTTTTGGTTAGGGTGTCAATGATTTTAATCAGTTGATAAAATCTGAACCACATGTGCATCAGGAACTGTCTTGAACTATCTTCATGCAAATTTTTAGACCTCTATGAGCAGTAGATTTTTATAGCCATCGCCAACATACACAAGCGAGCGAGTTAGAGCAATCTTTTCTTTTATTAGTATAGATAGTACTTGATGAGTACTATAACATATATTTTTTAAGCTATTGCATCTCAGATATAACTAAAAAAAAAATTATTTTTTAATCAATTTACGACACAGACTTAGTAATTGATAAAAAATTGAAAGAAAATACATAATATACTACAAAACCTTAGCAAAAAGATGTCATTAATTTTCCCTCTCTAATACGATTAGTTAACAAGATATTGAAAATTTAAATAATATTACCAATGCAATTAATTTCTTTATATATCAAAGTAACATTGAAGTATGGATTAAATCAGCAATTAAATCGTGATTTTAATCAACTGATTAAAAAAAACAAAAAAAAAACATTAATTAAGATAAAAGTTTTAAATGACATAAAAGTATTAAAATCTAAGATTAATATAATTTGGAAAGTTTCTACAGGTATTTTGCCTTATGAATAAAGAAAAAAAAAAAGAGCTTTGTTTCTAAGCTTAAATCCTGAATCTTGTAAAACGTTAAGTACTGTAAGTTTGTAAAAGCATAAAAAAAACATTACATTTAAAAATTATATTTAAATCTATGGTAATTTTCGATGTCATAATTTCTTTTAAGTAATCAAATTATTCATTCTTTTATATAAAATAAGCATGCAAGTATAATAAATTTCTGCAAAGTAAGAGTAAATAAGCAGAATCTTATTTGCTCATTCTACTTTTGGAATCATAAATTTAGAGCTAAAGAAGAATGGAAGAATAACATCAGCTCAACAGCTGTTGTAAAAGAATGTATAAGAAAAAAAGATCTAATTGGTATAAAAATACTAAAAACAGCTCAATTAATATAATAAGCACAGATATTTAAGCACAGCAAGATATCCCCACTGAGAGGTAATAGTGCTGCTATTTAATATTTTGAGGATTTCAGATATAACTAGCTATTCATATATTTACTCTGTATGTGTATGTATGAATGGTTGTAACTCATTTTCATAATTGTTTTGGTTAGCATGCACGTACATTGTGTAAGTTAATATTTAGGCGATTAGCAGTAATTTTTCTTAGTAAAAATGCAAAACGAGCTGCCAATAATATTTGTTAGTTTTGTTATTTGTGCTACTAATGAAATTACTTATTTGCAATTTTTATTAATTCTGTAATTAATTACTGTTTCTTCTTCACCATTTTTTACGGGTGTCGTACCTTGCCGCTTTTTAAATTGACAAAATGCACCCTGCCTTTTTAAAAAATACTGAAATTTAGCTGTAGTTGTAGCTATAGATTTTTTGTAAAAAAGCTCACCATACCGCAGTATTCTTAACCCATTCGCGGTTAAGGTGTGTTAATTTTTTTTGGTTCGGAGATGGTTTCACAGGGAGAAGCTTTGTGTGTTTATAAATGGTTAAAGATTTAGTTTTCAAAATGTTTAGCAATGAATCTGCGAAAACTGCTTTCCCCCTCCAGTATTTCCTAGCAAACAATAACCTACTGAAAGCCTTTTTGTGTACTTCCAAAGGATAGTCCTTCCCACATTCATGATTGATTACCAACCCTACCCCTGAACTAATCCCTTTTCAAAGAATGAATTCTGCTAAAGAGGTAAGTGGGTCATTCCACACGAATTCAACCAATGGGTGTTGCAGCATAGTCACGGATTTTTTTTAAATTTTTTTTGTCGACAGACATAGTAGTGAAACCCTCAAATCTGAAATTTAAAACTAATTTGCGCAATATTCACTGAGATATACCCTTTTAAAAAATGGTCATTTTTACCAAATGGCGGCCATCTTGGATGCTATCCCAATGTCTATAAATGTCCATAATTTGACAACTAATGATTCAAATTTTATATTTCTGGTACCAATTTAAAGCTATTTATATAAAGAATGCATATATGATATTAAAACAATGGTAAATTTTTATTTTAATACTGTTTATTACATTTAAACAGAAAATATCACCCTCAAAAATTGGCTTACTGTAATGGGCAATAAAAAAAATGGCCCATCATAAATTTTTTTCAAACTTGCTAAAAATATTGCTCCATATGTATACTTTAAACAGAAAAAAAATTGGAGAGGTAAAATTTTTCATTAAAGAAAAATAGCTTTTTACACATAGGATGTCATTTACCTAACAGTGACTATCTTAAAACACGTAAGTATCTTTGGTTTAACAAATAATAGTTAAAAATATTTTTTTCTGGCATATGAATTAATGTATGAGCATCAATATATAAATAATTCAATTTAGAAATACCAATCAGCAGTTAATTATACTAAAAACACATACATATTAAAATAACAGTAAATTTTCATTTCAATACTTTTTATTTCATATAAAATGATAATATGTATAATTCTCAAAAAAATATACATAATGAAAAATATTTAGAAGGAAAAAGAGCCATAAAACATATTATTTTGAAATATGGCAGAAATACTAGCTGTAAATCAGTTGAATTCAAATAAAAGATTAAAAATTAATATTAATGAGTTGATCGAGTTGACATTAGTTATTCAGTTCACTGCCAATTTCAATTTAAATGAACAAATCTTGACAAAATGAGTACACAAATCTTGTGTGATACAAATGTACAACAAAAACATCAAATATGTATAAAAGTAAGACTTAGATAAAACTTATATGAAACATATTTACATAAAATAAGAACAGGATACTTACATGGATATAACTTTATAATATATTGTTGAAAGGAACTTGATAATATGTTGTTGAAAATTACCAAGGATTTAATCTGTCTTGAAGTTTAAGAATAAGAGTTGAATTGCTGTATGCTCCCCTGGAGCAACAGTATATGTTCTTCCTGTAGCAGTCATTGGGATAGACACTACTTTCATTATATGCTCATATGGAATCCAACAAACATCTGAAGATTTTGGCCATGAATATGATGAACTAGGACCATGAGGATGCATGAACATAATTTTATAGTCATTGAATTCCTCGCAGTAATCTAAAATCTTACCAATCCACCAATTAACACCATATACACATGCAACATATTGTTCACTTTTAAATGTTTGTGGTTTGTCGGTTTCACTAAATCTCACAGTAGCAATAAAATTTGTTGAGGAGCCTGATACCCTGGAAACCAGTATTTGGCCTTTATTTATTGGCACAAAGCTGTGATTAACCCTTGTTCCTACGATTGTATCTGCCTTTGCATACCTATCTGCTAACTGATTATTGGCAATTTCAGTTTCAGATTTTGTTATAAAAAAACTTTCAATTCCTTTAACATATTCTTTTGCAAATGTATACAGATCAAATGCATTTAAGATACTATCTTTGAATGGACACTGAAGACTTGCTTTGGTGGCCATGCGTTTTATGGTGCCGCCTATTCCATCACAAGCTCCTTTTCCGTGGCAAGAGGCAAAAAATGCCATTCAGCTTTCACACCATGGTCTTCTTCATGATGGCAGAGATTAATAAAATTTTTATAATTTTTGTATTGGGCTGATGATCCATCACTAAAATATTTTATGTATTTAATCTGTGGAATTTGTGAAATTAAATAATTGACAATTACTTTTTGAAAAGCCCAAAATGTAGTAGTGTCATGAACTAAATGCTCGCTTATTGCACACATAGGAATAGATTTCACAGTATCAGTGATACTGTCCCTTATATAAGCAAGAAAGGGGTGAACTGTAACCTGTTCTTTTTGCCAATGGATATTTTGAATAGCATCTTGCACAATGCAAGTATAGTTTTCAGAAAAATCAGCTGAAATAATAGCAGTTTCTGTATTCAATTCATCCTTTGTTTTCTTGAAATATAAACTTTGTGATTTTGCAAAAAAGTGGTGTGAACATAAAGCAAGGAGTTTTGTAATTAAATCATCAACAAATTCATCAACAGGCATAATCACTTTTTTTAATTCTGCTCCATCAGTCTTTACCCACTGTTTATAAATAATATCATTACTCATTTCCAATTCATCTAAACCCATTAAATCTTTCTTTAAAATTTCAGGAGATGGACATTTATCACACCTGTGCAACATGCATTCTTCAGATTCAATGCAACAAACAAGTTTTTTTAGCAGTGATATGTAGTCATTGATATGAATAGCATGAAGCATAAGTTTAATATTTTGATGGTATACACACACACAGACAGAATGAATACCTTTGCTTCCAGCAGTAACACATTCTCTTGGACGTAGTGAGCAAAACTTAGGCAATCCAATTTTTAAGTCATGTTGTTCTTTAAATGCAATATATAAGTCCTTTAAATTGTGCAAAATCAATCTCTTTTGTTTTAATATTCTGCCATTTTCAGTTGGAACAGATATGAAATCTTTTTTTCCAGGACACATGCGGCTGTTATTATCATCATAATAAAAATTAATAACTTTTTCTATAACGTCTGGACTCAGTTTAACACTTTTTCTTCCACTAGGCATTGATAACATCCCTTCTGTTGTTTTAAACTTCCTTGCCTTTTTTACAAGATACTGTGTAGTATTAAAATAAGTCATTGTTTGCTGTATTGTCCATGAATCTGGAACTAGTGTTAGAATTTGAACTTTTTCTTTAAAACATGCGCTTGTAAACTTCTCAATAATTTATCCGTCATAGATGTGCAGTCAGGACAAGTTGTGTCTTTACTATTTTGAGGCTTATTTATGGTTTCAACACCTAATACTGTAGCTGCTTTAGTTGCAACACACTTAGTTATTTTTGAAACTTTCTTTTGCATGTAATTAAGTTTTCTCTTTGAGGTACGCCTACTTACCTTTATTGGCGATAACTCTAACAATTCACAACTTTTGTTTAATTGTTCTATTACTACTGTGGGTTCATTAAAATCTGAATCAGAGGGGCTTTCTGTTCCTGAGGTGGTTATCCTGTCAACAATAGACATTTTTTTCATATTTACTGATGAATAACAGGAAACACACAATTTTTTTCCTGGAATGAGGATATCTGGATTTGTTTTAGACATATCTAATGATATTGTTTTTAGTGATTTTGCTCTGATGCTATTTGGATGTTTATTAAATGGATCGAAACACTGTCTCTGTCTTAAAATATACCATTTTAGATACTTATCCTTGTGAACCTTGCATATACTATTTCCATGGACAAAGCATTTTTCATCTGGGATTACATAATGCAATCTTTTTTTTAATAACTGCAAATCACGTGAAGACAATTGAAGAACAGGAATCAGATCAGTACTCAATGAAACTCCAAGTTTCTTGCATACAAAACACTCCATGTCCACTGTAGAATCTTAAGCACAAAATAACTATTCTATGCCAGTGCATACTACATTGAAAACATCAACAGAAATGATGTTTAAAAGGGATAGTCAAATTTTTTTGTACATTATGATGTAATATTTCATCATACTTTAATTACAACCAATTAGAAAACAGATGACGATACAGCAGCAATCTTTTCCCAAAAATGCATTAGCATACAACATGATGCAATAATTCATAAATTATGTCAAATATTTTTTTTATTTAAAATTTTATATATAATGCAGTTTATAATAAGCTTACCCACAAAAGGTTTCAAAAATTTTCAACAAAAGATTTGTTGGATACATTATGATAAAATTGCATAAACATATAACATGATGCAATATTACATCAGGATAGAAGATGATGCATTATTACATCATGTTTTGAATTCAAATAATAAGGAAAATAGATTATGCAAGATTAGCATTCATTTCATGAATTCTGTCATTCTTAGTATGTAAATTTATTGAAATAGAAAATACATAAACAGACATATTTATATCTGAATATTTAATGCAACTTGAATGATGTAAATACATGCATACAGCAGAATTTTTCTATAAAGTCACATTCAAATGTAAAACTTTTTAAGTGAGCAATTTTTAAAGTAAGAAATAGAAATTTAGGTATAAAAATTGAATTTCTTGCATGGAAAACGTTTTGAATAGATTCCACATATACACATGCAGTAAAATCTCATTTATATATATTGCATTTAAAGGTTTTTCACAGTTATACATTATATTCTTTATTTATTTTCTTATTTTCTTCAGTGTTAAATTTTTTCAATTATACATTTTTAGCAATGACTTTTCTTTTGGGGGGGGGGGAGCAATTGGAGGGTGGTCCTACAAAAAACTTATGAGATTATATTTCATTATAGTTTTACATTAATTCAGGGATTAAAAAATATTTAGTTTTGGCCATTATTTCTTAAATCGGGATATTCACATGCTTTAAGATAGTCACTGCTTAGTCAGTGACATCCTATGTGTAAAAAGCTATTTTTTTTAAACGAAAAATTTTACCTCTCCAATTTTTTTTCTATTTAAAGTACACATATGGAGCAATGTTTTTAGAAAGTTTGAAAAAAAATTATGATGGGTCATTTTTTTATGGCCCATTACAGTAAGTCATTTTTTGAGGGTGATATTTTCAGTTTGAATGTAATAAACAGTATTAAAATAAAAAATTACTATTGTTTTAATATCATATATGCATTCTTGATACAAATAGCTTTAAATTGGTACCAGAAATATAAAATTTGAGTCATTAGTTGTCAAGTTATGGACATTTATAGACATAGGGATAGCATCCAAGATGGCCGCCATTTGGTAAAAATGATCAATTTTCAAAAGGTTATATCTCAGTCAATATTGCACAAATTATCTTAAAATTTTAGATTTGATGGTTTCACTACTACATCTGTCTGTAATAAAAATTAAAAAAAAATCTGTGACTATGGTGCAACAACTTTTCTTTAAATTGGTTGATTTCACATGGAATGACCCAAGTTTCTGTTAGCAGTGAAATAAGCAAAGGAAATATTTTTCTGAGACGATTTTTAAAATTTTTTTTCGGGGGCGGGGGGTAGGGGGGCAAGTATCCCGCATACTCCTCCCCCGCTTAGCGAGGGTCCTGGATGTAGGGAATATACTTCCTCCTGCATTTTACTGGGGTAAAATTATGAAAATTGAATTAATAAATTAAAATTAAAATTCAATTGAATTATAATTGATATAAAATTCAATTAGAAAATGCCTGTTTTAAAATCTCATTTTTCTCCCTCATATCAAGAAAATATATACATATAATTCCAAACCGATTGGGGTGGGGAGATTAGAACACACCACACACACACATATTTTGCGCTTATGCATATAGTGCTAGGAGCACGACCGCAGGAGGGATACATATTTAAGTTTCTGTGCAATGATGTACAGGTATTTCTGTGGGAAAAAAAGCCGCATGATTATTTGTAGGCTATACTTCAGTTTTTAAATTATAACTCAATATACACTGGTGTCCAAAATTAAGGACCAGTCACAAAATGCTAATTTTTAAGTAAGCGAATACTCAAAAAGAAATAATATAATTTAAATAATTACTATCTCTACAGCACAGCTAGTCCATATAGCATCTCATTCATGTGACACATGATCACAAGAGTCACAGTCACTACGGTGAAACAAAAAATACAAAATTCCACAAGTCTCATTATGAGTTTCAAATGATCCCTATATGTGACTCCACTGAGACGTCAATGTGACTGCTGCTTTGTGACGAGTCACCAGGTGACTTTACAATGTAGTTACATTGTGACTCTGATGTGACTGTCATTTTTAGACTCAATTTCAAAGTCATCATGAACGTTGCATTATGATAAGTCACCAAATAATATCACATTATAGTCACATGGGGACTTTTCACAAAAGAGCAGAATGGTGACTTCACAGTAGTCTCTCTGTCACCTGAAAGTCATCATGTGACTTTAATGTGACATTATTTGGATACTTATCACAACGTAGCTTTCACGATTACTTTGAAATTGTGTCTGCAGATGACAGTCACATGAGAATCACAATGTAACTACATTGTAAAGTCACATTGTAACTCGTCACAAAGCAGCAGTCACAGTGACGTCTCAGTGGAGTGACATATAGTGATTATTTGAGACTCATAATGAGATGTATGGAATTTCATATTTTTCTGCTTCACCGTAGTGACTGTGACACTTGTGACCATGTGTGACATGAATGAAATGTTATATGGACTAGCTGTGCTGTAGAGATAGTAATTATTCGAATTATATTATTTACATTTGGGTATTCGCGTATTTGTAATTGGTCCTTAATTTTGGACACCAGTGTATTCTTACACGTTTGTATAAATATAAATTATGAATCTAGAAAGAAGTCGCCATTAAAAGCTATTTCTATAATTCAGTATTTTCGCCATATATAATATTAAATTTTGGTTTGTTAAAAATTGATGAATTTGTTAAATCATGGATCAAATGTTATAATTTGGCCATTTTGACAAATATAGATAAAAATGTCGAAGGTCAAAAAGTCAATGGTAAAAAGGCAGCAGAAAAAATAGTAGTAATATTTATAAACGAGTGCAATCGGAATTATTTAAAAGATAAATACGTTAAGATCGAAAGAACTCTTTAAAACACCATTTCGTTAGTCTTGCTGCTGTTTTCAAAGTAGTTCTCTGTGCCTGATGAAGAAAGACTAGTTCGTTCGAAGAACTTTGCGCTTCTATTAAAATATTTATGGTGTTTTAAAAAATTGTTTTTATCTTATCATTAGACACCAACGTATTTAATTATTTAATAAATGCATTACTCCACAGTTTTAAGTAAAGCATGTGCTAAGCACATTGAAAGTAACATGTACATATCATTATACTAAAGCATATAAATAAATAGGTATTGTGTATTGAAGATGTATTCGCTCATTGGACACGTCCGCTATTTGTTAGGGAGTCCCTGAAAGTTATGAGTGGGGTTGGTTGGTTGGTTGTATTTATGATGGCCAATTATCTGCACGAGGGATATAGGCCCAGGGGGGAGTGCCCTTCGTGGGGGGCTAAGGGAACCTAACCCGCATTAACGCTTGGAAATCCAAGGTTCGAAGAAAACCACGAAAACTCCGAACGATTGGGCTCGAACCCAGCACCTCCCGTCTACCAGCTTCGAGAGCAGAACCTCTCAGCCACTGGTGGGGCTATCAGTGGGGGAGGTGAGGGGGGCTTCAGTTTTCAAAAGAAAATACAAACTGTAGATTCTTCCAACTCGCTACATCTATCGCTAATGCATAAGGACAGCAACTTACATGTATTTATAGAAACTTTGACCAATAGTTGCTTGAGGGGAATGAGAAGATGTGATACATGAAATTAACAAAAACAAAATTTTACATACAGATCTTTTGAAGAAGTTGAAAAAAAAATCAAATTTGAAATGTTCGCATTATTTACAAAGTACGGGTTGAGGGAGGGTGGGGGGGGAGCAGAGTTAAGGCGGTTAACAGAAAATGTGCCTCAGTTTTTTTTTAAGATTTGGGACAAGAAAACATAATTTAAGCAACACGCAGTCAGTGCTCGAAATATTCCGGAGCAAACCGGAATGATATTCTGATTCGTGGAATTATGACAAATATTGTTCCGGTTCATGATTGATATTTCCGCTCCAACGTTCATTCGAAAAAAAAATGGATAGTATGTTCGGCGATACACTTAACATCACTGTGATAAACACCACCCATACCACGGCCATGAGGCTATTGTGATAGTTCCTCACCAAATGAACGGCTCACGACACAAATGAGTATTAAATTTTAGTGACCAAATAAATGTGATAGACCACACATCTAAGCTTTTTAAATGTCATCTTTAACGAAGATGGAAGCAGATAAAATTTAGGCCGTACTGGAGACAGTATCGTAGCAATTTAAAAATTGTGGGGGAGGAGGGGGGGTGCTCAAAATGTTTTTAACTTAGTATGCTCAAAATAACTAAGAAACTGAGAAAACCAATTAATGATAAAGCATCTTATTAATAAGTAATTATATAGATTAATTAATTATTTAATTTCATTCATAATTAAAAATGTGTATGCGAAATATTTCAAAGTAAACATTATGGAATAAATTAAATTTTACAATTGTGTGAAATATGACAGTAGAGTTCGAAAGAAATATTTCTATAAAAAAGAAACAAAATGCACTTGCAAATTTTGGCATCATAACACAAAGTAGTGCGCTTCGCTGACATTGTGTTCAAAATAGATTCGGCATCTACTTGTATTCTCCGCAATTCTTTTTTCCTCGATTCTTTGTGAAAATTCGTGTTTTTCACGATCCTTTGACGAAATTTGCGTTTTTTCAATCATCTGACGAAATTTGCGTTTTTTAGAGATCCTTTGACAAAGTATGCGTGTTTTCGCAATTCATTAATGAAATTAGAGGCGAACGATTGACAAAATTCATTTTTTTTCTTCGACCACTTGTCGAAATTTGCGATATATTTTATGTCTAAATTTTCGGACTAATGGCTGATTTTTTTAAATTTTCGGAACCGAAAGCCTTAAATTGTCGGAAAATTCGGAACAGAACTCCTGACTTTATTTCAAATGGGGGAGGGGGGGGGCTTCAGCCCCCTGAGCCTGCCCCTTTCCTATGCCACTGCCGGAGACAATATGTAGCTTATTGCGTTATCTGTAACTTTTTTTCTTTATTATTTAGAATCTTGAATGCATTTTTAAAATTACCTTTGCATGGTTAGAATTGAAATTGTCTATGCTTTCAAAAAAAGAAAAAAAAATTAGAAAACAGGAATTTTGCTTTTTCAGGATATAGTGTTGGACCCGATGAAAAAAATAATATATTTATATAACTAAAGATACAATAGAGTCCCACTTACCGAGTTAATATGGACCAAGCTCACCTCGGATAAGCAAAAAACTCGCATTAACCGGATTTACACAAATCGTCAGCCACTAAAGAGATAAAATGTAAAATTTCACTTAATTCATTAATTAGTTCATAGTTTTTTTTCAATCGAACTTATACCTTTGGAATAGATAATTTTCGTCTGATGGACTGATGGCTTCCATTGTTATGAAATAACTATTATAAATGAAGTGTTAGGTGAATATAAAAGAGCAGTCGTAAAAACTCTGATTTTCTGGTCAGAATGGAGAAAAAATGGTAAAAAAAATTATGGACATTTTTTTTCCTATTCTGATCAGAAAATCAGAGTTCTAACTTTTTACGGCTGCACTTTCATCTTTACCTAACACTTCATTTATAATAGCTGTTTTATAATAACGGAAACCATCAGTCCATCAGAACAAAATAACTCAGTTAAAGCGAAAACCCGGTTAAGCAGAACTCTACTGTAGTACAAAACATATTTCAGTTGTAAGACTGACACACGCTTTTATTTTATATAAAAGGATGTCATTCGCATCCTCTGAAGAATTCTTCATTTACCATGTTAACAACATCTATAGAAAAGTATTCATATGACGTCACTAACGCTAAATAATACCCCCCCCCCCCAAAAAAAAAGAAACTCGACCAAAAAAAACCGGCTATCTACTGATTCGTATGGCTTCATTTGTTTGTAATATAGATAATTAAATTAAATTTTGTTTATAATAGCTCCATGTTTTATCAGAAATCATTCATTTTTTTTCAAATTAGCACGTATTTTAATTACATTTTTTTCAGTTTTTATGAGAAAATGGCAACAAAAAGATATAATTGCTATTTTTCCACTATTATTCCTTGATGTTCTACAGAAATAGAATACTTGAGTTGCCAAAATTAAACAAATGGTGGAAAAAACTTCCAAAAAAAAATTAATATTTTAAAAATAAATGGGGATGCAGTTTTCAAACAAATTGCAAAAAAAAGTACTTTTTTTTTCGAATACGACGGTATAAAAATTGAAAATGAGCGATGCTTAGAAATTTAAAAAATGCAGTAGTGTATTTAACAGTACAATGATACATCTGCTTTGTTTTACGGCTAGCTTATACAACGCAACATTATTTTTTGGAGACGACATAAAATAAACTGAGAGGAAGAAATAGCATTCCGGGGCTAAAAATTAGCCAACAATAATTTTGAAGAATTGTTTGGGGTAAGAAAATGTGGATGTTCAGCAAAGCAATGGAAAATTTCCAGATAAAATTAAAGGGTAATTTGTAAATATAAAAGCATGACACTTGCAGGCATGACCATTTAAATAATTTAAAATCAAATAGATTTTTGTTTTTTCTATTTTTCAAGATATTAATTACATTTTAAGTTATAAGTGGTCGTTTTCCTATTATGACTTTTGTTGGGCTGTCGAGTACAAAAAATCGATTCTAATCGCCAATTTTGACAGCATTTTCTAAAAATTATTTATCGAAAAATAGAAAAAATGTTCGACTTAATTCTTTCTGAATAAGAGCACCTGCCAATTTCATGTGTTTACGAAAAGACATGAATTCAGGAATATGTAAAAAAATAGTCACTTTAGATTCCAACATGATTGAAAAGATTGAGAAGTACGATTTGTGTCTGGGTAAGTGGGTCATTTGCCCAAACAACCATAATTTAAGGTCCCAAACTTAGAAGTAGTTACAGTTTTAATAGGTGTACTTTTTTCTTTTTTACTTTATTCAAAAGTATACTTAAGAACCATATCTTTAAAAAAAAAAATCATATCTCCATTATTAAATTTGTTTTAATCATACTGTTGGGGGGGGGGGGGGGTGTGGATGTAAATTAATTGTTAATTTTTCGTGGTTAAACTATTGATTTTTCCAGCATTTGAACATTTAAAAAAAAAGGGTTTTGATTAATCACTGTTAGAAGTTTTGTGGTTATCCCCCCCTTCCCCCCCCCTTCCCCCCCCCCCCCCGCCAAGTCTGCATTGATAATGTAGACTTTTATCCCAGGTTTTCCGGCAAAACAAAATTTTGGTGGAGGTACTACTTCAGCTGTTTTGCCAATCTTACACCAGTTTCTTACATCCTCTATATCAGGGATGGCGAACCTATGGCACATGTGCCAAACTTGGCATGTGATAGAATATTTTCGGCACAGCGGTGAAATCCTAAAACGAAATAGAATTAAGTTAAACAAAATACGCAAACTTTTACGATCTGGGCTTTTCTTTCTTTTCTTTTTTTTTTTATTATATTAGAAAGCAACTAATTGAATTTATAAATTATTTCAGTGTCGGCTCAATAAGTTATCAAATTTAGAGAAGGTTTGTAGCATATCAAAATAAAAATATCACGCATTAGAAGCAAAATTCCTAGTCATGAAACTAAAGCGACTTGGTATAAAATATATAATCTTCACAATTGTTCACTCTATTTATTCCTGAGGGTCATTATTTTAGGAAATGATATGAAAATCTTAAATACTAGAAACCCAAACCACTTGTTAGATAACCCGAATTCAGCTAGCATCCTATTAAAAGTTAGTAGGTTGAACACCGTATTAATATTTGGCATAACCGACATCGCATTCAGCCTTTTATTACTTTAAGATATATGTTAGTCTAGATATTAGATGTATATTGCTCCATATTTTTAAATCCCAATGAATAAAAATCTAGAAATTTTGATCTATTATTACTTTTTGGGGCTTGGCACGTCATGGTCATGTAAAATATTTTTTGAAAGAAAATGGGCACAGGGATGTAAAAAGGTTCACCGACCCCCTGCTCTATATTATCCTCACCCTCAGAATCCGATGAAGGGGATAAAAATGCTTCATCTGAAGAGTCAATCAAACTTTCTTCTTCTGAATCAGAATGTATTTTATAGCGATATCACGATATTATTATTATTTTTTCTTTAGTTAAGAGAAAAAAGATTTTTTTCAACGTTATAGCTGGAAACAATTTTGTGCATTCATAAACCGTGTAAAAATTGAACTATTGTGAAAGTAATACTGACTCGTTTTTTTCTCGCTACAGTGCAATAGCTAATCTGAAAAAAGACATTCTTAGAAGATCTCTTCCCTGTTTACCTCCCTTATTTATTTTGTCACGGGTGGGGCCTCCTGAGAAGTTTATTGCTTTGTGATATAGTACCTTTCAAAACACGGGGGTTGGGAGGCATGTAAGACACCCGCACTGTCAGTTCTATGGAACAAAATGGCACTATGTTTTAAACACTACCCCCACTTTTGTTTTTTGAGGGTGGTTTTTTAGTCAGATGCAGGTTATTTTATGAAAGAATTTCTGCTTTCCTACTAAAAGAGCTACCCTAGATTGGTATTTTAGTATTGTTTGGTATATAGTATCATTTGACTATTTGATCGTTCCAGTTTCAATCTGTGTTAATACCATGATTTTAAAATTTTCTCCCACAGGTGAATTATAGTAATAACACCATTTTAATCATTTTATATGTGAATTTCTCTAAAAAAAATGTACCGTAAAGTACCGAAAGTAAGCCCCCTTTAGCAGACAAGATATTTTAATGATTATAGGAGGGGCTTATAATTGGAACTGTAGAAATTGAAAGAATGGGGGAAAAGGCAGGCCAGGGGGGGGGGGGCAGTATATTTGGAATTTATGAAATTTCACTGGATCTTTGCAATTTTCAAAATAAAATCAGATCAAATTAATATTGTTTGGTTTTAATATCCCCTCCCGTAGGAGCTAAATAGTTTCCATTAATAAAAATAATAAATTAATAAAACAAACTCGTATAAAATAATTAAATTAGATATCAAAGAAATATGAACAGAAATTATAAAACTTAAACTCTATATAAATATTATTTATTAATTCTTAGTGCATAAAAATGAAGGAAAAGATTAATAGTACACTTCGAAAAAAATATTCTTTTCAAAGGTATTGTAGCGTGCATTGCGAAGTATGCCATTCAATGATATTTCATAAGATATATTCATTAGGGAGATATGGAAACAAAAAACTTAAAGAATTTCCAGTAAAAAACTTGAAGATGAGGTCTTATAAATGGCACTTTTTCAAAAAAGGAATAATTCACATATATGAGGAGGGCCGTTTTCGGACTTTCGGTATTTCGGCCGCTTACTTTCGGTACTTTACGATATATATACACGGTATAGTTTTAAAGTTACACTAAACTTTGAATAAAATTTGAGCAGCAATTATAAATTAGAAAATATTTTTAAAGTGTAATATTAATTTAAGTTTTTGATATTTTAATTATTATTACACAGCAAAAGTGATGCAAGTAAGAAAAAAGAAATTAAAAAAATGCTTTTAAGTATTTAGTATTATAGTTAAATGAAAAAAACATTGAAATACTTTTTAAAAACAAAAAAAAAAAAGAATAAATAAAAAGAAAAGAACGCATGTATTCATTCAAACAATAAATGCAACATTGCAAATTTTTTGAAATACTAATAATTATTATAATGGAATATAATCTTATGGCAAAGAATGATAAAATAAAATAAGTAAACACTGATATTCTATGAATTTTTCTAATTCCACACAAAAAACTATAACTCTTGTACTGTATATATTCTATGAATTCACCATAGTATCTGTTTTGAAATATAATGCTATTCTTATCCATTTACTAAAAACGTAATTCTCTAAGGCATTTTTCAACCAAATCTCTAAAAGCATTTGACTACAATAAATTACTTGACAAATAGTCCACACCTTTATGTAGTGGAAAGAAGGAGTGGTTGATAAACGCCTTCTTTAACTCCCAGCCTCCAACAATGGGGGGGAAGCACAAACGCGTATACGCGACGGTGACCATTTAGAGATAACAAATGCCAACCGTCTATACGCGTTCATAACGCTTTTAAAGCAGATATTTCTGGGCACGTATAAGCGGCCATAACCCTTTAGAAGCACTTTATTTTGACCGCGGATACGCGTCTGTGACCACCGAAGGGTTAAATACATGTGCCCAAGACCTTTCAAAAATGATAGAACTTTATTTCTTGAGAAAAAAACAGGATATTATTAAAACATGTTATTTAATTGTATTTTTCAATTTGTAATTTATAAAATTATAAAAAATTAATAATTTTTTATTTATCATATTAAAAAATTATTTGCTTTTTTTCTTATTGTTACTAAACACAATGGTAATATATTTCTTGTGAAATAGTGCCCTTTTTTATAACTAGCATCTTGCCCCTTTTCCTTTTAGAATGAATACTAAATTATCATTTTAGTAATAAAAGCATAAAAATATGCATTATATAACTAATTATAGATTGTTTAATAATTATTATTTTTAAGTTGTGTTAACAATTTAATATTAAATGCAGTTACTGATAATTTTAATAAAGGTAAATATCACTAGTATTTAATATAGTTTTACATAATTATTGCAAAATATGAATGCATATAACTTTATTGTATTCTACTAACCAGGGTTGGGTTTTTGACATCAAAAACTTTTTTGAGACAGTGGTAAAAACAGTGTTTTTACCAGTTTATTCCGTCAAAAATCTATCATTTTCGATTTCCCCCCTATTTATAGTATAAGTATAGCATACAATACATTTGTAGATTGATTTTTCCTTGTTGTTCTTGTTATGATTATTCACAATTACTTTGTTAAATTTATTTAAAAAAAGAGCATTTCCTAAATGGGAAAAATTTAAAAATACAAGAGCAAAAGGAATTTGTCATAATCTCCACTAATATAAATTCTACTAACAGCAATGAACATTAATATTAAATGATAATAAAAGGTTATTATAATTATTAAATAATATTCAATGTACATTTGTAATAAAATACATTAAAATTATTTTAGAGATGCAAAAATGCTGTTATATGGTGTGACAATAGATGTCAAGTATGAACTGTGGTTATTGGATAAATTTGAATATTTTTAGATATGTTTTAAAATGCATATCTTATGTATTTCATAAATGCAATTATGGTGATTTTCATTTTCACTTCAATAAGCAGAATCATAAAATTTTAAATTAATAAAATTTTTATACAAACCTATAGGACCTGATTTCAGATGAAAGTTTTCAGACTTAAAATTTAACACGACAAAACAATAAAGAAAAAAACAAAATAGAATTTATATGAACCTTATATATTTATATATGAACCTTATAAACAGACCATTTCAGCTTATATATCTTTAGATATAAATTTATACCTGAATAGTCATGAATTATTTTTAACCCCTTGGGGATGAGTGTCACATATATGCTCGTGATTATTCCTACCAGTTATTTTTTATTGTAAATTTTGCCTTATTTAATCAAGGGATTTTCTTGATTCATCTAGTCAAAAATTTCTGTTTTAAAATACCAGTGATAAAAAATTAAAAATTCTGTAAAAGACGCACCCCCATGAAGGGGATTAAATTAAAATTTATTATAGCTACCATCAGACTATTTATGTCCTGTATACATTTTACTTAAAATTATTTAGGCTGAGTTAACTTTTTAATTAATGGATCTTTAGGGATATACATTTCTGCTTAAAAATAATATTTATTTATTTAGTTTAAGGAAATAATTAGACTAAAATAAACTACTTAACAAAAATATTGTTAAAAATTGAGTTTTCAAATTGTTTAAAGTTTAATATTGATTATCAAATTTTAATCTCTACAAGATTTAACTTTGAAGAACAAGTCTTATTCCTTTCTCCCAAAAGATGTATGTAATTTTCAACTATTAAAGTATATGTTGTTTCATTTATTGCTATTTAGAAATAAAATAATCAATGACAATTTGGATTTAACACTTTAATAAAACTTACTTCTGGGAAAATTTCTGAAAAAGCTATTTAGTTTTAAATAGTGTACTACATTCTGCCAAAATTATACGTATTTTTTAATCTTATGCTTAGGGGTTATAGGATTTCTTCAAAAAATATAATTTTTGTAGAAAAGGCCAAATAGCTTAAGATTATTGTAGAGATTTTCTAACAGAGATGTACATACATATTATTCTAATGCAATCCTTTTTTGTTTTTCTCGGATGGATAAATATACTTTAGAGCCTTTTCGATATTGAATATTTCATGTGAAACAACTTAATACTAAAGATAGAATAAAATAAAATAATATAAAAAACAAACTACTACTAAAAAATGGGTTTTTGACAAAGAGGTTTTTGGCATGATGGTAAAAACTGTCATGTATCAAAAACTTGCCAACCCTGCTACTAACTAATGAAACTACTAATTTGCAGTTTTTATATTTTCTGTAATTACTAACTAATAATTAAATTTTATTAAAGTGTATAAACATAGATTATGTTAGCAATTAGAGGTTTAATTGTTTTGGAAACCTAAAACTCCTGATATCTATTCAATATTTTAATGCTGGGAAAGAAAAATCATAAAAATCCGATATAAATTAAAAAAAATCATGATTTTTTTTACACCCTAGTTTTAGTTATTTTATCAGTAATTCTATTTTATCTCGTTATTTTAGGTACAAATTATTTGCACCGCACAATTTTCTGTATTATGAAAGTAATAATTGCAGTTTGAATTCTGGTTTTCGACAGATTTACACGTTTTGGGTGTCAGAGATCCCGAAAAACATGTTTTTTTTCAAAATGTCTGTCTGTGAGTCTGTCTGTCTGTATATGACACAAATTTTGTGGGCGCTTTATCTCAAGAACTAATGAACAAATTTTAATGAAACTTTAGATTCAGTTAGTCCCTGATATAAATTGTAGCTGATTACTTTTTGGTGTAAATCGTCCAACAGGTGGCCCTGTTATACTGCATTTTTCATGATTTCCGCAATAGCTATATCCCAAGAACTATAATGCATGGATTTTCATAAAATTTCAGATTTGGTTAGTCCTTGATATAATTTCGTGCTGATTACTTTTTGGTGTAAATCGCACAGTAGGTGGCACTGCTGTGCTGCATTATTCATGATTATCGCAATAGCTCTTCTCAAGCATTAACGCACAAATTTTCATCAAACTTCAGATTCAGTTAATCCCTGATATAAATTAGTGCTGTTTAATTTTTTGTGTAAATTGCCCAACAGGTGGTGCTGCTATGCTGCATTTTTCCACGATTTTCACAATAACTGTATCTCAAGCACTAATGCACGAATTTTCATCAAACTTCTGATTCAGTGTAGTCCCTGATATAAATTGGTCCTGATTAGTTTTCAGTGTAAATCACCTGGTGGCGCTGATATGCAGAATTCTTTATGATTTCCACAGTAATTTTATCTCAAAAACCAATGCACAGATTTTCATCAAACTTCAGATTCAGTTAGAAGTTGACATATATTGCTGCTGATTAGATTTTGGTGTAAATCACCTAACCGGTGGTCCTGCTATGGTGTATTTTTCAGGAAATATTAACATGTATGAGAGAGAAGAAAGTTTTGTGATTGCCACATCCAACTAGTTTTTTTTCTGAAAACTGATAAAGCATACTATAGTTTTATGCCAAAATAACATTAAAGTGAAAATAAGTTGAAATTTAAAGACTAAAACTGCTCAACAATAATAATACAAACAGAGCAGAGAGCGGCGATTTAAAATTACTATGTCAGCGACTTACGATATAAAATTATAAAGTAGGACAAGATTATAAACAGTTTCAATTCTGCTTCCAGAGGTCGATCCAAACAAAATTTGGGGCCTATATAGGACCCTTTCACAAAAACCTATTTAATAAAATAGGCCCCTTCACAAAAATAAATTTAATAAAATGGGCCCCTTCACAAAAATGAACTTAATAAAACAGGCCCTTCACAAAATTCCTTTTAATAAAATAGGCCTATGTAACATTCTTTTTCATAAAAATTGTTTTAAAATGTGTAATTTGTAAATAAAACCAGGTCACGAGAAACAAAAACTTTAGCAAGGAGATTTAAAGAATGTTTTTGTTCATAAATTCTTGGTTCGAATTTGAGTAATTGGATTTCAACTTTCATTACAAAATGTTATTTTTCACAAAAATATAAGAAGATTCACAAAAATAACTTCTACTTTTCACAAAATGGGCTCCAAGAATAAAAACCTGCATCGATCCCTGGCCTGACCATATGAACATTAGGGGGCACCAATTTGTTAGTTTGGTGGTACTTTCACATCATCGAGTTTCAAGATGAAATTGGTTTCAAATTAAAGCTTAAACAAAATAATTTAAAAATATTTTGGTCTGCCTGAGCATATCCTGCTAGGAGCACCCCACAGACTAAAAGTTTTCACAGAAAATGACATGTAGTACTCAGACCTGCCAACTGCTATGAAAAAATCGTAGTTGCTATGATTTGGACCTATAAATTACGATGCTACGAAAATCGGTCTTAAACTACGATTTTTTGCAAAAAACACAAACTTATTTTTGTTTCTAGTTGCGATTTTTATCCCGCGCAGCATATTTTTCAGGAGTGATTCTGTTGCGAAATTTCCAACATTTCACAGCATTCATTCCTGAAAGTTTTAAAAAACTGGTCATTAATCCGAAAATTCGGACATTAAAAAATCTTCATGGGAAAAAAAAAATCTGGGCTGCTAAACAAATTTCTTAATATAAAACTCTCTTTATGTATATCAACCACAAGTGAATAGTGTTTCTGTAAATATTTATACAAGAATTCTCTTCCTTAGAAACAGGGATGCCATTTTAAGAATTTCTGGAGGGGGGGGGGGGATGTTTGAGGGGCAAGATTTGAAAAAGTGTGCAAAATCGCATGATTTGTACAATTTATTATTAAACATTTCAATGTACGAATTATTATTAAACATTCCATTTTTGCATGGTAAAAAACACAAAATTCGTCAAAGGAATGTGGTAAAAAATGCGAATTTCGTCAAAAGTTCTTGGTAAAAAGTGCGGATTTACACAAAGAATCGTGATAGAAAAATGGGAATTACGATTGTGGGAAAAGAATTGTGAATATTCTGAAGTGATCGCGGGAAAAAAAAAACGAGAATTTAGTCAAAATTTACTGCATTGGGCTAAAAAATTGGAACCAGACTCATTTTACAAATGTAAAAAAAAAAAAAAAAATCTGCAAAACAAGAAGAAACTTTAAATATCGTATAAAAATTTTCAGGGGAAAAAATTTACTATATTGAGTTGAAAGACTGAAACCTTATTCCTTTTACGAATGTCAAAAGATGGCTGCGAAACACAAAAAACCAACCAACCAACCTTCCAGATTAATTTTAATTTTGTGTGTACGATTTCTCATTTTCAAAAGTTGGCAGGTCTGGTAGTAGGTACTACTGACATTAAAAAAATATTATTTTACATTGCTACTCTGTATATACTACATCATTGAGTTTTGACATTAATTAATTGTATAGGAATAGATTATTAAGTGTAGGTTAATTAATGACTGGTCTGCCTCATATCTATGTATGATGTAAGCAGAACGAGGTGTTATTTCTTCATTTTGACAGTACTATTGTGTCATCAAGTTTTGGCATAAAATTTTAATGCATTAAAGATACCAATTATTACAATACAAATACATCCTGCCTCATGATATTTTTGTACATAAGTAGAATGGAGTCGGAGTGGCAATTCGTCATTTTGACATTACTATCATGATTTGGTATAAAATTTTAACACATTAAGGATAACAATTTGTACAGTTAAAATATTTCAGTATGCCTCGTGGTATTGTGGTACTAAAGCAGGCAGATGACAAAAATGACTGCACCAACAAGTTATAAGATGAAATTATGATGTACAACAGGATTATTAACAGCATGTGACAGAATGACTGGTCTGCCTTGGCATATCTTGGTACACATGATCAGCAAGGGATGCCAATTTACTATTACTATCATATCACCCAGTTCCGAGATGAAATTGGTGCCAAATTATAGCTTAAACAAACTATTTTTTAAATATTTTGGTCTGCTTAGTCATATGCTGTTGCCCTCTCACAGATTAAAGTTTGACAGAAAATAGCGTCATATGGTAGTGCTGTTGAGACTCAGTAAACATAATATTTTACATTACATTGTTCTATATATTACAACATGATCAAGTTTTGAAATAAATAACTTAGGAACAAATTATCAAGAGTGCGTTAAACAAGACTGGTCTGCATGGACATATCTTCGTGCAATATGAGCGTAAAAGAGTGATACTAGTAGTTGATAAAGAGTGAAAAGTAAAACTACTACTAATAATTCATCATCGTGGAGGTATTATCCTGACATCGAATTTTGGAATGAAATTTTAACATGTTATAGATATCAGCTAGTACAGTATAAATATTTCAGTCTTCCTTGGGATATCTTAGGATGATATGAGCAGAACAGAGCACAAATTCTTAATTTTAGCAGTATTATCACATCAAAGAATTTCATTTTGAAATTTAACATGTTTAAGATCTTGACTAGTACAATATGAATATTTCAATCTACCTTGTGATATTTTGGTATGATAAGAGCAGAATGGTGTGCCAATTCTTCATTTTGCCAGTACTATTTTGTCATAGAATTTCAGCATGAAATTTTAATCTGTTGTAGATCTTGACTAGTACATTACAAATAATTCAGGCTGTCTAGCGATATCTTGGTACAATATGAGCAGAACAGGAAGCCAATTACTCATTTTGGCAATATTGTCATGTTATCCAATTTCAGCAAGACATTTAGCAATAAAAATTAAAGGATGAAAATTTTAATGTGATTATTGATGTGACAACTATGTGACTAGTAATTATAATCCTGGGATTATATGGATCCTGGATAATCTTTGATTATGCCAAAATCACTTTGACTTTATGCCAAATCCCAGGATTTTTTGGATTGATATATATATAATGGAAAGCAGAAATATATCAATCTACCTGCACAGAACCTGAAACAAATGTGTCTAAATTTACAAAGAATCTATCACTTGTCAAGAAGAAATGGAAGAAATACTTGAAATTATTTATTTGAGTATTGGTACATTACTTTTTGAATAAAATGTATAATTCTAAATACTTGGATAATAGTCAATCCCTATAATAGCAAAGTTTTAGATTAGTGGCTTGTCTTTAAAAGTCTGAGGGACAAAAATATGTATATGCAGAAATAAAATAACAAATAAGGTAATCTTGAGAATTACCTAGTTTAAATCAGTTATAGAACTTTCAAATAACTTGCCAGAATATAGAACTAAGATCTGCTGGCAACCCTTTTTTTTTTAAGAATTAATGGAAGCAAGTAAAATTATTTACAGAGAGGTTAAATATTGTTTGTAAGAAGAATGCATTGAAAAAGAGATGTAAATAACAGAAAATAAAGCTATGATATATAACATTCAGTGAAATAACATTTAAAGAAAAAGAAAAAAATGCTGAACATTTTGTAACCTATATGAAAACGATTTGAATTTTCACAGCTACTAAGCAGTGAGGTGGTATTTTTGAGAATGGATAAATTTGTTACCATTATTTAGAATATGAATGCATGTATTATACATATGTGAATTTGTTTTTAGCAATAGCCAAATTGCATCAAGTTCTCAGGAGTTGTCTTGGATGAGGACTTTCTGAAGAGAAAGTACTAAAATTCTCATTTAGTAGATGTAAGACTGAAAGTTTTACTCATTCACATTAGTATAGGGCAAAACTGGGAAATTTCATTAGTGGCCACTGGCCAGTAGGACTAGTTTTTTAAGTGGCCACTTTTTTATTTAAAAATACTAAACAGTAAAATTTCTATAAGTATTAATCTAAAACAGAATAGCCAAAATAAATATGTTAATATAAATATATTGGAACCAAAATAAGTAAAATCCTTGATGCAAGAAAATTTTATTATCTTGTAAAAAAAGTGGCTGGAAGGTGGCGCTGATAGACAATTTTTCACTAGCCACTTTTTCTCATTTAATGGCCCTGTTGCCGGTGGCAAGTGCTAATTTTGCTCTTTACACATTAGTTGCATGGAATTGAGCTAAAACTGATCTTTTCATTTTGGTTAGAAACATGCTAATAACAAGGCTAAGCAAGCTCTCATACAGAACTGCACTAACAATATTTCTTAATATTATTGCCTATGATTATTGAATCAGAATGAACATTTTCAGCATTTTACTTTGTGGAAAATAAAATTTGATTTTGACTAAGAAGCAGATAATGGATTTTTTCCCCTAGCATTACTTTTTAAAAATTCAATAGTATGGCTGATTAACTGCAATTTATTATAAACTTCATAAATAAATTAATTAATTTATTACGTTTTCTTTTATGCAAAACAGTAGAAAACCGCTAATCCGCACAGCTTGGTTCCAAGCATTGTGCAGATTACAGGTCATGACTATTAAATTTTTATTTACTTTTTTAAAATTCTTATTTTCAACAAATTTAGATTGTTAATTTTTAAAAATAAATAAATTGCACAGTTAAACTTATCAATAACTTAAGAATTATTTTTAAAAATAATTTATTTTTTAAAGTTTTAAACATTGCATCAACATTTGTCTGCTTTAATACATTTGGTTTATATGTTGATGAATCTGTCTTGCAATTTATAAATATCCACAAGTTCCTGCACAAAACTTTGTTGCTCTAAAAAAGTAATGTCTTTCGCCTACTGGAAAACCTTCATCAAGGTGTCTAGTCATCTGAAAAACCTGGAAAAGTCAGGGAAATTTATATGTACTGGAAAAGTAAGGGAAATTTACCATTCCTGAGAAAATTCAGGGAAATTTGAAACTGAGAAAGAGTTATAAAAATTTGCAACTTCCAAGAAAAAAAATTAGAAAAAAATTTATTATTATAAAACTAGGATTTGAAATTGCAGCACCAGAAAAATCAAATTTTGCTCATTATAAGTATTGTAAAGAGTATTTCAACTTGTTATGCAAATAATTTTGTCTATTCATTTTCAATAATTCCTTGTAACTTTGAGATTTTCAACTCCAGATGTTATAAAATTGTTTAGATATTTCACTCAGTCTGATTACTTATCTTTGTTTTGGAACTGAACATTTGTTAGGTTAATTTATTGAATATGTATTATTTCTATTAAAATATGCCAAAGCAATCTGTATTTAACCGTGACTAATGTGATAAGGAATTTCATCCCGATTGGATAAAATGGGTAGAACCTGATGCTAAAAGTGCATTTCTTCAAAATGTTTAGCATGTAAAATGTTCAACAATTTGTAAATTTTGCAAGAATTTGTTTAACAATTCATTAGTTGTTACTTCAGAATCAGTTGTGAAAATTCCAGTTCTTAAATTCACAACTTTAAAAGAGTTTTTGTGTGTAACATCACAAAATCTTGATACATTATTGGACCCGTTATCCGGAAACCCTGTATCCAGAATGCTCCGAAATGTAGAATGATAACTGAAAAATAATTTGTTTCATTTCAAAAACATAAAATTTTGCAATATTTTTTAATGATGTGAATGAGCACGAAGTTGAAGACTTTAAAAAGAGAAAGAAATTATTACAGATTTGCTAGACTAAGCTAAAGAACTTTCATGCTCAGAAGCTGAATTGTTGGATCAAGAACCTGTAGAAGCTTGTCTAATTGCTGATGACGATACTCCTGTAAGTGATCAGATGACTGGAAGTGATGTTTGTGACATAAGGCCAAGTCTAATGGAAGTGAGGATGATGACAAGCAGAATGAGGTGATAAAAAGATTTCAAATGAGCTATTAATATTTTTCAATTGAACAACTGATTTGTGGAATGCAACAATCAAGCTACTCTCACAAACAGCAAATCATGTCAGTATACAGAAGCAATTAGTGCAAAAGACACACTATAAGCAACCAATCTTAATAAAAATGTTCTAAAAAACCAAAACCAAATCAAAGGATTCTGCTCTCTCCTTATATGCTAATATAATTTTCTTTTTTATTTGAATTGTAATTTAGGTTTTTTTTATTTTATGTAAATAAGTTATTAAATTAACTAATTTATAATAATGTATTTTCATATATTATTCATATTTTATAAATTTCATACCGTTGTTTTATACTATTCTTAACATTTATAGTAAAGTGTTCCGAATTACGGAAAACCCCTTATCCAGAATATCTCAGGTCCCAAGCATTCTGGATAACGGATCCTATACTGTACTATATATCTATGAATACATATATGTAAATCTAAATCTATACTATAATATCTACCTGGAAAAGTCAGGGAAATTTGTTGCTGATCTGGAATAGACACCTTGCTTCATCAAATATTATTATTTCTATTTGGTTGTCAAAAGCTAGCTGAAATAAGCATTGACATTTCTAGGATTTTTTTTTTTTTCCCCTAGAAGGCAATAAAGTTTTTATTTAGCCTCAGAACTAAATTATAAAGTGTTCCTAGCACATGTCTGGTGTCACCATCTATTTATGAAAATTAGTACTAAAGTTTTAATTTATATTTCAGAGTATTTTACTATTAAAATAATCCTAATAATGTTATTAAAGTAAGTCTTTAAAATGTATTCAAATTTCTAATCAAGATTTAATAAGGAGGGTGTGTGTTAAAATCATTAGTAAGTGTTAAAATAAGATTAAAAAAATCCAGTAGGTTTTGTTAATAAAAGAATAAGCAAATTTTGAAAATAAAGAACAAATGTTAGAAATAAGCATGATAATATTATCATCAGAGCTGCAATTGAAGAAGACAATCTTGTTATTGTTATTTGAATTGCTACTTCAAGACTATTTTGATATATATCTATTCAACTATTTTGATAATTATTTTGTAAAAAAGAATTGGTTGATATAAAATTATTTGATGCATGTCTGATTACGCCATCTATTGGTGAAAATGAGTAACAGATGTTTTATTAATATTTCACAGCCCAATATATTAAATAATAACCCATGTTCAAATATAATATGCAATGTTTTAACCACTTCTATAGCAACTCTGAGATAAGTTGGGGTGACAACACTGTTTCCCTATACCTGCTGCCTGTGAAGTGGTTAAAATATTTTCATGTTTATTTAGGATTACGATTTAATAAAAAAAGTTAAATTATTAAATATATTGTCCAAATTTTTTTCATTTAAAACAAATACTTTCTTTTTTTATAAGATCTCAAATTGTGTTTTTCAAACTCTCCATACGTAAAAGATTAAATAAATAAAATAATTATACTTAAATATTCTATCATTTTAAACTATAAAGAAGAATGTTATATGATATATGGTGATATATACAAAGAGGAGGAAAATATTAAAGTTGGTAAAAAAAAATTTCAAAATTTTGTCCTTATTGAAACATTTAAAAAAATTTAAATTCTTTGTTTACATTTATAGATTCATTACAGATTAGCAGTACTCTACTGTGTTATTAAAAGACAATGACACATTTATTCAGAAACTTAAAATATATTTCTACATAAACTATCATTTCTAAAAAATTACTTCATTTAGCTATTAAAGAAAAAATTAGCGATATTGGAAAAATTCTCATTTGTGAAATTCTGCTATCAGCCCTGGGATTTAAGATTCATATCACATTGCAATTTTAAAAGATTTACTGATCTTATTTGTATAAGCATTGTTATTGAATGAAATTCTGAAACAAAGAAATTAATATGTATTTTTATTTCCTTTTTCCAATTTCTGCTCACTTTTATGGATGTTTGTATATTTCTAGGTATTGAATGCACAGCATCGCTTTGATAATGCTTACTTAGAATGTGTTAGTGACCAGATGAATGATTTAAAACCCTTTGGAGATGAACCTAATAAGTTAATATTAGATATCAAAAGGTCTTTTGTTGCTACTAGAACTTTTGTTCAAGCTCTGTCTGTTGGTAAAGATGTTGTGAAAAATATCATGGAGGTGTGTATATTTATGTATATATATATATATATTTAGAAAAGTATAAACATTGTCAAATTGCATTAGATTTTTCTAGTTTTTTATAAATTTCATTTAAAAAAATTCTATCTTCCAAAAATGCATATATTGTTCTATAACTTTTTAAAAATTTAGATTGAAATGTTCAGTTGTATAAGATATTTGTTTTTAACACGGGATAACGCGTGCTTACCCAGGGTATGAATGGTTTTTACTTTGTCACCTATAAATATAAATAATAGTCACTTTATTTAGTCGAAGACAATTGTTACAAATTCTGTGACAAACTAAGTTGAAGATTACATTTAAAAAAATAGTGGTGACAATATGTAAAAAAGCATATGTACTCTGGATCTATCAGACAGATCTATCAGACGTCCTCCCGGGTCAATTGATGTGGCGTTTTATCATTTTTGACAAGGCACCATATCATCAAGAAAACAAACAAATAATAATAATAAAATGTTCAACTTTCAAACAGAATAATTGAGTTTTTCGAGTTACATTATTTGAGTGATATATTTTTGTGAAAATATTTTAAATGCAACCTCTGTAATAGTATGAGTTTGAAACAGCAAAAGTTTCCACATAGGTGCACCATGAACATACACTAAGCTGTGACATTTTATATGATTTGAATCTAGAAAGTGTCTCAACACTCTACATGCAAACTTTGTGGGTAGGTAGATAACATAAATATGAATTCTATTCAAATGGAAAGTATGATTGGAAATAGATTAGCAGTGCCTAAAATAGATGTGGCAGGCCTGTCAAATTCTTCCTCCCCCATCCATGTTCACCTGATTTATTTAAAATCAGTTCCTTTCTGTAGAAGATACTCAATGTCATTGTATACAAAATGTGTGCTGCTTCTAGCATTGAAAATGTGTTCAGGCCAGGCCAGGACTGGAACCCAGAACCTTAGGCTTTAATTGCCACTGACTGCTCTTCCAATTGAGCTATCTGGATGACATCCCAGCTGACACAGCAGTCACTCAGAAACCATTTGGTCTGTAGTTTGAAGTAGTTCGACAAAATATACTGCAGTTAAAGGAACTCCAATAAACTATGGATGCATAATTGCACTTTAATTATTTTTAACACAATTGATTGTTGAATCAGTTGAGTGGTTCGAGTCCTGGCCTAGAGACATAGAAAAATTACTACTCATATTTAGCGTATATTTGTAAAAATCTGAAAATTATTTTTGATGGAAATTCTTCCATATGCTGTGTCCCAGTTGACTGTTGATAGCATTTCTACAGTCATTGCAATTCAAAACAGGTTCTGGTAACACTTGATCTATGTGTTTATTACTGATTATAAATTTCTCAGCTAAAATAAATATTCTGTAAAAAAAAAATGACCAATAACCTATTTAAAGGATATAATTTTTATCATACCTTTATATTAAAAGAATTACTTAATTTTTATTATCCTTTTAATTCATTTATCCTTCTGAGTATTGCTTCATCATATTACTGTATTACAATGACTTCATTTTGATTTTCTGTAATCCACATAATTCTTTGGGGTTTATTATATAATTTGTAATGCATTTTAATATTTTTATAGTGAATAATTTTATAAAACTGTTTATTATATGATAAACATACAATAATCACTTACTGAATAAATTGGTAAATGTCATATTTACAAGGGTCAATACAGGTTTTTTTCTTGGGGCCCATTTTGTAAAAGTAAATGTTATTTTTATAAAATTTAATATTTTTTTGTGAAAAATAAAATTTTCTCACAAAAGATGACACAGTTTCTCAAATTCGAACCAAACATTTATTAATAAGAACTTTGTTAAATCCTTCAGCTAAAGTTTTCCTTTCTGGTGATCTTATTTTGCTTAATTATCAAATATTTTAATAAAAATAATCAATGAAAAGTAGGTTTTTATGGAATGGAATTTTTTGAAGGGGCATGTTTTATTGAAAGGAATTTTGTGAAGGAGCCTGTTTTATTGAAAGGAATTTTTGAGGGGCCTATTTTATTAAAGAGATTTTTGTGAAGGGTCCTGTTTTATTAAATGGATATTTGTAAAGGGGCCCTTAATAGGTCCCAAATTTTGCCTAGGTTGACCCCTCATTTGCTAATTGATAATTCATTTGGATAGTTAGTTAAGCATTTTATATATTGTGAATAATTTACAGTAATTTTTTTCATTATCTGTAGGTGGGTCCAACTCCAGAATGCAGCAGAGCATTAATGAAAATGGCCTATTGTCCACATTGTCACGGACTTCCAGATTTGAAACCTTGTTCTCCTTATTGTTTACATGTTTTAAATTATTGTTTGAGCAACCATATTGCATTTGGAAGTGAATGGAGTGCATTTATTGGTAAAATATTTTTCATTTTATCCATTTCTTATTTGGTTTATTTAAGTTTGTAATATTTTTCTTAGCAAACTATACAAGCAGTAACAAAAATATGAAATTTTTGTTTGAGCATGGAGTTAGGTTTTAATTTTTTAATCTTTTACCATTTATTCTGGATAATTTGTTTAAATGAATAAGCATTTTTTATATTGAAACATATGACCATTATTAATGCAGCTAACTATCTAATATTTGTTCTTAAGTTCATAATTTTATTGCAGTGGCTGCTACTAAAAATTTCAATAGTTTTATTCTTTATAAAAGAATTTTTTAAGAATTTAGTTCAATAATCCTTGAGTGAGTGAAGAACCAGTTAGTTTTGTGTTGTCACTCTTTACCAGATATACTCTAAAAATCAGTTTAAATCCCACCATTTTATTGTGTGATGTCTTGTCTTCATTATCTTATCTACGATCATTGGAAAAAAAAATTACCCGTTGTTACAATCATGGGGGGAAAAAAATCGTGAACTTCATCTCATGATCGTGCTAAAAATCATAAATTTCATCAAGAGATCAATTTTAAAAAATCACAATTTTCATAGTCAGTCATGGAAAAAACTGCAACTTTGAACCAAGTTATAGTTTTCTGTACATATAAAAAGGACAGTTAACTATTTAGTATTCACATTATATACTTCTGATTAAAATACATAAATATCAAACTGTACATTTGGATGAAAGAATATTAATGTAATATAAAACTAAACATGTTCACAGGTAGTCGATTTCATCAACTCAACTGTGACAATATAATATATTTATTACAGAAAATATAAAACATTTTAACTCTCAATACAATATAGTTCACAAAACTCATGTATAAATGTTGTGAAAAATGTCAAAAATTTTACTTTCATACTTAATTTCCTTTTTTATTTTTTTTATTTTCTGAGAGGTGTTCCTGATCTGATCCATTACAAATATTCATCCTTTAATTGGGCATTAATCACAGGATTTTTTGATAAGTAATCAGCTAAGGCTTCACTATTTAACCTTGCACTTTATCTCATATAAAGCACATTTTTATGAGTTCTATTACTCCCATAGGTGCACATGTCACAGCCTGTAGCTCAATGGACCACAAAAATGGTTATTAAAGAAAATATACACTAAAATTCTCATGGAAGGACTGTATAGTCAAACCTGTCTATCACGAATGTCACAGAAACAAAAAATTATTCAAGATACAAAGGTTTTGAGATATAGATGTTCAGTGATGTCACTGGTCTTAAAAAATTCTGTGTCCCTGGGACCCAGGATTTCCAAAAATCTGGTCCCTATCATTAATAAATCATATTTTAAAGGAATAAATGAAACTTGTTTATTTGGAAAAGATAAATGAAATGCATTAATTATTGTTTCAATAATAATTAAATAGTGAATTAAAACCAATGTTATTTGCACTCAAAAAAGATATTTAAAAAAAAAAAATTAAAAGAAATTTTCTTTACTTTTTAAAAAGTAAAAATGCAAGATACAAATGTAATTGTAAAATAGTTTATTTGAGAGTAGAAGATAACAAGTATCACCAATGTTTACATTTCTTTTAAAAAGGGCCAAGACGAATATATTGAAAAAGACATTTTTTCTGAAAAAAAGAATACTTTCATTAAGTAAGGGGTACTTTTATTACACTTCCCATTGAGTTATTTGTCAGCATAAATCGGTTGGAATCAGAGATTTTCCTTCGAAGGGAAATTCACATCTAAATTATTAATAAGCATCGAATCCTAAATCCTCCCAAGGTGGGAAACATTTCAATGCACTGAGAAGGGGAGGGAGGTTCACTGGTCCACCTCCTGAATACATTATCAAAGTACACCGGAATCATGCTGTATTTTTAAGAATCTTATAAAAAAATTAAATCATCCCATTTTATGAATGTTCTACATATAAGTTTGGTTTGCACATGGGAATTTCACCTCTTCCCCCCTCCCCCCCTTCCCTTGTTTTAAATTTTTTTTATGCCAGCGCAAAAACTGATTATGCATTGAGTTAAAGAACAACAGACAATTTAACCTGGAAGGAATCTATACTAATACAGAGGTACCAAGCATTACCATTTGTCTGTAATTATTACGGATACACTGCAAAAATTACGGCGAAAAGAAACATGAATTTTATCAAAGGATCACTTGAAAAAACACAAATTTTGTAAAGGATCTCTTGAAAGAATGTGAATTCCGACAGAGGATCACGAGAAAAATGCGAATTCCGACAGAGGGTCGTGAGAAAAATGCAAATTTTGACAGAGGGTCACGAGAAAAATGCAAATTTTGACAGAGGTTTGCGAGAAAAAAGCAAATTCTGACAGGGGATCGTGAGAAAAATTCAAATTCCAACAGAGGATCGCGAGAAAAACACAAATTCCGACAGAGGATCGCGAGAAAAACACAAATTTTGTTATAGGTCGCGTAAAAAACGCGAGTTTTGTCAAAGGGCCGCGTAAAAAGCGAAAATTTCGTCAAAGGATCGCAGAAAAAGCACGAATTTAGTTAAAAGATCACAGAGAAAGCACGACTTTAATCAAAAGATCGAGGAAAAAGAGTGATTTTAGTCAGAAGATAGCGGGAAAAAAGCGCAAATTTCGTCAAAGTGCCGTGTAAAAAACACGAATTTCTTCAAGAGATCGCAGGAAAAGCATGACTTTAATCAAAAGATCACAGAAAAAAGCATGACTTTCATCATAGAATCGCATAAAAAATGAGAATTTTGTCATAAAATCGTTTAAAAAATGAGAATTTCGTCATAAAAACGCGTAAAAAATGCAAATATTGTCAAGAGATCGCAGGAAAAGCGTGACTTAAATCAAAAGATCGCAGAAAAAGCGTGAATTTCATCATAGAATTGCATAAAAAATGCAAATTTTGTCATAGAATTGCATAAAAAATGCAAGTTTCATCAAAAGATTGCGGAAAAGTGCTACTTTAATCAAAAGATCACGGAAAAAGCGTGAACTTTGTCTGTCAGAATTGACAGCCTATTTTCCTTGATACTTATACACCCTGAAATGGTACTTACCTTTATTCCTTTGTTTTTCCTTATTTCCATTCTAATACAATTCAGTTACAATAACTAAGTTTTCTTTTGGTTATTATTTTCGTTTATTTCTTTAGTATATCTAAAGCATCCATATCCAGTTTCGTTTTCAAACTTCCATTCATGCATCATTAATCATATATCATTACGATCATTTTTCAAAGATCGGCTGGTCATTTCTGCAACTGCTCCAATCTCGCCGTACCGATATGACATCGCATCTTTCCTCAATCGCTGAACGCTAAACTGTATCAGAAGATACACAGTTCCTTCTTCTTTTAGTTTTTACCGTAAGGCAGGATGCGTTTCTCTCAACTCCACGAATCGGGAAAGAGTGTTTTGATCGAAAGGCGGTGTGTTGGGAATAGATGATATATGTTGGTGTATTTTGAAGTTGTGGGAGTCTTAGCTTGTTCTTAGTCTTGGCTTGTTGGTTTTTAAAGAACTTGTGGGTTGTGAATCTTTGCCGGTTTGGGAAGCTGAATAGTTTTAAAAACTTTTGAAGGTGTTTTGTTTAAAGAAAGCTTCGATGCGTGTTTATCGTTCATTATGAGAAATGTTATTTTAAAGACCTGTGTTTCGTCCTATGTACTTAAACTTCGGTTATTAAAGTGTTTTTCGTTTTGAGCATAGTTGAGCTATGTTCTATAATTTAATTCACTCATCGTTTTACAGTTATTTTTCTACAAGCATGATAGTCCTTTTAAGATTGTTTTGAGTATGACTGCCGACTTCAACATGTTCCTGGATGGCAACAAAGTGTTTACGCTCTTTTCGTTAATACAAGTGAGGAGATGAACGGCGTTGTGTTTTTGTTAAAGATAAAGATGGTTCATTATGGTGACTTATCTCCAGAAAATTTTTGTCAGTGTTTTAAGCCTACTTGGCTCTTCATCTTTTTCACTTCTTTGAAGCCATCATCATTTATGTTAAAGATTGTTATCGTCATATTAACATGGGCCATATATCAAAGGTCATGTATCGTGCTCAGCTGAAGGTCGATCAAATTGTGAGTGTTTTTATTTTTACCTTCTTAATTTAAGTGAATCTTTTACAACTGAAATATGAATAGTGACCTGATATTTATGAATTGTTCATCTATTAAATTCATGCTGTATACTGCCATCTGTCACTAAATTCTTTCATCATAATTTAATTTTTTTTTTATTATGTTATGTCTGATAATTATTTAAGTCATATTTTTTTAGTTAAAAATAAACGTTAATTTTATTTCAAACTTAAATGTATCTTTATTTGCCTTTACACTTTTACACTTTTCTTTGTCACTATCCTGCCATGGTTACCTACATCCAGGCATGAGATTCTTCCACAGATCCGTGATTTTCTGCTTTTCTGTCATTTTCTGCTTTTTTCACGTTTCTTGCAGGAGTGATTTGCTCCGAAATTTTAAAAAATCGGTCATCAATTTGAAAATTCGGACATAGGATCGTGAAAAAAAACTCAAATTTCATCTATGCATCGTGGAAAAAACTCAAATTTCGTCGAAAGATTGCGTAAAAACGTGAACTGTGTCAAAGGATAACAGGAAAAAATTGGAATTTCGTCAAAGGATCGCAGGAAAATCACAAATTTAGTCAAAAGATCGCGAAAAAAATGCCCATTTCGTAAAAAGATCGTGTAAAAAACTCCAATTTCGGGAAAGAATCGTGAAAAAATTCAAATACCGACAAAGGATCACTAATTTCGTCAAAAAATAGTGGGGAAAATGCAAATTCTGCCAAAGAATCGTGGGAAAATGCGAATTTCGTTCAAAGGATAGCTAGAAAAACGTGAATTTTGGCAAAAAATCGCGAATTTCCTCAAAAATAGCGGGAAAAACGCAAATTCTGTCAAAGAATTGCGGGGAAAATGTGAATTTTGGCAAAAGATAGTGGGAAAAACGTGAATTTCAGCAAAAGATCACAGAAAAACTCTAATTTTGACAAAAGATCATGGAAAAAACATAAATTTTGGCTATAGATGGCAGGAAAAATGCGAATTTTGGCAATAGATCGCGGAAAAAATTCAAATTTCGGCAAAAGATCGCCGAAAAAACGTGAATTTTGTCAAAGGATAGCGGGAAAATCCAAATTCTGTCAAAGAATCGCAGAAAAAACACTAATTTCAGCAAATAATTGTGAAAAATGTGCTGCAACATTGTTTTCACCAAATTTTTTTGCAGCTGAGTGACAGGTTAAACATCAGCTTGTCATGTTTAACTGATGTTTTGAGTGAAAGCTTGGTAAAATTTGAATTGGACAACTAGCTAAGATTGCTGTGTAAAACATTCCATCAGAATTATGAACTTAAAATAGAAACATTCAGTTTAGAATTACTTATAGTATTTGCATAAATTATTGATTCTTAGCCTCCCCCCTCTCGAAATAAAGCAGCATTTAAACAAAAGTATTGACAATTTTATTTCGAATAAAATAACCTTATTTAAAATAGCACACATTCAAACGGCATTATTTAAAATAATTTCTCTCCCGTTTCATGCACTTTTCCTCTTTTTTTTTCTTTTTGCAATCTCATGCCTGCCTACATCACTTCAAATTAAATATCTTCCTCACTCTGCTACAATTTTAATCATTTTAGACCGGTCCTGGTTTCCGGGCCAAGAACATCATCAAAGGGACGCGGAAAAAAAAAAATGTATTTTGCCAGAGTCACGTAAAAGACATGAATTTCGTCAAAATAAAAAGCACGAATTTCATCTATGGATCTGGTAAAAAAATGCCAATTTCCCCCTCTCCCATTTTTTATACAGATTTCTCCCCCTTAACTCTGGTTACTGATTACTTTCATTGAAACTTGGCAGCTCTGCTAATAAAATAATAAATCGCTCTGTCTGTCTGTGTGCGATGGCTAGCAAAATCTACCGCACATAGAAGCCTGAAAATTCAGGAGTGATTAGTCCAAGACAGGCCCTGATGCACCTGAGGCTCAGATTTTTAATTTTTTAAGGGCTGAGTCCCTTGGGCCCCTTTAAGTTTTCACGCACTAAATTGTTTATGACATGCCTCTTTCGTATCCAATCTTCTTCGTTTTGGGGGGTGAATTCTCCTTTCAGTTTCTTCCCTATTTCTCAATTTCAATTAAGATCCTGGCACCCTTGCAAGGGGCCCTGTACTGGGCCCCTTGCAAGGTAAGGGCCCTTAAAGGGGCAAGAGGCCTTTAAGGGCCCCTTGCCTCTTTTTTCTCTAACAAAATCTTAGGTTCTCCAGCTGTTACATGAACGACAAAAAAAAATATTTCAGACTTCAACTACCACCAATTTTGAATATAAATCATCTTCTTGGGCCCTTGTTGTATCTTCTTTAAAAATGATCCGAATTCCTTGCAATTTTCTTTACCATAGTCTTGACGTTTTAGTGCACTAAATTGATAATAACATGCCTCTTTTCTATCTGATTTTTTTCATTTTTGGGGTGAATTCTCCTTTCAGTTTCTACCCCATTTCAACATTTCAGTTAAGACCCTGGCACCCTTGCAAGGGGCCCGGTACAGGGCCCCTTTAAGTTTTAGTGTACTAAATTGTTAACAAATTGCTTCTTTTTTATCCGATCTTCATTTTGGGATACTTTCTTCATTTAGTTTTTCTCCTGTTTCTACATCCAGTTAAGACCATGGGACCGCCTAGGGTCCCATAGGGCCCAGTCCAGGGCTCCTTAAATTTTTTGTGTGCCATGTGTTTTCCATTGTGCCATTGTTTCACACCATAATTTTCTGACCTTCACAGTGCGTCTTTTTAATGCGATTATTTTGATGAAATTTGCTATTTTTTCACAATTTTTTGACGAAATTAGCTATTTTTTCACAATCTTTAGATGAAATCTGCTATTTTTTTGTGGCACTGTTACGAAAATCGCATTTTTTCTGCAATATTTTGATGAAATTTCAACTTTTTTTGTGATCCGTTGATGAAATTCGGCTTTTTCTCGCAACTTTTTGACAAAATTACACAACCCGTGGGACGCGTAGGAGCAATTTTTTGTGTCCTGTGTCCGATTTTTCATGTAATTTGCACGATATAGCACATCCACGGAATTGCTGGAGGTTTAAAACCTAATATTTTGAAAGTTGCTAATTTGAACAATAGTAAGATGATTTAATGGAGATAAAAAAAAAAAAAAAAATAGTAACATGATTGCAGATTTTATGTATAGTATTACATGTTTTTTTATTTTACTGGGTTCATACTTATTAGGAGATTATAGGGTTCAGGGAATAATGCAAAAAAATTCTCCAAACCTGGAAAAACCTGGCAAGATGATTGGCTACTCTGGGAAATTGAGTGCAGTCGCTGCTATTCACATGCTTTGTGATATCATAATGAAATCAAACTAAGACATGCCTTTTAACATCGTGAGATATAGAATTGGAAACTAGCCACTCCACCTTACAGATTATATTTAATCTTTGTTCTTTCTAAAGTCTGGCAACACCCATTTAGTCATTAGGACATGCCTTGTAACATCATGAGGTTTAAAAACTGTTCAAGAGGAGCTTAACAAAAAAAAAGGACATTTTAAAATTGATATTGGAATCCTTTATATTATTCATTAGGGTGGATTGAAAAGTATAACAAATTTTTGTTTTTTAATTACTTTTGGCGCAGTGTGCTAAAGTTCTTTTATGTATATTAGTTTACATGGTTTGTTTCATTGAAATCCATTTGTACCTTCTGGTGTCCCAAGTGCCCCTAAAATAGTTAAAAATTTATAACTTTTTTCTTATTAATTTATTTTTTTTTAAATTCTATATGCCGCCAGGTGAAAAAGTTCTGTATTTGGTTACCACGTAATTGTGTAGTTTACATAATTTTTTATCCAAATCCATTCATATCTTTCGGTGCCCCAAGTATAGTTAAATATTGAAATTTTTAAGAAAATTTATTACAAATTTTAAATTTACAAAAATTGTTTACAAATTTGGCAAAGTGTTTAGTTAATAAAGTATAAACTTATAGATAATAATAATTTTATAATAATACATAAAGTATAAATTTAAAAATCAAAGCATTAAATCATAAAAATTACGAGGGTTGGAACTTTAAATTGTGGCAACTATTTATTTAGATGGAATACAAAAGTGAATCATGTCACCATGTTTTACAGTCCTTCAATATAGTCGCCAGCATTGTGTATAACCCGTTTCCAATGATGTGGAAGTCCCAGAATACCTGTAGCAGTGCCTGTTCTGTTGATAGTTCAAATGGACCGGTCTATTGCTGCAAGAATCTCTGGAACAGTTTGGAAGTGAATGCCACTAAATGGTTCCTTCATCTTAGGAATTAAGTCAAAGTCACAAGGGCTTAGATCTGGGGAGTATGGTGGATGGTAAAGCACTTCCCAGCCCCATCGATTGAACAAATCAGTCACAGCTTGCACTGCATGTGGCCGAGCATTGTCTTGCAAAATGATAGGGACATTCTGCAGAAAGTGTCGCTGTTTTTTTTCTCAAAGCTGGTCTGAGATGGTGCTCCAAAAATGAGCAGTAATGCTGTGCATTGACGGTCTACTGTGTGGGAACGGTATGTGTTAGGATGACACCATCACAGTCGTACACGAGAATCACCATAACTTTTACATTGCTGGGATTCTGATCAAATTTCGAACTTTGTGGTGACCTGTAATGACGCCATTCGTTTGATTGGCGTTTAGTTTTGGCTGGTGCAATCTGTCCCAAGACTCATCCAGTGTAATGATACGGTGTAAAAAAGTCTCTCCTTTGTGCTCATAGCACTCCAGGTGGGTTTGAGCAACATCGTATCATAGCCATTTCTGCATTTCCGTCAAATGATGTGGAACCCATCATGAAGCAATTTTTCTCATGCCTGGGCATTCCTTCAAAATGTGCAGCACAGTTGTCTGTGCAAATCCTGTCTCTTGGGTCAGCTCATGAATCGTTTCGCGTCAATCACTGTCCATTAGTGCAGCAACAGCATGTACTTCTGCTTCGCTGACACTTGGAAGACCTGGCCGATGCATGTCTGCCACATTTTGGCGTCCTTCATTGAAGGCTTTTACCCATCTTGCTACAGTTCTGTAAGGCAATGCAAATTCCCTGCAAGCCTCTTGAAGCCCCAGATGACATTGTCATGCTGTACGATCACTGGCGTATTCAATTTCTATCCAACTTCGTTGTGCTTGTTTTGAAAACATTCTGACAACATTTACTTTAGACTGCAAACTAATACAAGGATCAGTTCTTCGCATCACTCTGCATGCGCGTGACATAGGGAGGACAAATCTTTTTGCTGAGAAGTAAGGTAGGTATGTAGCTCACTTGTGGTATATGTGACATTCTTTGGTTTTTTTGCGTAGTGTTTTTTTTTACAACAGTGTCGGCACTATTAAAGTTCCAACCCTCGCATAAAAATTGAACTTGCATAGCAAATTTTTTACTTCTTTTGCTTTGGAAATCTACATATTTCTAATCCTTTTTAGTATTAAAATGTTTGATAAAGCTTCTTGATTTTATTCAATTCAATATGAAACCATATCTCTTTTCTTATCCAGATACACTTTCTGATGCCTCAGATACTATAGGCAAATGCATCTTTCAACAGCTTGGGCATGACATGGATATTTTGACCTTTCCTACTTTAACCATGGGCTCAATTTTTCGCAAGGTACATTTATCGAAAGAGACGGTTCAAAACATCCAATTTGTTGCCAGTTAATAATAATCATTTACTTTAAAGTGCATTTTTGGTTCTTGGAAAATTCTTACTTTTGGTGATCCTCTACTTTCATTTCTAGCACAAATTAGCTTTCGTATTGCTGAAGACCTTATTTGCTCTCTGTTATCTGCGAGCATTGAAAATAACAAATTTTCAGGATGACCAAAAAAAGCTATTTCGTTGAACTACAGAGTCTACTATCTTTCTTAGATTGGGTTCCAAATATCTAGAAAATGGGATAAATTTCCAAATATGCCTCGCTACTTCAATTGGTAAAATTTGACATAAAAAAAAAAAATAAATAAATAAAAATTTCTCTACAGCTGGTTATTATTTTAAAGTGTTATTTAAGCCTTTATTATTAACTACTTTACATATTTAAACGATAAAACAATATCTTTATTCTGTATAATTGGAGCAAAACTGACAACTTTCAACAAAACACCATTGCCACTCTATTATGGTATACAATGATTTGTTGTTTTGAATGCAGCTCTTACCTATTTGCTCTCAGAACTACCCAGGTTAGAGATCTGCATGAGCTGGCCTGCGTGGGCTCAGGCCTATTTTTATTCACGGCACTTGGGCTGGGATGGACCTGGTCTCACTCCTTTTTGACTGAGCCCGGGCCATACTTTTTCTGAAGGGCCGGGCTTAACTTATTTTTTCTGTACAGAGCTTGGACTGGTTTCATTCCTATTCTTCATGGCCCAAAATTTTCAGTCCTAGTTTTGACCCATCCCGTATGAAAATCATTGTCTCAGCGTGGCTTGGTCCATTCAAAAATCAGTAAAATTAGGCCTGGCCCAAAATTTTTTGCAAAAAATGCACACATTTTTAAATCTTTATTATTCTACACTTATAAACATTAAAATTTATTATTTTTAAAGAATAGTAGATTTATACGCTTATTAAAATATGGGGCTGTTCAAATATTACATAAGCATGTTTTTGACAATTTTTGACCCCCCTCCCCCCTTGTCAGCAAAAATAAGCAAATCACAAACTCCCCTCTTAATTACGTAAGAAAATTGAACCCCCCCCCCCACACACACACACACACACACTTTTTTTAACAGTAATAACTTAATTAAAAAAAATTAGGACTTAATTCAAATTAAAAAAAGTTTTACTCGACTTAAAAAAAAAAAAAAATGCTTGTTTTATTTCCTTACAATTCTATTTAAGAAAATTTCATAGATCACAATTTTAGAAGAACTTAGCCATTTGTAAAATTTAAATTTGAACATGCCCATATCTATTCAGATGCTGACCACTGCTGCTCAAGCCATTTTTCCATATCTGTTATGATATTGGTTTCCAGTTTTACTTGATTATCTTCATCGCTTTCTTTGCAGGTGCAATCTTGATGAACTTCATCTTCATTGATCCACTCAACATCTTCCATATCTTCCACGAATTTTACGATGCACATAAGTTCATTTACTCGACGAGCAGCAATTCTCAATGGTCATATAAGGCTGGCCTTCTCGCTTTTTTCATTGTGTTGAATTTTTTTGTGTCTGCTTGCTGTCTTCTGAGATGCATGATATTGGCCACAACTTCCACAAGTTCTTGCAGATAATTGCAACTTTATGGAGGGGCAAAAATAATCATACAGCATCTTTAAAAATCCCTTTGCTGTAATATTCAGATTTAAGGCCAGGCAGAGACTTAAATATATAAATTCCCCCTCCTCACTTATAATGAAGTCATTTGACGATTGTATCATTTTAATTGGAGGAGGAATGAATTGTCCTTTTAATATAAGAAATAATCCACTACGTGCAGGAGAGCAACAATTCTTTTCTTCACATTTTACAATTTGCAGCAAGTATTGACTTTCTTGTACGTGCTTCAAATACCAATCTAAGTCATAACCAAGAGAGTCTGGTTCACCTGAATCAACATATGTGGCAGTAACAGGATAACCGTCAATGTTTAATGAGTTCTAGATATCTGTGAGAGTTTTACCAGCATATGCAAAGTTATTTCGCTCCATTTCTTCATCAATAGCGCAACCGTTCTCATCGAGATGGGAACCATAATGGTCATGAGGGTGTATAAGACCAGGCAGTTCTCGACTGAGTGATGCCAGATCATTATAGGTATTTCAAATATAGTATGCCATCATTTACTATATTTCATTTCTTGCATTTATTATATGCTGAGAAGCTGTCTGTTTAATGTGATGGCGATCATCAAAGGGTATTGCAATCATAATTTGCTCTCGGCGTGCAAAGTAACAATTATCCTACATTTTCTTAGTATGTGTTCTATGCCATTTTCTGTGTTCTTAGTAGCAGAATAATAACTCATATGTTTTTATATCCCTTCTTTAGATGTGGATTACATTTTGTGTAAACCACCTTGGGTCATAAACTTGGATTACATACTTTGTGAGACTCTGATGGTCCATCAGTGCTTTTATAAAGGTGGAAAATTTTATTGGCCTTTGTGAGCCATCTTGCATGGGACAAGTTTTCTGGGTTCTTATTCGCGAGTTCTTCTGAGAAATATCTTGATGAAATAGCTTTGCAGATATCCAACAGGTATTTCTTGTCTGTGCTGATTTCCATTTACTTGATAAGGATTCCAAATTACTCTCTAAGTGTACAAAAATCACAATAGCAAGTGAATGGCAAAGATTTTCCTATTTCTCTGATGAATCCATGTTGGTCAGAATTTTCCTTATCGATCTTGTCTAATAAAAGACGTAGAGGAAATTCACTGGAGTGGAAGTAGCATATGATCCATTATAATGGTTCATTTTAAACTTGTCCTACAAAAATGGCTCACAATGGCGAATAGAATTCTCTGCCTTTAAATGAGCACTCATTGCCCATCAGAGTCTCTACATTCACTCACAAAGTGCCAAGTAATCCAAGTTTATGCCCAGGATGATTTACCAACAAATATAATCCAGATTCAGAAGGAATCTAAAAGCTTATTGGAAATTACTCGACTACTGAACAACACAGAAAACAACATAAAACACATACTAAAAAAAGTTATTTAGAATAATAGTTGCTTTGTCCACCAAGAGCAAATTCTGATTGCAATGCTCTCTGACGATCACAATCACATTAAACAGTTAGCTTCTCAGCATATAATAAATGCAAGATGTAGAGTAAATGATGGCATACTCAAAGTTGGAATATCTACAATCAACTTTGAAGCAGATCATTTTATAAAAAATCGAATCAATTGAAAAAATGTTTCGGTAACAGAACTCCCAATCAATAAGCATAAATTGGATGCAATTTTGGTGAAGATAATAGATGGCTGAAAATATTCCATTAATAACGTCCCCCCTGCATTACTCTGCTTGAGAAATATACATGGATGAGGTCACAGCAGCATCATTTAAAGTCTGTGGATACAAAGAAGAGATGGATTATATCGATACACAGAAAACTTATGTCAGTCATTGATAAAAAATCACTATTCAATGTATAAATAAAATACTGTGTCCAGGTAGTTGGATGGGTGGGACATGAAATGCAGCCACTTCCGTGTGGTATATCCTGGGTAGTTTTCAAAGCAACTAGGTAAGAGTTGTATTCAAGACACTCATTCGTTGTATGCCTCAATAGAGTAGCAATGCCATTTTTCTACCAAAAGTTGTCAGTTTGCTCCAGTTATACAGGATACAGATACTATTTTACTGCTTAAATATGTTAAGTATTTAATAATAAAGGCCTACATAATACATTTAAATTATAACCAGCTCTATAGGAATTTTTTAGTTTGTTTGAAAAAATGTCAAATTTTACCCCAAATTTCGACTTTTGGACCAAAGGCGTAGACCCAAGCCATTTTTTTTCATTGGTAAAATTTCTTGCAGTTGATGTACTTGTACTTATATAAAGGCAATTTTTGGCCCCTACCCATTATTTTTTTCGCTCCACCCTATTGCATTTGCTGTCATAATATATTGTGAGAATAATATATAATGCGATTCTCAGATGGATTTTCTGTGACCACATACAACCTTAAAATTTTACCTGCAGTTGTTAGCCATCTTGAATTAACAATTGAATGAGTTTTTTTAATGCCGGGTTAGAACCACATTCACCACATGATATTGCTATGCAAATATATAAATACTGCTGATCATTGCTGAGAGCCACTCTAACTATGTTACCTGGCACATTTTCCACACTTATTGAAGAAAAGGAAGATACAGGTAGCTCCTTGCAGGTTTTCATTGCTGTACTAATTGGCCCACAAAGGTCTGAAAGACCAATTGTTAAGAATTTAGTAAATGTCGTGAAGGCGAAGGCAAACAAAAGCACCATTGTAAGTGTATGCATGTGCTGTGTGTAAGGGTATGCACGCAGGGTGTATGCATGTGTAAGGGTCTATTAAGTCCCAGCTCCATCTGGTGAATAATTCCTCCTTTGTTCTGTCACATGGAATTATTGTAAGCCCATATAATTGTATGCCATTTGGTAAGAAAAAAAAAAAAAAAGATTATTGCTTCTTTTATGAGTTTAGCTTCTCCTGTTGCAACTGTAACATGTCCAATATACAGTGAGTCAGGTTCCTTTAAAAGAGTATAATGTTCTTCCTTTGTGGTTTTTGTGTCGTACTTTGTGTCCTTCATCACTTGCACTTTGTCTTTTCTATATAGTATAAAGAATAATTTTATACATTTAATAATAAACGATAAATGAATTTTCATCCTCTGGCTCTACTTTTTACGCTATGCAAATGATTCTTTAACTCTTTTTTTTTTACTTATAATTTTTATTTAAAAATTTGTATAAAAATCGATTTTCAGGAAATATTTCAGTGCCTTGTGAAATTTATCAAAGTTAATTTTTTGCATGTATGCCAGTATGCTTAAAAGACAATCTTCACCCTCCTGCCAAAAGAAATTTAATAAAAAATTATAAATTTTCATAAAAATTTTAATTTTTAACTATTTATGTGGAAGTTACTTGGGGTGCCGGAAGATATGAATGGGTTTTAATTTTAAAAAAAACATGTAAACTAATATATATAAAAGGCAGCTTTTGTACCCTGCGCCAATTCGATTATCCATATTTCGTTTTTTCGATCCATCCTATTACTCATGCTTTTCAAAGAGTTAATAAAATCACAAAGTGGAGATTAAATTAATTTCTTGCAGCAATCAGGGGAGGGAGAGCTTTTCAGAGCCATCTTCATTCATGGCTAAAAGTACCATTACCTGTACTTCTGCTTATTCTGCATTCGAGTTCCTTAAATGTAGCCTGTTTGGTAAACATTGAAAAAGTCCTGTTTCATCAGCATTAAAATCATCCATTGGCTTATATTCTTTTATGATAGAAGGGATGTCTTTTATCCAATCTTCAGAAGCCCTTTGTGATTACAGTTACACTTTCATTGCAAAGTTATTTAGAAACAATATCAAGTACTTTTAAAGCTATCAGTTCAGCTGTTGCCTTTGAAATCTTCCCCATGGGTCATTCCATATCAAATCAACGAAAAAAAAAATGCAATTTTTGGAACTTGACATCTCAGATTTCTATAATTTTTGGTTTATAGTTTGTATCCATGGAGTATATAAAAAATCTAATTTTTTTTTTCCTTAGCAGTTTTTTTTTTTTTTTTTTTTTTTTACGGAATTTTAAAAATGGCCAAAAGTACTGAATTTAAGCAAATTCTCAATCGCAAAATCCTCTACAATTCTTTAACAAATTGGGCTAGAGAGTTAAGTTGTATCTTCTTTGAAAGCTCTTTTTATGGGCTCTAATATGATATGCAACACTAACTATTTTGAGTAAAATAATTTTTTTGACAAATTTTCAAAATTTTCAAAAACACCATTTTTAATTTTTTTCAAAAAAATATATGTTGATCTTTGACTTTTTGACTACAAGTATGCAAAATTTTAAGATGGAGAAATGATGGGATTTCGAGCTATTAATTTTTTTTAATAAGAATGGTTTATTGAAACTTTTCAGGTAACTGGTTCCTTATACCTGGAAATAAGGAGTTCTATATTTCTACTCTTTTTATAAGAAATTACTTGAAAGAATATAAGTTGAAACTGGTGTGACACAATCAGAACTAAAAGATCTTAAAACACAATTAAAATAATAATAATAATGGTGTTTTAATAAGATTTTTCTGATCTTATTTACTTGAAATTCTAATATCCTTGGATGTCTTACTTAATTACAGTTTTACTTTCTTGTTTCTAGTTTTGGTTTCAGTTGATTGTAGTCATTCAGGTGGAGAGGCTTTTTATTTTAGTTTTGGTTTAAGTATGAATTTAATGAGACAAGCCAATCAGAGAGGTGTTTTCTTTTTTAGTTTAGGTTTGTATTACAACTGCACTGCAATTTTTTTACTTGTCCACTCAGTGATAAAAATTCTACATTTTAACAGTTTTTGTAAAGGTGTGTCCTACTTTAATTTAACTAAATAAATTTATAATTAAAAAAAAATGTTAAATTTAAAAAAATAACAAATTTATTAAAATTATTTGGAATTTTTTTCCCTTTGTAATGAAGTCGCTAATTTGTAGTTACAGTAAATAATAGTATCATATAAATCTCCTCTCCTCTGGAATTTTCACTTTGCCACCTTTTCTCTGCCAACATATATGTGTAAAATTATATATAGATATTAAATATTTTCTTGTATTTTTTTAGTAATAATAATTAAGTAATCTACATACCCTCCCTCATAAAAAAATTGCAGAAGGCTATCCAAACGCAGATTACCCCCACCCTCCCTTTCTCATTAGTTAATGGAAATTATCTTCTTTCTGTAAAAATCACTTTTGCGACCCCCCTCCCCTCCCCGGGAAAAAAAAAATGTCTATTGAAATACAGAAGATTCTTCACTTTCCCCTCCCATCCTATCTAAATTCTCTATTTTCATGGTTTTCGCCAAACTTAATTCCCGCTAAGAAAAGACAAAGCTCTGACCAATCAGATATGTTTCGCAGTATCTACGCAAATTTTCATTCATCCAATTCCAAATCGTCTGACACATTTCCAAATCTTTACTTTTTTGTATATATAGAAGGATAACTTTAATAAACCAGCTTCATTTTTCTTGAATAAAAGGCTTTAACAAAGAAGTCCTTCAATTACTACTATTAAGAATGTCAGAAGATAAGAAAAGCTGGGCATTATTTTCTTTTAAATGCTGCAATCCCTATGAAGAAACAATTCATTCAAAATCAGGCAAATTTAGGAATATAACAACTTGGATGTGCAGTTTAGGATTTAATATTCAAAGGGGCATGAAAATATGTGATGGCTGTAGAATTAAACTATCAAAAGATAGAAGTGCTAAGTCAAAACACTCTTCACTTATTTGAAAACATGTGCTCGGTTATCTTAAACCTATGGGCAGGTTATTTTCGAATTTCTCGTTTAAATTTGAATATTTTTAATCTTTTTTTTTTTTTTTTCCATAGGATAGCTGAGGTCAATCTTTAATTGGGAAATTTTGTACTTTTTCGATTTTGGTTGCAGATTTTTATAATAAAGATACTGTCACTTTCAAAACTAGTTCCGAAAGTGAAAGCACCTTTATTAAAAAAATCTGCAACTGAAATCGAAAAAGTAAAAAATGGCCATAAGAGAGATCGACCTCAGCTATCCTATGCCCCCCCCTCCCCGAAAAAAAAAAAAAAATCAAATTTAAACGAGAAATTTGAAAAGAGTCTGCCCATAGGTTTAACATTACAGAGTAGATGCTTTCAAGTGAGTAAAGAGTCCCCTTAAGGGCAAATTATATAATTATATTTTGAGAAATATGTTTTAGAAAATTTTCCATTCCTTAGAACTAAATTTGCTTACCATCAAACTCTGAAATTTTTAATGAAAAAGAAGTGTGAATTATATATGGAAAGAAATTGTACAATTGTTGATTTTCTCCTGATACTTGAAAATTTTCATGTATAACTCACATTTAAAAATTAATAGTTCAAAACCCCATCATTTCTCCATCTTGAAATTTGGCACACTTGTAGCCAAAAAAAGATTAAAGTATATTTTTTTGAAAAATTAAAGATGGTGTTTTTGAAAAATTTAAATAAAAAAATTTTGAAAATTTGTCAAAAAATTTATTTTATGGAAAATAGTTAAGTGTTACATATCATATAGTCATATGTCATATAGTCATATATATCATATCAGTGTTGCATATTAAAGCCCATAAAAAGAGCTTTCAAATGAGATATAACTTAACTCTCTAGTCCAGTTTGTTAAAGAATTGTATAGGATTTTGTGATTGAGAATTCGGTTAAATTTGGTACTTCTGGCAATTTTTAAAGTTCTGTAAAAAAAAAAAAAAAAAAAAAAAAATTGATTTTTTATATACCTTATACCGGGTGTCCCAAAAAGGACTGACTGATTTTAAAATTCAATAACTTGCACACGGTGACAGATATTTAAAAAATTCTTGCAGGAGGGTTGTGCATAAGGTCAAAAGTTTTATTACAGTGATTTTCGATTTTAGTTCGAATTACAAACAATAGATGGCGCTGTAAGCAATAGTCGCTAAATACAGGCTCGATTTCTGGTCCTTTTTCTTGTTCCATGCTGAAAAAGGAGATGGAAATGTATTATCCGGGCCACGAAGTACCAAAAACCGAGCCTGAATTCAGCGTCTATTGATCGCAGCGCCATCTATTGTTTGTAATTCGAACTAAAATTGAAAATCACTGTAAAAAAACTTTTGACCTTATGCATAACCCTCCTGCAAGAATTTTTTAAATATCTGTCACCGTTTGCAAGTTATTGAATTTTAAAATCAGTCAGTCCTTTTTGGGACACCCGGTAGTTACAAACTATAAGCCAAAAATTATAGAAATCTGAGACGTTGAGGTCCAGACCCCACATCGATTTGACATGGAATGACTCCCACGACCAAGTTCTTAAGCTAAAGCTTCAGCTTTTTTTTTAAAGCATCATTCCACTGATTGAAACTCCTTGGTTTCTATCTATATCAATTAAACCGTTTCCTGACACATTCTTCCACATTGGAAAAAGTACAATTTCGACTTTTTTTCCTTTGAAATTTTTTCTCCTCTATTTCCCTGTTTTTAATTATTGTTGAAAGAGTACTAGATGGAACACCAAACATCACACAACTACTTCACTTTCTTCATTAGCGTATTTTTGCCCAAAAATGTCAGGGTTTTCATTATTGTTTCAATTGAAAGAAAATAAATTTTTTTTTACACCTGCCATGTTACTTTCCTTTCATAAATCTAATTGTGCAATGCTTATGGATTGCCTTACAAATCAACATCACCAGAGCAGAGTACACATAATGAAATGAATGTTTCCTCCTAAAGTCCTGGCTTTTTTTCTGTGGAAACTGACCCCTGCAGAAGGTGTTGTCCTGTTCGTCAATCCTCCCATTGTCAGAGTCCCTGTTCCCTTGGTTGAGGGGAGTGAATTTCCAGGAAGAACAAATTTTCCTGTCTGTCCACATCCTGCTCTAAACAACCATAAGACAACATGTTTGTTGCGATTCAAGGACTGTTTCGTGTTAGTCCCCGGTACAGTATGCTATTTCTTTCTCCCAGCTTATTTTGTGTCATCTTCAAAAAATAACGTTACCTTATAGAAGCCAGCCGTAAAACAAAACAGTATGATTAAATACTCTATAACAATTTTTTTAACTGCAGCATTGCACATTTCAACTTTTATACTGCCGTATTGAAAAAAAAAAATACTTTTAAAGCAATTTTTTTTAAAACTGCATCTTCATTTCTTTTTGAAATATTAATTTTTTTGTAGTTTTTGAAGCCATTTGCTTAATATTGGCAACGGAAGTACTACATTTCTATAGTAAGTAAAGGAAAAATAGTTGTAAAATATTAATTATATATTTTTGTTACCATTTTTTCATAATAACCGAAAGAAAATGTAATTAAAATACATGCTATTTTGAAAAAATATAAACGAAGGATTTCTGTTAAAACATGGAGCTATTATAAACTATATTTAATTTTAAGTATCTTATATTAATGTTATGAACAAATGAAGGCCTATGAATCATTAGACAGCCGTTTTTTTTTTGTTTTTTTTTTTGATCAAGTTTCTTTAATGACAGCATCTTTTTGCTGCAATTGTGTATTATTTCGCGATATTGACGTCCTATGCCTACTTTACTGAAGATGTTTAAGAGTGGATCGTAAATGTGGAATTCTTAAGCAGATGCAAATGACGTCATTTTACATAAAATAAAAGCGTGGGCTGTAAGTCTTAAAATTGAAATATGTTTTGTACTATTTATATATACATATATTTTTTTTCATCGGGGGTGACACTAAATTCTGAAAAAGCAGAATTCTTGTTTTCTAGTCTATAACTTCTATTGTCAAAGGGTGATCATTCAGTTTTGAATTTGTAATTGACACTTTAGTCCGAAATTAGAGATATATAGGTTTTGGGAGAAAATCTCCTGAGATAAAAGAAGATAAACGTAGGAGATTGAACTCATGTGATAAATACGTTGAATTTAGATTGCAAATGCAGGGAAATTTATAAATTTTGTGAAAGAGAGATTTTTGAGAGTCAGGTTTGACTGTGTATGTTTATTAATTTACAAAATGAAATTACAGTAAACTCTGTCTAAGACAGAATTGATCAGGACTGAGAAAATTTTCCGTGGTAGACAATATTCCGCTTATGCAAAAAAGCTCCCCCCCCCCCCCCCCCAAAAAAAAAAAAAAAAAAAAAAAAAAAAACTCGATGATGATCTTTCATTGATTTTCCTGACTCGAAAATCAGTTGAAAACTGAAATTCGGAAAGATCTTTTGTCTTTATAGATAAATGAGAAACGCTATTCAATTCTTAGTACTGCTGTAATACATGCGAATTGAAAGTTTACACACACACGAAAATAAATAAATAAATAAACTTCGAGAATGAGACAGAACGCTATAACTTTGAATTTGAGTACAACCTTAAAGTATAATATATTGTACTTTCGAAAATATATATTTTGATAAATGTTCATTCTACTAGAAATATTAACTTTTAAATGGAAATTTGCATATGAAAAAATGGCATAAGAATAAATTCCTTAAAATTTAATCAGTTTCTGTTCTTTTGAATTAACTTTTTTCAAAATATTACGGAATTTAGCTAACATGCTCGACATTGAGTATTTAACTTATCAGTCTTAAAGTTTAATAAACAAAATGCCTTTCATTTTTAAATTATCCTTTTTTCTGCTTTATGCAAAATTTAGGTTTCGTTGGGACCTTAAAATCCTTTCCGTTTCCGCCTTATGAAGCATGAATTAATGTAATTTTATATGGGTTCGCCAGGACTTGAAAATTTTTCTGCGGTAGACAGATTTCTGGCTTATGTAGAGTCCGCCTTAGACAGAATTTACTGTAACTTGAAAGGAAACACTCATGTCACCTCTAAATGAAGTATTTCTTTTCTGTCTGACTTTAGTTCAATTTAATTTCAATCAGAGGGGAATTCAAGAGTATTTAAAGCTTTCTGATTTTTATATTCAAACTGGCATATAGGATATAATTTGTTGCCACTTACTTTGCAAGAGATGTACGATGGTTGAGGTACAATGTTCTTGATGACTTTTTATCTAGTATGATAAACATTGCTCAAGAAATGAGTTCTTGACATAACTCATTGATAGTATGTCAAGACATATACATTAGGGCAGAGCGTAAAAAATCGTTTTTTCGAAATTCTTTTTCCGCTAGTGCGGAAAAGTTGTGGAGTAGTGTCAGAAATATACTCATGAAATTTCAAAATAATCAATAGATAGCTTCGGGTTCCAGTTTTGCGTTTAAATATGCAATTTTAGCTGAAAATGTTGTAAATTTTCACCTTTCAGTAATATTTTTAACTCACAACTTTTTCTTCGCGCTAGCACGGAAAAGTTGAAAGAATATATAAAGAACATAAGTCCAAAATTGTAGAGCAATTAATAAATATCTTGCAATTCCACTTTGGGATCTAAATATGGAAAATTATCCGAAAATGATGTGCATTTTCACATTTTACTGATTTTTTAAATTTCCGATTTTCTATTTCCTCTAGCACGGAAAAGTTGGAAAAATATACAAGAAAGATAAGTGCAAAATTTTAGAATAATCAATAAATATCTTCCGGTTCTCCTTTGGGTGTCTAAATAAGAGAAATTATGCAAAAGTGAAGAAAATTTAGGGTTGAAATATAGAAAAAAAATGGAAAACCTTTGCATAAAAATTTATTTTGTGTTTGTTCGACAAGTGAGTGGTAATCGGAGGTTCCGTTAGTTGGTAATTCTGGCAGTCTATGAGATCCAAGTAAGATTTAGCTTTAAAGTTAAGTGCAGGAATTTGGAACACATGAACTTCTGCTCTCGTTTTTTCTCTTGCTTTCAAAATCCTACGTAGCACAAGTTTTCACACATTCTGGTTTGGGATGACAAGCATTGCAAGAATTTTTGATTCAGGATGTTAAAAGTAACCATTTCTCTGGATGACGTGATCCACAACTAGCTTCAGATTATCTGCAAGATAATGTGAAGCTTGAATTGTTTCCCAAAGATTTCGTGCTGCCTCTGTGCAATTGGCATGTGATTTGATTGTGAGTTCACCATTGACTGAGTTTATCATAAAAGTTTACACACCTGCGTGGTTCATAATCTAATCACTTGCACATTGCACAGATGGAGCAAGAAATCTTTGGAAAACAATTCAAGCTTCATGTTATCTTACAGATGATCTGAAGCTGTTGTGAATTGCGTGATCCAGAGAAATGGTTACTTTGGTCATCTTGAAGCAATAAGCCTTGCAATGCTTGTCATCCCAAACCAGAACGTGCGAGAACTTAGAATTTTGAAAGCATGGGAAAAATCGAAAGCAGGAGTTCGTATGTTCCAAACTTCTGCACTTAACTTTAAAGCTAAATCCTACATGAATGTCATAGACTGGAGAACTGCCAACTACCGGAACCTCCAAATACCACTCACTTGTCGAACGGACACATAATGCAACTGATAAAATCTGGCGAATGTCCAGTATCGGCATTGGGAAACATAAACTTTCCATGCCACACTCAATGTGTTGAAATGGGAGTAAAAACTGACATCAGAAGCTTCCCTTGCTGTCATCTGAGAGAATAAGCGCGTTAGCTACATCATATCCAGAATGGATTTCAAGGCGTGTCATGCCATCGTTTAAAACCAAAAACCAGTATAAATTGAAAGATATGGAAACAAGTAAATGAAATGCATTTAATGCACATTTGCAACTTTTACTCTGGAACTCCAAATACACTTAGTTATACAAAGTCTGTGTATTGCGTGAATAATAAGATTTGATGTTTAATGTTCATAATTATTATTTACGAATGTCTAATTTTGTAAAAAGAAATGTTTAAAGCTTCCATAAATAAATTTTTATGCAATAGTTTTCCATTTTTTTTTATATTTCGACACCTAAATTTTCTTCACTTTTGTATAATTTCTCATATTTAGACCCCAAAGGGGAACCGGAAGATATTTATTGATTATTCTAAAATTTTGCGCTAATCTTTCTTGTATATTTTTCCAACTTTCCCATGCTAATGGAATAGAAAATCGGAAATAAAAAAAATCAGTAAAATGTGAAATTTACATCATTTTCAGCTAATTTTCCATATTTAGACCCGAAAGTGGAACCGGAAGATATTTATTAATTGCTCTAAAATTTTGGACTTATGTTTCTTATATATTCTTTAAACTTTTCCGCACTAGCGCGAAGAAAAAGCCAGAAGTTAAAAATATTACTGAAATGTTAAAATTTACAATATTTTCGGCTAAAACTGCACATTTAGACCCTAAACTGGAACTGGAAGCTATTTATCGATTATTTTGCAATTTTGTGAGTATATATCTGAGACCATTCCACAACTTTTCCACACTAGCGGGAAAAGAATTTCGAAAAAAAACATTTTTACGCTCCGGCTTAATAAACGTGTGTATATTTGAACCAAAATGATTTGAATGCTTAGTTTATCATTTGCATATGATTAAGATATTTTTATGTTGTTTCTTTTTGGATTTTACGAATTTAACTTGGAAAAGTTTAGATTAACTGTAACAAGTTGCAAATTTAACTTTAAAAATTAGTCTGTTTGCAGAAACTGGATTCTCACTGTAATGTAATTAAAAAAGTTATAAAACATTCCTTAAATATATAAATATTAATTAAATTACAATAAAAATTAATCCTTAAACTGTATTTAGATATTCTTAATTTTTGATATGCCTAATGATTGAGATATCAATAGCCCACACTTTAGTATTCTGTGTTATAGATTCCATGTTTCTGAATAATGTAAATTCATTTAAATTAAAATACAGAAGAAAAAAAAAGTTTAATACATTTTGCAATTTTTCTGGATGCATGCTAAGGAAAATTTTTCAAGTCTATTTTGCTGGATTATATTGCTAAATGAGAGTTATTTGTGTTAAATACCATTTCTCTGCATATTTTAAAATTGTAAATAGTTGATTTTTTATTCCTTTGTTATATCTTGCATATTTTTAAATTGTAAATCGTTGATTTTTTATTCCTTTGTTATATCTTGCATATTTTAAACATTCTTTTTTTTAGACTCTCTGGTGAGTTTGGTTTCACGGTTAGAAAATTCATATAACATAGAATCAGTGTTAGAACCTATTGACATAAAGATATCAGAAGCTATTATGAATTTTCAAGAAAATGGTGCAGCAATATCCAAGAAGGTTTGTTTGTTATTTTTACAATTTTTACAATTTCTAGTATTATTAAATATTATTACAGTTAATTGCATATTTTATGGAGAAGTTAAAAGATAATATTAGAGACTGTCCAATGTTAGGGGCAGAATATACCCAAAATATTGGCTTAAATCTTAATAGTTTCTTCAGGTTTCAAGTCCTATTCTTTTTCATGGTTCATGTATTTTTGAAAAACTCACCATGAGAATTTGGTGATTCTTTCTTTTATGTATTATACTTATTCTAGAACTTTTTTCATGCAATCATGTATATATATATCTGAACTGTCCTTGAAAATAATTAAATAAGTTCTTGAAAATCCTTGAAAAGTGCTTGAATTTTATTTGTTCTCAAGTACATGAACCATGTTTTTGTATGGATCTACCCAGAAACTCAATAACTGTGCTGTACTGCACAGAAACAGTGCTTTTTGTTGAACTCATCCTAAATAGTACATTAGTATGAAATATTCATAGTAAAATTGAAGACTATTCATTTTCCTCTCTAGATTTGTCATGCTTTAGGGTGATGTGTACTGTTTATTTTACAGCAGTGTTTCCTCTAGCCAGATTAAAGAAGGTTAGCTGCACAATTGTCCTTTGGTTTACAAAATAGCACCCTTCTTATCCATAAAACCAAAAAATTTGCACCCTTCTTGTCCCTCAGTCAATGAAAGTGCCCTTACTCTTTTTTGCATTAAAGTTATTTCTATAGTAAAAACTGACTCATTGTGGTCTTGAAAAGAATTCCCTAAATTTTAAATATTAAAAGTAGCTTAATCATCTTGTAGTGAAATTCAGTGATTTATATCAATTTCAATGCATTTGAAGTAGCATAATATTATTAAAATACACTGTAAATGATTTTACTCCATTGACCATAATGTAATGGAATTCTTTTGAGTGCTCCTCTAGATGAACTATTAATGCTACACACTTCATATTTGATACCGAACATGCCATGGTGATCATCATTAACATATATCAGTTGCATGAAAATCTGAGTATATTTACGGGAGTTAGAGTGTGGCCAGGCAGCCAGACAAACCGAATTCATAAACACTTTTTAAAATAAAAAAAATAGTGCTCTTCAGAATTATAGAATGCCTTAAGAATTTAAAAGGAGTACCCTTAAGAATAAAAGAAAGTGCCCTTTTCCCACCAGCAGCACCTTGCCCTTTTTTTAAACATAGGAGAAGCTCTATTACACAGGGTATCTAGCATCCTGGATAACCTGGGAAAGTCATGGAAATTTACCATTTCTGAAGAAAAGTCAGGGAAATTTAAAATTTCTTAGAAAAGTCAGAGAAATTTTAAACTTCTCCAAAAAAAAAAAAAAAAAAAAAAAAAAAAAAATTCAGAATTGTTTTTGAGATTATAAAACTAGATATTTGAAATTACAATGCCAGGAAAATCTAACTTTGCTCTTCATAAGTGCTGTAAAGAGTATTTCAACCTCTCATGCAATTCCTTTTGTTTACATCCTTTCATTCCTTCCTTGTAATGCAGAAATTTTCAATACCAGCTTCACTCTCACTGAATCTTTGTACAGTTTTGTAAATTACTTAGGTCCGTTTGCTTATTTATCTTCATTTAGAAACATTTGTTAGTTTAATTAAGTATTTATAATCCTTGAATTTGGTTAGTTACAGAGCAGCTATATTACTTACAAAGAAAAAAAATTGTATTAAAATACGTCAAAGCAAGCATTTTGTGATTGATATGATAAAGATTTTCATCCTGAATGGAAGATGGATAGAACCTGGTGCTTAAAAATGTATCTCAAAAATGTTTGGCGTGTTAAAAAAGATTCTCATTAAGAAATACAGGAGCCTCAAGTAATTATTATACAACTTTTAAGATTTTTTGTATTTAACAACACAAAATCTCAATACCTGATATATATATATTTTATTGGTATGGAAAACCTAGGATAGCCGTAGAAATTTGTAGCTGAGCTGCGGTAGACACTTTGATACAAAATAGAAATATTGTGTAGTTTTTAATATTTCTTCATATAACTCATCAAAAGTTGGATATTTGGAAATTTTATGTTATCAGTATGGAAAAGTCAGTGAAACTTGTGGCTGAGTTGGAAGAGACACCCTGGTTACAGTATGCTATATTGCCAGTACTCTCAATTTAACACAGATATTTTAAAGCAGCAGGGTAGTAAGCAGGGTTGTCTAGTGTTTATTATGATTTTTTTTTTTTTTTTTTTTTTTTTTTTTTTTTTACACCATGGTATTTATCAACTAGTGGAAAAACATTTTAAAATTTTTTCCTTTGCATCTATGATAATTTATGTACAAGTTTTTATTGGTTTTTTTTTTTTAAATTAAACTAAAACAAATTGTAAACATTTAAACACATTATTAAATTCATAAATTCTCAAAAATATTCATAGAACATGTACATATAAATATGTGTGGCCATTGCAGTGGATTATTTTTTTCAAAATTTTATATGTATTGTCAGATATTTTTGTAATTTGCTGAAACTCGTGAAATCTAAAAATATGTATTTGTCAAAAATATTCATTCATGCTTTAATTTTATTTTTTGAAAGCTGGTAATGGCAATCTTTACAGAAAGGTAATAAAGAAATAATAAATACACTTTTAAAAATAATTAAAATCTTTAGTAATCAAAATTTGTATTGATTGCTATTTTAATTTAGTTTAAAGAAATGAATAATGAATTTCTAAAACGATTTTGTCTTAGACAATAAATACATTCAAAAGTTAAAATAAAAACAATTTTTCTTTCTAATCTGGTTTAACAGTTGACTAAACAAAACTTCCAAGCATGAAATATGAAAATAAATAGAAATTTTTGAAATGCTAAAGTTGAAACAGCCATTACAAAAGTTAGTTAATAATAAACAGTAGTACATTCTAGCAGCCTAAGTCTTTGTATCTTCTTAGCATTCTTATATAAGTTTTGCAGCTTTCTGCAAACAAAGTCTTTTTTGTAGTTTATTGTGGTTGTGGTTATATAGAAAAAATGTGTTCTATTGATGCATGCAGAACTATAAGGCAGGGAATGAAGTTTCATTATCATATGAGCAAGTTCAGATTTGATTTTGTTATTATATAAGGCTTTCCACCAATTTTGGCATTCATATCATTTGTTTTGAAAGAACTTGTTAGAAATGGTTTTGCTTCATATGTAAAAAGTAAATGGAAGAGAATTTGACATAAAATTTATTATCCACATTCTTGCTATTTCCGTCTGTTTTTTTCTTAATATCTGATCATTTTTGTGTACTGAATCAGTTATAAAGGCTGAAAAGGTTGCTGAGCTAAGTTCATTCATTTTATAACCAAATCTTTACGAATATTAAATCCACACAATTTGCTAACTTCAGTCATTCAAAACAAGCATATGCCATTGTTGCATTATCACTTTGGAAGTTGTTTAATGCTTTGGCTACAGGCTGTAACTGCTGAAAGAGTTCTTTCACTTGCTTTAATAAGCTGTAATTTATTAATTAGTCTTTGTTTTTATATCAATATCACTTTTGTGATTCTCACAAATGTAAGAAATGCCGCCATATTCTAAATAAATGTGGATATTCATACTATTTTGATATTTCATCTCATTTCTGTTGGCAACTGTGGTTTCACAGTATTAGAAAGTTTTTGAGCCACGCTGCTGGTTGGCAGTGGTTTTTAAAACATCAGTAGCATATTTAGTAATAGATATTAGTGTGATATCTTGTGTTAACAGGCTCATCCAAGCTGATGTAGGTCCATGACTGATCAAATCCCTTTTTCCAACAACAGTTGATGTAATTTATCCATTTTACTTTCCTTTTCAGTTACAACTGGCGCCACCTTTTGTATTATATTTCTCCTCAACAACTCAATTTTGATAGATTTATCTATCAGTTTTACAGCACTCTTGTTTTTCATTACTTCCACACAGTGGTGTGGGAAAGGTTCATTCCCAGTGGGTAGGTATTTATTTTTTTTTTGCTATATATCGAGGTTGTATTTACCTCCCAAGTCTGAGATAAATACCCAAAAATTAGATATTTTCTTATTTTGCTACAAAATATCAGAATCTTGAAAAAAAAAAAAATCTTGAAATTATAGGTTAGAATGTTTCCAATATGATTGCAACCTTCAGTTTAGTTAAAGAAAAATATTAGCTCATAAAGAAAAATCCCTCCCCCCCCCCCCCAATAGTTCTTTCCTCCTATATTCCCAGTCTTTAATTCTTTAAAATAAATTTATATTACTTTTCAATTTATTGCACAATTCCTTATGTACTTGTTTTCTATTAGATTTTTAAAATTTCTTCTGTATCTGTGATCAAGCCAAAATAATAAAATATAATAAGAAATATAAATTCCTGAATTGTAGTTTTTATTTCCTAAAGGATATCTAAAAATAAATATTACCATTTGAAAATGATCTCGGATATCTAAAAATAAATATTACCATTTGAAAATGATCTCTTCATTTCTCTGTCATATATTTTTTGAAGTTTTTAATTTTAAATTGTTAAAAAATATATCACTTGACACTGTATACAGAGTATCCAGAAATAGATACCCCAATTATAAATTCAATAACATATGCAATAATTCTTAAATAAAAGAAGAAATATTCATATGTGCTATATTTATCCCATAGCTCATAAATTCTGCATACAGTAATTAAGAAAAATAGTTCAGAATTTCATCAATAGATGGCTTTCTCAAACTGTAGTAATGTTCCATATGAAGCTGCATCAAAAGTGTCTCAATTTTTACTTTTTATTTTATTTAGTCACTGAATCAAGAAAGGTTTGCATTAGGAAGTTCTTAGAAAATTTGAGCAGTGTCATCTATTGATGAAAATTTGGAATTATTTTTAAAATTTCTGTGTACAAAATTTATAAGCTACCAATAGCTGTCAACTGCTGCATTTTTTGTTAACAGTAATCTTTGCCTTATTTTGTTGCAGAAATCTGCAATTAAACATGACAGAGATTACTATTTGAAAAAAATGCTGCATTGGCAGCTATGATTACCTGATAAATATGTCAGTTATTTCATCTTCATTATAATTAAAGAATTATTGAATGTTAAGGTGAGTTGGCTATTTCTGAAGTATTGTATTTTCTTTTCCAGATCTTTCATAAGTGTGGAAAACCACGTCTTGGTCGACGGGATATATCTAATCAAGAGATAACTTTAGAAAAATTAAAATTTGTACATAATCATGCTGCACGTCCAACTACTGCTGCTGGAACAAGTATTGAGAGATTAGTTGATAACTTAAAAAAGAAAACTAAAAGAATGAAAAAATTCTGGCAAGAGCTTCCTATAAAAATATGCAGCCACTCTCAGATGCAGGAAGGTTCTGAAAGGTGTTGGGATGGAAGTAGTCAAACAAAGTAATATTTTTTTTGTGCTTGTTCTTGTTTAAAAATGTTATTTCTGGTTAATCTTTTTGTGTAGATTCAAAATTTTTACAAAATTGTTTTTCTTATTCAAACTAAAATAGTGAAAAGACATTAGTGTGATTTTGATTTTATGAATAAAAGCAATTCTTTATCTTGTTTCTATTTAAAAAAAAGTTATATAATTATGGCTTTAAAATATGAGGTAAATGACATGTTGCTCTTCTAAATATTATTTCAGTGTGGGCAGCTGACTTAGAGAATGAAGGACAGTCAGGGAATTTAGCAGCACTGGGAGAAAAAAAAAGGGGGGCGGGGTATTTTTGATTAAAATCTTGAAAAGTCAAGAATTCTGATTGAAACCTGGAAATTTCAGTGCAGTGTTGCATTTATAAAAGTTGGTAAAATGTCCTGGGAAACACAACAGGGTATATGGAAAAGTTCATGTTGGTCACCACATATTTAAAGATTTCTAGTTGGTTGTTTTTCAGTTAGCATCTTTCTACTGGTGTAACCAAACAAAATAAAAAAGGCCACACTATTTGGGATTTAGCCAAGCAAAATGGTTTTATTGACGAAATTAACATAATGATTTTTAATTTTTGCATTGTTTCAGCCATTTTTCATAATTTTTAAAATAAAAGGAAATGTGTAAAATTTTAAAATAGCTGAAGCATTTTGGGGATTCGTAAAACTTACTATTTTTACTTTTTTTTTCTATCTTTGTAAGAAGAAAGTATTTCATTTGTGAAAAAAATTTGAGTTCCTGTTTTTGACAGATTTATACATTTTCGAAGGTCCTGAACATGATTTGACTGTTTTTAGAAAATGCCTGTCTGTATATGACACAAATATTTTAGGTGCTCTATTTCAAGAACTAATGCACAGGATTTAATACAACTTTAGGTTTTGGTGTTAATTGCCTAATAGGTGGTGCTGCTATGCTACATCTTTCACAATTTTCACAATAGCTCCATCTCAAGAACTAATGCATGGATCTTCATCAAACTTCAGATTCAGTTAGACATTGATATAAATTGCTTCTGATTAGCTTTTGGCGTAAATTACCCAACAGGAGGTGCTACTATGCTGCACTTTTCAGGATTTACACAATTTTAGCGATAGTCATATCTCAAGAACTAATGCATGGAATTTCATCAAACTTCATATTCTGTTAGACCCTGACATAAGTTGGTGCGGATTAGCTGTTTGTGTAAATCACATAACATGTGGCACTGCTATGCTGTATTTTTCATGATTTTCGCGATAGCTGTATCTAAAAAATTAATACCTGGAATTTAATCAAACTTCATATTTTTTTACATTTTCACATAAGTAGATCCTTATTAGGCTTCGGGAGGGGGGCATGACAGGTGTCACTTTTATACTCTTTGGGTTGGGGATTTTACTTGGAGACAACTAAATGGGTGGGTGCTGAAATTCAATGATTTGTTTGAAAGATGCTTATACTCTTTTTTAAATGCCCACAATTCAATGAACCTATATCTTTATAATCCTCATGATGGGCATAAATTGTCATTTAATTTTGTCAGTGTGATAGCGAATTTTGAAGTATTAACATGTATGAGATAGAATAAAGTTTTGGGATTGACACATCTATCTAATTTACTAATCAAAGGTCTGTTCAGATTTTTGTCAAAGGGTCCTGTTTTTCTGAAATTGTGAATAGCTTTTTATATTTGTGAAACATCTAGACATAATTTTGTGAATTTGAAATTACCGTTATATTCAGGTTTTTATATATAAATTTTAAACAAGATCTTTTATATGTGTAAAAGCTAGAAAATAGTTTCTTTGGTAACTTCAGCTATTTTGTGAAAGATTCAGTTCGAAGATTGAAAATTTTGTTAAAGGTCAGTTTTTAAGACAAAGAATTTTGTGAAGAGTCCCATTTTGAGTTGAAAATTTTTGTGAAGGGTCCTTTAATTGACCAAATTTCTTTCTAAACTGTCCTCTGCTAATGGTTTTCTTAACAGACTAACATAATTTTTGAATTGAATTTTTACAACTCTTTTAAAATAAAAATAAAATGTGTAAAGTTTTAAAATAAGTAGAACATGCTGTTGATTCCTAAAGCTTACTTTTTTTTGTAAACACTATTCCAATCTAGAGGCTGCAATCAAAGAATCAAACTCAATTCGAATTCACAATTTTATGCTGTTGAAATCTGATTTTCTATATTTTTAATGTATTTCTCTATTTTTTCCTCTTTCCAGCTAGATAACAATATTGCATTTATGGGTGTATTATAAGACAGTTAACTTCAGGAAAAGCGATTGTTTTAAGGGATTTTTTTTTCCTTTTAATATTTAAAAAGGACTCTAATGTACACAGAATTTCTTTTCCTTTCTTTTTTTTTCACTTTTAATATTGACATGTTCTATATTGTATACATAGATCTCTCTTCTGTATTTAATTTGATTTTCAATATTTTCTGTTTTTAACTGTATAAATTTTTGTTTGTAGCAATGATAATTCCTCACTTAAACATCTCTTAACTTTGAAAGAATCAGTGACACCTAGTGATAATGCTGTCATCAGTCAGCAGATATTAACATTAAATTTGATCAACACCAAATTATCTCATGCATATAAAGGACTGGACGTAGAATGGGAAGATTCTAGTAAGTCATCTTTTTAAAATAAATCACTTTTTGCTGTGGGTCCAAGTAACCCCAGTTTACCAAAAATTAAAAAGTAACATTTTTTAGTTGAGTAATTTCCAAGTTTAGCTTGTTTTTTTCTTATGTTTTATTGTTTTTATCATTTTAAAAAGATTTATATCATCTATTCTTATTTGGTTTTAGGTGATTTGGCCAGTGGAAGTGGTAGTGGTAGTGGCTTTGGAAATTCTGCAGCAGATGACTTGGATCTTTTCTTTAACAGTGCTTTGCCAACTGATAAAATACCTCCATCCCTTAGAACTCCAACTCCTGTGTCTTCAGCTGCCTTACTTATTTATTCATTCAAAGTTATATTTTTCATATTTATCTTGAGTTTAACTTTTAGGTAATAAATATCCTGCTGCAGTCTTTATATACGTATTACAAATTCATTAATAATTGTTTTATGATGATGTATCGTATGATAATATATTCACCCAAAAATATTTTTATATAATGAAAGTATTGAGTAGTATACCATTTTTTAAATTTTTATATCTTTGTGTACATAGAAATTAAGATGTATCCGTCATATCATTTATATAATATTAATTTTTTGAATTGTCTATTGTATATATAAATTTATATACCTAATACTCATCCTTTGATAGACAATTTATTGTATTTTACCAAATGTTTAAGCTGGTGATAGTGCATTATAATTAGCTTCCTTTAAAAATATACTAATTTTGTTTAACCTTAGTGTTTATTAGTTTAACAGTTATATATTTACAATAAATATTATTTCCCTCCCTTTTATGTATGTAATAAATTTAATTTGTTAGATTATTTTCCATAGCATTATCTGATGCTATATCATGAATGATTTTTGTATCATTTCAAGAATTGTTCCACTAGAACTGCTGTGTATTATATGAAGTGATGAAAGTGTTGAAATTTTTCTTTGAAAATGTTCAAAGTATCAATGTTGAGTATAAAACAAACTTTTTAAAAACATGAAATAAGCTTGAGTGAATTGAATATGTTGGTGTTTGTATGCGTGTTGTGTGTATATATATTTAACTTTGGAATGATCATATGTATATCTTTGCAAAACTATTATACTTTTTTATTGTCAAAAGAGCTGTGCAATACCTTTGCCATGTGATCATATAAAATCTCTCTTTGTAGATTATATTGCTCTGTCAAGTACACATAGTCTAACTTTCTCTATTAGCAGAAACAGTGCAGCAGGCACTGCAGATTATTTTAGATTCTGCAGATTAATCTCATATCTTAAAAAGAAGTACTGGGCTAGGCTTAAAGAAATTGCCAAAATTTACTTTAAGTCATATTTATTTTATCTTTTTATTATATTTTCTTTGTAAATGCAAATATTGCTTTTTTAAAATAAGTTACTATTATTTCTTCTGATCGGCAGATTTACTGTGACAGGGTTGGGTTTCTTCCAGGACAGTGGAAGAAATGGATGAAACCAACAGTAAACAAAACATACGTTCAAAATAAAAATACATTAACTATATAAGAGAATTAATTTCAAAGCATAATTATATGAAATCTAAAGTGAAAATTTAATTAATATTTAAAATATCATTTTTTGAAAAATAAGTTATTTTTTAATAACAAACTTTAAGTTTGGCAGGTATTTTATTGGTAATGGTTTTGATAACTTTAAGGGTAGGGAGTATTTTTTTGTTTATGACATTTCTGTTAAAAAAAAAAAAATTACCTACCAATTCCTTATTTTTCTTATAAAAATGCTTTATTTTTAAAATAAATTTGTCTTTGAATCTCATACCCGTTCTTATTTACACTAGCATGTATATCTCAATGCTGAATTTAAAAGGCTAATTAAAAGACTTCTTGCATAGATACTATCTCATATTATTTATTATTATACTATTACTTATTATCACCTCTGTCATTTTCACTTTAACTTACATACCTACAATGTGTTATTCTCTTATCATATTAGTTTCCTTAATAAAATAGATGTAAACACGCCTTTTATTTAAATAATCTGTAAATTAAGTTTCATCCTACAATAGATAGATGATTCATTACTATGAGTTAAATAAACTTAACTAATAAAAATGTTAGTTAAATTGAAATGGATAACTTTTAATGGATTTTGTGTACTTTGGATAAAATTTCTGTTCTTCAGATATCCAATGATGGAAAAGCTTTAGTCAGGTGGTGATCTTGCTAAAAGCTGATGTAATTATTAATTTAACATATAATTAAAATTTTTTGTAGTTGTAATTAAATTTTCTTAAGGTTATCTATAAGAAAAATGCATTTATTGCATCTTACAAAGTTGCAACTTCTATTCTAAATTTGGTGAAAAAGAACAGTTTCTTCCATTTCTTCCAAACAGTTTTTTCCGTGGTTTTTTTCCACATTGGAAGGAACTTGCCAACCCTGCTTACAGATTAGCTTCTTCTGATAGTAGGCATTATTGGGTCACAGATAAATTTAGGGTTGCTGTATATTGACACAGAATGCTCTGCTACTGGGTCTAAGACTAAGTTTATCATGTTACTCTCAATATTGATAAACTGATTGTAATTTTTGTTTGTTCTTTAAATCATATCTTCAGTAAAAATCACTGATCAATGAACTGTCTGAATTTTTTTTAATGTTAGTTATTTCATTTTGTATGATCATATGGTGTTTCATACTGCATTAATCTGTCCAAAAAGACAGTTCTGTCTACCATACTTAATGGCCACACATATTCTTTTAAAATTGATTTTTTCCCAGACATATTGCTTTTTAAATCTAATTTCTCTTAGTTGATAGTTTCTGTTAGTTGATAGTTTCTTGCTGTTATTGGAATTATTGGCATAATGTGAGAAAATAAGTCTTTAGTAGGTTAAATAGCATTTATTTCAATTAAAAGAAAAACTTTATTATTTAATATTTAATGTAAATTTTGTTTCAAATAAGTAGTAAATGATTCAACATGCATATTTTCCAAAATTCCCCTATGCTTTTTCTTTATTTCTGTTTTCTAAGCCAAATGTTTTTTTACATATTGAAAAATTCATCTTCTATTTTCATTGCATGTTTTTCCGTGGCATTCAGATAATATCTTTTGCTTTTATCTTCTCCTTTGTTTAAGGAATCTATTTTAGGTATATGAATTTCTTTAGTTCATTTATTAGTAGTTATGTACACACATATATTGCTTATTTGTCTTTGTTAGTGCAACAATTGACATGTATTTGTAGAATTAAAATGCTTAGCATTTTCTAGACTTCATCTGCATTATTTGTTGAATCTACGAGATCATTAAAATATTGAAAATAATAATTTTTCAACACTCATTTTTAATTAAACTTATCACAATGTTTTCAAAACAGCAGATTTTACTTAAATAGTAAAAATGTTTTTTCTTGGATTTCCTCTTTTTTGTAATGAATAATCTTGAAATAATCTGTCTTGTACTGACTACGAGAAGAAATCCTCACTTGTTTAAGAATTGAAAATGCATGCAATTTTACTTTTCAAATTTATTTCATTATCAGAATTATTCACTATTTAAATTTAGCTTAAATTTCATTTGGCTTCTGAATAGAGATTGTAATTCTGCAAGCTGCAGGATTCCAATCCTTATTTCTTAATTAAAAAAAAAAACAAAAAAAAAACTAAGGATAACATCTAAGATAGTAGGGTATTTGTAGATAGCTCATGTCATGTGTACTTAATGTCCTTTGTTCAGTATGATTGTCTGCCCCCTTGACTGCCAGAAAACTTATTTCAATTTTTGTTTCTTTATGATTACAATACTTTACAGAAAAATTTGATGACGTTTTTAGCCGTAGTTTATCATATGTTAAGTTTTTGAAAGAAAACTCATCCAGTGTTTTACAGTTATAAATAATGCTTTTCTTTTTTCATTTAAAAAAGCTGTGTTATCAATCATTTTTAAATTAGTGTATTACTCTATTCTGGTTCCTAAACTGTATTACAAAAAGATTATTTAAAATTAATGAACTTAATATTTACTTATGTGTTAGATAGGGGTTTATCAAAATCAAGTTTTAGCACAGCTCTTTTAAAACATACTTAATTACACGTACTTTGCTTTCCGAGATTCCCATTTCTTTTGTTCCAATTAAAACTTTTTTCAATTGAAATTTGTCAAGTGTCTTCTCAAACAAATTATCACTATATGTCTAGTAATAAAATGAAATTCTGATATTCATTTGACATTATGTTTGGATTGCTTGAAAAATTGTTATTAAAGTAGAGATGTTAATTTTGCTGAATTATGATTTTAAAGGAGAAACATGTAAGCATCAGGCAATCTATTAAATGATACTAAAAAAAATAAGATGGGGGTGGTGTATTCCAGGATCCCTGTTACCTATTATCATCTTATTAAGTTATATCAATTTTTAGAAAATTTTATTAAAGTATTAAAATCTGATATGGTATAAAAAGTATGTTAAATCAAAATTTAAATAATTTTTATTGCTTGTTCTGTTTTTGACAAAAAAGTTCTAGAAGTATCTGTTTCGGTCTAAAAGTTTTAAGTTTTTTATTTTGTAATTGAATACATTTTCATTCTCCTGTGACGATATTCTGTGTGATACTCTGTTTTTACTCTATATGAGGATTAATTAAAATGCAAAGGCATTTTTGAAATCACTATATATGAAGGTTTATTTCTTACTTTTTAGGCTGAGAAATGCTTGCATTTTAATAATATAAGTGTTATTCATTGTGTGATTTGATATGGTGACCCGAAAAATGTCTATCAGTATTTATTGTTTCTAACATTGAAAGAAAATAAGTGGCATATTTGAACAAATTGTCTATCTAGTTTTTTCAAGTTTACGAAATGATGGTGTATGATTATGTAAAAATATTTATATACTTCATCCTAATCAAAATCAAACTCTCATAATTTGATGTTTCCTACTTTATTATTTTTCTTTTGTTATTTCTGTTTTAAATTGTTATTGAGATATCTGTTACAATTTTAAAAGATTGTATTATAGTGAGAGTAATCATTTGATGGAATTATAAGTAAGCAGAAAATTCTGCTTCTTGTGTTCGTTTAAAAAATATATAATGCTGTGCATTTTGTTGCTATTATTTATTTTTTTATAATGTTCTTCAAAAAAAAAAAAAATATTTATTTTCTATTAAAAAATGCCTAAGCTAGTGCATATTTAATGCATTGTGATAATCTTTAAATTATAAGAATGAAGAAAGGTTAAAAAAAAAAAAAAAAAGAATAAAACTGAATATCTCTAAAATTAATAATTTGATAAATGAGCTTCCAATTCAATTGTATTTGCATTATTTTGCCGGTTTGTTTTATGGTCAATACTACATACATACTGTGTATATATGAGGTGTGAGCTTTACTTACCTAAGTATGTTGCTAGGACATTAACATTTTATAACATTTTGAAAACATATTTATGAGCTTTGGTGCTAGATTTAAAAGCCAATTTGTAATTTAGCATATGCTTATGCCTTTTTATTTAAAAAAATAACTTTATTTTAAATGCTGTCTAATTAGTTCATTATTATGCAAATTTTAAAAAAATCTCATTTTGGTTTGTCATTGGTTTATGGCATCCCCCCCCCCCCCCTTTCATTTTGCAATATTTGCTTGCATTGTATTCTAATTCATTAGAATTTTTCTTTTTATGTAAATGTAATGCTTTAAAATACAGTAGAAGCCCATTATAGCTTGAATTATTATACCACAAATTTAGATAAAAATCTGGTAGTATTTTGCCCCTCCAATAATAATAATAATAATAATAATAATAAAAAGCAAGTTCATCTAAAGTTAGATTTAAAAATAATCTTATTTCATAACAGATTTTTTATGTATACATTAAAGTATCAGTTTTATATAATTCGTATTACTGAATGAATTATTATTTTAAAAGATGTTGTAAGAAAATTGTAGATAAAAATAAAGTGATTTAAGTTATATTAATACATTGAATAAAATAATTCATCAAATAAAAGAAATATATGAAAAAAACAATCTACCAAACTTTTTACCTTTTTATCTTTTCAGAGTTATGATAGCACAAATACAAATGGACAAATTTACAAAAAAAATTTAAGCAAACAAAATTATAAATAAATATTTTTAATTGTGTATCTTTTATCAAATTAAAACTATAAAAATAATTATTTCTGAATATTATTCATATATGATATGACACAAATTATTTTTTTATACCGTGCTTTTTTTGATGGTAAAACTTACAAAATATTTTGGTATAGTAATAATGTGTCTTCTTCATTTATGTGCCCTGGCAACTGTGTTACAATGGGCTTCTACTGTAATTTAAATTGCATTAAGTGCAGTTGTTTTTGGGTGCATTTAGCACACTTTGAGTTTATGATATAATTCTGTAAAAAATTTGCATTGTATATTTTTTATTTATCCTTGTTTTCAATGTGCAGGTTTTATCTGACCTTGATTTCATTCTGTATAAATGTGTTTTTTTTGTATTCTTATAATTGTTTCTTTGAAATTTGTGATTGTTTAATTTTCATACTTTATTTTGATCAAAACTTTGAAAATGTTGGGCTAAAATGAAAGAATTTGTATGCATGCAGGCTTTTAGCATTTATTTAGATGAAATATTTTAAAAAGTAAGTAACATTCTGAAATTTGAAAATCATTTTGCATAAGCTGTAATTTTTTCAGTAAGTTTTTAAATTAGTAAATCATTTAATCAGTTATGTATATAAATATGTATACATACCAATAAATAATTCATTCTTCTTCTTCTCAAGAAATTTATTATGTTTAAATAAACTTATTTTTTTTATTATCGATCATCTAAATTATTTCGATTTAACAAACTCTTGTGCCAAAAACTTTGGCAGCATTTAAATCACTGTAGTAATCTTTGTCAATTATCCCAGCATCATCATGTCATGATTAGCTAATCATGTCATGATTAGCTGCCTGGGAGCAAAGTTACTATCATGCATTAGATATGTATTGCTCCAGGATGTTAAGATAGATACCCTATCTTCCAAAAGTGTCAGAAAAATCTTTATGCCCACAACTATTTATTCTGTAAAATGTGTTGAATGCTTTGTCAAGAAAATCCTTTTGGAAAAAAGGATAAATATTATAGTACAAAAATTTGTCCTATAAGATTGTGGATATAGCATTTAAGTGTTTTTATTTTGCATGTATTATATATTGAGTTTTTTAGCTTATCTTTTATATTTAATGTTTAAATTCACACATCGCCAATTTTATAATATGCTAATCAGGAAGTACTATTGTGTTTCTCGGCAGCTATTTATAAACAATTTTTTAAAACATTTTTTTTCTTTTTTTCTTTTAGTTTTTGCATAAAGAGTTCAGATATTTGTTTGTTCTCAACCTTGCCATATTTTAATAACTTACTTGAAATAATCAGGCTCAAAAAATAATTAAAGATAGTGAGAGATTGTCTGTCCTCTCATCTTGGATTGCTAGTTAGGTATAGGCAATCATACACATGATTGTTACATTTTTCTAAGTACGTTGGATTCTTTATAACTTATAAAAAGGAATCTTGTTGAGAAAAAAGTCTCTGTATAGTTACAAAAAAGTATTTGTTGATTCCATAGCCTGTTCTGATCAAAAGAAATAATATATATATATATATAGTGAATGAGGCATATTTAATTTTAACATTCAATAAATAATAAGGAAAATATCTATCAGCAATGGTTTGCTAGTTCATATTTTTTAAAGCAGGTTGTTAGCTTCAAACAGTTATTAAAAGAAGATTGTATTTCATATAGTAAAACTTGCAATGCACTTAAATAATTTAATAATAATTTAATCACTTGTTATTGATATTTTACTGTTTCTAAAGCTGCATGTAACTAATCACAATCTAATACAGTAGAGCACCACTAATCTGCAAACCTTGATTTGCAAATGCCTGCAATCCACAATGTATAAAAGAATGTAAACTAAGAATTTTAATTCCTAAAAAAATAATTTTTTTGCTTTCCCAAGAATTCACCAATTAAACTTTATTTTACAATTCAAAGTAATAATACACATAAAAATATTTTATTTATTTAATCATTTATATTGTAAATTAAAATAAAAATTATTTCCTTTCAAAAATGTACTCTTAAAGTATTTGTATTAATAATAGTTAGACAATACATTTAATCACATGTTAATAAATATAAATAGCAATAAATTAATATTTAATACTCATGCATGTATTTACACTATTTGATAAAATATATTTAAATAATAATAAAAAAAACAATATTTGACGGTTTATCAGCCAATTTTGGCTATTTATAGAGGACTGTAAGATACATTACAGAAACATAAACCACATGTTTTAATACGAATGACTATTGATGATATACAATCTGACATTTTAAAACGCTCATGGTTAATATGTGGATATTTTCCAGCCCATTGAACATCTCCCATAAGGTTAATGCATAAATTTCACGTTTAATGTGCGAACAGTTATTTTGCAATCCTGCTTAGTACGCAGTAGATTTTTGGTCCTTTAAGACAAAAAATCATGCTTAAGACATGAACTCATAGATCAAGATGCTAAATCTTTCTCTCTTCTCCAGTAAGGTCAATTTAGCAGATTTTTAAAACCGCTGTTCTTAAATAGAAATATTTGCTTCATTTGATAACAAATTAAGGTGAACATTACTAATCTAAAATAGTGGTAGATATTTGAATACCCCCCCCCCCCCTTCCTTAAAATAGCAACTCTGCAATTCTTCTTTGATACTACATCTTAAAATTCTTTTTCTCCCTTCGTGTATGTTTTTACTGTAGTAGAGAGAGATAGGCAAATTCAGGATGATCAGATACGTCATAAAAATTATTATGATTAGAGATTATTATATCTGCTGTGTTAGTGAAGTTTTAAATGTTCTTTATATCACTACTATGTTTTATAATGCATGTTACAGGCAAAAAAATTAAACTCGTGAAGATTAAACAAATACAACTGTAGTAGTACAATTCGTTTATATTTTCTATGCTTTGTTTACTTTTTGCTATGGTATCACAATTTTTTACACGAAGATTAATAAGGATAGTTTTTTCTTATTGTATATTAAAATTGAAAGACAGATTATAATAGTACTCATTATCACAAGTACTAAATATGATTTTAATAACTGGATTGTGCTTCATAGATTTAATGTATTTTTCAGTGTGTAGAAAAGTTAGTCTAGCAGGAAAATAATTTTGTTGCTTTATTTTCAGTTGTCGACAATAAAGCCATGTTTGAAACCTTATTTATTTTCAGTTATTATTTCATTCAGTCCTATAAAAAGAATCAATGAGTTAAAGTTGAATACAGTTAAATTCCAATCTGAGTATACATAAAAGACACAATGTTTGACCATAAACATATAAATGAAAGCTCTAAAGTTCATTTAGACGATTAGATATGTAAATAAGCCCAGTTTCTGCAACATTATACAAATCACGTTTAATATACGATCTCGATTAATGCAAAACTTTTGTCCACTCCCTTGAAACGAGTTTAAAAAATATATATAAATCGGTCAATTATTTTTTAAATACTTTTGATTTAATTCATGTGTTTAAGTGTGTATATTATTTATTTTTAAGTAATAAAAATCTAAATTTGTTCAAAATATTAATAAAAAAATGTAAATAAAGTATAAATAGATAATTTACAAAAGGTCTCAAATCCACTAAATGCTTGGAACCAAGCTGTGCAGATTATTAGTCTTTTACTGTATATTATGAACAGATCTTTTTTGTGATCTTTGAACATTGTCACAATTTTCTCCTTTTATTCTAACTGTACAATCTGGTTTTTATTATTATTATTAATTTGTAAAGTTATTCTGGGGATTCTGAAAAGTTATTTTTGTTAAAAAGAAATATGTACATTAGGATATCCCAAATTTGTTTACTGAATTTTTAAAAAGAGTATTATCTATTGTAGATGAGAGGATAGATGGGTATTAAAAGCTTTGAAGATTTCTTGAGACCTGAGATGCATTTTATTCTAATAATTTTTATGAAATAATTAGAATTGTACATATATTTTATTTATCTAAGCTGTGTGCCACTAAAGATGTAACAAAGCATTAATTTGGTGTTCATGCTGGTAGATTTTATATTTGTGTGTTATTTAAATACAGTGATGTGCTTTTTTTTTTATAAATAAAGCTTTTTTTCATAAATTGTGGAAATGCTTTGGAAAAAGTTACTTTGCCTTTTATTTTTAATAAGTTTAATTAACATTTGAAGATTTATAGTCTTTTTTTTTTTTTTTTCTTTTATAAAATCTAATATTTTCGTTTTAATGTTTAGAAGTTTCCATTCTCCATACTGGCATTATCTGTTAAAAGATTAAGTTTAAGAATCTGTTTTAGCATATCTACTGGATAAAAAAATTAATTATCTGAATATATAAACTTTTGCTAAAGATTTTACATTTCAATATTGATTTCAGGATAAGACCAATGTCAGATGGGCGTCTTTTTTGCTGAAGTATTATCCATTCACAATGCTATAGCATTGTGAATGGATAATACTTAAGCAAAAAAGATGCCCGTCTGATATTGGTCTAAATGTTTATTAACCCTTTCCAATTTTTAAAGATTCTGGCTTAAAATGTTTAAAAAGATGATGATGAAACAAAAGTAATTCTTTGATGTTGACATCTTGAGTTTTAAATTTCATTAAAAGGTTTCAGGATGCATTGATCACTGCTGGGAACAAATAAAAAAATGAAGAAAACTATATGAAAATTCATGTATGGGAAATTTTTATGCTAAGGATTGATCTCAAGAATATCAAAAGAAGCTTCAAAGCACCAATTTGGATAATTATATTAAAAAAAGTGTAAAGTTGGTGAAAGATTTTTAATATAGTGTCTCAAACAGGTAAGACTGTTTTACACCTCTTTTTCATAGGTGCATTGAGATTATCAATAAGGCTTTGGGAAATTCTGTATTCTTTGAGGAGTGTAATCTCAAACTCCTAGACAAGATATCTAGGAATTGGTCTAGCTGCAATACATCATCCAAGCATTTCCCAAATATGATTGGTTGTATTTAAGTCAACAGAGCATGCTGAGGTGTCTATATTCTGTATTGTTTCTGCTTCATATATGTTCTCAGAGCTGCCAACTGCTGCGGAGAATCCATAGTTGCTATGATTTGGAGCTAAAAACTACGGTGCTGTGAAAATCTATCTAAAACTATGATTTTCTGCATAAAAACACAAACGCATTCTCCCCCCTCCCAGTTGCGTTTTTTCAGTCCGTGCAGCCTATTTTTACATGTCCAGTTTGTAGTTAAAGAGCATGTTTCACACCATATCCTCGCAATGCTGACCTTATGGTGAAAAATACATGCCACAGAGTGGGTCACTAATCTTGCTATTTTTTGCTCTTGTCTCTTTTAGACTATATTTTACAGATTTAGTCTCTTTTCTTGCCTTTTTCCCCCCCAATCATTTCTTACTCATCGATCACCCTTAATTGTCCCATGGTCATGGGAAAAACATTGTAAATGACATCATTTGATCTCGGGTGGAAAATATCAAGACATTTGCCAATCCGTCACTTAAATATTGCAAAATTTATCAATAGGTCGCATGAGAAAAATCTTGAAACTTTGTTGGTCAGCCACAGGTAAAAATGACAACATTTTTCAGTCAGAAACATGCAGAAAAATTGTGAATTATGTCAATATGTCACAGGATGAAGCCATGAAATTTGCAAATCTGCCATGGAAACGCATGAAATGTGTCTTTTGATCACTAGAAAAAAATTTGTAATTCAGTCGAGTGTAAAATATCATAAATTTTGTCGTTTTGTCATAGGGAAAATAACACCTAAATACGTCAGTCGGTGATGGGAACATATTGCAAAATTTGTCAACCAATCATATGGAAAAAATAGAGAAATTCGTCAATGGGTTGCTGGAAAAAAATTGCCAAAATTCTTCAGTCGATCGTTTAAAACAAAAATCACATAATTCATCAGTTTGTTGCAGAAAAATCAAGAAATTTGTCCGGTCACATGAAAAAAATCTTTCAAGATAATTTTAAATAGATAATTTAATATTTAGACTTAACTTCAACTTTGAAGAACTGTGTTACATTTATTATTCACACTTGCTAACTTTTACATTTTAGGTGTAAAATTTATGCTTTTTGACCATTTTTAGGGTTCCGTACTTAAAAAGTAAAAACAGAACCATTATAAGATCACTCCTGTGTCTGTCTGTCACAGCCCTTTTACTCGTAAACTATGGAACGTGGAAAGTTCAAATTCAGGGAAGTAATAAAGACCATTGACCCACATATTTTCAGATTAATAAACATTCATAAATATATTTAGTAAAAAAGTAGAGGGGCTAATTATGCTACTTGAGAAAAAAAATCTTTTTTTTGTATATCATGTGGAGTATCCTGTGAAAGCTTTTGTAATGCTGAACTCAAAAATACATTCTTTTTAATTTTAGGTATTATATTTTCAAAGATATTGTTGAAAATGTAGCGCAAAAATATGTCCCCCCCCCCCCCACCATCTAATTCCGAATCTACTGAAACTAAAATTATGAAAAAATTAGAGGTAGTAGACGTTAATATAAACCTTGCCGGAAAATTATAGCAATTACCCTAGGTCACATAGTTTTTGAGTAATTAGCATTTTTCTGTTATACACAAATTTCGATTTACGGGCATTCAGAAAAATTGTTGAGCATCGCTGAATATACCTATCATTGCAGAAGAATAAAAGCCTTATTGATAATGATTTTCGAAAAAAATCATCGGTAATTAGCTGAAATATTAACCCTTAAAGGTACGGTCAGTTTGGACATACACAAGGACAGGGGCGGCGTACTCTATGCCTAGTTAACAACTTTTAATGATATATATGTGTAATGTAATGTCCAGTAACAGTATAAAAGCAATAAACGTAAAATTGTTAAAAACATACTAATTTAAGGGGTCTCGGGACTCTAAAAAGTGGAAAAAAGGAATAAAAGACCATTATCAACATTTAATGTCTTAAAATGTATATGATTTTAAAACACAATTTTAATTGGAATGAAAAATATAAGTATGTTCTTTCGTTTCATGTATTTAAAAAATTGCAAGATACAGAATTAGTATTTATAGGGGGCTCGAAACTGTTAGACATTTGTTGAACAAAAAATTGGCATAACAGTTTATGCGCAGGATTACAAAATAAATATTGCAACTAGAATGAAAATTTTTGTGCTTACTTATACTTCAGATTGTAATAATTTCCCTGAACTTAAATAAATTTGTATTTAAAGCATTTTTATATTTTTAATGCAATGTTGTATTTAGCTAATACAAAATTTTGAAAATTTCAGCAGTAAAATGACCTAAAAAAATATTTTTTTGAACAATAAAAAGGAAATTTTAGGTTCAGTTTATACAGACTAACATGAAATATATGTTTTGAAAATTTCATGAAAAAATATTCAGAAGTTTTTGAGGTATCCTGTGCGTTATGCACAAAAAACGCCATTTGAAAAATAATGACTTTAAAGTTTCGGAAACGCTGCTTCAGCTATTGAGCGGGTATAATTCTAAAAGCCAAAACTTCTGTTCTAATGGGAATTTCAAGGAAACAATTATATCAAAATATTCAGAAAAGATAGGAGTTTAACATCTAAAAAAATTAAAATTTCTTAAATTTTGAAGCTTTAAGAGTCCTGCGACCACTTAATCCTTTCAAGCAAAGAGTAATTCTATTTATAAACTTATGAAATAATGAACTGACACCCGAATTTATAAACGAATTTATTAGAAAATGCGAACTTGTTTATTTTCACGTACATGATAAAAGGAAAATTTTAAATATTCTTGGTGCCATTTGTCTGTTTTGGAATTAAAATTAGGTGTATGTTTTTTAAGAGCATCGCCCTCGAAAGATTTAATTAGAATGAATCGCATAAATGCTGTGGGATTTGCGATAGTTTGCATTAATTGTATCTCTGAATACACCTCGAGTGACTTTAAAAGTTAATTAAACACCTATCTGGAAAAACGCGGCACTGACCAAGGTGGCGTTGCAACTTTGAGACCTGAATTCGAAGCACGCTTAGCACAATGCCAAATTTAAACTTTGAACAACTTTGAACTTTTTGTTTTAGCTACATTGTAGAAATAAATGTTATTACTACGCTGAATTTAGTTTCATGAAATGCCAAATGAAGTTTAACTATGCACTGCTTTTATTGTCAGTACCGAATAAGTTCATCATAAACAGATTAGGATAATATTAAAAAAAGAGTTATACGAATAGCTATATTTGATATTATTTAGGTTCCATATCTCTTTGAACTTTCATGGTATACCCATTTACACTTTTCTAATATATACAGTTATACCCAACCCTGCGTTGTATAGTTTTTTTACGAAGTCTTAGTATTCTTTTAGCAACTGTTTTTTTTATAATACAATTACAAATTCATATATTTATTCTACAAAACCCTCTGTGCACGAGTAATGCTCGCACTTGACCGTTTATTTACACTTAGGATACTTATTTTTACACTTTATTGCAAAGTTTTTCCTAAGTTTAATTTTTCTTCCCTTAAATAAGAATTGCATTTTTGCTTTTAATAACGGCAAAAGCTGAATGCAATTAGGGGATTGTCAAAGAAATGAGTTCTGGTTTCATTGTCAAATACCATCAGAGGTTATTTATTAATTTTCATTATATGTAAAAAGTTGGGCATTAAAAAAAAAAAAAATGTACAGGTATTAGTTAAAATGTAAAAGTGAAATTAAAAGAAAAAGCTATGTATGTTTTTAAAATCAGTTTCTTTATGAATTTCATTATGGTTATATAACTGTATTATTTAACAATATGAATGTGTACTTTATAAAGGAGTATAAATGTCGTTTATGAGTTATATAAAAATTGGGTTACATGGGTCTCGTATTCTTGTGAATAAAATATTATATGTCAGTCGCACGCCATTTTACACTTTATCATTTTCAAAACTTGGCAGATATGATTATTTAAGGTTCATAAAATATTAGTTTTGCTATTTACTTTTTAAGGTTGTATTATAATTGAAATATTTTTATAATATTAATCAGTAAGAACCTTATTTATTTTAATGTTTATAATGTACATAAGAAAAAGGGGTTGAAGAAGGCTACTCCCACAGACAATTTTCATTCTACTAAATTGCTGTTGCAGACACAATCATAACTTTCTACTACTGTGTAGTGGAGTTCCAAAATGAAGTTTTGCATTTTATTTGGGGGAGGGGGGGGGGGGGGGTGAATGTCATTCAGTGAATTCCATAGTTTTTTCTCCAAGATCATTTGGTGAATTTCACGACTTTTTCCCCCTAAGATTATTTGGCAAATTTCGCATTTTTTTTCTCGAAATCATTTGGCTAATTTTGCAATTTCTTCCCAGAGATCATTCGATGAATTTTGTTATATTTTCCCTGCGACTCATTGTCGAGAGTTGCAATATTTTTTCACATTTGATTGACAAAATTTGCTAATTTATAACCAATTGACATGCATTGAAAATACATTCTGAAGATGGCGTTAAATCTATATTGCTTGTCTGTATGTGGAAGATTAAAATTGGTTCTTTTTTTGGGTCTATTTTTAATCTCTTTTTTTACACTTTAGTCTCTTTTTCTTTCGATTTAGTATCTCTTGACTCTTTTTCAAGAGTGGCTCACCCCTCCTAGGCCTGAAAATATCTATATATATATTTCTCTTACGTAGTACAAAAAAGGGCTGTATTTGTAGCTTGCTATTTGGCAACAGCCGCAGCGACAATTCTCAGTGGTTAAGTTATGATCAGCATGTCCCAACCAACTCAACAAATCAAAATCGAGACAGAATCTCTCTTTTAACACAAGCCGTTTGAGCAATGCATGAATGACAATTGCTATTGGTCCATTTTGCGGTGATGTGGGGAATTAAGCGAATCAGATTTTTGATCCAAGATTGTATTTAGACACAGACAAAAGCGTTTTGTTTAACACAAATGTAGCATCTTTTATAGCATCTTATTACACTTTTAAATGAATTTAACTGGAATTTTCAATACTATAGACAAAATGAAAGGAGAAGGATCCCATCTGACACTAACATCTCATTTAAATTTAAACGGCGTCAATTTCCAGTTTGCTTAGCTTTCTCAATGATGATCAACAAGTCATAGGGCCAAACTTTTGATAAATGCATTTTTATTTACATTTTCAACAAAATTTTCAATTGCTTTTTTATGAGTTATTTTTCATTTCAAAAAATTGTAAATTTCATAATGTTAAAATGTTTTATACCCATTGGCAGCACCACCTAAATGCATTTTTATTTACATTTTTGACAAAGTTTTGCATGACTTTTTATTCATTAAAAATATTTGTAAATTTCATATGTTGCTTGCTCGGATCGCATAGCGGCCCAACTAAAAATATTTTTTATTGTGTTTCCACTAAGGTTTTAAATTAATTCTGTTTCCAAGGATTTTTAATACATTTTTATTTACATTTTCAACAAAGTTTTCCATAACTTTTTTATGCATTAAAAATATTTGTAAATTTAATACATTATAATGATTTATGATAGCATTGATTCTGGCTAGAGTTCACACAAATAGTGGCGAGCGAGCTAAGTGATCTCAATGTGAATTGCATAGCAATTCATGGGGGTTGGCGAGTGTTAGCGAGCAGGGGGCTGAGCCCCCTAGTATTCTTTAAATGATTTGTTCAATTGATTAGTGTTTGTTTGCTTAAAATTTGCAGTGTAAAAAAAAACAGCCTTCAGATTAATTTGATTTTTGTATACTACTATTTTTCATTTTCAAAGGTTGGCAGGTCTGTGTTCTCCACAAATCAAGTTGCATGAGGTCTGACATTATAGAGTATTTAAATAAAGGAGTTGCCGACAGCTGTAGTGCAAGGTACTCGGATGCTAACTCGCTTTAGGCATAATCATTTAGACTTTTACCTATAAATTTAGAAGCATGATCCTAATTGTACTCATAAATCTAATCATTTTACTGTACTGTCAAAATTAGTGAAAAGTCTGAGAGCAATTGTTGAAAGTCACCGCTGTTGTTATTGATAGAATTTTTAGAGGCCGGCAGTTCTGTATATGATATGAGGCAAGGATATCTTATTTGCATGCTTTGGGCAATCAGTTTGACATTCTAGATGATATGCACAGTGGTGTAGTCATAAAAAAACAGAGGGTATATGTTCTAAGCAGAGGGTATACGCTCAAGGCAGAGGGTATACCCTAGTGTATATATACTATAGCTTTCTTTAGAAACTGAGGGTATGCGGCGTTCCTTAAAAAAATCCAGAGGGTTACGGCATATACCCCCGTATACCCTCCACTACATCCCTGGATATGCATATCTGCATATCCATCTTTACTGATTCCAGTCCACAACATCTTGTCTGTATTGTGATATTTCCTGTACAAAAGTGAGGTTATTTTGAATGCTTGTACCATACCCAAACACATTAGTTTTCACATTCCAAACTGGATTGGATTTGTCAAAGGCTTGACTATACTCAAACTGTGTTTTATTTCGATGAGACCCAAAGTTAAAATAACACTACAAATGCACATTTTATTGCTTTTGCGTACAAAAATGACACCACAGATGATAGAAAGAGCCCTTTTCCTGAAACTGATACTTTTGAGGATGGGTAATTTAGGTTCACAAATATGTATCTAAAATGACTAGCACCCTTAAGAGGCTGCTTTACTGAAACTTTCCGATTGTGAAATCTCATGTAAACATATGGGAAAACTCTAGAAACGTGATTACTCATTACCTAATATAATTACTAAAATGTGGTTTTCAACATCAGAAAGTAAATGTCAGATGTTTTAAAAAATCCCTATAAATTTTCAGTTTTCCATTTGATGAAATTTTATCATTGTCTTAAAGATACTCAAAATTTACAGAGAAAAATTTAAAAAACGCACATCGTCGGCATCTGACGTCTTCTTTCTGATGGTGAAAACTATTTTAATAATTATATTAGGTAATGAGTAATCACGTTTCTTAGTTTTCCCATAGATTAACGTTTAATTTCATGATCACAGAGTTTCAGTGAAGCGGTTCCAATATCAATTTAATTGTTAATAACCAAAATTCGCACAATTGCAAATTGAAGGGTTTTAAACGAATAAATGATCTACAACTCCTCAAATTTTTTTATTGGAAAGGGTTTAACTTAAATAATTACAGGCCTAGCAGCACTCCTATATTTCCTATTTTTTCCTATATTTTTCAGCCCTCCACTCTCGCAATTATTTTTTAAAGCCGAGTTCAGCAATTCAGGTGTGATTTTTCCATGAATATATTTTTAAAATTTTGCCGAATTCTGCAATTTTTTTTTTTTTTTTTTTTTTAAGTTACGAATTTCGACAATTCTATACAAAAAGAAGGAAACAAATCATAAATTTCTTAGGTTTGTAATAAGGTACTAAAAATTTCATCATTCAATTGCGAAAATAATCTCTAATTTCGTCAATCGGTTGAAGAAAAAAAAAAAAATTGTGATCTTCGTCAATGGATCCCAGAAGAAATCCCAGATTTTGAATTTTGCCAAACTGTTGTTAAAAAAAAAGTGTATTTTATATATCAATTATTGAAAAAATTGTAAATTTTTTTAAATATCTTGCTGATAAAAATCGTGAACTTATTTCTGTCAAGTGTGGAATAAAAAATAGCAAATTTCTTCAATAAGTCACGTTAAAAATTCATTGATTTCGTAAGCCGCGTTAAAAATTCGCTGATTTTGTCAATTTGTTGCTGCAGCATATCGCGAAATTTGTCGATTGGTTGTTTATAAAAATCATAAATTTTGGAATTCACTCGCGACAAACAATTTTGTAATTCAATTGCAGTAAAAACTCATGGGTTTCTTCAATCAGTTGCAGCAAAAAATGGCTGATTTTGTCTGTTGGTCGTTGAAATATATTATAAAGTGTGTGGATCATTTGTTGATAAAAATCGTAATATTCGGTAGTCACTCGCGGTAAAAAAAAAAATCGTAGATTTCACCAGTCAGTCGCATAAAAAAAAAGCTGATTTCGTCAATCGACCATTGAAATGCATAACAAAATTTGTCAATCATTTTTGATAAAAATCATAAATTTTGTCTGTCACACGCTTTAAAAAAAAAAAAAATCGAAGATTTCATCAATCAGTTGTAGCAAACAGAATCCTGAATTTCTTCAATCAGTCGTGGTCAAACATTGCTGATTTCGCGAGTAGGTCGTTTTTTGATATAATTTTCGGCAGTCACTGCCAGTAAAAAAATAAATAAAAAAATCCTGGATTTCAGCAATCAGTCATGGAAAAAATCTCTAATTTGTCAGTTTGTCGCTTAAAAAAATTCGACATCAGTCGGTTGTGAAAAAGGTGCAGGGAAAAAAATCGCTAATTTCCACAATGTATCTCAGAAGAACACCAATCGGCCATTAAAATAAAAAACTTAGATTTCATCTGTTGGTTGTTTAAAAAAAAAAAAAAAAAAAAAAAAAAAAAATCAAGAGTTTTGTCAATTTGTGGCAAAAAATTGTAAATTTCTTTACTCAGTCACAGCAAAAAATTATGAAATTTCTCGATTGGTCATTGATAAAAATCTTTTGCCAATCGGTTACAAGAAAAAAAAATCGCATAATTAGTCGATCATCACATAATTTCACACAATTATATTGATCGCGAACTTTTACTCTTTAGGGATAAAACAAATGTGGTTCATTTTATATAAATTTATTACAAAAAAATCATTTATACTTAATAAATAAAGGTAAATAAGTAACCTTTATTTCAATTATGTTTGTATTGATATATGCAAATGTTATAAGGGGAATGATTCAGAAAATAAACGCTAATATATTAATCCTGAAGAGAGTTAAAAATTCCTGAAATAGTCAGGACTGAACTTTAAATAGTTTTATCTTGGTAGTCCAATGTTTACGTCTATGATATTACATATGTAAGTGTATTAAAACATGTGTAGATGTATTTACATAAAAAATAAAAATTCCTATAAAATTCCTATTTTTTCTTCAAAACAATTCCAATATTTCCTATAATATTTTCAAAGAAAGTCACTTCTAGGCCTGTAATTATGAAAATTTCCTTCATTCTTGACCACACTGTCTTAAAGGCATTTTGCAAACTCCAATGAAAATAACATTTATTTTATGAGGAAAAAGCATCTGTGCTGCCATTTATTGGTTTTGTTTCATAGCAAAAAACATATAGCTATATATATATTTATCCTCTTGAGACCCAAGCTCGCATTTTTCGCACAAATTTTACCATTTTTAGGATTAAGGCTCATTATGGGGCTAGAAAATTTTATATATATTCATTTATTTTTAAAACTAAAAAATATATAGAGTTTTGGCATGTCCAATATAATGGACATTGGGTCTTAGTCCTGTAAAAACCATATTATTGAATTACATGATTCTAAATGAAAAATTTTTAATTGCAAAATTTTCTTTCATTATAAATGTGTTTTTATCGTTCATACATTAACTTTAAATATTGCACAATTATAGTTTTTTCATTATCAAAGAGAAAAATGTATTTTTGGATGAGATTTATTTGAAAAGTATAAATCAATTTAGTGATTTTTAAATAGTTTTTTTTAAAAGGAATAAAAAAAAATGTATCACATCACTAAAAGATTTTTTCTAAATAAAATTATAAATAGTTAGTACGGTTATCACAATTGACATTTGAATGCCAAAAGGAAATTAAAAAGAAATAAGATGCAGTTTATTTATAATCTTAAATTATTATCTTCAGATATATTTTCTTTCATGTTAAATATGCTTTTAGCGTTCATACATGACCTGTAAATATTGCACAATTTTAATTTTTTCATTATCAAAGAGAAAAAATATTTTTGGATGAAGTTTATTTGCAGGGCCGTAGCAAGGTCGTAAGAGCCCCCCCCCCCAAACATATTTTTCAGCCCCCCCCCCCTTCTAAGATTTTAGAGAAATATCTACATTTAATTTTCCACTCGAGTTCCATTTTATAACAGCACCAGCGGAGTTTCGCTGGTCGGATTTTCCAAAACGAACTCCAAATTGAACGAATTTGTAGTTGGGCTGCACTGCTTTCGGCAACGTACACCCATAGGGGCTATGTCCGCTCCGATTTCGAATCATACGAACCTAGAATTATTGTAATTTTTTTATTTCGATCCAGATTAAATTCAAATTTTCACTATTTCGTTCACGTTGCTACAGGAACAGATTTGATATTCTTACAAAGTGAATTTAATCAAAGGACTTGAAAAATTTAACTGAGAATTCTTCCATTTAGGAAAAAAATGTCAAAAAAATCGCCAAAGAACGCCAAAAATTGCATAAAAAAATTCGAAGTTCATAGAGCTAAAACTTTATTTATATTGAGCTAAAAGATTGAAACCGGGTTTATATTTTTTACGAATATTAAAAAAACTACCAGAAAAGTGAAAAAAAGCTAAAAATCACATAAAAATTCTCGAAAATTTTAAAAACAGCAGACGACAAAATTTGGCAAAAAAGTTTGAAACTGAATTCCTTTTACAAATGTTATAAACCACTAAGTATTGCTCATAAACAAAATAAATAAATAAAAAATATGGAAGTCGTTTTCGTATTTTCAATTTTCTCTTCAGTTTGACAATGCCATCTGCGTGGCCCAGACAGATTTTCTTTACGCAGAAAATATTCACTTATAACAATATTTTTCCTGCTCGGGTTGGTGCCTTTTATTAAATACATATATATGTACATATTTGCTAATTCAAAAATATTACTTTTGGGATGTCGTTTTTATACATTCAAGTTTTCTCCAGTTCAAAATTGTCACCTAAGTTGAAATTTAAGTAGAAAAAAAACACCTTCGGATAGAAGGTACCTTTCTGTGGGCAATGAAGACAGGTTTCCTAGTAGCTAATAATAAAGACACATGTTTGTCTGTCCAAAGTTTTTCTTTGTCTGACCAGATGTTTTTCTGTTCAGGACAAAATTTGACAGGAAGGTTACCTGAATGCCTGAAGTTATGCACCTCGAAACAGGTTTTTAAATTTTTTGATTCGAATTTTTTACGCTAATTTTTGTAATTTTTCGAATTTCATGCTTTTTTCCCCACATTCATAAAAGGAATCTATTTTCAATCCATCTTTCCATTTTAGCCGAATATAGTAAAGTAGCCTTTTTCGATTTTTAAATATTTCGCGAATTTTTTATGTGATTTTAAACTTTTTTTTTTGCGTTCTGACGTGATTTTTTGACATTAGTAAAAGGAATCAGGTTTCAGTCTTTTAGCCCGATGTACTAAATTTCGTCCTTTGCAATTTTTGAATTTTTCACGAACGTTTTTTTTTTTTTTTCATTTTTTAAGACCCCTGTGATTAGAAGAGATTTTATCTCACATTTGAAGAAACTTTCGTCTTTTGAAAGGAAAAATTCTAGAAATTTTGATCTTCGATTCGCGACTTCTTCGTGTTATGAAGGAAAAAAGTCGTGCGTAAAAGTTCAGTTTCTAATAGGGAAAAGTACAATGCAGCAAAGTTGGCGGAACACTCCTGTGATTTGATTTGGCAAAAATGCATCTTTATATTTAGTAAGGATTTTAGGTAATTTTTACGTTAGATTGGTGAGTTTTCTATATTTCCGCGGAATGATGAGCAAATCAAATCAAAGCTTTTTTTTGTGTGTGTGTTTGAATGAAAAAAAAAAGTTGCGGAAAAAATCGTGAACCTTTAAAAAGAATCGTGACTGTAGAAAGAAAGCACATTTGGTTGAAGGAAGTAATAGTATTAAGAAAGCCTTGAACTTTATTGGGGCCCTCAACGAGATTAAAAAGCATATATTTTTAAAAATTTGAATAAAAAAATGGGGCCTAAAAGTTTTTAATCTTGGGCTCCAACTTTTCCTCACGTTTATAGGGGGCCTTAAAAAAGGCAATTCAGAAAGAATTTAGAGCCTGCAAAATTTCTTTCATCTGAGAACCTTTAAAGAGAATGCTGGCTATAGAAAGAAAGCGCATATCTGTTTTGGTCAAAATAAGTAATAGTATTAAGGAAGCTTTGAACCTTATTGGGGCCCCCAATGAGATTAAAAAGCATATATTTTTAAAACATTTGAATAAAAAGATGGGGCCTAAAAGTTTTGAATCTTGGGCTCCAACTTTTCCTCACATTTATAGTGGGCCCTAAAAAAGACAATTCAAAAGAATTTAGAGCCTGCAAAATTTCTTTCATCTGGGAACCTTTAAAGAGAATGCTGGCTATAGAAAGAAAACACATTTGTTTGAAGGAACTAATAGTATTAAGGAAGTTTTGAAACTTATTGGGGCCCCCAACGAGATTAAAAAGCATATTTTTTAAACATTTGAATAAAAAAATGAGGCCTAAAAGTTTTGAATCTTGGGCTCAAACTTTTCTTCCCGTTTATAAGGGGCCCTAAAAAAGACAATTCAAAAAGAATTTAGAGCCTGCAAAATTTCTTTCATCTAGGAACCTTTAAAGAGAGAAAGCGCATATCTGTTTTGGTCAAAAGAAGTAATAGTATTAAGGAAGCTTTGAACCTTGTTGGGGCCCCCAACGAGATAAAAAAGCATATTTTTAAAACATTTGAATAATGAAAATGGGGCCTAAAAGTTTTGAATCTTGAGTTGCAACTTTTCCTCACTTTTATTGGGGGCCCCCCAAAAGACAATTTAAAAAGTATTAAGAGCGTGCAAAATTTCTTTCATCTAGGCCCCTTTAAAAAAAAAATGGTTGCTGTAGAAAAAAGCGCATATCTGTTTTGGTTGAAGGAAGTAATAGTATTAAAGAAGTTTTGAACCTTTGGTTTCATCTTTTTCACCCATTGAGAGGCGCACCCAAAAAATATTAAAATGCCATTTTATTTTTTAAGTAGAACTTACAGCCTTCAAAAACTTTTATAAAACATGGTGGATATAGAAGAAAAACACATATCTGTTTTCTATTTCTAAATCTGATCAAGATCTTTGACAAAAAAAAAAGGAATTTCCATAAAACAAAATAAAATGTTATTAAAAAATATATAAAAAAATAATTTAAAAAGTAAAAAAAAAAAAAAAAAATTCGGCTGAAAGGTACAATAGCTCACTACTGGGCCCCTGACTTTGCCCCCCCCCACCCCCAAATGGGGGGTATGGGGAATGGTCGCTACGGCCCTGTTTATTTGAAAAGTATAAATCAATTTAGTGACAAAAAAAAAATTATAAAGTTAGTGGCACGGTTATCACAATTGACATTTGGATGCCAAAGGAAATTAAAAAGAAATAAAATGCAGTTTATTTATAATCTTAAATTATTATCTTCAGTTATATTGTCTTTAAATATTTATTTCTGTTTAAATTCGAATAAATTAACTAATTTAATTATAAACATCTTACAAACAGTAAAATAATATAAAAAGCTTGCATTTATTTTTAATAGTTAAATGATACAAATACAAGTAACATTTCATGCTTACTTATTTTACATGCTTACTTATTTTATTTTATATTTATCAAGTAAGATGGGATAGCTACATAGGTTTCAAAAATCAGATTTTTAGCGTCAAGTTCCTATTTCTTTCACTACAAACTTTTCTGACATCAGAAGTGTGTTTTTATCATTTATACGTTACTTCCAAATATTGCATAAATTCAATTTTTGCATCATCAAGTAGAAAAAGTGTATTTTAACTAAGAAACGTGTTGATCAATTTAGTAATAATAATAAAAGATTAATAACATTTTGTTTTGTTTTTTAATTATTCTCAACACCAGTAATTTGTTTGTTAGAATAATGATAATAAATAGTGGCACAGCTACCACAATTGACAAGTAAATGCCAAGAAGAAATTTAAAAGAAATAAAAATTAGTTTATTTAGAATCTTGCACTGTTATCTTTAATTATATTTTCTTAAAGTTTTTTTGCTAATTAAATATGATTAAATTTATTAATTCAATTATAAATAGTATACTGACCGAAAAATAATACCAAAAATAGTTATGAATAAGAATAAAATATAATAAAGGCTTAATTATCTGTATTTACCAAATGCTGAAAAAAAAAAAAAAAAAAAAACACCACTGAAATCCAAAATTTATCAATGTACTGATTTAGAACAAGCATTTTATCAGTAAAATTATACATTTTTAGGATAATATTTAAATTTTTTTTTTATTTATTCAAGAATATATATTATCTACTTCCGTATCTATATTCTATATATATATATATCTATATATATATATATCTATATATATATATATGAATCCTATGTAGCTATCCCATCTTACTTATAAATACTGTTTCACCATTGTGTTGATTTTTAAGTAAAAACTAATGTTTCTCTTCAATATACAAAAAGAGTCTAATATGAATAAAAAACAACTGATGAAGACCCAACGTCCAATAGAATGGACATTTAAAAAAAAGTTGTTTATTCTCTAAAATATACATTAGATTATTTAAACTGCGATGTCATTTCATTGATACAACACGTAACATTAGATGTACGTAGCATCAGGGGTGTAGTGGAGGGTATACGGGGGTATACGCCATCACTGTAAAAAATAATTGTACAAAAACAGCCCGATTTCCAAACATGTGTGTTTTTTATCAGCTTCAATCTGTACTCCACAGATTAACTGTTTTCCGACAACTATTCCTTGCTTGCGAGAATTACAGGCCCGCCCATTGCACCTGCATACAAGGAATGTCTGTAGCGACCACAACGAAAAGCAAATGAACGAACTGAAGCGGCTTGAGTCGGCCATTTTTGTTTTTGATTAGCGTTAGCACAGCACTTGCCTATTTTGCAATTGTCTTGTATTTCTAGTTTTGTTAGTTTTTATATCTTTTAGCGATTTCTTTTTAGTTTTCATTAAGCGAGGAACAAAAAGATGATTTCTCCTTATAATTGTAAGTATATACTTTTGTTTTATAATGTAGTTTCTGTTCCTAGTTTTATTTTCAATTATGTACTCACACTCACACGTGCTAGCAGCAATATTGATTGCATGCTGAATTTATATGCAGCATTTAAAGGATAACTTGTCAAATCAAGGGTGTGTTTGTCGATATCTAACAGAATCTAAACTTTTTGCTTGTTTTTAATATTATTGCTTTAAATCAAGATTTTAATCAAATGATTTTTTTTTTTTTTTTAGTTATCGATTAAAAAAAAAAAAAATAACGAATGTATTAAAACTAAGATGAACCTGATTTTGAAAGTTTATATAGGTATTTTGCATGTGTTAATAAAGAATAAAAGCTTTAAAGAATTGTTTATAAACTTGACGCTTTTGGCATGTAAAAAATTGAACTACAATAAATTTCTAAAAAGCAAGTTTTTATCTAGCATAAAAGTGTTTCATTTAAGAATGATGTTTAATAAAATTTTAATTAGCAATGTCATAATTCCCTTAGAGTAATCAAATTATTCCTGTTATCTGAAATAAACAGCAAATATTAATTTCTATAAGATTAAGTAGCAAACAAGGGCGGATCCAGCTTTCCATTTAGAGGGTGTCATGTCTCTCTTTAGAAAAGGGAGGGGATCTCAACTGTAATATCAATTCTTATATCTTAAGTTTGCTACAATTTGCAGATATATTCATAAAAGCATAATGTTTGGAGGTACATAAGTTTGTTGTCAAAGCTACCATTTTAATTGGATTTTCATGACTCAACCGTAGTGAAAAGATTATCAAACGGGTGCAATCAGTTATAATTTAAGCTTTCGCATATATAAAAAAAGGAAAAATGTTGTTCGATTTTTGGCGCTTAACCACTTCACCGGTGACGGGTATAGGGAAACAGTGCTTTTACCCCCGACTTATCTCGGGGCAGCCGTTGAAGTGGTTAAAGAACAAATTTTATTTCCACTTTCTGTGTGTCAGAAATATTTGGGGTGTTCAGTGAGATTTTTTAAACTTTTTTAATATGTATTTTTGTATCTTTCTTCGTTTAGAGGGGGTCATGACCCCCATTACCTACCCCTTCGATTCGCACTTGGTAGCAAATCTCTTATTTTCTCATTCAACATTTTGCAAATGTAGATGTGCCAGTACCCTTTACTATTTTTGGTTTATAAAAAGTAACCAATAACAAGTTAGCTTTTATTATTTTTTTTATAACTCCCCCTTCCATGAGCATGTTTTATAATCTGGATTATTGTTGACATTCATAATCAAACCAAGCAGGAACCAGAAAATAATGTTTTGACCACTGTTTTTCACTGAAAATCTTAATGAGCGATGCTTAATTTAGAAATTCTTAATTTTCTTGTGAAATTTGCTGTTTTTGTTTCAGAAGGATGTCAATTTCCAGTAATGGACACCCGATGTGTATACATTGCTAAAAATGCAATTTCAGTAATGTTCATAGTGCATAAATTCTTTAAACTTAACTGAAAACCTAAGTAATCATATTTAATTTTTAAATTGCACTTACCAGAATTTAATAACACCAAAATTTTTATAAATAGCTGCTTTTAATTAATTTCACATGGTTAATAAAATGTTCAATATTTTAATGATATATTTTTTTATAACTCTGCCTTGCATATTTTATGATCTGGCAATCAATAAAACAAATCAGGAAGCAGAGAATATCGTTTAACTCTTTCTGGCACAGAGCAATTCTGTTCGTAAAATGATGAAATGATTGACTGACACCGGAATTTACAAACAACTTTTTTAGAAATTAAAAACTTGTTACTTTAAACTTTCATTGTAAAAGCAAGATTTTTTTAAAATTATTATTGGTGCCGTTTGTAAGTTTTGAATTAAAATTAGGTGGTTTCGACAGGGTACCATTGTGCCGAAAAGAGTTAAGGGCATAGAGAAAAGAGAGAGAATCACAGAGCTCAATCCCCCTCCCTCCTCCCCATTTAAATAAAAACAAGTTACAGAGGTTGTTAAAAATAAATCTATTACTGTAAAGTACCGAAAGTAAGCCCCTCTCATATATGTGAATTTTTCCTTTTTTGAGATAGTGCCATTTATAAGCCTTCCACTTCCAGTTTTATTTTCTAATGATTTGAATTCTTCTGTTTCCTGAAAATTCCTTTTTGTTTCCATATCTCCAAAATGAATAATATCTTATGCAATTTATTTTTATCTAATCTGTTTACATATTGTAAATATATCATATAATTGCATACTTTGCTATGCACATTGCCAGACCTTTGATAGTGTTGACTCTAAGCCGCTTTAGCAGGGCGCAGCGCCCGGCGGCACTTTTTATTTCTTTTTTGCACCTGGCGGGTCTTTTAAACCCTTCCGATGCGCCCGGCTGCCCTTTAACACTTCCTATGCACCACGTGGCAATTCAATTGATACTGGGAAAATATCGGAAATTTTGGGGACTCTAAACAAACCAGTTCAAAATATGTTTTGTGACCAAGGTACAAGTATGCCCTTTTTGAAAAAATATGCCCTTATTTTAGAATAGTGTTCCCTTTTTGAAAAAATGTAACCTTTTTTAGAACAGCGTTCCCTTTTTGAAAAATTCCCGCCCGACGGCCCTTTTTTCTCGAGTCAACATTATTTGAAAGGAATATTCAAAGGGTGTACTACTATATTAATGTTTTCCTTGATTTTTATGCGCTAAAGATTTAATAGATATTTATATTGGGTTTAAGTTTTATTATATTTGTTCACATTTCTTTGATATCTAATTTAATTATTTTATGTAAGTTTGTTTCATTAATTTATTATTTTTATTAATGAAAACTACTTATCTTCTATAGAAGGGAATTTTAAAAACGATCTAATTTTATTTTGCAAATTGTAAAAATTCTGTGGAATTTCCTAAATTCCAAATATCCCCCCCCCCCCCAACCTTCCCAATTTTCCTATTCTTTTCACTAAAGTTCTAATTATAATAAGCCCCCCTTAAAATCATTTGAATTCCCTACTTGCTAAAGGGGTCTTGCTTTCGGTACTTATGGTATTTTCTGCCTTAAATGTTTGCTTATTCATCCAAAAGAAGAAAAACTAAATTAATTAAATTTATAATAGTAATGAAACTAGTAAATCTGCAGATAAGTGGTCTCAAACATCAAATCTGCAGTTTTATTTTGAAATTATTTTATTTAATATTTAAAACATTCAACCCACTGTATTATTTCTTTCACATTTGTAATACAGTAGACTCCCTCAAATCTGCAAACACCTGAAATCCGCATATCTTTACAGATGTAAACAATGAAATTTTTATTTCAGATGTAGGGCAAAATTACAGAATTTTTTAGTTTTATTTCATCCTGTATATGTATTTTAATATGCAATTTTCAATAATATGACTGAACTTGTGTTTTTCCATGAAAGGAGTATAATTTCTTTTAAAATCAAGATATGGCTGATATCACTGGTAATCACAATCTTTTTACCAAATATATTTATGTATTAATTAAGCTTATGAGGTTATTATTATGATGATTTTGATGTGAATTAAATTAATAGAGAGTACTTTACATAAAAAAAGTTTCATTGAACAATTCAAGGAAAATGTATCTCATCTTTATGCATATTTAAATATACATTATTAATTGTTTACTTGGTCTTTACTTTTAATATTTTATTGAGTTTTTAAATTATTTTACTTTTTTTCGTTGTAGTTTATTACTTTACTTAATTATTTTAATAATTTACTATATTACAATCATTCATTATAATTTTGATTACATTAAAATTACTGTTTAAAAAATTTAAACAAAGCAATGACCAGAAATCTGCACGTCTGGTCCCAGGCTGTGCGATTTGAGGGAGTCTGCTGTACTAATTACTATTAGTAATATATCTAGTAGTTTGAGATTTTAACTTAAAAATAGTGGGAAATGTATAAATCCATGCAATAAGTCAAAAACTTTTTTTTTTATTATACTCCTCTAAACCCCCACTGTCTGAATAATTAATTCTATAACTATAATTACCTGACGTTTAATATTTTAAACCATCTATCTGAAATAATTAAAATTTTGATCTTGTGGCAATAATTAATTTAAACAGTGAATAATTCTCACAAAATTTTTATTAATTATTGATATTCTAAATTGTTAAATTTATTTGAAAATAACTATTTGTTCCTTTAGTCTGCTTTCATTAATTTCTGGTTCTAAATATTGTCATAAAAACAATTATATCTATTACTTTTGTGGGGTGTCCATTACTGGAATTTTGATATATTTCTGTTATTCTGGTATAAACATGTTGAGAACAGAAAGGCACTATTGAAAGAATTTAGTTTTGTTTCCAAGAAATGTATTTTCAACCATTAAGCAAAAAAATATATGTATATATATTGTAAATTTCATATTATTATTATATTTCATTCACTTTTTACTCATATACATTCCATCTAATACAGCAACCTGGACAGGAGGGGAAGGGGACCCAGTAGCAGAAAATTTTCCATATGTCTGTAACAGATACTTCATATGCAAAAAATAATCTGCAGGTAAAATATTTTACAACTAAAGTGTTAATTAAACAATCATTTACCTGTGGTGTCTTTATCCACTTATTCATTTTTATTAGTAATAATTTTAAGTTTTTGTATAGTAAGTAATAAAGCGTAATATGAAACAAAATAAAGGTTCGATGGAAAAGAATCTGCAAAAGAGAAAAAATATTTGAGACACTCGTCTCCCGTCTTGAACTTAGCCCAATATTATTAAATATATTATACTGTCTTATTTTTTAATGTTTAATCTCTGTATTTTAAAAAAAATTTTAAGCATAACATTGCTATAAATGACCACTTGTCGAAAATTGAAAATGTTGAAAAATCTTTTTTTTCTTGGCACAAAAAACTAGCTTTTGCCAAGTAGCAATTATCACCAAGTGGTCATTTATAGGAACATTAGGCTTAAAAATTTTTAAATAAAAGATAGAGGAGGGGAATTTGTAATGAGCAAATGGTAAATACATAAATAACAAAGATAAAAACTTTTGAAATGGTAAAGTGTATACAATTCATTTTAAAAAACATAAATTGCGAAATCACAGCCATAAAATTAAAATTTAGCCATAAATGTATAAAAATACTGAGATCATAAAATCAAAATAATGAACAAATGGGTTTTTAAAAATTTAAATAGTAAATTATTTAAAAAACAAGGCTTGGCTTTTATTCCAATACATAGAAATACTGAGAATAGTAAAAAAATCACATTATAAAAGATAAATTGTTAAATTATTTTCAGAAACACTGTTTTAAAAGCATACAATTTATAAAAAAAAAATGCTTACACAATAATTTATATTCGTAAAAAAAAGGGTAAATACATAAAAACTCTAATTTAAAAAAATGTTTAAAATGTCAAAATAAAACAAATTAAATCAAAATAATAAAAGTTTAAGTTAAATTTGAATGGGTATTTCAGTTAAACATAATATAGAAACACTGTTGCGTTTTTATGTATTTACCTTTTTTTAAAAATAATTGTTTATGAATGTTAAATTCTATGCTTTTAAAACGCTATTTTTGAAAGTAATTTATCTTTGGAAGCATACATTTTTGCTTTATTTTGAGGGTTTCAGCATTTTTTTATTAGAATTTTTATGTATATTTACCTTCTTCTTCTTTTTTTTTTTTCTTAAGGAATGTTTAATTATTTTGTTAAAATTGTATGCTTTTAAAACTGTATTTTTGAAAATAAATTAACAATTTATCTTTCAAACTGTGATTTTTTTTTATTCATTTTGATATTTGCAATATATTATTCTCGGAATTTCTATGCATTGGATTAAAAACCAATTTTTGAAATAATTTACAATTTATGTTTTTTAAAACAAATTTTTTCATTATTTTGATTTTGTAATCTCAGTATTTTTATACATTTATGGCTAATTTTCTATTTTATGGCTGTAATTTTGCAATTTATATTTTTAAAAATGAACTTTAGTGTTTTGAAAATTTTTACCTCCAGGTTATTGTTTTTTACCATTTGCTCATTACGAGTTTCCCCCTTCCCCCTCCCCCCCAAATCTTTTTTTACAATTCCCCTTTTTGTAGGGATAAAAATACTTTTATTTTTATATCATTCCATGTGTATTTTAATAGGAAATTCTTTTTAATTTTTTAATATGACTAAACTCGTGCTTTTCCACAAAAGAAATATTTTTTTTTTTTTTAGAAAAATTCAAGATATTGCTAAAGTTACTGTTTTAGCAACTTTTACTGTCAAATCACTGTTTTAGACTTTTTTTTTTTTACCAAATAAGCTTTTTTTTTGTTGTTGTTAAAGTCTGGCTAAACCTGAAATAAAATTTCCTTATTTTATGATTTTGATGTTAATTGGTAGGGCACCTTTATGAGGCAAGTATCATTGAATAATTTAAGTTAAACGTATCTCATCTTTATTATGCATACTTGATTATACATTACAATTTACTTGGTCTTTACTTTTAATCCTTTTAAAAATTATCTTAATTTTTATTATTTTAGTATATTACTTTACTTAATTATTTTAATATTTTTCTTAATTGTAAGCATTCATTATAATTTTGATAGCATTATTACAATGAAATTACTGTTTAAAAATGTAAACAAAGCAATGACCAGAAATCTGCAAAATTCTAAAATCTGCGCAACCCCTGGTCCCAAGCTGTACGGATTTGTGAGAGTCTACTGTAATATATTGAAAATATCAAAAGGAATAAAAAATCACATAATGTTTCCAAGAAAAAGATTATTTGTATGATGTATCACTAATTGTAGGCGTCCTTTCTGATCCAGCAATGAATAAAATCTCAAAATTCAGTCAACCACTCGGAACAAATCACGACTTTCATGAAGCGGTGACACAAAAACTCTCAAATTTCATCACTCGTGCAGGTGGCGTGGGGAGGGGGATTCCGTCAGTCAGTTGTGTGAAAAATAGAGAATCTCATCAAACAATTGTGAATTTTGTCAATCGCTTAAAGGAAAAATTCACGAATATCATCATGGAAAAAATTTGCAACTCTGCTGAGCTGTGACATGAAAACGTAAACAAATGCTAGAAGTGTCACGAAAGAACGAAGTCAGTAATAAGAAAAAACTTGCGAGAATCCATGTTTATATTACATAATAGAATAGAAAGGGATGTGAAAATAAACTTTAAATCCTACATCATCGAACAATTGTGGAATAAAATTGCAAATTTATATCGAGCAATCAAGTAATAAGTGAATTTTGTCGAGCAAGCGATAAATATGCAAATTTTGTCTGGCAATTGAGAAATATGCAAAATTTGTCGAGCGATCGAGGAACATGTGAATTTTGTCGCGCTATCGAGGAATATGCGAATTTTGTCGCGCTATCGAGGAATATGCGAATTTTGTCGCGCTATCGAGGAATATGCGAATTTTGTCGCGCTATCGAGGAATATGTGAATTTTGTCGCGCTATTGAGGAATATGTGAATTTTGTCAAGCAATCGATGAACATGCTAATTTTATCGAGTGATCAAGGAATAAAATCATGAATTTTGTCGAACGATCACAGGGAAAAAATCATAAACTTTGCTACGAGGCTGTGTAAAAAAATCTCAAATTTTATAAAACAAGTGGAGAAATAAATTGTGAATTTCGTTTCAATCGCATATTTCATTAAATGATCACTTGAAAAGAATATCAAGATTTTATGTTCAGCCGTTGTCGTATAAATGCACTATGTGTATATTTCTTTAAAAACAATTTTGTTAAATGTTTTAAAAGTACCATATTTTATGGAAGATAATATACAATCCGCACTCCTCAATTTGGCCTGAATAAGCTTAAAAATATCGTAATCGCCGCATCTGTGGGAACGCTACTTTTGTCGACAGCGTCACATTGACCTAACTTTAATCAAAGTTTTCTGAGCAGTGTAGGATGTTTCGTTTTTAATATCTTAAGATGTCTGAAGTTTTATTTAAAATATTTAAATCCTATTTTAAATATTTTTATGAATTTTTAAATTAAGGAAACTCAGTGGATATTTTAAAAAAATCGTAAACGCCGCACTTGGAAAAAAATTAACTTTTAAACTCGTAAACGCCGCGGCGTTTCTTCCATAAAATATGGTAGTTTGTTTTGCAATTTAATGTAGGTATGTTTACATTTTTATCTTTTGACAGTAACAATGATTAAAATCTTATATGTTATTTTACGTTTGAAAAATTTATACTTAGAGCTGTTACACTCTAGCACTATGTTTTTAATAATTGCTAATGATTAATTTTTTTTCTGAATTATAAATTTCATTTTATGATACCTATATGCTAAAGTTGTCTTCCTATTCTTCTATACATATAGGGGAGACTAGAGTACAGTGGACCACTTTTGCAGTTTACATTTTTTTTTCTCTTTAATCGAAAGTCTAATCTGCTTGAAGTTATTCTCAGAGTTTCCCCCAGCTTTAAAAAAAGGCAGGGCTTTGTGGGAAAAGGGCACTTTTGGATTCTGAAGGGCATGTTTTGGATTTTTAAGGGCATTTCTTGAAATTTTTAAAGACATTCTTTTGATTTTTAAAACTACTTTTTAATATTTAATAGACAGAACACTATTTTAAACACAGCAATGAGTCAATTTTTACTATGCAAGTTATTTTCTTAATAAACAAAGGAGTAAAGGCACTTTTTTCAGGTGGGGGCAACAAGGGAGCTAATTTTTTAAATGAAGGGCAAGAGGGGTGCTATTTTGTAAACCTAAGGGCAGGCAGGGTGCAGTGCCCTCCTGAAACTGTCTGGGGGGAAACTCTGTTATTCTTGAACATTCCTTAAACATTTTTGCATGTCTCAGAATTTTTTCAGAACATTGTTTCAAATAAATAGTTATATAAAAAAAAATTGTATACATTCATAAAGTGGACCAGTGTATCCCAGAAGCGAGGTACACTGTTCCACCCACTGATGCACAGTGGTTTACTATTAGATATTATTTGAAAAAATACTATTAGTAAATAATTATTGGGGTTCAGACGGACAGGGAAGAACTCCCCTCTCATAAACAAAATCTCCCACCCTCAGACACACACTCCTAACATTGCTTTGGAAATTTGTGAAATATTTAAGCTGTTAAAATCTATTTTTGCCAATATGTTGTAAAAAGCATATTTTTTCTTTTGGATTATTGTTGCTATTGAATTGCCTGCTCTTGCGTAGTGTCTCCCATATGTTGCAATTCTAGGAGACAAGATGCAAGACGGGCAAGAATGCTCAAAATTGGTGAATTTTGGAAATATTACCAAGCAGTTGTGAAGTCCTTACACACACTGCCTGATTTAGTATTTCATGTGTTAAAATGTTTTAAAAAAATCTGTTGAGGTGAGTAAAATTTCAACACTGAGTTTTAACTTATGAATAAAGTAAATCTATGTAGTACTTCAATTTTTGCTGAAAAATGATTCAGTTATGTATTTTTGTGTTTCCAAAATGTACTTAGAATTTTTTGTGTATTTATAGGAACCAAATTGCCAGTAGTTTTTATCGAAAGAAAAAGCTTTAACTTAAGATGCTTTAAAGATATGGTTTGCCTCTTATTCCGTCTTCAGTCTTCTTTATCCAGAAGAATGCCAGGTAACCTTGGAATCTATAAGAAGTTACAGCAATTTTCAAAGAATTTTGTGTTTTCAATTATTTCACTAAGGCAAAATTTAGTTTGATGGTACAGTAAAAATTTCAATCCATCGCTCCAGCAAAAAATCTCTAAATTTTTCTATTTTTTTTTTTTTGACAATCGACTTGATCAATTTTGCAATTTTTTATGACAACTTATGACGATTTGCACAACTTTTTTTTTTTTTATTATTATCTCGATTGATGAATTTTGTGATATGTTATTTCTTACCAATTGATGAATTTTGTGTTTTTTTTTTTTTTTTTCCATATGGTCGGTAGACAAATTTCACTGATTTTTCCCCCGCAGCCAACCAAGAAATTTCTTTGTTTTCTCTTGTGAACAGTTAATGAATTTCTATATTTTTCTCCACATCTTGCTAGTAACTCGTATTTTTTTTCCCCATGCAATCAATAAGCATGGTATTTCGCAATTTTTTCCCCCACAACTAACTGAAGAATTTCACGATTTTTTCCATAACCAACTGGTGAATTTCTCAAAACTTTTTGACAAATATTATGGTACTTATCCGGGACTAAATGACGAATTTTACGATTTATTTCCTGCAATCAATCGATATATTCTTATTCTGTGAGCTTTTTATCCCCTGTGACCAGAAAAAGAAATCGATTGAGAGGATGCATAAAAAATGCCAGTAAGAGCGACTGCCTGTTAAAGTAATTAAAAGGCTGTCAGGTGTATAAAGTAGTTAGAAGGGGCCGGCGGTTGCTGCACCCTGCCAAATTGTCATAGAGTCAACACTAATGGGATATTGTGGAGCATGCCTTAAATATAAGAGATAAAATTTTAATGTGGTTCTCAAATTCCCTGCTCAACAACAGAAAACTGACTCATTTTTAAACGTAAAGGCATATAATTGGCAGTCCTGACTATTAATATTTGAAATCAAGACACGTTTTCCATAAAATTACTTATAAGTGATTCTTGTCATGTGACAAGCTTTTTTCTTTTTTCGTGCTGCCTTGTTTAAAATGCTGACTTTGACAGTGTTTTCTGAAAGATTTTCTGCCTCAAAAAGTGGAAAATATATTTTGATTTCATAGTTTCTGAATAAAAGTACCTGCCAGTTTCATATGTTTGTTAGATTAATCGACGATCAAAAAAGGAAAATCATTCTATTTATTGACAATTATTCAGCTCATTCACCAGATACGTCATCTTTGGAAAATATAAAAGTCAGTTTTTTCCCAGCTAATTGTACATTGTCGTAAATCTTGATGCTGGAATAATCAACTGTTTTAAGCAATTTTACAGGAAAAAGGTAGTGAAAAGATCTTTATTATTCAATGAACAAGCAAAAGAATCTACTCCAAAAATAGACCTTCTGCAGTCTATTCATTTTTTCAGTATGGCATGAAGTAACCTTTTCAGTCGTCCAGAATTATTTCGTAAAATGCGGTTTTGTGCAAAAAATCATGAAGAATGATCAACAGAAAGGAAAGAAAATAATGAGGATGGTGATGATAATGCAGATGAAGAGTGGTTGCGTGTAACAAAGGATGTATCTGGTGTGAAATTTAGCGATTAATTTGCATTGATGTTGCGACATGTAGTGTCCTAAGCATAGAAGAAATGTGTGATAATGCAAAAAATAAAATAATGGCGAAGAAGCAAAGGAAAATGTTCATTCCGGTGAAGCTGAGCCTACACCAGTGCCAAGTCTGTTTGATGCAATTACAGCATTTGAAACTGTACGAACTTTTATATATGCACATGAAATTACAGAAAATGACCAGAAACATGTTTTACATACTTGGAAATTTGTTTTTAATTTAAAAAATGAACAAAAAAACCCAACATAAAATTAGTGATTTTTTAAAATAAATATTATTTAAAAGCACCCCTTGAAAAATGATGGATCATGGTTCTACTGTATTCATACAAAACTGATAATTACATGAAAAATCAGCTCCATATTTGCATATAATATTGCCTGCTTGTCTTGTTTACTGGTGACTTTGTGAGAAATTACTAATATTTTTAAAAGTAAGAAAAACAGTCCAATGTCTTATATCTTTTTTAATTCAAATTGTTTTTTAAATCTCTCTACAGCAGGGGTGGTCAGTCCATGACTTGGATAGCCTTATTTAGTTTTTATAATAGCAAAAATATCTTAAATTTTAATGCTATTAAAATATATGAAATTTGTAAATTTGCCTACTAATGTCGTAAATAATTCTGTATAGCAGTATGGCAGTTTTATTTGTAACTTCCTATCTGGGATTGCTCTTGGGCAAAAATGCTACAATCAAGGAAATATACCTCGATTTTTGGAGCAACTTTAGCCGAGAATATCTTTTGCACACTGGACACTTGTTAACAATGTCATAATTTGTAACAAAAATTTTAGAAAGGCTTCTTTGAGTTTTATCGCTTAAGAATTAACCAGGTGTAGCTAGACTAACAATTAGAGAAAAACTTATCCTTACATTGCTGTATAAGCAGTCACTATAATATGTTCATTATTTAGAAACACAAATCGGCAAATAACTTTCTTTTTTTTGCAGGATGAAAAGTCTTGTTCTTACATTTTGTCTTTGTCGCAAAGCAAGTTAAATGATTAAATTCAAATATTTTTATAGCTTAAGTAGCAGAATGCAGCAACTGTATTTAATGCATGGTATGAAAAATTATAGTTTTATCCTACTGCTCAATGATGTGTTAGTAGCAATTATTGACCAATTAAATGCCTATGAGCTTGGCATCAGTGCTAGAATATTATTTACGTATACACAACTCTTATTGCAGCTGTGAAAAATAATCAGAAGAGTTCAATACTATAGGAAATTTTTCAATATGTCAATGTTTTGGTATTAAACAATGTTCTTACTACTCACTTTTGGGTGAGAAGCCAGTTAATCTGAAATGAATGCCTGGATTGAATTTTACAATGTATTTATTTGAAGTCATTTTTATGCATATATTTACACCAGATAACTCTTTTTACCCACCAAATACAAAAAAAATTCTCTGGTTTGCTAAAATTTGTAAACAAAACAACTTTGCTTTTAAAATTTGGTCTGCCATGACAAAAGGTTGGCCACTCCTGCTCTGTAGCATCCTGTTGATATTGTATTCCACAAAATTGAATGGGTGAAGTTCGATTGAAATGTTAATTTTTTTGCTTTTTTTTTCTTGTAGGGGCTTGATGTGAATTCCTCCAGATTCTTCAAGTAGCAAACGAGCAATAAATAAAAGTGTAAAACGTGGACAACCACAGAGTGATTTCAGTTGCATGCATATATTTTTGAGTTACTTATGCATTCATTAAGAATAAAACTATTTTCTGTAATTTGCTATGATTTTTTTTTTCTTGTGTGATTTTTATTGAAATTCATATGTTTATCTATAATAGTATGTGTTTGCAATTTGTGGAGGGGGGTAAATGTCATCAGGTAAGATGTTTAACACAAGTTTTACAGGATGTGTCTACAGAATCGGGGAATCATGGAAAATCAGGGAGGTTTATCAATCTGGAAAAGTCGGGGAATTTTGTAAAAATACTCGAAAATCAGGGAAATTTGTCTATATGCAAAAATATTTCCCTTTTCGCCTTGCAAACAAGATGGATTCGTCTGTTTTATGTATCACATTTTTTCCTATGCTGATTAGTCGCTCTCAATATTTAGAAAAAAAATGTACATGGTATGAATTTTTTATATTTAACTCAAATTAAGGTGATCGTATGTCCTCATTTTCTGTAGATAGCTGTTATACTATTGAAAACTATTTACCCATGTTTTAAAATGTTACATTATATATTAGCATAACCAATTACCTATCCCGTCAGATATAGATATGTCTTAGGATTGAACATTCTTCAGAAAATGAGGGAATTTTCTGGCCAACATATATCTATTAGCCACTAAATGAAGTTGGACTAAATTTGGAGTTCAGATTTATAAAATTGTCAACCAATACTTTATGAATATTAGACAGTTTTTTTTTTTTTTTGTCTTTGGTTTTCTCCCAATCAAGATATTGGCAAGCTCAATAAGTGTGTAATACGAGGAAGCAGCATATATTAAAAAATACTTTTTGTATATTGTTAATAATGAAAATCAAGGAAGTCTGATAAAGATAATCAGGGAACTTTTTCTTTAAATTTCTGTAGACCACTATGTTTAATAATCTTTCAGAGTATATTTTTTTGTCTTTTTTCAAGTATTCAATTTTATTTAACATACTCAAACTTGGAAGATATGCATTGTATATTTATTTACTCTTACACATTGCATTAAATAAGTAATATTTATCCTGAGCAAATTACTAATTTTTTTTTTTATTGTTGAAATTGACTATGTTTCTATTTTAATTTGTTACAAAACAAGTGTTGTTTTGCCCAGCAGTATATTTTGTACTAGTAACTTAGCGAACTTGTAAGGATTTCCTTTGAAATTATAATTTGAAACAAAGTAAGCTCATTAACAGTAAACAATTCGTGTTTGAGAAACTAGATTTGGTCTTTTGTTACAAAATTATTCACTTCTTCCCTCAGTTCCTACATAATCCTGCATTTAATTTAAACCACATTATTGCCACCATCATTTATGTTTGTGTGCAATAGATGGCCATATATCATAGTATTTTTGAAAAATAAAATATATGCAGACCATTTACAAAACAAAGTCTGCCATTTTGTAACTGAAGTATGGCATTGTCATTTCTCATATTGTTGGAAATATTAGATTTTAACAAGTTTTAAAGGTTGAAAATACATTAATATTCAAATAAAAGCTAATTAATTTTGTTCATGAAATTGAATAATACTGTTTACAAAATTCATTAAATATGTAGGATTTGGCAGCATAAGTTTCTGGTATGATAAGTGAACTTAAAAAGTAGTATTCTTTGAAACAGTATCTTCCCTTATCACAATAGAAACTTGCACTACTAATATATACAGCCATTATCTGGAGATATTTAATGAGTTTGGAAGTTATTGTTTTTTTTAATAAACTTTTAAATTATGTACAGTAAACAAAATTTGTCATAAGAGATATTCAATGTGTTACCGTACTTGCCAATTTTTTAAATCTCAGATTTAATTTAATGAATGTAATTAAATGGATTTCAAATGACTAACCTTACAAAAATAATACAAATTTAATTAGAAAAATTTTCTTGTTCAAAGTAGCATTTTATTTAAAAGCATTGAGGTTAAAAGCATACATACTGGATGTACTAAAATGGACAGACTAATTTTAAAATTCAATAATTTGCAAATGGTAACTAACTGCTATTTTAAAAAAAAAGAAAAATCTTGCAGAAGGTTTATGTAAGAATCAGGAGTTTGTTTTCTCTATCATTCCCGGTTTTTAGCTCCAAGTAGCAACGATAGATCTTGCAGCTAGCATTAGGTGCTAACTTGAGGCTAAATTTTTTAGCCTCTCTTCTCCCAGCATTGATGCAAAAAGGGGCTTAAATATATGGACTGAGTCTCATTCGCCAATGCACTCCATATATTTAACCTTCATTCGCATCAATGCTGGGAGAGGAGGCCAAAAAATTGGGTTTCATTTAGCACCTATAGGTTGCAGCAATCTATCGTTGCTATTTGGAACTAAAACTGGTAATCACAGTAAACAAAACTTATGTTATCTGTCTGTGAGCAGAAATAATCGTACTATTTTTGCCCCAATTATTGTACCGGGTGTCCTAAAATAGACCGACTGATTTTAAAATTTTGTAAATTGCAAGTGGTAACTTTTTTTTCCCAGGATGATTATGTAAGATGACATACATAATCATCCTGAAAAAAAAAGTTACCACTTGCAAGTTACTAAATTTTAAAATCAGTCAGTCTACTTTAGGACACCCAGTACAATAATTGGGATAAAAATAGTACTGATTATTTCTACTCACAGACTGTTCTTGTACGTACGGGAAAATTCTGGCAGCAAAAGTTGCCAGAAAATTTCTGTTTGCACAAGAAATATCTATGCACACAGACTGTTCTTGCATGTACAGGAAAATTCTGGCAGCAAAAGTTGCCAGAAAATTTCTGCTTGAGCAAGAAATATCTGTGCACACAGACATTTCTTGTACATACAGAAAATTCCTGGCAGCAAAAGTTGCCAGAAAATTTCTGTATGTACGAGAAATACCTGTACATACAGGAAATGTCTGGCAGCAAAAGTTGCCAGAGAATTTCTGTATGTGCGAGAAATATCTGTGCATACGGAATATCTGTATGCACAGATATTTCTCGTACTTACAGGATTTCTCTGGCAACTTTTGCTGCCAGACATTTTCTGTTGTTTTACAGGATTATTTTTTACAGTATACCCTCTGGATATTTTTAAGGAACACCGTATGCCCTCTGTTTCTCAAGAAAGCTGTAGTATATACCCTCTAGGGTATACGCTCTGCCTTCAGCGTATACCCTCTGCTTAGAGCGTATAGCCTCTGTTCTTTTTACGACTACACCACTGCGTAGCATTAGTATCAAAATATAAAAAAATAGTGTTAAAACTGTATGCTTACATTCAACAGTCTTTCTCTTGTTGTCTGCCACTTTCAAATGATTAAAATACATATTCAGTTGCATTTTTTTTTACTATTTCAGCGTACAAATAGCAGCACTGGACTCTCTAGTATAATGAACAGCAAGTATTTACAAGTTCCAACTGAAATTAGGTATTTTACATAAAAAATAAAAATGTCCAATAGAATGGACGCGGGGTCTCAGGAGGATATATATATATATATCTAATAAAAAACAACTTTTCAAAAGTAAAAAAAAAAGCCAAGCAAAAAAAAAAAAAAAGAAAAAAAGGTGAAAGTTGTGGCTAAAAAACAGTGTGATATCAAATTTCCAAGCTTATATTATGGTACTTATTTAACATTTTCCATTAAAAATTTACCATATGTAAGTCGAGTACCTAAGTATGCGTTGATAGAAAGCCTTTTCTCCTTTACTAAATGTATCATAACGTGTTTCTGAAAATTAAATTTTTTTAAATTATGCATGATGGGCTTGGCGGCCATCTTTCCATACTTTACACACATTTCTAAGCACACAAGTTCATTGTTAAGATTGGAAGTTCGAAATTGTTACTAAAGCAAACATTTTATTCTTTTAATTTATGGAAATGAGTGCCTAAAAATTTGTGTCTTAAAATAAAGCTGAAGTAACTTCAGGTTTCATCTTATGATTCTCTTTTTTCGGAGGGCGGTTAATTAATTAGTTAAAGCAGTAAAAATCAATTTTTTTTTTCAAAATAAAAAACTTTCTTAATTTATCTGTCTGTAGCTAAAACTAGAAGTTCGAAATTCTTAATAATGCAAATATGTTACGAGCTTGAGTGCTTAGAAATTTGTGTAAAATATGGAAAGATGGCCACCAAGCCCATCATGCATAATTTAAAAAAATTTAATTTTCAGAAAAACGTTATGATGTATTTAGTAAAGGAGAAAAGGCTTTCTATCAACGCATACTTAGGTATTCGACTTACATATGGTAAATTTTTAATGGAAAATGTTAAATAAGTACCATAATATAAGCTTGGAAATTTGATATCACACTGTTTTTTAGCCACAACTTTCACCTTTTTTTCTTTTTTTTTGCTTGGCTTTTTTTTTTACTTTTGAAAAGTTGTTTTTTAGTAGATATCAGTTCATTTTTTAAAACAAATTATATATAATTGAAATAATTCTACTAGCTCAAATTAAAATTAGTCCTTGTATAGCCTTTATAACCAGGGAGCAAACACAATAGTATACATTTTGTTTACTTATCATTCATTTTTTAGAGTGATTAATAATTTAAAAGTAAGGAAAGTCAATTTCTTCTTTCAAAGTATCAGTCTTTCTCAATTTATATCTCCTTAAAAATTTCTACGAAAGATGAAAATTTAGTAAAAAACATAGTCGAAATAAAATATATATTTACAGTTAGTCTGTCAGTTTTTTTTCTAACTTTTTTTTGCTGACGGTTTTGAAAAATAAATTTACCTTTACAAATATCTACGGTTAATCCGAGAATGAAACCCCACAATCATCTAAAGAATCGAAGATCTGTATATCTTGCTAGATATAATAAAAGAACATTTTTGATAAAAAAAATCTAAAAATTTAAAGATATAAACTGTACATATAACTCCATCTTCATTTAGATCGTGTTATAGAGAAGAAAGAATAAATATGTAATTTTGCTCAAGTCTGTTTATCCATACCTATTTGCATAAATGTGAGGATATTAATTTGCTATAAAATTTCCCCTAAATTGATTATCTTTAATAGTCTATTATTAATGCCGCATATACATTAGAATTAAATATTTTTCAGTTAAAAATTGCTTGAAATCTATAGTCTTATCGTTCGTCAAATTTGTTTTATGTTTTTTTTAATACCCAGACTCTTTTTCTGAACTCTGACAAAAGATCACAGACATATTGAAGTTATCCAAATTTTTATATCTTTCTATCGCATTTCCTTTTTTGAGGGGGGGGTGGGTGAGGAAGAGCCCTTAAGAACTTCGTTTTGTTCTCAGAATTCTGAATTATTCATTCAAAAGATCTACCTACATAAGTCATGTTGCAGAATTTTCATTAGCTAAGAGTTGCATCAAGTTATACATCATATGAATCTATTAAATTACTTTTGTGAAATACTAGATGGGAGCCATTGATATTTCCAGACCATTTGCCTACATTTTAAACTCGAGTCATTTAATTCATTAATTTTCTATACGAATTAAAGAAGTCGTTTCCATGCCAACTGTACCTTTCACTATTGCTTGCTTGTTTGTTTGTTTGTTTTATTGAACACATACACCATATCACATGCGGATCACGGCAGGATTCGAATCTGCTTTCACCTACGCTCTCAAGCGATTAGAGGCATGGTGTCTTATCCACTATTATGCCACTATTGTTTTCTCTAATGCCCAGATACTCAAATTTAACCAACTGCACTTAGAATCATGGTCATAACAGAGAACATTTATATGTTAGAGCAGTGTTGCCAGCGAGGTACTTTTTTTAAAATTCAGATTTCTTGATTGCCACCACTTATTATAAACAGTAAAATTCCCTTTGTTTTCGCCTTAATTAATATGTCATTAGATAAGGCGCATTTTAAAATTTCCAAAAAGTCGTACCAATCAAGTATCTCAGTTAAGAAAAAGTAGCCCATCTGGCAACACTGTGTTAGAGTGGTGACATATGCACAAGTCGTGTACTCATATTCAATTTTTTGTCCAAAGTACAGTAACTCAGTTTTCAGTAATATACGAGGAAGATTTCAATTAAACTAACCAGAAAAGTTAACAAACATTGGCTTCCTGATTTGATTTTATTCAAAATTGTTTTAACCAACCAAAGTTAATGTCTGGGATTCAGATAAATTTTTCTCTGTTAGTGAAATTAGATTGACCAATCAGTAGCCTCCATCCTTGCAGGCTTTTCGGTGTTTACTGCAAACATCAAAAAGTTCGGAAAAATGCAGACATCTCATTGATCAATGTCATCCCGCTAATAGCGAAAAATCTATCTTGATCCCGGCCTATTCAACGACCTTTAAATATTGGAGAAAGCCTTGACACGGTGTCAGGAAAACGTCACACAAAGCAGCAAAACAAAGATGAAAAATCATTCATTGGCTCGTTCATATTCACGAGCCAATGAATGATTTTGTTTCTTTGCTTTGCCTGCTTTGTGTGATGTTTTCGTGATGCGTGTCAAGACTTTCTCAAATATTTAGGAGGCTTTGGCTTATTTCACAACCATGAAGTTATGAAAGGAGAGGAACAGACATGCCAATCTTCCCGTGTGAAAAACTAGATACCAAAAAACGAGTTCTTTCCCTCTCTTCTGCCCTTTTCTCTCTTGATTTTGACCGATAGCAGCCCATTTAGCAGTCTCCAGTACAAGATGCCGCTATATACGGTGGAAGCAGGAGGGTGTTAGTGCGACCAATGGCATAATAGGCCAGTTCATGATGTTTAAAAGTCACACGGAGTTTGATCGAAGCTAATGAAAAAGACAGGCTACCGCGGTGAGTCCGATTCTTCTTTTTTTACAAACCGCTGGAGTCACATGATGTCCTTTTCGCGCACCTTCATTGGTGCATTCGAGCATCACGTGACTCCAGTGGTCTGTACAAAAAGAAGAATCGGACCCACCGTGGTAGCCTGTCTTTTTCGTTAGCCTCAGAGTTGGATCATCTTTACACGATGATTAGTACAAAGCTGCGCGCCGATTTTTTTTTTGTGTCCATTGCTGTGTACAGATAATCAACTCTGTGTGACGTTATGAGCTGGCCTTATATGTTGTTGGTCACAGTTTAGGAACAGCTTCAAATGACCTCATCTATATCTACTCCGAGGCAAACCAAAAAGACAGTCTACCGCGGTGCTAAAGCGCCTAGAATATATGGTGTGGAAATCGGCTATCCCAGTAATACTTAAAAAAGTGCTAAAGTATTGGATCTCTTAAATTTCAAATGATGCTGAAATCCAATGAGTTGATCACAGCGATATCTGCAGGATATTTCCTAAAACTTCATGACGGTTTGGTTACAGCGTCTAGAATACCTAGTGTGGAAATATGTTATTAAACAACGCTAAAAATTTGTATCCCATAAATGATCGACGATACTACTGAAATCCCAAGTGTCGATCGCAGCGAAATCTGCAGGATTTTTGTATTACATTGCATAGACTAGCAATATCTTGCAGTTATAGAAAATATCCTGCAGATGTCGCTGCAATCTCTATATTTCAGCAGCATCGTTGCACATTTAAGGGATGCAATATTTTAGCACTTTTTTAAGTATTACAAGGATAGTCAATTTCCACACTATATATTCTAGGCGCTATAATTTGGTCTAGATGCTGTAGCATTTTTTTTTTACATTTTATTAACATACAACTGACCTGTGTGCTTGGCGTCAAGCCCGCTGTAATAATACAATGTTTACTTTGAAAGTATATCACAGATGTCGCTACGATCAGCTCCTTGGATTTCAGCGTCAGTGCACATTTAAGGAATACAACTTTGTAGCGCTGCTTGTATAGCAAATTTCCACATTATGTATTCTAGACGCTATAGCGGTGCATTACATGTATCTCTTTCTTCTTTAAAAAATATCCTGCAGATGTCGCTGCAAATGACCGCATTTTTAAGTATTGCTGGGATAGTCGATTTCTACAACATATAATCTAGGCCTATAAAGGAGCTATAGTGTCTAGAAGATATAGTTTAAAAATCGGCTTATTAAAAAGGTGCTAAAAAAATTGTATCCCATAAATGTTGAACAAGGCTGAACGATGAATGTCTATGAGCGCGTTCACGGACCGCACCCTGGGTTCCCCAGGTTTACCACGGGTAACCCGAAGCGTTCAGAGACCGACATCACGTGACTTTTTCCGAGTTCCCCGTAGCATTCAGAGCCGGAGATTAAAAAGATTTCAGGGAACCCACATTACCTGAAAAATTTTGTTGGGTAAAGTGATCACGTGGTTGGGAAATCTGATTTGTTTACCATTTTATAGCTTAACTGTGACTGTTAATCGGAATAGCACTGTTTTGATCAGTTTTATCGCACATTGTTACTGTTTTTTCATATTACAAAAATAATAATAAAAACATATCTGGTCTAAGTTTAACTTTTAGATAAGTTAGAAGATAAATGTAAATTTTGCATATGACAAATCAGTTCACGCTTGGAAGCCTAAAATGGCTAGCAAAACCTGCACTGTTAAAAATATCGTGAAAGATTACCTCTGTTTTTAAAGGCTATCAATTTTCTGACCAATGAGAAAGCTACATAAACGCCTATAAAGCGCTCTCATTGGTCAGAAAATAGATAGCCTTTAAAAACAGAAGTAATTTTTCACGATATTTTTAACAGTGTGTGATACATATTTGTTGCGATAGTATTCCCCATAAAAATTAACTTTTGGAACAGTTTCCCATCTAAAGAAAAGTGATAATTGAATCTATTTGCACTGTCGAAAGTGCAGATGCCGCCATGTTTGTAAATGTAAATAAAAAAATCATGCAACTTTACACGAAAGCGTTCAGAGCCGTTTTTACCCAACCTTACACCGAGAAACCAGTATGACGTCATTCCCCAATTTTCCGAGTTACCCGTGTTTCGGTCTCTGAACGCGCTCGATCACAGCAACATATGGTAATTCCAACTTAACTATTTCAAAAGACATCAATTGAGAAAACGTTTTGCTCAGAGAAGATCTAGAAAATGTTGCTGCTATCGACATTTGTCATTCAGTATTTTTCAATATTTATGGGATTCAATTTTTAGCAATTTTTAAAGTATTACTGGAATAACCGGTTTCCACACCATGACTCTGATCTAGGTAGATTTTTCTCTGTTATCGCAACGAGATTGACCAATCAGAAGCCAGAATTTTTGCTAACTTTTCACTGTTTGCAAAAATGTACCTGTATCCTGGCCTATATTTCTAGACGTTATAACTGAGCTCAGGAACAGTACAGAAAGCAAACTCCGTATTTTGATACATTAAGGCCGGGATCCAATTAGGAACAATTGTGTCGCTATAACGAAGTAGCGACATATGGCCAATAAAGGTTTATTGGTAGAAGTGGTAAAAACAAATCGTTAAAGGTCTTTGCGAATGTGTCATTATCGTCAGGCTAATGGATATTGAATTATTTCCCTAGTCTAATAAAGCTCGTCCATGCGCATATCATCTAATGGAGGATATTCCAAATATGGGTTCAAGGCTGAAAAAGTCACGTGGTACCGGAATTTACCTAAAGAACTTCTAACTGATGAGAAGGGAAACAGGAAATTACTACTGCTTTCTCCCATGAACTGTTTCATTGGCTAGCAGGGATTTACATTATGTCGACGGAGTCTTCCCTTCTTTACGTTAGGCGTTTTTGCCTTAACCACGTGATCATAACGTAGATAGAATATCCTCTATTCAAGAAAGTGGATTGCCGTACTATAGCGCCTAGAATATATAGTGTGGAAATTGGCTATCCCTGTAATACTTAAAAAAGTGCTAAAATATTGTATCCCTTAAATGTGCAATGATGCTGCTGAAATATACAGATCACAGCGACATCTGCAGGATATTTTCTCAAACTGCAAGATATTGCTAATCTATACAATGTAATACTAAATCCCGCAGATGTCGCTGTGATCGATACTTGGGATTTTAGCAATATCGCCGCACATTTAAGGGATACAAATTTTTAGCGCTGTTTGGATAGCATATTTCCACACAAGGTATTCTAGACGCTGTAGCCGTACTTTCGGCAAAAACTTGAAATGAGCATGCCTCCTGTGCATATATCACCACTCTTATTTATAAAGGCTCTCTGTTATGGTGTTGATTCTGAGCGCTCTTTGTTAAATTTCTATATTTGTGTTTTGTTTGTTTGTTTGTTTTATTGGACACATACATCAGACTTGTGTGCTTGACAACAAGGCCCGCTTATAAGTCATCGTCAATATACAGGGACGAGATAGCACAATGAAATTTACAACACAGAGAATTTTTACATCCGGGAGCTCCACAAAGAGTGTGCAATGGAGCCAGCGGGAGCCGAAGTCAACAAGCCTCCTATGCTCTAAAGCGATTAGCAGCTTGGTGTCTTAACCACTCGGCTGCGGAGGCCCCATTTGTGTTTTAGAGAAAGCAATACACAAAAGTACTGTTACTATGGAAACAACAACTTCTTTAATATCGAAATGTATAGCAAAGGAGTTCAGAATCAGTGCCTTAAATAGTTTCGAATATGTATTGTTGTTATGACAATCAATACTCTTCCTGGATGTGGAAATGCAAAATTGTGTTCAACATAATGGAGGATATTCCATCTACATTTTGATCACGTGGTCAAGGTAAAAACTTCTATCGTAAAGAAGGGAAGGCTCCGTAGACGTGTAATGTAAATCCCCGCTAGCCAATGAAGCGGTTCATGAGGCAAAGTAGTAGTATCTTCTCTTCTTATCAGTTAGAAGTTCCTTGGGTAAATTACCGGTATCACGTGACTTTTTTCAGCCTTGAACCCATATTTGGAATATCCTCCATTGGGCGCAATCTAGATAGATTTTTGGCTATTAGAGAAACGCGATTCATCAACCAGAAGCATTTTAGTGAACTTTTCGTTGTTTGCAGAAATGCAGGCTATTGATTGGTGAATCTCGTTTTGCTAACAGCGAAAAATCTATCTGGATCTTAGCCTACATTTCTACAAACATTGCACTTCATCCATGGCACTAAAAAAATGACTCAAAACTTTCATGACATAGGCCGGGATCCAGAAACAGCAAATATTCTCAAACATGCAGGCTTCTGATTGGTCAAACTCATTTCGCTAACAGCGAATAATCTATCTGAATCTCACCCATAGTTTTCTTCGATGAAATCAATGCAAAAGGATAATATAAAAGAAAAGTATAAGATTTCTAAAATGTTTTGGCGGGTTTATCGCTATTTGGCATAATTTGTAAACTTTAGAATTAATTAACAGTTTTTCGTTAATTATGAATAGAAAATTTATGTTTTTAAAGCTGAATTTTATAAAAGTACGTAGATTGGGTAAATATCTGTTCAAAAATTCAATCCTTACTTTTTTCTGTCCATCATTTAAGTCTCTACCTCGATTGAAACATAAGGTGTGACGAAGAAAAGAAATCTGTCATTTTCAGTATCTCGATGTTATTTTAAAAAATCCATATCTCTGTTTATAATTAATTTGTGAGGATGCATTTGATCTCAAATTGAAGATCTTCTTGATTAGGCCCTTCTGGTTTTGGTTTTATTTTTCTGCGATGATTGGTTCTTTTGATATGGGAAATTTTACGCTGCCATGTTTGGTCAATTTAACATGGAGAAGTTGTCTTCAGTATAATAAGCAGTTACGGTGTCTTGCCATTATTCTTGGCGTTTGTTTGTTGGGGTTAGCATTTTTTTTTCAGCTTGGCTTGGCAGAACGACCGTCCTGCTTGATATATATATATATATATAAATATATATAGATAGATAGATAGATAGAAGTAAAGTAAAAATGTAAAAAGTCAAACAATTTAGATTTTATGGGAAAAAAAAAAGTTCACATTTCAATACCACAAGTCCATACTGTGCATTGATGTTGAAAGAACACCACTGGCCTGTGTGTATTTGGTAGTGATGATCGATAACGAGATGTTTTTCTCGATTTTCTCGATTGTATGGACATCTCTATATTTTTCGATTATGTAAATTTTTTCTCGATGACTCCAGTTTGCGAATTGCTTTTATGCATCATATTTTATATATTATCTACATCATACATTTATCAAGAATCATCTGCGGGTGAACTGGAATTAGTCGGTGTTAATAAAGACTAGGTGACTTCGCCCGCTAGCAGGCCCCTCCTTTAATCGGGGCCCCTAATTTATATGTAATCTTGTAATATGAAATCACGAACAGGTTACCCGCTATTTACGGCACCGTATAGTAGGCGTGGTGTGCACGCACTACAAAATCTTGTAGAAAAATATAATCTCGAAACGAACGAACCTCGGACCAGATCCCTTGGGGGAGGGGTCAAAGTGAGCGGAGGGGCACAGCAGCTGCATAATATGAATAAGTCGTCACAGGTCTTTAGGTCTTTCCAACCATATGTCACTTGAGGGGTCTGGATCTGAATTTATAAAAATGCCCTCCCCATGGGGGCAAAGTGGGAGGAGGGATGTGGGAGGTAGATAACATGAGTAAGTGGTCATAGGCCTTTCCAACAATATGTCACATGAGAGGTCTCGACTAAATTTAGAAAAGTGCTCCCCGTGGGGGAAAAGTGGGGGATGCTGGTCACCGGAGGTGCATAACATCAATAAGTAGTCACAGACCTTTCCAACGATATCTCACATGGGAGGTCTTGGCTAAATTTGAAAAAGTGTCCCCCTGGGGGGTGCAAAGTGGGGGGAACTGTTACCGGAGGTGCATAACTTCAATAAGTAGTCAGAGACCTAAAAGTGCCCCCCGGGGGGCGGACACCGTAGGTGCATAACATCAGTAAATATTAACAGACCTTTCCAACGATATCTCACATCAGGGGTCTTGGCTAAATTTGGAAAAGTGCCCCCGGGGGGGCAAAGTGGGAGGGGGGACGGACACCGTAGGTGCATAACATCAATAAGTAATCACAGACCTTTCCAGCGATATCTCACATGAGGGGTCTTGGCCAAATTTGTAAAAATGTCCCCCGGGGCAAAGCAGGGGGGGGGACTGTCACCGGTGCATAACATTAATAAATAGTCACAGACCTTTCCAATGATATCTCACATGAGGGGTCTTGGCTAAATTTGGAAAAGTGTCCTCCAGGGGGGGGCAAAGTGGGGGACGGCCGCCGGAAGTGCATAACATCAATAAGTAGTCACAAACCTTATCAACGATATGTCACACGAGAGGTCTTGGCTAAATTTAGAAAAGTGTCCTGAAATTCATATATTATAAATAATATTTATCGGAGGGCTCCATAAAAAAAAATCCGATCTAAAATGATAAAAACGGAAAAAACTACCCCCCGCAGTGGGGGCCAAATTGGGGAGGGGAGGAAGAAAGTCTCATAATATGAAAGAGTCATCCGAGAGCTTTCCGATGACATATCACATGACGGGTCCAAAAAAGTTTGAAAATTGCTCCCCCTCCTCCCACCGTGGGCCCACTCTTTCGCGTCGGAATTCACGCAGTCCCCACTTTAAAATTTTTATGTTCAATAAATAATATTTACCGGAAGACTGCATAAAAAACCCACATCTAAAATGATATTTAAATTTATTATAGATATCGGCGACGGCTTTAAAAATTTGTTCGCCCCCTCCCCACCCCCCTGAATTTCACCTTCGTGGGAAGAAAGGTTCATAATATGAAAGAGTTGTCAAAGGGCTTTTCGATGATATGCCACAGGAAGAGTTCGGTAAAATTTTTTTAATTGCCCCCCGCATGGGTCCACTCTCACGTCCTCGGAATTCACCTGACCCACCTTCCTCTTTGAAATTTTTATATTTAATAAATGATATTTATCAGAGGGCTCCAGGTATGTGACAGCTTGGTAGGGCTAAAATAAGAGAAACTTTGAAAATTAAGGCTTCATTTCACAGCTCATTGTCATGCCTATTTCTCTCTCCAGCTCGCCCCTCGATATCTCTTCTTGGCCGACTTCTCGGCCCTTCTTGGCCGAGCGTGAAATGACAGTCAGTGAGAGTAACATATCGAGAAAGGACGAAAACTGATTTCTCATTCTCGGACAACGTCATATGAAATGTTGAAAAGAGAGCGAGAGCGAGAAACGAGAAGTGACGATGAGAAGCGATGAGTTAGAATCGAGGGGAGGTATCTCGAGGTAAGCGAGCAGTTTCCATCGAGAAATTTTTTTATCTCGAGGTGCGAGAGAGCGAGAGAGAAAGGAAGCTTTTAGAAGAGTCAAACTTACTGCGCTTCTGGTGTAAGTCATAATTTTCCAAAGGAGTACATCTGCTTTTCCATTCGCTTTTGTTATTAACCGATATGGGTTAGGAGGCATAAGTGGTTTAAGTTATCAGTTCTGATTTCAGTTGTTGATATAGAAGTTTTCTATTGAATTTGGCGCCAGTTTGTCCTTGATTTTTAATGTTTCTCTTATTTTAGTCCTCCTAAGCTGTCCTATATCTCTTAATATTAGAATGCTATTGTTAATAACAAAACTGCACTGCAAATTATGTGTTTTCAAGATTTTAAGTGTCGCCTCAGGAAAGAGGATTTTTCGAAATTATTTTACCCCACTCATGTAATACATTAAAATAAGGGTAATCTCATAACCTTTCTTTTGTCAATCCACCATTAATTTTAGACCCCAGGGCTTAAAATGCTCTAAAGGAATATACTTAGAGGCGGTTTTTTTCGTACTCTGGTACGGTATCTTCCACTTATAGGAAAATTATAAGACTTACATCAAATTGTGTCTAAAATCAAATAAAAAATATGGACATATGTTTCTTAATTTTAACTTCCTTCTACGCCTCAAGAGGGCACTTTAAAGTTTTGTTTCTTCAAACCTTTAGTATACTGTTTGTCCAAAAATTATAAAATTCACAAAATAAAGTCTTTTCACTCTCCTCTATCTTCTCGTATCAATTTTATTTTTACTACTACCAGGGGGCGCCGCCCAGTGAAACATTTTACTTTTAGCCTCAGGCTATTGGTATTTTTCATCTGTTTTTCATAATATTTTGCCTCATTGTTTTTCTTCATTGTAGATACTATTCTCTAAGTTCTTGACCCATTCTGACCATTTGGGCACTCATTCTGGACCAGCTGTGGCCCATCGGGATCCTCTTCATTTGTCTGGCTCTAATCACACGCTTCACTTGTAAGAACAAGTGAAGCGTGTGATTAGAGCCCATTACCATTACTACTATTACCATTTCTTCTTTTTCTTCAATTTTTTTCTTGTTCAATGCTTTGGTTTTTTACCATTCTCAACTTCCCCTAGTCCTTTCTTACATCAAGTTAACTTTCATCCTTGGTCTGCTGCCCTACTCTCAATTTGGGGCCTAATGCCCCTTCGGGGGGGGGGGGGGGCGTTTCTTCTACCTTTCCCAGACCCATCATCTAATACCACGTTGGTAAGGATTGGAAGATTAAAATTATCCGAAATACCAAAAATGAAGTCCATTGAAGTTTTATTTTAGTTATAGAATTCCCTATTAGCGGATATATTTGTCTGTTTACCTTTCTATTTTTCGATAACACTCCTTTGTTTTCGATAAACGGAGAAATTCAACAGCATTAGACTTTCTTTAGACATTTAGGGAACTTTAACTTGTATCAAACCTTCTGCTTTTATCGAAAAGAAGAAAATCTAATCGATTCTAGCTAATGCGCCTAAAATAAAAAATGAGCTAGTAAATGTTGAAATCGCTAGGCACTGGAAAACAATTTCCGTGTTAGACAGTTCCCTCTTAGCAGTTATATTTGTCTGGTTATCCTTATGTTTCTCGATAAACGGAGAAATTCCACAGCATTAGGCACACTTTAGACATTTATTTAACTTATACCAAACCTTCTGCCTTTATCGAAAAGAGGAAAATGCTAATCGATTCTAACTAATGCGCCTAAAATAAAAAATGAGTTAGTAAATGTGTCAGAAACTAGCTACTTTGGATTTCGATACAGATTTAAAGAGTCATGTTGGAATCGCTAGGCACTGGAAAACAATTTCCGTGTTAGGCAGGCTCCCTCTCAGCAGTTATATTTGTCTGGTTGTCCTTACGCTTTTCGATAAAGCTGTCTTGTTTTCGATAAACGGAGTAATTCCACAGAATTTAACACACTTTAGACATTTAGGTAACTTTAAGTTCTATAAATCCTTTTGCCTTTATCGAAAAGAGGGAAATGCTAATCGATTCTAACTAATGCATCTAAAATAAAAAATGAGTTTATAAATGTGTCATAAAGTAGCTACTTTGGATTTCGATATAGACTAAAAGAGTCATGTTGGAATCGCTAGGCACTGGAAAACAGTTTCCGTGTTAGACAGGTTCCCTCTTAGCAGATATCTTTATCTTACTATCCTTACGTTTTTCGAAAGAAACTTTTGTTTTCGGTCAATGGGGAAATTCCACAGCATTTGACATTTAGGGGAACTTTAAACTGTATAAAACTTTTTGAAGTTATCGAAAAAGTGGAAAGGTTATTTGATTCATCAAATGCGCCATAATTACGCGATTTGGACATTGCAGTTTCATAAAGAAGAAAGGGGAATTTATTCCAATGCAAAGAAAATCATTTTAAAATACTGAAATTCAAATGAGATATCTTAATAAATTTCTTCCATAAGATTAGCATTAGCGAGCGGGTCTTTTCACTTGACTGGCCCTTTAAGCCTAAATCAGGAGCAAATAGTTGCGATAGCAGAATTATCGAGCAAGCCCTATCACTACTATGAAATTTTCGACCAGAATAATAGCTAAGTTTTCCAAGAACTGTTTTTAGCTTCTCTCGTTATAATCGATTGTAAAACATCTCGATTGTAGATTCTAGGAATTAATCGATGGCTGTATCGATTGTGATTTTTTACGATGACGATTTTTCTCGATTGTCGAATTCTCGAGAATCGCCCATTAGTATTTGGGGTATAGTCGTGGAAAAAAAAAAGTAAACACCCCTTACTAACTCTGCAAAAAATTATCGTAGAGAAAAATTACTGGTACAACACGATTGGTATTAAAGTCTACTTTTAAATGATGTATATAAAATTTGCTTAGGGGGGCATTTACATATTAAAACGAACCATAACTTTGTTTTTTTCAATAGCAGTACACAATTTTGACAGCATAAACGAACTCTACACCCTTCAATTAGCCTAAAAACAAATTTTTATGCAATTCGTACGATAAGTATCCGAGAAATTGTTTTAAAACGAGCGTATTTTAGGTGCTCTATCCAAATTGAAGTTCGGTACTCGATTGTTGACCGAGAGAGCTCCCTTTTTGATCAAGGCATCTTAATCGCCACTCAAGCAGTCATTGAAGAGTGCTAGATTACAGGATATCATAAGAAATTTCAAAATATCTAGTCACTTCTATCATAGACGGCCCCTTAAACTATCATTCTGCCGTTTTTTAAGCATAATTTGAAAACTACTTTGGAAAAAAATGTGAAATTTTGGATTTCCATAAAGCAGGACGCAATAAATGTAAATCCACTAGATTAATTTTAACACAATTATTCTAATTGGTAAACAAATCATATTAGATGTAAATTTCCAACTGGGCGAAAAATGTCCGGACCAGGATTCGAACCCGGGACCTCCTGGCTAAGCCGCCAGTGCTCTGCCATCTGGGCTATCCCGGACGATTCTGGTCGAACTTTTCCACCCAGCTAACCTTGATGATTACAGCATCTGGTCTGAAACCTGGTTCAGCTCAACAGAATAAATCTCAGGTAATAGATCAGGTAATAGATCAGGTAATAAATCAGGTAATAACTCCAGGACTGGAGTTCCTGGTTATTCTGTTGAGCTGAACCAGGTTTCAGACCAGATGCTGTAATCATCAAGGTTAGCTGGGTGGAAAAGTTCGACCAGAATCGTCCGGGATAGCCCAGATGGCAGAGCACTGGCGGCTTTAGCCAGGAGGTCCCGGGTTCGAATCCTGGTCCGGACATTTTTCGCCCAGTTGGAAATTTACATCTAATATGATTTGTTTACCAATTAGAATAATTGTGTTAAAATTAATCTAGTGTAATTTCGTATCCAGCGATTTCTGGAATTCCATTATCTGAGATTTATTCTGTTGAGCTGAACCAGGTTTCAGACCAGATGCTGTAATCATCAAGGTTAGCTGGGTGGAAAAGTTCGACCAGAATCGTCTGGGATAGCCCAGATGGCAGAGCACTGGCGGCTTTAGCCAGGAGGTCCCGGGTTCGAATCCTGGTCCGGATATTTTTCGCCCAGTTGGAAATTTACATCTAAAATGTAAATCCATCAAAAAAACTGTAGGTTGCAATTCATAATTTTTTCGAATATTAATTTCATAATTCATATCATAAAAAAATTGCAAATTCAACGTAATTATGTTTGGGTATTTTAGTATTATTGCCCCCAGTATTATTATTTAAAGATTCTTCTAAATTTTGAGCCATTAAATCTGTGTATTTTGTGTTCCCAGGAGATCTCTTGTAATTTCGAGGCATTTTTGGTTTAAGATCTGCAAATACAGTAGAGCGCCGATTATCCGAATAAGTGGGACCGACCCTAGTTCGGATAAGCAAAAGGTCGGATAAATGGACAGACAATTTAAGGGATGTTTCTGACTATACTAAAACATTCACAAGTTATCTAAGCTTAGAACTGGCAGCACCAGTTAGTGCTGGCATGTTAAAAAGAAATTTTTTTTTGGTCTTTTTATTTTTTTACATTTTTGTCATTATTTTTTTTCTCTCTTTTTATCATTTTCTGAACTCCAGAGATTATAATTTAAGCAAAAAAGGCTTTTGATTATTGCTTGCTTCAACGAAGACATTCTTTTCAATGCTGTCATATCTCTAATTCTATTTAAATGCGTTAGTTGAATTGGATCAACGTTCTTCTGCTGTTCGAGCCATTTCATAGTTATGTTTCCAAACACTAAAAAGTTTCGTTATTTGATGGACCGGAGTTATTTTCAGAGCATTCGTTTTCATTTTCTTCAGTTCCTTTATCACCATGAATCTCAGCCATAATCTGATCATCATTTAAAGTCTGATATCCTATCCAGGGTCATGTACTCCACTATTTAACCACTCATTAATTTCATTTTCTTCATAGCTTAGGATTCTTCCCATCTCCTTTGTTTTACATTCCTCATTTTCTGATCCACTAAGTTATTTCTTTATTTAAAATTTTATTCCAAGTCAATGGATGATTGGGAGTTCGGTTAAAAAATTTTTTGGGAGAAATAGGCTGTTCGGATAGTTGGAAGTTAGGTTAATTGGAGTTTCGATAATCGGCGCTCTACTGTAATTGTATGTAAATGGCACTTAAACAATTAAAACTGTATAATTACGATAAAATGATTAATAATTATGCAGCAGATGTGTGAATGCATGTAATAAACTCTCTATTTAGGAGTTATAGAACTCATCTCAGGAGTGGGTCCTTATAGTCCCCATTAGATTGTCATCACCCTATTCATTGCTTATAAATTTTACTGTGTTATGCCATTTTCTATCTAGCCGAGGCTAACGAAAAAGACAGGCTACCGCGGTGCATCCCACATGTCTTTTTTTACAGACTGCTAGAGTGACGTGACGCTCTTTTCGCACACCTACATTGGTGCATTAGAGCATCACGTGACTCCAGCGGTTTGTAAAAAAAGATACGTGGAATGCACGGCGGTAGCCTGTCTTTATCGTTAGCATCCCAGATAGCATGAACATTACCAGCAAGTTTGATTTTTTTCTGATATTATCTTGTCGTGACAAATTTGAATTGAGAAATTCGCAGCAAATCTCCCGCAAGGTATACCATCCTCCACTTGCATGAGTAGTTTGTTGTGAAACTGATGGCAAGACTGTCTTTAATTCACGAAGTGACGAAGGCAAACAATCCCTCTGTTGTGAGAATAGACAATCAGCAGATACACAGAAATCGCAGAAATTTTATTCGGTTGGTACCGTTTTTTTAAACGCTATACTTATCAAATACAAAAAAAAACTGGAATTGAAAAGTGCAAGTAATACCGTAACTTGTTTCTGGCGATAAAAACAATGCATGTACCTTAACGGTGCGTTTGCATCAAGAGACCTGATCATGTCTATGGGCCCCTTCGAAGGTATTAAACTTATAGTGTAACAGTTTTAAACAGTTAATGTGGCATGGAAAGATTGCTACTTTGCAGCAAGTTTACAGTATTTTTGATTACTTGTTTGCCGTTAATTTGCAATAAATTTGATACAGCATGAATTTAACTTGCACGACAAGTTAGCTGCAAGTTCAAAGTGCGGTGACTTCGGCGTTTGCATTATCTTGCTTCGGTCTTGTTATGAACTTTCAGTCTTGTCATGCTGAGCTTGCTGCAACTTTGTAGGTTTTCAAAGCAAAACTTCTGCAAATTTTCTGCAAACTAAAAATGCTATGTGGGATCGCTCTCTAGCTAATACTTGTTATTTTCTTAAGGACTGAGTATGAAAGTAAATTTCTTTTTGTTATATGTGTAATTACAGTGTGCAAAGGCGTGGAGGTGGAAGTTATCAGATCACAGATTTTTGTGATTTTATCATAACCAAACCTGATCTAGAAAAAAACTGGATGAGCTGGAACGTAATTGAATACCTCAGAGGAGAGCTAGTGCTGATAGAATATAGTGTTCAGGCAACTGTGCTGCTTAGTACTTTTTCGTATTAGAAACAGAACTTTTACGTGTGTCCGTTTTTCCTTAAAACACGAAAATTTCGCAAACCTAAAATCTAAATTTCCTGAAAGTTTTTTGACGAGATTGTTTTGTGAGTGTATAAATCTATGTAATTTGTATGTTTAATTTTATGCGTATATCTAATTCATTAAAACAAAACCTTGTTAAAAATGTATAAACAAGAAACTGAATATAAACGATAACTTTAGCTTCACAAAATTGATTTTTTTCCCCTTTTATAAGTGTAGAAAACCCTACATAAGTTTAGTACCAAATTTCAATGACAGAGGCCTCAAACTGTAAGAACTAACGTTTAAAGATGGATCAAAATTTACCCAATTTTCCCCCTTCATTCTGTGTACCTGCTTAGGCGGCTCTCAAATCCGAACTGACCGCTTTGACATATTTCTGAATTCATTCTTGTTCGCCAACGGCAGGTGCTCTTATTCAGAAACTGTGTAATAGAACAGTTTTTTCAATTTTCCAGCTCTCCACATAAGATTTTTCAGAAAATGTTGTCAAAGTGGATGTTTTGAAAGGAATTTCAGGACGCGACAGCGCGGAAAAGGGATTTGTTTAGGAATAAAAAAAAACTACCGTCACGCGACCACAATCGCTTATAACTCAAGATGTAATTGATTTATCGAAAAAAAAAAAAGATTGAAAATCGCTTTATTCATCATGCCTGCAAGTTTCATTGTTTCATATTTAAAAACGAGCTTGGAAATCTCTCAGAAAGTTTCGCTTTGTTGAGAGGGGAAAAACATTTTCTTTTAGAACCTTCTTAAAACGAGCAAAAAAGAGGTTTTCATTTTGAATTGTAAAATTATTATGAGCATTCTTACAGTATTAGATTCGCCATCTGTCGGTCACATTTGGTACTAAACCGAGAAAGAGTGTTAAAGAAATTCCTGAGAGCAATGAGTGAGCTTGAAGTCGTTGCTGCGGTTGTCTGATGTATTCAGGCTCTTATTATCACATGGGCAAATCAGGATTTTGCCCAGGGGACTCCAAATCCATATATTAATTTATAAAATATTTACTTTTTTTCCAATTCCATCTCTGAAAATTTTCAAATACAAAACACAAATTTCATCTTTAAAAGATTCTACTAAACATCCTGAAAAAAACAAAAAACAAAAAAAGAAAATTCATTTTGAACTCTCAGAGCTCAGTGCTTTCGCAAAGCTAACCTCAACCACCATTAAATAAGAAATAATATTTTGATTATAATGGATTGTATTAGCAACGAACTTAAATCATATCTAAACTTAGTGGTTGAAAATAATCAATTCTAATTACCATGAGATAAATTTTCTTCCGTATTCAAAGTTTTCTTCTTTTAACTTTGAGTTAAATATGAAAAACAAATTCAACATTGCCATCTTTTTAGATTTATTGAAAAAATACTTTCTACTTGCGAAGTAGAATGTATTTGATTTGATATTATGTTGTGTGTAGTACACGTAAAAAGATGTAAAAGAAAGAAACTTGTTTAACTCATATTTATACCGGGTGTCCCAAAAAGGACTGACTGATTTTAAAATTCAATAACTTGCAAACAATGACAGATATTTAAAAAATTCTTGCAGGAGGGTTATGCATAAGGTCAAAAGTTTTATTACAGTGATTTTCGATTTTAGTTCGAATTACAAACAATAGATGGCGCTGTAAGCAATAGTCGCTAAATACAGGCTCGATTTCTGGTCCTTTCTCCTGTTCCATGCTGAAAAAGGAGATGGAAATGTATTATCCGGGCCACGAAGTACCAAAAATCGAGCCTGAATTAAGCGTCTATTGATCGCAGCGCCATCTATTGTTTGTAATTCGAACTAAAATTGAAAATCACTGTGAAAAAACTTTTGACCTTATGCATAACCTCCTGCAAGAATTTTTTAAATATCTGTCACCGTTTGCAAGTTATTGAATTTTAAAATCAGTCAGTCCTTTTTGGGACACCCGGTATGTTCGAGTATTTGACACTCTTCCATAAGTATGAAATTCACCTTAAAATAATATAACAAGTTGCTAGAGTTATATAAAAGAATTTTGTTTCTGTACTAAGAAAAAAGAGTATTTTTATTAATTAAGGTATATTTAGAATTGACGGAGCTAAGAATTTTCTTCTATTTAAAATTCAATGTGCGAAAATATTGTTCATGCATTACACATATGACTGACCATCAGTACTACTTGAATAATGTTGCAACGATTCGAATGAGCCCCAAATTTATCTTTACCCAGGGCCCCAATTAGTCATGATCGGGACCTGGATGTATTAAATGACCTCCCCATCCCCGAATTCGATGTTTTTAACTTATTGAATTTAGCTGTTACATTTTCCTGGCGGGATATTCGTGATAAGGTCTGATAACGTTCTGGGCAGTCTAAAAGGTCCCATGATCCCGCCTGTTTCGCGAATAACGTCGATTTTGCAGCAAGAATATCTTGGATTGGCTGTCACAGTTTGCTTGTTATTACTGCCAAGAGGGGTTATGTGTTTCGCGCGTATGTGAATTTCTTTATATCCTTGAAACATTCCAACGGCTGGATGGATTTTAATGAGTGAGGTCTCTATCGATTCTTCTTAACCATCCAATGGTTATAGGCTAGGTTTTGTTTTATAAATTCAAAATGGCGGTCGGAAAATACAAAATAGCGGTAGAGACGAAAAAAAAAAATTACGCACCCTATTGTGGGGCATATCATTGGATAGGTCTTTCAAAATGAAAACTATGTTTCGTTGACTATTTTACAGTCAGAAGCTCCGTTTAAATATTACACAACCTGGAAGTTGTGTAAGTAGCATCTCTAGCTTTACTGCAACTCTAACCTTCATAGGCATCTATAGGCCTCATCAAAACAGTGTTTATAGATAGGAACTATAATAATTAAACACAACTTAAAAGTCATAAATACAAGTAAATAAAAAAAAATAGGTAAGTAATATAAAAAAATAGTTTCACATTCTTGAAAAATAATTAATTCGCTTTCTACGCAGTCGGGTTTTTTGATTTTTAAAATTTATTTTAATTTAGTTTCTTTACTTACCCTGTATGTATATATATTAATTTTGGGACTCTCATGAAATGTGAGATTTAAGAATATTACTTTTTTATTTACAGTTAGCTGCTCTTTTTTCCCCAAACTAACTTTGAATTACACGAACCTGGGGTTGGGGCCCCATAGTCTTTGGCAGCGTGCATCCTTGTGGGCTACGTCCGCTCCAGTTGCTAAGAAAACGAACCTTGAATGATTGTGATTTTTTATTTCGATCCAGATTAAATTAAAACTTTCAGCTTCGTCGTTCATGATGTTATAGGAGCCTGTTTGGCATGCTTCCAACTTGAATTTAATCACGGGAGTAGCAATACTTACCGGAGAGTTCTTTCCGTTTTGGGAAAAAAATTGTCAAATCTCCAGCACAAATATTATACCCAAAGTCGTTTTACCTCGAATTCTGATCAGCCAAACCTATACTTAATTTTTTTTTCAACTGGCGGTTGACCTTCATATAGTCACCGTCACTAGTTTCCATGGAAATCCCAGATAACTCGTTTTTCCCACTCTTTTCGTTCTTGACTATAAAAGCTCTGAAACAACCTCAAATTTAGTGTGAAAAAGTAACTAACTGGGGAGTTCAGTTATCAGAGAAACACTCTGAAGGTCAACCGTCAGTCTTAGCGAAAAACCCTTATGGTAACTCCAGTCTACATGGATTGACCTGCTGGTTATGTTGATTGGTTATTTGAATAGTGTTTAATGTGATACGTGCTGTATCAAGTAATAAATTGAGTAAATCTTATTATAGCGTTAAAAATTCTATCGATTCGATCTATTCGCATAGACAGCACATATGTTATATGCGAAGAAAGAAATTTTATCTCAAATATTGTTCAGATAAACCCCAGTCTGCACGAATTGACTTGTTGATTGGTTACTTCAATAGTCATTTTTGATTGAAATTCTTAGAATACAACTTGCGAGCAGCACGCATGTTATGTGCATATATGCGAAGGAATTTTACCCAAATACTGATCAGCCAAACTTTATAACTCCAGTCTGCACGAATTGACCTGTTGATTGGTTATTTGTATGGTGTTTAATGTAATACGTGCTATATCAAGTAACAAACTGAATCGATCGAATCATAGTACTATCTTAACATGAATCCTCTCTTTTGGCTCAGAATATTTTCATTACTGTTTAACCGTGATAATTCAGCATTAAAAATTAGAGTAATTCTAAAACACATGGGTTTTCTTTCTTTTAAAATTATTTTATTTTTTATTACGATCAAATTTCTCTTATTTTGAAGACAGCATATTGGGGAAGTAAACTAATTGACAGTAAAATTTTAAACGTTTAAGGGGTCTCAGGACTCTTAAAGCTTTAAAATTTTCGAAATTTTGATATTTTTTTTAGATGTTAAACTCCTATCTTTTCTGAACATTTTGATATAATTGATTCCTTGAAATTCCCATTAGAACAGAAGTTATGGCTTTTAGAAGGGGTGTACCCCTCAATAGTTGAAGCGGTGTTTCCAAAAATTTGAAGTAATTTTTCTCCAAATGACGTTTTTGGGCATAACGCGCACGATATCTCAAAAACTTCTGAATATTTTTTCATGCAGTTTTCAAAACATATGTTTCATGTTAGTCTGCATAAACGGAACCCAAAATTTCCTTTTTATTGTTCAAAAAAAAAAAAAAAAAATATATACTTTTTTAGATGATTACACTGTTGAATTTTTCTAAATTTTGCATTAACTAAATACAACTTTGTATTAAAAATATGAAAATGCTTTAAATACAAATTTATTAGATTCAGGGTAATTATTACAATCTGAAGTATAAGAAGGCACCAAAAATTTCATTCTAGTTGTAAAATGTATTTTGTAATCCTGCGCGTAATCTGCTATGCCAATTTTCTGCTCGTCTGAGAGTTTGGAGCCCCCTGTAAATGCTAATTCTGCACCTTGCAATTTTTTAAATACATGAAATTAATGAACATACTTATATCTTTCATTCCACTAAAAAATGTGTGTTAAAATCAAATAAATTTTAAGATATTAAATGTTTAAAATGGTCCTTTTTTTTCATTTTTTCCAATTTTAAGAGTACTGAGACCCCTTAACCCTTTATATCCCAAATTATGAATTCATGAAAATTTCATCTTCAAAAGCATTTTCCGTGAATTTTTAAACTATAGTAGAAGAGTTACACTATGATTTAATAAATTTTAGGAGGATTTTGCTAATTAAAATTAATTAATTATATTTGAATTTATAGGGATTTTGTACAATATTTATAACTCCGCTCAAATCTTTTATTTTAAATATATTTTTTAATACTTTATAGAATTAGGAAATGTACAAATATAATGCTCTAGAATTATTCATTAGGGAAAGGGTCTGTCTCTCTGAAGCCCCCATAAAAGACTATTTTTAGTTCTGTTTTTCTTTTGCATTTGTGTTTTTTTTTCTAAACCCCCGATTAAAATACATCAGGTGTTTAAGAAAAAAAAATCTGTTTCACTAGTTCATTTTGTAAAAAAAAAAAAAAAAAAAAAAATGATAGAAGTTTAGTTTTGGAATTTGAATATACGTCTTATATTTCTAAAAAAAGCTGATAGAATTTAAATTTTGGGTTTTGAATGTACGTCTTATATTTCTAAAATTCTTGTTTTAAATAAAATATAGATTTTATTGAATAACGGCAGTATTGTTTAACCCTTTATGTCCCAAATTATGAATTCATGAAAATTCCATCTTCAAAATCATTTTTTGTGAATTTTTGAAACTACATTAGAAAATTTACACAATCATTTAAATAAAATAGATTTTATTGAATAACGGCATTATTGTTTAACCCTTTATGTCCCAAATTATGAATTCATAAAAATTTCATCTTCTAAAGCAATTTTCGTGACTTTTTGAAACTACATTAGAAAATTTACACAATCATTTAATAAATTTTAGGAGGATTTTGCGAATTAAAATTAATTAATTAAATTTGAATTTAAAGCGATTTTGTACAGTATTTATAACTCCACTCAAATCTTTTATTTAAAAAATATTTTAAAATATTTTATAGAATTGGGAAATGTACAAATATAATGCTCTAGAATTATTCATTAGGGAGAGGGTCTGTCCCCCTGAAGCCCCCATAAAAGACTATTTTTAGTTCTCTTTTTCTTTTGCATTTGTGCTTTTTTTTTTCTAAACTCATATTAAAATACATCAGGTGTTTAGAAAAAAAAATAATCTGTTTCACTAGTTCATTTTGTAAAAAAAGAAAAAAAAACTGATAGAAGTTTAATTTTAGGTTTTGAATATACTTCTTATATTTCTAAAATATTTGATTTAAAATAAAATACAGATTTTATTGAATAACGGCAATATTGTTTAACCCTTTATGTGCCAAATTATGAATTCATGAAAATTTCACCTTCTAAAGCAATTTTCGTGAATTTTTGAAACTACATTAGAAGATTTATACAATCATTTAATAAATTTTAGGAGGATTTTGCCAATTAAAATTAATTAATTAAATTTGAATTTATAGGGATTTTGTACAATATTTATAACTCCACTCAAATCTTTTAATTAAAATATATTTTTTAATATTTTATAGAATTGGGAAATGCACAAATATAATGCTCTAGAATTATTCCTTAGGGAGGGGGTCTGCCACCCTGAAGCCCCCATAAAAGACTATTTTTAGTTCTCTTTTTCTTTTGCATTTGTGCTTTTTTTTCTAAACCCCTATTAAAATACATCAGATGTTTAGAAAAAAAAAATAATCTGTTTCACTAGTTCGTTTTGTAAAAAAAAGCTGATAGAATTTAAATTTTGGGTTTTGAATGTACGTCTTATATTTCTAAAATTCTTGTTTTAAATAAAATATAGATTTTATTGAATAACGGCAGTATTGTTTAACCCTTTATGTCCCAAATTATGAATTCATGAAAATTCCATCTTCAAAATCATTTTTTGTGAATTTTTGAAACTACATTAGAAAATTTACACAATCATTTAATAAATTTTAGGAGGATTTTGCCAACTAAAATTAGTTAATTAAATTTGAATTTATAGGGATTTTGTAAAATATTTATAACTCCACTCAAATCTTTTATTTAAAATATATTTTTTAATATTTTATAGAATTAGGAAATGTACAAATATAATGCTTTTGCAATAGAAATATTTCCTAACTGAAACTTTTCCTCCGCAGTCTTTCAACGTTAAGAAAGCTAAAAAGATGCAAATGAAAAGAAATCACCCTTTTAAAACTATTTTTGCTTTGTGCAGCCGATAATGCTTTTGGAACAAGGTAAAATAAAGTATTAACTCATTCTAAACTGCATTACTACTAATCGATGTGGGCGATTCTCAAAAGGTGGGCACTGGACACACGTCATAACGTTAAGCCTTTCAAACATAACTTTAATTATCATTGACTTTATTATTATTTTTTTTTTACACCGAGTTTTTAATTCTGTTCAGAGACAGAAAATGACATAATTTATTGTAAACGTTTGTATAAATATCTTAAAATTTTATTATTTTATGCTAAAGAGGCCAATTTCGGACATTCATAACGTTAACTGCTCCAATGTACCATCAAGAAAAACAGTTTTAACTTTTTTCCAGGTGGTTCTAATGGTAAACAAAGAATGCATAAAGCAAACGGATGATTTTTTGATAATTTCGTTAAGAGATGGCAGGCTGATTTATTGCTTTTTTGAAGATAGAAGGACTTTTCTATAAAGAATTTTTCTGTATTTTGTTATGTCCAAAAGTAACGTACGTAACAAAGCATTTGATTTTATTATTATTATTACTGGATAACAAAAAGTTAATTATACATATATATATATGTTTATAGGACACATTTACTACAGTCTTAGTCTTAAGAATTTTTTAAATACTAAGAGCAACGTCCAAAATCTGTAACGTACGTGCGAAAAAATGTCCAAAATTTGTAACGTACACAACTGATAATTAAATGCTTTAATAATTAATTTTCCAGAATAGTTGCTGTCTTTTAATGTTTGTGTACAATTTTGTAGACATACTATTAAAAATATTTATATATTATATTTATAGACAAAATACTATACTATTAAAAAATATTGGCCTTAAATTTGAAAAATTTAAAAATTACATATAGTTAACGTTTAATGATCCCACCTTTTGAGAATCTCCCATGTATTAAATTAATTTTATAAGTTATTTTAATGGTAATTTAACCCTTTATGTACTGAGAAGTATGGATTCATGAAAATTTTATCTTCTAAAGCATTTTTCGTGAATTGTTTAAACTACATTAGAAGATTTACATAATCATTTAATAAATGTTAGAAGGATTTTAGAAGGATTGAAGGATTTAGAAGGATTAATTAAATTTGAATTTATAGGGATTTTGTGCAATATTTATAACCTCACTCAAATCTTTTATTTTAAATATTTTTCTTAGTATTCTGTAGAATTAGGAAATGTACAAATATAATGTTCTTACAATAGAAATATAGAAATATTTCCGAATTGAAAAATTACCCCCCCCCCCCCCCCCCAACGCCAAGAAAGCTGAAAAGATGCAAAGGAAAAATAAATCATCCTTTTAAAAATATTTTTTCTGTGTAGCCCATAATGCTTTTTGAACAAGATAAAGTAATGCATCTATAACTCATTCTAAATGGTATTACTACTAATCGATGTATTAAATGAATTTTTTAACAAATTATTTTCATGGTACTTATAAGTACCGTCAGTAGATAAAGGATTAAATTACCATTGGGGCATAAAGGGTTAAGAGATAAATATTATGAAAATTATTTTGAATTAAATTCACTCATTAAAATTAGTTATTCAGTTGTAAGAATTTCCCCGTAAAACGTCATTAGAAAATGGAAAAAATGTTGCCGGAAATGAACCCTATTCTTCATTGAAGAAAATTATAATGAACTAAATACAAAATAATCTCATCAAGAGAGTAATATAAATTAATCAAATGTTTGACTTTTTAATATTTTTTACAACACTCTTATAACCACCGAGCAGCTCATTTTCAAATTACCCACTTATTGTTTGTCCTAACGTATGTATACAAGGTGTTTCAAAAAGTTTGAAACGCGTTTTAATTTTTTACCTGTTAAAGATACCTAGGCAGTGTAAAATCGTAAAAGGGTTCAAAATAAGGTTATGTGGATGAAATAGTCTTGCCGTTATTTTTCAGAAAGTTACACTTTTTAAATTTTTATACAGTCACGAATTCTATAAGTTATATATAGAAAATTTTTCTCCTTGCTCTGATAAGTACAACTGTAAAAATTCTATTCTTCTACGACCAAAACTCACTGAGTTATGATACTTTGAATTTTATGAAATTTAGGAGCTTTGTGCCGCAAAAAGAGAAAAGCGCGTTTTTCTGTACCTCTCTAGAATACCCTTTTCCATACCGGTTGTTGCACAGGTGTATCATCGGTAGTCTTAAGGAGTGTTTATTTGCTTTACCGGACGAAAAGTAATATATCTTTCAACTGAACTTTCTTTTCAAAGCGTTCATCAAAAGAAAGAGGAGTCTCAACAAAAAAGAGGCGGTGATGGACTTGTCAACGACGTCCATGGGTGACCTCTGAATTCTAGACATCCTACGAAAGTCATAAAACATGAAAGGGAGCGCCTTACCACATCAAACGTTCTGACGAAAAGAAAAGTAGTCTGTTTGGACCTTTAAGGTCCGTTCAGATTACGTTCTTCGACGGTGGCTCTTTTTTCGGCTTCTTTGATGTATAGTAGGAGAGCTGTTGAACATTTTTGAGTAGGTATTTGAGGCACCCTGAAAATTTGTGCAGCACTTCTTTTCTAATGCCTGAATACAAAATCGAATGTCTGGCTGAAGGATCGTGGCCCAAAAACTGTGCCAGACACGTGTCAAGTGCCATTTGGCACTTGACACGTGTCTGGCACAGTTTTTGTGCCGACTAAAGTGTCTGTCGTTTTCAAAATATTTTTTTCTAAGCATAAATATTATTCTGCCTCAATCTCAGCGTGCCTCAAATACCTTTTTTTTTGGGTAGTCAACAAAATGGCACTTGACACGTGTCTGGCACAGTTTTTGGGCCACGATCCTTCAGCCAGACATTCGATTTTGTATTCAGCCATTACAAAAGAAGTGTTGCACAAATTTTCAGGGTGCCTGAAATACCTTCCCTAAAATGTTTAACAGCTCTTGGACTAGTAGGGAATCTTTGTCGCGCTGAAAGAGAGGGATTCCCTGATGGAGGAGAGTCCTTGAAATGTTTACCACCTCCCTTAACTCTTTCCGACGCAGTGTGCCCAGGTCGGGATACCCAATTTTAATTCCAAACATATAAACGGCACCAAGAATATTTTAATAAAATTTTGCATTAACAATGAAAGTATATAGTAACAAGTTTTTAATTTCTAAAAAAGTCGTATATAAATGCCGGTGTCAGTCGATGATTTCATCATTTTACAACAAAATTTGTCTGTCCCGGAAAGGGTTAAGGAGAATTTCTTTTGTTGATGTTGAGCGCTTTTTTTCCAAGCTTTTGAAGAGCAATAGAAAAGTTCATAACTGATCACATAACCTTTGTAAAAAATCCCCGAGAAATAATTTATGACTTCTCGTCGCAGAATGTGATTAAATCGATCACTAGTACTTAGTACTGTAGAAGATCTTTATAACGCAATTCTCTGTATAACGCACAACTTCTTAGATGTAAACAATGAATTTTGCAGTTAAGAAGCGCCTGCAATCCACACTGTAGAAATATTGCTTCTTTCTAGAGGACTAAGATTCAGACATCGTTTTATTTACGGAGATATGAACAATAAAAAAAATTCTATTATTTAATTAAAAACCTTGGAAAAGAGTAGGGGTATATTTGGATCATTTTTATCAGCTAATTTAGCAGTATTTAAAATGATCTATATTATGTAAAAAATTATAATCTGCACAATTTCTGGTCCCAAGAAATGCAATATAAAGCTCTTCTAATTGAAATGCTCCGCACGAATTTGTCCATGTTTACAAGGTTATTTTAATAATGTGTGAAGTGTGATTTATATAGCGAAAGTTTCTGTAATATGCACAACCTCTCGTTCCAAAGTGTGCGTTATAAAGATTTACTGTAACACCATTCAGTTTTGTTCTTTCGCCTGCTCTCAAAGTGGCAGCATGACTTGTTTGCACCCGTTGAAGAAAGCCGACATTCCTTAGAAACGTGTTGTGCATTACTCATTTTTATGATGTTTATAAGAAGTTTGTTTCCTCTGTATTGTGTTTTGCACCAGTTTTTACAACATTTTACCTAAAAACAATCATTAGCGCCAACTTGTGAATAATATTGGGTGGGCTGAAATATTTTTGAGAAAAATAACACATACATTTTTATTTTCCTTAGTGCTTGTGCGTATGGGGACAGAGCCGATGGAGGAGCGAATGACTAAAGATGATAATTCGAAGTTAAATTATGTTTTTTCTAAGCAAAATATAAAATTATTGTAATTTAATGATAATATAATAAATCATTTTGTTAAATTATATTCTCATAAGTTCTTCCTTGTAAGTACATTAGTATTTATTATAAATAACATAAAAATTGCTAACTATTAAAAGTGCAAAAAACTAAATGGCAAAAAAACATGCAGTTTAGTCATCTAATTGCTTTATCAATTCAAGGCATTAAAGAAGATGGCAAAATAGGCAGGAAACTTGTTTTTGAGAGGAATTTAATTATACATCCGCTGAAGGGGCTTTCAGTTCTCCGTAAGTCTAATGGATGCCCTTATTATTTTTCAAACAAAATTATTTCAGAACGTCAATAAAATCCAATCTCATTTCAGCGGTTAAATAACGACTTAAATCAATGGAAATTGGGTGGGCAGAGAGATCAAATTGTTTGGGTGAGCTCGCGCCCCACGGCCCGATATAAGTTGGCGCTGCTGAAAAACATCGATAATTATCAGTACAGTAGAAGTTTGCACGGGCTGAAATCCGGCCGATACAAAAATTAAAAGTTCGGCCCCCCCGGCCCGGAAAAAAGTTAAAATCTCGGCTCGGCCCGAGTGAATTTCTATAAAACGTCGATTTTTACGTCGATTTGGTTAAAAATTTGCCTCGTACGGGGAGATCTAACCAAAAATTCTTATCTTAGCTTTTTTTTTTTCATGTTTATAATCTTCATTTTTATAGAAGTGCCGCAGCCTGCAATATTTATTTTTTTAATAAATCTCTGTTGTATGCAAGTGTTTCAGTTATCATTAATATTGTTAATCCATACTCCATGTATTGAAGTGTTAAAAATTAGAAAAATGCTATACTATAAAATCTTCTAAGAAGGAATTGCATAGGGAAGAAAAAATAATAGTTACAGACAATTTCCTTTCTTAGCAAGTGTAAATGTATTTTATATTCTTTTCTTACGTATTAGCATATTCATTTTACATGGATCAACACATTTTTCAATTTAAGACAGGATTCTGTCATAGGCAGGTTCAAGTTAAGGCACAGCCCGATCCTTTAGGAAAAAAGTAAGGCCCGAATCCGGCCCGGCCCGTAAAGCGTAATCACTAGGCCCGGCTCGAGTGCCGTTAATGAAAATAGGTCCGAGCCCGGCCCGTGCAGATCTCTACAGTACAGATTTCATGGGTGGCCAGTGAGGCCCTGATTCAGGTAGGGGGTCTCAGATTAGTGCATTTGGTTTATCATATATTTCTTTCAAAATTTTAAAACTGAAAAAAAAGAAAGAAACATATAGAAAACATGGGAACAATAATAACTAAAAATCAATTTTATTAATGTCGTTATTATGGTAGTAACCGTAAGTAGTTATTCCGAGACTCATGTTAAGTATCCTTTCCTATCACACTTTAAGTAACATTTATGTATTTAGTTGTAATTTTGATGTTTGTCAAAGGTAGGGCCGAAACTAAGGGGTGAGGGGGTGGTGCAGAGAGGGCATGTCTCCCGGTCGCTAGAACGAAGGGGCGCCAAAAGATTTTGTGTGTCGATTTTTCTCACGTCTATGTTTAGGTATTGTTAAAATCGTCCTCTCTGGGGTATGCTAAAACATAGAAGAATCTAAGGATGATGTAGCATAAGGATACCGAATGAAGCGGATTTCTTTTTATTCTTTTTGAGTCCTTTTACAAGATTTTAATGAATCCGTATTTGCCAAATCAGATTACGTAGTTCAGTATTACATATTTTATGATTACATATTTTAAATTTTAAAATAAGTCGGCTATTAAAAAATTTGTAAAATTCTCTTTGTAAATATACTTTGCGGAGGAAGGGGGTGCCAAAATCCATGTTTGCCCCGGGTGCAAAGTAGGCTAGTTTCGGCCAGGGCCATCGCTAAGACTTTTTCTTCGGGGGATGGGGGGAGAGGATCTTAAATTGCCAAGTCAAATTTCAGTATTTGCCAACTAGTTTTATAATTTTGCCAAGTTACCACAAATAGAAAATGTAATATAGTTCTTATTTGTAAATACAGTAAAATCTGTCTACGGCGGACTCTGTGTAAGCCGGAAATCTGTCTACCACGGAAATATTTTGAAGTCCCGGCGAATCCATTGAAAATAACATTCATACGTGCTCCATAAGGCGCAATCTGCCTAACGCGGAAACGGAAAGGATTTTAAGATCCCGCCGAAAACAAATTTTTGGATAAGACGGAAAAAAAGGATTTTTAAAAAGTAAAAAGCATTCGATACATGAAAGTTTAAAACTGATTTCTAGATCAAATACATATAAAATACAAATATAATAAAAGCATATTTTTACTCATTCGTTTGTTTACAGAGAAAGAATTTTTAAGAAATTTTGCATTTTTGCGGATTTAATAAAAAGCAAAAGAAAATACACAATTTCCATTTGTTTATCTACAACATTTTGTCCTACAATTTTTAACACAAAGAAATTTCTCTCTCTCTCTTTTTTTTTTTTTTTTTTTTTTTACACATTTAAAATATGCATTTTTATTTTTTCCATTACCCTTATATTTAAAAAAAATAATAAATATAGGCCGTTATTCTAACTGTAAATACAAAACTACGAGATAAAATAAAAGTCATACATTTAAAATTTAAAAAGCAAATTTTTGAAAATAATATATTTTTAAATTATTAGAATAATTGAAAAACATTAATTTAGAATAGTATACTTTAATTTTATATACCACATTTTAATCAATTTCTCTGAGAAAAATATGAGTTTATTTGTGAAAAAACTGTAAACAATATTGTAAATAAAAAGAAAATGCCGATTGAACAAATAAAAATGTGTACATTTTTGTCTTTTAAACTTTTCAATAAATACATAAAATCCAAAATTTTATGCATAAAACTTTCTCTGTAGAAAAGTAAATAAATAAATAAATGTGCAAAATCATGTTTTCTTTTTTTTATTTGTCACAAATAAAAATATGTATGCAGTATTGTGGTGTTAAAATAATAGACCAATTGTTTGTTGGGAAGCAATAGTTTTGCTGGGATTCGAACTCCAAAAATATTTATACTAAATAATATTTCACTTTGTACGGATCTGAAGATTACAAACGTAAAAAATACGCGACAGTCTTTTTTTTTTTTTTTTTTTTTTGCTGATTTGCATAAGGCGGAATATTGTCTACTACGGAAAATTTTCTCGGTTCCGATCGATTCCGTCTTAGACAGATTTTACTGTAGTTTAATAATATTCCCAATTAAATTTGTAACTTTTGCCAAGTCTGTCAAAAATGGAAAATGTGTTATAGTTTTTATTAAAGATTTAAACAAATTTGCCAAGTGTTACAGTTTTCGCAAAGGTTTTTCGGGGGAGGCTCCCTCCCTGTCCCCCCTTAGCGAGGCCCCTGATTTCGGCTCTGGTCAAAAGGATTGTTTTATAGTCATAACGCATGGATATATATTTAGCGGGTGCAGAGAAGTCCACCTACCACTACCCAATTCTTAAAAAAAAAAAAAAAAAAAAAAAAAAAAAAAAAAAAAATGGTGTCAGAATGGAAATACAAAACACTTTACAGTTTTGTTGTATGTTAGTTTTCGTTTTCAAGTTCTTTATTGTATCTCATTACAAATGTAAACCGTAATCTTATTTTAGTTTTACCTTTTTCATTTTCTAACCCTACTTACCATAACCAGTGAATGTGTTCAGTTTCTATTGTCTTTTAGTTAATTAAGCAAATGATATAAATAAAAAAATTATGAAAATAATAAAATAGTTAAAAAATTCAAGTTCGTAAACTGGTTTGTTTGGGGAGGGTGGAAACTTGAATGTTTTCAGCTATCATGCCTTTCTTTTAAATAAATTTGCATGTAAATATCCTTTAACCTGTTTCTTTTGCTGCCCTCGGACTTGATAAAATTAATGCATAATTTTGAAAAACATTTTTTTTTTGGAGAACTAACTGTGGACGACCAATTATTGTTAGCACATACCCCTCCCCGGTTACGAAAATCTCGAATATGTCCACATGATTCATGATTCAAAGATTGTATGAACACCAACAAATTCTAATCTATAACCACAATATATTTACTAAATATTTTTAGAAAAAAATATAATGGATATAAGATAATTAATAAGAGGTAGTCGAAAGCATTAAGACGGTCTTACTTATAATATTCCATCAATTTAATCGAAATAAAATTATGAATTTTGTTAACTAATTTTATAACTTAGCTATTTCATAGTATTTAATGTTTTCGAATATTAATACTTCATTCAATTTTATTTATATCTTAACTAAGTAATAAATAAAGCCTTATTTATTACTTGTTATATTACAGTATATATCTGTACCTTGGAACAAAAAGGGCCAATGTCCAAAATTGAGAAATTTGAGTTAAATGCACGAATGAATTCAGGATGCGATATAAAGTAATTGTTAAAAGGGCCGAAGTCCTCCCAATATTAGATCATTGAAAACAAAATATTTTGTCGAGGACAATGTTACTTACTGTTAATGTAAAAATGGCCAATTTAAAACGTAAAAACTAAATCAATGTAACATTAGATTGTAGTGCGAAAAACATTACTGAATTGAAAGGTACAACTTTGAAAAATAATAGTACAGAAATCGTAGCAAGATTCTTAAAATTCCTCAAACTTAAATTGGGATTCCTGCCATTTGAGAAAAATGGATATTGGCCCTTTTTCTTCCAAGGTACAGATATAGTTTATAATACAGTTTATATCTGTGTAAGAGAAAGAAAGAATGTTTAATTTCCGTACACCTATCCGGCAAACATTCAATAAAAGAGATAAAAATTCTATCCAAAATGTTCATGTTTTGAAAGTGCCGAGTGTGCTGCCATCTATTTAAAACCAACTGAAGCTGAATAATGAGTTTTATTGATTCTTGTTATGAATCTTAGTGCTAAATTTAAATTCAGTGCCTCAATACTACAAAGATTTCAGTGGTTACGTGTTTCAGTATATATCTGACATTGACTTTTTTTGCTACCCACACAAGCTAAGGTAATCATGCGGATTAAAAATTTATAAATATCACGTGCGAAGGTGTTAAAATATTTATTTTTAAGCCGCAGTTTAAGTTCGGATTTAAATATTTTAGTTTTAATATCTACGAATGACTATAAATTCAAATGTTATTTTCAGCTTAGTGTCAGAAGTAAATCTTCAGGATTAGTGTCAGGTGGGGTAAAATAGTTATAAAAACAGCACTTTTTTTAAATTCATACTTCATTTGCCAAAAATATATTATTTTAATCTGCTAAAAAATTACATAGGGCGTGCAAATGAACATTGCTTTCAACATTTAAAAGACAATTTCAACAATGAAATTGTAAATTATTACTGATAATGGTATTTTAAAACCCCTTGTCAACTAACTATTTTACCTCATGCCGTGGCGTAAAATAAGTAATACTTATTTAAAGCTTCCACTCCTTTAATTAAATAAATAATTACACATAAATCTGAGAATCTTAAAAGTGTTATTTAAAATACTGAAAATATTAAACAACAGATTTAACCTTTCACTGCACCACGTGCCACCAGGGCTCGCTTAAGACTTAGAAATAGGGGAAGCCCGACGTCGCACAGGGGGCCCCACTATTAAATAATTTGAAATTTTACTATCAAAATTTCGAGTAAATAACACTGTTAACCCCTTCGCGACGAGCGTCCTTTACAGAATTTTTTTTTAATGTTTTACCACCGATTTTTCAAAACAGAAATTTTTGCCAAACTGAATCGCAGAAATGCTATGATGAAATAAGGCAAAGCTTACAATAAAAAATACTTGTGGGAAATATCGAGGATTCAGAGCATCTTATGTAGCACATATACGTTGTAGCTCATCTCCAAGGGGTTAATATTAAAATAAAACTACCTACATACATATGAAAAAGTATTTTGTTATATACACAATTATACACAACCAATTAATTTTGTATGTGACAAATATGGAACTACAGTTGAGAATATTTGATTTTCAAAATATCTAGTATGATTTACAAATTGCCGCATAGTAAGAAAAAAAAAAGCATTTTATTCCCTGATTGAATTTTTTTTCTCTAAAAATTAGCTTTGAAAAGTAAATTTGGGGGCCCCTTTGTATTTCAGTGGGTAAGCACGGGCTTCACGGGCTTATTCGGTAAACAGGCCCTGCGTGCCACATCTGGCACGTACCTAAAAACACTGTAATTCTTATTATATGCCATGAATTTGGCCTATATGATCTCTATCCCTGATTAAGAACAGTCCAAAGATTGGAATAACACTTATTTTGTCCATGTCAGATGGCTGTCTTTGACAAAGAATTAGAATTTGTTCTTCGGAAAAAAAAAAAAAAAAAAAAAAAAAAAATTCGATCAAGCTATTAAGGTAAAATTTACTTTCATTATTTTTACTGAATAATTAAAAATATTAATATAAAAAAAGTTACAGAGTGTTAAGCAGATAAAATTAATTAATTTAAGCTCATTTAGTTGTAATATATATATAGCAATTCAATATTTTAAAACCCTAATTGTGTACATAGGGTACACGCCATAAAATATCAAATTTTAGCTGAAAATTTGAAAATTAATTTTTTTTACTATTTTTCCCATTATTAGGCCGATATATAGATTTCAAATATTTTTTTTTTGAAAAAATCGTGCAGTGAAGGGTTAAGCGAAGAAATAGTCTGGACCATGGTTGTAATAGTATATGGTAATAGTCTAGATCCGAAAGGATAGTTGTTGAAATATTTGGATATATCAAACATTTTTTTCTAAGAAAACGTGAAGTAGAAACATAAACTCTCTTTTGCGAGCTTAACTATGTATTTATAGTGATCACAAGAAATATATAATTTCTTGTCTTGTCCAAAAACTCTAACCTAAAATCCAAATATGATAATTTATCTGCTGCTCACAAACCTGCGATGGTTGTGTTTTTTATTTTTGATAATTGATTTTGATGTATTTTTTATCAGTGAATGAAAATGACCTTCATTTTTTAACCATCACGTCAGGGTTTTTTATTTTGAAATCGTACATTTCAAAGATAAAAAGTGAAAAAAGCGAAAATATGATACTATAAAATAGATGTGATGGTTGTGTTTATTAACTTTTGATAACTGATTTTTATGTATTTTTTAGCGCTGAATCGGAAAATGACCTTCATTTTTTAACCACCACGTCAGGTTTTTTTTTTTTTAAATCGTACATTTCAAAGATAAAAAGGGAAAAAAGCGAAGATCTGATACTATAAAATAGATGTGATGGTTGTGTTTATTAACTTTTGATAACTGATTTTTATGTATTTTTTAGCGCTGAATCCGAAAATGACCTTCATATTTAACCATCATGTCAGGAATTTTCGCAAATCGTAAATTTCAAAGTTTCTATCAAAGCAATTTGTCAAAGCCTTATCAAAAGATGGTAAATGTTTTAAATACATCTGTGATAAATTTCCAGCCTTATCAACCGCCAAAATAAAAGAGGATACCGAGATGAACCCCATAGAGAATATAAAAGGAAAAACTTCCAACACATGGAATAAAATTGTAAGGATTTTAAATACACAGTATTTTTCATGTTAAGGGTGTATTCCACTCCAAACTGCTTATTTTGCGATTTATTTTTAAATTCACTTTTGCTCTTAAACGCATCAAACTGCCAAATTCTCTTATTTAGAAAGTACATAATGTGCCGTGCTCGTCGATTTTTTGATAAATGCAGAAAATATTGTAAAATATGCTGTTAAAGTTGGCGTTTTGAACCGGATTTTCCGAAGCGAGAGATCTGGGGATGAAAAAAATGGTCGTACTGAGAAAATAATTGTTTATAAATCAAATTCTAATTAATTGAGCGAAAAATGAAATTACACGGCCTCTTATACATCTCTTCAGAAATCACCTCAGCAAGTTTCACGTTTTTAATTTTAAAAATGAGTCTGAAAATGTCTCAGAAATTTTCGAACTGTTGAGGGTGGAAAAATATTTTTTCGAATACACCCTTAAGCGCTAAAAATGCATAGTATAAACCAAAAAATGAATAAAGTATTATGAAAGAAAGTTTTGCGTCTTATTTTATAATATCAGATTTTAGCAAAATTTCGACTTTTTAAAAATTTAAAACGTTTGCTTTTTCCAAAAAATCATGGTAAAAAAATGAAAGCCCTTTTTCGATTCAGCCCTACAAAATACATAAGAATCAGTCATCAAAAGGTAAAATCCCCACCATCACATCTATTTTAAAGTATGACATTTTCGCTATTTTTTTTACTTTTTAACTTCGAAATTTACGATTTGCAAAATATCCTATGATACTATAAAATAGATTCGATGTTTGTGTTTTTAACTTTTGATAATAGATTTTTATGTGTTTTTTAGTCCTGAATCCGAAAACAACCTTCATTATTTAACTATCACGTCAAGGTTTTTCGGAAATAGTAAATTTCAAAGTTAAAACGTAAAAAAATAGCGAAAATCTGTCAAAGCAATTAGTCAAAGTCTTACAAAAAAGAAGGCAATTTTTTTAAATACATCTGTGACAAATTTTCAGCCTTATTAACAGCCGAAATAAAAGAGGACTCCGAGATGAACTCCATAGAGAATGTAAAAGGAAAAGCACGAGTCAAAGCATAAGCTCTTCAAAGAAACTTCCACATATGGAATAAAATTGTAAGAATTTTAAATGCGCAATATTTTACAAGTTTAGCTGTAAAAATGCGTAGTATAAATCAAAAGATGAATAAATTATTATGGAAAAAAATGTTTTACATGTATTTACATGTTTTACATGTTTTACATGTTGTATTTTATAGTATCAGGTTTTCGCAATGTTTCGACTTTTTAAAAATTTGCGATTTTCGAAAAATCCTGACGTGATTTAAAAAAATGAAGGCCATTTTCGGATTCAGCACTATAAAATGCATAAGAATCAATTACCAAAAACACAACCGTCACATCTATTTTATAGTATCAGATTTTTGCTATTTTTTGACTTTTTAACTTTGAAATTTACGATTTGAGAAAAAAAACCTGCTTGATGGTTAAAAATGAAGGTTATATTCGGACTCAGCGCTACAAAATACATAAGAATCAATTATCAAAACTTAAAAAAAAAACATGACACAATCGAAATTTTGCAGGCTAGTGATTACTATTTAAATTAGACAAGTTTTCCTCTTCTAAAACGAACAAAACATTTTCTAAATAATCAATAATTTTGTTAGTAAGACTTTTAGCCATGATTTAGTTATTATTTAGGGCTTCTATTTCTTTTCTTTTTTCTGTTACTTTTTAAAATTTCGTGTATAATAATTGGTACAAAGTAAGCACAAGGTTGAAAGTTACCTGTTTTGCTTTTACTATATATCAATTTATCACATTTATTTTTAATAAACTTAAATAGTTTTATTAATGTCAAATTTTACATTAAAAAATATTATAAAAGTAAAAAAATATATATACTATTTGTTTGCTACATATTATTATTAAATTAAATATTATATAACTATAATAATTAACATTAAATATTATATAACTATAATAGTTAATAATTAAACATTAATATTTAATTATTAAGCATTAAATATTATATAACTATAATATTTAAACCTAACACAATATGACTATTTTACCACACATAACTTTCTTTGCTCGGAAATATTAATTTTACAGTATTTTATAATAAAAATGCAGAAAATTATTCCTGAATAAGTGTTTTATGCTATACAATGAATAAAGAACATGAAAATAAGTTTTTATTTACTTTAAATCCAAAGCTTTTCTCATCATTACAACCAAGTCATATGACCCAAAATTTTAAAATGGCTACAAAGTATAATAATATAGCAACAAATATTTTTTTATTTATTGACAAATGCTAAATGATACCCGTAACACACTAATTTGGAAAAACAATTTCAAAAAATTATAATTTGTATTTTTTACAAATTTATTTTTGAAACTTACTTATTTTACTCCATTACCTATTTTGTCGCACCTGACCATATTTTCTTAGATGGCGGATCATTTTTGTTTTGAAAACATTAATAAAACAGTCAGACAACATCAGAAGTCAAACTATATAATTTTATGCATATCTAAACCAATGGTGGCTCATGACTGGCTTTCCAGTGCGCTCCAAATTTTACGCTTTTTTTGTTAATCCTTAATAGTCCAGGCAATAGGGGATTTTACCTTCCAAAATTAATGGTAGTTCTAGAAATTGGCTTACTTTATGTTTTTTGGGTCGCTGAATCCAAATTTGTAACTTCCCACCAAAATTTCCCCCGGCAACCTCTGGTAAAATGCCCCCCCCCCCCAAAAAAAAAGGTTTTTATTAAAAAAATCATTTTTTATTGTTTTAGGGAAAAAGGATCCAGAAATTCAGAAAGTAGACAAAATTTGAAACAAATTAGATACATGACATTATGACGTAGGATGAAGGGGGAGGGGGGATCTGCCTCGGAACATGTGCCGCGGTGCTGCGTGGACTAAGTTGCGCAATTCCACTTAACCACTCACATCGTTTACATCGCCCTCCCATCTCCCCTCCGAACTTTCCCTATAAGGTTTGCTTTAAGTTTTTTGGGTCGCTGAATCCGAATTTTTAACTTCCCCCCAAAATCCCCCCCCCCCGCAACCCCCTAAAATAGTTGTTTTTAAATTAAATTTTTTATTGTTTTAGGGGAAAAGTATGTAGAAATTCAGAAAGTAGAAAAAATTTGCAACAAATAGGATATATGATATTATGAGGTAGGATAAACGGGGAGAGGGGGACCTGCCTCGGAACATTCCCCGCGCGCTGTTCTCAAAAACCAAATTTTTTCAAAAAATCAATTTTTTGGAGGTTTACCGGGGGAAATTTTTGGTGGGAAGTTACAAATTCGGATTCAGCGACCCATAAAACATAAAGTGAGTCGAAATCCAGATCTAGTATTAATTTTGCCAGGTCAAATCCCCTATTGCCTGGACTTGCGTAACCTAGTGCACATAGCGCCGCAGTATATGTTCCGAGGCAGCCCTCTCCCTCCCCGTTCATCCTACGTCGTTATCTCATATATCCTATTTGTTGTAAATTTTGTCTACTTTCTGAATTTCTACATACTTTTCTCCTAAAACAATAAACATTTAATTTAAAAACAACTATTTTAGGGGGTTGCGGGGGGGGGGGAATTTGGGGGGAAGTTAAAAATTCGGATTCAGCGACCCAAAAATCTTAAAGTAAACCTTATAGGGAAAGTTCGGAGGGGAGATGGGAGGGCGAATGTAAACGATGTGAGTGGTTAATAGGAATTGCGCAACTTAGACCACGCAGCACCGCGGCGCGTCTTCCGAAGCAGATTCTCCCTCCCCCTTCATCCTACGTCATAATGTCATATATCTAATTTGTTGCAAATTTTGTCTACTTTCTGAATTTATAGATACTTTTTCCCTAAAACAATAAAAAATGATTTTTTAATAAAAACCTTTTTTTTGGAGGGGGGGGGGGGGGCATTTTACCAAAATTTGGGAGGGGGTTGCCGGGGAAAATTTGGGTGAGAAGTTACAAATTCGGATTCAACGACCCAAAAAACATATACTAATCCTTTTTCCAGAACTACCATGAATTTTGCTATGTAGAGCCCCTATATGGTCTCTATTGCCTGGACTATAACTGCTGTTAGTGGTCTCACAGGCCGCTATGCTTTTTTCAAAATTCATAGTTTAACTTGAAATTTTCGGTATAACTATAAATACTAGTGAAGGGTGTTTCGTTTGGAGCCCTAGTACTATCGCTAGGGCCTTTTGAATAGGCGGATTTTAACTATAATAGTCATATTACATAAAGTTTAGTTCAGAAACAGTATCGTATGTGATAATGGAGCCTTTTATTCATCTTCCGATCAAGCGGTCCCAGAGATCGCTTTAAAGTAGCTAAGGGACAAATTTTGTCACAGCACTTAAGGGTTAACACTATTTTATGATAAAAACCTTGCCCTTATTTAATTGCAGAATTTCTAAATAAATATATAATCTAATTAAATAAACTGAAGAGTTCTATTCAAAATAGTGGCAAAAAAATAAAATAAAATAAACAAGAGTAAAATTTATAGCCCTGCATGTTAGCGTCCTAAAAGCTAGTCGCCAGTCGCCACTGATCTAAACATATAATTTTTTTGTGTTTTATAAAATAAACATATTGTTTTCCTCAAAAATTTATATGAAATTCCCGAATTCTAACATCAACTCCCCTTCCTTTAAATTTCTGATTTTTTTTCTAATGCTCCAAAGGCAACGTTGGATTAAGATTTATTTATTTTTTCTCCGGAAATGATTTTTGAAGCTCCAGATATGAGAACATTATGGAGTTCCGAGTGAGATTTGCACTTTAAAACCATTAGCAAGCATAAAATCTTAAATCTTCCGGGGGGGGGGGGGAGTCAACCCTGAAGCCACATTCTAAATTCATCACTGCTGAAAGGATATAGACAGCCGTATAAGTATGGGCTACATGTCTTTGAGCAGAGTTTGCTGATTTTTTTCATTCAGATGTTGCTGTTTAGAGCACAATAGCTCCTTCAAAATATCGGTTTATAAGTAGTTGAGAAAATTATTAATATTAGTTGAGAAAAAAGGTTTTTTGAATTTTGGAAGTATCACTTTTCTAAAAAATCGCGGAATGCTTTGTCGAGGTAGTAGAGCAGTGTTTTTCAAACTTTTTTTCATTTACAGCACACTTGAGCGTAAACTTCCGCAACACACTAAAATAAAGTGGACAGAACATATTCGTAAACCTTTTTTCAAGCATCGTAGTAGTGATTGATTAGCCCAGTAACTGCAGGAAGCAAGACTGAATTCGGAATGAAGTATGGGAAAGTCGGAAATTAATCCTTTCAGTTTATGTCTGCAATGAACATAAGTTTCCCTTCTTCTACTAGGTAAGCTTTAGGAGCTACCGGGTGTCCTAAAAATAACTGATGGATTTTAAAATTCAATAACTTGCAAACGGTGACAGATATTAAAAACATTCTTGCAGGAGTGTTATGTAAAATGTCAGGAGTTTTTATGCTGTGATTCTCAGTTTTAGTTACAAATAGCATCGATAGATGGCGCTAAAGGCAATAACCGCTAAATCCAGGATTAATTTTTCGGCCTCTCTCTTCTTCCATGCTAAAAAAGGAGATTAAAATGCATTGAATGGATCTCGAAGTACCAAAAATCGGCTCTGGACTGAGCACCTATTGCTCTCAGCGCCATCTATTGTTTGAAATTCGAACTAAAATCAAGAATCACTATAAAAAAACTCCTGACATCCTACATAACACTCCTGCAAGATTTTTTTTTAATATCTGTCACCGTTTGCAAGTTATTGAATTTTAAAATCCGTCAGCCATTTTTTGGACACCTGGTACATGCAAATTAGAAGTCCGAAACCATGGATTTTTAGTTATTAAAATACAAATATCTTATAAACTAGACAAAAGATGTAGGCCTTGAAATTCTAAATAAAATGAGTATCTACACTTTATACTATGAATGGATAGGAAGCTCAAAGAACATTCCTAAAACGGAACCTCTGTATAAAGCAAACCTACCTAAAAAGAAAAATAATTAACTCTCTAATAATAAATAAATAAATAAAACACTATTTAATTGAATATTTTAAATAGAAATACTGATTATTTAATGAAAAAAGTAAAATCTGTTAAGATGGACATTTCTCTAAAGAAATCCTGCCTGCAACGTTAAATGAATAATTAAGATTATTTGCTGATACGTTTTTCATCAATTTTTCATTAACTTCAATTCTTTTTATCAAACAACGTGTTTTAACGATATATAAGTATATTATGTCAATAACCGCTTGCAGAACCTTTCGAAAAATATCGAAAAAATTCATCGCTGTGCCTTTAGTATGTGAAGGAAAAAAAAAAAAAAGATTTTAACGTCAGAAATAATATACAGGGTGTATCTGAAATGCTTCAACAAACTTAGGGGGATGATAGTACTCATCAAGACGAACAAAAAATGCAATGGAATATGGGGTCGCAAATGACATTTAAAGGGTGAAAATCACAATATATATATATATATATATATATAAATAAAAATATCGAAATATCGCATGCTGCTTTTCTGCAGAACTGGCTAGTAGCACGAAACTCATTTTCCTTTCACATATTTCATATCCGGTCAAAAAGAGATAACAAAAACTTGGAAGAAAGCCAAACAAATTTGTGAGCAGGAATCCACGTGTGCAGGACTCTCGAACTCTTCGAGCGTGTCCGCCAGTCGTTCTCCCGTAGATGTACACTGTGTAATAATGTCCGCGGTTGACACTTTGAACAATTGTTGTAAAATATTTGTTTTCTCTGGACATCACGAGCTGTGTTGTACCTATTCTGTGCAATAAATAATTTTCTGGAGTGTTTCTTTCTTGTCTCAGTTTGTCCATTTCCAGACGCATTTTCTCGATTTTCATCCTTTAAACATCATTTGCGACCCCATGTTCCATTGCATTTTTTGTTCGTCTTCATGAGTACTATCATCCCTCTAAGTTTGTTGAAGCATTTCATATACACCCTGTATATGATGGTTTTCACCTATATTCTGTGACCCAGGAAACTCGGGTTTATCCGCTTGTTTAAATAATAGCTTAGTGACTGTGGAGACTGGATAGACCAAATTCGGAATTATAATCTATTCAATACGAAAACAGAACTCACATCAGTTTATATTTCGTTTAAATAACTTATTAAATTATAAAATAACCATCGTGTCATAAAATTTGTCGAATCACTTTATAAATATTTCCTCATTAAAAACGAACAGTCGTGGTTCAAATCGCAGAATCCAATCAGTAAATCAAAAATAAGAAAATGTAAAGTTTCTGTTTAATAAACATAAGTCATCTCCCATGAATTTTGGTGTAACAGTAAATGTGCAACACGGGAGCTTTTATTTTTTAATCCCGAGCAGCTCTTTATAAGTAAATGGGGTACATTATATGTTTGATGTGTTGATTTTCATAAGAGGGAAAAATAGAGGGAATTACGCTGAGTAGATTAAAACTTCTAATGAACGTTGCATGAAATGAATTATCACTTTGAATGAATATAACTTATAAAAGAAATCGTATATAAAGAACCGAATAAAAATTTAAATTTCATAATTTGTACAAAATCAACGCCTTTCAATGTAAAGGGTTTTTAATATGACGATGAACAACATTTGAAACATTTTTATTTTTCAATTGGAAGTATATCTCTAAAAGTAACGGTTTAGGAACTAGCTACAAGTAAGTGATAAAAGAGGATATCATGTATATCTATATTATAAAGGACAAACTTGTCCGTGCGTAACGCTGGCGTCATTTTGCGAATGGCAACACTTCACGATGAAATTTCGGTTTTGCAATTTTCGCTGCTGCAATTTTTTAATCTTCTAAACATCTCACATCTTCAGATTTTATACCGTTGTTTAGGAAAAAAAATCAACTTATGCAATTTGTTTGAAAACTGCATCTTAATTAACTGATTCATTATTGTTTTATCTCTATCGTGTGCTGGCTCCATTACGAAATAATAATAAAAAATGTGGACATAAAGCAATAAAAATTATTCAGCATTTGTCTCCTGCTAATTTTCTGTAATGAAATCAAAAATTAATTAATACAGTAATAATAATTATAATTACACAAATTTACCATATATGTAACAGAAAATTTTAAATTTTTACACCGCCAAAAAGAAAAAAAACCCAAAAAACCTTTTAAATGTAATTTGCTTGAAAACTGTAACTTAGTTTAATGATTGTCTATGGTTCTAAAAATAATTTTCAAGCATGAATTATTTTTAATTTATCTCTATCGTGTGCAGCTCGATTAGGAGAGATTAATTTGATTGCATAATTGATATTTTTCACATAAAAATACTTTTTGGTGTTAGTGGGCAATCTAACAAACATATTTCATGCAAAAAATTTATTAGAGTTTTCAGTTAAAAAAAAAAAAAAAGATTCCCTTATACTCTGTAACTTGGGACCCAGATTAGAGGTCTACAGGGGCAGGTATTTCCAGGCCCGGGCCCGGCCAGACCCGAACGAAAGCTATATTGGCCCGGTCCGGTGTAAAAATTAAAAGTTTGGCCCGAGCTCGTCCCGGCCCGTTCATATTTTCGCAGTTTATGGCGCAGGCCGGCTCATACATAAATCAGTTAAAACAGGTCCGGCCCGATCTGGCCCGACATATAATTAAGATTCCTTTAAAGAATACAGTTTACATATTTATGGGATAATTTTATAGTATATTTTAAAATTACGATGTTTGCGCAAGACAAAACATACACAGTAGCAATTTTAATGATTACCTAGATTCTTAGACGTTTCAACATTCAAATAAGTATTCATTAAAAGATTGCTGCAGTTTAGAATAAAAGAAAACTAGTATGTTGCGACCACCACAAAACTTTCTTCTATATAAATCACGTCAATTAAATCATTTAAATAGTACAAGAAATTACATCAATTTAGCATTTCTTCATATCAAAGTATATCTGACTTTGAAGTTCGATAAAAATTCGTGCATTAGTTCTAGAGATAGAGCTATAGCGGAAATACTGAAAAATGTAGCATAGCAGCAACACCTGTTGAGCGATTTATACAAAAACATAAATAACACTAATTGATATCAAGGTATACCTGAATCTGAAGTTTGATGAAAATTCCTGCATTAGTTATTGAGATAGAGCTATGGTTGAAATTCTGAAAAATGCAGCATAGCAGCGCCAACTGTTCAGCTATTTGCACCAAAACATAAAAAGCACTAATTCATATCAAGGTCCTACCTGAATCTGAAGTTTGTTGAAAATCCAAGCATTAGTTCTTGAGATAGAGCTATTGCGGAAAATGCAAAAAATACAGCATAGCAGCGCCACCTATTGAGCAATTTACACCAAAATCTATAAAACGTCAAGTCATGTCAAGGTATACCTGAATCTGAAGTTTGATGAAAATTCGTGCATTAGTTACTGAGATAGAGCTATGGTGGAAATTCTGAAAAACGCTGCATAGCAGCGCCACCTGTTGAACGATTAACACCAAAAACTAAAAAGCACTAACTCATATCCAGGTATACCTGAATCTGAAGCTTGTTGAAAATCCAAGCATTAGATATTGAGATAGAGCTATCTCAAAAATTACAAAAAAATGCAGCATAGCAGCACCACCTTTTGAGCGATTTACACCAAAATGTTTAAAACATCAATTCATGTTAAGGACTAACTGAATCTAAAGTTTGATGAAAATCCGTGCATTAGTTCTGGAGGTTGAGCTATTGTGGAAATCGGGAAAAATGTTGCATAGCAGCGCCACCTGTTGAGCGATTTACACCAAAAACTAATCAGCACCAATTTATATCAGGGACTAACTGAATATAAATTTTTATTAAATTCCGTGCATTACTTCTTGAGATAGAGCGCCCACAAAATTTGTGTCACATATATACAGACAGACAGACAGACAGACTCACAGACAGACATTTTGTAAAAACATGTTTTTCGGAATCTCTGACCCCTAAAACGTGTAAATCCGTCGAAAACCGAAAGTCGAAAATTTTCACCAATCCAATACTTTCTTCTTGTAAAGATAGAAGAAAATAAAAAAGAATGTTAAAAACATCATTGAAGTTATAAAATAAAAAAGAAGATTTGTGAAAATTTTTCTCTGTCATTTATTAAGGCTTTTCTCAAATCCAAAGGAGCTACTTTCTGACACATTTCTGAATCCATTTATTTTCGGAAACTCATAAATTTGGCAGGAGTTCTTATTCAGAAACTATGTAATCGAATGGCGTTATCCATTTTTACTTTCTTCTATCTTAACAAGAAGAAAGTATTGGATTCGTGAAAATTTTCAACTTTCGGTTTTCGACTGATTTACACGTTTTAGGGGTCAGAGATTCCGAAAAACATGTTTTTACAAAATGTCTGTCTGTAAGTCTGTGCATCTGTGTGTGTCTGTCTGTCTGTATGTGACACAAATTTTGTGGGCGCTCTATCTCAAAAAGTAATGCATGGAATTTAATAAAAATTTATATTCAGTTAGTCCCTGATATAAATTGGAGCCCCGATTAGTTTTTGGTGTAAATCGCTCAACAGGTGGCGCTGCTATGCAACCTTTTTCACGATTTCAGCAATAGCTCAATCTCCAGAACTAATGCACGGATTTTCCTCAAACTTCAGATTCAGTTAGTCCTTGACATGATTTGAAGTTTTGTACATTTTGGTGTAAATCGCTCAACAGGTGGCACTGCTATACTGCATTTTTTACGATTTCCGCAATAGCTCTATCTCAGCAACTAATGCTTGGATTTTCATCAAACTTCAGATTCAAGAATACTTTGATATGAATTAGTGCTGTTTGTGTTTTGGTGCAAATCGCTCAACAGGTGGCGCTGCTATGCAGCATTTTTCAGATTTTCCATCATAGCTCTATCTCAATAACTAATGCACGAATTTTCATCAAACATCAGATTCAGGTATACCTTGACATGAATTGACGTTTTATAGATTTTGGTGTAAATCGCTCAACAGGTGGCGCTGCTATGCTGCATTTTTTGCAATTTCCGCAATAGCTCTACCTCAAGAACTAATGCTTGGATTTTCAACAAACTTTAGATTCAGGTAGTACCTTGATATGTATTAGTGCTGTTTATGTTTTGGTGCAAATCGCTCAACAGGTGGCGCTGCTATGCTGCATTTTTCAGAATTTCCACCATAGCTCTATCTCAAGAACTAATGCTTGGATTTTCAACAAATTTTAGATTCAGGTAGGACATTGAAATGAATTAGTGCTGTTTATGTTTTGGTGCAAATCGCTTAACAGGTGGCGCTGCTATGTTACATTTTTCTGTATTTCCGCTATAGTTCTAGCTCTGGAGCTAATGCATGAATTTTTATCAAACTTCAAATTCAGATATAATTTTATATGAATTGATGCTAAATTGATGTAATTTTTTGTACTATTTAAATGATTTAATTAACGTGATTTATATAGAAGAAAGTTTTGTGACGGCCACAACATACTAGTTTGATAAAGGCAATATATCTTTGAGAAAATACTGTCAAAGTTAACGTTTTGAATCCAGTTTCCGGAGGCCACCTCACGAGAAAGGAGAAAAGCCTGCAGCCATGTGACAAGAATCTCTTATAAATCGACAAGTAATTTATTTATCAAAAATGGAAAACGCTATTCGATTCCAAATCCCTTCAATAGTCAGGCTTGTAAATTTTATGCCTTTACAGTTAAAATGTAGTCAGAAAATGTGTCAAAGTTTCACGTTGTTGAGCAGTTAATTTGAGAACCACCTTAAGGTTTAAGTTAACAGAAGTTCATTAACACTATTAATATTTTTACAAAACATATTGCTTGCCCGACACATCCTGAGAACAATTGAGTCCAGTTCCGGCCCGGCTCGACAATGTAAAAAAAAAGAAATGCAAGCCTGATCTCAGCCCGGCACGAGTCTGCTGAAAAAAAAATGAAGCCCAAGTCAGAGACCATGTAACAGTCCCATGCCGATCTCTACGCTGGACATGTTACATTTCTGTATTGATCTAATCAAACTAGCATCGGCTCGTGACGAACATTTATACTTATTCTCGCGAAAGTCATGTTCATTGAAAATAGCTCATATTTTATCCGTTTCGTCTAAATTTTTATATCGGGCTGTCAGCCCCGATAATTTTTTTATCGACCCGGCCCGTTTATTTTGTCTATTGACCCGGCCCGGCCCGTTGAAAAAATTGTCCTAATTCTGCCGGCCCGACCCGTTTTAAAATGCGCCTTCATTTCGTCGGCCCAGCCCGGTATGGGCCAGGCCCGGGCCCGTGCAGACCACTAGCCCGGGTCCGATCCTCTAGTTTGTGTAAAGACAATAGAACAACTCATTACTTCAAACCTTTATCTCGAATCTGCTAAAAGTCTAATCCCTTTAATCAATTATTTTTAGCAGAAAAAGCTTTATCAAAAAATCGGTATCGATAAAAATCAACTAATAAAAGTATTTCTTTATTGATCGAAATAAAGAATATTTTTCAGTAAAAAAAGTCTGCCTCTTATTATCTTTCTTTATGAAGTAAATATGTACTCGATATGTTATATATTTCATTTCATATTAACTCTTAACTGGCTGCATGAAATTTCTGTGCGCTATTTTCGTCATGGTGCCATTTCGTCCCCAGTAATATTATAACTTATATATAAATAAAATTAATTTTTATAAAGACAATGCTATTTTTAAATGACTTTATTTGTCAGTTGAATAATTAAGTAAGTATATCTATAAATTATATGATTTATTATTTTTATCTGAACCTTACTGATTGGTACAGAAATTACACGAGTAGCCAAATATGTCGGGACTAAATAACACCACTGCACCAATTAAGAGTTAAATTATGTAATCTTTTTCCCAGTCTGATTTATGCTTGAGGTTTGATCGTATATCTTTTGATGCCGCTGTTATTCGCAGTAGTAGTTTCAGATTGTTCTACACTGTGAAAATAATCTCATGATTTTATCAGCACAAACATTAGACGATTCTCCACTCATGGGCATTACTTTTGTATGTTCAGCATGACATAACAATTATTTTTGCGTTCGTTTATATTATAAATTAATGCATATCATTGTATGGATTTATTTATAGGGACTAACTATTTTTTCAAAAATATGAATTTATTATCTGTGTTTTCTTAAATAATATAAGATCTATTACTTGGAAGTAACACCCATGGCATAAGTATTCATAGAAATAAAGCACACATTATTAAGTTTTCCTTGTAAGAAATGTTAACAAATGTGTAAATTGGAAAAAAAAGGAAGCATTTTCCTTTTGCAAATTTGTAAAACGGAAAATTAAATAGCTAACTTGTTCTATTTTTACAATCGGAACTGAAAATTCACTAGATTATAAATAACTGATTTAAATACTTGATTTAAATGATCTTGGGAAAGTTGGCGAAATTTATGAGATAGAAAAATAAGATAATACACAGAATTATATCCTAAAAATAACTTATTATCTCTAAAATAAAATGTACATTTATACAGGGTGCAATATGTTGTAGTCTAAGAGCTAGCAACGTTTTCGTCACCTGATTTTATCATGGCTCATTTTTTTATATGTTCTTCCCTTTTATGGTGTAGTACGTTTGCAACCGGTCTGGCAGTCGGGATACGTTGCGTTTACCAGTGGCAGAAGGGGTTATGCAGCTCAAAAAACTTCAAAATTACGTCATTTTGTCAAGGCTCATTTTTTTATATGTTCTTCCCTTTTATGGTTTAGTACGTTTGCTACCGGTCTGACAGTCCGGAGACGTTGTGTTTACCTGTGGCAGAAGAGGTTATGCCGGTCAAAAAACTTCAAAATTACGTCATTTTATCAAGGCTCATTTTTTTATAAGTTCTTCCCTTTTATGGTGTAGTACGTTTGCTACCGGTCTGGCAGTCCCGAGACGTTGCGTTTACCTGTGGCAGAAGGGGTTATGCAGGTCAAGTAACTCCAAAATTACGTCATTTTAGCAGGATATTTGTTTGTAACATTTGTTTATACTAACTATTTGTGATAATAATCCATTATTGCCAGACGTTACCGATGTCGCTAAGACCCTGGCAGATCCACATTTATAGATATCTTATTACTCTTTGGCTATCAGACGATCTGTAATTAATTTGCAAGACATAATTTCGCTTGCAAAGTTAATGCCAGACGGCATTAAGTATGTCAACCGAAGTGCCTGTTTCAAGAGTGGTTTGTAGTTTAAAAATTATAAGTTATCTTTACGTCATTTTATCAAGCAGAAAAATTACAAGATATTACTGTTTGGTTATCAGACAACCTATAATTAATTTGCCAGACACAAATTCGGTTGCAAAGTTAATGCCAGACGGCTTTAAATATGTCAACCGAAGTGCCTGTTTCAAGAGTGGTTTATAGTTTAAAAAATATAAGTCATCTTTACGTCATTTTATCAAGCATAAAAATTACACGATATTACTCTTTGTCTAGCAGACAACCTATAATTAATTTGCCAGACACAAATTCGGTTGCATAGTTAATGCCAGACGGCTTTAAATATGGCAACCGAAGTGCCTGTTTCAAGAGTGGTTTATAGTTTAAAAATCATAAGTGATCTTTACGTCATTTTATCACGCATAAAAATTACAAGAGATTGATCTTTGGCTAGCAGACAACATATAATTAATTTGCCAGACATAAATTCGGTTGCAAAGTTAATGCCAGACGGCTTTAAATATGGCAACCGAAGTGCCTGCTTCAAGAGTGGTTTATCGTTTAAAAATTATAAGTCATCTTTACGTCATTTTATCATGCTTAAAAATTACACGATATTACTCTTTGGCTAGCAGACAACCTATAATTAATTTGCCAGACACAAATTCGGTTGCAAAGTTAATACCAGACGGCAATAAATATGGCAACCGAAGTGCATGTTTCAAGAGTGGTTTATAGTTTAAAAAATGTAAGTCATCTTTACGTCATTTTATCAAGCATAAAAATTACACGATATTACTCTTTGGCTAACAGACAACCTATAATTAATTTGCCAGACAGAAATTCGGTTGCAAAGTTAATGCCAGACGGCTTTAAATATGGCAACCGAGGTGCCTGTTCCAAGAGTGGTTTATAGTTTAAAAATTATAAGTCATCTTTACGTAATTTTATCAAGCATAAATATTACAAGATATTACTCTTTGGCTAGCAGACAACCTATAATTAATTTGCCAGACACAAATTCGGTTGCAAAGTTAATGCCAGACGGCTTTAAATATGGCAACCGAAGTGCTGCTTCAAGAGTGGTTTATTGTTTAAAAATTATAAGTCATCTTTACGTCATTTTATCAAGCTTAAAAATTACACGATATTACCCTTTGGCTAGCAGACAACATATAATTAATTTGCCAGACACAAATTCTCTTGCAAAGTTAATGCCAGACGGCTTTAAATATGGCAACTTAAGTGCCTGTTTCAAGAGCGGTGTATAGTTTAAAAATTATAAATCATCTTTACGTCATTTTATCAAGCATAAAAATTACAAGTCGGTTGCCATATTTAAAGTCGTCTCGCATTAACTTTGCAACCGAATTTGTGTCTGGCAAATTAATTATAGGTTGTCTGATAGCCAAAGAGTAATATCTTGTAATTTTTATGCTTGATAAAATGACGTAAAGATAACTTATAATTTTTTAACTATAAACCACTCTTGAACCAGGCATTTCGGTTGCCATATTTAATGCAGTCTGGCATTAACTTTGCAACCGAAATTATGTCTTGCAAATTAATTATAGATCGTCTGATAGCCAAAGAATAATATGTTATCTATAAATGTGGATCTGGCAGGGTCTTAGAGACATTGGTAACGTCTGGCAATAATGGATTATTATCACAAATAGTTAGTATAAACAAATGTTACAAACAAAAATCCTGCTAAAATGACGTAATTTTGAAGTTTTTTGACCTGCATAACCCCTTCTGCCACAGGTAAACGTAACGTCTCCCGACTGCCAGACCGGTTGCAAACGTACTACACCATGAAATGGAAGAACATTTAAAAAAATGAGCCTTGATAAAATGACGTAATTTTGAAGTTTTTTGACCGGCATAACCCCTTCTGCCACAGGTAAACGCAACGTCTCCAGACTGCCAGACCGGTAGCAAACGTACTACACCATAAAAGGGAAGAACATATAAAAAAATGCGCCTTGATAAAATGACGTAATTTTGAAGTTTTTTGACCGGCATAACCCCTTCTGCCACTGGTAAACGCAACGTCTCCGGACTGCCAGACCAGTTGCAAACGTACTACACCATAAAAGGGAAGAACATATAAAAAAATGAGCCTTGATAAAATGACGTAATTTTGAAGTTTTTTGACCTGCATAACCCCTTCTGCCACAGGTAAACGCAACGTCTCGGGACTGCCAGACCGGTAGCAAACGTACTACACCATAAAAGGGAAGAACATATAAAAAAATGAGCCTTGACAAAATGACGTAATTTTGAAGTTTTTTGAGCTGCATAACCCCTTCTGCCACTGGTAAACGCAATGTATCCCGACTGCCAGACCGGTTGCAAACGTACTACACCATAAAAGGGAAGAACATATAAAAAAATGAGCCTTGATAAAATGACGTGTTTTTTGACGTTGCTAGCTCTTAGACTATTACCTATCGCCGACCTTTAATTTCTCAACCGTTGGCCGTAGACATATGGTTCCAATTACAAAAACGTTTCAAATGAAGTAAATATTCATGCTGTGGCATTATTTAAAGTAAAAAATCAATTTCATAAAAATTACGAAATCTAACTTTTTATACGGTTCTCCAGTCCCTATAGTTATATTTAATAAAAGTTTACACATATCATAACACATATAACACAAAACGTTTGAAATCTGTACTACAAAAATTGACAGAGTTATTAAATTTCACATTTTTAGATTTTTGCACATGATTTTGTCTTTTATTGAGGGATCAGTTAAAAGATGAATTAAAATAATTCGAGATCAAAATCAGGGTGCTATGTCCTTTTTACGGCGAAACCACTTTTAGCCGGTATCGCCGAATCGGTGTATCAACAAAGAGGATTATTTCATCTAAAAATTTGAGCTGACTTTTAGGGATCGTATACAAAGCGAAGAAAGAAATATTGAAATTAAACAGAAAAATTAATATCAAGTTATTATAATATCGAAAATTGTCTACTCTAAAAGATGAATACATAAAACGCCAGAAACTACTAGAGATACTGCTCAAAGTGTACTCCATTGGTGGCAATGCAACACTGAATGCGTGACTTTACTGTGTCCTTTACACATTAGAGCATAGCAGGTGTGCAAATTGTGCGACAATCAAGGATGATGCGCTGCTTCGATAAAACATAGAAGTAGTGTCAGTCACATAGACTTACGCCTTGATGTAATCCCAGAGGTAGAAGTTCATGGAAGTCAGGTCCAGTGAACGCGGTGGCCACTCTACCGGACCACCATATCCAAGGATCTGTTGACAGAATTCGGTGGCCAGATACGCCCCACCGTTTGATGTTTTATTAGGAGAGGGCCCCATCAGGTTGAAACCACACCCGGCATGCATGTCGGAGAGCTAACTCTCCATACCATTCACGTACCGTGTTTTGTAGCAGATGTAAGTAACGATCCCCCGTTAAGGTCCCATCGTAGAAGATGGGTCCAACAATTGAGATTCCCAATATACCGTACCACACGTGTCGTACTGTCCGGGCGATGTGGAGGTTTCCAGGATGCATCATCCTTTTGATTGCCACACAGTTTGCACACCTGCTATGCTCTAATGTGTCCAGGACGCAGTACTGTCATGCATTCAGTTGTGCATTGATACCAACGGAGAACACTTTGAGCAGTATCTCTAATAGTTTCCGGCGTTTTATGTGTTCATTTTTTATAGTAGATCGTTTTCGATCTTATAATAAATTGATATTTATTTTTCTGTTTAATTTCAATATTTCATTCTTCGCTTTGAATACGACCCCTAAAAGTCAGCTCAAATTTTTAGATGAAATAACCCTCTTTGAAGATAACCCGATTTGGCGATACCGGATAAAGGTGGTTTCGCCGTAAAAAGGACATAGCACCCTGATTTTGATCTCGAATTACTATAATTCATCTTTTAACTGATCCCTCAATAAAAGACAAAATCATGTGCAAAAATCTCAAAATTTGAAATTTAATAACTCTGTCAATTTTTGTAGTACATATGTCATACTTTTTGTGTTATATGTGTTATGATATGTGTAAACTTTTACTAAATATAACTATAGGGACTGGGGGACCGTATAAAAAGTTAGATTTCGTAATTTTTATAAAATTGATTTTTTACTTTACATAATGCCACAGCATGAATATTTACTTCATTTGAAACGTTTTTGTAATTGGAACCATATGTCTAGTCTACGGCCAACGGTTGAGAATTTAAAGGTCGGCGATAGATAACATATTGCACCATGTATACTGATTATATGTTAATTACATTTCATTGGGATGCAGCGAGTTTTATGTAATATTGTGTACTAAACAAAAATATATTAAAATTGTAATGTTATTTATACATGGTGTCCAGCGAATAAGACCCTGATTTCAAAATTAAATATCTCAAAAACAAAGATCAATAGAATTATGCGGTAAATGGTTTGTTTATTAGCTAAGCTGTAAAAATGTTATACAGAAGTTTCAAAATTTAGTTGCAAAAACCGTTAACAGATGGCGCTGTAATCGCAATACTTGTAAACTGCTTCGAAGTCCAGAGCAATGCCGTCTCATTCCTAGATGGCTCCCTACGTAAAAAGGAATATTGGGAAAGTCCATTTTTTCATTGGGGTGATGTACAGAAGTGGAGACATCTGGTCACAGAATTATTGCATCATCTTTAATTTTAGAAAATTTCAATTAATAGAATTTTCAATAAAAAGTTTAGAAATCATTATAAGAATTTTTTAAATATTTTATTAAATTCAATTTTTAATGCCATATAATTATTTAAATAAAAATGCATATATTTAGAAAAATAATTTTGTACTTTTTATTTATTTTTTATATTTTTAAATCACGGCATAATGTTTTGGTATTATTGTTTATACCTGAATTATTATAAATAAAAAAGTAATTTTCCACTTTTAATTTATTTTTAAATCACGACATAATACTTTGGTTTTAGCACAACACATATATTTATTTTCTTTGTAAAGAAAGTTTTAGAGACAGAAATTATGCATCAAAATTATTTCTTTTTTAAAAGGAATTGATGGTAAGTCATATGATCAACGTCAAAGCAAAAGTATTTTGGATGTTGCATTCCTTTCGAACACTTCGGATCCTATCGCTAGAAGCTGCACTATATTTCTGTGCTCAATGATAAAAAAAATGAAAACGAGTTTTTAAAATTAAAATTATTTTTTAACTTAATTAAATTTTTAAAAATAGAAACTTGGTATTTTTTCATTCAAACTATTCTCTACAATTAAAAAAATGATTTATAAATCATTGTTATAAATGCTCAATAATTTTTAAAAAAGGGTTTTCTTTTAACTTAATTAAATGTTAAAACCAGAAACTTTAGATTTTTTTATTCAAATTTTTTCATAGTTTAAATAAATATTAAAAAGTAAAGATTTCAATTTTTTTCAAATCCTCCTCTACTTGGATTCGATTCCACGATCTACCAATTAGGAGAGAAAAGACATACCACAGAGATATTGGTAACCAGACCGAAGTAGCTTATAACAAAATTTGAAACAAATCTCAATTCTGTCAACACATGACTCCGCTTCAGCACATTACCCAAATAAAATATTTTTTAAGTTCTTATATAATGATTGCTAAACTTTTTATTGAAAATTCTATTAATTGAAATTCTCTAAAATTGAAGCTGATGCAATAATTCTGTGACCAGATGCCTCCACTTTTGCAAATCACCCCAACGAAAAAGCGGTCTTTCCCAATTTTCGTTCTTCCATAGAAAGCCATCTAGGAATGAGACGCTAGGGCTTTCGACTTCAAAACACAATTTATAGGCATTGCGATTACAGCGCCATCTGTTAGCGGTTTTTGCAACTAATTTTTGCAACTTCTGTACAACATTTTTACAGCTTAGCTAATAAATACAACGTTTACCGCATAATTCTATTGATCTTTGTTTTTGAGATATTTAATTTTGAAATCATGGTCTTATTCGCTGGGCACCCTGTATCTCAGTATTTATAGTTTTAATTTGTTTTATTTTATTATTTAACCAAGGAGAGATTTCCAATACTTTTAAAATCTACATAATAATTTTCAACAACTTTTACTATAAAAATATTTTTATGAAGTAAATTTTGAAAGTTACCAATGTTAATAACTGTAGCCATTCAAAGCGGAAAAATACTTCATTTTTTAACAAACATTTTTATGCTGGAGACTTGGATATTCTTTGAAATTTCTTTTTGTATTAAATTTATGAATAACTTTTGTATTAAAAGCTATTCGAATTCCGTTTTCTCTCAGTTCCGCATAAAATTTTCTTTCAAATGTTTGCATTTCATGAAACTTTTCATATTTTTTAAAGCATATACATAAAATCATAAAACATGAAAATTCCATTCAGCAAGTTTATGTGTTTTTAACGTCATATAAAACAATAAAAATTACTCAGCATTTGCCTCCTGCTAATTTTCTGTAAAGAAATTAAATTAATAAAAGAATAATAATAATAATTATTATACAAATTTATCATATATGTAACCGAACAATTTAAATTTTTACACCACCAAAAAGGAAAAAAAAACTTTTAAATATAATTTGTTTGAAAACTGTATCTCAGTTTAATGATTGCTTATGGTTTTAAAAATAATTTTCAAGCATGAAATATTTTTAAATTTATCGCATGCAGCTCGATTACGAAAGGTTAATTTGATTGCATAATTGATATTTTTCACTTAAAAATACTTTTTGGTGTTAGTGGGCAATCTAAAAAATGTATTTCTTGTAAAAAATTTATTAGAGTTTTAATAAAAGAAAAAAAAATAGTTTTCACTTATACTCTGTAACACGGGGTGCCCGGGTTCGATCCCCTAGTATGTATGAAGTCAATAAAACAATAGAACAACTCATTACTTCAATCTTACTTTTATCTCGAATCTGCTAAAAGTCTAATCCTTTAATCAATTATTTTTAGCAGAATAAGCTTTATCAAAAAATCGGTATCGATAAAAAGCAACTAATAAAAGTATTTCTTTATTGATCGAAATAAAGAGTATTTTCAGTAGAAAAAGCCTGTCTCTTCTTATCTTTCTTTATGAAGTAAATCTGTACTCGATATGTTATATATTTCATTTCATATTAACCCTTAACTGGCTGCATGAAATTTCTGTGCCCAATTTTCGTCATGGTGCCATTTCGTCCCCAGTAAGATTATAACTTATATATATATATATATATATATATATATATATATATATTTAATTTTTATAAATTTTATTGCTATTTTTAAATGACTTTATTTGTCAGTGGAATAATTAAGTAAGTATATCTATCAATTGAAGAGCTGAGTGGATGAACGTGTTATGCTACATTAAAAAAATTTTTTTTTTATCTTTTGGATGAAAGCGTTATGAGGTACCCTATCACATGGTGAAGCTAAAATACTAAGATTTTGTTTAGTCTTGAAAATTTAAGACATTATTCATTAATATTTCATATTTTAATATTTAATAATGTCAATAATATTAATAAATTTTAATATTTGAAAATTAAATATGAATAAGTTTTTCTGAGAGAGTTTAGTACCATACCTGTTAATATTTTAAACACATGGTATCAAACAGAAAATAAATCATTAAAATTTACAGCAAAAAATTTTACTTCAAATTTCATCAAATGTAATTTTTGTTACTTAACATGTTCTTCCACTTAGCTCTTCAATTATATGCTTTATTATTTTTATCTGAACCTTACTGATTGGTACAGAAATTACACGAGTAGACAAATACGTCGGGGCTAAATGACACCACAGCACCAGGTAAGAGTTAACTTATGTAATCCTTTTCCCAATCTGATTTCTGCTTGAGGTTTGATTGTATATATTTTGATACCGCTGATATTCGCATTAGTAGTTTCAGATTGTTCTACAATGTGAAAACAATCTAATGATTTTTCATTTGAAAACATTTCTGTGGATATTGCAATTTGAGCTAAATTCAATAAGGAAACATAACAATTTAAAGACTGATATTTAGCATAGACATCAGACGATTCTCCACCCATGGGCATTACTTTTGTATGTACAGCATGACACAGCAATTATTTTTCCATTCGTTTTATTTTATAAATGAATGCATATAATTGCACCAATTTATTTATAGGGACTAATTATTTTTGCATAAATATGAGTTTATTATCTGTGTTTTGTTAACTAATATAAGTTCTGTTACTTGGAAGTAACACCCATGGCGTAAGTATTTATAGAAATAAAACGCAGATTATTATGTTTCCCTCATACGAAATGTTAACAAATGTGAAATGGGAAACGAAAAAAGAAAAAAGAAAAAGAAAGAAAGAAAAAAGAAAAAAAAGGAAACATTTTCCTTTTCCTAAATTTTTAGAAATAAAATTAAATATTTAACGTGTTCTATTTTTACAATAGGAACTGTAAATGCACTAGATTAGAAATTCTAATTGAAATATTTGATGTAAATGATCTTGGGAAAGTTTGCGAATTTTACGATGTAGAAAAATAAGATAATACATAGAATTATATCCTAAAAGTAAGTTATCACTAAAATAAAACGTTATATGATAGAAGTGAATACAATACATGTAAAACAGTCTTTAAAATCTTTTAATCTTTTAATAATAAATAAACTATTAGTTTTGTACACTTTCTAACGGTGACATTCTCAAGATCTGCAGATAATATATAATTTGTTTCCGAAATTTCATTTCGCTATTTCAAAGTTAGATTTTATAAGGAAATAGTTTATTATTTGAAGACCTTTAGAATGTCACCGTTGGAAAGTGCACGGAATTAGTCGGTTTGATGTTAAAAGATTTTAAAGGAATTTTTTATATGTACTGTATTTATTTTTATCATATCAATGTGTATTTTATTTAAGGTAATACACGTTAAATAACCAAGGCAAACAATAATAGAAAACATAAGTTTTTAATATAAAAAATTTAAACATTTATAAATAAAATATAATTATATGCACAGTTATGCATAAGTATAAAATATGTAAATTAATCTACATAATTAAAAAAATATTTCTTTAATGGGCTTAATTTAGACTGCAGTTACCTTTCTCTTCATACATAGATTTTTTTAAACGTTTTGTATGGTTCTCTCCTCCATGTTTTCAAGCATTTTAAATTACCTGAATGCAACAAAATGAGAAATTAACCATTCGCAGAAACTTGAAGTTTTCCCATGCGTGTTACTTGAATTTTTTGAACTACCTTACTAACAATTTAAGTATAAATCCATTATTAAATTTTCGTGTAAGCTGAGGTAACGTTTTCCTGTAAATGTTGCGCACTAAACAAAAATATATTAAAATTGTAATGTTATTTATAGTTTTAATTTGTTTTATTTTATTGTTCAATTAAGGAGAGATTTCACTAGCCTGCAAAATTTGGATTGTGTCATGTTTTTTAACTTTTGATAATTGATTCTGATGTATTTTGTAGCACTGAACCCGAAAATGATCTCCATTTTTATGCATCACATCAGGAGTTTTCGCAAATCGCTAATTTCAAAGGTAAAAATAAAAAAAATAGAAAAAAAGTGGGGCAATAAAATAGATGTGATGTTTGTATTTTTTAGCTTTTGATAACACTGGGGAACAATTTTTAACTCTATCTCTGTTGACTTCGATTTTTCAGCTGTTTTTAAATGAAAAAAGCGTGCTGATTTCAAAACTGCAATTAGTTTTTTTCTATCACGTCAAGTTTTTTCTCTACAGCTTACATTAATGTGACCAGTCTACGTTGAATCCTGCGTGAGTCATAGGGAGAAAAAAGCTTCAGAACTCTTAGCATCAAGACTACAGGAGAAAAATTTGTTTGAAAAGGGAGCTAGTGTATCCTACTTTCGATCCAGAGAAAGTGAATTTCTTCAATACCTTCGAAGCAACGGTGGATTTGTTTTTCGCTATAACGTACATGGTTTAATGTAGGAGTTGGGAATTACATCCTATACTGCAACTGAATGGCGACTGTTCATCGATAACTCAAAGAGGAGCTTGAAGTGCATGCTCCTTCACAATTTAAATTTATTTGGAGCAGTCCCAATAAGCCATTCAGTTTATTTGCACGAAGAATATGAGAACATAAAGAAAGTCATTGATTTATTGTAATATTCTATTCACGAATCGATCATCTGTGTTGACCTTAAAATAGTGTGTTTCCTTCTTGGCCAGCAACGTGGATATACCAAGTATCCCTGTTTTGGTGTATGTGGAACAGCAGAGCTCGTGAGAAACATTGGTTCCAGTCGAATTGGCTTCCAAGATCTGACCTCAAACCTGGTGATCTAAACATTTTGCATCAGCCACTTGCTAACTGAAACAACATAATATTTCTAACTCTGCATATAAAACTGGATCTATTGAAGTAGTTCGTGAAAGCTTTGTCAGTTGAAGAAGACTGTTTCAAGTGTCTCATTTCGAAATTCCCAAACCTGTCTTTTAAAAAAATGAAGGCAGGTGTATTTGACCGTCCACAGATTCGGCAGCTCATTAGAGATGAACATTTCATCGGAACAATGACAGAACTCCAAAAAAATGCTTAGTTGGCGTTCAAAAACCTTGTCAAAGACTTTCTTGGAAATATGCGAGTAGAGTAGAAAATTACACCGAAATTGTCCAGCATCTTTTAGAGAGTTTCAAAAGGTTTGGTTGCAACATGAGCATCAAACTTTCAGTTTCTGCATAGCAATCTTGGTGACTTCCTGGAAAAATCTTGATGCAGTCAGTGATGAGCAGGATTAACGATTCCACAAAGATTTGAAGCTCATGGAGGAACGATATCAAGGTAGATAGGATGAACATATGATGGCTGACTATTGTTGGAGCATCAATCGAGATTGTCCACAAATTGAACACTCCAGGAAAAGCTATAAGCGAAAATGTTTACCTTAATACGTACTTTTTTCGTTTTGTAAAAGGATTTTATAACTTGTATGAACACAATGTAGTGTATATTAAGCATATACAGCCGTTGTATGAATAATATATTTAATATTTTTTTTCTTTATTTTCCTTTGTATCCCCATTAAGTATGATTTTTGGGGTATCCTGTAGCTTAAAAAGTTGACGTGATAGAAAAAAAACTGAGGTTTATTTTGAATTTAGATGCCAATAATTAGACAAAAACTGGTGCCAGATCTAAGTCAACAAAATGTGTGTTCCCCAGTGTAATTGATTCTTATGTACTAGTATTTTGTAGCGCTGAAGCCGAAAATGATCTTCATTTTTTACCATCACATCAGGATTTTTCTCAAACGCAAATTTTAAAATTTTTAAAAAGTCAAAATTTTGCGGAAATCTGACGCTATAAAATAGACTCTTTTACCCAACTGCCAAGAAGGGTTATGTGTTTCACGCGTATCTGGGTATGTGGATTTCTTTATACCCTCAAAACATACCAATGGCTGTATGGATTTTAATCAATGAGGTCTCTATCGATTCGTCTTAACCGCCCGATGGTTATAGGGTAGGTTTTGTTTTTATAAATTCAAAATGGTGGCCATAAAATACAAAATGGCGGTGGAGACGAAAAAAAAAATTACGCACCCTATTGAGTGGCATATCATTGGATAGGTCTTTCAAAATGCAGACGATGTTTCATTGACTATTTTACAGTCAGAAGCTCCGTTTAAATATTACATAACCTTGAAGTTGTGTAGGTAGGATCTCTAGGTTTACTGCAACTCTAACCTTCATAGACATCTATAGGCCTCATTAAAACAGCGTTTATAGATAGAAACTAACAATTAAACACAACTTAAAAGTCATCAATACAAGTAAATAAATAGGTAAGTAATATAGAAAATAGTTTCACATTGATGAGAAATAATTAATTTAGTTCGCTTTTTACGCAGTAGGGTTTTTTGATTTTTTTAATTTAATTTTTACTTGTTTCCATAATTAATTTATTCATCTTTTGGCTTATACTATGTATTTTTAACGCTCAACATGTAAAATATTGTGTATTTAAAATCCTTACAATTTTATTCTATGTGTTTTATTCTATTTTATTCTTTGAAGAGCTCATGCTCTGACTAGCGCTTTTCGTTTTACATTCTCTATAGTGTTCAACTCGGAGTCCTCTTTTATTTCGGCTGTTGATAAGGCTGAAAATTTGTCGCAGATGTGCATAAAACATTTGCCTTCTTTTTGTAAGACTTTGACAGATTTTTGCTATTTTTTTTTGCTTTTTAACTTTGAAATTTACAATTTACGAAACATCTTGACGTGATAGTTAAAAATGAAGGTCATTTTCGGATTAAGGACTAAAAAATAACATAAAAATCTATTATCAAAAGTTAAAAAACACAACCATCACGTCTATTTTATAGTATCAGGTTTTCACAATTTTTTGACTTTTTATCTTTCAAATGTACGGTTTTCGAACTGTGAAACATATTTTAAAAATTAAATAATGCATGAAAATCAATTGCCTAAATAAAAAAATTGAAAACATTAGGTAATATTAAATGCTTTACCTCTTTTCATGTCTGTTACAATAGGTTTTTTAATTATTTAAATATATATATATATATATATATTATAATCAGAATGTTTCAAAAACAATAAAAATGAAATCTCATATTTCACATAAATTAAATATAAATTCGCATTTTCCCAAAATATACGAAATTTTTAATGCATTTTAGGCAGTAATTTAATAAAATCTTGCAGAATTGCCTGATATCTTATAGAAACAATAAAAAAGTTGCTGTAAATGATGCTACATGCACGAAGAAATGCATGTTATTCAAGTATTTGAAGGGTAATAAACCTGACAAAATTAATAAAATAAAATATTTTAATTATATTTAGATCGCTTTTCGTAGTTTATAGCTACCCCAAAATAGATTTCGGTCTAAAATATGGTGAAATGAATTTTAAATGAGGGAGAAAAAAGTCATATATTTGACATTTCCCCCTGGAATTAGCAACACGCAGTTAAATAACCTGTAAAATTAACAATAGAACTTGCAATAAAAAAAATTGATGTTAAATGTTTGCACGAGATATGTGTGCTCATATAAATACGAATTTCTTACCGTTAAAAAATATTTTTTGTTATGTTTTAAGGTGTACTGAATTACATTAAAATGTATAACAAACTGATATGATAAATCCAAAAATGCCATCTTAATAACGCCATAAAATTAAGAAATGCGCAAAGTCTTTCGAAATCACTTTGCTTTTCTTCTTTAGACACAAAGAAGACCTGCTACTACTTCGTCTCTTGCTCCTGCCTTCAGAATGGTAGTACATTTTCTTAGCGCCTGAAGAAGAAAGACTAAGTTCTTTTAAAGGACCTTGCGCATTTCTTAATTTTATGCCGTTATTGATAGAAATAGTGCAAAGTAATAAAACGCAGTATTTAAGGTCTTTGGTGTGTCGTCAGATATAAAGCACATTGGCAAAAACAGTTCAGTTTGAAATAACAAATCCATTTATTCATTCAACTTGGATGTTAAACTTAAATAATAAGGACATATACATGTATTCCAGCATTTGCTGGAAACTGTTATTATCACACATTTAAAAAATAACTAACATATAACTGCTACAAAGATTAATCTTATCTGCGTCAGTTTCTTCGTCCTTCCAAAGAGTTCCGTTCATCTAAATATACTTTGTACATCAAACTGGAAAAGCAATATGCATATAGTTACCGTAAAAGAGAGTGCTGTTACGACTGAAACTGAGAAGAAAAACCGGTTCGGAACGACATCACTTCCGAACAAGCCACATAACAAATTTTGGGGACAAAAATTTAGCCAGATTTCCAACAGTTATTGGCCGGGATCCAGATAGGTTTTTCGCTGTTAGCGAAACGAGATTGGTCAATCAGAAGCCTGCTTTTTTGCGAACTTTTCACTGTTTGCAAAAATGTAGGCTTCTGATTGGTCAACCTTGTTTCGCTAACAGCGAAAAATCTATCTTGATGCCGGCCAATTAAGAAGTTTTTTGCCTTTATACAGAATTACCCTGAAATTTGAAAATCCCTCGGAATGCAAACATTTACAATTTGAAAAACATTTAATGCTTAATGTAGAACATCGAACTGTTAGTACGATTCTACATAAGAAACCTTCAGATAGATACAGATATCACCAGGTATAGGAAATCCCATGTGTTTCCAAAAATGGCTTGAGATTTCGTCTAAGTTCCAACTTTGAACGGCGAGATAAGAAGAAAACGATCAATCCAAATCCATCTTCGGATGTAGCACTTTTTAGACGGCAAGTATAATACAGAGCCCATCTGGTATTCCTTTCATGCACCGCAAAATCGAAAGTAGTTAGAATCTTCCCACGACCAAATGACAGGAGGAGGAACGTCTGCAAAAAAGTGGGCAGGTACAAGAGCATCCTATCGTGTGACAGCTTGCCGGTGACTTCACCGCGAAGAATTTCTAATGGCCAGAAATTCACTATTGTTTTTTCGAGATTCACAGGATCTGAGAGATTCTTGACTAGTTTTTTATTTAGTTATGTTTGAACTTTCGTGAGAGAAGGTAACAGGTCTTTACCTGGGGTGACAGCATCAGTCTCTCGGTTACGTTCATTTTCTCGGAGGCAGAGTCCGAGGGTGAAAAGAGTCTCGTTCATTCGGGGACAAAGCCGAATGGTTATATACTGAAACGAACTGTCAACGGAGAGTGTTTCGCTATCATATGAGAAAAACCTTTTTCTAAATCGGAGTTGAAAGAATCGCACAGACTCTATATCGTCTGAACTATTTTATCACCTTATTAGAACTTTGTTTTACTGCTACATCTAATTGTTATCATTTATCATCAACCCCGTGCATCAACTCATATTTGTTGTGTTAGTGTGAGAATATTTAGTGAAGAAACCAATTATTGTTTTATGTCTAATAAAACTTTCATTCTTTAATTTAAATATTGTCATACGCCTCTGAAGAGACACCTACCACGCCACCAACCCTCATCTGAGGTCCCAATTACAAAAAAAAATAATAATCAAAATCTTTAAGATGAAAAATGTTATCTTAAATTTAATCTCAAAAACAAATATCAAAAGTGTCCACAATTTTAACCACCACTGTAATTATTAATTTTATCAAGCATATGCAATCTAAGTTTCTAAAATTACTGAAAAGTCGTACTTTTGACACTGAAGATAATCTTCAATAAGAAGACGAGACTTCTTTATTTGATTCTTCATATTTTGCAAATCTAGCAATAAATTTAAAAGGAAAGAGAAAAAACTTCATTTAAAGCTTTAAAAGGTTAAAATTCAGATATTAAGAGTGAGCAGGGAAAAAATGCAAATACAAGAAAAATAAATGTTTTAAATAACTTTTTTAACGTTATCTAAAAGTGTGAGTTTATTTTGTTGATTTAAAAATTCTTACATTACAGGCGAAAATGAATTTATTTATTCGTTTTTATAGTTCACATAAAAAAGGATAATTTATTTTGCTGATTCAAATTTATGTTTGATGAGAATATCAGAATCGTATTGTTCGATGAGAATATTGGAATCGCATTGTTCGATGATAATATTGAAATCGTACATATAGTTTGAATGAGAATTATCTTTACAGCTTTAATACTCTATAAAATTTTAAAGATAACGAAATTAGTTAAGGGGGTACAGGACCTTTGAGTATGTCGAAGCGGTAAAAAACATCGCCTTTTTCAAAGTACCAAAACACAAATAATATGCAAGTAAGATCCCTTTTTCCCCTTTCTGCCTAAAGTATACATTCTTAACTATATCATCCAGAAAAATAAATGTTGTACATGAAAAATTAATGTTTAAATTTTAAATTTAAAAATTCATCTCACTAATAAGTGAATTAAAATCATTAAGGGGGCTGGTCACTTAATTTCCTATTTCCCTTTACTAATGTAAAGTCTACGGCCATTGGATGCATTCGTATATTTAAAATATCTCCTCGGGAAATTAATATTTTTAGCTTCTATTTTTTGTGTATACTTCCTAAAAGATATCTCTTTTTTTCTTAGTTCTCAAAATATTTCTAAAGTATAGACTTAATTTTATAGGAAGTGTTAAGGGGTCTCAGGACTCTTAAGGCTTTAAAATTTTCGAAATTTTAATTTTTTTAGATATTAAACTACTATCTTTTCTGAACATTTTCGCATAAATGTTTCCTTGAAATTCCTATTAGAATAGAAGTTATGGCTTTTAGAATTATACACGCTCAATAGCTGAAGCGGCGTTTCAGAAACTTTGAAGCCAATTTTCTCCAAATGACGTTTATGGGCATAACGCGCACGATATCTCAAAAACTTCTGAATTTTTTTTCATGAAATTTTCAAAACATATGTTTCATGTTAGTCTGTATAAACTGAACCTGAAATTTCCTTCTTATTGTTCAGAAATATATTCTTTATAGGTGATTATACTGTTGAAAATTTCTAAATTTTGCATTAACTAAATACAACTTTGTATTAAAAATAGAAAAATGCTTTAAATACAAATTTATTTAGGTTCAGAGTAATTATTACAATGTGAAGCATAAGTAGGACCCTACATTTTCCTTCTACTTGCAAAATTTATTTTGTAATCGTGCGCATAATCTGCTATGCCGATTTTTCGCTCGTCAAATGTCTGACGTTTTGGAGCCCACTGTAAATTCTAATTCTGCATCTTGTAATTTTTCAAATACATGAAATGAAAGAACATACTTATATCTTTCATCTCAATATAAAATTTTGTCTTAAAATCAAATACATTTTAAGATATTATATGTTGGAAACGGTCCTTTTTTTTTTTCGATTTTTCCAATTTTAAGAGTCCTGAGACCCCTTAAAATCTTACTCACAGTTCGCCCACTTTTAACACATAAAATATTAAATTCAGCATGGATTTTAGAAATATTTTGAAAACTAAGAAAAAAAAAACCCAGACATCCTTTAAGAAGAATACACAGAAAAAAGATGTTAAAAGTATGAATTTCCCGAGAAGATATTTTAAATATACGAATGCACCAAAAGTCCATAGACTTAACATTACGGAGGAGAATTCCGAAGCTGAGTGACCAGCCCTCTTAAGTGCTGCGTGCATGATAAAACTCTAAATTATGCATATAGAAAACAAATTTTGAACAAAATAAAATCATAACACACCTACTTCTCAATTAAAACCAAAATATATACAAAAAGTTGTGTTTAAAATTTAATTTTAGCACAAAATATAAAAAAAATTCAAAATTTACAAAAAAATTTACAAGTCTTTCAAAGGAATAGAAAAATAAATAACCCAAATCTGCAATTCTTTTTGGTTTTAGCATGAAGATTATAAAGAAACGCATATTTGGTTAATATTTTAAAGCTCTAGTTTATATAGTTTGAAAGTAACAGTGAGCGCAAACTCCAGATTTACTAATCTGAGAAAACGCGTTTTAAAGTTTCAGTATCTACGGACCTTGAATTCTACTCACCGCCTATAAATTACTATCAATTAAAAAACCCTTAACGGGTTAAAAGTTTGTGACGCAGCACTTTATCTTATTGCTACAAGAATTTTAAATATGGAACTTAAAAATAATGATATTAAATTTTAAGTGACGCTATATTATTTATTTCATCATTTTATTTATAATTGCATGTGTAAGAATTATGTTAAATTTAAAAGGATGTATAAAAATTTATTCATTGATGCTTTATCATTCACATCTTTCATAAATTCAAACTATGAGTTTTAAAAGATATGATATCAAGATTTAAGTGACGCCTTGATGTAGCCTGAAACAATTTGTTTTAAAATTCAATTTTAATTGTTTTCGGTTTAGCTAAATATATTTACACATCTAACCAAAACTTTTAATTTTCCGATACACTGTTAAAAATATCACTCTCACTGAACCTATACAATGCACTGTAATGTATTTATATGACTAAATTGATTTATCTTTTGTGCCACGCTATCCAAAATCAAAAGTAAAATTTATGTAAATGATTTCTTTGCGTCATAATATCCATTTGCATACATTTCGCTTAGTTTGGATACATGGACGCAAAGAAATCATATTATCATATATTTTATTTAATATATGATATTTTCGATTGAAATACATAAAATTTTACAGTAATATATTCTTAAGAAGACATATATTATACCAACCATTAAATTTTTGTGTCTAGTGTGTACCGGGTGTCCAGAATTAAAACGCTCCTACTCTGATCTCCCTACATGTAGAACTACTCAGTGTAAAGGCTTCAAATTTTGTACACATAATATTCAAGACGTGGAAAAACATGCAATACTCCAAAAAATATATAGTTCCGGTTAAACACCAATAAATGGCGTGGTACAACCGATAATATTAGAGATTCTACATAAAAGAAAGATTCGATATTGACGAAATGCTCGCCATCTTAGTTACACATTCGACGAATCGCCCTTGAACGCAATACAATTTTACCAGCTTTTGACACGTTCTGGTCTATTAAAATCATGGAAAAATCGCTTTATATCGCTTTAGAAATACATACAAATTATAAATTATTATTATTTAATAAGAATTCTGAGAAATGCATTTATTTATACTTGGATGAACTAGGGGGTTATTTTGAATCTGATTAGAAGTCGATAAATGTCCTGAAAGAGGGTAATAAATTTTGATACTTTTAAACAATAAGAGAAAAATACAAAATTGTACTTTGTAGAATTCTGTAAAGATGCTTAAAATGCCATTGTAACAGCAATTTAGCACTGTAAGGACTAAAAAATTTTTAATAAACACTTGGTTTGCAGCCATGTTTTGGGTATAAAACATAATTAAAACTGGAGAATGTTATCCTTATCAGTGATGGCTGTTCCGGCAGTGATGCCAAAATCAGAACGCGCTTTGTTTGTGAAGCTCTTTTCTGAAAAGAGTTAAACTTTTAAACGATAAGAGAGAAATACAAAAATGTACAGTCGTGGGAAAAAAAAGTAAACACCCCCTAGTAACTCCTCAACAAACTATCGTAGAAGAAAGTTACTGGTACCGAACGATTGGAAATAAAGTCTACTTTTAAATGATGTATATAAAATTTGCTTAAGAGGCCGTCTACAGATTAAAACGAACCATAACTTTATTTTTTTCAATAGCAGTACACAATTCTGACAACATAAATTAACTCTACACCCTTCAATTAGCCTAAAAACAAATTTTTACGCAATGCATACGATAAGTTTCCGAGAAATTAATTACTTTAAAACGAGCGTATTTTAGGGGCTGTATCCAAATTGGAGTTCGGTACTCGATTGTTAACCGAGAGAGCCACCTTCTTGATCAAGGCATCTTAAGGGCTACTCAAGCAGTCAACGAAGACTTCTAGATTGTAGGATAGCAGAAGAAATTTCAAAATATCTAGTCACTTCTATCATAGATGGCCCCTTAAACCATCATTTTGCCGTTTTTTAAGCATAATTTAAAAACTACTTGGAAGAAATATGTGAAATTTTGGATTTCCATAAAGCAGGACTTATTAAATCTAAATCTATAAAAAAATTGCATTTTGCAATTCATAATTGTTTCGAATATTGATTTCATAATTCATAATTCCTATCATAAAATTATAAAAATTGCAAATTCAACGTATTTATGTTTGGGTATATTAGTATTATTGCTACACAAAAAATTAGCACATTAGGAGTATAATTTCAGGAGATATAAATAAAAATATGAAAATGTAATTTAACATTAGAAGCACTAAATTTTGAATGTTTATAATTCAAAGACTTATCATTCAAATGACTTGAAATTTGGTGTCTAGGCATAATTTGAACCGAAGATTTGAAATATCTAGTTAAATTTGGGTATTGCCATTGGAAAAAAATGAAGTTTGGGTTCGTTTTAATATGTAGATGGCCCACGAAGCAAACTTTATATACATCAGTTAAAAGTAGACTTTATTTCCAAAAGTTCGGTACCAGTAACTTTCTTCTACAAAAATTTGTTGAGGAGTTAGTAGGGGGTGTTTACTTTTTATTTTCCACGACTGTACTTTGTAGAATTCTGTAAAGATGCTTAAACTGACATTGTAACTGCAATTTAGCACTGTAAGGACTAGAAAACATTTAATAAACATTTGGTTTGCAGCCATGTTCTGGGTATAAACGATGATTAAAACTGGACAATGTTATCCTTATCAGTGGTGGCTGTTCCGCTGCCAGAACCAGAACGCGCTTTGTTTGTGAAGCTCTTTTCTGAAAACAAAGGAAATGCTGTAGCTGCACTTCGAGAGCTTCATCGACGTAAGAATTTATGCGAAGGACCATATCTTCTGCGAACTCTCAGGCGAATGTTCGCTCGATTCGAGAAAACTGGATATCTTCGAGTTCAGCCGGATTGAGGACGCAAACCTTTTCGTTCATATGAAATTGAAAATGATTCCACCGCTATTGTCGAACAGGCAATCGATAATGCTGTAGGCTGTAGTAGTGACGTGCAGTGGCAGGACACTTGGTTATTCCCTATAGCACAGTGTGGAACGTACTGAGGAAAACGGTGTATTGTTTCCCGTACAAAATCAATCATAATCAACAGTTGGTAGCCATTGATAGGGAGAAGCTACTGACTTTTGGATTGACATTTCTTGCGACAGTTGAAGGGGATGTATCGTAGCCATAGCAGATTCTGTGGAGCGACGAGGCCAATTTTCACCTCAGTGGAACAGTGAACATCCGTAACTATCGAATTTGGGGCACGGAAAATTTGCGTAACTTCCAAAGGGATTCCATTACCACTCACCGAAAGTTACAGTCTGGTGTGGATTAACAGCCACGTTCATTCTTAGACCTTTCTTTTTCTAAGAGGCTACTCCCAGTGACCCGTCACATGCATCGTGGTAGCTAACAGGTATAAAATGACGCTTGAAACTTATGTTGTGCCCCATTTGCAACATCGGCAATGTCTTGAAGAAATTACGTTTATGCAATTTGGAGTGCCTCCACGCATTGGACGCATTGTGTACCTCAGTTTTTTTGGCAATGTTTTACCAATGGCAGAGTAATCTGTCGTGCGTTTGCGACAACCTGGCCATCTAGTTCTCCGGATCTTAATCAGTTTGATTTTTAGCTGTGGGAGCACTTAAAAAAATCTTGTTCATCGAGGATGTCTGCTAACCTTGCAGACTTGAAAGATGGTATCCCTCCGCGTGTGATGAGCATCTCAGTCGATCAGTTACGATCCGCAGTTTGAACAAGCTGTCCACAGACTGCAGATTGTACATCTTGAAGAAGGGAGCCACATTGAGTAGCATTTACTGCGTCGATAAGGTTCTTGTCACATGAATGTTTGGTACGTTCAAATAAAATGTGTTTTTGTGCTTTTTCAGTATATGTCCAGTAATACAACGCCACCTATCGGTGATTTCTGAAATTATTTTTTAAGTTTAAATCATGTTGCCATGTCTTGAATAGTTGTTAGGTTTATGAAAAACAGTTTTGTACACACTTTTCATATTTTGAATAGTTTTATATACATTTTGCAAATATAAATAAGGTAGTATTTCAAAGTTGATGAGAAAAACCTTACTGAATTAATTACGGATTACTCTGTACATACAAGTTAAAAGCTATGACCTCAAAGCTAGTTTACCTAAGTTTTTTCTCCTTTTGTTGCTAGTAATAAAAAATAAATTACGTTAGATTAACCGAATAATATTCATTAAACTTACGTTATTCATTAAACATCATTACGCTTTATTAATACCCTAAATAATGTTTTGTTAAAAAAATGCACAAAATCTGTTATATTAATTATAAATTATTAAACAAAGACAGTAAATATATAAAAAAAAATCTGGGTTGATAAAAGTCATTTTCTTGAAGAAATCCTATCAGATCTAATGTTAAAAATGGTGTTTCAAAAATAAGAGATAAAATCTTTATGATTTCTTTTGAAATTTTTAATTTTGTTACTAAATCCGTTCTTGCAAATATTTCTACTATAAAATGGTACAAAAAGACATCAGTCTTTTTCCAGACTTTGTAGGATTTTCCTGAAATGATTTCATAATTCCACCTGGAGAAAAAAAAAAATAGAAAATGGAACAAAGATTTTTTTAAAGACTAGTAATGAAGGACGTATTGGAGTATTTTCTTTGTCTTTTCATGAAAGCAAATCATGAAATACAAAACTTCAATTTTCATGGAATTAAATATGATTTAATAAATTTTTTTAAATAATAAAACAGAAAATATAATCACTATTTTTAGGAAGTTACAGTAATCTCTTTCCCGATATTAAAGGAAAAATACAGTGAAAGTAAATTATACAGGGTGATTCCTGTACTACCATTTCACCTCAAATAATTTGATAACCTACTTACGTTTCAATTATTCGTATTATCGTTTTGATCTGAAATATATGCTATTGTGTCTGGCTTGGTCGCAGCCTCTGTTTTGCTTTGGATATAGGGTTATTTTGGAGGCCGAACAGAATCCGCAATGGAGGATATTCCAAATATGGGTTCGAGGATGAAAAAAGTCACGTGGTACCGGTAATTTACCTAAAGAGCTAGAGGTCTGCACGGGCCGAAATTTCCAGGCCTGTGCCCGGCGCGACTCATAGAAAAAGAAATTCAGCCCGGCCCGATACACAAATTAAAAGTTCGGCCCGAGCCCGGCTCGTCCCGGAAAAAAGTTAAAGTCTCGGCCGGAGCCCAGCCCGAGTGAATTTCTACAAAACATCGATTTTTACGTCGGCGTGGTTAAAAATTTGTCTCGTACCAGGAGTTCTGACTAAAAATATTTATCTTAACTTTTCTTTCATGTTTATAATCTTCATTTTTATAGAAATGCCGCAGGCTGCGATATTTATTTTTTTTAAATGAATCTCTATTTCTTGTATGTTGCAGTTATCATTAATATGTTATTAATTCAGTGTCATGTTTCAGTTATCATTTATATTGTTAATCCACATTCCATGTATTGAAGTGTTAAATATCTGAAAAATGCTATACAGTAAAATCTTCTAAGACGGAATTGCATAGAAAAGAAAAAAAATGCGTTATATACAAGTTCCTTCTTAGCAAGTGTAAATGTATTATATGATATATTGTTTTCTTACGTATTAGTACATTAATTTTGCATGGATCAAAATTATTTCATTTTAAACAGGATTCCGTCATTGTCAGGTTCTTTTTCACACGTTTTGCTATAATTTAATAAGCGTAGAAATCTACTATTCTTTAAAAAGAATAAATTTTAATGTTTAATTGTAGAATAATGGAAATTTAAAAATGTATGCATTTTTTGCAAAAATTTTTGGGCCAGGACTAATTTAAATTACCTTTGAATGGACCAGGCCACGCCGAGACAAAGATTTTCATACGGACTGGGTCAAAACTGCGACTGGAAATTTTGGGCCTTAAAGACTAGGAATGAAGCCAGTCACGGCTCTGTACAGAAAAAATAAGTTAGGCCAGGACCGGACCTATCCTTTAGGAAAAAGTAAGGCCCGAACCTGGCCCGGCCCGTAAAGAGTTGTCACTAGGCTCGGCCCGAGTGCCGTGAATGAAAATAGGCCCGAGCCCGGCCCGCTCGAGCTTCGGGCCACGGGCCGGCCTCTGCAGATCTCTACAAAGAACTTCTAACTGATAAGAAGGGAAACGGGAAACTACTACTGCTTTCCCCCATGAACTGTTTCGTTGGCTAGCGGGGATTTATTTACATTACGTCTACGGAGCCTTCCCTTCTTTACGCTAAACGTTTTTGGCTTGACCACGTGATCATGACGTAGATGGAATATCCTCCATTGTAAGTAGGGCTCCTATAACACTCGGTTATAGTAAGCAACAAGTTATAGGAGCCTTAATTGCAAGTAACACGCTGAACGTTTGGCGAGTAATCGCTGGTAAGTATTTTAAAGAATAGTTTTAATCCAAGAACAGAGAGCAACTATTTTTAGAGCGCTCTTATTGGTAGAATGTAAGCTGATATCTGTCGTAGTATATATAAACAGCTAAAATATTGTCATTGATGAATTTACGAGAGATAAATTATCCACGGTGGGTTTTCAACCGTTTTCCTCTCGAAAAACCTATTTATTAGGAAATATCTGATATTGCCTATGTTAGGATAGTACGTATGATCCAACTTTAGCTACAGCCATGAATATGGTATCTAGGTATAGTAAAACGGGTAGGCCTGCACGATGAGGTATGCGTAAGAGAAAACTGTAAGAGGTACGACCAAAAGTTCCGTGATAAAATTGTAGAGAGTTCTCGATTTAGTATGAAATGATGTCTTACATGTAAAAATAACTTCATTAGAAGACTTGTATACATAATTTTACCTTAAATGAGCCTCTAATTTCATGCAGAAGCCTTGCATTATAAGACACATGTACAGTCGTGGAAAAAAAAAAGTAAACACCGCCTACTAACTCCTCAACAAATCATCATAGAAGAAAGTTACTGGTACCGAACGATTGGAAATAAGGTCTACTTTTAAATGATGCATATAAAATTTTCTTAGGGGGTCATCTACATATTAAAACGAATCCTAACTTCATTTTTTTCAATGGCAATACCCAATTTTAACGAGATATTTCAAATCTTCGGTTCAAACTATGCCTAGACACCAAATTTCAAGTCATTTGAATGATAAGTTTTTGAATTATAAACATTCAAAATTGAGTGCTTCTAATGTTAAATTATATTTTCATATTTTTATTTATATCTCCCGAAATTATGCTCCTAATGTGCTAATTTTTTTTGTGGTAATAATACTAATATACCCAAACATAAATAAGCTGAATTTGCAATTTTTATAATTTTATGATATGAATTATGAATTATGAAATTAATATTCGAAAAAATTATGAATTGCAACCTACAAGTTTTTTTATGGATTTAGATTTATTAAGTCCTGCTTTATGGAAATTCAAAAATTTCACATTTTTATTCCAAGTAGTTTTCAAATTATGCTTTAAAAACGGCAAAATGATGGATTAAGGGGCCGTCTATGATGGAAGTGAGTAGACATTTTGAAATTTATTCTGCCGTACTGTAATCTAACACGCTTCATTGACTCCTTGAGTGGCGCTTAAGGTGCCTTGATAAAGGAAGCGGCTCTCTCGGTTAACAATCCAGTACGGAACTTCAATTTGGATACAGCCCTTAAAATACGCTCGTTTTAAAATAATTAATTTCTCGGAAACTTATGGTACGAATTGCATAAAAATTCGTTTTTAGGCTAATTGAAGGGTGTAGAGTTAATTTATGCTGTCAGAATTGGGTACTGCTATTCAAAAAAACAAAGTTATGGTTCGTTTTAATATGTAGATGGCCCCCTAAGCAAATTTTATATACATCATTTAAAAGTAGACTTTATTTCCAATCGTTCGGTACCAGTAACTTTCTTCTACGATAATTTGTTGAGGAGTTAGTAGGGGGTGTTTACTTTTTTTTTCCACGACTGTACATTTACCGATAAAATTAAGACATGTAAGAAAGGATACACTTTATTTTAATAAGAAATTGAAGTTATGTATATTTAGTGCGTCCATCATTACCAGCAATGTATCATGCATTCTGCATATGTCCCGCTAACTAGATTTTCTAAAATAACGTTAGTAATTATAATTAACTGTTCAAAATTTTAAATGTTGATGTTATTGTTTTATTCCATTTTAACCCTTATCTGGTGTTGTGGTGCTAATTAGTCCCCATGTATTTTCCAACTCGTGTAATTTATTTATCAATCAGTTAGATTTATAGAAAAATAATGAAGGATATAAGTGATGTACTTACTAATTTATTCAACTAAAAAATATAATTATGTAAAAATACCACTGTTTTCATGAAGTATATACATATATTAAAATAAGTTATAATACTAGCTGGGAAATGGCTTCCATGACATTAGCTTCAGCATATTTGCTGACTTTTCAAAATTTTTTTGTTGCTGTTTAAATTACATTTATTTCTATGTGACATGCTGTCATTAATTTTTCAATTTTAACATTTAATTAGCACATTAAATCGTTCATTCCATTAAGTAACAAGCAAAAATTAAATTTAAAAAATCAAAAAACCCGACTGCGTAAAAAGCGAACTAATTAATTATTTTTCATCAATGTGAAACTATTTTTTATATTACTTACTTATTTTTTTTATTTACCTGTATTGATGACTTTTAAGCTGTGTTTAACGCTTTCATTCCCATGGTAGATTGCGTTCTAGAAAATACGTAGTTCAGAGAATCCAAATCTTCACCAGAAAATTTCAATGATGAATTTCGCTTTCTTTAAATAGGGAATTATCTGTTATTAAATAAACCAAATATTGCTATTTTAATTTTTTGGCATGAATTTGGGATATCCGAATTAAAATATCCAATAACATCCTGATGCCATTTGGACTCACTGGGAGTGAAAGGGTTAATTGTTAGTTCCCATCTATAAAAACTTTTTTGATGAGGCTTGTAGATAATATGATGAGATATTATGATCATGATGAGATATACTATGAAGGTTAGAGTTGCAGTAAAGCTAGACATCCTACCTACACAACTTCCAAGTTGTGTAATATTTAAACGGAGCTTTTGACTGTAAAATAGTCAATGAAACACCGTCTTCATTTTAATAGATCTATCCAATGATATGCCACTCAATATGGTGAGGAAATTTTTTTTTCGTCTCTACCGCCATTTTGTATTTTACAGCCGCCATTTTGAATTTATAAAAACAAAACCTAGCCTATAGCCATCGTACAATTAAGACGAATCGATGAGACCTCATTCATTAAAATCCATCCAGCCGTTTGGATGTTTCGAGGGTATAAAGAAATCCACATACCCAGATACGCGTGAAACACATAACCCTTCTTGGCAGTCGGGTAAAAATGGACCACAGTAGTCCATCCCTAACATATTTAGTAAACATAAATACTTTTTTAGACACAATTAGGTACACAAAATTTAAATACCTCTTACTGACTCATCATCCTGAGTGGGAAGTTGTGTCCGATGATCCGTACTCTTTCGGAGCGAACCTGATTTATACTGGTCAGACATCTTGAATAATCCATACTGAATGCACTGAAATTATAAACAAAACTTTACACTCTGAGAAAATAAAATCAGACCCAATAAGTTGAGAGTGAAAACCCAACTTCCCAAACTCTCTATATTTTTTTTACTAACAGAAGCCCCTCTCCTTTCAATGGGCAAGTTTAAAACTACAATCACCCTCTATTGGCTTACACATCTTCCAATAATAGCAAACATCCTACATTTATAACATTTGCTGATATAAATAAAAAAAAATCCCCTGCACCTCTCCAACAAAATAATTAGCTTTTCCCGAGGTACAGTACAAAATTTAAAGACGTCAGATAAGGGTTAACATAAGCTGTGGTTAACAGCTTCAGTAAAGTTGTTCAAAATACAAGTAAATACTATACTATTTTCTAGAGATATAGCTGTTATACATATGTGATTACCTCGGAAAAGGAAGTATGAGTCATTTTAATTCCTTTTTGAGCTAAATTAAGGAACCTGGCCACATTAAAACAGCCGTTTTGGTGAAATGTTTCGAAATTGTTTCATCATTTCATTTGAAAGAGCGATCTTTTACGATTCCAAATCTGTTTTAATTTTATTTCCACGATCATTAGAACAGAAGTTATGGCTAATTTAATAAACAGGAAGTAATGTGTCAACTATCGGATGTGGGTGTAGGAAGGCCAGGAGTAATGTAAACAATGTTTCTATGCATGATTTTTTAAAAAATAAAAACACTAATAAAACTTAATTGACACTTCTAGATAAATTTTATCGATAAGAAATATTTAAATGCGATTTCTGGAAAATCACTTTTTTTCGTTATTTCCATGTTCGATAAACTCCACTACATAAAATGTTTTAAATATATTTCAGTGAAATTTTCTCAGAATGCTTACTATTTCACTCTCCATGTTCTGAACTAGAATCCAAGTTCAATGTGATAATGTAATTATTTTATAGGTATTTGAATGTAAAACAAGTGGGTAAGTGTGATCACAGATCGCACAGAGAGTTTCGTTTAATATTCCTTTCAAAACTATAATTTTGCAAAATCTATTAGTTCCACATTTCGCAAACAGGGGCGCACTCTATTCTAAACAAACCTCTATCCGAACGAAACTCCGTTTTACAAACTGTCCCTAGATATTATTAGTCGAGGGGACCGGGCCCATAGCATCAGAAATAAGTAGGTGCCCCCTGGCGGTAAAAATTGGAACTAAAATGTACACGCGGCTATGGTGCATAATATGAAAGAGGGGTCAAAGGAGTGTCGGCAAAAGTTGGAAAAGTGCACCCCAGGTGAAAAGGGTGGGGGTTAGAAAAATTGCTAAAAATACAGAAAGAGCCCGGAGGGGTAAATAATATAAGACTTTTTGAAAATTTTATGATTTTTCGTGTGATTGCAAGTGTTCTGCTATAAGTATGCAAAAAAATTTCACATCTCCAACTTAATTAGGACCCGAGTTAGAAAAATTGCTTAAAATACACAAGTTAGAGCCCAGAGGAGTAAATATAAGACTTTTTGAAAATTTTATGATTTGTCGTTTGATGTGAGGTGTTCAGCTATAAGAATCTAAAACTTCAAGTCTCCAACATATATAGTTTCTGAGAACGGGCTCTGTGACGGACAGACAGACAGACAGAGGAGTGAGACGAATAGGATTTCGCCAGATGAACGAAACCCTAAAAATGGTAATTTTTTTTAATAACAAATATGTATTTTTGACGTCTTTTGAAATATTTCAGTTAAATTTGAATATATTGTAAAGCTCCTAGTCCAGTGCACAGGTAAGTGTAATAGTAGTATGTAGTGCAAAGGAAATTGAAATATATTTAGTCGAATTGAGTGTACGCTGTCTGGCGTAAGCATAAAATTTTACCAAAAAAATGGTAAACACACTATATATTTTTTAAATGTTCTGAAGATATTGTTAGGATTTTATGTTTTTTCATCATTCTGTATTACAATTGAACTAAAATATGTTTGTTTATTCAATATTGTACATAAAGAAGTTGGAAATTGCACGTCAAACGTGGCAAATGAGGTGCGTTCGTACTATAACTAGTTTTATAAATATTTTTTGCGCCGCATATTGTACTTAATGTATATTTTAATACACTTCATAAGCGCATATCAATTTCATTCTGTTCGAAAGGCTGTAGCATCATTAAAATTCACTTGAAATAATTTTTTCCCAGTGGCCGTAATGTAGCTGAAAACTTTTGACTTGTTTTGACCCTGTAATTAAACTATACATCCGATTTTCATAAAATTTGAAATGACTCGATAAAATTTTGCAAGAATTATATATTTAAAAGTTCAAACCATTCAGTTGGGTAGTTTTTGCTCTGCTATATGCGGATGGACGGACGGACAGACAGGCGGACAGACAGACCGACGGACCGAACGACGACTATAGGTGCTACGCATTTATATAATTGCGAACGCACCTAAAAAAGCACTCCGAACGTAGGCAGATGCCTGAAGGGAGAAAATTTCCCTGAAGTGGTGCATTCTATCTTTAAAATACTTGGGATTTGTTGAAACAACCTATAAACAAGCTAGTGTGTGGAAAAATGCCATTTTCAAGGAAGAGTCAAAATGACTCCTAATACTTCCAATGAAGGAGATAAAAGCGATTCTTCCATTCCAGGGTTAATAACATCATGCAATTTGTAGCAGATATTGCGTCACGAATGAAATTAATGTTAGTATTAACTATTCAAATGTTCGCCTTGTTTTATTCTGCTTTATCGTAAGCATGGCTGCCAGCCGTCAGGCTTTATGCATGCCCATAAAGGGGCACAATTTCATAACTTTCTTGTGGAAAAGGAATTTTTCTCTGAAGCGGTTAAAAAAATTCTTTGATCTTGTTACGCACATCTGAGAAACAATTCAAACAGGGTCTTTCTCAGACACATTTTTAAAATTAGCCATTGTACTCATTAAAGATAAATGAGTACTTTGAGAATGTTGCAAAGGTTTTAGCAAATACGACTATTATTGATAAATAATTACTTCTGTGCTTAACCCTTGAGTGGTCGCGCTATTATCATCCACGCACATTCAAGGTTTCACCATTTTGTAATTTTGTGAGTGGTGAGGCTGAGTCACCTGTAGTCTTCGTTTGTGGGAGTGAAGAGAATGTTTGACTCCGTGCGATCTGAAAGTGAAACCTTTGAGCTAGTGGCCTTGTTTTTCATATGAATTACCATTGTCCTCCACACGACCACTCGAGGGTTAAAGCGTTTATTTAATGATAATGTTTCTATTTTAATCAAATCTTACAAGTTATTTTGCTATTGTGCAATTTCTGAAAATTTTCTTCGTGTTCGAGCGTCCGACCTTTGATGGCCGATATAGACCGGGATGCGGCTGCACAAACCATCACCTTATCGAGTTGACCTCTGAAATTCCAGGATTAGTTAAATTTCGATTAGCATATTAAAATGCAACTGGTCTGCCAAGTCATATCTTGGTGGAAAACGCCTGCAAACCCGATTTTAGTGGTTGAGTGATAGGTTTACCACTGTGTTTTCCTGCTCCCAGTCCTCCATGTTTTAATACCTTTGGGTGCAGGATAACACAATGGTAAACCAACCGATCAACCACTAAAATCGGGTCTGCAGGTGGTTTCCACCAAGATATGACTTGGCAAATTAGTTGCGTTTTAACCCTTTATCTACGGACGGTACTTATAAGTACCATTAAAATAACTTGTTATAAAATTCATTTAATACATCGATTAGTTATAATACAGTTTAGAATGAGTTAAAAATGCATTACTTTATCTTGTTCCAAAAGCATTATGGGTTAAAAGGATGTTTTTTTTTGGCCTTTGCATCTTTTCAGCTTTCTTGGCGTTTGGGGGGGGGGGGGCAATTTTTCAATTCGGAAATATTTTTATTTCTATTGTAAGAACATTATATTTGTAGATTTCCTAATTCTACAAAATACAAAGAAAAATATTTAAAATAAAAGATTTGAGTGGGGTTATAAATATTACACAAAATCCCTATAAATTCAAATTTAATGAATCTTTCTAAATACTTCAATCCTTCTAAAATCCTTGTAAAATTTATTAAATGATTATGCAAATCTTCTAATGTAGTTTAAACAATTCAGGAAAAATGCTTTAGAAGATAAAATTTTCCTGAGTTCATAATTCAGTACATAAAGAGTTAAAATGCTAATCGAGTTCTGTCTAATCCTGGAATTTGAGCCGTCAATTTGTTCAGGTGTGTGCAGTCGCCTTCCACTCTAATACACTCAGGAATATCAAATTTCTTGCGGAGGAGGGGGTCAGCTGCTCCCTAGTGTCCCCTAAATGGCGTCCTTGTTCCACTATTTCCAAGCACAAATCTATGACTCATTTAATAGCAGAATTTCTGCATTAAGGCTGTTCTCAACTGCTCCGCTCAGCAAGCGCAAAATCTTTTGACACATTTACAAATTCATTTTTTAAAGGAAAGATATAAAATTGAGAAGCCTGACCATGGAAGTGATTTGGAATCGAACTATTTTTCCCATTTTTTGATCAGTAAATTACCTATTGAGTTATAAGCGAGTTTGATCACGTGACACGGCATTCCCCCCCCCCCCCTTATTGACTGAATTTTCTTCTTTCGTTCGGAAGTTCGGTTCAAAATGCCAACTTTGACAGTATTTTCTGAAAGATCTATTGCGTTTACAAGAAAACGGAAAAAACATTTAGATGACATAGTTTCTGAATAACAACACCTTCTCGTTTCATGTGTTTTTGAACAAAAATGAATTAAAACTTATGTCAGAAAGTTGACCCTTTGGATTTGAGAACAGCCTTAAGGGAACAAGGGACCTTCAAACTCATTTTTTTATTTTTTAAAAATTTCACCTTAAATACTATTCAAGTGCACACTATATGAATTATGGCATATATTTATCACACAAGAAATAAAAAAAAAATTCGAGAGAAAAATAAGGAATTTTCGTAAATATTCTAAACGTTATCACGAACTTTCAAAATGTCCCAACCTCACCCCATACCAATTAAAATCCCCAATATTTTTTTTATGCCAGTTTGGTTTACATATACAAATAAAACTGTGCATCGAATTTTATATAATTGAATATAAAGGTAAAAAAAAAATAATATTTTCTAAATTTTATGTAATATTCAGCATTTTTGCATCATATTTCTGCACTTAACTACCCTTAACTTTTCCAATTATATTTAGTTTCAAGGAACTATGCACAGATTTATTTGTATATGTAAATCAAACTGGCATAAAAAATATTGGGGATTTTAATTGTTATGGAGTGAGGTTGAGACATTTTGAAAGTTCTTGACAACGCTTAAAATATTCAGGAAAATGTCTTATTTGTCTGCCCCCAAATTTCTTTTTCGAATTTCTTGTGTGATAAATATATGCCATAATTCATATAGTGTGTGCCCTTGAATAGTATTTAAGGTGCAATTTAAAAAAAAAGAAAAAAAAATGAGTTTGAAGGTCCTTTGTCCCCTTAAATGAACAACAACAACAAAAAATCTATTCGAAAATAGTAATATAAAAAATCCGGAGTATTGGCAGCTCTGCACCAGTTTTGATCAACAATCTCTTACAAAAACTTTTAAAAAGCAACCGAATTCTATGGTATTTTCTGGAAATATTACTGTTACATAATATTTATACGCGATTCACAACGCGATGTGATCTATGCAGATACTTTACCACGAGTGAAAATTACGCTATAATTAAATATTCAAATTGTATTAAATTGTATAAATATTATTGTTTTATTCTGTTTCAACATAGGTCGCAGTTAACAGCTCCTGTAAAAATGTTTCGACAAGATGAGTACGTCTGATATTCTAAATTTAAAAACCAATAAAGATCTAAGAATTTAACTCCTTTCATGCAATTAACGTTTCCCAGCAATAACTGGTCTAAGAATGGATGCGTATTCCCTCGTCTCCCTCTTAACATGACTTGTTATTCCAATCTATTTTTAGTGTAGTCTCGGTGATAGCAATTTAATATGATCTTTTAAGAAAGAATCTCAAAGGGAATTATTTTAAAGGAAGAATTACATTTCGATGGCTTGTTAATTGTTTGTGTAGAATGCACACTCTAAATTCATACTTCTAAAATACATTCCTGCTAGAAATAAGGGGCAGAGGTATTTTATTTAAATGATTATTCCAGTATAAGGTTTCTTCGAAATTAATAATAGAGTGCTTTTAAAAGTTTTTCGAAGAAGAGGGAATAAACAAGTAAATTTTAAAGAAAAAATATGACTTTAAGTGATTGTTTCTTAATTCCCGATTTTCTTGCAATTATGGAAAAAAAAAAAAAAAAACATTCAGGTAATTAGCATTTTCTGTTTTCTTTATTTGCTTATTGCACGCTGTTTGATGTATTTTAGCGAAAGATATTATTTGACAAAATAAGTTTGTGTTTTGTGACAAACCTTTTATTAACTATTATTTTAACACAATCAAACTGATTGGTAAAGTTATCATACGAATTGAATATTTCCAACTGAGCGAAAAAATGTCCCGGCCTGGAATCGAACCCAGATCCTTGGCTTACAATGTTACTACCAATAAGGTTATCTGAGCGAAATATGCTGGCTGGTTGTCGGCCCAGTTAGCTTAAACGGCAAAGCATTGGCTTTGTAAGCCAAGGATCTGGGTTCGATTCCCGGCCTGGGCATTTTTTCGCTCAGTTGGAAATATACAATTCGTATGAAGCCCTTTATTTCTATCTACATTCAATTTTAACTACATTGTTACCAGCATCACTTCTGTTTATCGGACACTGTAGACAGTCCTATATGAAAAACTGTTGACGCATCCCAGAAAAAAAAAAAAAAAAAAAACTACACACGAAACCGTGCCTATTTTTAAAACTTAAAAAAGTGCATATTAACACCATATTTCAATTTCATGGCGAATGGTTAATTTTTTAGAAAAATCACGAAAAGCCGTGGGTACAGTTATTTGGTAAGTATGTAATATCAACTATATTTCGAAATATCGAACGCCTAGTGTTGTTTGGTTGCGAGGTGTTATGATTCTACTATTTCACGTGATATCGTTGCCTTTCACACTAAAGTAAGGTGGAGGTGACTTGTTATCCCAATCTATTTTTAGTATAGTCACAGTAGCAGCAATTTAATATGATCTTTAAAAAAAAAATCTCAAAGGGAGCTATTTTAAATGAGGAAATACATTTCAACTGCTTGTTAATTGTTTGAGTAGAAAGCATACGCTAAGTTCAAACTCTCAAAATATATTCGTGTTAGAAAGAAGTGACAGTAGTAATTTATTTAAATGATTATTCCTGTATAAGTTTACTGCAAAATTAATAATAGAGTGCTTTTTAAAATTCTTCGGAAAGAAGGAATAAAAAACATTCGTTAACTCTTAACTGCTGTTAGCGGTCTTTCAGATCACTGTTGTTTTTAAATTTCACAGTAAAACTTGCAATTCTAGTTTAACCCTTTAATGCATAATTTTTTATATTCTTCTGAAAACATTATATTTGAGTCTATTTTTGTTAATTATCCCCTAGAAAAATAGTGAAAAAATTTATTTATGTTTCTGTTGGACATAATGTTATAATGTCACTCCCGAATTACGTAACAAATATTGCCAAGAAAAATGATAATTTTAAATTATATACTTACTTTAAAGTGTTTACACTGCACAATAACAACTATTCAACGATATAATAATTTTTATAATGCTTATAGTTTGCAGAATTAATAATGACTACTTTTTAAGACAAATGTCAGACGAACGACTTTTTGAACGCTTGTGGTTTCAGCAAGAAAAATCCCTGCCGGCCCGGCCTACAGGCAGAGGTAGATTTCGAAGTTAAGAATACTACTTTCACCAACAAAAACTAAATCATGATTAGAGATAAACCCACTTTAATAATTTTATCTTACCGCTTTTGACGAGTTTTTATTTCATTTCTATATAATAGCTGGTTTTATCAGAATCATGTTAAGGCGGTATTAAAAAAAATACATTTCCATGCTGAACAACTTGAAATTTTCCTTTTTAATAGAAAAATATGAAACTCACTGATGTAATTTATAAGCGACCTGTGTTTTTATTTTTCGTTCAATTAATTAAAACTTGATTTATAAACAATTATTTTCTCAGTAGAACAGTATTTTTGGTTTCTAACACAATCGCTTCGGTAAATTCTGTTCAAAATGTCCACTTTGACATCATTTTTTGAAATATATTCTGCCTCTATTTAAAAATCGATCATTACGGTAGATTATATAGTTTCTGAATAAGAGAATCTACCAATTGGATGCGTTTGAGAGCAAAAATGAATTTAAAAATGATTCAGAAAATAAGCAGTTTGGACAATATTTTTCGTTCCTAAAATAATCGCTTCGGAAAATTCTGTTCAAAATGCCCACTTTGACATCCTTTTTTGAAATATATTCTGCCTCTATCAAAAAATCGATCATTAAGGTACATTATATAGTTTTTGAATAAGAGATTCTACCAATTGGATGCGTTTGAGAGCAAAGATGAATTTAAAAATGAGTCAGAAAATAAGCAGTTTGGATTTGAATACACCCTTAATAAGATGATTTTTTTCTTCAACCGCTATGTATTTTTAATTTATTTTTGCTGTAAGAATTGGTCCTATTAAAACTTGTCTGCATAAATGTTATAGACAATATTAAGAAGATATATGATAAATTCATGAAGATTTTATATCTTGTGAATTGACGGAGTTATGGATTTTTTTCTTCTTCAACCCCTCTTTTTGTTTTCGTTTTTAATTTTTTTTTGCGGTACGAATTGGTCCTATCAAGAACTTGTGAATATAAAAGTTGTAGATAATATTAAGGAAATTTATAATAAAATTAATTGGATTTGATATCTTGAGAACTGACGAAGTTATGAATTTTTTTCTCCCAAAAACCCTATTTTTTGCGCCCCTTGAGCCCATTTTTAATTTTATGAAAATTCTGTGATGCATAAATTTTCGGCCCTATTTTTAGAAGTTATAAAAACTTTAAACTGATTTGATATGGATAAAAATTAAGGAGTTATGGGAGTTTTTCGGTTTTCACAAAACCCCTCCCTATTTCCATCCCCTTGGCCCGATTTTGCCCATTAACGAACTTGACCGAGATTTTATGCCCATTGATTTTATGTATCAGTTTGGAAGAGATTTGTGCAGAATTGTGGAAGTTATCGTGTCCAGAAGAAAGTGATATATATATATATATAGATAGATAGATAGATATATAGATACATGTATATATAAAGTTTTTTACTGAGGGTGGTTTTGGGTTCTAGGGGTCATGATCGGTGCAAAAAAATTTCAGAAATTCCAACATAGGAACGATCCCAATAGGTAGTATTTCATACGAAATCTACCTAATATAAACAACTGCGCTATCCCGGTCAGACGAGCGATCTATGAACCGTTTCCGCCACACAGAACAGACGACATTATTTATCGCCGCAACAGAATGATTTCCATCCGATGTTTTCAATAAGCAAAATGGATCTTCTGCAGGAAATAAATGATTTTGTAATTTTATATTAGTTATTCAAGAAATTAGAAAAAAGAAATATACACAGACGGTACTACAGCACAAGATGGAAAAGTCTTCATGAGTACACAAAACCATGCGGGCAAAACATGAGACGCAAATAAATCTCAGGGTAAGTAAAAACATATATGCATAATTTGAATTAATTTTTCGATTAATTTCAGCAGTGAAATCACGCCTGAAATTATTGAATATTAAATTTTTGGAGCATTGAAGCGTTAATCCAGGGATAAGGGTTCAATTCCCGACTTTGACATTTTTCATTCTGTTGGTTTTACGCTCAGTTAGCAATGTGATAATTCACATATTGAATAGCATATAACTGCTTTCGGTATCCACTGCTTTCGGCAGCGGACACCGGGAGTGCTATGGACGCTCCGATCTGTTTTGATTTTATACATTTAAACGGAAGTATGGCGTAGCCTGTGTCCGAGATAATAACCTTAAGTATACCTAAAATCAGTATTGAATGAATTTATACATTTAAAGTTAAATCTTTCCAGTCGAACCTATTAATGAGGATCCCACCTTCGGCAGCAAAAAAATGTTCTCTTCTAGATATTTTTTCCCACACCGGGTCATTTAATACAATAAAACAATAGTTTTTATTCCCCAAACTTTTTGAAATTTTTGTTGGTTATAAATATTACGGTTTTGCAGCCCGTGTAAAACTTTCATGAAAATTTATTCATATCTCGTTGTAAAAGAGCTATGTTTTCTTCTCGCTTTTTTACGTAGCTTTCATTACAAAAAGCTACCTATTGCAGCCGTTCGAGTTGGGTTGGGTTGATTTTTGACGGCCAATTATCTACACGAGGGATATAGGCCCGGGGGGAGTGCCCTCCGTGGGGGTCTTTCTAAGGGAACCTAATCCGTATTAACGCATGGAAGATCCACGGCTCGAAGAAAACCACGAAAACTCCGAACAATTAGGCCGACGGGCGCGACTGGGATCGAACCCAGCACCTCCCGTCTACCAGCTTCGAGAGGAGAACCTCTCGGCCACTGGTGGGGCCTGCAGCCGTTCGGAGGAAAGCGATTTCAAAAAATTTTGGTATATTTTCATCGATCATGATAGACCCCGAAACCACCCTCGTTCAAAATTGATATATATATATATATATATAAATATAAATATATATATATATATATATATATATATATATATCTGACGTATGTCACACTGTAACTCTCGTAATTATGAGCAGATTTCGATGTAATTCGGTGTGTGGCCAGCTTCATCCGCCGTTTTGTTTCAAAATGGTGGCCATTTAAAATAAAAAAAAAAATTAAAATTTGAAATGTGGTACCAAAAAATTAAAAATGGAAAAATATTTTTTCTTATGTATTTGACCTTTATACAAAGCATCCGGAGCAGTTTTTGTTTCGTCTATATCTTAAAAAATGGCTGAGTTTTAGCATTTTGAATTTCTAGCGTGGCTGACATTTTGAAACGTCCTGAATTTTGTCTCGCGATAAAAGGCGTATTTATGAACCGATTTCGATGTAATTCGGTGTGTACATAGTACATACCAATGTCTCGACCGAGTTCGTTGGCCAGCTTCATCCGCCATTTTGTTTGAAAATGGCGGCCATTTAAAATTTAAAAAAAAATTTAAAATTTGAAATGTGGTACCAAAAAATTAAAATTGGAAAAATATTTTTTTTCTTATGTATTTGACCTTTATACAAAGATTTCGGAGCAGTTTTTGTTTCGTCTATATCTTAAAAAAGTCCTTCCGGCCAGTGGCGGGAGGAAGAAGTAGATTTCATATTCCTTATTTTAAAAAAGCCAACTTATATTATTCAAACACACGAAGGCTCAATTTAGTGAAAACCGAATATAGGAGATTCAGTACTAATTTTTATCAATACTAAATCATTATGAATGAGAATTTCGCAAAATTAGTCAGCTTTATCCAAGCTGCTTTTATTTAAAGTAACATATATTTGGCTGCCAAATTCGGCGATTTCTTAAAGTGCCTGCCATTTTAAGACAACATGGTGGATGAGGCTAACCAGTGAACTTGGTCGAGACCTTAGTAATTGCTGTGCACATGCTGACTCACATCGGAATCGGTTGATATATACGAGTGTTGTCGCAGACAAAAAATCAGATTTTTCAAAATATCACCCACATTAGAAATTGAAACTGCTATATCTGAGCCATTTTTTAAGATAAAGACAAACAAAAAATGCTCCTGAATCCTTATATCAAGGTCAAATACTTAAGAAAGAAAACTTTTTCAATTTCTAATTTTTTTGCACCTCACTTTAAATATAATTTTTTTAAATTTAATGGCCGCCATTTTGAAACAAGATGGCTGATGAAGCTGGCCAGCGAACTTGGTCGAGACATTGATGTATACTATCCACATTCCTTCTTACATCGAAATATCCGAATACGTGTGTTATCGCGTAACAAATACAAGATCGTTTCAAAATGTTAGCCATGCTAGAAATTCAAAGTGCTATAATTCAACCATTTTTTAAGATATAAACCAAAGAACAAATTTTCAGAAACAAAAACTGCTCCGGAATCTTTGTATCAAGGCCAAACACATAAAAAAAAATCTTTTTCGTTTTCCAATTTTTTAATACCTCATTTTAAATTCTAAATTTGATTTTTTTTTAAAAATAGCAACCCTTTTGAAACAACATGGCGAATGAAGCTGGCCAACAAACTCGGTCGAGACTTTGGTATTATAAACCCACCACGAGATGAGACTTGGGAAACACCCTCTTTTAGATGAGTCTATTTTACGGAAGGTGTGCAAGGCGATACTGGAGGGGGGAAATGACCCCGCTGTTTCAGTTTGACCATTCCCCACTAAGAGCTAGGGGTTGCAATGAAATAATTTTCGCGCCAATAACTTGCTCATTCCTTGACATAAACCTGTTTTCCCTCTCTCGATTAGCTGTGGTTTACTGTCTCTCTCTGGCATTTAATTTATCTTGCCATTTTTAAACTGATTTTTTTTTTTTTCAAAACAATTTTTTTTTAAATATTAAACATGTCCTCAAAAGAGAAAACAATTCATTCTAAAGAAAGAATGGTTGTACATAAAGTACAGCACAAAATTAAAGAAAAGAAGTTCTGCCATTCTGAAACAACAAGTCGCTTATAATTTTACAGCAGGAGCTCCCCCCCCCCCCCCTTTTAAGTGCATTTCTTAATTTAACTTATTTCATATATATATTCTTCCTTTTAAAAAATACGGTCTGGGCTACGGATTTTAGATGCATCTATTTTTCAATATTTCCCTTCGTAGATTCTTTTTTCTGTCCATAGAGCAAAAAATAAACGCAGAAAAGATCAAAACAGGCGTTTTGAACAGAATTTTCGGACGTGACAGCACAGAAATAAAGAAAAAAAATACTGCCAGTCTGAAACAGCAAGTCGCTTATAATTTTACAGGAGCTTCCACCCCCCCCCACCCCCCTCCTTTTTTAAAGTACATTTCTTAATTTAACTTATTTCATATGTATATTCTTTATTTTAAAAAATGCGGTCTGGGCTACGGATTTTAGATGCATCTATTTTTTAATATATTTCCCTTCGTAGATTTTTTTTCTGTCCATAGAGCAAAAATTAAACGTAGAAAAGATCAAAACAGGCGTTTTGAACAGAATTTTCGGACGTGACAGCACAGAAATAAAGACAAAAAAATACTGCCAGTCTGAAACAGCAAGTCGCTTATAATTTTACACCAGGAGCTCCCCCCCCCCCTCCTTTTTAAAGTACATTTCTTAATTTAACTTATTTCATATGTATATTCTTAATTTTTAAAAATGCGGTCTGGGCTACGGATTTTAGATGCATCTATTTTTTAATATATTTCCTTTCGTAGATTTTTTTTTCTGTCCATAGAGCAAAAAATAAACGTAGAAAAGATCAAAACAGGCGTTTTGAACAGAATTTTCGGACGTGACAGCACAGAAATAAAGACAAAAAAATACTGCCAGTCTGAAACAGCAAGTCGCTTATAATTTTACACCAGGAGCTTCCACCCCCACCCCCCCCTCCCCACTCCATTTTCAAAGTGCATTTCTTAATTTAACTTATTTCATATATATATTCTTCATATTAAAAAGTGCGGTCTGGGCTGCGGATTTTAGATGCATCTATTTTTTAATATTTCCTTTCGTAGATTTTTTTTTCTGTCCATAGAGCAAAAAATAAACGTAGAAAAGATCAAAACAGGCGTTTTGAACAGAATTTTCGGACGTGGCAGCACAGAAATAAAGACAAAAAAATACTGCCATTCTGAAACAGCAAGTCGCTTATAATTTTACATCAGCCCCCCCCCCCCCCTCCTTTTGTCAAGTGCATTTCTTAATTTAACTTTTTTCATATAGATATTCTTCCTTTTTAAAAACGGACTACAGATGCATCTATTTTTTAATTTTTCCGCTCGTAGATTTTTTTTCTGTCCATCGAGCTAAAAATAAATTAAGAAAAATGTCATAGTTGGATCATTAATTTGCCTTAAATTTTTTAATTATAGTATAAATTAAGCTGGTAAATTAAAAATAAAATATTTAATTATTACTTTATTTTATTTTTTAAATTTTTCATTGACTATTGAGTTAAATTATATCTTTATTTGTTATTAAAAGTATTTAAAAATACATTAAGTTTTAAGATAATATAAGTTAAAAGTCCAAAATATGATATTATTACCTTTACTATTAGTACCTATACAAAAATACACAATTCAATTGATTATTCTTAAAATGAAAGATGTGCTTAAATAAAGTAAATTAGTATTTCTTAAGTATTTTGCTATTGCAAAAGTCGAGATGTAATTCATTCATTAAAAAAGAAAATATACTATTTTTTAATAAAATTTTTAATAAATTATACTTAAACAAAAATAATTAATTCTCTGTATTATCGTAATAATTAAAAAGTAACATAGTTCATATAAATTTTTAACGCTTTTATGTAATTCCCCTTTAAAGTCAATATTATATATATAAATAGCGCCAAAACCTCGCGTATTTGGGAAATATGGCAACCTTTCCTTTTTCCTCTACGGCGCGGCGTAGAGAAGACAAACCCCGCTCCGATTTGGAAGAAATGGGTTCGTCTTAGACTACGTCACGTATGATTGACAGGTCTCTTCTCGTCGTGGGTCTATAATATGTACTATGTACAGACCAAGTTACATCCAAATCGGTTCATAAATATGCTTGTTATCGCGTGACAAAAATCAGGTCGTTTTAAAATGTCAGCCACAATAGAAATTCAAAATGCTATAACTCAGCCATTTTTTTAGATATAGACGAAACAAAAACTGTTCCGGAATCTTTGTATCAAGGTCAAACACATAAGAAAAAATATTTTTTCAATTTCCTATTTTTTGGTACCACATTTCAAATTTAAATTTTTCTTAAAAATTTAAATGGCCACCATTTTTAAACAAGAAGGCGGAGGAAGCTGGCCAACGAACTCTGTCGAGACATTGATATGTACTATGTATAAACGAAGTTACATCCAAATCGATTCATAAATACGTCTTTTATCGCGTGACAAAAATCAGGTCGTTTTAAAATGTCAGCCACAATAGAAATTCAAAATGCTATAACTCAGCCATTTTTAGGTAGCTTTCATTACAAAAAGCTACCTATTGCAGCCGTTCGGAGGAAAGCGATTTCAAAAAATTTTGGTATATTTTCATCGATCATGACCCCCAGACCCCGAAACCACCCTCCGTTCAAAAGTTGATATATATATATATATATATATATATATATATATATCCATATATATATATATATATCTGACATTTGTCATACTGTAACTCTCGAATTTATGAACCGATTTGGATGTAATTCGGTATGTACATAGTACATACCAATGTTTCGACCGAGTTCGTTGGCCAGCTTCATCCGCCATTTTGTTTCAAAATGGCGGCCATTTAAAATTTTCTTAAAAATTTTAAATTTGACATGTGGTACCAGAGAATTGAAAATGGAAAAATATTTTTTTCTTATGTATTTGACCTTTATACAAAGATTCCGTAGCAGTTTTTGTTTTGTCTATATCTTAAAAAATGGCTGAGTTATAGCATTTTGAATTTCTAGCGTGGCTGACATTTTGAAACGTCCTGAATTTTGTCACGCGCTAAAAGGCGTATTTATGAACCGATTTGGATGTAACTTCGTTTGTACATAGTACATACCAATGTCTCGACCAAGTTCGTTGGCCAGCTTCATCCGCCATTTTGTTTCAAAATGGCGGCCATTTAAAATTTTCTTAAAAATTTTAAATTTGAAATGTGGTACCAAAGAATTGAAAATGGAAAAATATTTTTTTCTTATGTATTTGACCTTGATACAAAGATTCGGGAGCAGTTTTTGTTTCGTCTATATCTCAAAAAATGACTGAGTTATAGCATTTTGAATTTCTAGCGTGGCTGACATTTTGAAACGTCCTGAATTTTGTCACGCGATAAAAGGCGTATTTATGAACCGATTTGGATGTAACTTCGTTTGTACATAGTACATACCAATGTCTCTACCGAGTTCGTTGGCCAGCTTCATCCGCCATTTTGTTTCAAAATGGCGGCCATTTAAAATTTTCTTAAAAATTTTAAATTTGAAATGTGGTACCAAAGAATTGAAAATGGAAAAATATTTTTTTCTTATGTATTTGACCTTGATACAAAGATTCGGGAGCAGTTTTTGTTTCGTCTATATCTCAAAAAATGACTGAGTTATAGCATTTTGAATTTCTAGCGTGGCTGACATTTTGAAACGTCCTGATATTTGTCACGTGATAACAGGCGTATTTATAAACCGATTTGGATGTACTTTGGTGTGTACATAGTACATACAAATATCTCGACCGTGTTCGTTGGCCAGCTTCATCCGCCATCTTGTTTCAAAATGGCGGCCATTTAAAAAAAATTTTTTAATTTAAAATTTTAAATGAGATACCAAAATATTAGAAAATAAAAAAGATTTTTTTTGTATGTGTTTGACCTTAATACAAAGATCCCGGAATAGTTTTTGTTTCGTCTATATCTAAAAAAATGGCTGAGTTATAGCGTTTTGAATTTCTATTGTGGCTGACATTTTAAAACGACCTGATTTTTGTCACGCGATAACAAGCGTATTTATGAACCGATTTGGATGTTACTTGGTCTGTACATAGTACATACCAATGTCTCGACCGAGTTCGTTGGCCAGCTTTATTCGCCATCTTGTTTCAAAAGGGTTGTCATTTAAAAAAAATTAAATTTAAAATTTAAAATGAGGTATTAAAAAATTGGAAAATGAAAAAGATTTTTTTATGTGTTTGGCCTTGATACAAAGATTCCGGAGCAGATTTTGTTTCTGAAAATTTGTTCTTTTGTTTATATCTTAAAAAATGGTTGAATTATAGCACTTTGAATTTCTAGTATGGCTAACATTTTGAAACAATCTTGTATTTGTCACGCGATAACACACGTATTCGCCTATTTCCATGTGAGAAAGCATGTGGATAGTATACATCAACATCTCAGCCAAATATAAGTTACTTTAAATAAAAGCAGCTTGGATAAAGCTGACTAATTTCGTGAAATTCTCATTCATAATGATTTAGTATTGATAAAAATTAGTATTGAATCTCCTATATTCGGTTTCCACTAAATTGAGCTTCGTGTGTTTGAATAATATAAGTTGGCTTTTTTAAAATAAGGTATTTGAAAGCTACCTCTTCCTCCCGGCACTGGCCGGAAGGACTTTTTTTAGATATAGACGAAACAATAACTGTTCCGGAATCTTTATATTAAGGTCAAACACATACGAAAAAAATCTTTTTCATTTTCCAATTTTTTGGTATCTCATTTTAAATTTAAAATTTTTAAATTTTTTAAAATGACAGCCATATTGAAACAAGATGGCGGATGAAGCTGGCCAACGAACTCGGTCGAGATATTTGTATGTACTATGTACACACCAAGGTACATCCAAATCGGTTCATAAATACGTCTGTTATGACGTGACAAAAATCAGGACGTTTCAAAATGTCAGCCACGCTAGAAATTCAAAATGCTATAACTCAGTCATTTTTTAAGATATAGACAAAACAAAAACTGCTCCGGAATCTTTGTATAAAGGTCAAATACATAAGAAAAAAATGTCTTTCCATTTTCAATTTTTTGGTACCGCATTTCAAATTAAAAATTTTTTTTAAAATTTTAAATGGCCGCCATTTTGAAACAAAATGGTGGATGGAGCTGGCCAACGAACTCGGTCGAGACATTGGTATGTACTATGTACACACCGAATTACATCCAAATCGGTTCATAAATACGAGAGTTACAGTGTGACAAAGTTCAGATATATATATATATATATATTATCAATTTTGAACGGAGGGTGGTTTCGGGGTCTGGGGGTCATGATCGATGAAAATATACCAAAATTTTTTGAAATCGCTTTCCTCCGAACGGCTGCAATAGGTAGCTTTTTGTAATGAAAGCTACCTAAAATGGCTGAGTTGCAGCATTTTGAATTTCTAGCGTGGCTGACATTTTGAAACGTCCTGAATTTTGTCACGCGATAAAAAGCGTATTTATGAACCGATTTGGATGTAACTTCGTTTATACATAGTACATACCAATGTCTCGACCGGGTTCGTTGGCCAGCTTCATCCGCCATTTTGTTTAAAAATGGCGACCATTTAAATTTTAAAGAAAAATTTAAATTTGAAATGTGGTACCAAAAAATTGAAAATTGAAAAAATATTTTCTTCTTATGTGTTTGTCCTTGATAAAAAGATTCGGGAGCAGTTTTTGTTTCGTCTATATCTTAAGAAATGGCTGAGTTATAGCATTTTGAATTTCTAGCGTGGCTGACATTTTGAAACGTCCTGATATTTGTCGCGTAATAACAGGCGTATTTATGAACCGATTTGGATGTACCTTCACTCTAAACTGAAATGTCTGAAATTCAGACATTTAAGTGTCTGAAACACAGTGTTCAATTTTCAGACGTTTTAAAATGTCTTAAAATTTTCAGACACTTCTTGTATCTGAATTTCAGACACTTAAGTGTCTGAAACATGAGTGTTCAATTTTAAGACGTTTTAAAATGTCTTAATTTTTTCAGACACTTCTTACGTCTGAATTTCAGACATCTCAAATGTCTAAATTGTGGCCATCTTTGAGCCCCCCTTTTGTTTGGCCAATATGAAGCCATCTTTGACCACTTTTCTTTCTAAGCCATATACGCAGCCATGTTTGACCACATTGAATCATTTTTTATAAATGGGAATAATTTGTTACCATAAAGCAGAGCAGATTGCAGTGTGGGAAAAATGGAATGCTTCTCTGCCCCTTGATTTTAGGATACCCCGAATTGGGTATGAAATTTTCATAAAGCTGATATTTTAAATCAGTTTTGATATTATGAAGATTGTAATCAGTATTTTGCAGTTTTAGAATAGGATAATATATGTATATATATATTCACCTAAATATGTATTCATGTGGTATCATATATGCCCTACGGCATCAAAAATATTTATTACTTTTAGTGATAACTTCAAATTAATCTTGTCCAAAGACCTAGCATTCATTCGCTACCTCCCCCCACTGCCTTCATATACTGTTCCAAAAATTAATAAATAAATAAATAAATAATCCTATTCGATGCCGTCAGATACATATTTGGATAAATATATAATTTTCTTTAGCCTAATCATGTTCTAAAAGTACAGAATATTTATAAAAATAAGTATAAGATCAAAACAAATTTAAAATATCAGCTTTATGGAAATTCCGTACCAAATTTAGGGGCCCGTAAAGCTAAAGGTCCATAGAAACAGCCCAATTTGTCCATGCTGCAATCAGCTCTGCTTTATGGTAACAAATTATTCCCATCTATAAAAAATGATTCGCTCCTTCAGAAAGAATTCCATCCCTGCTTTGTAGTGCAATTTCTTCCCATTTAAATAAGATATTCCCATTGAATCAATTTAAGCATTTGTTGCATTTTTATTTCTGTGTTAAATAAAATCTAACACTAGATTCCGCACAATTTTCAGTATATGAGATCCCAATATTTAAAAAAAAAAATGAGTATGAAACTTTTCAATTAAAGAGTAAATTCGATTTTTTAAGAGGGGTTTATTTACCATAAGAAAAGTTGAAAAAATAATTATAAAATATTCAGAATTTCACGATAGCTTCATTCTAATGCTTCTGTGATTTGTTTTCATGTTCACACACACATACACATATATATAATAACATATACGAAAAGTCACTTCTAGTTTCAAAACCTATTTTGCCTAAATATACATTTTTTTTTTTTTTTTGCCTTTTCTATATAAGGGGCCATCCCCAAATGATGTCACGCTTGAAGATGGGGAGGGGAGTTCGGGAAATTGTGGACGTTTGTGACAAGTGGGTGGGAGGGGGTAAGAAGAAATGTGACATCACACATTTTGGTTAAAATAAAAGCATTAAAAATCAGCAGATTAAATTTTGAAGTTATTTTGAAATTAAAGTATTTTTTATTGATAAAGTAAAGATAAGATTTAAAGCCAAATATATTAAATTCCATTTCAAATTCCAAAATACTACTGTTTTCAATTGCTCTTTCATATTAATATTTTATTACTACTGTTTATTAATTATGTTTTGTTGTAAACCTTAGTCTTTTTTCATACAAAATAAGTGCACGAATCATTTTTGTAGTTATGCTCACAAATATCATTAGAACACATAGTTAAAGTTTAAAAATAAAATTTGAAATGTAATCTGAACTGCAAGTATATGCTCATGTAATATAGTGTGACAAGGGGGGGGGGGGGGGATTGTAAAGTGTGACACTTTGTGACAAAGGGTGGGAGGGGGGGGGGTCAAAATTATTGAAAAAAAGCGTGACATCATTTATGGACCGCCCCTAAATGAACTTTGGGGAAAACCGCAATTTTATGTGGAAATGTAGTTATACATGGAAATATACAAAATTTTAGCTTTCTTCAAATTTCCATTTTAAACCTGTTAAAACCTTTTTACTTGAGACTGTTCTCAACTGCTCTGCTCAACAAGCACAAAACGTTTTGACATATTTACAAATTCATTTTTTAACAGAAAGATATAAAATTGGAAGAACTGACTATGGAAGCGATTTGGAATTGAACTGTGTTTTCCATTTTTTGATAAATAAAATACCTATTGAGTTACAAGAGATTTGGATCACGTGAGAAAGACGTTTTTCACCCTTATTTGAGTGGTTATTCTTCTTTCACGCGGAAATTCAGTTCAAAACGCCCACTTGGACACTATTTTCTAAAAGACCTATTGCGTTCGCAAAAAAAAAAAAAAAAAAAAAAAGAAATGGAAAAAACAGTTCGATGACATAATTTCTGAACAACAACACCTGCTAGTTTCATGCATTTCCCAACAAAAATAAATTAAAACTTATGTCATAAAGTTGCCCTTTTGGATTTGAGAACAGCCTTAAAAATAAAATAAGCTTAGTTTTTAATTTCTCATGTTTTGAAAATCCAAAATTTAAAATTTTGAACAAAAAATCAAAATACGTATTTTTTTTTTTTTTTTTTGAAGAAATGAAATTATTAATTATAAATAAAATGAAATTATAAATAATTTATCTTTTATACAATGTACTATTAAAAAATGAAAATTTCGGAAACTGATTTTACATATAAAAGTCCTTCCGGCCAGTGCCGGGAGGAAGAGGTAGCTTTCATAATCCTTATTTAAAAAAAGCCAACTTATATCATTCAAACACACGAAGCTCAATTTAGTGGAAACCGAATATAGGAGATTCAATACTAATTTTTATCAATATAATGAATGAGAATTTCGCGAAATTAGTCAGCTTTATCCAAGCTGCTTTTCTTTAAAGTAACTTATATTTGGCTGCCAAATTCGGCAATTTCTTAAAGTGCCTGTCATTTTAAAACAACATGGTGGATGAGGCTAAGCAGTGAACTTGGTCGAGACCTTAGTAATTGCTGTGCAAATGCTCACTCACATCGGAATCGGTTAATATATAGGAGTGTTGTCGCATGCAAAAAATTAGATTTTTCAAAATGTCACCCACAATAGAAATTGAAACTGCTATATCTGAGCCATTTTTTAAGGTAAAGACAAACAAAAAATGTTCCCGAATACTTATATCAAGGTCAAATACTTAAGAAAGAAACATTTTTCAATTTCTAATTTTTTTGCACCTCACTTTAAATATATATATATTTTTTTTAATTTAATGGCCGCCATTTCGAAACAAGATGGCTGATGAATCTGGCCAGCGAACTTGGTCGAGGTGTTGATATATACTATCCACATGCCTTCTTACATCGAAATAGGCGAATACGTGTGTTATCGCGTGACAAATACAAGATCGTTTCAAAATGTTAGCCATGCTAGAAATTCAAAGTGCTATAAATCAACCATTTTTTAAGATATAAACAAAAGAACAAATTTTCAGAAACAAAAACTGCTCCGGAATCTTTGTATCAAGGCCAAACACATAAAAAAAATCTTTTTCATTTTCCAATTTATTAATACCTCATTTTGAATTTTAAATTTAATTTTTTTTTAAATGGCAACCCTTTTGAAACAAGATGACGAATGAAGCTGGCCAACGAACTCGGTCGAGACATTGGTATGTACTATGTACAGACCAAGTTACATCCAAATAGGTTCATAAATACGCCTGTTATCGCGTGACAAAAATCAGGTCGTTTTAAAATGTCAGCCACAAGAGAAATTCAAAATGCTATTACTCAGCCATTTTTTTTAGATGTAGACGAAAGAAAAACTGTTCCGGAATCTTTGTATTAAGGTGAAACACATACAAAAAAAAATCTTTTTCATTTTCCAATTTTTTGGTATCTCATTTAAATTTTTTTATTTTTTAATTTTTTTTAAATGGCCGCCATTTTGAAACAAGATGGCGGATGAAGCTGGCCAACGAACTCGGGCGAGATATTTGTATGTACTATGTACACACCAAGGTACATCCAAATCGGTTCATAAATACGCCTGTTATCACGTGACAAAAATCAGGACGTTTCAAAATGTCAGCCACGCTAGAAATTCAAAATGCTATAACTCAGCCATTTCTTAAGATATAGACGAAACAAAAACTGCTCCCGAATCTTTTTATCAAGGTCAAACAAATAAGAAGAAAATATTTTTTCAATTTTCAATTTTTTGGTACCACATTTCAAATTTAAATTTTTCTTAAAAATTTAAATGGCCGCCATTTTTAAACAAGATGGCGGATGAAGCTGGCCAACGCACCCGGTCGAGACATTGGTATGTACTATGTATAAACGAAGTTACATCCAAATCGGTTCATAAATACGCCTTTTATTGCGTGACAAAATTCAGGACGTTTCAAAATGTCAGCCACGCTAGAAATTCAAAATGCTATAACTCAGCCATTTTTTAAGATATAGACGAAACAAAAACTGCTCCGAAATCTTTGTATAAAGGTCAAATACATAAGAAAAAAATATTTTTCCATTTTCAATTTTTTGGTACCACATTTCAAATTTAAAATTTTTAAAAAAATTTTAAATGGCCGCCATTTTAAAACAAAATGGCGGATGAAGCTGGCCAACGAACTCGGTCGAGAGACTGGTATGTACTATGTACACACCGAATTACATCCAAATCGGTTCATAAGTACGCCTTTTATCGCGTGACAAAGTTCAGGACGTTTCAAAATGTCAGCCACGCTAGAAATTCAAAATGCTATAACTCAGCCATTTTTTAAGATATAGACGAAACAAAAACTGCTCCGGAATCTTTGTATAAAGGTCAAATACATAAGAAAAAAATATTTTTCCATTTTTAGTTTTTTGGTACTACATTTCAAGTTTTAAATTTTTTTAAAAATTTTAAATGGCCGCCATTTTGAAACAAAACGGAGGATGAAGCTGGCCAACGAACTCGGTCGAGACATTGGTATGTACTATGTGCACACCGAATTACATCGAAATCGGTTCATAATTACGGGAGTTACAGTGTGACATAGGTCAGATATATATATATATATATATATAGATATATATATATATATATATATATATATATATATATCAATTTTGAACGGAGGGTGGTTTCGGGGTCTGGGGGTCATGATCGGTGAAAATATACCAAATTTTTTTGAAATCGCTTTCCTCCGAACGGCTGCAATAGGTAGCTTTTTTGTAAAGAAAGCTACCTAATAATCACAAAATTGCAGGAATCTTTTAACTGTCATTTATGTAGTTTAGAGAATATACGGATGTGCAATGTAATTAAAAATTGCTTTGAAACAAAATAATATGCAGAATATATATATATTTAAGTTGACATAAAAAAGTTTTGACAACTCGGATTTCAAAACACAAATCAATTTTGCCAAAAAACAGATTTTTGGCTAAAAAGCTTTTCCTTGAAAATTATACATCTCTAATTATAAAATATAAAATATAAATCACAATAAATGTTTGATAATTTTCAAATTTTTATCCAATATTAAACTTTGAGTGAATTGCATATCCTTCATAGCGAACAAACAATTAAATTAAAAGTTGAAAATAAAATGTAGTTATAACTACGATAGAAAATGTTACAAGGAATTCAACATGTTCATCAAAACGCTAAATTCATTAACACACCAATTTTTTTATTTTATTATTATTTTTTTAAGTTCTTTTAAATCTAAACAAAGTATTTCTTCTTAAACAAAAGTTTTGACAATTTTACGTTTTTGCTTTTATTTTTATAAATATTTTAAATGAAGCAATTTTTTACATAATATTACTGATATTTTTACATAATCAAATTAGCTTACGCACAAAAAAAAATATAATATATAATACTGGAATTGTCTTTTTAAAAAAATATAATGAAATATATTGACATATTTTGGTGTGAATACATTAATAATGAAAACTTATGTACTGAATAAATACTATGCTCTTTTTTTTTTGCTTATTTATTAAAGCAATAATCAGATTCTTAGCATACAAAAAACCTTTCATTTATACACTGGGAGTTTAAAGAATTATTAAACAATTTATCTTGAAAATAATATAAATTTAGCAGCAAATCAAAAGACAATACACAAATCTCATAACAGTAAAAAATATTTATTGGATATAAAATGGTACAAATGTGATAAATAAACGTTAGTCTTAGAAAAGTATTTTAAATAATTAAAAAAGAACATACATAAATATACTGTTCAAGTTGAATTTGAAAATTATATTGTTGCATATATACGCGCTAGGAAATACATACCTTTCATACATCCTTAAAAAGTAAATCCATATCCAAAATAAATGTGCACACTATTCTTGACCTAAAATTATTTCCGTAAATTTTTTGATGAATATTGAGTACAAATTTCATAATAGAAATATCATCCTTATTTCACCGTGATGTATAAATATGATTCATTTAAATATCATAGAAATTCATAGAATTTCAAAACTTTAATTCAGATTCCATACACATGTTATTTCACAAGAACACTAATGTATAATAAACAATTGTATTACATAGATGACAGATGCACACAGGGATGTAGTGGAGGGTATACGGGGGTATACGCCGTATACCCTCTGGATTTTTTTAAGGAACACCGTATACCCTCTGTTTCTCAAGAAAGCTATAGTTTATATACACTAGGGTATACCCTCTACTTTGAGCGTATACCCTCTGCTTAGAACGTATACCCTCTGCTTTTTTTACGACTACACCACTGGATGCACATGGAAGCGAATGCACATGGAGCTGAAATAATCACAATAATATTTTTAATAAATTTTCACCTAAAAAAACTGCGCCGAATTCGTCCAGAAAATTGTTCAAAGAACATCTACATTCGAATGTACCAACGGAAGTAAAATGTCTCCTTAGACAAAAGGAAAAATAGATGAAGTAAGCGTCTTTCAATTTCGAATGTTCTGAGTCAGTCTACGGTGTGGTTGAGATATTGTGGTTGATAATGAGCTCGTGTTTTATGATGAGCGTTAAAACTTTTTATCAGCGGGGGGAAATAAAACATAGTACAAGCATAAATGAGAAACATTTTATTTTCCTTATTTGGTGTTTTCCGAAATGCGTTAAATTGATCAATTATCTGGATATTATTATTATTATTACAGTTTTTATACTTTCTGACAGAGTGAAAACGTAGAAAACGTAACTTATATAAAAATTTTGTCGTAACACTTGCAATTAATACATCTTATTTTGATGAAGCATAATCACCGACAGAAGAGAGGTTGAAGGTCATTGCCCCTCCCTATATTTTGAAATTTAATTAGTTAAATTTTCTTTATGTATGTAAAAAAAAAATATTCTTGTAAATGACTATATAACATAAAACGCTTAGAGAAAAAGGAACTATACATTCTTTAACAGTTAATGTTTTTAATTAATACTTAGATATTGCATTCATTATTCTGATATTTAGGTAGTCATTATTTAGATAGTTATACATTGATTTTTAAATGTAGAAGGAAGGGAGGGGTTCAGAAGAGCAAAGCACCCTAAAAGGAAAAAAAAATCAATTCTGCATTTTGAAAAATGTTCTTATTATATATATGTGTGCACATATATTATATATATTCAAAAATGAGTTTCTATTTCTTAATTAATACACTTTTGAAATTCTTTTATGCGAAAATCCTCTTGAACGAGGCATTCCGAAAAAAGGTTCTTAGTTTAGCTTATTTCATGTTTAGATTCTGTGTTTTAGTTAAGCAGATTAGGCTGTGGACTCCAGGCATAGCTGTTTAACCTTTCCCCTCCATGCATTTTTTTCCCTGCCAGCACTTGTATTTCTTAGTATTTAGCAGAGCAGTCGTTCTTTGAGCCCCTCCCCCCTCCCTCCCCTACATACTCCCATTAGTACAAGTAATTTTTGGAAGATTTTATACTTTGTGAAAATCAAGTCGTTAATTATTTTTTGCATCAAAAATAACTCTACTAAATTTTAATAAGCGGACTGTTACAGTTTTGATAGACGACGTGTAGTTTAATCAGATTGCTGGTTTTATAAAGTAATACTAAATTTATTGGAAGGAAAAGTATTTTAAACATCTGTCATCCATTTGAAAATCTTTTATGATTATGATGGCATATATATTGCAATATAATTGTGTATACAGTCATCACACATATGATATAATTGTGCTACATTCAGACACTTAAGTGTCTGAATTGCTAAATGTCTTAATTTCAGACGTTTCGTCATTATTCAGACATTATTTTCAGTCCATTTATAACATGATCTTAGTAAGACACTTATGTATCTTAAATTCAGACATCTATGACGTCTGAAATTTCATATTCAGACTCTTAAGTGTCTGAATTCTTTTTTCAGACACATATATGTCTGAATTTAAGACGCCTCTATTTGCAGTGTTGGTGTGTACATAGTACATACAAATATCTCGACCGAGTTCGTCGGCCAGCTTCATCCGACATCTTGTTTCAAAATGGCGGCCATTAAAATAAATTTTAAAAATAAAAAAATTAAAATGAGATATCAAAAAATTGGAAAATGAAAAAGATTTTTTTCGTATGTGTTTGACCTTAATACAAAGATTCCGGAACAGTTTTTGTTTCGTCTATATCTAAAAAAAAATGGCTGAGTTATCGCATTTTGAATTTCTATTGTGGCTGACATTTTAAAACGACCTGATTTTTGTCACGCGATAACAAGCGTATTTTTGAACCGATTTGGATGTAACTTGGCCTGTACATAGTACATACCAATGTATCAACCGAGTTCGTTGGCCAGCTTCATTCGCCATCTTGTTTCAAAAGGGTTGCCATTTAAAAAAAATTTAAATTTAAAATTTAAAATGAGGTATTAAAACATTGGAAAATGAAAAAGTTTTTTTTTATGTGTTTGGCCTTGATACAATGATTCCGGAGCAGTTTTTGTTTCTGAAAATTTGTTCTTTTGTTTATATCTTAAAAAATGGTTGAATTATAGCAGTTTGAATTTCTAGCATGGCTAACATTTTGAAACGATCTTGTATTTGTCACGCGATAACACACGTATTCGCCTATTTCGATGTAAGAAGGAATGTGGATAGTATACATCAATATCTCGACCAAGTTCGCTGGCCAGATTCATCAGCCATCTTGTTTCAAAATGGCGGCCATTAAATTAAAAAAAAAATATATATATTTAAAGTGAAGTGCAAAATAATTAGAAATCGAAAAAGGTTTCTTTCTTAAGTATTTGACCATGATATAAGGATTCAGGAGCATTTTGTTTTTGTCTTTACCTTAAAAAATGGCTCAGATATAGCAGTTTCAATTTCTATTGTGGGTGACATTTTGAAAAATCTGATTTTTTGCATGCGACAGCACTCGTATATATCAACCGATTCCGATGTGAGTGAGCATGTGCACAGCAATTACTAAGGTCTCGACCAAGTTGACTGGTTAGCCTCATCCACCATGTTGTCTTAAAATGGCAGGCACTTTAAGAAATCGCCGATTTTTGCAGCCAAATATAAGTTACTTTAAAGAAAAGCAGCTTGGATAAAGCTGACTAATTTCGCGAAATTCTCATTCATTATATTGATAAAAATTAGTACTGAATCTCCTATATTCAGTTTCCACTAAATTGAGCTTCGTGTGTTTGAATGATATAAGTTGGCTTTTTTAAAATAAGGAATATGAAAGCTACCTCTTCTTTCCGGCACTGGCCGGAAGGACTTTTTTGTCTTCGTGTCGGGCATTTAACATTAAAAAAAAGTACTTATCTACCGAACGCTTTGAAATTTTTATCGGTAATAAATATGACGGTTTCTAAGCCTGCGTAAAAATTTTGTGAAAAAATATGGATAGTTAGGTGTGAAAACGTGAGCTAAAAGCTGCGCCGAAACCGCCTGCGGTTTCACATTCTCAGTGAAATTTTCGCAGGCTTTACTTTTTCTAGATAGGGGAAGCTGTCCCAAAATGACACACTTAGGTAAAATGACATACCTTATGTTTCTTAATATTGTCGCTAGAGGCCAGCACTTAACAATGCGCACTTATATTTTGGAATCGATCGGCAACGATAAGCATTTAATGGCGAAGGTTTCAAGTTTGTATTTTTCATTGTTTACTAAAAAAACTGCTTACATCTTCGTCAGAAGTTTCTTGGGCCTATTTTTTGGTACTAATTCATGTCTGTTTCATTTCAATGATTAGATACCTGAAGTATAAGGTGAGTACTTATTTCTTTTTAGATTATTTTCTGCATATGCAAGAATTTATAAATGCATGTTTTCTCGAATACTGCCTCTGTATATATAATATAGATATTTTAGGTAACATGACATGCCGGTTTTTAAAAAATGGAATCTACCCCATGAATCCAGACATCTTTCCCGGTTATGTTTTCTGTGCTTCAGTTGTGACAGAAGGTCCACTGGAATATAACGAAAGCAACGAGAACAACACAAGTTCTACTACAGATAATAGACTATCTAGACCTAATTTATTAATCTTCGCAGTTTCAAAGCCACCTGCTCCAATTCCAGCACCGACATCTGTTTCCGATTCTCCGAAGACGTGTGTATCTTTTCAACAGGCAGCATCTACAAGTTCATCATCTTCATTTATCAGACCACTTGATGTATCTCCACTTCCTTGTGTGCCTCATGTTAGATAATCCTCTTAAACAGGAAGCATGAAGGTGCAAAATTCTGAGTAGCAGTCCTAATATTGCTGAAGCGAGAACAAAAGCTTCTGAGAAACACAATTCTCAGTCAAGACATCAACTCTAGGCTAAGAAGAAAATTAGCTTTGTCCATCCTTTGCTTCCTTTGCTAGCTTTGTCATTGTTTACATCCAATGATGACGACAAAGACATGGATCTTTCTGCCGATGATGATGATTAAGCCTGTCTTTAAGACCTAAAATATCTTCTTAAAACACCATCAAAACTTATAAATGCGCTAGGCCTTTCGAAAGATCTGAGTCAGACGCAAAGAAGACGTGCTTCTACTATGAAAGCAGCAGCAAGACTCAAAGTCATCAAGTTCGAGTCTTGCTGCTGCTTTCATAGTAGAAGCACGTCTTCTTTGAGTCTGACGAAGAAAGACTCAGATCTTTAGAAAGGCCTAGCGAATTTATAAGTTTTGATGGCGTTTTAAGGAGATATTTTAGTTCTTATTCATTCACACCAGTTTCAACTTAATTCCTTTGAAGACTATCTTTATTGTAAAGGTTTATTCTGTCACTCAAGACCAAAGGGGCCATAGTGAATGTGCCGGTGTTTCTTGGTGTGCAAAAAATTTGTTTGTGCTGTATGGAAGTAGAATTAATATCAACTTATAGGTGTGTCGTTTTAGTGCTGCACTGTAGATAAAATGACATAGTGCAGCATTTTATATAAATCATTATTATGACGTTGTGACTTTGTTACTTTTTAATAGGCACCACTGAATTGTGTATGCTTCGCAAAGTTAGTTTGTAAAAAATAAAGGTCGAAAAATTTTTGTGAATAGAAGCATTTTTTCCTTAGGGTAGGTCATTTTAGGGCAGTTTACCCTACTTCTTTTAGCCCGAACGTTTCAAAAAATTTTATAAGTGATGTAAATTCGATATGCTAATCAAAATGCTATGAAAAATTAAAAATAGTGTCTCGAAATAACGACGTTTAATTACTTTTAGCGCAGAAAAAAAAGAGTTCTTCCGAGAAGCGCGCAGTGACCGGCAGTGGCGAATTTTTTCCGAAAGGATTAAAATTCGTATTTTTTTAAACTAATTATATTGTCGCAAAGAGCGTTGTTTCTTTAAGTGAGTAATTTTAGCTAATCCGTATCTCTGAAGTTGAGCCCGATGAGAGCGTCTGCGAAAGAGAGAGAGAAAAAGAAAAGATCGAAATCGAACCTTTAATTTTTTTTTAAATAAAGGTTGACAAGACTTTTCTGTAAAAAGAATCGCGGCATTATAAACGTAAAAGTAAAAAAAAAAAGAATATGTTATTCCGTTTTCCCGTATTTTGAAGGGTTCGGGCCGTAATGCGTTAAGAAAAACGCCCCCCCCCCCCCCTCAAAAAAAAGTCTTTTATTTCTTCCATGTTACGGTGCTCCGAAAATGCGATCGACTGCATCCTGCTATGCGTTTTTTAATTTGTATTTGGATAATTATTAAAATGAAAAATATGAGCGTTATGTGCATCAGGACCTGCATTGGACTATCCTCATCCAAATTTTCCGACTTTTACTTGCGGTAGATTTTCATAGCCGTCGCAGAAAGACAGACACACGCACAGACAAACATCTGTCTTTTATTAGTACAGACTGTTGGTTCAGACAAGTAGCCGCTATTTTTAAATTTAAAGAATAGAACAACTTTTGAAATAAAAAGCTCAAAAACGATGTATAGAGCTTTAAGTCAATTTCTTTTTAGTTGTTTTATTATTAAACGCTGTAACATAAATTGATAACAGTAAATGTAAAAACATGTACTATTATTACTGCAGGCTGAATATAACAATAGAAATCTAAAGACAATAATAGTAAGTGTCCTATTTTTAAGACAACAGACCAAAAGAGTTAAACGATTTTCATCATTTTGAAGAACATTTTTTATTGTTTAAAGCAAAATTTACAGTAGAAATATCATATCTTTTTATGCTTTTTCTTAAAATCCTTTTTTTTCTCATAAAGAAAAATTTAAAAATGTAGCAACAAAGACACAATTATGTTAAAAAAGAAACTTTGACTGAAATAAAAAAGCTTCGAAATCCTTCCAGAGATTAAGAAAGCGTACAAAGCAACAGGGCATGTAATTTTCATGAATGTTTGAAACTCTATAATTTTTTTCATCTGTTTTACTTTGAATAATACAAATTAATAATGCATATGCACTGTTGTTTTCAGCATGAAATTCGTCTGCAAGTATGGGAACGTTAACAGGAGAAACTTGATAGTGGTTTAAGTTTTTAAATAAATTTTATCTTAGAGTATGTATGTAAATATTCTTTCATGTATAAACACATAATTTTGTTTTTTTAATTAAGGTCTAAAATAATTTTTTCTCTAAGCTTTGTTTTGATGCGAAAATAATATTTTAGTATGTCTAAAAATTCCATCATTTTAGTGAAAAAATAAATTGCTACCCCTCCGCCCCCTTCGATTAAAAAATATTCTATGTATGTTTCTAAAATATTTGCATGAGGCAAGTTTTAATTGGAGCACAAACTAGAGAAAATCCCATCTGCGGAATTTTATGGGAATCATTTTCTTTATGGAGCAAAACAACTTAACTTTTTTATCTTAACAATATTTATACTTTTGAAAGTCTTTATAAACTAAAGTAAGCTGTTCATTTTAATGACATTTATTTTTTAAACTATAGTAAAATGTACGCTGGAAAAATCTTTCAAATTTGTTTGATAAAAACTATTTAGGCGAAATTTTGAATAAGTGTGAGGCTGAAATATTTGAGTTACATGGTTAAAAGAGTTATTAAAAAAAATAGAACGCAGTGAATTTGTAAGATTTGCTTTTACGTTTGTTAATAACTCTGTTTGCTAATAACTTTGCAACTCTGCTCCACTTGATAAAAAGTGCGTTTCATTACTTGCTTCCGAAACTACAGTTGTATTATTTAAAACTTTTATGAAACGGATATTATTTTTAGTATGGCATTCATATCCATCCAACATACCCATCGGGCATATATTCCGTAATGCTGCGTTTACATTATAGGATAACCGTCTTCCCAGATTTACGAAATCTGCGAGGCACAGGTTTCCCAACCAATCAGTTTGCTCATTCGTTGTTTACGTTGCAGCTGATTGGTTGGGTCTTATGATTTAACGCTTGGAACGCCTACGCCTAGTACGATAACTCTATAATGGTAATGGTCCTTTATGTTGTGTTTACATTATAGCGTACCCGCCTTCCTTGGTCTACTAAGTCTGTAAGGTTGTTTACGCGACGCTAATGGGTTGGGTCTTATGATTTAACGCCTGAAATGCCAACGCCTAGAACCATAACGCCATAATTTAAATGGGCCTTTATAGACCTTTATGAAGTCTTCCAGTTGATGTCAAGTAGAGTGCCTTAATATATTACAGTAGCAATACATACAGTTTTTCAAATGGTGGTCTCTTTTGTACTGTTGGCCTTAACACCCAGAAACAAAACCTTCAATGTCACTGTTTACTGAAACAGCTGAGACGTGCCTTTCAAAACAAGAAAGGCTGTTTGCTTAGTGATGGTGCCATGTAGTTGACGACAATGCCAGGCCACATGCCGCTCGTGTGACTCAAGATCTCACCGAGTCCTTCGGTTGGAAACAAATGAATCATTCGCCGTATAACTCTGACCTAGCGCCAAATAACTTTCACCTATTCTTGCACTTGAAGCTATTGAGTGTCCAGCGTTTTGATGACGATGAAGAAATGAAAGGAGCCGTAACATCTTGACAAGCCAAACAGACGTCCATTTCTATAATATTGGCATACCAAATCTTGTATCTTGATACGATAAATACCTTAATGTGCTGGGTGCTTATGTTGAAAAATAGTGTAATATTTGTAAATTGTTATTAAACATGTATCTTTGGACACAGATAAAAAAAAAAAAATATGATTTTCATCACCAAATGTAACCCTGTTGGCGGATAAATAGAGGAATGTCACCAACACTGCTGCGCACGATATCAGTAAGGATTGAAGATAAACACACATAGTAACAGACTGCCGTTTTTGATCTATGCATTTTTAGCAAGAATTATTGGGTTATTTAAGCTTGTTTTAAAATAGGGTAATTTGTGCATTTTTCGGTTAGTTTAATTTCAGCTAGATTTGATATCAACGTCTTTTTCACTGTGAATTTATTTATATTTATCAATTTCGCTTTTCTTTTCATTTTATTTGTAATTTTATTCATATACTAAGGATTTTTGCGAATTGTAAGATTCAAACGACTTTTTAAAATTTTTGCTCTTTTATTTAAAAAAGACTTTAAATTTGGGAGGGTTTTTTTTGTAATGGAGAAAATGTCATAAACTAATCCATTCAACGTAGTTTAGATGATTTATGAAGAATTTGTTGCGAATAAATGAACGAACTAATCCAACACACACACATTTCCTTAACATATTAATATGGGGAAATATTCGTGGTTTAAATGCTCATATACAAATGCATATCTTGGGAATTTCGAAAATCCTAACAATTTCCCATTTACAGACAATAACATACTGAATTGCTCTCTACCGAACTGTTACGGATTGAAATTTACAAAATAACGTTTGTGAAAATTTTGTTTCTGATTTGAGGGATTTTTTAGAAATTTAACAAATTTAACATTTGTTCCATAATTCATAGGCTTTGCATCTGTGACTAATAGACTGGGTGAAAAATGCAAAAACAAATCATTTCATAGAGGTCATGGATGAAATTCTTGCATTAAATAGAACTCGATTAGCATATTACAATAGAATTGATCTGCCACGTCATATCTTGGTGGAAATCACGGTCAAACAAATCTTTAGGTCCCCGATCATCCCATCGAGTTTACGGATAAACTTACAAGGAGAGGACACGAGGTTGGGGACACAGAATCCTGCGACCCTTTGCACAATGATAGAGTACAGCTAGTAGATAAACATATCACAAGGATAAAGCGCAATATGCAAGGGGGTCTTAAAAAACAAGCCACAAAGCTCCAATTTTGATGCTTTAGTACATAATCGGATACATTTCTGAGCAGTCGAATGGTACAGTTGGCAAAGCGCCAGACTTCTAAATTTTCACCATATTCAGGTAGATAGAATATGGACGTCCATTCGTTCTCTGATTCGTTGTTGGGACCTAGCTGGTTAGCATTGTTCTGATTACCTCTTCAGATTCAAATATCTAGAACACACTGACTTTTAAAGTTTTGGAAGCGGTGATGGATCGATTTTTGATGCACACAATTTAATTATAGCGCAGTTTGTTGATGTTTCTAGATAATTAAAAAAATAAGTACACAAATAATTTACGCACATTTATCAACAATTTTTTACAATTTATAGAAACAAAATAAAGCAAAAATACGTTTTTTACAACATAATGAGTAATTTGCTGAATATTATAACATTTCCTCATCGTTACGATAAAATTATTATCTCTAAAAATATTAATTAAAAAAATAAGGTTTAGCAATCGCAAAAATACATGAAAATCATTAAAACCGCGATAATTAACTTCCATGAATGAGTGCTTCGCGCTCATGAAAGAAAGATCACTGGATGCAGCAACCTCACTGTGTAGCAATCTAAGGAAAAGAATGGAATTCGTAAAAGCCTCGCATATATCAGCGCTTTGCGCCCATGAAAACAACAATAATAACAAAGATCACTGGTCGTGCAGAAATTTCAAAGATGCAAAAAAATTTGTAAAGCCGCGATCATTAACGCATGCATGAGCGTTTCGTGCCCATGAAAACATAAAAAAATAATTCGCTTATCGTTGCATCACGACATCGTTGCACGCTTCAAAATACATACTCGTCGAATTGAGAACCTCTTCCCTTTTTTTGAAGTCGGTTAAAAATAGTACAAATGTGTCGTTTATAAACGTTACAACAATCAATAATACTTTAATTATATTCAAAATAACTATAAAATACACACAAGTGACCCCTTTGTCATTATTCATAACAATTTCTTTCCAATTTAAGCTCATATAAAAAAATAAAAAAGCAAAACTTAGTAATTTGGAATGCTTGGTTGACATTTAGAAAATCAGAAACATAAAGGTCTACATTTATTATTACAAAAAAAAAAAAAAAAAAAAATGTTGCATCCAAATGTTTGACTAAAAGCTTTGAGTTTTGGAAATATTGAAAAGAAAAAATGAAAAAAAAATGCTTAATTTAAAATAATTTTTACAATACTAAAACTTATTATGCCTCAATTAGAATATTAAAAAACTATGATCCCTTGTCTTCTTCACTATTTAAACAAATATATATCATGTACTTCCCTAAATAAAGATATTTACTTTTGAAAGCCGAAAGGGGACGGCAAAATGATTTAAAGTCCACCATGCCTTGAACACAATGCTCTGCTTTCGACTAATAGAAAAGACCAATGCCTGTTTGTGGGAGAAAAAAATTATCTCACCTAAATCCTCAATGATTCATCTCTATCATGTATCCAGTTTTCGTTCAATTGTTGTAATACAGTAAAACCTCGTTACAACAATATTTTAGGGACCAAATAAATATATTGTTGTAGAGGGGTTTATTGCTCTATCGAGGGCCTACATATTTTGGGCATTTAATAAGGTTTTTTATTAATTTTGAGGTATATACCACTATAAAAATTTATATTTAGAAGAAATTAATTATCAGAGTGTTAATAGTAGTGGTTAAACACTACAAAAAATTTAAATAAATTCAGAAAAACATTACAGAGATATTCACATACCTGAAAACCATTGTTATTGAAAATAATCCAAAATTTTAGTTTGTTTATTCATTTTTTTAACAGTTAAGTCAATCAACAAGGTATGCATCGAGTCTAGTGCACGAAAGTGATCTTCATTTGTCGACGAAAGGCTTGAAAAAAATGTCCGCAAAGACTTCACAGATTGAAGAGCTTCCTGGGATAAAAATAAGGATTTTGATGGACCTGTATCGTCCTCCTCCTCTCCATCATTATTTTTTATCTCATCAGTAATTTCAGAGCGAATATCTTCATCAGTAACTCCTGCAAAAAACCATAAGGTCGTCATCTGCTGTTAAATAGTCTTCCACGCTAATTCCAGACTTTTTGCCGCTTCTTTTATCAAGGTGGGATAAAGATTTTTGGAGGTTCAAAACACATTCTTGATCATCTGAAAGATCACTGTCTATAGAATTGTCATCACAATCAGATTTCTTATCTTCCATGACAGACAGACCGGCCTTTTTCCAACAATTGTGAATAGTTTTTTCTGTTACTTCCCACCAACGACCAGCAATATTGTCGCACGCTTCTTTCACATTTACAGCTTTAAAAGGATCTTCTACTTTATTTTTAGTATTTACAAGTATCGAATCTTCCAACCGTTTTCTTTAATATCCTTTAAAATACTTAATTATACCCATATCTAGAGGCTGCAAAATGGAAGTACAGTTGGCAGGAAAAAAAAAAAAAACAATTTCGGCATTCTCTCATTTTGGAAATGAGGCATGAGCACCGCAGTTATCTATCAACAAAACAATTTTTTTCTTCCTGTTTTTCATTTCTTTCTTCCTGTTTTTCATTTCTTTATCTAACTTTTGCAACCATTCAGAAAAAAAATTTAGAATTCATCAAAACCTTTTTATTGGCTTTATATTCCACGGGAAGACTTTTCACGTTCTTAAAGCATCTTGGCTTCAATGAATGACCGATAACGAGAGGTTGGATTTTATGTGTGCCTGTGAGTCAACTTTGTCACATATTTATTCGTTGAAACATTGAAAACGAAATCCAAAGGAGCTGACAAACATTCCGGTTTATACAGGTTTCTGTATTAGACTATACCTCACGAATGGCAATAGCCACGGCTTTGCGGGGAAAAACCCTCCGCAAAAGACTGTTTATTGGACGAAGAGGGAGGAGTGATAAAATATTCTCCACGCAAATTGGTGTTTTTCTTCTGTTTACCTTAGGCTGACGTCACATGGATAAGGTCCATTGTTGGTATTTTTTCTGTTAGGAACATGTAACTTTTCATTAGAGACGGAATTCCGTTATAGGAAGATTTCATTTTCACCGACTTTAGTTGTAATAATTACAAATGGGACGTTTAAAGTCATAGTGATATGAATCACATTGTCTTAAGAGACTACACTAGTCGCGTGAAAAAACGCGAAAGCTAATTTTAAAGCTATGAGAGCATTCTTTTCAGAATTCTTGCTTGCATTTTAATATTTTTAAATGATTTTTTCTGTTTGAGATAGCGGACGTTCATCTCTAACCAAGTTATTGTTTACTTTTTTGATGGTTCTTGGTTGTAGCTTTTTCTTTTATAAAGTTACTTTCACTTTTGGAACCGGTTTCGAAAGTGAAAGTAGCCTCATTAAAAAAAAAACTGCAACCAAAATCAAAAACGTGCAAACGAACAACGTTAAAAATCAACCTGAGCTATCCTAAGGAAAAGATCATTAAATATTAAAATGCAAGCGAGGAATTTGAAAAAAAGTTTCCACAAATTTAAAATTAGCTTGGAATTTGTTTTTGGCACCATTATTAAATAAATGTAATTTTTGTCTTTTTTAATTAGAATATTTTTTTTCGTATTTCACAAGTAAAGTGAACTGTTTCAAAAAAGCGGTGCCGCCAAAAATAATTTGTGTAAGCGATACCGTCTTCAAAGGAACTCAAAAACCAATCTGCAATTGGCGCCCTGTTCGTTCTCCGTTCTAGCGCCCGGACACATGCCCCCTCAGCCCCCCTCTAATTTCGGCCCTGGCTTTAGGTAGTCTCCACCTGTTTTGAAATCTGCACAATAGTGATTCTTGCATTAAAGGGATAAGTTTAAAATCAACAGTGAGCCTTCTGTTTTTAAAACAGTCGAAAAAAATGGCAAAAGATAAGATTTTTTTTCAACATTTGAAAATCAAAATTTCGTTATAAAGGGAGAAAATAGCGGTGAAATTTGAAAAAAAAATCGTTTTACAGAGGTTTATTGCTCTAGAGAATATCGCAATATTGAGGGAAGGTTTACATTAATTTATATGCAAATTCGTCGGGACCACGAAATATTATCGCAGTAGAGGGAGTTATTGTTGTATCGGATATCGTTGTAGCGAGAGTTTACTGTGTACGAAATCGACTTTTGGCCAGCCAGATCCGAGAAATACCTCACAGTACGGCAGAGAGTCAGACAAACAGATTGAAGGACGAACCGAGCAGATAAATATTTTCTACTATGATAGAACATTTTAATAAATACAGGGTGTTTAAAAAAGAATCATCCGATTTAAAAAAAACATAATTATTCAGCTTTTAATCCGTTGTGATCGAAAGTTGTATAGGTAGAAAAAGGAAAATCTCGAATCTCAGGCAGTCACCGATAGGTTGCGCTAACAGTCTCCCTTCACTATAATATTGAGAGGAGTGAAAAGTTCACTCTTTGAAAGAGTGACAGGTATTTTCCCTCTTTTTGGAGTGAATTCCACGCCCTGCAAACGAGAGAAATATTTCACCCCATTGTTGAGAGTGAAATACCTCACTCCGTTGTCGAGAGTGAAACATCTCACTTCACTGACGAGAGTGAAAACATGGCATTATGCACTTTAAAAAAATTCCGTTCAACTTTGAACCAATATATGGAGTAAAATAATGAAATGCACCAAAATCATCACCATTTCTTAATTTTCAAAAGCTCCATTTCATAATGTAATCTAGGAAATTACGCTGATTTGGTACTAAAACGCACCCCTTTTCAGGAGTTAATAGTCACTCCTCTGAAAGAGTGACTAGTCACTCCTGCTTAGAGTGAATATTCACTCTAAGAAGGAGTGAGTATTGTATGTATTGGTATAACTCATCAGCCAATCAGAACGGCAAGTCTACAACGGTTTTTTTAAGATAAAAGAAAGACGCCTGCCATTTTAGGATTAAATATACGGATATTACTAAAGTGATTATTTATGGAACGTAAAGTTAAGTCTTATTTAATTTTAATCTTTTATTCCTGTAAGATTTTATATGTTATGATTATGAGTTAAATGGTTTTATGTTATATAACAAAAAGATTGATCTAGAATTGTGCTCCTGATTTCAGAAGCGAGTTTGACAAATCACAACATACAAAAAAAAAAAAAAAAAAAACTTAAACATTCTTCAAATTTAGATCAAGCTTACAACGTATTAAAAAAAGATGTCAGGTGATTAGCATTGTTTTTTAAGTGGAAAATTAAAAATATTTTAGAAGAATAGGACTCTGCAAGATTAGATTTAAATTGAATAGCAATGAATACTGAGATCTAAATGTTTAAAATTTGAACTACTCATTTAAAAAAGAACGTAATTTACGTACATCACGGAAATTATTAAAATACTTAATACAACTTAATGGGTATCTAAAAATAAAAAAATATAATTAACTGACTAGGATTTCGGTTAATTACTTGCCCTTATGGGCATTTTAAAACTATCATATACTTATAAGGCATGCAATGAAAGCAAACACAAGGGATAAGATTGGAATAAAATATTTTAGTTTATTTCTGTCCGTAATCTAATTTAATTCATATGTAACTTTAATTGAGTTTTTCATTAAATTTCAATCAGTGTTGCAAACTATGAATTAAATAAATGTTGTCAATAAAGTATTTTATTCCAATCTTTACCACGTTTGTATCTATTTTCATTGCATGCTCTAAAAGATGTGATTCTTTTAAAATGCCGATAAAAGCAACCTGAATAAAATTGGTCTGTCTGACGAAAGGGCCCGGAGTCCAGTTGGTAGGTCAAAACATTCGAAAAGTATTCATTTTTAGCTTTAATTTGACACCAACTTTAGCCCTAAACTCTATGAGGTGATTGGGTACTTAAAAATTAACCACTATGATTGTTCTGACTGGTGTTTTAACTAAGATATGACGTGATAGATCAGCTTCATTGTACTATCCTGATGAAGTTCTGTTTAATTCAGAAATTTAGTACGTTAACACAATAAGGTGATTGCGGACATAAAAATCAACCACTAAAGTTTGGTCTGCCCGCGGTTTCCACAGAGATATGACGTGACAGACCATTTTAATACGCTAATCGTTCCATTGTAATACGCTAACCGAGTTCTTTAAATACAAGGATTTCATCCGTGTGGTGATGATTTCTGCAGTCGCCGCCCGCTCTGTAATCCTGGTTGTCATTTACAATTGCCATTATTGGCGTGATTGTGGCTCAAAAAAATTACACTGCTCAAAAAAATTAGGGGAGCAAGCAAAAAAATGAAGAGAACAGTGCAAGACAGTCATGTATGGGCATGGGCATAAAATGGATAGACACGTGTATCAATGCGCAATACAGAAAAAAAGACGCAAAAAAAAATTGTAAAGAAGCTTTTATTCTTTGAAAAGATGGTTTAGGGCAACAATTTGGTTTCATGTAAATGATAAAAAAAAATATTGTTTAGAAATGATGCAAGATTTTTAATACTGCGTGTGGTCTCCTCGAACACATAAGACTGCTGCACACCTGTTTTCCATGGATGCGATGAGGTTATCGATAAGACTTTGGGGAATACTGTTCCACTGTTCAAGAATTGCAATCTCCAAGTCCCGGACAGTAAGAGGAGGTCTCGGTCTCGCAGAAATGCGTCGTCTGAGTATGCCCCAAACATGCTCGATCGGATTTAGGACAGGAGAGCATGCTGGTTCTTCCATACGCTGTATTGTTTCAGGTTTCAAGCATGTTTTCCACAAGACGAACTGTATAAAGTCTGTCATTATCATGCATGGAAAATGAGAAATCACTAATTACTGTAACATAAAATGCGACTTGAGGACTCAGTATTTTGTCTGTATTACTTCGGACCGTCAAAGTGCCATTCCGAATGATATGCAGGCCCGCACGTCCACCTATGCTGATTCCAGCCAATAGCCTCGTCTGTAATGTGATCTTTCACGAACGAATGTGGGATTATTTTGAGTGCCTCTTTCTTTCCATGCCAAAACACATCAGATGTCACATCCAGACTGAATCGGGACTCGTCTGTAAACAGAATTTGACTCCAACAACGTTGCCTCCAAACTCGATGTTCAGTTCCCCACCTTCTTTGGGCCGCACAGTGGCTTGAGGTCAACGGAATACAGACCATTGGCTTAAGTGCATAGAGACCACCCTGATGAAGCCTATTTCGGACTGCTTGGCTGGACACCCTTCGTCCTGTGGCCAATAACAACTGTATTTGCAGCTGAGTAGCATTGTTCATTCCGTCTCGACGAGCTGTTAACAGGATATATCGGCCATCAGTTTCTGTGCTAGCACATTTTCGACCTTGCACTTGTGGATGACTACCATTCCATGTGTGTTGGAATCGATTCCACAGTCTTTCATGGACACTTCTTGCGACTCTAACAGCGTCCACTACACTTCGTTGTGTTTCCCCAAATTCAACTGTCCCGATAACACGCCAAGCCATGGATTGCGGTAAATCATGTTGTTGTGACATTTTCAAGCCACCTTTTCTCAAAACACAAGCTGGGCAATTGAATTTTACAACTGAGGCAGTGAAACAGACGTTTCTGCAAAATCCCGATTTCTGCACTTATCTCCTTTTTCTAGTTTTTCCCGTCATAAACTTTAATTTACATGTGAAGTTTTCTTTATCTGTTTTCTACAGCACTTTAAATTATGAATGTTTTATTTTACGTTACTTATCGCTGTAAATATTTGCGTAATTTCGTTAAAACCATGTGCTCCCCTAATTGTTTTGAGCAGTGTACTTATAAGGGATTGTTATACGACCACATTGTAGCCGACGAAACACTTCTTTTATGGAGCTGTTACGGCCACTTTTAGTAGTCCTCTATCAAACACTTTTAGCCAAGCGTAGCGTAGCCATCAGTGACCCACTAGCTGCGTGTCTGTTGGTTCGTATTATGTCTCGATCGACTTTAAACAAAAACTAATTCGTTTTCTTGCTTGGAAACGTTTTTCGCTTGTTCTAACAAACTTCATTTTTAAAGTTTTCAGTTTAGAAATAAGCATACTATATACAAGGTGTCCCATCAAGACCGCCCAAACTCTACACAACGAGATTCCGCTCAAGGAGTACATAAAAAATCCCAGATAACTATAACTCTACAACCCATAGTTTTCCAGAAAAAAGAGAAAGAAAAGTATAACGCTTTATTCCGTGCAAGGAAAATAAGACTTTATTGGAAAAATGAACATCACTATTACCATTACATTGACCGAAGATAAAGTACATGTCGCAATATTCACGAACGGAATACACTACACCATGCGAAGATTATCAGTAGCTACTAGTTGCAGCCATTTAAATACGATTAAAACGATGGCTTGACATCATTCCTCGACACGCGCATGCATGCCTCGATATGCGGGGTGGATATTTTGCTTAGCTTCGTCTGCAAACATATGCAAATACTGATGTTCATGTTACCAATAAAGTTTATTTTCTTGCACCGGATATGACGTCATACTTTTCTTTCATATTTTTTTAGAAAAGTATGGGTCGTAGAGATCTTGGCATTTTTTATTTACTCCAAGCGAAGAATTTGGCTGTGCAGAGTTTGGGCGGTCTTCATGGAACACCCTGTATAGATTTACGTATGTTTTATTTCTGATGCCAACATCCCGTTTTCTATGCACATATACACTGCACAAAGATCAATGCGTCATCATACGAAAGGCTTTTGACATGGTACGTTCACATTTCGTTAAAACACTTTAATTGATTAAAAATTGCCGTTAATTACTGAAAAAACGTAATCTCAAAAATTGCAGTGCGAAATCTTCTTACGGGTACATTGGTATTATTTGTAAAATGATACAACTTCTGAATTTTCAGATATTAATGCGAGCGAATAATAAAAAAAATACGTTCCTATCTATCATAAAAAAATCACACTTATCTTTATAATCAGCCAATCTGGAATGCTTTTATGATTTTACATGCCTGGCGTTGCAAAACACTATTTCCTATGATTCTTTCAACCAAAAACAGAAACAAATATGTATATAAATAACCGTATCTGAATATTTATATATTTAGTCTAAAAAATTAACAATTTTCTAATGCGATTTATTTAAAAAACAATACATCAAATTTAAAACTGTTTTTGCCTTTCTTTATCGTCTTTTTTTTGAGAATAAGTGTGCATGTGCAATATAATGAAGATGAATTACAAATGTCTACTATCATATTAATGAACAACAACAACAAAAAACAGAATTTTTTTGTTCTATTCTGAGTAAAATCCTGAGAAACAACGAAGCATTAATAAAAGAAAATGTATTCCCGACCGAAGACTTCGGAAAAAATAAATAAACGTAGGCGTCAATGGATTAACAGTTAAAAATGCCCGCTAAAAATGCCCGCTAAAAATGCCCGCTAAAAATGCAAGATTTTTTTTCTCTCTTATACAGATATAGAATCCAAGTACAGCGTTGATCATTTTGTATCACTTTTACTGCATTCCGTGACTGACGTTAGCGGAACGACGGATACGAGATCCCTACATTATCATGAAGATCTAGCATGATGTCATAAAATTTCGGATCAAATCGGATGATTCTTTTTGAAACGCCCTGTATATCAGAAGGTGTTAAAAGTGAGCTATATGCTTCAAATGCATCTGATAGCTGTCAAAGTGAGATCCGTCAAACCTGAATAAAATTGGTCTGTCTGACGAAAGGGCCCGGAGTCGAGTTGATTGGTCAAAACATTCGAAAAGTACTCATTTATAGCTTTAATTTGACACCAACTTTAGCCCTAAACTCTATGAGGTGATTGGGTACTTACAAATTAACCACTAAGATTGTTCTGACTGGTGTTTTAACTAAGATATAACGTTGCAGATCAGTTTCATTGTACGATACTGATGAAGTTCTATTTAATTCAGAAATTTAGTACGTTAACACAATAAGGTGATTGCGGACATAAAAATCAACCACTAAAGTTTGGTTTGCCCGCGGTTTCCACAGACATATGACGTGACAGACCATTTCAATACACTAATCGTTCCATTGTAATACGCTAACCGAGTTCTTTAAATACAGGGATTTCATCCGTGAACTGGATGTGGTGATGATTTCTGCAGTCGCCGCCCGCTCTGTAACCCTGGTTGTCATTTAGAATTGCCGTTAGTGGCGTGATTGTGGGCAACTTTATGTATTTATAAGTCAAGTCAAGTCAACACTGAGCTTATGGAGCGCCTACTGGAAGTAAATACTTTCCGCTAAATCTCCAACGAACTTGAAAAGCAACTAAAGATGGATTTCGAAGAATGGAGTGTTGGTGGAAGTGCATGTTGGGGACTGTTTTCCCATTGGTCAGAGCCGTTAAGCCCCTCCCTCTGGGACGACAGTCCATGCGTGCAGTGTTGAGCGACCTTAGTCTTCTTCCCCCGCCAGGTCCCGCGAACAGCTGAGTGCCGATGGCGATACTTGGAGTATTTCATCCAGGCCCTGACAAGGGCCGATCCACATTGCAGAACACCCAACCGTGACCGGATCCCCGGGGAGCCAAGACGTATGTCCAGACGTTCAAGGGATATTAAGGAAAAGTTCAGGCAAGTTGGTACCAGGCAACCCTTACAAAAAAAGGCCCAATTTCAGTTCCAAGCATTTTTTTTACATTACATTAAAACATTATTTTACGATGACAATTAAATTACACTATGCTAACAATTTACGAAAAGGATTTAGGTTATATACAAGTTTACAATTAAATATTTACAGTTATTATTTTTTTTCCCTCATTTTTCTGATTTTCTTTCATCTGAATTTTTGAAACGCCGTCCATGAAGGCTAAAGTTTTATATGCTACATCTTCATGTTCAATTATGTATTTATAAGGGATTGTTATACGATCACATTGTAGCCGGCGTAACACTTCTTTTATGGAACTGTTACGGCCACTTTTAGAAGGGCTCTATCAAACACTTCTAGCCAAGCATAGCGTAGCCATCAGTGACCCGCTAGCTGTGTGTCTGTTGGTTCGTATTATGTCTCGATCGACTTTAAACAAAAACCAATTCGTTTTCTTGCTTAGAAACGTTTTTCGCCTGTTTTAAAAAACTTCATTTTTAAAGTTTTCAGTTTAGAAATAAGTATACTATATACGAAGTGTCCCGCTCAAACTCTACACAGCGAGATTCCGCTCTAGGAGTACATAAAAAATTCCCAGATAACTATAACTCTACGACTCACAGTTTTCCAGAAAAAAGAAAAAGAAAAATATAACGTCTTATTCCGTGCAAGGAAAATAAGGCTTTATTGGAAACATGAACATCAGTATTACCATTACATTGACCGGAGATAAAGTATATACTCACGAATGGAATACATTATATCACCATGTGAAGATTATCAGTAGCTACTCGTTGCAGCCATTTCAATGAGATTCAAACGATGGCTTGACATCATTCCACGACACGCGCATGCATGCCTCGATATGCGGGGTGGATATTTTGTTTATCTTCGTCTGCAAAAATATGCAAATTCTGATGTTCATGTCACCAGTAAAGTTTATTTTCTTGCACCGGATAAGACGTCATACTTTTCTTTTGTATTTTTCTAGAAAACTATGGGTCGTAGTGGTATATTTCTTTGGGCCTCCAAGCGAGGAATTTGGTTGTGGAGAGTTTGGGCGGTCTTGATGGGACAACCTGTATAGATTTACGTATGTATTATTTCTGATGCGCACATCCCGTTTCCTGTGCACAGACAAAATGCACAAAGATCAATGAGGTATCATACGAAAAACTTTTGACATGGTACATTCGTATTTCGTTAAAATACGTTGTTTGATTAAAAATGGCCGTTAATTACTGAAAAAACGTAATCTCAAAAATTGCAGTGCGAAAACTTCGTACGGGTTCATTGGTATTATTTGTAAAATGATAAACTTCTGAATTTTGAGATATTAATGCGAGCGAATAATAAAAAAATACGTTCCTACCTATCATGAAAAATCACACTTATCTTTGTAATCAGGAAATCTGGAATGATTTTATGATTTTACATGTCTGGCGTTGCAAAACACTATTTCCCATGATTCTTTCAAGCAAAAAACAGAAACAAATATGTATATAAATAACCGTATCTGAATATTTATATATTTAGTCTAAAAAATTAACAATTTTCTAATGCGATTTATTTAAAAAACAATATATCAAATTTAAAACTGTTTTACGCCTTTCTGTGTCGTCGTTTTTTGCGAATAAATGTGCATGTGCAATATAATGAAGGTCAATTAGAAATGTCTACTATCATATTAATGAACAACAACAACAAAAAACAGAATTTTTTTGTTCTATCCTGAGTAAAATTCTGAGAAACAACGAAGCATTAATAGAAGAAAATGCATTCCCGACCGAAGACTTCGAAAAAAAAGAATAAACGTAGGCTTCAATGGATTAACAGCTAAAAATGCTCGCTAAAAATGCAAGATTTTTTTTCTCTTATACAGATTTAGAAACCAAGTACAGCGTTGATCATTTTGTATCACTTTTACTGCATTCCGTGACTCACGTTAGAGGAGCCACAGACACGAGATCCCTACATTATCATGGAGATTTAGCATGATGTCATAAAACTTCAGCTATGCGACTTTACGAATGCTTTCTGGTATTTTAAGGAAAAGTGTTTAGTTTTTTTAAAGCTATAAAAGTGGACTTAAATGATTTGCAAACTGAATAAAACACGACTTGTAAAATTCTTTGTTTATTTTTGAATTTATGGTTCTTCGAAAACACGTTGGCTTCCGCTACGTATTTATTATAGAGTGTATTTCTTATACTACCTTAAAAATGCTTTCAATACAGGGTGTTACACTACCAGACCGACAAACTTGCAGGAATTATAGGGGGCACAAAGACGACTCGGAATCACATAGCAATGCAGGGTCGAAAATGCCGTAGTTGCGAGTTATGGTTCAAAGAAGCAGAGAAAAAGAACGGAAACAGCAACACATTAATGGGAAGGGAAACATTCTGTTGAAAGGTTGTACTACAGAAGGTGTTCAAAATTACGACCACAAGTCAGGCAGGCTAGCCAGTGACGCCGCATGGAATTCCTTACGTTCTGGAAGATTCCTGGCCCGTCGCGTATTCTCCCGGCAACTACAGAGTCTGTTTTACTTTTGTTTTTACTCAGAGTGACTTCGGTTATTTAAAATTTTTTACACTGAAATGTTGGGAACATAATGTAATATAAACAGATGGTATAGTTTGAATAATTCCAAAAAGGAATTGTCTTATTAAAACATACTATTGATAATCAAATTATCCCTCGATACACAAAAATACCCTATTCACCCTAGACTTTTCTCATATTAAAAATTAGATGAATAGCTAAAATTATATTGTAGACTACCAAATATTCCATCAGTGTATATTTTTCCCGTTATAGAAATGGAATTTTTAACACTCGAACGAAAATATCCAACAATAATATATGAGCAGTAAAACTACTTGGTATTTAAGGCTTCTTTTATAATAAATACTTACTACTTCCAAACGAAAATGCATTGGATTGTTTTTCTTCCACAGTTAGAGCAAAGGTTTCAAACTTTGTTCCGCACGTGCCTTATTTATTCCACCTTTTCTTTGTACTTATCTTTGTTCATGTGAAATTCATCCAAATCGATAGATTTAAAGCGAAGTTTTTATCACTAGAGTTTTACTCTTGAATTATTCAAGTCTATAAATGTGACAGATTTCGATAACTGGATTGCTCTAAACTGTGTTGTAATATGTGATGGGTTTGTTTCATTTGAGAACACTCGTTGAGTATGCCAGTATAAATCTCAAAACATCAGAGTGCAATTTTTTTTCATCGAGTGCTCTAATACAAATATTTCGTTTGTGGTGCTTGTTCAAAATTATTTTTCAAACTAAATTTAATTAAAATGGAGAACTATATTTTTTTATTCGGCATTCTGTAAGATAAAGAATTTTAAAAAAAAACATGGATTTTTGTGGCTTAGTGTTTTTGAAGTGATGCCAATGACACACTCGCAAACCTTCTGTATTCTTTTAAATCTAACAAACATACCGTGAACCGGAAAATTTATTTAATTAAATGCGCCTTGTTTGTAATGTGGTGGTCATTTGAAATTTACTGGATGCCATTTAATAAATAAAATTTCTAATTGAATAGGAATCTCCCTCTAAAATCAGGAGATTTGTCAAGTATGCGGTGACGTATATATAAAAAAATTAGTTTTGTTTAAATATTTTTTCTTCAAAGACATCTGAACTGAGTAATTTGCTATCCCGTCTAAGATTAATGGATTTTCTCATTGTCTTTAACACTCAACTACTGTGACAGAAATTGTCGCATAGCGACCGTGAGCGGTCTCTGAGACCGCTTGATCGAAAGGTGAATAAACGGTTCAATTATCTCATATGATACTGTTTCTCTACTAAATTTTACATTACAGGTCTATTAAAATTAAAACTTACATATTCAAAAATCTGGCGATAGTACAGGGTTATTACAAATTAATCATCGGGTTTTGATACGTTACTACGTGCGAACTAGGAATCGTATATGTTTCCATGGCAGCTCAAATGAGAGGGAGTTGACTACAGTTTCGCGCTGTGTATGTGTCATGCGCGTGTGGTTGTCATGGTTGCTGCGCGAACATCATATTCAAAATGGCGACTGGACATCAGAAATTTTCCACACAGTTGGCTGTAGAATGGAAAGTTCGCGGCTAGCGCGATTTGTTGATTTCTTGGGACTACGGATGAAATTCTCTCTAACTCGGTTCACTGTTTCTTCAGTAACACTTGGTCGGGCGGAACTTTTGCCTTTACATAAACAACCGGTTTCTTTGAACTGTCGATACCAGCGCAGAATGCTTTGTTGGGATGGTGGTTTACATTTGTATGCCTTCCGGAATGCTCTCTGATCGGTTATAAGCGATTCACACTTTGAAAATTCTAGTACACAAAACGCTTTCTGCTGTCCAGTAGCCATTCTGAATATGACGTTCGAGCAGCAACCATGGCAACCAAACGCGCATGACACATACGCAGCGCGAAACTGTAGTTAACGCCCTCTCGTTTGAGTTGTCATGGAAACTATACGTTTCCTAGTTCGCACGTAGTAACGTATCAAAACTGGATGATTCATTTGTAAAAAACCTGTACTAGGGCTCCAAACGAAACAAATTTGTACTTGTATCTATAGTTAAACTGAAAACTACAAGTTAAACTATAAAAATTGTTACAAGAAGCGGTCTGTGACACCTGTAACAGAAGTTAAAGGTTAACTCTTGCACAGTACTAATGGAAGGTATCTTTTTGCATATCCGTTCGATCAGGGGTTCTAACCCATGAATCACAACACAAATACTTGATCAGGATTATCAATTTGCAGCACTCAGTACATAAACTAGAATGAGTGAGCTTTATCTTCAACAGGCGGAAGTTGGTAAGCTACATACGAGTACTCCAACAGGAAAAGTAAAGATCTTCTTGACGGCTGTTAGTCCAACGGCTGAAAACAAACTTAATAAAGAGATGGGGAAAATAATTAAAGTAATCACTATTCATTCACTTTAATACTCTCTCACACAGTACATAAACTAGAATGAGTGAGCTTTTTCTTCAACAGGCGGAAGTTGGTAAGCTACATACGAGTACTCCAGCAGGAAAAGTAAAGATCTTCTTGACGGTTGTTAGTCCAACGGCTGAAAACAAACTTAATACAGTGATGGAGAAATAATTAAAGTAATCGCTATTCATTCACGAGAATATTCTTTCAACATCCCAGATGGTGGGAAATTAATGGTGAACAGAGGAATCCTCTGTATCATAGACAGCAACGGCAGTTTTTGAAAGCATCATTGAAGCATAAGAGGACATAATGTAGAAGAGTGCCACTAGTTCCAAGCCTGGAGAACAGCTCAAACAGGAAGAGAACATTAAAAGGAAGGCCACCAACAATAATATGAAAGTAAGGAAAGAGATGGGAACAACGCCTCGAGAACTGGGAGAGTTTGCAGGGATCTACATTATACACGAGAAAAAAGCTTGACCACACGTGAAAACAGACGATCTAACGTGGTAAAAAGCTACTGATTAAGCCAAGTGTTCAGAGGAGGGTGAATGGGGAAAGAAGTACTGACGAACAAGGAATATGTGAATGAGGCAGCAGAAAAGACTAGCAATAGAAGAAGTGTTGATTTAAGAATAAGAGAAGAAGTGTCTACGGAGTCGGATGGGGATACCCTTAAGCTCCGATCAGACCGAGTTTTGCTGCAGAAGTTCCTTTGGCCTTTTTTTATGTGATCAGTCTTCAGAGAAGAGTTTTCCACGCAAGAGACTTGCTGATATGTTTATTACCTCCCCTTTCTTTTATTGATGGCCACAGAACATTTGGAAAAGAAAGACTAGAAAAATAATTCATGACTTTTAGAAGTTGATTTTTGAAAATATGTTATGATCTCTGTATTAGGGAGATCAGTAGCAACCAAAAGAGTAGGGCTATAAATCACTTCCAAGGTATTAAGGGAAGAAGGGAAGCCATTAAGGCTGCTAGTCACTCAGCTTCCAAATTCCCCTCTCTAATGCTAAGTCTATGGACATTTGATGCATTCTTATATTAAAAATATCTCCTCGGGAAATCAATATTTTGAACTTCTTTTTTCAGTGTTCTCTTTTTAAAGGATGTAACTTTATGTCTATGTTGTCAAAATATTTCTAAAATTTGTGCTTAATTTAATATTTTATGTTTTAAAAACTGACGAACTGGGATTAAAATTTTAAAACTTCATATAAAATTAAGCGTAGATTTTAGAACTATTTTGAAAACTAAAAAAAAAAGAGACATTCTTTAAGATGAGAACACTGAAAAAAGAAGTTAAAAATATTAATTTCCCGAAGAGATATTTTGAATATAAGAATGCATCAAACGCCCATAGACTTAACATTACCGAGGGGAATTCGGAAGCTGAGTGACTAGCAGCCTTAAGTAAGCCAAATACTTAGTATCATTTGAACGTTTCAAAGATTTAGCACGGATCATTAAAAATCAGAGATTTACCAAACCAAGGAAGTACGCCAAGGAAGTACGCCAACAGTAATCCATTCAAGCTCCAGTTCAGTATTTTGTTTTTGTCTTAACCCAATTTCACGTTTTCCCGCATGTAGCATCATTTCTTTGTGGACCCTTGAATAACGTTAAATAGGGGTTTTCAATGAATTATTTATTATTACTGAACTATTTCTTTCTCAAATTTGACTTCAGAGCAAAAATTTTAGTTGCATCATTTCGAAAGATGAAGAATGGAATTATTTCTGTAGAAATATAATAAGTATTAATTTAGTAATCATAAGTAATTGGCGTATGTAACGTACTGATCGGTACGATAATATTGTCTGAAATGATTTATCATTCTAAATAAATATCAGTTGTTCTTTATTTAGTGCTTGATTACACTAAACATTGACATACACTCTCTGAAGTTTTCTATAGCGAGCAAAAGGATATTGAGAACTATGTTAATTGAATAAATGATTAGATTTAGTAAAATTGGGATTTTAGGATGAGTAAAAGCGTTTAATTTATGCAAAATTTATATTGTTTCAATTTTAAAATCATAGATGCCTAAATTAAATGTATAACTAATATATGTTTAAATTTTAATAGTGCTTGAAAAAATAAAAAGTAAATTTTTAATGAAGAAATATTTGTGTAGTATATATAAAATCGCTTAAAATGCTAAAATTCAGAATAAGAAAAATTTAACGAGAAAAAAGTAATAAATTGGTAGGATTTTCAAATCAATAAACATTATTTAATTTTTATTATTCACTTAGCTGAACTAATAACTCTATAATTAAGCATATTTAAACAAGACTACATTTGTATAAAATGACTAAATAAGGAATCTCCGCTTTTGCTTTAGCGCGACAAAACGGAAGGCAATTTTTTTTTTCTTTTTTTCAACTTCAAGATTGGTACAAGCTTGATGTCATTTTTGCTCCACTGTTCAGTTTACTCGTCCACTCCGACATAAGAAGTTTTATATCGAAATCTTTCAGATGAAACTTTTGTGTTCACCTTTGAGAGGGGTTTGATTCACAGTCTTATTGAAAGCATCCTGTTTTCTGTTTTTAAAGGTTGCGTCTTGGAAATGTAGTGGGTTTCTTCATCGACAAGACTTCCCTTCCAAGACTCCAATATAAAAACAAATAAACAAATAAAGCTTACTACAGTGCGGCGCAAAAGTTTAAGCACAACGCAAATATTTAAAAATAAAATGAAATTGTACAACGGAATGCTTTCAAATATTCACTGTAGGTAAATACTATGATCATAAATATATACCTCATGTTTGGAAAAAATTCATCGTTACGAAAATCAGAAATTACAAAAAAAAAAAAAAAACATTTTTTGTGATGTTGCATATCAAATTTTATGCAACTATCACTTTAAACATGATTGGTGAAGAATAGGTGAGACTTTTTTCATAGAGTATAAAGTGTAGCAATCGCTGTACGAGTTATCAAAATGCTGAAATCTCTGCAGTTCTCTCCTGAAGAAGTTGTGTAAGTTTGGAAGCTCAAAGTTGAAGGTAAATTCGTTTTGCAAATTTCATTTATTTTAAATCTGCTTAAAGGTGGTATTTATAATGTTTTGCAACGTGGAAAACAATTCAAAAATGCGTATTGCCCAGGAAGGCTGAGGAAAACAACATTTCGTGAGAGTAGAGGAATTAAAAGTATGGTTGTAACTGGCAATTTGTCTCTTAATCAGATAAAAAATCAACTTTGATCAAAAGAATCCCACGACACCACACGCAGACGAATAACCGAATCAGGATTCATCAAAAAACAAATATTAGCTCGTAAGCCTTTTCTGAAACAGTGTCACAAATGACTTCAATGGACAAAACAGCAGATGTATTATCGTGACAAATGGATTAATGTTATTTTTTCTGATAAAAAAAAGGAATTTCAATGGTTCAGATGGTTTCATATTCTATTGGTGTGACTTGAAGAGAGATCCGAAGAGCATATCCACAGGCAACAACGTGGTGGTTCGCTCATGGTATGGGGCGCTTGGCGCTTTCGGCTACAATGAACGAATGTCTCTTTGCTTCCTAAATGGCAGACAAAATTCACAAAACCACGTAGAAACTCTGGGTGAGCATTTGTTGCCGTTTGTTGAATTCCTAGGTGGTCCCAACTGGATCTTTCAGCAAAGCAACGCATCGATACACACTTCTCGTTGCACAAAAGAATGGCTTAGATCTCCGAATATCAGTGCGACGAACTAGCCAGCACTCAGACCAGGTCTCAATCCGATAGAGGGCTTCTGAGGAATCCTCTCACGTGACGTCTACAAGAATGGGAAGCAGTATTACTCAGTGCAAGAGCTCAAATATGTGTTCGAAGAAGCCTGGTACAGACTCGCCCCCAAAATCTTCCATACACTCGTGATATCAATGTAAAATAGTATATTCGATCTTATCAGGTTCAATGGATACACCATAGATTACTAAAGGACTTTCATGCATTGTGAAATGTAAATATTTCGTTTTTGTGCATAAACTTTTGCGTTATCACAATTTTCATTCTTTTATAATTTATTATTTTCCTTTCAATGAATTGTTTCCAAATACGAAACATGAATTTGTAATCCAATTGTTTAGATGCAGTAAAAATTCCAAAGCATTCCGATGTATATTTTAAATTTTTTTAAAACATTTAGCTTGTGAATAAACTTTTGCGCCGCACTGTATAACTTCTAACAAACTTTAAAAAACTTTTCTTAGAAATATGACATTTTTTATGGTTCGTGATCATAAATTTTTGTAGAGTTTCAAAAGATGTGAATAATTTGTCATCGTTTTGAAAATAAGCAACACATTTTAAATTACTAACTGAAAAACCCTCCCGTCGCTCATTGTGACGAAGCAGCTATTTTTTCAGACATTTACCCAGAAGCGGATTAACCACTACTGGAGCCCTAGGCTTGACTTTTTTGTGGGCCCCCTCCTCTCTTTCGAAGCGATGTAGACCAGATGATTAAAAATAAATTTCCCGAGTTTATGCTATAGCTGTAACAGTTATGATTTTTCCGTGAATATATATATATATATATATATATATATATACAGGGTGATTCAGCTCGTCGGTGACAAACTTTAAGGATCGATAGAGCACACCTAGACGAACATTTTTGAATCGGGAATGTAGGGTCCCTGACGCGATGGTAAGGCGCTAGGCGCTTTCGAAAATTTGGGTGCCGAAATTCGAAACGTCATAAAAACTAGGGAAATGGTTAGATTTTCTTGCTTGTTGCGTCGAAATGATTCTGTTTGTTTAGACTTTCTTCAGTACCAATTTGATAAGCGTATCTCTTAAAACATGGATAGGGGGCGCTGCAGACTTTGGAGAGCTAGACAACAACTTTAAGCCCGTTATTTTGATAATTTAACACATGCTCGCCAAAGTTTATACTCTAACTTAAAGTTTGAACCCAAAAGTAGAGCCCTGCAAAAAGCGTAAGAGCCGGAATAAAATGTCAAAGTACAGGGTGGTCGAAACTCGAAGGCTCCTAGGAGATAAACAAACAGATTTCTTGACTTATGGCATGCATTTTCATGATTCTGTTTGCTGGGGCTCTCTGAAACTCAGTTGAACGGTACAAAAAGAAACATCGATAGGGGGCGCTTTGGGCAAAAAACATAATTCGTTGACATTTCGGACGCTAACTGGAAACGGGGCGCTACGATCAGTTAGTAATAATGAAAACACATTTTCTACCTCTGCTCAACACTTCTGAATAAATTTAGACCAAAAACATCAATGATACTGGAAATTTATTTACAAAAAATAACACTACAGAAGATGCTCGAAATTTCGACCTTGGGCCATGATGCAGGCTTCGCACCTCCGTCGCATTGAGGAGTGTGTGTTTCCAACAATGCCAGGAGTATCTCTGATCTGCCCTGCAGCTGCCACAATGCGCGCCACAAGTTCTTCAGCACTGCTGACAGGTGTATGGTATACCTCGGCCTTCAGGTAACCCCAAAGGAAGAAATCCAAGCAGGTGAGGTCTGGTGATCGGGCAGGCCAGTGAACTGGACCCCCACGCCCGATCCACCGCTGGCCATACCTTGCGTTTAGATGGAGACGCACGTCGTTCGTGTAATGGGCCGGAGCTCCATCGTGCTGGAACCACATCTGGCGACGCGAACCTTCGGGTACGTGCGCCTCATCCAGAAGCTGCGGCAGCACTTGATCCAGGAAAATCAGGTAATTTCCACCTGTCAGCCGTTCAGGTAACAAATAAGGGCCAATGAGGCAATCCCCCAGAATGTCGGCCCACACATTTACTGAGAAACGCTCCTGGGCTGCTCGGCTTCTGGTTTCATGTGGATTTTCATCACACCACACATGACTGTTGTGGGCGTTCCACATTCCCTCCCGGCTGAAGGTGGACTCGTCCGTAAACAAAATGCTGTTTACAAAACGGGGATCCCTGGATCTCATCGCCAAGTACCATCTTGAGAATTCCACTCGAGGGCCAAAATCCTGCTCTCTGAGCAACTGCACCCGCTGGATGTGGTAGGGGTGCAGATTCCGGGAACGTAAGATGCGCCACGCAGTTGCTTGCGAAATGCCAACATGTCTGGCGATATCTCTCGTGCTAAGACCTGGGTTGTCCTCAACCAGGTTAAGCACAGCCTCTTCGTTGTCGGGGGTGCTCACTGATCGCTCCCGTTCAGGCCTGCCTCCGTCGAAAGATCCCGTTATGGACAACCTCTGGTGTACTCGAGCGAAGAAGGCATGGCAGGGGATTTGCCTGTTGGGGTAACGCTCGGCGTACAACCGCTGAGCGGCTCGTCCATTACAACCAGCAGCGCCATACGCCAAATGCATGTCAGCCAATTCAGAGTTTGTGTACCGTTCCATCCTACTACCGATCTGCAGACAAGTAACCCGAAGCTTAAGTAGGTACCGCACGTTCAAAAGACGTGTCTGCGCATACAACTACGTCATCTCGCGTTCTCGTCTACGCATTACGTATCTTTTGCATATCGATATGGTACGATATCTTTTGCATAAATCAGCAAAAAGCACCTTATGTAAATTTTATTGCGCGCATTGTGCATGATTGAAACCAGCTATGTTTGTTAAAAAAAACAAACAAACTGCAGTTTTAATAGCTTCTTATGATAAGTAAATTACTCTCTTGTTTTGTTTCTAACTGATCGTAGCGCCCCGTTTCCAGTTAGCGTCCGAAATGTCAACGAATTATGTTTTTTGCCCAAAGCGCCCCCTATCGATGTTTCTTTTTGTACCGTTCAACTGAGTTTCAGAGAGCCCCAGCAAACAGAATCATGAAAATGCATGCCATAAGTCAAGAAATCTGTTTGTTTATCTCCTAGGAGCCTTCGAGTTTCGACCACCCTGTACTTTGACATTTTATTCCGGCTCTTACGCTTTTTGCAGGGCTCTACTTTTGGGTTCAAACTTTAAGTTAGAGTATAAACTTTGGCGAGCATGTGTTAAATTATCAAAATAACGGGCTTAAAGTTGTTGTCTAGCTCTCCAAAGTCTGCAGCGCCCCCTATCCATGTTTTAAGAGATACGCTTATCAAATTGGTACTGAAGAAAGTCTAAACAAACAGAATCATTTCGACGCAACAAGCAAGAAAATCTAACCATTTCCCTAGTTTTTATGACGTTTCGAATTTCGGCACCCAAATTTTCGAAAGCGCCTAGCGCCTTACCATCGCGTCAGGGACCCTACATTCCCTATTCAAAAATGTTCGTCTAGGTGTGCTCTATCGATCCTTAAAGTTTGTCACCGACGAGCTGAATCACCCTGTATATATATATATATATATATATATAACTATATTACATCATTTCAAAATGCCTAAACACCATAACTCCAAACGGAAGGTGTATATCTGCAGAAATTTTTTTTAATTATAAAATACATAAAAGAACAAGAAAGACAGGTAATAAAACAAAAACAGTCTGTTCTTCATCAGTGGGAGGACAGGCATAAACTAACTAACTAATAAAACTATATATATATATATTCCCGCTCAATCCCGTGCATCATTTATATTTGCAAAATTCTATAAAATCAGTATTTTGGAATTAATAAGTGAATAGGAGAGAAAAAAAAATATGATCCAGAAAATAGTAAAACATTTTGTCATCTGATGATAAAAAACTGATAAATTTCATCAAGTGGTTACAGGAACAAATCCGGAATTTGCCGAACAGGAAGGAAAATCATCGCGAATTTCGTTAATCTGTTGTTCAGCGAATTCCGCGGAGTCGAAAAATAAAACGACCAAGAATTTCGTCAAACGATCCATGAATAAAATCGCCAATTCCGGCCAATCATTCGAGCAAAAAATCGTGACTTTCGCCAAACAACTGCGGAAAAACTCGTGAATTTCGTCAAGAGATCGCGTAAAATAGGCGTGAATTTTATCAATCGGTCACGGGAAAAAAATTCGAAGTTCGTCGAACGATTGCGGGAAGAAACACGCGATTTCGTCAAAAGGTCGCGTAAAAAATCGCAAACTTCGCCGAACAAGTACAGAAATTAATCACGAATTTCGTGAAACGATTGTGGAAGAAAATCGCGAATCTCCTCAAACGATCGCGGGAAAAAATCGCTAATTTCAGCAAACAATAACGAAAAAAATCACAAATTCCGGCAAATGATCGAAGAAAAAAACGCGAATTTCGGCAAACAATCGCGGAAAGAAATCGCGAATTTTGGCAATCGATCACGGGGCAAAATCGCGAATTTCGGCAAACGATCGAAGAAAAAAAGCTAATTTCGACAAACGATCGTCGAGAAAATGCGAATTTTGGTAAACGATCGAGGAAAATCGCGAATTTCTGCAAACGACCGCGAAAAAAATCTCGAATTTCAGCAATCGATCGCGGAACTCAATCCCGAATTTAGTCAAAAGATCGGGGGACAAAAAGCCAATTTCGTCAAATGATGGTAGAAAAAATCGTATATTTCGGCAAAAGATGGAAGAAAAAAATCGCGAATTTCGGCAAACGATGACTGAAAAAACGCGAATTTCGCTAAACGATCTCGGAGAAAAGTCGCGAATTTTGGCAAACCATCGAAGAATAAAAACACGAATTTCGGCAAACGATAGTGAAACAAATCCCGAATTTAAGCAAACATTCGCTGAAAAAAGTCACGAATTTTGGCAGACGATCGCGGGAAAAATATGCAAATTTCGGCGCACGATCGTGAAAAAAATTCGGCAATTGGTTGCGGGGAAACATCGCGAATTTCGCAAACGATCGCAAAAAGAATTTGAGAATTTTGGCAAAGTATCGCAAAAAACCCACGAATTTCTGCAAACGGTCGCGGAGAAAAAAAGTAGCATTCTGGGTAAATGTGTCTTCAAATTGTCCTGAAATATCGAAAAACGTATGTCTTGAAATATCACCTAGGACCAGTACTACCCCTGTAGGGTCCAAATAAAATATAGAATTTCATATTTTAATATGTATCCTGGCCCTTTTAAAACAAACATGAAAACAAATATAAAAACAAATATATTTGAAACAAATGTAAAATATATAAATCACCTAGCCATATCTAAAGTCTGTATACTTATACTTTTTGTTGTTGGAAGTATGTTTCTATCGTCTAACTTATTGGTATTTTATGCATTAATTATAGCAGCACTCACGCAATTTTAACACACAGAAATTTTTTCGAATACAATCAAATCATATTTAGGATATCCCAAAACATGTAAATTTCGGTCAAGCTTTAAAAGTGGGAGGGGCTGGGCTGAGGTCGGGTGACTGACCATGGTGCTAAAATGTAAGGAGTTATGATTAGGCAAACGCTTGATTAAACTAAAAAAGGTTCTTTAAGGCTGTTCTCAACTGCTCTGCTCAACAAGCGCAAAACGTTTTACACATTTTCAAATTCATTTTTTAACGGAGGGATATACAATTGGAAGGCCTGACTATGGAAGCTATTTGGAACCGAACTGTGTTTTCCATTTTTTGATCAATAAATTACCTATAAGCGATTTTGATGACGTGACAAAGATGTTTTTTACCCTTCCTTGAGTGGTTATTCTTCTTCTGCATGGAAATTGCATTCAAACGCCCACTTTGACACTATTCTCTGAAATATCTATTGCATTTACAAAAACAACGGAAAACACAGTTCGATTACATAGTTTCTGAACAACAACACTTGCTAGCTTCATGCATTTTCGAACAGAAATAAATTACGACTTATGTCGTAAAGTTGTCCTTTTGGATTTCAGAACAGCCTTAAAAGAGATCATTCGTAGAGGTGCTGTCAAAATCGTGCCTATGCCGCCGTGGCTACTAGTCTTCTCTGTGTAAATCTTTCCCAAACTGAAGGGCGAAAAATTTCAAGAATTCAATACTTTCTTTTTATGAATAGAGAAGAAATTAAAAGTGGAGTAGCGTTTGGACTACAATCTATATCAATTAATAATTTTGAAGATTCAATAAATGAGTGAAACAAAGAATACTGCACATCATTTCTCTTTTGTATTTTATGTCAGCTCAATGTGAAAAAAAAATCCTCAAAAAAAATCTTATTATAGGGGCCCTTTTCCTTCTGGGGCCCCTAGGCTTCAGCCTACTCAGCCTAATGGGTAATCCGCCTCTGCATTTACCTCATATGATGTATACAAAAACCCAAACTTATGTTTCAGTGTGCCTCGTTATGTATTTTTTCACGTAGAATTGAGTGATGTTATTGAAAATACAAAAAAAAAAAAAAAAAAAAAAAAAAAAAAAAAAAACCCAAAAACAACAACAACTATAATGATTTTTTAGAGTTTTATATTGAAATATTAAAAGATCTTTTTTTAATGAGTTCAGTGCAGAAGCATTTTTTTTACGTGGACTTCCTTTCAATCCAACACCGCTAACTGTCAAAGTAGCATCTGGGCGCAGGTAATCCCAACGTTTCTTGCTCCTCAAGTACTTACTGAAGAGGGATGTGCCAAAGATTTGATGGGATCTTGACTTTATAAGTTAAAACTGTTGAAAATTATAAAAAATTCAAAGAACATTCATAAGTATCAAAAGCATATTAATAAAAAATAAAACAGGGTTAGAATATTGCTAAAGCGACGAAAAAAAAAAAAAAAAAAAAAAGGCAGCAATAGAAAAAACAAGAAACATAAAAATTTTGTTTTTAAGTCAATTCCTACTTAGGTCATCAAAGAAAAATTTAATATAATCCCTTAAGCTAATATTAATTTTTGTTGCATTAAAATATCTCAATTTGTTGATTTTCTATAAGCAAGTAGGTTTACAATGGAAGTCTATGGGAATTTGGCGAAATATTGGAGATATCGCCAAGTTGGCGTCACTTTTGGCGACTCATTTTGGCTGCCAAATTTGGCGATATATCGCCAAGTTGGCGACAAACTTGGCGGTATTTGGCGACAGAACAGGGTCCCCCCTATGGTAACCCTTTATTGAAAATACTTTCATTGATCTCCAATAACCAATGGCCGCCATTTTGTTTCCCATGCAAAGCTAAAATTAATTAATTAAAATTTAATTAATTAATTAATATTTGAAAAAACTGTATTAACATCAATTGTCATCCAGTACAAGTTTAAAAAAAATTATTTCAACTTGATAGGATGAATAATGAGTATTTTATTAACGATTGAAAATTTGAATAAGATATATAAATATATAAATATATAAATAAACAAATATATAAAGAAATAAATATAGGGAGAGTGTGAACTAATAGTAGGAATTGAAAAAATTGGAGTTGCCTAACAACTTTCTTCATCAGTTACTCATTTTAGGTTTTCACTTGGTTTTCCTACTTTTCCGATACATTTCCTTCGAAAAGTGGCCTAGATTTTACAAAGGGCTAAGGGAGAAACGAGGCTTCTCATTCTGTGCGAATTATAGAAAGAAAAACTCTATATAGTTGAGAAACCTTGGGAAAATACAATTTTCACTTATGTGGTGGAAATTCATCGTTTCGACAACTGCGTGGCGGCTGCCCAGGCCCACAGAAAGGTACTGTCTATCCGTTGGTATAAAGTTTTTTTGTATTTCCACCCGGGCAACTCGGATGACAATTTTAAAATGCAGAAAATCCGGAATATAAAAAAAACGACTTACACAAAATACATGACATAGTAAATATACATATATTGTTTAATGAAAGATACCGTTAAGAGCAAAAATAAATTTGCTATAAATGGGTATTTCTTTTTATTTCATTCGGGTCACGCGGCTGGCACTTTAAAACAGAAGAAGAAAACTTAAAATATAAAAGCGACTTCCAGAAAATACTTATTAATATACTAAATATTCATATTTTTTAAAATGAAAGATACCATTGATTTCCCAAGATACTGTTGAAAGTAGAAATAATTTGCTACATGTGGACTTTTTTGTTTTTCTGTATTGCTACCCAGGCCACGTGGATGACAGTTTAAAACTACCAAAAATAAATAAATAAATAAATAAATAAAACGAGAAATTAGAAAACGACTTTCAAAATGTTTTTCTAAACCGAAAATATTAAATTTTTTTAAACAAAAGGTACCTTGAAAACGTACGTATTTTATTTTTCTTGTAATTCCACAGGGGACCAGAGTATTGTGATTTCAGGCGTTTACTGTCTGTACATGCACAGAAGAGATCGCTTGAATAATGAAAACTAGCGTTTATTAGCGTTGGATGAGAGTAGTTAACTATTGTCTCGGCTAATAACAAGAAAAAAAAATCCCTGCCGGCTCGGCTTACAGGCGTAGGTAGATTTCGAAGATAAGTAATAATTTCACCAACAAAAACTAAATCATGATTAGAGATAAACCTACCTTAACAATTTTATCTGGCCACTTTTGACCAGTTTTTAAATTCATTTTTATATAAGAGCTGGTTTTATCAGAATCGTGTTAAGGTCAGTATTCAAAAAATATTTTCCCATGCTCAACAACTCGAAATTTTTTGACGCATTTTCAAATTCATTTTTAAAAGTAAAAACATGAAACTTGCTGACGTGATTTTTAAAGTCATTTATAAGCGACCTATGTTTTTATTTTTCGTTCAGTTAATTAGAACTTAATTTATAAACAATTACTTTCTCAGTAGGACCATATTTCTCGTTTCCAACCGCTTCGAGAAATTCCGCTCAAAATGCCCACTTTGACATCATTTTTAAAAATATATTCTGCCTCTATCAAAAAATCGAACCTTACGGCACATTATATAGTTTCTGTATAAGAGAACCTACCAATTGGATGCGTTTGAAAGAAAAAATGAATTTAAAAATGAGTCAGAAAATAAGCAGCTTGGATTTGAGTACATCATTAATACGATATTTTTTTCTTCAACCTCGACGCATTTTTAATTTGTTTTTGCTGTAAGCATAGGTCCTACTAAAAACTTGTCAATATAAAAGTTGTAGATAATATTAAGAAGATATGTAATAAATTCATGCGGATTTGATATCTTGTGAATTGAAGAAGTTATGGATTTATTTATTTTTACCCCCCCCCCCTTATTTTCGTTTTTAATTTTTTTTGCATTAAGAATTGGTCCTATTAAAAACTTGCCAATATAAAAGTTATAGATAATATTAAGACAATTTATAATAAAATAAATTGGATTTGATATCTTGAGAATTCACGAAGTTATGAATTTTTTTTCTCCCCCAAAACCCTATTTTTTGCGCCCCTTGAGCTCATTTTTAGTTTTATCAAAAATCTGTTATAGATAAATTTTTAGCCCATTTTTTAGAAGTAATAGAAACTTTAAACTGAGTCCATATGTATTATACTTAAGAAGTTATGGGGTTTTGTCGTTTTTCACAAAACCCCTACCTATTTCAACTCCCTTGATCCGGTTTTGCCCATTAACGAACTTGACCGAGATTTTATGCCCCTTGATTTTATGTATAAGTTTTGAAAAGATTTGTGCAGAATTATGGAAGTTATCGTGTCCATAAAAAAGTGATATATATATATATAAGCTCAAAAAAAGTTAAAAGTAAAAGTAAAAATACAATATAAAAATAAAAATAAAATCCATGCGATAAGTGCTACAGCTGCAAATAACCACACAGATTATATATAGCACATTATGTATTAAATGCATTTGTCAGACCCAGAATCCTGCACCATAAATAAACTAAGAATAACCATAAAACAGATATAACCTGAACAAGAAAAAAACAAGAAAAAACAACAAAAGGCTGTGGCCTCTTCAGCGGTGGGCATTTTAAAAAGCACAGCAATGCTTCAGACTAATTACAATTTACAACAAACTATTACTATGCGATTGACAGTTAATGATTTGTATAACTTAAAGCCTTTTTTGGACGGTTTTACAAGGATGTCTGCAATTGTGTGGCAACAGACATGGAACGTGCATGGACAGATTATGGATCACTGGAAATTGGTTATTGTTTTTTGTGGCTGTGTGGCTCGGATTTGGGTAAAATAATTTTATTGTTTCAGTATACATTACACATACATTTTGAATCAGTTGTATAATCGAGATGTACTGTTTATTGTGGCGTCGGGTCCGGTGGGGGAGTGTTCGCGATATGCTTTCAATTGTTTTTATGCATTTGATTTATGCTTTGTGACACTCTGGCCGAAACCCACCGCCACTGCGGAATAATGGAATAATAGTTTTTTGTAAATTGTAATTAGTCTGAAACATTGCTGTGCTTTTTAAAATACCCGCCGCTGAAGAGGCCACAGCCTTTTGTTGTTTTTTCTTGGTTTTTTCTTGTTCAGGCTATATCTGTTTTATGGTTATTCTTAGTTTATTTATGGTGCAGGATTCTGGGTCTGACAAATGCATTTAATACATAATGTGCTATATATATATATATATATATATATATATAAAACCATTATATAATTACAAATCATCATCTATTTCCAATTACTAAAATTAAATTAATAAATTTAGTCAATATAAATAACTCTGACATTATACAAAATAAAGATGGAACCTTTAACTAGTAATACAGAATCAAGCACAATACCACTAATTCACTAGCACATTGCGGACGATTAATCCATATAAAACATATGAAAAATCACCAAATTTTTGATAAAATATCCTATTAAAGACAAAAGATACAAATAACCAGCGAAATAATGTTGAACCATTAAAAGACGTATCGTAAAAAAACAATGGATCAAATGGATGGATGTAGCCGGAAGCTTATATAGCATTTAACTTTTTCAAGGGTATATAAAATACATATATAACCTCCTGCGACCCAAGAAAATTTTAAACACTTTATCTTTCTCTTTACTACTTTATTTTCATCAAAAGGATAAAAAAATATTGTTTTTAAAGATTTTTAATTATTTTTGTTTTTTAAATTTGGTAAGGACCATATCCTCTTAAATGGATGTTCAGGCCTTAAATATGAGGAAACGTAAACACAGTTCATTTCAACTTTTCACCTGTAAAGTGATACTGAAAAGCACTAAAGTAACAATAAATTGAAACATATATATATTTATTATTAATTTAATGAACAACACTGAATTATTTTACACATATTTAAGTCAAATATAAATCTTTTAAACAATTTCTTTCACTAGTAATGTAGAAAAGGTTATTGCAACTTGGACATCTAAGTTTAGTTTTCTTTTAAAAGCTTATTATTTTCAATGTAATGTCTAAAATTATGATGTGCTTTAAATTTTATGTGCACTTTTGCTTCTTGTTCTAGCTGTTTTGAAATATCAGGAAGATATGGAATACTTGAGTGAACCTAACATGAAACATAATTAAAATCAGATTTCGTGATGCTTGTGAAAAATATTCTTTATTGTATTAATTAAATATTGTTTCTTTATATTTATGAATTTCTAACAAAAGAAAAAGTTAGCCGAAATAATTGTCTTAATTTACATATTAAAAAAACTTTATATGTACACATATCATAATTTGAACTTACTGCAAAGATCTCTTCCAAATCAAATTTTGGGCTTTTGATATTTCGCTATTTCACTTCTGTTAGTTTGGCTAACTCAGCCATCAGCAAAATTATTGACAGATTCTTTAGTAGCCTCAATTTCAGCTTCAGAAGAATAAAATATTCATCACGACAATCACTAAAATCAAGGCCAGAGTCATTCCCCTTTGCTATTATTTCTAATGTTGTGAATTTTTTGGCTAAAATAAAACACAAAAATATGTAATATTTATATATGTATTTTTATAAAAATTAATAAAACGTTACAGAGAATTTAAATAAACATTAAAAAAAAACTTGGAAATCTTGCACATGATTAAAACCAATACTAAAACTAACTATATAACTTTACTCAAGTACGACCCAACATCCATTTTCATGGATGTTTTTAAATTGAACTTTAAAGCAATAAATATAGCCAAATTACAGTTAAAAACTATCTAGAGTACTACAAAAACATTAAAATTAACATATACACTCTAAAATGTGCTTAAAAAAATAAAATGAGTAAAGAAAAATTGTAACTTACTAACACCTGGTCGAATATCACGTTGACTCACACAATTCGCCATATTACAAACAAATGAGCAGCTGTTGCCAGATTCTAAAAACTTAAAAGTAATATTCAAAGTGTATATTATATTGGAGTATCAGGCATTGCTTCCAAAGAAATATTTGAAGTGATTAGTATGTTAAAACAAAACATCCATTTTAATGGATGCGGGGTCTCAGGAGGTTATGCAAAAACATAGTCGATTTCTGTATCAGAATCCAGCAATAAGCTAAAAATTGAATTCCATTATGTACCCAAACGACTATACACCAAAAAGTATAGCTTTACTGCGCCAAATAAATAGAATTAAAAAAATTATTAATCAATACAATAGCCGTTATAATGGACAATATGAAACAATTGTAACAATTTAAATTAAAGACATACCTAGCAAGAGAATTGCTATGACCATATTACAATTCAAACATGTAACCAATTTTAGCACAGCAAAAATCCCGCTTAATTAATTGGTATAGTTAAAAGCGAATCCTTACGGTTGCAAATCATCACAGCTTGCAGAAAATATTCACATTCTTATAAATATAATAATTATAATTAACATATAGTCTATATAATAAAAATTATTATGTGCTATTTTAATGGTCCTGGAATAAATTATTACAAAAAGTACATAAAGAAGTATATGTTAAAAATTAAACAGGTAATAATTAAGAGATATAATATATTATAAAAAAGGATGGCATCATTATTATTTTAGAACTGAATAAATAATTGTATAATGCTGCCATCTAGAGGAACATCATAAAATTAAAAATTTAATAATGTCTATATATGAATACTATCACGTCTAAAATTAGTAGAGATATTTTATAGCGGTTCCATATATTGCAGATTACCAAATATAACTGTAGAAAAATTGCTTATTTAAAATATCGCTAATATTTGAAACTATTAAATCTCTTTAAAACAGCACAACAATAGATATATAAAGTTTTTTTACGGGGTGTGGTTTTGAGTTCATGATCGGTGTAGATCTGCAAAAAATTTTCCGAAATTCCAACATAGGAGAGATCCCAATAGATAGTATTTCATAAGAAATCTACACTGGAAAAAAAAATACTGCCAGTTTTCCGGTAGGAATCGGAAAAAAAAGTTGCCCTTATCTTATCGGAATAATTTCCGATTCAGCTCGGAATAAAATCCATAAAAATAAGGAAATAGTCAGTAAGACGATATTTTACGGATTTTATAACGATTTTACGGATTTTATTCCGAGCTGGGATGGAAATTATTCCCGTAAGATAAGGGCAACTATTTTTCTGATTCCTACCGGAAAACTAGCATTATTTTTTTTTACAGTGTACATAAAAAAGTTCTGATCTGAAATCTGCAAAATCTGAATATCAGGTGCATTCGAACCAGTGGCTGAGAGGTTCTGCTCTCGAAGCTGGTAGGCGGGAGGTGCTGAGTTCGAACCCAATCGCGCCCGTCGGCCTAACCGTTTCGAAGTTTTCGTGGTTTTCTTCGAAACCGTGGATTCCCATGCGTAAATACGGGTTAGGTTCCCTTAGAAAGACCCCCACGAAGGGCACCCCCCCAGGGCCTATATCCCACGTGTTGATAATTGGCTGTCATAAACACAAACCAAACCGTCTATCCTGATTCAAATTTGAAGATTTCTACGTGTGATAAATTTCCCTAGCCATCGCCACACAGAAACACGTAGAAATATTTTCTTTTATACAGAAATATAAAGCGTATAAAAAATTATCAGTGAAGCTTCAAAATTATCAGAATGACAAGATAAAAAAAAGTTTTATGGAATGTTTTTACAACTTTCTTATGAAAGTAACTCTGATTCTTCAAAGTTTGAATAGGATTCAATAGTATTACATATATTCGAGATTAAACTTAAACTGCTATAACTTTTAGAGCTACAAGATTTTTTATACCTCCTTCTCCAACAAAGAAGAAAACAAATGACTTTAGGCGGAAATTTATCAAATTTTTAAGAAGAAAAGTTATACAATATTTAACCTTAAATCTTAAAGAAATAGTGAAGAAGAAGAGTTCCTAAAATACTTTTGTTTGAAATGCATATTTGATGATCAAAATTTCAGAACCAAAACAATGAATATATGTGCTAAAAAAAAAGATAACTTCCGGAATATTATCTTAGAAAAGCTAGTTTAAATGAGTTTTTAAGGTGACTTCCTGTTCCGTCATTTCTTATTATGAAGATTTTTAATAAAACAATAAGCGTTAATAAAATATTTTCGGGAGGAGGAAAGATAATTAAATGAAAAGATGGCTTGATAAAATTTATAAAGTACGGTTACCATTTTTAACACATTCACGCCGGCGCGGTGTGTCACACTCGACTGTCTCAGAGTTGTCAAGTCTTCCGCTTTTTTTTCACTCCACTGTTATTTTAGAAAAAATGTTGTTCCTTTAAATCTGCCAATTGTTTTAATTAAATAAAACAACATTTTCTGTGTTAAAATACTGGTATCCAAAAAGCCGGAGACTTTGCAGATCTGAGACAGTCGAGTGTGACCCACAGCGACGTGTTAATTGAGATATTTAAATTTTTGAAGTAAAGAAAGAAAAAATACATAAGGAATTATTTTAATGTGTATATTACAAACCAAATGTGTCATTTGAAATAAGTCTGTTTTAATTTCTACAAGAGAATACAAATCCGAATGATTATTTTCTGAAAACCTGTAAGTTTTAATTAAAGGTTTCTCTTTCACTTGGATTGTGAAAAAAGTTTAAAACAATTTATGTGCGTTACGATGACTATTTTCGAATTTCGCGGCACTTGGAGATTTTTAAGTTGTTAGAAAGCGGATGGACAAGTATTATATTATTTTAGTAAATTTACATGGAATCATTCAAAAAAATATAGATTCAAACAAATAAAGTTTTCAAATTCGATTCATACTTTCCAAAATTAATAAAAAAATGTATACATAATGAATAATAATAATAAAAAATGCATTCTTTTAAATTGAAAATCTTTTTTTTAACATTTAAGGTATCTGGGGTCTCTTAAAGCTCCAAAATGTTCGAAATTTAAATTTTCTTAGGTGTTAAACTCCTATCTTTTCTGAGCATTTTAATATAAACGTTTCCTTAAAATTCCTATTACAACAGAAGTTTTAGCCTTTAGAATTATAGCCCCTCAATAGCTGAAGCGAAGTTTCCGAAACTTTGACGTCATTTTTCTCCAAATGACGTTTTTGGGCATAACGCGCAGGATATCTCAAAAACTTCTGAATACTTTTGCATAAAATTTTCAAAACATATATTTCATGTTACTCTGTATAAACTGAACCTAAAATTTAATTTTTATTGTTCAAAAAAGTATCTCTTTTTTTTATTATACTGTTGAAATTTTCAAAATTTGGTATTAGCTAAATACAACTTTGTATTAAAAACATAAAAATGCTTTAAATACAAATTTATTTAGGTTCAGGGTATTTACTACAGTTTGAAGTGTAATTAGGCAGAAAAATGTCATTCTAGTTGCAAAATTTATTTTGTAATCCTAAGCGGAATCTGTTATATTAATTTTCTGCTCGGCAAATGTCGGTTTGGAGCCTCCTATAAATACTAATTCTCCATCTTGCATTTTTTTAAATACATGTAATGAAAGAACATACTTATATCATTCATCCCAATAAAAATTTTGTTTTAAAATCATGTACATTTTAAGATATTAAATGTTGAAAATGGTCTTTTTTTTCATTTTTTCAATTTTAAGAGTCCTGAGACCCCTTAAGTTTACCCAAAGTTATGTAAAATCTTACATAACAAATAAGAAGAATATGCTGATCGGTTTATAAGATACGCTTTTTAAGTTTGTGTAATTTTTCCTTTTAAACTGAATGATTTAGCTTATGTATTTGAATAAATATTAATCATTCGTTTCAATGATTTCTTAAAAAAAAAAAAATAAAATAAAATAAAATATATATATATATATTGACACATTTAAATACTATTTTTAGCAAGATGTTTAAATCTTTTAATTCAATGTTGAAGAAGTCAGATGTATAAAAAAATTTCATGCATTACTGTAATCATTAGATCTCACCTTGCCTTTTTAAATGTCATCTCCATTTGAAATGTCATCTCAGTTTTTCAATTTGCTGGTTGGTTACAGACGATAATGAAGGAATAAAATGCTTATCAGACTTTCGAATTGCTCCATTTTAATGACAAGCAACAGTTTTGAAACTTTAAAAATTTTAAATATGCGTAATTTTAATAGCTCTTACGAGTTATTATTGAACAAAGTTATTGCGCTATATTGTAATCGTTTCCTGGCAGATAAGTTATTGAAAGGAAGTACTGTATGTTGAAGCATCTTTTCGTAAATATCATCTATTATTAACTTTCTAACGTCTGCAAATTGTATTTAGTATTTAGTTTTAATACGTATATATATATATATAAATTGTAACATGCGTACGCACGTGTACACAAACATGGACGAGTCACAGAAAAAGAATTAAGAGCCATTATTTTGAAATTCAGACAAAAAAGTGATAGTTTGATAGTTGTATTTTTTAATTGGCTTGAGTTTATTTTATGTTGAAGTAGATCATATTTAATGAATAATGTGCAATTTTGAAGCCCTCAAAAAATTTCCTGTTTCCTGTAGAAGTTAAAGATCATGAATCCCGTTTTTCATGAAAAGTGAAATGCCAGTATGTTTGGATTGATATAGCTCTGGAAAGCAACAACATCCCAAAATTCTTTTGTCATAAACTATTAGTATAACACTACCTGTTTAGTAAAATTTACTTGGTTCCATGGGGCATTGTTAATTTACATTGTTATGTTGCCACAAAATGCAATCAAAATGACGGTTTTCTCCGTTTTCTGCACTTACCTTATTTAAGCAATAGTACCTCCAAAATTTTTCTAATAGAATATGAAAGTTTACTATTAGGACAAGCTAAGTAATATAGAACTTTACCGGATTATCGATCCTGTTAGCAAATATAATCTGTTAAATATTTAAAAGTTTCAAAATCTGCAACTTTTGAATTAGTCCTATCTCAGAAAAACATCAGTGCTGAATAAAACAAAATATATCAGATAGAAGTTACTCATATGTACAAAAACATAGAAACGAAAAAGAAGTGGGATCTCATGCTATTTTGAGAAGAAATAAAATGACAAAAGTGGCAAAAAGGCAGGCTTTTCCCGTAGAAGTGAAAGAGAAAAGGGATGTTCCATTTTCTCATAGGGGAAAAACATAGGAAGGGGAAAGAAAAATGGGATATTTATTTTCTGATAGGGGAAAAGCCTGATCATTTACACTTTTTTGTAAATTTTGTCATTTTGTTTCTGAAAATAGCATGAGACCCTACTTCTTTTTCGTTTCCATGTTTTTGTACATATCTTCAACTACTACCTGATATATTTTGTTTTATTCAACTCTGATGCTTTTCTGAGATAGGACTAATTCAAAAGTTGCAGATTTTGAAACTTTTGAATATCTAACAGATTATATCGGCTAACAACATCGGTATCCCGGTAAAGTTCTACATTACTTAGTTTGTCCTAATAGTAAACTTTCATATTCTATAAGAAAAATTTTGGGGTACTGTTGATTAAATAAGATAATAAGTGCAGAATACGGACAAAAAGTCATTTTGATTGCATTTTGTGGAAACAAAACAATGTAAATTAACAATGTCCAATGGAACCAAGCAAATTTTACTAAGCAGGTAGTGTTATACTAACAGTTTATGACAAAAGAATTTTGGGATGTTGTTGCTTTCCAAAGATATAGCAATCCAAACATACTGGCATTCCAATTTTCATGAAAAATGAGATTCATGACCTTGAACTTTGACATTTTCTACAGGAAACAGGAAATTTTTCCAGGGCTTCAAAATTGCACATTATTCATTAAATATGATCTACTTCAACATAAAAAAAATCAAGCAAATGAAAAAATACAACTATCGTACTTTGTCTGATTTTCAAAATAATGGTTCTTAAGGTAAACAACGGCCAAACTTGATTCCCGCGATCGAGTTTGGCCGTGGGTAAACGCATTGCTAGTGGGCCACTTAAGGACACTTATCTAATTATTATTAAAGTATTAGTGAATTACAAAAGATATATATGTTTTTAGCCTAGTTATAACCTTTATGTATCAGAATAAACATTCAAAGTTTCAAAATATATTCTTTGAATAAAAAATGAAAAATAAAACATGTTACCTTCCTCTATGCTTCAGTAGTGGACTGAGAAAATGTCTGATGCATGAATCTTTAAGTTTTCGGCTTATCCAACAAATTATTTACAAAGTAATAAAGTATATCAACAGTAGTTTAATTTAAGATAAAAGATAATATTAAAGAAACGATGTTTTAAATAAAAACTTGTCTCTTAATGAAATCTCTAAGACTTTACCAAAAAATCTGTTTTTCAAAAAACCCTCGAAAATAAACAAATGTACCAGCTGTAAAAAAACAGTTACTCCTAGCAGTTTATTGAAAGTTTATATTTAAGGATGTTAGTCAATAAGATTTCTTTCAGACGTTTTCAAGAAATGCATTTTGGACTTGTTTTTAAACTTTAAATATTAGTGGCCCACTATAGGTGCATTTACCTTAGTTGAGTTAACGTTCAATGGATAAATGTTGTTCTCTTCATCCATATGTTATATTCAGCTCTCTCACACGCCGCTCGCCGCTGCCGAATTTTTGGCTAAATTTAACGTGGCAATACTACCGCAAGCCCCCTACAGCCCAGAACTCACACCCAGAGACTTTTTTGTTCCACGGGTAAAGAAAGCCCTGAAAGGGAAGCAATTCAACATGATCCAGTAATCTAGGCAGCTTCGACGAGGTTTCTTAACAGCGCGCGAAGACTTCCAGGGAGCCTATGAATAATGGAATAAACGCTGGCAGCGGTGTGTTGATACCCAAGGGTCCTATTTCGAAGAATTTTGGTTCGCTGTATAAAAATGTTTAATAAATTTTGTATTCTGAGACCAGTCTTGCACCTTTCTGAACCCACCTTGTATATAGACACTTAAGAGCACAGATGTGCTATTTCCAATTTTGGCAGTTCCTGATAAATAAACAAGAAAGAAAAAGCATGCGTTAAGCATAGATTACGAAACACTTTCCAACACTTCCTGAATGCTTTAAGAAAACTTCGTTACTTAGGTCAATAATGTAAATAAGATAACTAAGTAAACATTGTAGAAAACTCATAAACGATTTGAAAAACTGATTTCAGCAGTTACCGTCCACAGCAAAATATGTATTCCAATTCTTTTGAACAGCCCTGAATTTGATCTGCAGGTTGATATACATACTATATAATGGGAAAATAGAGTTTAGCAAGAAAACACATAACATGTTGAAATTTTTCTTCCAGCAATTTCTACTAATAGCTGGAAACGTACTTGAATACTTTCGTACATCCCTGTAGTTTACCTAGTACCTTTATTACGTGCCACTATATAGCTAAAATTTAATTCAAACTAAAACGCTCTTAAAACTATTGAAATCACATTTCCAGAAATTATCATCCATAGACGACCGTGAATCCAATTCTTTGCGTGGCCCTGTATACCATTTTATCTATATTCTACAAACATTTCTTAATAAACTAAATGCAGTTCAGCGTAAAAATGCATAACTCATTTGAAAACCACCTTTAAGCAATTTACGCTCATACTCAGTAACTCTTACGAATTCTTTTGTGTGGCCCTGCATATGAACTATAGCATTTATACACACCATATAGTATGCATAAATATGGTGAAACTTAAAAGCGCATATCATAATTATAAATGCATTTCCATCAATCATCGCTAATATACAGTACTTCGGATACAATATAGTATCTGGAATCTGCTGTGTGTCCCTGTAAATGCTATGAATTTCGTATGATACATGAAATAACTTATAGTAAATCTCAACGTGGTATATAAATTTCATTATATATGAAATAGTTTAACTTAATTAAAATACTCCGGAAACAATTCCCACCTATACCATTATGTAACGGAATTCTTTGTGTGGTCCTGTATATGCATAATAATTATTATTTGCACCACATATTCTACAGAATGCATATTTTAGTGAACTTCATAAATGCATATCAATTTTATTATGTTTGAAAGTGTGTAACATCATCAAAAATCATTTGGAACGTTTTTTTCCCCATTGGCCGTAATACAACGGAATACCTTTGACTGTCCCTGTAAATGAGCTAAACATGCTACAAACTTCATTTGAAATAGGGATCGTGCTATGGTAAACTTCAATAGTATCCAAAAATTTCAGGATAATCCGATTATATTTACGAGAGTTAGAGCGCGGACAGACGGACAGACAAACCGAAGTCCCAAACACTTTTCAACTTTTTTGGAAAGTGTTAAAAAAGTTTAGTCTCTTGCATAAATCGAAAACTAAAAGCAATATTCTTTTTTTTAGGGCTCAATATATACATTCCAACATTGCAGAAGTGCTTAAAAAACAGATCAAGGAGATAAGAGTCATTTACACCGACAAAATTACATACCGTAATTTCCAGTATATATTTCGCTGATGAAAAAAATGTTTCGAACCAGAAATTTCACTTCATATATGAATTCAAATAAGTATCGCCGAAGATTGTTAAAATTTATTATGTAACATTTCTGGTTGAAACATATTTATTTGATATGAAAATTATGGACTCAAAATTACCGGACGCGGTAACTTTGGGACCCGGTAATTAAAAAATTAAAAAGAAAAGTGGTGCCCAGCTAAACTGATGGCACTGAACTCGCAGGCTATTAACACTAATTGTATATTATACTCTTATTTCAAAGAACAATGCCTCTCGAAAAATAAATAAAGGGGGATACCCCCTCCGTCCCGTTTCCCCTCTTTATACTTAACCAATGAGCCTCTAGATGTAATCAGGGAAGCGCCTTATCGAAAAAAAAAAAAACCGGTGTAACAAATTTGAAGCAAATCGGATAGAAAAAGCCATTTATCTAAATTAAGGGGGAGGGGTTAGTTCCCCGTTCCCCCTTTAGACTTAAACAATGAACCTTCAAATCTAATCAGGGAAGCTCGTTATCAGAATTAACCGGTATACCAAACTTTGAAGAAAATCTGATAATTCTGCATGAAAAACCCATTTATCTAAGTTAAGTGGGGATTAGCCCCCGTTCCCCCCTTTATACTTACCCAATGAACCCCCAAAACTAATCACGGAAGCGCCTTATCAGAATGAAACTAGAAAAATATTTGAAGCAAATCGGATATTTCTATTAAGAGTTATCGCGTTACGTACATACATACGTACGTAAGTACATACATACATACAAACAGAAACGGCGGGCACATATCGCTCAGGCTTTCATAGCCCGCGAGCTAAAAATACACATGCCAAGTCCCTGGCTTTTTGGATACCAGTAATTTCAATACAGAAAATGTTCTTTTATTTAATTGGAATATTATGGCGATTTAAAAGAACTAAATTTTCTCTAAGATAATAGTGGTGTTCAAAAGCCGAAGATTTGGTAACTCTGCACATAGAATACCTGTGTAGTAGGGATATATTTAAGTACAAACCGTACACAGGCCTGCAATTTCATAATGATAAACAAATATTTTTATCTTTATGTGACTTAATGTTGTTTATTTTTTTATTTCTCTTCTCGGTTTCCGGGTTTGTTGCGATTTAAATAATGTTCAAAATTATCTGGTTTTTAATATTTTTTAGAAGGTAGTAATAAAAAAAGATAAAAAAAAAATTAGAAAATTAGAACAAAACGTTAGAAAAAACTTTTTTATTCTACTATGAAATGAAAGAAATAAAAACATGATGTTACAGCGTAGCTGCCAACTTGTACGGTATTTTTTGACACTAAAATTCAATAGACATGTTTGCCTTATTTAAAAGCTAATAATCATTACATTTCGGCGATTAAATTAGGCAATATTTACACTCTAAATAAAAAGGAGATAGCATTCACTCCGTATCGGAGAGCCAAAATATGCCCAACCTCTTTAGACTGACTATTCACTCTGAGCAAAAATAGAATCATTGACTCTCTGAAAGAGAGAACAGTTACTTCTGTGAAGTGAATATTCACTCTAAACAGGGATGGATAATCACTCTCTCGGAGGAGTGACTATTCACCCCTGGTAGGAGTGAATAGTCACTCTTTTATAGGAGTGAATGTTCGTTTTTTATGGAGTGAATTCGTTTTTTATGTTGTTTTTATGGTTTTTTTTAAAAAAATAATCATATCTTTTAGAACATGCAATGAAAATAGATACAAGCGTGGTAAAGATCGGAATAAAATACTTTACTGGCAATATTTATTTAATTCATAGTTTGTAACACTAATTGAACTTTTACGGAAAAATTCGAATAAAGTTACATATGAATTAAATTACATTACTGACAGAAATAAACTAAAATATTTTATTCCAATCTTATCCCTTGTGTTTTTTTTCATTGCATGCCCAATAAATGTATTATAGTTTTAAAATGTCTATAAGGGCAAGCAATTAACCGAAATCTTAATCAGTTAATATTTTTTCTTTCCTTTCAGATACCCATAAAGTTTTATTTAGTATTTTAATAATTCTCGTGATGTCCGTTAATTGTGTTCTTTTTTCATGTGTAATTCAAGTATTAAATATTTAGATCTCAGTACGTATTCATTGTTAATGAATTTAAATACACTGGCCTCCAAAAGTTAAGGTACAGGGACTGGATGCTTTCGATTGCACACGTTTTGTCGAATGTCTACAAAAATTATTGGCGAATTGTTCTTGAACTTCTGGGATGAAAAGAACATGTTTGATTTTATATTTATCGGTGAAGATTTAGTCGGGGGTACAATTAGGGGGCTAATAATAAATTTAATAATAAAATAATATTTGCTATCACCTATGTAACAGGAAAGGCTGGAAATGGTTTGTCACTGTGGTAAATGACTAATTGGGTCCTGTTCAATGTTTGTATGCATTTGTGTATGCATAGCACTCATATTCGTGAAGATGTTAACGTTTTTGTGAAAAATTCAAAAGGTTTTTTGTTTATAGCATACAGAGTTTTCAACCAAATTTAACACAACTTTCCAAAAACCTGACAAAGAGTAGTAGAAACATTATACTGCAATTAAAACATGAATATATTGAATATTTGATGAGATATGGGCATTTTTATGAGATAATTTTTAACTGCGTATGCGCGGAAGATTTCAAAATTTTTATTTCATAATTTGGTAGTAAGCTATTTAGGTCAACTTATATAAAAAGTCCAGTCAAATATCGCGAAAATTCACAAAGATAGGGTCGATATAGTGAGTTGCTTCCTAAAAATAGCTTTATTATAAGGGATTTTCCACAACTTTTCAATCAGCTCGCTATATCTTTCTAAGTTTTCACAATATTTGATTGAACGTTTTTTTGAAGTTGCCCCAAAATACTGGCTACCAAATTATGAAATAAAAATTTTGAAATCTTCCGCGCATGCGCAGTTAAAAATTATCTCATAAAAATGCCCATATCTCATCAAATATTCAATATATTCATGTTTTAATTGCAGTATAATGTTTCTACTACTCTTTGTCAGATTTTTGGAAAGTTGTGTTAAATTTGGTTGAAAACTCTGTATGCTATAAACAAAAACCTTTTGAATTTTTCACAAAAACGTTAACATCTTCACGAATATGAGTGCTATGCTTACACAAATGCATACAAACGTTGAACAGGACCCAAATAGTCATTTACCACAGTGACAAACCATTTCGAACCTTTCCTGTTACATAGGGGATCGCAAATATTATTTTATTATTAAATTTATTATTAGCCCCCTAATTGTACCCCCGACTAAATCTTCACCGGGAAATATAAAATCAAACATGTTCTTTTCATCCCAGAAGTTCAAGAACAATTCGCCAATAATTTTTGTAGATATTCGACAAAACGTGTGCAACCGAGAGCATCCAGTCCCTGTACCTTAACTTTTGGAGGTCAGAGTATTATAAAACGTTATTGTTTACTGTATTTTAGTTACTTTTATAGTGTTATTATTAACTGTATAATAAGTGGTTGTTATATGTTTAACAACGTGTGATTTGATTTGATTTTAATTTTTGTTTTAAATACGAAATCTTATCTCTTTAGCTTGCTTTTCTGAAAAGTAAGATTCAGTTTTTCAGTATCTTGGAGAACTCCATGTTCTAAAATATTTTAAATTTTTCCGCTAAAAACACAATGCTTATCAACTCGCATCTTTTTTTTAATAAGTTCTAAGCTTGATCTAAATATTAAGAATGTGAAAGTTTTTTTTTTATGTGGTTGTGATTTGTCATTGTTTTATTAAATATGAACATGGAGTCTAGATTTTTTATATTCTTTGGAATATGTGTATACTTTTCTTTTAAACATATTCCTTAACATAATCATGATTTCGAATTTTCTTCCGCTATTACTGAAAAACGGATATTAATACAACGATATTTTACGGAACGACATGAAAAGCCATATTTAATTTAAATTTTTTATTTCCGTATATATCGTATTTTGTGAATATGAGCTAAATAGATTTTGTATGTTATATAGGAAAAGCTGTGATACTATGAACATTTAAAAATATATATTAAAGCAGTTTTACCTATAAACTTCCTATCGGGCATAAAAAACACTTTATTTCAATGCTTAAATATCATGTTTTACGTTTTAGTGCCAATAATTACGTATATCATAAACGTAGAAAATGAGTTTACAATAGAAGAAAATTTAATAACTGACTCAAAATGTCTATAATAAAATGTTTTGTTTAAAATCATAAAATGCAGAAAAATGCAGAAAAATGCTTACATATAACTTTAAAAAATAAATATACCAAATTGAAAACCACTAAAAATAATAATTAGTCTTTTATAATTGTACTATTAAACAACAACAATAATAACGATAAATACTGTAAGTGTTTATAATAAGTAAACAGTGAAAAACCGAAAAATTTCCAACAGCACACTATCTCAACACATTTTCAACAAATCTCAAAGGAAAACAATTCCAGCTCAATGTTTTTCTATATAAATAAAACTATTTAATTCCTGATCATAGCATTCAAAACTACAGGAATAAAAGATTAAAATTAAATAAGACTTACCTTTACGTTCCATGAATAATCATTTTCATAATATCCGTATGTTTTAATCCTAAAAAGACGGACGCCTTTCTCTTACCTTAAAAAAAAGCTTCGTAGACTTGCTGTTCTGATTAGCTGATGAGTAATAAGAATACATACACTTAATGATCGACAGAAAATTCGGTTTCCTTTTCGCCCTAAAACCTGAGTTGCGCCGAAAATTCGTTTTCGGCAAAAATGCTGCCAAAAATTCGGCCGGACCGAAACTACCTATATACCAGAAATCTCTTTTCTTCCTTTGGAAATTTTCAATATTACCCTTTGATTTCAGCTGCATCGGCTCAAATGAGACTCTTTATTTAATACTATGAACTTCACTGTGAATGACAAGTCATGACAGACTTGAGACGGGAGTAAAAATAATAATGAAAGAAATGCATATATGACTAAACGTTGAAGAAACTTTTCACGCGCTCGGAAAAAACTGCAGGTTTAACAGTAGGGTAATTCCGGGATTTATGTCGCACATTTTTTTTGAATTTATGTATAAAGTCCCATGGTGGACATAAAATTTAAAAAATCATGCTGTGCTATTTAATGTTAAATATAGAACGCGTGTACTGCGAAAAAAGATTAAAAACAAATTATTAATATCGTTTAACAATTTCTTTCTAAAACATTACACTGCGGCGCGTCACCCTTACATTCAGGCTGAGACGCCGCACTTGTGCGGTAGTTATGCCGCACTTGTAATAAGAACAGAATGAAATTTTCAATAAAAATATTTAAAGAAAATATTCATATCTGGACTATAATTAACGATGTAATAACGAAATGAAACTAAATGAGTACAACGAAACATATTAGTAGATTCAAATTAATAACTGTTGCCTACTTTCACTATTAAAATTATCGACTTATTTTTTTCACATTAAATTTTAATTGTTATTTCAGCAACAACGTAACATCAATGTATTAGAAAGGGAAAAGAAAAAAAGTGAAATTGTGTTTACATAATTTATTTGTTAACCCTTTCGGGACCGGTGGCTTTTACACAAATTTATTCGGTTGGTACCACTTTTTTGAAAGAAGTAACCTTTACTTAAATAATCATGAAAATGCTCTAATTAATCAAAGCACATATTACTTTTCTTTTTGACTGGTGCCAGAAACAAAATTTGTAAGCTCTTTATGAAGGTGCTTATATGCACCTATGGCCCCAATGGGTTAAGAGACTTGTTTTTGCAACGGCAATCTACAGAAAAGTGTCAAAAAAGTACAGTTTTTATGCAACTACATTTAAACACATGATGCAACGAAGCCAATTACACTTCCTCTTTTTTGGAGTAGTTTGCAAAGAACGTCTGCGTTACGCGTAATCCAATTTTTCATTATTATCCTCTTAACTTGCATCTTTCTTGCACTTCTTACTTTTTATTTTCCCCTTTTTCTGCTTTGGTTTTAGTAAACTTGATAGCATGCCTAACATGGTTAGTCTGTGCAAAAAGAAAAGGAAAAGTTGATAAAACTTAAATATCCCGTACAAAAGAAACTGCGGCATGTATACCATAATAGCAGTGCGGCATGTATCCCATTTTGCAAGGTGCAGACGTCTGCCATCACAGTTACCTGCCACCGCTCAGGGGAATTGCGTAACTATACACACAGTACTTTATACAAACGCTACAGTTAGTTTTGACTTCGAAATCATGCATGCATTTAGTAATTAGTATATGAAAAGTATTTAAACATAACGTGTTTAAAAGTTTGGACAGTGCAATCATGCACTTACGTCAAATTAAGGATTGTACTTCTACAAGTAAACATCGAAATGGGATTCACACTATACACTGGTTAAAATAATCTCATTGCGCACCTATACTGTGCGTTTAACGACCATCTATCGATAATTACAAGAAATACAAGGTGTGCGGCATCTATCCCGTATGCGGCAACTCTCCCGGAGTTACCCTAATAGAAAAAATTAGTTTGAAACCGCAAAAGTGTTTCGAATGCTCTTTGATAATGTTCTATCACTCTGTATCCTTTATGAATTAATTACGTTTAATTTTATATAAAAATAAAATGTTCCATAAATAATCACTTTAATAATATCCGCATATTTTAATTCTAAAATGGCGGACGTCTTTCTCTTATCTTAAAAAAGCGTCGTAGACACGACTGTTCTGATTTTCTGATGAGTAATACAAATACAGTACTCACTCTTGCTCAGAGTGAATAGTCACTTTTTCAGAGGAGTGACTGTTCGCTCTTGAAAAGTGGTGCGTTTTAGTACCAAATCAGCGTAATTTTTAAGGTTACATTATGAAATAGAGTTTTTGAAAATTAAGAAGTGACACATTTTGGTGCTTTTCATTATTTTACTCCATATATTGGTTCACAGTTGAACGGATTTTTTAAAAAATTGTATAATGCCAGGCTTTCTCACTCGTCAGCGGAGTGAGAGATTTCACTCTCGACAACGGAGTGACATATTTCACTTCCGATAATGGAGTGAAATATTTCACTCCTTAACCCGGGAGAACTCGCTGCATGAGATTTTCTCTCACAGTCGTACTTTTTTAAGACTCTTATTTAAATCATTTTTCATTTTAATTAAAATTTCAAAACGTTTTTGAATTATTTTACCTATTTTGTGAATAAAAGTACTAAGCCAACCAAAAAGTGTTGATATTATATGAATGTAAAGTAAAAGAAAAGCAATTGGGCATTCTCACTAGTGAGTTCTCCCGGGTTAAGGTTTTGGTTTGGTTTGGTTTGATTTTTGACTGCCAATTATCTGCACGAGGGATATAGGCCCAGGGGGGAGTGCCCTTCGTGGGGGGTCTTTCTAAGGGAACCTAACCCGTATTTACGCATAGAAATCCATGGCTCGAAGAAAACCACGAAAACTCCGAACGATTAGGCCGACGGGCGCGATTGGGTTCGAACGCAGCACCTCCCGTCTACCAGCTTCGAGCCCGGGTTAAGGAGTACATTTTTATAAAATTCACTCCAAAAAGAGTGAAAATGCCTGTAACTGTTTCAAAGAAGGAACTTTTCACTCCTCCCAATTTTAGAGTACACAATTTGTGTGTAGAGTATTCAATTATAGTGGTAAGAAAAAACGTACAATTTAGCAGCCACCAAGGTTAGAGACAAAAACTAAATCTTACACAAAATCCAGAGCTAGAAACCATGAAACGGTTCATAAAAATATATTAAAAATGAAGATTATCACGGCTCATGAAAATGACAAAATCGTATTTTCGGGTAAACAACGCCAGGTTTAATCATTCCAGTTTTGAAAATTGCCTGCAGTGCCTTCTTAGTTGAAATCTAAATTCATAATGATTTGCCGCTATCCCTTCCATCTCAGGGTGAAGTATCGTAAAACGAAAAGTCATCTTGAGGAATAATTCCTGTATGCACGAGGTTCATAAGGTCCCGTTTTTTGGCTATTGACTATTGGAGCTGGATGTTATATTTATTTGATAGATCAGTGCAGTACCATGGGATATTGGTACAGTTGATGTTCATATATTAGAATTCAACCTCCCCCTACATCATATTTTTAGCGAACTAAATTAGTACCTCGTATAACACTGAATCACTTTACCTGAAGCTACTTAATTGCTTTTCCAATGGTGTCCTTTATGTTTATGAGCTCAACTTCAGAAAGTAATGAACATTAAGAAACAATTTTCGTGGACGGTATAAGAAAATGTGTTTTCCCTGCACATTTCAACTAATATTGTGTGTATTTATCTCTTGGCGAGGAGAGTTTGCTTTCTGGCCCTTTCAATGATTGAATAGGTACCATCTTCTTCGAGGTAGCTATTTTCGCTTTCTACAAATTTCAAATGAATAACATCGAAATTACCAACAGTATTTACTGAACAGAGTAAAGTAACAAATAAAGTTTGGTTCAGAATATTTTAACGCGCACATAATGTAATAATACGCATGCAACCGCATGGGACAGAACATTCTCAATTTCCCCTTGGAGACTTTGAAGATATTTTAAGAAGCACGCTCCGATTTCTTCAACCTCTTCCCCCTTAAAATCTCGTCTCACCCCAGCTAGCACAAAATAGTTGTGCCAACGTTGGCTAATTGTTGCCAAATTGTTATCAAATTGTTGTCCCTCGTTGACCCACTGTAAGAAGACTGTACCATTGGCTAAAACCATTTGCAAACAAAGGCCCAACAATGCTCCGGGCGTGAGCTGCTCAGAATCCTGCTTAAATATGCTCCAAATTAGAAGGATCTTAGTACCTACCATTTCCGAAGATTACAATTCTGAACCCTACCATTTCCCAACGGTTTTCCTAAACTGCCAACGATTGGCCAACAATCTGTGCGACTTGGGACAGGGGGAAGGGAAATCCGAACCGTAGCTCCAAGCTGCAAGCCTGATGGAGTGTTTTCCTATGGACGGCCGAAACCCATTTGTTAGTCCATCCTATTGGAAGCAGTTAAAAAGAAATGTTCAATGTTTATATATATGCTAAAGTAAATATAGAAAAGCTGTAAGATTCTAAATATATCTGCCTGGTTCAAAGCATGACGAAATATAATAAATACAAAATATTAATAACAAAAACACTACTTGAAATAACTATAATACCAATAATAATAAAATTAATAATAATAATATTTAATGAATGTATATAAAAACTATTTACAATGGAAACAAAGAAGATAAACAAAAAATCATAAGTCATCGTCTGAAGAAGTGTCCGGGAGATATGGATAATTATTTCTAAAAATGACTTCATTTTTCTCTATAAATCTCATTAGTGCTGATATTCTGTTCATGAGAACAGATATATGCTAATATAATCAATCCAATCCGGAATCGCCATAGCTCTATGTTTTTTAACGTGATAATATGTTGTTAGAGGACAATCCAATACGTAGTGAAGTGAGGTGGAGAGGAGTCTCGTTTACCTATGTCGTAAATATATTTCTGGAAAGGGCCGTGATTTGTAAAAAAAGAAAAAGGTAACGATTATTTATGGTGAATTGAATGGGAACGCTTGGTAGTAAGTTATGTATGTAGCGGCTTGTACCTTCATTGTCTCATCTTTGCTGCCATTCATTTTTTATTTTCTGTGGTAATTTATTTTTTAGATGAGAAGCCGGATGTGGAAGGAAGTATGATGTGGCATTAGTGTCCTCTACTGCCTTTTTTGCCATGGCATCAGCTAATTCGTTCCCTGTAACTCCTGAGTACCCTTTAACCCATTTAAAATGGAAAATTTTGCTGGATTTGTGTATTAAACCTAGAATATCTGAAATCATATAGTCAACTGTATCTGTGTTTTGCAGAGCCATTAAATCTGAGAGGCTATCGGAAAAGATTAGGAATGATTTGTAATCAAATGACTCCACCCAAACCACAGCGTTTTTAATGGCAAAAAGTCCAGCTTGGAAAACGGAATTCTCTACGGAGAGACGAGTATTCCACGCATGTATTAAGACATTCTCTTTAAATGCACAAAAGGCGGATCCTGTCCCTTGATCAGATTTTGAACCGTCTGTGAAGATATGTATTATGTCGTTGTATTGAGATAAGTCTCCTTCCTTGATACCATCCAATGTCGGATCTATGACATATTTTGGGCATTTACCATAAAATTGTGGCGCAAAATGAATTTGAGTAGAGATCCCCAGTCTAATCACCGATGAGAATTCTGCTTCGCTTTCCAATTGGATATCTAAAGGCGGCAGTTTGGTTAGTGTCTGAAGTGCTAAAGTTGATGTTTTCTTGTATTCTTTACTATTTCTCTTTCTAACGACAGCCAATACAAGCCTTTTCTCTAGTAACATCATTATAAATCCAATATTTATCCAATAAGAATGTTTGTTGTATAACACTTAACATTTTACAAGAAAAGCGGAACGAGCATATCATTTTTTTCAACTGCTGCCTCAAAACACCCAACATATCAATATATGATAGCCCAGAAGCTCTTTTCTGCAGTCGTTCGTTTCTTTTCCATGATTTAGCATTATTCTTTGAAATAAGAGTATAATATACAATTAGTGTGAATAGCCTATGAGCTCAATGCCATCAGTTTAACTGGACAATATTCTGTTTATTTTATATTTAGGTTTATTGATTTTCACCACTTTTTTGAAATCGTAAAATTCTCCTTGTTTAATGACATATTAAGGCGAAAACACGGGAATTATGCCATTTCAAAAAAGTGGTGTCAATCAACAAATTTGAATTTAAAAAAAGTTGCCCAATGCCAGCACTTCTGGAATTCCATGTGAGCGCCATTACCCGTTATCACCATGTTGGATTTTAATGCATTGTAGTTGGCGTAACAATGCACTACAAAAATAAATAAAACATGAAACTACATCTAAATGTATATATTTTGTAAACATAATGAGTAAATTAACATTTGAAAATAAGAGTGTACACTTACCTTCAAGTTAGATATTGTAGAATTTTATAATAAAACAACTGCAAACTAATAACGTGAGAACACAAAAATACTTTCCTTCCGACGGTCACTATACCCTTACTGGGAACTTAAGATGAAGTTCGCTAAGTTCCGGTAACGATCGCACGTTTCCAATTCTATTCTGTTTAGAGATATTTGAGTGAGCGGGATTGCCCGTTGAGCGTCATTATCCTATTTTCCCCTAATCCATTCTTTTATTCATTTCTCGATCAAACGGTCTCAGAGACCGATCACAATAGCTATACAACAATTTCTGTGACAGAATTTAACCCCCTGATTGCCGAGAAAAAGGGCAAAATTGTAATGCTTTTTTCTCCGTAATTTATTAAGTATAGTGAAAAAGATGTTTTTTCCAACATGATATAAACATTTTTATTACGTATCGCATTATAAGCGGAACGAGCGTAATAATCGTAACTTAAGTTCCCAAAACTGGTTTTATCTCTAGAATTATATTAATTAAATAATGCTTCTGTTGTAGTGAAACCTATAGCTTAGTGAACAGATACATCAGTTCGCGGCGGTGAGAAGGTTAAGGGTTGACGAACGCATGTATCGTATTTCGGTGGGTAATTTCAAAAATTTCAAGCCAAATATCACAGTTGAAATTGCAAACAGTTCACGGAGATATGTTACAGTGTACTTGGCAGGAATTTGACTATTGCTTGGATATTTACGAAACATAAACCTACCAAAAATACTTTTCTTACAAATAATACTTTGTGTGTTGCTTTTATATGTGCAAACAACATCACTTATGTTAGTAATCTTATTCTTTTCAAATGTTATTGAGTGTCAAATTTTTAAAGCTAATTTTAATTTACTCTATGTTATATGTTTATAGCAAACACTAAATAAAAATAACTCCTAATAAACGCTGCTTCAAAATAACTTAAATCTTTAATTAAAATACATATAATTAAGTTATGGATAAAATTAAAATATTTTCCTTATGTTCTTTAATTATTACTACTTTTTACATCATCTTCTCAGAAATATAATAAATATTCAAATATATTCTTTTATTCAGTTAAAAAACAGAAAAAGTTCCTCATTTGGTTTCTTAAGATTGATTTTTATCACCCACACTTGGAATGCTTTCACAATAGAGGTTATTTTTGGGTTACAGACTCGTTCTTATTAAAAAACATTTTTGTTAGAACTATTTTCTTTGAAACTCAAGGTAATTTTTAGTTCGTTTGACCTTCTTTTGGCTTGAACTTTTCTTTCAAGTACTTTTAATAACAAGAAATGAAATGCTAAATTTACTAAAACAAGTGGGTACTGTAAAGTCTTATTTTTAAAATAAAAAAAATCATTAATAATTAATTAAAAAATTGATTTTCCCTGCTTTCACGCAAGTATCATGTAAAGAATTTTTCTTAGGTTATATGAAAGGAAACAGTGAAAAAAAATTCTATCCAGACGGTTGTCGTAATCGTTAATCTTTTTTTTTTTTTTTTTTTTTTTTAAGAACTGGAAAATTTTATATTGTAACTGTCTCCCAAATAAATAATATTCTGAATGATATTAGAGTCGTCAACATTGTGAACAAACTCCTACGATGTTTATCCTCTCCTACAGAAAATCATTAAAAAGAGGCCTAAGGGGATACCTTCTTTTGGTTTACACTGAATTCTCGAGTTAACTTAATATCAATCTGTTTGCATTGACTTAAGGAGTAATTGCAAACCACCCATGTGTTTGCTATGCGTGGCGATCTGTGCCCATGGAAAGACGGATCCTAGTTGTTGAGGTGCGTGTTAGTTTCAGCACGCTGCTTTGGACCCTGATTCAGGTAGATGGGAGGTGCATCATCAAGTGGCTGGCCAGCAGATTTATTACTGGCTAAGGATTAAGTGTGCGGTCACTTACTAGGTATATCGTTAAAGGTGGAGGGCTGACACAGGAGTGTCTTGTGATCGCATGGACCCAAATCAGCAATGGTGCATGAATGTGCATCCCCTTGCTGGGCTCGGTAGTGGTTGGTGCATTTGGAGTCTGAAATAACATTTTTTTACTATGGATTTACTATTTTTTTACTATGGATTTACTATTTTTTTACTATATACTTTCTTCCCTTCTATTTTCCTCCCTTGTGGCAATCAACGAAATGTACAGACAAATTGGTAAACACGCTGTTTTGTTTTTAAACGTACTAATAGTATTTCTAATAGTTCATTTAAGACTACTCCGCCTTTTCTCATAGCAAAAAACTTTTAAATCCGTTCTTGTGTATGTTTGCTCATAAAAAAAAACCTGTACTTTGGTGATCTATTGGTGAAGACTGCATCGACCAATCAATCCCAGATGATCTCAAATAGCAAAGAAATAGGCTACTTCTCTGTATATGTCTATTTCAACCGAACTCTGAATTATATTCGTGGAGTGATTTCTGAACTTGATCTCTTATATTTTACAAAACAAGAACTACTAGAAAACCTTAAAGATAAAAATATTATCTATGTGCACCAAACGAGAACAGGTGCTGTATACCAAACCCCTACAGCCCAACTTTACCTAAAAGAATCAAATCATCGTATCTCAGCTGTGGTGTTAGGACTTAAGTCCCTATCATTTTGTGATGTTTTTACTGTCGACTATACGGTCATACTAAAACTACATGTCGTGGTTTCGTTACATGCGCACGATGTGCAGAAGTAGTCCACGACAGTAAATATTGTGAAAGGGCTTAACTTTGTGCAAACAATAAAGCGACCACGTAGTATACTCTTGTTCTTGTCCAAACTGAACTCGTGAAAAAGAAATTCTTGCTGTTAAAATTACTCAAATTTTCTTACCCTGAAAATCGCAAATTATTGAATCCAGAACCCTTTCTATAGGGGATTTATACTCTAGTTTACAAAAACCTTCAAAATCTGTAGGCACATAAGCACTCAAATTCAGCCCTCGTTTTTTCTAAATAAATCAGTCATAACGTTGCCACCAGCACTATAAAAAAACCCCGTAATTTGTATTCTACTTGTATTACAAGAAATATTCCCGCGTTAAAACTTTTGTAGTCATTATCAACACCTGTTAGAATAGAATACTATTATCCTGATATACATTATTATCCAGTTGTTGATCAATCACAATAAACTTTCCTTTCAAGTATCTTTAATAATAAGAAATTAAATTCTAAATTTACCAAAGCAAGTTAGTACTGGAAACCAGGTCAATTTCCAAAGTCCTCAGAACATGAGTCAGAGCAAACTTCGGTTCTATCTGCTAGAAAATTACAAAAATCTAATGTTTCTGCAAGACAGAATGGAAAACAAAAATTCTATGCATAGAAAGAGAAAAGGAAAATATTTTCACAGTGGAAAACTGTGAAGGAAAAACTTAGGTTGTTTTGGTCCATCGTTTACTATTATTAAAGATTTGAAACAGGTTCTCCGCTACGGAAGAGGCTATAAAATCAGTCTTACAGTTATGACTGATATAAATGAAGAAAATACAGCTTTTGAGAAGTTTGAGCCTACTCAATTTTAAATTGGTTTCTTTTGACATATTACGATTTAAAACTACTCGTTTATGCTGCATAATTTGAACATTTTGTACATTGTCTTTTAGCTCAAACTTTACTTTACAGATTGTAGAGTTTTTAGAAGAGAAAAAAAGTCTGCCTTTTCTAACTATGGTATTATTACTTCAATTTGATGAAGTGATTTTAATTACAATAATCATCAAATTACATTTCTCAATGAGTTGTGTTGTTTTTATTTATCTTATTTTTATGAGAAGGTTTTAAGGTTACTTTTCAAATATAATTTGTTGCTTTTGTTTTAATACTTTTTTGGTTCAACATATCCGTACAGGAAATTTGCTTTATTAAATCTTAATCAACCACCCATAAAAAAAGATGGGCTTTGGAGCATAGTATTATCGTTCACAAAAGGAAGTTTGGATCGGAAGTGTTCCGGAAATATCACTTGAAGTTGAACAAATTCTTCATATACCACTGTTTTGCAACAGTTTTATTATTTTTACTTTAACGACCTTTCATATGACCATCCTATTTGTATTATAGCGTCGAATAGACCAGGAGACAGCAGCACAGACAATCACCTCATCGAGTTCACGGCTGAAATTCCAGAATTAGTTAAAAATCGATTCGCATCTTAAAACGGGGCCTCAGGGCTCCTAGCCCTCCCTTACCACTTTTCGGTGTCTTTAATTTCTGTAATTTTCGTTTTAAATTTGTCCGGTTTTAATTTTTGTTTTTTTCCCAACCTCGCTTTCGCTAGCAAAAGTGTCGGAATAAGAGTAGAATAAGCATCGCGGACGGAAAGAGGTCGCTCGCCGCGGCGGCCGGCCTCTTTTCGTCCGCGGTCCTTTATTCTTCTCTTATTCCGACTCTTTTTCGGAAGCCAGGTTCATAGGTCCCCAGCCACGCACCGAGTATAAGAGACTCTAGCAGAAGGACAGCTTGAAAAAAAAAACTAAAACCGGACAAATTTAAAAGGGAAATTGCACAAATTAAAGACACCGAAAAGCGGGAAGAGAGGGTTAGGTAAAAGTAGTCCAGGGGTAGGTCCCAGGTATTTTTATGCTTATTCTTTACAATGGATAAAAAATTGACTCAACATGCGGCTTAATTTTGTTTTGCTTGGATGAAACTAACAAGGGGATCAACAAAAATGACGCGCACAGATTTTGATGATTTTAAAGTATATTGTAGGGATTATACCACTAATTATTCTGGTGAAAAGGTTTCTCAAATGGGCCTTAGTTTTTGAGAAATTCTGGGTTGAAGTTCAGCGTATATTTCAAATACCCATTAGTATGACCTTTCGTATGTAAATTCGTGGCGCGGAGGTATAGTGCGAGCTTACGGACACAGCAATTGTAGGTTCGACCACACCGCGTGGCATTTTTTCTTTTACTTATTTTTACATTTTTTACCCGTTACAAATTTTAAGCAGAATTGGGAATTCTACAGCTTTTAACTTTTTGATATCTCTATTATAAAGGACAAACATATCTGTGCGTAACGCATACGTCATTTTGCGAATGGCAACACTTTCAAATTTGAAATAAAATTTTGGTTTTACAACTACTGCAAATTTTTAAACTTTTAAAAATCGCACATTTTAAATTTTTACACCGTCGTATAAGGAAAAAAATGCTCTTTTAAATGCAATTTGTTTGAAAGCTGTATCTCAATTTATTTTTCAGATATTAATTTTTTTTGTAGTTTTTAATACCATTTTTCCAATCGTGGCTACAAAAGTACCCCATTTCTATTGAAAGTAAACGAAAAATAGTCGAAAATAGGAGATTACCGTATCTTTTTGTTGCCATTTTCTCATAAAAGCAGAAAAAAAAGTTGAAATTAAAATACGGGCTATGTCAAGAATATTGTCTGTTATTCCGCGATAATGATGTCATATGCATACTTTTCTATAAACGGAGTTTAATATTGGATTGTAAAAGTGGATTGCTTTAGAGAATGCAAATGACGTCATTTTATAAAACAGCGTGTATTTTAATTCTTAAAACTGAATTATGTTTTGTAGAAGTGCGTCATTTTCACAGCCCAGCAGCTTTCAAATTATTCACAAGTGAAAATGCTTCACTTTTGAAAATAAAGTAATCGAAATCACACACTAATAAAACGCAATGTTTTACAAAAATTTAGAGTGTCTTTATAAAAGAGAGGTGATATGCAAATAATAGCGATGATTCTCGCCTGGAAAGATTTGCTTCCCCGAGTTAGACAAGCAAACAAATAACTCGAGGTTTAAAATAATATCATGTTCCTGAAGTTATTGTCCAAAATTCTCTCGCATAATAAAACTTTAATGCTATAGGACATTCTACTATAATTTTATCAAAATAACATAATTTGTTTAATTTAATTTTTCACAATTTTATATAATCTATATATTTAAAACACAAGTGTGTTTTTTAGTCATCTGCCCTGATTTTTTTGCTGAACCAATTTTACTAATATTTTTTTTTCAATTGAAAGCTGTTCATTTGTAGATGTGATTGCGCTATTTTTTTTTTTTTTTAAATATCCCTATTTTAAAAGCATTTTATGAAATTTCTCCAAAATGATGAAAATTGGATAGTTTTCACTATTGCAGACAAGAGAGAAAAAAAATGAGGTATTTTTATCTTTATTCATGCCATTTTCTGATAAAAATTCAAAATTGTTTATAAAAATTGTTGTATAGGGTTTAGTGGCGCGAAATCCCATTAGGAGCATATTATAGTAGGGGAATAATAACGGAAAATGACATACTGCTTTTAAAAACACGCATTTTTCCTCATAAATTTTCTATATTGCTTTTCCTTCAGCATGTGTACTGATACTAAATTTCAGACACTAGGCGAAATGGTTATTTAAGTGAAAATGAAGTCACATTTAAAAGAAAACGATCATTTTCTTAGATAAAACTAAACATTTTAACACAAATTCGTCTAAAAAACATAAATTACGGAAATTTTTATTCCCCGGAATTGAGATTAGAATCTCAAGTAAAGAGTGCGTCTATTCACCTAAAAGCTGACAATGGTGACGTTAAGTTTTGAGTTAAAAGGGTTTTAAAATGATCAAACAAAATACAATTTTTAAAAAAATGATGAATATGGATATGAAAAATGCGTATACAAATTTTGAGAAGGTAAAAATTGCTATTTTTCATTCCGGAATACCAAGCATAAGAGCTTAAATTGATAACTACATCGTAATAACTGATCTTTATTATATTTAACTGATTAAGTATCTACCGGTGTCCTAAAAAGGACTGACTGATTTTAAAATTCAATAACTTGCAAACGGTGACAGATATTTAAAAAATTCCTGCAGGAGGGTTATGCATGAGGTCAAAAGTTTTTTTTACAGTGATTTTCGATTTTAGTTCGCATTACAAACAATAGATGGCGCTGTAAGCAATAGGTGGTAAATACAGGCTCGATTTTTTGGCCTTTCTCCTCTTCCATGCGAAAAAGGAGATTAAAATGTATTGAGTGGGTCCCGAAGTGCCAAAAATCGAGCCTGAATTTAGCGTCTATTGATCGCCATCTATTATTTATAATTCGAACTAAAATCGAAAACCAATGTAAAAAACTTTTGACCTCATGCATAACCCTCCTGCAAGAATTTTTTGCATATCTGTCACCGATTGCAAGTTACTGAATTTTAAAATCAGTCAATCCTTTTTACGACACCCCGTATATTATAAAGGACAAACGTACCTGTGCGTACGCTGACGTCATTTTGCGAATGGCAACAAGTCACGATCAAATTTCGGTCTTGAAATTTCCGCTACTGCATTTTTTTAATCTTCTGACCATCGTACATTCTCAATTTTCGGCGCATAGGGAAAAAATTTACTTTCAAATACAATTTGTTTCAAAATTGTATCTTAATTGACTGACGTATTATGTTTTTTAAAATAATTTTTAAGCATTATTTTTTTAAAGTTTATCTTATCACGTGCCGGTTTCAATACATAATAATAATAAACATTTTGCACATAAAGCAAAAACATTGTTCAGCATTTGTTTCTGACTATTTTTGCATAACGAAATTAATACTTCCTTTATAAATTTAAAAAACCCAATTTAACATATTTGTGAAAGACAAATTAACGAAATTAATACTTCTTTTATAAACAAATAAAAGAATAATATTGAAAAAACACAAATCTAACATATTTGTAATCTTACAATTTAAATTTTTAGATCACCAAATAAGTTTTTTTTTTAAAAATGGAATTTGTTTGCAAAGTTCATCTCAGTTTACTGATTGTCTATGGTTTTAAAAACAATTTTAAAGCATGAAATATTTTTTAATTTATCTATATCGCCCGAAGCTCGATTACGAAAGATCAATCTGTTTGCCCTTAAAAGAGAATAAAGAGTTCATCATTTTCTTATGGCTGATATCCATTAAAAAAAATCTTCCCTATGAATAAATAAATAAATAAAATAATATAAATAAAACACAAATTTAACAGACATGTATAAGCTCTGAAATTATCAGACTATAAAAGGATGCCGTAAGTAGCAAAATCTTGGTCAAATGACTCTTAGCATGCGGCTACTAAGAAAATATCGGTTTTGATAAATTACAAAAATTTATTTGATTGTATAATTCGTATTTTCCATATGAAAAATGCTTTTTTAATGTAAGTGGACAATCTAAAAAAATTTATTGCATATAGAAAATTATTAGTTTTCAAAAAAAAAAAAAAAAAGTTTTCACCTATATTCTTTAACCCAGGAAGCCCGGGTACGATCCCCTAATTTTCTTAAAAACTTAACTTTACGTTTATGAATTTTTCATGAAAATCAATATTTTTTTCTGAAATTTTTACTTTAAACGCAAATTCAAACTAATTTATGTCTGGAAATCTCATCTTTTTAAAAGTTTAGTCCAGGCAATAGAGACCGTATAAGGGCTCTACCTAGCAAAATTCATGGTAGTTCTGGAAAAAGGCTTACTATATGTTTTTTGGGTGGCTGAATCCGAATTTTTAACTTCCCACCAAAATTTCCCCCGGCAACCCTCCCAAGTTCTGATAAAATGCCCTCCAAAAAGGTTTTTATTAAAAATTTATTTATTGTTTTAGAGAAAAAGTATCTAGAAATTCAGAAAGTAGACAAAATTTGCAACAAATTAGATATATGACATTATGACTTAGGATGAAGGGGAAAGGGGGATCTGCCTCGGAACATGCGCCGCGGTGCTGCGTGGACTAAGTTGCGCAATTTCACTTAACCACTCACACGTTTACATTCGGCCTCCCATCACCCCTCCGAATTTCTCTATAAGGTTTACTTTAAGTTTTTTGGGTCGCTGAATCAGAATTTTTAACTTACCCCCAAAATTCTCCCCCCCCGAACACCCCCCCCCAAAAAATAGTTGCTTTTAAATTAAATTTTTTATTGTTTTAGGGGAAAAGTATGTAGAAATTCAGAAAGTAGACAAAATTTGCAACAAATAGGACGTATGACATTACAACGTAGGATGAACGGGGGGGGAGGGGGGAGAGGGCTGCCTCGGAACATACACTGCGGCACTATGTGCACTAAGTTATGCAAGTCCAGGTAATAGGGGATTTTACCTGGCAAAATTAATGCTAGTTCTGAATTTCGGCTCACTTTATGTTTTTTGGGTAGCTGAATCCGAATTTGTAACTTCCCACCAAAATTTCCCCCGGCAAACCTCCAAAAAATCATTTTTTGAAAAAATTTGGTTTTTGAGAAAAGCGCGCGGGGAATGTTCCGAGGCAGCCCCCTCTCTCCCCGTTTATCCTACGTCATGATGTCATGCATCCTATTTGTTGCAAATTTTGTCTACTTTCTGAATTTCTACATACTTTTCCCCTAAAACAATAAAAAATGTAATTTAAAAACAGCTATTTTTTTGGGGGGGGGGATTTTGGGGGTAAGTTAAAAATTCGGATTCAGCGACCCAAAAAACTTAAAGCAAACCTTATAGGGAAAGTTCGGAGGGGAGATGGGAGGGCGATGTAAACGATGTGAGTGGTTAAGTGGAATTGCGCAACTTAGTCCACGCAGCACCACGCGGCACATGTTCCGAGGCAGATCCCCCCTCCCCCTTCATCCTACGTCATAATATCATATATCTAATTTGTTTCAAATTTTGTCTACTTTCTGAATTTCTGGATCCTTTTTCCCTAAAACAATAAAAAAATGATTTTTTTAATAAAAACCTTTTTTTTTTGGGGGGGGGGGCATTTTACCAAAAATGGGGGGGGGGGGTTGCCGGGGGAAATTTTGGTGGGAAGTTACAATTTCGGATTCAGCGACCCAAAAAACATAAAGTAAGCCAATTTCCAGAACTACCATTAATTTTGCCAGGTAAAATCCCCTATTGCCTGGACTATTAAGGATTAACAAAAAAAGCGTAAAATTTGGAGCGCACTGGAAAGCCAGTCATGAGCCACCATTGGTTTAGATATGCATAAAATTACTTTTTCCTTAAGGATACTTTTTCCTTAAAACAATAAAAAAAAAATGATTTTTTTAATAAAAACCTTTTTTGGGCCGCATTTTACCAAAATTTGGGGGCGTTGCCGGGAGTAATTTTGGTGGGAAGTTACAAATTCGGATTCAGCTACCTAAAAAACATAAAGTAAGCCAATTTCCAGAACTACCATTAATTTTGCCAGGTAAAATCCCCTATTGCCTGGACTATATTCTTTAAATACTTGATTTGTGATAAATATACTAAAAAATACATTAAATGTTTAAAACACAAAAAAAGCTTTATCATCATTTGTATAAGTGCAAATAAATATACATTTAATAAGGGATATTAATTATAAAAACATTTAAAAAGCGATTTTTTGCATGATCGTTAATATTTTTAACATCATTGGAGAAACACGTAAATGAATGTAATATATGTTTTTTAATCCTTGTTTTACAATAACTATATAAAAAGCACCTTAAATGAATATAATATGTTTATGCTTTTTAAGATTTGATATTTGAAGATTTTGAGGTAAATGCGTTAAAAATACATTAAAAATGCATTAAGGAATTAAAAACAAAAATGCTTAATCCTCGCCGTTAAATACACTATTAGTTGGTGATACTTATCGTAAAAACATTCAAAACATAACATTACATTGCAAATAGCACAATTTATAAAAGCAATCTCTTTACATGAACATGACTTTTTTAACGATGTTGCCGGGAAGCATAAATCATTTAGATTTCTGAAAATTTCTCTGCTGTTATTAGTTTTAATGCTGACCATGCGTATCTTGTCATAGGCCGGAAGTAAGGGGTTTGATTTTTAATTTGGTTTATGACGGCCAATTATCTACACGAGGGGTATGGGCCCGAAGGGGGGGGGGATTACCTTTTTTTTGGCATGATACATCTCCATTTTCATTATTGAGGATCTCATCTTACATTGTGGAATCTGTCTGGCCTGCTCACGAATCAATTATCAAAAGAAAGTTACGTTTTTTAACATAAGGAGGAAGACAAGTTTTTAAATAATGCCCATAAATTTCTTTTGTCAATTTACCTGATTTAGAACACGTAACAATTGTGTTTTTGGAAGTGCCACTTAATTCATTTACCTTCGTTTGAATAAATGCTCCAAACGCCCTAGATTGTTCATGTAAGCAGATAGATCTAAATGTAAAATTTTTACAGATGCTGTAATGGAATACTGGGCTGTGTAAGAATGAGTTAATTGATTAAACTTTTTTTGAAGAAAACAGATTTAGCACCCCGCTCAGCAAGTGATCTGTTGTAGGTTGTTTGACACTGACAACCAATATCGCCGGTATTTATAACATAATCTATGTAAAATTTACTTATTAAGAGTTTTGTTTGTACGCAGAATTTTTCAGCTGTTTCCATTATTTCTTCAATTGTTGCAACTTCTTTGTGACTCATCACTTTACGTTGTCTTATACCGTAATAGACAACGGAATGGTTCTTTTTAAATCTTTCTACCCAGCTCGAATTTGCTAGGAAATGGAAATCATATGACTAAAAACAGGCGGCCGCGTTCATTGCCCACTGTTGTAAAGTCTATGTCGTAACCTAAATATTAGCATAAAAAAGAGTTAATGAATTAATATTATGGTTTTGTAATTGTATTGCAGTTACATGAGTAATAGAAAAAAACTGTATTGTTTTACCTGTTCCATATTTTTTCGACCTTCAACAAATCTTTCATATGTTTCATAATCGATGGTCTTCCATTTGTCAAAATGAGTTCCTCCATGATTTACGTCTTCTTTCCATCTATGCAAGAGGTTCTTTTGTTTTAACCTGCCTGCTGCATTGGCTTGCAATGATTTTAAACTCCATCTTGGATGGGCTTCAGCTAATGCAATAGCATTTGTTTGACCACGATGGAATATAATCGCGTGATTCGGTGCAAATTCTTCAGGCACAAATTTCTCACCATCTTCATGAAATCCCGGACACTATATAAAAATAATTAAAATTCAGTTATTTGATTTCTATTTTTGTTGAACAATGAAATATAACTAATATACAGGGTGCAAAGGAAAGTCCCTTTAACCTGAAAATACTTGAGATCGGAGAGAGCTACAGCTATGCAAGTGAGGTAACGGTATAGTAGAGCGACTACGTCCGACCTATTACAAACGACAGCGGCGCCCCTAGAGGCGAAATTTGAAGATAGCTATTGAAAATCGTAAACGAAAAGAGATAGAGAAAAATTCCAATTAGAAAGTTTTAGTTAGAGCATCAATTAATTAGTACGAAACGACATTTGTTTCACAAAGATAAGATAAATCGTCACCTGTATAACCAAAAATGTCCGAAATCGATGAGCGACGATTCTACTTTACATATTCACATTCCGTAAATGTAGCAGTGCAAAATTTCAGATTGTGACGTTGTACTGTGCTGTAATGTATGTAAAAATTTAATTTCCAATGCATTTAAATTTTTAGATTAACCCTTTCAGGAGCAGAAGAATTCTGTTCGTAAAATGATGAAATAATTGACTAACACCAGAATATTCAAACGAATTTCTTAGAAAATAAAACCCCGCTAATTTTCATTTTCATTACAAAAGCAAAATTTTATTAAAATATTCTTGCTGCCATTTGTCAGATTTGGAATTAAAATTAGGTGGCTAGACCGTCTAGCCACCGCCGTTGAAAGGGTTAAATCTATCTCGTCGTATTGAAGAAGCTTGCAATAAACGTTCCATGCTGAGAAATGTGTATGTAGAATTACTCTCATGAATACAAACGTGTATCGTGAGAAATGGCGAACTGTTCGAACATACTGAATATTAAATTTTTATCACTGTGAGACAGTTTGTCTTTTTTGTTTTTTTGTGTGATGTTATCAAAATGTATTGAGATAAGCACGTTTTTATACCATTAATTGCACGTATTTCTTCATACTTCTGGCTATTCCATTCAAACGTTTACACAAAATAGAGTGCATCCATTTCGGACATTTTTGGGTATACAGGCGAAGATTTATCTTATCCATGTAAACCAAATGTAGTTTCTACTGATTAATTGATGCTCTAAAACTTTCTAACTGGAAAATTTGCTCTCTTTTCATTTTCGATTTGCAATGACTATCTTCGAAATTTCGCTACTAGGGGCGCTGCCGTCGTTTGCATTAAATCGGGCGTAGTCACTCTACTGTATCTTTACCTCACTTCCATAGCTGTAGCTCTCTCCGTTCGTAAGTATTTTCAGGTTAAAGGGACTTTCCTTTGCACCCTGTATATATATATATATAAACATATATACTCAATTTATTAATTTTTATTAAAGAAGATGATAATTTGTAATATTCTATAATGGTTATATATATACAGGGTGTCCGGTCTCAACGGTGTTCAATGGCTAATTCCTAAACCGTTAGTCATAGACATATAGTTCCAATTGCAAAAATGTTTCAAATGAGGTAAAGAAGTATTTTTAAAGCGATTTGGGTCAAGAAAAAAAAAAAAAAAAAAAAAAAAAAAAAAAAAAAAAAAAAAAAAACGAAATTTAAATTTTTATACGGTCCCCAGGTCCTATATTTAGTAAAAATATCCTATTTCACTGACAAGTAAGACAAAAAAAGTCCCATTCCTCTGCGATTAAAACTGACCGAGTAATAGATGTTTAAAGTTGGAGTATCTTTTTTGCTGCAAAATAGGGGTCAGTCACAAATTTACTAGAAATAAAAACAATCGTCAGATATAAAATTTAATATTAAACATTGATAGTAAATTAACATTACAGATATTTTGAGATTTTTGTTCATTCTCACATATTAAGAGGCTACTTCAGTCAAATGAAAAGATGCATTCGCTAATGCTAATCCTATGAAGAAATTTATAAAGATATCTCGGTCGCATTTCAATATTTTTAAATGATTTCTTTTACATTGAATAGTTGAGATCGATCTGTATGCAGGCCGTTTTTTACTTTTTTGATTTTGATTGCAGATATTTTTTATGAGGATGCTTTTACTTTTGAAACCGGTTCCGAAAATGAAAGTGTCCTCATAAGAAATACCTGTAAACAAAATCGAAAAAGTAAACAACGGCCTTTATACAGATCGATCTCAACTATTCTATGCAAAAGAAATCATTTAAAAATATTGAAATGTGACCGAGATATCGTTATAAATTTCTTCCATAGGATTAGCATTAGCGAACGGGTCTTTTCTTTTGACTGAAGTAGCCTCTTAAAACAAATTTTTTTTTCCAACCACATTTTGCCATTTATGCTGTATCTGGTAATTTGATTGGTCAGAGTTTCAGCATCAAAGTGACAATTCTTGACAGGAATCGTGCTTGACGAAAGCCATAAGAGGATAGAGTTTCGATAAAAAAAAAGTGATTCGTATGAGGTCCAGGAGAATTAGAAAAACTAAACTATCTTAGAATTAATAGAATTATATTAAATTAGTTTTCTATTTGGATTTTTTTTTTAATACAATCAATCAATTCTAAATATTAACTTACGTTATTTGAACTTTTAATGTGTAAATATCGCCTCCACGCTCGAAAAAAAAAAAGGGTAATCTGTATCACCTACAACAGAAGGGGGGGGGGGGATATTCTGCGACGAGCTATCTTAAAAAAAAAAAAAATACTTCCATGGGATTAACAATAGCGAACGGGTGTTTTCGCGTGAGTTGGAGGAAGAGAAAGTAGAATTTTTAGGGGGTGGTTGATGTGGTAGATTGGTTAGTTATTTCTTGCATAATTAAATAAAATATAGGGAAAAATACATACATAATTTTAGACAGTATGTATTGGCCGAGCAAAAGTTGGGGGGGGGGGGAGTATAAATTTTAGGGAGGATTTAGATGATTAGTAACTTACTATAACTATAAAGTAACGGCTAACTACAAAGACAAAGTAGAAAAATTTCCTAACATTTTAATAAAGTTATTAATTTTAATAATTTTAAATTTAATATACTTTTTTATATTTTTTAATTTAAGAGTATGTCTATATATTTTTAATTTAATCAGTAATTTATACTTAAATAAAATTATAATTGAAATCCATAATTACTTATACAAATTATAAATTTGAATATTTTTTTAATGATTTTAAATTTGATAATTTTTAAAATTATTACCTCTTTATGCTCTAATAATTAAGTGTTATAATTAAGACAATAGGAGATAAAATTTTTAACGGGCGTGGAGTTTTAGAAGATGCACTATTTAATTAGACAAAGTGAGTAGAATAGTAAAAAAAAAATATATAAACCTCTATAGATTTTTAACTTTGCGTGCAGGTGAAGCAAAAAGTGGGGAAGTAGAAATTTAAGGGCCGATTAATTTAGATGAAGTCTTCAAAAAAAAAAAAAAAAAAAAAAAAAAAAAAAAAAAAAAAAAAGCGAAAATCTACTGATGTGCAAAGAATTACCACGCTGTAAAACTTGGGGAAAAAAGGTCCGTCTTCAATATTGCTTCAATAATTAATAAGTAATCCATAATCTAAATTCCACCTGAAATTGCAATTTAAACTTTTTCCTCACTGGCTCTCATACACACAAAGTTTATAATCTTGAAAACTACATTTTTTATGCAGCAATATCTGTTGTAGTAATGAACACTAAACAGCCGTATCAATTCCCCCTGAAATCTCCACTCCAAATTTTGTTACATCTATATTTTTAATTTAATCAGTAATTTATACTTAAATAAAATTATAATAATGATTTTAAATTTGATAATTTTTAAAATTATTACTTCTTTATGCTCTAATAATTAAGTGTTATAATTAAGACAATAGGAGATAAAATTTTTAACGGGCGTGGAGTTTTAGAAGATGCACTATTTAATTAGACAAAGAGAGTAGAATAGTAAAAAAAAATATATATATAAACCTCTATAGATTTTTAACTTTGCGTGCAGGTGAAGCAAAAAGTGGGGAAGTAGAAATTTAAGGGCCGATTAATTTAGATGAAGTCTTCAAAAAAAAAAAAAAAAAAAAAAAAAAAAAGCGAAAATCTACTGATGTGCAAAGAATTACCACGCTGTAAAACTTGGGAAAAAAAGGTCCGTCTTCAATATTGCTTCAATAATTAATAAGTAAACCATAATCTAAATTCCACCTGAAATTGCAATTTAAACTTTTTCCTCACTGGCTCTCATACACACAAAGTTTATAATCCTGAAAAGTACATTTTTTATGCAGCAATATCTGTTGTAGTAATGAACACTAAACAGCCGTATCAATTCCCCCTGAAATCTCCACTCCAAATTTTGTTACATCTCCCTCCCCCATCCTTCCCGTCCCAAGCACAGACACAAGAAAGCTCAATTTGTAAGTAATTTGTTTGTACCATCTTAATGTTTTTATTTATTTTTATTTTTATTTATTTTTTTTATGCCTACATTTTTATACATAACTTTTAAATGACTGCTCTGAATATGTTAAGGAAATTATGTCCATTTTTGAAAATGATCCTCGTATCACTTTTATTTTCTTTTACAATAAACATCAATTATTTGAATTATATGATTCAACCTGTGCGATCACTTCAATGATTTAAATAAACATAACAAAATTGTTACAATATTTTAATATTTTGTTCTAATAGAGCACATATTTATCCATTAAAGGTCGGACATCATATAACCGCCCACATTCTCTCTTTTTAATTAACTTTTCTTTTTTTAAGATTTTGTTCCATTTGTCATTTTATTGTAACGATAAAAATAATAATTATTATTGTAACGCGCGCCTCCCGTTTCAAAAATAGACTTTACCGGCAATCACGTGACCGGCTTGCGTGAGCTCTGCCGAATAAGAATATGCTGTGAGTTCGTTAGAGTTCTGTTCTGTTTGGAGTTGTGGAAACATGTAGAAAGTTATTTGCGCTTTTATTATTTTATGTGTACGTGTGATGTTCTATTTGTTATGTGCCGTCTCACTAAGAAGAAATAAAAAATATTTAAAAAGCTACCCCGAGAAACTGTTATTTTGAAGTTATGTGAAATTTCTGTGTGATTTTAATCTGAGCTAGCCCGATTATTATTATTATTTTTACATTACCCCTTCTGAAAATTCCACTGTCTCTCCCCTCAGCAAATATTCATTAGCTCAGTTATTCTTTTAAATTATTTTTTAATTAAAAATTATGGAAAAATATTGTTAAATCAAAACATATATTAAATTATTGAGGACGTCACTTTCGAAACTGACCTTATCCGAAATTTAAAAAATCGTGTTTCTCTATCAATCTATTCTATTGGTATAACTGTACCAATCAAACACTACAATCTCTAAATTTTCAATGAATACCAATGAGCGCATTTAAAGGTTTTACGCGATTTCCCAAAATTTGATTTTCTCGATAAGGCGAGTTTTGAAACTTACTTCTTCAATTATTTTAACCAATCTGAAAGTTAATTACTAAAAATAAACACTACCGTAATATTTATACGGGGAAAGCACCTTCTGTTAAATCGCTTTAAAAATGCTTCTTTATATTATTTAAAACCTTTTTGTAATTGGAACTATATGTTTTTGACTAACGGTTTAGGAATTAGCCATTGCACATCGATGGAGTGGATGCCCTTTATAATACTTTAAGCACTTCGCGTACGACCCCTGAAAGCTTGGTCCAACTCATCTGTTTTCAGTTACAGAAAAGTGGTTTAAGTCATAAAATTGAAAAAGTCATAACTCGGTCAATTTTAGCGTTAGAGGAATGGGACTTTTTTTGCCGTACTTGTTAGAGGAATAGGAAAAGTTCACTAAATATCACTTATAGGACCGGGGGACCGTATAAAAATTTTAATTTCGTAATTTTTAAATAAATGTTTTTCTTGACCCAAATCGCTTTAAAAATACTTCTTTACCTCATTTAAAACATTTTTGTAATTGGAACTATATGTCTATGACTAACGGTTTACGAATTAGCCATTGGACACCGTTGAGACCGGACACCCTGTATATATATATTGCTAAAGTAAAAAATTATATCTTTGTAAATTCGTTAAATTCATCTTCTTCATTCAATATCACTCCATCGGCCTCAATAATTTGTCGATCATCTAATATTTCTAAAATTGAACTATGAAATTCTTCAGCCATAGCAATAGAAGCACCGGAAATATCGTCGGTACCATGTCAAACTATCCAATGTGAAAACAGTCACTTTTCAGGAGGGCAAAAAACTGTTTTAATTGTGGATTCAAAATCAGCGCCAAGCACCAGTAAACAATTATTATATTTTTCGAGTGCTGTTTTATATCCTATTTAAGCCTGCTATTGAGATAAATCATTTGAATAATTTTACTCGCGAAAAAATCACATTGGATAGTTTGATATGGTATGCTTATTTGTACGTTTTCAGTTTCGTTGAACTTTTACAGCTTCAAACTATCCAATATGCCACATTGGATAGTTTGACTAGTAAAAATTTTGTGCTTTTCCCAGTTTCGCCATTCCATAGTAGCGAATATGACGTATTGGATAGTTTGACTTGTAAAAATTTTGTGCTTTTTCCAAATTCGCCGTTTCATAGTAGCAAATGTGTCGTATTCAATAGTTTAATTTGTAAAAATTTTATATTTACATACTCAATATAAAACTCTTAAGAATTTTCCTTAATATTTTTTTATAATGAATATACAGTAAATTAATAAAGAAAAAAGCTTTTTTTAAACATTCTGTTAATTTTATAAAACATAAGAAAACAAAAATATCTCAAATAATGGGGTAGTCAACAACGGGCACTTCATACCCGTAATTATAAATAGTAATCTTCGCACTATTTTTTCTAAGAAACTCATGGGCCGCTTTCTACCACTATTTTCGAATAGAAATCTTTGATTTATTTAATCTCCCATTAAAATAAGTTGGAGCAAACTATTTTGAAGAACATTTGGAAGAAATTCATAATAGGCTGTTTTAATACAATAATTGCAAATGTTCTCCCAAACGTGGGGAATGATAAGAGGGTAATTCTTTTTTTCAAGACTTTATTGTCGTTAAAAAGTTTTTATGACTTTTGTTTTACTTTTCTGTCGTCTAACAGTGCTGTAACTCTCGTAAATATACTCGTATTGCCATATAATTTATTTTTGTTTTTGATGTTTACTATGGCATGTCCGGTGAAAACGGAGCGTGTAGCATTTATAGGTCCTTTACAGGGACACTCAAAAATATCCCGTTACATTACGCTTAATGGGGAAAGAAATGTTTGTGGTTTAGTTTAATTATGTTACACTATTTCAAACATAATGAAATTTATATACATTATTGAGCTGCACAGCAACATGCCTACGTTAGAACATGACGTGTACAACAGTTATCGTTCATTTACAGTAGCACACAAAAGATTTCGCTTAAAGTGTAGTCTATTAGCGATAATTGCTGGAAATACGATTTATATTATGGTGTGCGTTTTCAAACTACGTGCATACTATATGGTATGTATAAAGTCTATAGATTGTATACAGAACTACCTGAAATACTCGTAAATCGTTAGCATTAATAAGCATGATTCTGAACTGCTTAAACGTAGTTTTTAATTGTGTTATGCATTTCAAAGCTGAACTATAGTTAGTATAGGGTAACTCCGGGAGAGTTTCCGCATACGGGATAGATGCCGCACGCCTTGTATTTCTTGTAATTATCGATAGATGGTCGTTAAACGCACAGTATAGGTGTGCAATGAGATTATTTTAACCAGGGTATAGCGTAAATCCCATTTCAATGTTTACTTGTAGAAGTACAATCCTTAATTTGACGTAAGTGCATGATTTCACTGTCCAAACTTTTAAGCACGTTATGTTTAAATACTTTTCATACACTAATTACTAAATGCATGCTTGATTTCGAAGTCAAAACTAAGTTTAGCGTTTGTATAGAATACTGTGTGTATGGTTACGCCATTCACCTTAGCGATGGCAGATAACTGTGATGGCCGACGGCTGCACCATGCAAAATGGGATACATGCCGCGCTTCTATTCCGGTATACAAGCCGCAGTTTCTTTTGTACGGTATGATTAAGTATTATTAACTTTTCCTTTTCTTTTTGCACAGACTAACCATGTTAGGCAGGTTATCAAGTTTACTAAAACCAAAGGAGAAAAAGGGGAAAAAATTAGAAGGGCAAGAAAGATGCAAGTCAAGATGATAATAATGAAAAATTGGATTACGCGTAACGCAGACGTTCTTTGCAAGGAATGTTTAGAAAACTACTCCAAAAAAAGAGGATGTGTGATTGGCTTCGTTGCATCATGTGTTTAAATGTAGTTACGTAAAGACTGTACTTTTTCGACACTTTTTCTGTATATTGTAGTCGAAAAAACTGGTCTCTTAACCCATTCGGGACTATAGGTGCATATAAGCACCTTCATAAAGAGCTTACAAAATTTGTTTCTGGCACCAGTAAAAAAGAAAAGTAATATTTGCTTTGTTTAATTAGAACATTTTTATAATTATTTAAGTAAATGTAGCTTCTTTGAAAAAAGTGGTACCAACCGAATAAAATTTGTGTAAAAGCCACCGGTTCCGATTGGGTTAACAAATAAATTATGTAAACACAATTTTACTTTTTTTCACTTTCTAATACACTGATGTTACGTTGTCACTGAAGTAACAATTAAAATTTAATATAAAAAAATAAGTCGATAATTTTAATAGGGAAAGTAGGCAATAATTATTAATTTGAATCTACCAATACGTTTCATTGTACTCATTTAGTTTCATTTTGTTATTACATCGTTAATTATAGTCCAGATATGAATTTTTTTTAAATATTTTTATTTATAATTTCATTCTGTTCTTATTACAAGCGCAGCATAACTACCGCACAAGTGCGGCGTCTCACCCTGAATGTATGGGTGACGTGCCGCAGTGTAATGTTTTAGAAAAAAATTGTTAAAAAATATTAATAATTTGTTTTAAAATTTTTTGTAGCAATACATGCGTTGTATATCTATTATTAAATAGAACAACATGATTTTTTTTTTTATTTTATGTCCACCATGGGATTTTATACACAACTTCAAAAAAATGTGTGGCATAAATCCCGGAATTACCCTATGAGATGTTTGTGGAATATAAGTAAAATCATATACAGGTCCACGCGAAAAACTAGAAACCTGGACAATTATGGATGATAATTTCTGGAAGTTTCATTTTAGTAGATTTAAGCTTCCTTTACTCTGCATTAATTTTTTAGCTTATTATGTGGCATGTATAAAAACCTATAGGTAATATACAGGGTTATACAAAAGATTTCAATTATGCTCGTCTATTGGTAGAAATTACTGAATGTGAATTTTTAACCTATTATAATTTTTAACACTTTCCAACAAGGTTGAAAAGCGTTTATGAATTAGGTTTGTCTGTCCACGCTCTAACTCACGTAAATATACTCGGATTATCTTGAAATTGAAAAATATTAATGGTGCTTACAAGGGCATGTTTAGTATTGCATATGAAGGTTGTAACTTTAATAGTTCATTTACAGGGGCACACAAAAGATTTCCATCACATTATGGTGTACGGGGAAAAATCGTTTGGAGGGTATTTTAATGACATTATGCTATTTCAAATGTATTATAACCGATATAAATTACTGAATTTCATTACAAGAAGATTACGACAGAATAGGGCATGCATTCATAAAATTTGTCGTTCATTTACAGGGACACACAAAAGAAATGTGTTACAGTACTGTCCTTGAGCAATAATTGCTTTAAGTGCGTTTTTTAATTTCGGTATGCGCTTTTAAATTTAACTATTTTTTGTATGTTGTATAAAAATTCTATACCTTGTATACAGGGCTGCACAAAAGACTTTACTAAAAATCAATTACCGTCATAGACAGAAAAAGTACTTGAATGATAGATCGTATGCTGCACTTTAGTTTAATTAGAAAACGCGTAACTCAATTTACACTTTAAAACTTTAGAAATTTCCGCCAATAAACGGAAATATACTCGAACTTCTTATATAGACCTGTGTATTATCTGCAGATTTTTAAACATGTTACGTAATATGATAAGATTTAATCCAGGCAAAAAATTGTTATAAACACACTTCCAGAAATTACCAGTCACAGCCGGCAATGTTTTGAGTTCATTGCATAGTCCTGACTATTAGGAATTTCTACTAACATATTTTAATATAGTGAAAAGAAATAAAAGACCGAAATTGCATAACTTAATTAGAAACCTCCTTTAAGAAAATCAGTCCTATACAAAGTAATGCTTACAAATTCTTTTGTATAGCCCTGTATATGATCTATAAAATTTATACGCACCACGTAATATTCGAATAGTTAAAAACTCATACTATAATTGAGAACGCACTTGAAACAACTATCGCTAATAGACAGCAATGTAACCGAATTTTTTTGTGTGTCCCTGTAAATCAACAATAACTATCATACATGTCATATTATACCTACAGTAAGCAACTTGTAATGTAAATCAATTATGGATGTCAATTTCACTTTGTTTGGACTATTTTAACATTATTAAAATATGTTCCAAACATTTCTTTTACTATAAAACATTATACACCAAAATTCATTTGTATGAACCTGGAAATAATAATAAATGGCTTGCACATCATATTCTGCATAAAACATGTTTTAATACACTTGATAAATCCATATTAATTTCATTATGTTTTAAGTATCGTAACACCATTAAAAGACACCGCTCTTTTTCCCTATTGAGTATAATTTAACGGGATTCTTTTGAGAATCCCTGTAAATGCACAAAAGATTCTCACATTCCATTAGCAATAGAAAACATATGTTATAGTAAACGTCAAAAACATATGTCAATTGCGTTAAATTTTAATCCATATATAAAACAGTTTTTGTCTTCCTGATAAAAAGACTATTTTCATATTGTATAGTTTGACATGGTACGGATGCTTAGAAAAAGGAAAATATCCAAACATTTGCGGCAAAGGATCGAATATGCCATATTGGACAGTTTGACAATGTAAATTTTAGAAAAAAGTGCATATTGGATACTTTGAAATAGTCATTATCTAAGTTTCTAAGCAAGCTAGAGACGTGACGATTTTAATTTGTACGTATCATGGACAATACAACAAAATAGCACAAAATATGAAAAATGCATTTTTTTCACATTGGATAGTTTGACATGATAGCGACGAATTATCATCAGGTGGAGAACTTGTAAACAGATCATCATTTTGTAACAATGTCTCTGAATATTTTGGTGCATTTGTAATTAGGTCTTTTTGTGTCTCTTCCAAACGAAGTTCCTTCCATAACACAATCTTTAGTATTCAATCTTTCACAATCTGTAGCCTTCTTTCAATTTTCTTCCCTACGTATAGTAATATTTCAAATTTTCTATTTGTCTGCAAAAGAAGCTAAACGAGATCAATAAAAAGAAATTTTCATTTATTCTGATATTACTTTAAAAAATCCAGCAGACGATTAAAAAAAAAATATTTTTCTTTTTTGTATTATCGAAAATTTTATCTCATTAACAGATGATTTTTGAAATCCAGTTGATTTTTTATGAATCACGTAAAGAGTGTTTTTATTTGTTATAATAAAAAATATTTTCAAATGTAATCTGTCATTTTTTATTTCTGCAAACTAAAAATGATGTTGACTTTAAACTTTAAAGATAAATGCATTAAAAATTTATACAGTTGGTAAAAACTCGTATTTAAGCATTACTGCTTTAATATTTTATTACTATTTTGAAGATATGCATTATTTGAATTATCTATTCCTAAATTCGCTTGAGAAATTGCACCTGAAAAATTATTTTGTATAATTTATAAAAAAATGATAAATTTTCATTTAAAATCCCATAAAGTAACAAAAAAGGGATGAAAAAAGAAAAATTATTTTTTCCAGAATTGTGCTTTTATGTATGTTTTTGAGAATGTTTGTATGTATGATGATGTATGTTTAGAATTGTGCTTTTATGTATTATTTACTTTTTTTAAGTAAATAAAAATTAGTTAAAAGAAAGCTCTAGGCAAATATTAGTTTTGGTGTTTTGTCAATAGAAATATTAGATTAAAAATTGCAGAGAAAAACAAATTGTCATGAATAATTCGAAAATGTACATGTAATTTATTAAGAAAATATCAAAAAGTTCAAAGCTGTAGAATTCAAATTCTACTTAAAAGTTGTAACGTGTAAAAAATATAAAAATAAGTAAAAACGAAAAAAAGGCCGCAAGGTGGGATCGAACCCACAACTTCTTGTACCGCAAACTCGCACGCTACCTTCGCACCACAAATTCACATACGAGCGGTCATACTAAAATTTTGGTATTTGAAAAATATACGCTGAACTTTAATCCCCAATTTCTCAAAAATTAAGGCCCATTTGAAGAAATCCTTTCACCAGAATAATTAGTGGTATGACCTATGGAGGAAAGAGATAGATGGAGAACGATAAAAACGGTTGTAATATGAAAAATTTGTTGTAAAAACGGTTTGTAATATGACACGCGTTATCGCTCAAATTTTAATGCAACCATTCGGTCCAAACAAAAAGAGTACGTGCAAGAAGAACCGAATTATTTGACATCACCCGTGCATTTTCCTCTAAATAAAAATGATCTGCTTATATTTAAGCATTCTAAAGTAGCATTTCATTGTATTATGAATTAAAAACTGTATTACTAAAAGATTTTGTCTTTTTTTTTTTTTGGCGAAAGCACGTGGTTGTGTTTGGGCCGAACGTAGCTGATTTTAGGGTTACATTTTTGGTGTCACCTCCCCACCACACTTCATCTCTATTCTTTCTTTTTACTCTATGGGTATAACCTCTACAGCATACTTTAAAATCATCAAAATCTGTGCGCATCATGTTTGGTATGCCCCCTTTGTTTTTTGATTTGGCCCCTTGTAAGTAAATGTTTGTTGAATTGAATTTGAAGCATTTTAGGTAGCTTTCTTTACAAAAAGCTACCTATTGCAGCCGTTCGGAGGAAAGCGATTTAAAAAAATTTTGGTATATTTTCATCGATCATGACCCCCAGACCCCGAAACCACCCTCCGTTCAAAATTGATATATATATATATATATATATATCAATATATATATATATATATATATATATATCTGACATATGTCACACTGTAACTCTCGTATTTATGAACCGATTTGGATGTAATTCGGTGTGTACATAGTACATACCAATGTCTCGACCGAGTTCGTTGGCCAGCTTCATCCGCCATTTTGTTTCAAAATGGCGGCCATTTAAAATTTTTAAAAAAATTTAAAATTTGAAATGTGGTACCAAAAAATTGAAAATGGAAAAATATTTTTTCTTATGTATTTGACCTTTATACAAAGACTCCGTAGCAGTTTTTGTTTCGTCTATATCTTAAAAAATGGCTGAGTTATAGCATTTTGAATTTCTAGCGAAGCTGACATTTTGAAACGTCCTGAAATTTGTCACGCGATAAAAGGCGTATTTATGAACCGATTTGGATGTAACTTCTTTCATACATAGAACAGACCAATGTCTCGAACGAGTTCGTTGGCCAGCTTCATCCGCCATCTTGTTTAAAAATGGCGGCCATTTAAAATTTTAAGAAAAATTTAAATTTGACATGTGGTAGCAAAAAATTGAAAATTGAAAAAATATTTTTTTCTTATGTGTTTGACCTTGATAAAAGGATTCGGGAGCAGTTTTTGTTTCGTCTATATCTTAAAAAATGGCTGAGTTATAGCATTTTGAATTTCTAGCGTGGCTGACATTTTGAAACGTCCTGATTTTTCCCACGTGATAACAGACGTATTTATGAACCGATTTGGATGTACCTTGGTGTGTGTATAGTACATACAAATAACTCAACCGAGTTCGTTGACCAGCTTCATTCGCCATCTTGTTTCAAAATGGTGGCCATTTAAAAAAAATTTAAAAAAAATTAAATTTAAAATGAGATACCAAAAAATTAGAAAATGAAAAAGACTTCTTTTGTATGTGTTTGACCTTAATACAAAGATTCCGGAACAGGTTTTGTTTCGTCTACATCTAAAAAAAGTCCTTCCGGCCAGTGCCGGGAGGAAGAGGTAGCTTTCATATTCCTTATTTTTAAAAAGCCAACTTATATTATTCAAACACACGAAGCTCAATTAAGTGGAAACCGAATGTAGGAGATTCAATACTAATTTTTATTAATACTAAATCATTATGAATGAGAATTTCCCGAAATTAGTCAGCTTTATCCAAGCTGTTTTTATTTAAAGTCACTTATATTTGGCTGCCAAATTCGGCGATTTCTTAAAGTGCCTGCCATTTTAAGACAACATGGTAGATGAGGCTAACCAGTGAACTTGGTCGAGAACTTAGTAATTGCTGTGCACATGTTCACTCATATCGGAATCGGTTCATATATACGAGTGCTGTCGCAGGCAAAAAAATCAGATTTTTCAAAATGTCACCCACTTTAGAAATTGAAACTGCTATATCTGAGCCATTTTTTAAGATAAAGACAAACAAAAAATGCTCCTGAAACCTTATATCAAGGTCAAACACTTAAGAAAGAAACATTTTTCAATTTCTAAATTTTTTGCACCTCACTTTAAATATAATTTTTTTTTAATTTAATGGCCGCCATGTTGAAACAAGATGGCTGATGAAGCTGGCCAGCAAACTTGGTCGAGATATTGATGTATACTATCCACATGCCTTCTTCCATCGAAATAGGGGAATACGTGTGGTATCGCGTGACAAATACAAGATAGTTTCAAAGTGTTAGCCATGATAGAAATTCAAAGTGCTATAATTCAACCACTTTTTAAGATATAAACAAAAGAACAAATTTTCAGAAACAAAAACTGCTCCAGAATTTTTGTATCAAGGCCAAACACATAAAAAAAAATCTTTTTCATTTTCCAATTTTTTAATACCTCATTTTAAATTTTAAATTACATTTTTTTTTAAAAATGGCAACCCTTTTGAAACAAGATGGCGAATGAAGCTGGCCAATGAACTCGGTCGAGACATTGGTATGTACTATGTACAGACCAAGTTACATTCAAATCGGTTCATAAATACGCCTGTTATCGCGTGACAAAAATCAGGTCGTTTTAAAATGTCAGCCACAATAGAAATTCAAAATGTTATAACTCAGCCATTTTTTTAGATGTAGACGAAACAAAACCTGTTCCGGAATCTTTGTATTAAGGTCAAACACATACAAAAGAAGTCTTTTTCATTTTCTAATTTTTTGGTATCTCATTTTAAATTTAATTTTTTTTAAATTTTTTTTAAATGGCCACCATTTTGAAACAAGATGGCGAATGAAGCTGGTCAACGAACTCGGTTGAGTTATTTGTATGTACTATACACACACCAAGGTACATCCAAATCGGTTCATAAATACGTCTGTTATCACGTGGGAAAAATCAGGACGTTTCAAAATGTCAGCCACGCTAGAAATTCAAAATGCTATAACTCAGCCATTTTTTAAGATATAGACGAAACAAAAACTGCTCCCGAATCCTTTTATCAAGGTCAAACACATAAGAAAAAAATATTTTTTCAATTTTCAATTTTTTGCTACCACATGTCAAATTTAAATTTTTCTTAAAATTTTAAATGGCCGCCATTTTTAAACAAGATGGCGGATGAAGCTGGCCAACGAACTCGTTCGAGACATTGGTCTGTTCTATGTATGAAAGAAGTTACATCCAAATCGGTTCATAAATACGCCTTTTATCGCGTGACAAATTTCAGGACGTTTCAAAATGTCAGCTTCGCTAGAAATTCAAAATGCTATAACTCAGCCATTTTTTAAGATATAGACGAAACAAAAACTGCTACGGAGTCTTTGTATAAAGGTCAAATACATAAGAAAAAATATTTTTCCATTTTCAATTTTTTGGTACCACATTTCAAATTTAAAATTTTTTTAAAAATTTTAAATGGCCGCCATTTTGAAACAAAATGGCGGATGAAGCTGGCCAACGAACTCGGTCGAGACATTGGTATGTACTATGTACACACCGAATTACATCCAAATCGGTTCATAAATACGAGAGTTACAGTGTGACATATGTCAGATATATATATATATATATATATATATATATATATTGATATATATATATATATATATATATATCAATTTTGAACGGAGGGTGGTTTCGGGGTCTGGGGGTCATGATCGATGAAAATATACCAAAATTTTTTGAAATCGCTTTCCTCCGAACGGCTGCAATAGGTAGCTTTTTGTAAAGAAAGCTACCTAAAATGGCTGAGTTATAACATTTTGAATTTCTATTGTGGCTGACATTTTAAAACGACCTGATTTTTGTCACGCGATAACAGGCGTATTTATGAACCGATTTGAATGTAACTTGGTCTGTACATAGTACATACCAATGTCTCGACCGAGTTCGTTGGCCAGCTACATTCGCCATCTTGTTTCAAAAGGGTTGCCATTTTTTTAAAAAAATGTAATTTAAAATTTAAAATGAGGTATTAAAAAATTGGAAAATGAAAAAGATTTTTTTTTATGTGTTTGGCCTTGATACAAAAATTCTGGAGCAGTTTTTGTTTCTGAAAATTTGTTCTTTTGTTTATATCTTAAAAAGTGGTTGAATTATAGCACTTTGAATTTCTATCATGGCTAACACTTTGAAACTATCTTGTATTTGTCACGCGATACCACACGTATTCCCCTATTTCGATGGAAGAAGGCATGTGGATAGTATACATCAATATCTCGACCAAGTTTGCTGGCCAGCTTCATCAGCCATCTTGTTTCAACATGGCGGCCATTAAATTAAAAAAAAAGTTATATTTAAAGTGAGGTGCAAAAAATTTAGAAATTGAAAAAGGTTTCTTTCTTAAGTGTTTGACCTTGATATAAGGTTTCAGGAGCATTTTTTGTTTGTCTTCATCTTAAAAAAGTCCTTCCGGCCAGTGCCGGGAGGAAGAGGTAGCTTTCATAATCCTTATTTTAAAAAAACCAACTTATATCATGCAAACACACGAAGCTCAATTTAGTGGAAACCGAATATAGGAGATTCAATACTAATTTTTATCAATATAATGAATGAGAATTTCGCGAAATTAGTCAGTTTTATCCAAGCTGTTTTTCTTTAAAGTAACTTATATTTGGCTGCCAAATTCGGCGATTTCTTAAAGTGCCTGTCATTTTAAGACAACATGGTGGATGAGGCTAAGCAGTGAACTTGGTCGAGACCTTAGTAATTGCTGTGCACATGCTCACTCACATCGGAATCGGTTAATATATAGGAGTGCTGTCGCATGCAAAAAATCAGATTTTTCAAAATGTCACCCACAATAGAAATTGAAACTGCTATATCTGAGCCATTTTTTAAGGTAAAGACAAACAAAAAATGCTCCTGAATCCTTATATCAAGATCAAATACTTAAGAAAGAAACCTTTTTCAATTTCTAATTTTTTTGCACCTCACTTTAAATATATATATAATTTTTAATTTAATGGCCGCCATTTTGAAACAAGATGGCTGATGAATCTGGCCAGCGAACTTGGTCGAGGTGTTGATGTATACTATCCACGTGCCTTCTTACATCGAAATAGGCGAATACGTGTGTTATCGCGTGACAAATACAAGATCGTTTCAAAATGTTAGCCATGCTAGAAATTCAAAGTGCTATAAATCAACCATTTTTTAAGATATCAACAAAAGAACAAATTTTCAGAAACAAAAACTGCTCCGAAATCTTTGTATCAAGGCCAAACACTTAATAAAAATCTTTTTCAGTTTCCAATTTTTTAATACCTCATTTTAAATTTTAAATTTAATTTTCTTAAAAATGGCAACCCTTTTGAAACAAAATGGCGAATGAAGCTGGCCAACGAACTCGGTCGAGACATTGGTATGTACTATGTACAGACCAAGTTACATCCAAATAGGTTCATAAATACGTCTGTTATCGCGTGACAAAAATCAGGTCGTTTTAAAATGTCAGCCACAAGAGAAATTCAAAATGCTATTACTCAGCCATTTTTTTTAGATATAGACGAAAGAAAAACTGTTCCGGAATCTTTGTATTAAGGTCAAACACATACAAAAAAATCTTTTTCATTTTCCAATTTTTTTGGTATCTCATTTAAATTTTTTTATTTTTTTATTTTTTAAATGGCCGCCATTTTGAAACAAGATGGCGGATGAAGCTAGACAACGAACTCGGTCGAGATATTTGTATGTACTATGTACACACCAAGGTACATCCAAGTCGGTTCATAAATACGCCTGTTATTACGTGAGAAAAATCAGGACGTTTCAAAATGTCAGCCACGCTAGAAATTCAAAATGCTATAACTCAGCCATTTCTTAAGATATAGACGAAACAAAAACTGCTCCCGAATCTTTTTATCAAAGTCAAACACATAAGAAGAAAATATTTTTTCAATTTTCAATTTTTGGTACCACATTTCAAATTTAAATTTTTCTTAAAAATTTAAATGGCCGCCATTTTTAAACAAGATGGCGGGTGAAGCTGGCCAACGAACCCGGTCGAGACATTGGTATGTACTATGTATAAACGAAGTTACATCCAAATCGGTTCATAAATACGCCTTTTATCGCGTGACAAAATTCAGGACGTTTCAAAATGTCAGCCACGCTAGAAATTCAAAATGCTATAACTCAGCCATTTTTTAAGATATAGACGAAACAAAAACTGCTCCGAAATCTTTGTATAAAGGTCAAATACATAAGAAAAAAACATTTTTCCATTTTCAATTTTCTGGTACCATATTTCAAATTTTAAATTTTTAAAAAAATTTTAAATGGCCGCCATATTGAAACAAAATGGCGGATGAAGCTGGCCAACGAACTCGGTCGAGAGATTGGTATGTACTATGTACACACCGAATTACATCCAAATCGGTTCATAAATACGCCTTTTATTGCGTAACAAAATTCAGGACGTTTCAAAATGTCAGCCATGCTAGAAATTCAAAATGCTATAACTCAGCCATTTTTTAAGATATAGACGAAACAAAAACTGCTCCGAAATCTTTGTATAAAGGTCAAATACATAAGAAAAAAACATTTTTCCATTTTCAATTTTCTGGTACCATATTTCAAATTTTAAATTTTTAAAAAAATTTTAAATGGCCGCCATTTTGAAACAAAATGGCGGATGAAGCTGGCCAACGAACTCGGTCGAGAGATTGGTATGTACTATGTACACACCGAATTACATCCAAATCGGTTCATAAATACGCCTTTTATTGCGTAACAAAATTCAGGACGTTTCAAAATGTCAGCCATGCTAGAAATTCAAAATGCTATAACTCAGCCATTTTTTAAGATATAGACGAAACAAAAACTGCTCCGGAATCTTTGTATAAAGGTCAAATACATAAGAAAAAAATATTTTTCCATTTTTAATTTTTTGGTACCACATTTCAAGTTTTAAATTTTTTTAAAAATTTTAAATGGCCGCCATTTTGAAACAAAACGGCGGATGAAGCTGGCCAACGAACTCGGTCGAGACATATGTATGTACTATGTACACACCGAATTACATCGAAATCGGTTCATAATTACGGGAGTTACAGTGTGACATAGGTCAGATATATATATATATCAATTTTGAACGGAGGGTGGTTTCGGGGTCTGGGGGTCATGATCGATGAAAATATACCAAAATTTTTTGAAATCGCTTTCCTCCGAACGGCTGCAATAGGTAGCTTTTTTGTAAAGAAAGCTACCTAAAATGGCTCAGATATAGCAGTTTCAATTTCTAAAGTGGGTGACATTTTGAAAAATCTGATTTTTTTGCCTGCGACAGCACTCGTATATATGAACCGATTCCGATATGAGTGAGCATGTGCACAGCAATTACTAAGTTCTCGACCAAGTTCACTGGTTAGCCTCATCTACCATGTTGTCTTAAAATGGCAGGCACTTTAAGAAATCGCCTTATTTGGCAGCCAAATATAAGTGACTTTAAATAAAAACAGCTTGGATAAAGCTGACTAATTTCGGGAAATTCTCATTCATAATGATTTAGTATTAATAAAAATTAGTATTGAATCTCCTACATTCGGTTTCCACTTAATTGAGCTTCGTGTGTTTGAATAATATAAGTTGGCTTTTTAAAAATAAGGAATATGAAAGCTACCTCTTCCTCCCGGCACTGGCCGGAAGGACTTTTTAAAATTAATTTTATTTGAATCATGTTTTTCGTTATTTCTAAAACACAATTTACATTTTGTATGAAAAAACCCTCATATATTTCACAAAATGAAAGTTATATAGGAGAATTTCCATTCTGCAGTACAAAATTCCGCTGAGATATTTAAGATTATTTTTAAAAAATTCAGATCTTTTATTTTAGAAAGTCCTAGCAATTCGTGTACTCTCCGTTGTTTTATGTCTTTCAATGAAAATGGAAATCGTTCAACAACTCAAACATGTCCAGTTTTTCAAAATACAGTTTTATGTAACAGTAGAAATATCTGTTGAAGTTGTTTCAACATTTTTGAAGTTACAGATTTAAAGCTAACAGTTATTCTTGTTTACCGGATCTTATAAACGGAAAAGAGTTATTCGGAGTTAAGAAGCTTTATTTTGAAAACTGCTGTGCAACCTCGCAATCTTGGATTGTGGAATTACAATTTCTCTGGGTAAAAATAAACTCATGATTTTTTTTTATCACATATTAATGAGTAACGACCATTAATAGAGCACCATTGTTACTTTATTAATGCATTAGAGTGATACTCGTTTTTTTGCAGACAGGTACTTTATTTTTGTCTCGGCGAAAATGCAATTGCAATGCAGATCTTCTGATGGAATGGAAATTTTCTAACCTACTACAATAGACAAATATAATCCTTTCTTACGCGTTTTATCAACTTTCAGTTATTTTGCTTTTTCTAAAGCGTGTTCGAGTAGCAATGAGTTATTTGTTCTGTTTCTCAAATGACTCCGATGGGTATACAACTGACAAACTTCTAAAATGACTAAAGCGCTAAGCACTAGTTCAGAAATGTTGAATTCTAAATCCTCGGCTGTGGTTTGAGCGATCCTAATGGTTCAGAATTAAATGTAAGCTGTACGTCCTGGTTTGTAGTCCTTGAGAGTAATCAAACTAAATCATTCCTTAAGTGTTGCGCTATCAGGAAGTACAGTAATTTGTTATTAAATTTCTACCTTCAGTTTTAGGTAGCTTTCATTACAAAAAGCTACCTATTGCAGCCGTTCGGAGGAAAACGATTCCGAAAAATTTTGGTATATTTTCACCGATTATGACCCCTAGACCCCGAAACCACCCTCCGTTCAAAATTGATATATGTATATATATATATATCCATATACATGTATATATATATATATATCTGATCTTTGTCATACTGTAACTCATGTATTTATGAACCGATTTGGATAAAACTTCGTGTGTACATAATACATACCAATGTCTCGACCGAGTTCGTTGGCCAGCTTCATCCACCATCTTGTTTCAAAGTGGCGACCATTTAAAATTAAAAAAAAATTGAAATTTAAAATGAGGCACAAAAAAATTAGACATTGAAAAAGATTTTTTTCTTATGTGTTTGGGCTTGATACAAAGATTCTGGAGCATTTTTAGTTTCGTCTATATCTTAAAAAATGGCTGAGTTATAGTACTTTGAATTTCTAGCATGGCTGACATTTTGAAATGATCTGATTTTTGTCACGCGATAATATACGTATTATGAATCGATTTGGATGTGACAAGGGATGTGCATAGTACATAGCAATGTCCCAACCGAGTTCGTTGGCCAGCCTCATTCGCCATCTTGTTTCAAAATGGCGGCCATTTAAAAATTAAAAAAAAAATTTAAATTTAAAAGTGAGGTACAAAATAATAGAAATTGAAAAAGATTTTTTCCTTAGGTGTTTGAGCTTGATACAAAGGTTCCGGAGCATTTTTTGTTTCGTCTATGTCTTAAAAAATGGCTGGGTTATAGCACTTTGAATTTCTAGCATGGCTGACATTTTAAAACGATCTTATTTTTGTCACGCGATAATATGCGTTTTTACGAACCGATTTGTATGTGACAAGGCATGTGCATAGTACATAGCAATCTCTCGGCCGAGTTCGTTTGCTAACTTAATCCGCCATCTTGTTTCAAAATGGCGGCCATTTAAAAATGAAAAAATATTTTTTTAATTTAAAATGAGGTACAAAAAAGTTCGAAATTGAAAAAAGATTTTTTTCTTATGTGTTTCAGCTTGCTACAAAGATTCCGGATCATTTTTTGTTTTGCCTTTATCTAAAAAAAAGCCGAGATATAGCAGTTTGAATTTCAAATGTGTGTGGCATTTTGAAAAATCTGATTTTTTGCCTGCAACAGCACTCGTATATATCAACCGATTTAGATATGAGTGAGCATGTGCAGAGGAATTACTAAGGTCTCGACCAAGTTCATTGGTGAGCTTTGTTGCACCCATTAAGTTGTGTTGTTTTAAAATGGCGGGCTATCACCGATAATTCGGGTTAATATAATTATTAATATAATTCGGGATATCACCGAATTTGGCGACAAAATATAAATCATAACGCTGACTAATTTAGCGAAATTCTCATTCATATTCAATATTGACAAAAATTAGTATTTAATCTTCTATAATCGGGTTCTACTAATTTGAGCTCCGCGTGTTTGAATAATATAATCTGGCTTTCAAAAAATAAGGAATATGAAAGCTACCTCTTCCTCCCGGCACTGCCCGGAAGGACTTTTTTATTTCTAAAGTAATTGATCATAGTTATTCATGTTCAGCTATGTTCATATTAGATCAAACGGGTTCATTCGAAACACGGGCCAGTTGAGAACAGGTGTTGCAGAGCAGTCTAGCATTAACATAATGAACTAAGGTGCCGGTGAACTTGGGCCAGGAAATAGTCTCGCCCGTTACCCCTTTTTCTAGCGTTATATCAGTAGCTTTGTTGACGTCTGATAAAATTGATGTCAGAAAAGTCTGCCAAACAAAGCTTTGTTTTCTCTAAACAAATAGTGAAAGTAAGTGAGAACAGAATTAAATAATATTCCATCAATGTTATAATAACGTGATTCTGCACAATTTAGGCAAAGTAATTGGAAACATTAAGCTTTTGTATTGCTGAAAAAAGGTGTACTTTTTATAGTTTTAGTCTGCTACAGTGATTTAAAATTGTAATCCCTTTTTAGGTGCGTTCTTAATTATATAAATACTTAGCACCTATGGTCATCGTCTGATCCGTCAGACTGTCTGTCCGCATATAACAGCGCAAAAACTACTGAACGGAATGGTTTGAAATTTAATATATATAATCGTTTCAGAATTTTGTCGATTCACTTTAAATTTTATGAAAATCGAATCAAAACTTAAAAAAATATTAATTAAAGTTTTCTTCATTCTACTAAATCCTATCATACGTAATAAATTCAGTGATATCCCATGATAGGTCATGATTGTAGGTTGCCATGGTGATTACATCCTATTTAAGAGGAAGTAATATTATTTCCGTATTACTGAATTTAATATATATAAACGGAATAAATTTTGTATTCATGCATTTTTGCATAAGAGTGAAACAGCTACTGCACCGAGATCTGAATATAGGGTAATTCCGGGATTTATGCCGCACATTTTTTTGAATGTCTGTATAAAGTCCCATGGTGGACATAAAATAAAATAAATCATGTTGCGCTACTTAATGTTAAATATACAACGCGTGTACTGCGACAACAAAATTTAAATTAAATTATTAATATTTTTTAACAATATTTTTCTAAAATATTACATTGCGGAGCATCACCCGTACATTCAGGCTCAGACGCCGCACTTGTGCGGTAGTTATGCCGCGCTTGTAATAAGAACAGAATGAAGTTATAAATAAAAATATTAAAAAAAAAATCATATCTGGACTATAATTATGGATGTAATAATAAAATGAAACTAAATGAGTACAATGAAGCGTATTAGTAGATTCAAATCAATAATTGTTGCCTACTTTCACTATTAAAATTATCGACTTATTTTTCTTTACATAAAATTTTAATTGTTATTTTAGCAACAACGTAGCATCAATGTATTAGAAAGGGAAAAGAAAAAAAGTAAAATTGTGTTTACATAATTTGTTTGTTAACCCTGTCGGGATCGGTGGCTTTTGCACAAATTTTATTCGGTTGGTACCACTTTTTTAAAAGAAGATACATTTACTTAAATAATCATGAAAATGCTCTAATTAAACAAAGCGAATATTACTTTTCTCTTTTACTGGTGCCAAAAACAAATTTTGTAAGCTCTTTATGAAGGTTTTTATATGCACCTATGGTCCCGAATGAATTGAGAGATCGACTTCAATCTACAGAACAAATGTGTCGAAAATGTACAGTCTTTATGTAACTGCATTTAAACATATGACGCAACAAAGCCAATTACTCTTCCTCTTTTTTGGAGTAGTTTGCAAAGAACGTCTGCCTTACGCATAATCCATTTTTCATTATTATCACCTTGACTTGCATCTTTCTTGCCCTTCTTACTTTTTATTTCCCCCTTTTTCTTTTTTGGTTTTAGTAAACTTGATAACATGCATAACATGGTTAGTTAGTGTAAAAAGAAAAGAAAAAGTTAATAACGCTTAATCATCCCATACAAAAGAAACTGCGGCATGTATACCGGAATAGCAGTGCGACATGTATCCCATTTTGCATAGTGCAGACATCGGCCATCACAGTTACATGCCATCGCTAAGGGGAATTGCGTAATCACACACACAGTACTCTATACAAACGCTACACTTAGTTTTGACTTTGAAATCATGCATGCATTTAGTAATTAGTGTACGAAAAGTATTTAAACATGACATGTTTAAAAGTTTGGACAGTGAAATCATGCACTTACGTCAAATTAAGGATTGTACTTCTACAAGTAAACATCGAAATGGGATTCACGCTATACACTGGTTAAAATAATCTAATTACGCACATATACTGTGCGTTTGACGACCATCTATCGATAATTACAAGAAATAGAAGAGGTGCGGCATCTATCCCGTATGCGGCGACTCTCTCGGAGTTATCCTATATAAAACTAGTTATACTACGAACGCACCTCATTTGTCACATTTGACCTACAATTTCCAGCTTGTTTGTATTGCAAGAGGAAAGTACACAGTGAATCTATTTGAGAAAACGAAGTGGCACAGTTACTCACTTGACGACTTCCAGGATGGTATTTGTAATGTTACGAATCGCAATATGCCATTCAGAGAATTTAAAAAGATTATAGAAACACATTTCTATAATATACAACAGAGTAAAAAGGAAGGCATGTAAAATTAATCAAGTTAGACGCTGGTTGTCGCACTGAATTTCCGCCAAAAGTGGGGGACACATTTTTCAAATGCGATTTCTTGCTCGATTTAAAATAGGTTTTACAAATGACAAGATAAAACCAAAACAACTCGTGTAAGAATATATTACCACAAATAATGTAGAGACAATGTTACTCCAAAGAAAAATCATAGCTGCGAGGTGAGATAGGATGTGAAAGAAGATATATTGGTGAAGAAAGTCGACGAACAACAAGAATTCGACAATAAACAAGTCTATGGACCTGCCGTAGAACACAGAGATATATGTAAGAAGAAAAGCGGAGGAAAATCAATCAACAGCAAGAAGCAAAGAACACCTGCCAAGAAAAACACGGATTTAGATGAATAGTATGGCAATGAAAAAGATGAAAAAAGTTTACTGATATACGAAATGGAGTGGGAGGACAATTTTGATATTGTGGATTTTGAAACATTATGGTTGAGATTGCTTATCAGGATACTGAAGAAATCACGTACCCAGAAACCGCATTTTGATGACTTCACAGCTAACGCGTTTGTGCTGGCTAATATCATTGTAATTTGAAGGCTGAATATGCATCATGCTTACATTTGTAAGATCCATGAAGTTGATAGAAATGATTCAGAAGTCACCGGGCACAATAGTATTAATTCTGTAAATGAAAATCATTAAAATCGAGTGGAAACAGTTTTGATATCCCCTGTATATAAAGTTATATTAAAACTAAACTTAGAATTTTATTTTATTTTGGAAAGCATGCAAAAAGACCACTATGAAATAGCAATATAACAAGGGGCGATATAAAAGTGGCTACTATATATTTCTAATCAGTATTAATGCTAAAACAAACTTTTTTCTAAAGCCAAAATGATGCTTTTATTAATAAGAAAAGAGCTTTTAAGCTTTTGGACAAAACTTATGATTTCCACATTGTTGACACAGAATTAATAAGTAAATAAATAAAACTGAGAGATTTTATTTTATTATTTACTTAAAAAAAACTCATTAAGTTCGTACAGTATATGAATAAATTGATGAATAAATTATTGAGTGAGTTAATGTACGTTTCAAAAAACAAATTTCTTTTTAACTTTTAAAAATACGACGCATCTTCAAGTTCTTAAAAAAGTAATGAACTTTTAATCGATAAAATTAAGCTTCATGCTCACTGTGTAATCATTAAAATTGTTTTGCTTAGTTTATTTAGTTAACTTACATGAAATGACGTTGCATAAAATTTGCTAAAATTTATTTTGATGTTTTCTCTTCTAATTAAAAAGCAACTGAAATACCCAGTTGGGTAGTTAAGACGGTTGCTGCGAGTTTAACATTTTTCGTAAATATTTTGTGAAATATATCTCCAATAATGATAAGAAATTTCATTTTGGGCTCTTGCTTAGTAAAAGAAGATATAGTTTAAATACCACTTTCATGAAACGTAGATTAAGAATAATAAGAACAATAACACCAAACGTAAATTTAACAAGTAATTTTTAAGGGAATCCCCCCCCTCTCAATTTCAGGCTATTGTTTCTCAACTTATTGTAGGAAAGTTGGCGTATTTTACTGAGATTGGTTTCGCAAAACAAAGGGTTTCTGCGTCAACACTTTCTTGTTGTACAGATTTACTTTAATCCTTAACTGACGTCATGGTCTCATTCGTCCTAGGCAAGTATTATAACTTATTGAAAAAACAAAAAAAAAAAAAATAAAATGAATTTTTCTGAAAAGTGTGGTATTTTAAATGATTTTAATTGTCAGTTGATTAAATCAGGAAGTATATCACCTATATATTTTATTTTTTATCTGAATTAAAGAAGACTGATTGCTGAAGAAATTATACGAGTAGAAAAATACGTAGGGACTAAATGACAAAACGACATCGCTTAAGGGTTAAATCACAATATCACTTATTTTAAAACGTAGTAGACGATTATGTATTAAAATTCTTGACGTATCCCTGTTATAGAAAATGTGTACACGATACCAGAACTATTTTTAAAACGTTAAGTACCGTGTATGTTAGTGACATATTCACATTTTGTGACGACTGCACCTTTACTAAAGTTGATCTAAAGAGACGGGAAAACTGATACAAAGATAGTACGTCTTTTGGATCTTTATGGAATTTATACGTCACCAACCGCAAAACCAACGCCCCATAGTTGTGATAGGAAGCCATGGCACGCTTTGTTGTGACGTCGCGAAACGTCACACGAAGCAGAGAAAACAGAGAACAAGTGGGTAAGTGTGATCACAGATCGCACAGAGGGTTTCGTTTACTATTCCTTTCAAAACACTTTATCCTTTTTCAAAATCTGTTAGTTCCAAATTTCGCAACCAGGGGACGCACTCTATTCTAGACAAACCTCTATCCGAACGAAACTCCGTTTTACAACCTATCCGTGTATGTATTAATCGAGGGGATCGGGCTCATAGCACCCGAGATAGGTAGCCGCCCCCTGGCGGCAAAAAGTAGAACTAAAATATGTAAGGCTATGGTGCATAAGGTGAAAGAGTGGTCAAAGATATATCACGTGAGGGGTGTCGGCAAAAGTTAGAAAAGTGCATCCCGGGTGAAAAGGGGGAAGTTAGAAAAATTGCTTAAAATACACAAGTTAGAGCCCGGAGGCGTAAATAAAATAAAAATTTTTGAATATTTTAGGATTTTTCATGTGATCCTCAGTGTTCTGCTATAAGTATGCAAAATTTCAAGTCTCCAACTTAATTAGGGGCTGAGTTAAAAAAAATTGCTTAAAATACACAAGTTAGAGACCGGGGGGCCTTTTGGAAATTTTTATGATTTGTCGTGTGATCGCAAGTGTTCAGCTATAATTATGCAAAATTTCAAGTCTCCAACTTAATTAGGGACTGAGTTAGACAGACAGACAGATGAGTGAGACGAATAGGGTTTCGTTAGATGAACGAAACCCTAAAAATTCTAACAACTTGCAAGTTCGAATTTGTTTTTATTTTTTTGCTTGCTTCGTGTGACGTTTCGTGACGTCATAACAAAGCGTTTCACGGCTTTCTTCAATCTAGGGGGCTTTGGCAGAACGCGCTCTTTATTATAACAGCAACAAATCAAAATCAGAAGTGAATCCTTCTTTAGACAGAAATACTTTTAGACTCCGTAAAGATAAGTGCTGCGACGAGAGTCATACATTATTTCTCTTGGCCAACTTGGGTTTGTTCGTCGGTTTTGTTACCTGTGTTCATACTGCAGAAGTCGACCACGACAATAAAAATTGTGAAATTACTGAACGCTGTGCTGGCTATCAAGGTAATCACGCAGCATATTTAAGTTCCTCTCCAAATTCGTTCCGTGAAAAAGAGATTTTAACGTTAAAATTACTCTGATTCTTTTGTATCCTGAAGCACGCAAACATGGAGTCCCACCTATTGAGGCTTCATACTCTAGTCTGATAAAACAGTCTTCAAAATCTATAAGACACATAAGCACGAAAGCTTCATCTTCTTTATCAACAGATACATTTGTCAGAACATGATCTAGTACTGTGTAGAAAAAAATGCCGTGATGTATCTTTGCAAGATATCAAATATGGCCCGATTTATACCATTGCCACCGCTATCACAGTCCACTGTGCTGGCTGTCAAGGTAATCGCACAGCATATTTAAGTTCCTGTCCAAATCGGTTCGGTGAAAAAGAGATTTTAACGTTAAAATTACTCTGAATCTTTTGTATCCTGAAGCACGCAAACATGTAGAATTCAGAGTCCCACCTATTGGGGCTTCATACTTCAGTCTACTAAAACAGTCTTCAAAATCTATAAGGAACATAAACACAAAAACTTCATCATCTTTATCAACTGATACATTTGTCAGAACATGATCTCGTACTGTGTAGAAAAAATACCCTGATGTATCTTTGCAAGATATCAAAATTTGGCCCAATTGACACCGTTGCCACCGTCATCACAGTCCACCGCATTAGAGTAGTTTGATTATATGAAGATATCCGTTCCGTAGTGTCATAGTCGTCTCAAAATGTCACAATAGATCCGTCGAAACATCATCCAAAACACTATTATGTTCCTTTTGCTATCAAAAATGCAAAAATCTGTTGTTTCTCTAATACAGCATGGAAAGGAAAAGTTATGCGCACACACACACACACACAAAATCATCTCAATTATCGGTAGAGTGGAAAAACGTGATGGAAAAACATAAAAAATCACATCTTGGACTACCATTTTATAATGTTAACGATTTCAAAAAGCTTCTTTGCTCTACAGAAGAAACTCTGAAATTGGAGTCTTATATTACTGGGATACACATGAAGATAATACTATTTTTGAAGAATTAGAGCCTACATGTTTTTTAATTGTTTTCTTTTAATAGTCTATGGTTTATATAAACCTGTTTAGGTTACATAATTTTGACTTTCTTTTACTTTGTTTTTAAACCAATAATTATTGTACAGATTTTACCTATGAATTTTTTAAAAATATTACTATAACTTCATTAGATGGTTTTAAATGAGCACATTACATTTATCTTTAAGTTTTTCAGTTTTAGTTCAACTTATTCTTACGACTAGGCTGTACGATAATTTAAAAAATATCTTTGTGTTCTGATTTTTTTGGCGCAGTGTGTCCCTAATTGCTCCATTACACGCTATTCAAGCAACCAACTCAAATGATATGTGCAATCAAACTGCACCCATTTATGTTATGTAGGCCAATGTTAGTTAGCACAGCGATTGGTTGGCAGTTTCAGCAAGTTAGCTATGTCCATTCCCATGAACAATAAGTCAGATTGGTTGTAAAATTCCCAAGTAGTACATATTTTTGGCCCTTTGTTGGAAATATGTAGAAACCTTTGGGAAATGGTAGGTACAGAGATCCTTCTAATTTGAAGTATCTGAGCAGCAGTGTTGCCAGATTGGGGACTTTTTGTCCCCAGATTGTTGATTGTCACCACTTTTTTTAATATAAATATTCGACCTATTTAGAAATAGATTAAAAATTCTGAAAAATAAGGCGAATTATACCATTTAAAAAAGGTGGTGACAGTCAAATAATCTGAATTAAAAAGTCCCCAATCTGGCAACACTGCTGAGCAGTTAACAATTGGACGACCGCTCTTTTTTGTTCCCAGATTGTTCATTGTCACCGCTTTTTTTAATAGAAATATTCGCCCTATTTAGAAATAGATTAACAATTCTTAAAATAAGGCGAATTATACTATTTTAAAAAAGTGGTGACACAAATAATCTGAATTAAAAATGTCCCCAATCTGGCAACACTGCTGAGCAGTTAACAGTTGGACGACTGCTGGACCTTTATTGCCAAATGGTTTGATGGCCAATATTACGGCAAGGAACAAAGTTAATTTTATTTCCGATTTGGTTGTTTTAACGTTTCATTTCAAAGATTTTTAAAGTTTTACGCTAAATTTATTTAACCCATGTTTTTAAAAATAAATTTTAAGAGTTTCAAAAAATTTCTCAACAACTGAAAATTTGTTCTAATCGGTATAATAGAATTCTTAACAAACGAAAAATATTTATACATTTTGACGAATCTGTAAATTATTGAAAATTTACTAATTTAATTTATTTAAACTGGATCGTGTACAACAGGAAAGGGTCTAAAATAAATATTACCTAACACGTAGAATGGAAGTTTAACATTCACAAAAGAGTTTTTTTTTTTTACAATATTAAAATGTTCGTCGATAAAAAAATTCTGTTTTTTCGGTTATTTTTCTTAATTTAAGAATTAAATTACTACTAATTAAATTACTTACTAATTAAATTTTCTTTGCCCCAATGTTTATTTTATTTAAGATTTTAATCTTATTATATCCTTGCTTAACATTTTGTTCCATGAGTTTTTGAAAGTTCAACGATAAATCTTACATATGTGTTAAAAGTAATTTTGAGTTCCAAATTTTTGTAAACAACTTAAATTTTGTTCTAAATTGCATAATAAACTAGTTAAATTTCAATAAATCATAAAAGCTATATGTCTCAACTAAGATTTTAAAAATGCATTTATTTAAGTTGAGTTTATTTAAAAGGGTTAATCCTATAGATTAGAAGCATTTTTTTGGTTTCATTTTTCCCAGCCTGAAGAATGGAAGATCAGTGATCACAAAACAGTATTTTTTAAATTTCATTTTGTCGCCAGTCAGCAATAAATTGCCAAATAACGGAATTTTCAATATTTTATTAATGGAGTTATGAATAAACAGAAGGAGGCATATAGTGTACTGTCTACCAATTGCGAGTGAAGTAACTGAGGCGGCTGTCACAAGATGGCGGCTGCTTTTTTAAAATCGGGTCTACAGTTTCGGATTAACGCCGAGGGCAAACTTCCCACCAGTAAAATTCAATAGAAAATTTCGTCTTACTTAAGCATCTTATTCATGGAAATATTTTTTCACAAATATGGTTAAAATTTCTATTTCTTTTTACTGGTGTCAGTTTTCTTGGTAAAGCAGTCAGTTTGTTTCACTGGTTGTCATGATATGGAAGAAACTCAGAGCCGGATTACTACCAAAAATAAACCAGTAAAATGAAAATCTTTTTCTGCGATTATTTATGACTGAAATTTTGCGTTAATAAGGTGTTTAAATAAAGAGAAAATATGTATATAAATTTACTGGTGGAAGTTTCCACCGGCGGCAATAAACCGATGCGAAAGCGGTTACAGTTGAAGCTTCACTATTTTAAGGATATGTCAGTCAGCTTCCTCTTTATTAGTAGTTGCATGATTTTATTACGGACATATAATTGAGATTCCGTAGAAATTATTTTTTTAAACACATAAAACCAAATGAGAAGCATATTCCTATTGTTTCACAAATTTTTGAATATGCGCTTATAGAGATCTTGCTTGTAAAAAAATTGTTTTTATATTAGATAATGTGATTTTATTAGAAACGCATTTTGATAATTAAAAACGAGAGATTATCGAACCAAAACGTATCAATAAAGTCTATCATTAAATACATAAACTCAAACTAAACCGTTTACTTTTAACCGCGTTATTTTTTTAGAGTTTTTAACATTCTTTGACTCTGTGTCATTGCAAACAAGCACTTGCTTAAATTTTGAGATATTCTTTTAAGATATTCTACATTTTTTTGAAGAAAATCGATATGTAACCCTTTATATCATTTAAAGAAAAAAATATATAAAAACATTTCGTTTATTAGTTTATGTAAATGACAACGTCTGGATATAAGAAAAAAATCTGTCTCCAATAATTGATAATAATCTTTTCACGAAATTACCGTAATAGGTTTTTCTTTTTCAGATTATCGATTCACTAATAAGCGAAATAATTCTCATGTTAGAATGAAAAACACGAAATAATTTTTTTGTTCGAAGAAAGTTAATTTGAGTAAAATAAAAATGTCAGTGAAATGCTTGTTCAGTTTCATATTCTTACAAAACTGAAATTATCGAAAAAGAAGTTCTAATTTATTCCGTTATATTATTTTTATGAAATGTTCTTTCGTATCGGCTAAAATAAAATGAATGATTTTGTTTTCATTTTTTAAGAATAAAACAATGTTTTAATTAAAAAAAAATCAAAATTAATTAGTGTATTAAAACTTGCATGATTAGTAATTTTTTTAAAAACGTATACGAAATCTATTATCTTTTAACCACTTGAAGGGCGGTGAGTTAATAATTACAGAGGGCCGGGACAAAGCTCAAAATTTCGTTTATTGAAAAAACGTTACCGTCAAAGAAATAAGATGATTTAACCCCTAAATGCGCGATTTTTTATTTTGTTTAAAAAAAATATATATATGATTCTCTGAAAGGTTTATTACACAGGAAAAATAATGAAAAAAAATCAGAGATACATTTTTCTTATAATACGTCAACCATTTCTTCTGTTGCACATCTGCAATCTAGGTAAAAACTACTGTCGTGTGGCTGTTTTACGCTAAAATAATGCAAATTAGTAAATATTTTAATAAGTATGTCTCCAAATACCTTATTTTATATTATTATTTATTTTATAACACTTAACATTTAACCCTTTAATTCCCATGATAGAATACGTTCTAGAAATTACGCAGTCTACAGAATCTGACTTTACACCAGAAAGTTTCAATGGTTAATTTCGCTTTATTTAAAAACGGAATGTCTATTATAATTAAAGCACATATTGCCATTTTAATTTTCTGATGCGAATTAGGTATATACGAATAAAAAAAAATCTTTAAATTCAAAACGCTGTTGCTTGCATATATGCAAAGCTGCGCACTAAAGGGTTAAGTTTCCTTATGGTTCTTACACTGCCATACATTGATGATAATAAACTTTTGACACATTGTTCTTTCTGAAAAAGTGAGTAAAAAAAATATTTCTCGCAGTGAGAACAACGAGCAAAGGCTTCTTCTTCATCTGACTCGCAGTCACACTGAAAACAGGCCTGCTTCCTTTCTTGAATTTTAAAACAGTAGTCTGTAAGTGATGTAATTTTAGTCTTTATCAATGCAGCCTTCTTTGGAAAATCCATACTTGGGCATAGGGATGAACTGAACTGATACAAACTGACAGCGCGCTAGTGATTGGAGCTTTATGGCGTTGTTCTTACTCACGAGGGGAATATTTTATTTATTAACTATATTATAGTTTTGAATGAATTTTACAAGGACTTTCCAAGGACGGAAACACATCAAATCCAACGGTTGAATGAGATTAGTTGAATTTGCAGGCATACAATTACACGTCTTCAACGTTAAACGAAGAAGGATTCGAAAGCAGAGTTGTCGCATCATGCATGATAACGACCTTTTTTACTTCCTTGTCCCACTTCTGGCACAAAGATTTTGTTGTATAAATCTATTAATAAAGGAGTAGTTAACTTTTCTGATAGATCGTTAGGCGGCAGTACAGACATTCACCTCATCGAGTTCACAGCTGAAATTCTATAATTAGTTAAAACTCGATTCGCATATTAAAACGCAGTCGGTCTACAAAGCCCTATCTTGGTGGAAAACACCTGAAAACCCGATTTTAGCGGTTGACTCGTAGGTTTACCATTGTGTTTTACTGCTCTCAGTTCTCCAAGTTTTCATACTTTTGGGTGCAGGAAAACACAATGGTCAACCTACGAGTCAACCATTAAAATCGGGTTTTTAGGTGATTTCCATCAAGATATGACTTGGCAGACAGATTGCGTTTTAATATGCTTCTGGAATTTCAGCCCTGAACTCGATGAGGTGATTGACTGTGCTGCCGATTCCCGGTGTATGACGTTGAGCAGACGACGTAGCAGTTGTTTGGCTTCAAAAGGGGAACAGAAGGTTTAGTAGGAAACCCCCTTATTCCTTCAAGACATATAAAAAGAATGGTAAAGACAATACTGTTCATTGAAACTGTAGGCTGAATGGTGTACAAATGAGTCTTGTCACCGTTGGACTGAATCAAAGCAGAGACGTCTTGGGTGCCTTTGAAAGTCAGAGTTCTTTTGGAATGCATTTCGTAATTGAAAGAAGACTGATCACTATATGCGAAAACATGTCTGTAAAATAGCATATCGTAATAATATAATATCATTTTAGGTACCACCAATGTATGACAGCGTGAAAAACATAAGTAAACTAAAATTATACTTATTTCTTTCACAGCAACTGTTTTTCAATGAACGACATTCGGAACTTTGACACGGCTCCCTGTCATTATTAAAACTCAAAAGTAGATATGCGAGACATCAAATTACTAAATTCAATAAGACGAATGGAATGAGCTATAAAAATCTGGAACCTTTAGTTTATTAGCTGTGAGATATAATATACAAACAAAATCGAAAGTACAATATAGCAACCATTTGTTTGGAGTCAGTTTCCATCATGACTAAAAGCATAGTTTCTTGTGCATTTAGTTTTTGTATAGTTTTCAAGTGCTGACATTGGAATTTGTTCATGACCATCTGCAGTATCAGGAGCTTTTTGTAAGACATAATTTTGCATGGTTAATCAACTAAGAACTGTTTTTTCTGTCGATTCCAATTATGATCCCTGTACAGATAACTTAAATCAAAATATGACAAAAAAGACTAATGAAGAATTGAAAAAAGAATGAACAAGAATAAATCTATTAGATAATGATATCAACCAAAATACAGCTAATAGGTTACTAAGAACTTTCAAGAAAGTGCAGAATGTTGATGATTTAACAGGATTTATTTCTTTAAATCGACAACTCAGAAAAAAATTAGAGTTCAACCAGCCTCAATAGCGAGACGTCGCTCTGGTTTGAGCAAAACAGCTAAAGAGTTCCTTCAGGGTGACCTCTTGTTAAAGTAAAAACTATACGTAAACGAAATTTAACTGAAAATATTTTTAAAAAATCAACCAAATCAACAGTCTCAGAAAATAAATTAAACTAAGTCTATATACACCTACAGTCGCTCCCAAAATTGAGTATACACAAACTGATCGTTTCTAAATTTGTGTGTAAAAAAATTAAATTCATGGGAAAATATTTTAAAATATTATAGATAATAGCGTATCTAGTTCTGTAATAAGTTATCATTAAGAAATGCAAAATATTGAAATCGTTTTTATGAAATTTTTTTTCAAAGACAACAGAAAGTAAAAGAAAAAAAAAGTCACAAAATTGAATATACACTTTACTTTTATTAAATGTTATATAACAATGAATTAGTACTTTATAGCATATCCATTTTCGCAAATAAAAGTTTGCAGTCGTATAGGTATTGATTCTACAAGAGTTTTTGTGGATTCCACTGACATTTTGGTCCACTCTTCTTTCAAAACACTTTTCAAGTGCTCCTGACTTGTAGTGTGATGCTTTTGAACCGCTTTCTCCAATTAAGGGCACACATTTTCTATTACATTTAAATCCAGGGACTGTGATGGGGTGTGCAATTGCTGACGACAGTTATACAAAAGTCACAACTTTACAATTTTAGCTGTATGCTTGATATCGTTATCCTGCTGGAAGATGAAGTTCTATCCCAAACATAGCTTGTTGGAGCTAGCTTTAAGATGACTCTTAAGAATGTTTAGCTATAACATCTTGTCTATAATACCATCGATAAAGACGATTTCTCGAACACCTCCAGCAGCAACGCAACCCTAGACAAAAACAGATTCATCACCATGTTTGACTGTCGGCATTGTATTCTTTTAGGATCCAGCTCAGTCCGAGGTTGCCTCCTAACTTTGCGACGCCCATCGGATCCAAAAAGGTTAAATTTATTTTCATAACTAAAAATCACTGATTTCCAAAAGTCTTGGGACTTAGAATGTGATTTTTAGGAAATAAAGTCTCTTCTTACTTGACTCATGAGTGGCTTTCGCCTAGGTACACAACCATTATAGCCTGCTCTTCGAAGAGTCCTGCACACATAGTCTGAAAACCGACAGCACAAAAACCTATGTTATCAAGCACAAGAAAAAAACCTTTATTTTATGGCAGAGTAGAAGTAGGGGAATCTAATGATCCATGTCTGCCGGAAGTGAAAAGGTGCATAAGCCAAAAATTAATACCACTAGTGATTGACTCGTAGGTTTATCATTGTGTTTGCCCTGCAAACAAAGATATAAAAACATGGAGAACTGGGAGCAGGAAACGCAATGATAAACTTACGAGTCAACCACTGGTGGTATTAATTTTTGACTTATGCACCCCTTCACTTCCGGCAGACATGGATCATTAGATTCCCCTACTTCTACTCTTCCATAAAATAAAGTTTTTTTTCTTGTGCTTGATAACATAGGTTTTTGGGCTGCCGGCTCTTGGACTAACAGTTTCTGCAGAAACATTTCGCTGTATGACTGAACTTACAGATGCAGCAAGTTTCGGGGCACTATTCATTGGATATTCCTTCACACTACGAATAATTTTTCCCTTTTTTCGGAATCGTTGAGGAACTGTTTGCATCCTCTTCCAGGTGTATTCACCATTGTTCCAGTTATGTGGTATTTCTTAATGATTTTTCGAATACACCCATGACTTCTGTGAATCAAAGAAGCGATTTTGCAGAGAGATGTGCCTTCAGTTGACTATTTAATAACCAAATTCCGCTCTTCTATTGAAGCCTCCTTTCGATTGCTCATTTCGGATTAATTTGGCACGAAAATTATTATAATGCAAAACTTTATGGGAGTTATAATCAACTTGAGTCGATACAAATATAAATGCAAAATATTTTAAATGAAAGGTGGGTAATACGAATGAATTTATTGTAGTGTATACTCAATTATGTGACACTCATTTTCGCTTTAGATTATATGTGGAATTTTTTCATGCTGATTTCACATTAATATTGCGGATACTTCACGACCTTTTCCTTAGAATATATAGGCAGTACCATCTAAAAAACTTTCAATTCGTTCATACAAAATTTCAACTTTTTACAAATAAAATTCCAAGCGAACACCTTGTGTATACTTAATTTTGGAGGTGACTGTATGTAAAATATTTTTCTGTTCATTCTTGCATATACATATTCACCCTAAAAAATTAAGCAGTCATCTTTAATAGTAATAGTTTTAATGATTTCAGTCAACCCTCTAGGGAGGTTCTGTTCAGAAAAAAAAGCATCAATTCCAAAAATGTTAAATTGGCGCAGCATGTCCCTAATTGGACTTTCGCCACTAAACCCCAATCAACCAATCAACCAACCAAAACATTTTAAAAAATATGCCAGTCTGAAAATTCAGACATTAAAATGAAAAAGTGTAAGAGAAAACTCTGGGAGGAAAGAGGACAAAATTTACTATGGGCTAGAAGTTTGAAACCGGATTTCTTTTACTAATGTGAAAACTTTGCTGCAAAACACGTAAAAAACCCCCATAAAAAAAAACCTAATAAAAATATCCGAAAACTGGCTTTGATATCCATCACTTCAGACATAAAGGTAATTTCCTACCAAATATTTCCTCTATGAGTTGCAGTCACACACACTGACAAATGTCTATGTTTATTATTATAGATATTGTTTTTAATCTGAAACAATATACTGAACTAACTTTGGTTGGAAAAATGGATTAACCTGACCCAACCTGTAGAAATTCAAACTCAACCTGAAAGCGACCCGAACCAAAAGCAAAGTTAACGTGACCTGCAACAAAACTGTAACCATTCAGAAAATATTTCTTATACTCCGAAACCTTCCTCCCCCGCCCCTCAAAAAAAAAAAAAAAAAAAAAAAAAAAAAAAAAAAAAAAAAGAAGAAAAAATCAATGAAGTTTATAAATTTCTTTCATATCGTTTTTAGAATTTGGCTATGTTTAAAAATTTTCCTTTGTATCCCAAATTAGATAGTCGGCTTATCTGCTGAAATGGATATTTTATTTTCTGTTTTTATTGCGTACGCGTCCCTGTCTGACACAATTTTTAACTTTTTACTGTCTGGTTTGCAAAAATTTTGAAAGTTATCGGGAGATTTTCGAAAAAAAAAAATTGATTTTGGATGCAGAAAATTTTTCTATGTCCGTCTGGCGAGTTTCAAATCGATACCTTCAACAGTTTTCTTGATATTTGATGATTATTAAAAGTTAAAAATTTCCTTCATTGGGAAATTGTCATTGTCTTTCGTTTCTGTTTTGAAAAATCAAAGCAACGGTTAACTTTGCTCTGAACTATAAACATATGTGCGATTTTTTTTAATTGGGATTATTTTTTTTCTTTTTTCAGTTTTTAAGTAACATCTTAAGGTAACTAGTCACTCAGCTTCCGAATCCCCCCCCCCCCACTAATGTTAAGTCTATGGGCGTTTGATGCATTCGTATATTTAAAATATCTTCCTTGGGAAACTAATATTTTTAACTTCTTTTTTCTGTGTGCTCTTCTTGAGGGATGTCTCTTTTTTTATTAGTTGTGAAAATATTTCTAAAATCTATGCTTAAATTTAATATGTTATGTGCTAAAAGCTGACGAAATGTGAGTATGGTTTTAACACTTCATATAAAATTAAGTCTGTACTTTAGAAATATTTTGAGAACTAAGTAAAGAAAGAGGCATCCTTTAACCTCTTGAAGTGTGGTGATACTGCTATGGCATCACATAATTTTAAGCCCTAATTACCACATTGGCACTCGAATTTTTTTTATGAAAGTTTCACTTTTATTAAGTACGCGAAAATATACCTTTACCTGTTTATAAATAAATTTCCTTGTGAATACTGGTGTCATTCAATTATTTCAACATTTTACGAATACAAGTACCTTGCCACTGAAAGAGTTAAGAAGAATACACAGTAAAAAGGAGTTAAATATATTAATTTCCCAGGGAGATATTTTAAATATACGAATGCATTCTACGCCCATAGACTTAGCTTTAGCAAGGGGAATTCGGAAGCTGACTGACTAGCAGACTTAAGGGGACGAGGAACCTTAAAAATAAATTTTTTATTTTTTGTAAATTTCACCTTAAATATTACTCAAAGGTACATTATATGCATTATGGCATGCATTTATTACATTTTTTTAAAGTCATTTTTGAGAAAAAAGTGGAATTTTATGCGTTGTTTTAGAAATCTCCGAAATGCCCCATGCGCGTTCCATATCAATTAAAATCCCCAATATTTTTTATAAAAGTTTGGTTTATATATATAAAAAAAATCTGTGCATCGAATTTTATATATTTGAATATAAAGGTTAACAAAATTTTTTTTTTTGAAAAATTTTGAAAATTTTCGAAAAAATTTCAAAATTTCAGAATTTTTCATTTTTTTTTTTCATTTTTTTTTTGCAAATTTAACTTTAAATATTACTAAAGGGTACATTATATGCATTACGGCATGCATTTATCACAAAAAAAATTAAAAAAAAAATGGCATTTTACGTGTCGTCGTAGAAATCTTCGAAATGCCCCCTGCGCATTCCATATCAATAAAAATCACCAATATTTTTTATAAACGTTTGGTTTATATATATAATAAAACTGTGCATCGAATTTTATATATTTGAATATAAAGGCAAGAAAGAAAAAATTGAAAAATTTCGAAAAAATTTCAAAATTTCAAATTTTTTTAATTGTTTTCTTTTTTTTTTTGTAAATTTTAATTTAAATATTACTCAAGGGTACATTATATGCATTGTGGCATGCATTTATCACAAAAAAATTAAAAAAAAAATTATTTTTGAGAAAAAAATGGCATTTTACGCGTCGTCGTAGAAATCTTCGAAATGCCCCCTGCGCATTCCATATCAATGAAAATCCCCAATATTTTTTATAAAAGTTTGGATTATATATATAAATAATTCTGTGCATCGAATTTTATATATTTGAATATGAAGGTGTAAAAAAAAAAAAAAAAAATCAACATTTTTGAAATTTTTTCGAAAAAAATTTGAAATTTTTAATTTTTTTTTTGTTTTTTTACCTTTATATTCAAATATATAAAATTCGATGCACAGTTTTATTTATATATATAAACCAAACTTTTATAAAAAATATTGGGGATTTTCATTGATTTGGAATGCGCATGGGGCATTTCGAAGATTTCTAAGACGACGCGTAAAACTCCATTTTCTTCTTAAAAATAATTAAAAAAAATTTTTTTTTGATAAATGCTTGTCATAATGCATATAATGTACCCCTGAATAATATTTAAAGTCAAAATTTCAAAAAATAAAGAATTGATTTTTAAGGTTTTTTAAGGTCCCTCGTCCCTTAAGTTAACCCGTAACCGGAGTGTCAAATATTGTCGCATAACTACCGTGAGAGGTCTATCAGACCGCTTAATCTAAAGATCAAAATAAAAATGTTACTCGAACCCTCAAAATACTATTTCTCTACAAAACTTCATGTACTTCACTTTCACTATTATATTTAAAATTCAACTATTGAAAAGTCTCTAGTGAAAGTAAAAGGACTCCAAATAAAACAAAATTTAACCAGTATCTATAATTAAACTGAAAACTTATGAAAATTGAAAAAGACCACTAACCGCGGTTAAGGGTTAATTGCCGAGCTCCTTTTCTGGAACTCAAGAAAGAATACCACAGATATTTTTCAGATATTTTGATACCTCCCGTGCCTCTGTACGCCTGTGAGAAGAGTTTTTCGGATGCAGACACACACACACACACACGTTTACGAGCGTTAACTGAATGGATTAGGTGACTGGAAAAATATAATTAAACAATTTAACCCTCTTAACTGCTGTGACAAAAATACGGCATAACTACTGTGAGGCGGTCTATGAGACCGCCTAACCAGACGATGAATAAAAAGCTCGATTCACTCATAGGATACTGTTTCTGTACTAAAATTTACGTACAGGACTATTATAATTGAAACTGATCTATTCAATATTCTCTAGCAACAGCACAGGGCTCAAACTGAAACAAAGTTTCACTGGTACTTATAGTAAAACTGAAAGTTACAAGTTAAACTGTGAAAACTGAAAAAAAAAATAGTGGACTGTGAGACCGCTAACAGTAGTTAAGGGTTAACTAATAAAAAAAAAAGCTTCTTGAATTATTACAAAGTATCTTAGTAAAGTATTTCTGAAGTTCTTGTATTCATTTCATCTATAGATGATTTTATGTGCATTTTATCTCAAAACAAGAAATAATATCTATTTGTAGAATATAGAATAAAATAATTTATATTAAACCAAAACTTGAATTACAGGGTTTGTACAGGCAAGGGAATTCGAAAATTAAGGCAAAAAGTCAGGGAACTGTTTGAAGGAAAAGTCAGGGAATTTTTGATGTAACTACTTATCAACAGGATCTCGGTCATTGTCATAAATGAAACAAATTTTGAATAAATTATTCCTTCCCTCTAAAATTTTTATATAAAATTTATGCAAACTGTGCAACAATAGCATAATGTGAAAAATAATTAAAAATCAGAAATTCATTCAATAGTTTTGCATTTAACACTTTAACCTTTATCTAGGGAAAAAAAGACAGCACAGTGATGAATTAATAGTCTATAAATATATATCTGATATGAAATTTATTTGTATGAAATAATTTGAATACATATTCATTTATATACATAACGTCTATCCGGGATTTGTACAGTGATTTTTTAGAGTTTTTCGCGTTTTCCAGCGATTCTCTGACATACGTAAAAGGAATTTAGTTTCAAACTGTTTTAGCTTAATATTATGAATTTTTACTTCTGATTTATTAACTTTTTGCATTCTGCAGTATTTTGACATTCCTAAAATAATTCCAGTTACAATGATTTATCTCGCTATAGTTAATTTTCCCTCAGAGATTTTTGAATTTTTAGCAGAACATTTTTTTTTTCATTTCAAGGTGATTTTTCCACATTGTTTAAGAGAATTTGGTTTTAATCTTGTTGCGCACTGTTCTATTTTCAATAAAGTTTTTTTTGGAATTCATGCACAGATTTTTGATTTTTTTTCGTGAATTTTTTATGAGATTTCTATAGAATTTATGGCATTTCGTAGTGATTTTTTGACATTTGAAAAAATAATTCTATTTTAATCTTTCAGTCGAATGCAGTAAATTTTGGCCTCTGCAATTTTTTAATGTGATTTTTAGTATTTTATTCGCAGTTCTTTTTCCACATTAGTAAAAGAACTTCGGTTTCAATCTTGTAAGGGTACTTAAGGGATAAATTGCATAAGGCTATTTCCATGAGTAGTTGTAGTGTAAGTCACATGGTACAATTTTTTCCTACCAGTATTTCAGAACGGAAAAATGCGACTTATTTTATGGGAGATATCTCATTAAAGTAATAAGTCCAAAAAACTTTTCGTAAATAACGGTGGCCAATAAGCATAGCAGTTATCAGCTATGTGACTTACACTATAAAAACCCATGGTACTAGCCATGACAAAGCTCACCACATATTCTGCTTTTAATTGTCTGTTTTTAACTTTAACCCCTAACTGCTTTTAGCGGTCTCTGAGACAGCTGATTTTTTTTAACCCTTGCCTGTGACGCCCGAACTCAGTTCGGGCAACCCAAATGTGCTAATTTTGGAACGACTGACCTGAGTTCGGGCGAGAGAAAAATCGGTGTTTCAATTCCATGAAGTCCGAACTCAGTTCGTCCAATGCATAATATGTAATTTAAGATTTTAGCAATTGATGGTGATACTTTCCCGCGAAAAGTTCGGAGATTCCGCGCCATTTGTCGGATTTTTGTAATTTTGCAGTTTGTAAAGGATTTGGGAAATTCAAAGGAATTCTGAGAAACATGGAAATTATGACAGTTGTCATAAATAATAATATTGTTGCAATAGTTTATTATAATTATCTTAAAAATTATGTCATTTGATTTATTTTTCGATAATTTGAGCAAAAATTACTGTAATAACATTTCCCATATATGTGAAAATATTGAATATAATAGTTATTTCGTTTAAAATTTGTTTTTTTCTTTGAAATAATCTATTTCTAACATTTTGATGATAATAACGAACAAAATTAAAGAGAATTTTTTTTTCTTCCTTTTTGGCACGTTTTTCTCAAATAAATTCCACAGGCAAGGGGTTAATATCCATGGTTTAACTTGTAATTTGGCCAGTTTAACCCTACATACTAGTGAAATTTTGTTTTGTTTGGAGTCCTAGTACTATCGGTAAAGACTTTTGCATCGTTAAATGTTAATTATAATAGACTTGTACAAAAGTTTTAGTAGAGAAATATCATCTTATGAGTTAATCGAGCCAATTATTCACCTTTAGATCAAGCGGTCTCTGAGACCGCTCACAGTAGTTAAGGACAATTTCTGTTGCAGCAGTTAAGGTTATAGGATAATTTTAAATCTTTTTAAACTTTTTGGTTAGTGTTCTATTTTAATTTTTGTTTGGCGCAGCATGTACTAATAAGGGGAACTGTGCCATTAAACACTATTATCACTTTGCATCACTCTTTTTGTCCCCTCTTATCAACCATCTTGCAGATCTGCAACATACCCAAAAGTCAATACTACTTACACAGTAAGCTTTAAAATACGATTTTTGTTATTGCTCCTATTGCAAATACTGCAGTTTTGCTGCAGAAAAATTCTATAAATTGATTATAGAATTTTCAATAGACGGCTATACTGAGTTAATTTTTCATGTCAAAGTTTGTTTTCATCATTTGAGCTCCTTCACGTCGATATTGCTAAAATTAACTTCTAAAATTTTAAATGTCCTTTCGACATGTGCCGGGAGAAGAGGTAGCTTTCATATATCTTGGTTTTTAAAATTTTGCAAGCATTACTCGAAGCTAATTTTAGTCAAATTTTAAGAAGCTAAATTGCGACGAACCCGATAAGAGAATATTCGTCAATACTGAATTTAAATGAGAATTGCGTCAAATTAGTAAGCTATAGCCTAGTTGGCACCATTTATGGACACTTATTTTTGGTGGCCAAATTTGAAGATATTTCGCCAAGTGTCGCCAAGCTTGACGAGAATATGTAGCTAACGGATATTAATAATAAGCATTGCGCGGCAGTGCACGGTTCAAATGGCCGACATTTAAACAAGATGGCGGATGACGCTGGCCAACGAACTCGGTCGAGACATTGGAATGTACTATGCATACAATCAATCTCATCCAAATCAGTTTATAAATACGAGAATTACAGCCTGGCGAAAAACAGATTGTTTCAAAATGTCAGCCACCGTCGAAATTCAAGCTGCTAAATCTCAGCCATTTTTTAAGATAAAGACAAAACAAAATATGCTTCGGAATCCTTGTATTAAGGTCAAACTCTTAAGAAAAAAATATTTTTCAGTTTTTAATTTATTCGCATCGCTTTTTAAATTTTAAATTTCTAAATAACATTTAAATGGCCGCCATTTTGAAACAAGATGGCGGATGAAGCTGGCCAACAAACCCGGTCGAGACATTGGTATGTACTATGCATACAATTATTTTCATCCAAATCGGTTAATAAATACGAGAGTTATCGCATGACAAAAATCATATATACAGGGTGCAATATGTTATCTATAGCCGACCTTTAATTTCTCAACCGTTGGCCGTAGACATATAGTTCCAATTGCAAAAACGTTTCAAATAAGCTAAATATTCATGTTGTGACATTATTCAAACTAAAAGCTCAATTTTATAAAAATTACGAAATCTAACTTTTTATACGGTCCCCCAGTCCCCATAGTTATATTTAGTAAAAGTTTACACATATCATAACAGATATAACACAAAAAGTTTGGCATCTGCACTGCAAAAATTGAAGCAGTTATTCAATTTCAAAGGTTGAGATTTTTTCACATGATTTTGTCTTTCATTGAGGGATCAGTTAAAAGATGAATTAAAGTAATTCGAGATCAAAGTCAGGGTGCAATGTCCTTTTTACGGCGAAACCACCTTTCGCCGGTATCGCCAAATCGAGAAATCATCAAAGAAGGTTATTTCATCTAAAAAGTTTAGCTTTTTATGGGTCGAACAATAGTCAAACATCAAAGTAGGTAGAATCGACAACCGGAAAATAAAACATTTTCACTAAGGACTAGATAAATGGCAGCGGAATTGCACCCTGATTTTGATTTCGAATTACTTTAATTCATCTTTTAACTGATCCCCCAAGGAAAGTCAAAATCATGTGCAAAAATTTCAAACTTTGAAATTTAATAACTCTGTCAATTTTTGTAGTACAGATGTCAAACTTTTTGTGCTATATCTGTTATAATATGTGTAAACTTTTACTAAATATAACTATAGGAACTGGGGGACCGTATAAAAAGTTAGATTTCGTAATTTTTATAAAATTGACTTTTTACGTTAAATAATGCCACAACAAGAATATTTACCTCATTTGAAACGTTTTTTTTAATTGGAACTATATGTCTATGACCAACGGTTGAGATTTTAAAGGCCAGTGATAGATAACGTAAGTCACACTTTAACGGAGGATGGTTTTGGGGTCTGGGTTCATGATCGGTGAAAATATACCAAAATTTTCCGGTAGTGCTTTCCTGGTGACGGCTGCAATAAGTAGCTTTTTACTATTAGTAATGAAAGTTACCTAATAGCTGGAGACGTCCGAAAATGTATTTTTTAAAAGTTAATTCTGTATTAGAAAATGGACAATATTTATGAGAAGTATGTAATTTTCTGTTTATTGTAGGTTTGAAAAAAAGTACCTTTTAGTCAATAATTTTTTCACTTTTATGTTCTATTTTTTTTTTTATTATTTTTTACATGCTTAAAATGATGTAGTCTAACATCTCAGTAAAAAATTTCAAATCAGAGTTGTTGAGTCACAAAGGGTTAAACTATCCAGCCTGGGTTAAACTATCTAAACACTTTTTAAGAAAAGAAACCCCCGACTTCAAGCGTTTGTTTCTTAACTTATATGCACTTATTGCACTCTAGTCCATGTAGTTTCGCAAGAGTGGTGCAACAGAATATTTTAATGGAAACTATTTGTTATTGTCCATATTCATTTTTCATCCCATTGTTGCCAATAGCGCTCATTTCAACATAAAATTGAAGGCCCTATATTATACTTTTTGACGCGCCTGTGTAAAAAGAACATCAAATCGTTTCGATCTACAGACATGATTACGACAATTTTTGAAAACCGTACTGTGTACCTCAATAACATATTTAAATTCAGTTACAAATGGCCAATTTTTATGAAAGAGCTTCACTAAAAAGTAAGCAATCGCAGTCAGGTAGACATATATATAATTTTTGGATTCTAACGGTGGTGATACGATCACCACCAAGACGAGCACTTCTCAACAAAACATTAATCATCAAAACTAGAGCTACCGTTTAAATATTACACACGGACATACATTAAAAACTATACAAACAATTTTTTTTAACCTTTGTAGGAAGTCTGTAAAAAAATAAGTAAGAAAAAGGTGATTCAGGATATGTATGTACTGACGCTAGAGAAATACAGGGTGCAATATGTTATCTATCGCCGACCTTTAATTTCCCAACCGTTGGCCGTAGACATATAGTTCCAATTGCAAAAACGTTTCAAATAAGCTAAATATTCATCTTGTGGCATAATTTAAAGTAAAAAATCAAATTTATAAAAATTACGAAATCTAAATTTTTATATGGTCCCCCAGTCCCTATAGTTATATTTAGTAAAAGTTTACACATATCATAACAGATATAACACAAAAAGTTTGACATCTGTATTGCAAAAATTGACACAGTTATTAAATTTCAAAGCTTGAGATTTTTGCACATGATTTTGTCTTTCATTGAGGGATCAGTTAAAAGATGAATTAAAGTAATTCGAGATCAAATTCAGGGTGCAATGTCCTTTTTACGGCGAAACCTATTTCAGCCGGCATCTAAAATTTGAACTAACTTTTATGGGTCGAACAATATTCAAACATCAAAGTAGGTAGAATCGACAAACGGAAAATAAAACATACTCACTGAGGACTAGATAAATGGCAGCGGAATTGCACCCTGATTTTGATCTCGAATTACTTTAATTCATCTTTTAACTGATCCCTCAATGAAAGACAAAATCATGTGCAAAAGTCTCAAACTTTGAAATTTAATAACTGTATCAATTTTTGTAGTACAGATGTCAAACTTTTTGTATTATATCTGTTATGATATGTGTAAACTTTTACTAAATATAACTATAGGGACTGGGGGACCGTATAAAAAGTTAGATTTCGTAATTTTTATAAAATTGAGTTTTTACTTTAAATAATGCCACATCATGAATATTTACCTCATGTGAAATATTTTTGTAATTGGAACTATATGTCTACGACCAACGGTTGAGAAATTAAAGGTCGGCGATAGATAACAAATTGCACCCTGTATACTACATATCGCCTCTATATGAAAGTGGCAACATACGCACTGGGCGCATGCTCAGGCTGCTGTCAGGCAGAAATTTTTGTTAAAAATATATCAAACCCACATTCCAGAACTTGAAGATACTCGCCTGGACAAGTTTTGTTAGACGAGACAACTTAAATATTAGCTTGACGATTCGCTTTTATCCAAAATCGCCTCAACAATTCAACTTTTATATCCCGTATGCCACCCTCCCAGATGAAGGCAACCTCGCATACTGAGTTAATTGGAAGGTACGAACAACTTGAAAATATTTTCCTGACATTTGTATGATGTCCATTTTTTATTCCTATCAAATATAACCCAAAATAAGGCACCAATTTACTTGTGGTAATTAGTCGATCTATTTCTCTTGTATGATTGATTTTTGATAATATAAATAAAAATATTTCTTATAATTGATTTTTGATCTCAATTTGTAGTTTGTATGTTTTAAAATTTTATCAATGATAGTCTTATTTATTACTTAGTAAAAAGAATCGATTTCGTCTTCCAAATTTTTCGCAATTTTTTATTATTCCAAGGCGAACGTTTACAATGTTCAACTTTTTGTTTAAAACCCTTTACTGGTGTAGAGGTCTGCACGGGTACGGACTTGGCACGAAATCCGTTCCCACCCAGCCCGGACCTGCAAAATGAAGATAAAGTTTCAACATGGCCAGTTGGGCCTATAAAAAAATTAAGCGGGCTGACCAGCCCAATATAAAAATTTAGATGTTAACATATGTTAACATATGAATAATTTGCAATGGATATGACTTTTGTGGGAATAAGTATAAATGTGCTGCACGTGACGATGCTAGTTTCACAACATCAGTGCAGAAATATAACATGGCCAGCGTAGAGATCGGCATCGAGCAGTCACATCGTGTCTGAGCCAATGCTTAATTTTTTCAGCGAACTCGGGCCGGGCCGGGATTTACATTTACATTGCACGTGTTTACATTTTTTTTCAAGAAGTGGACTTAACTGTTCCCAAGACGTGTCGGGCAGGCAATATGTTTCGTAAAAATACTAATAACGATAATGAACTTCTATTAACCGAATCATTTGAAATTTACCTCAATAAATTACATAGAAGTATTCTCGAAAATCTACTTTTTAGTATATAACTTCAAAAATTATGATGTTTTTAATCCTTTTCTTTTTCTTTTATTACTACATTAATTTTTCTAATGAATCTTTATTTGAACGTTGAAAAGTCTAAGAGTCTAAGTAATCATTAATGTTGCTATTGTGTATTTTCTGTCTTGCAAATACATAGGAATCTAAAATATACTGTAAAATTTTCCCATAAAAATGTATGCAGTATTCTTTAAAAAAATCTCAATTGTATGATAATTGTATGTAAATGATATATTTGTAAAAATTGAGTCGGGTTGGTCTGAACCGGATTTAACTGATTTTTGCATGGGCCGGGACCGGGGAAGGCCTGGCCAAGATAGCTTATATTTGGTCAGGGCCGAGACTGGGCCTGAAATTTCTAGATCGCGCACATATCTAAACTGACGTCGTGAAATGTTTCTTCGCAAATGGCGTCAAAGTCGTCCCCGCTCGTATAACTTACAAAAAAGAAATGATTTTTTTTAAAATAACGGTATTTTTACATGACTGCATTTATCAGTTGAATAAATAAGTATTATATCACTTACATATTGTATTATTTTTATTTGAATATTACTGATCGATGAAGAAATTACACGGGCATAAAAATACAGGATTAAATGGTACAGCTAGTTAAAGGAAAATTCTGCTTCTTTGGGTTAAAATTTTCGATTTTTTAAATTTTGCATTTTTTACATTCCTCAAGTGTGTATATTGTTGCCCTAAAGTGCTTAAGTGATATTTCAATTCCATACAGTATTTTTTGCTCATTGAATCTCACTCTTCTCGTTGAACGTAATGTTATTGAAAAATTTGAAACTTGTTTTTCTCAAAACGCCCTCTGTTTTTGAAACTGGAAAAGACATTTTTTCCGAGATTTATAGCCGATTTCCTCCATTTTTTATTTGAAATAAAGCTAATCGTTTTTGCTGGAGCTTATACCATCAAAAAGTATAATTTACATTGCTTAAATATTTTTTAGAAATTATATTAGAAATATTTTTTACACTGAAAAAGTAAAAGAAGCGCAAAAATGGTCTTTTTGTTTAAATGACTGCCATTTGTCAAATATTAACTTTTGGTTACTAAATGGTGGTATAAGGTCAAGAGAATTTGATGCCCTTTCATAATAGGGTGACCCAATTTGTTGGAGATGCTTGTGACTGGAGAAAAACAGTCGCCCAATTTGATGCCTATGGTGCATATCTACAGTCGCACAAGACATAATATTCATTTAACATAAAAAAGTTAAATATAACAGTAAAATGTCAATAAATATAATGCAAAACGTATGAAGGTGATATCTCTTTTCCTTGTAACCGGAAAAAAATTGTTAAAATCACGTAAACTTTAGGCCTAAGAAGTAGAATCTCTCCTTTAGGGGTAAATTCTGGGCGTATTGTATTTTACGCCACCTTGTAGTTTTAAGAATTTAAAAATATCTATCTTCAATAAATTGTTCTGAATCGTCTTCAGATATATTTTCTCAGATTTATAGCTGATCTGATTCACTTCAATAGTTTGTTCAATAAGGTGCTATCACTGACCAAAAAATGATTTCGCCTACTCGCTTTCTTTATTAGATAAATGCTAAAGAACACATGGAATATGTCCCAGCTTGAAGCCATAATCGGCAGATAAAAATCTGCTAATATTTTGCTTTGATTATAAAAAATAAAAATAAAATATTAGCCTAAAGCATTTAAATTATATTACTAAATAAACAAAAATTTAAAACGTAAAATAAAATATTACACCTACCATTAAATATCTATCTGATTATTACATCTGCTATATTATATCTATTATTAGCTAGCGAGCGTCATGAATTCTATAAAATCACTACTACATGAAACTAACACAGAAACTGAAATTGTACCTGTAGCTACGAAATTTCAAAATACGATTTTTTTTTCTCTTTTCAATAGCTAATCAGCATAAATGTTAAAAACTGAGGTATCTTTGATGAAGATTTACACGTTTGTTAAAACACACTCTTAATGTTTGAGACATCACAGCGACGTCTATTGATAAAAATTTGAAATATTGTTTTAATTACATCATAAAATATTTATCAGTTATCTGCAACATGTGAGTTATTTCATTTTTATTATAGTTAATGATTTATTGAATTTTAAAGTTAGGGAGTCCTTTATAAAATACTACATGTTTCTCATACATATTAATGAATCTAAATGAGGATTTAAGCACATATCATGTATTAACATCAGCATATTTATACGGATTTTAGAGTCAAAAGGCTAAATTTCTAAATTTGCACGACTTCACATCAAACTCGAAGTAGCTCATTTGTAATTATTTCATTTTGAGCTTGAAGGCTCTCGCGTGTTCTCGACAAGTTGTATGTACTATTTAAATATATTCTTAAAACATAATTGTTTGATAATGGATAAAAATAGAAAAAAAATCAGAAAAAATTTCCCATGTGACAGAATATAGTTACGCACTAGAAAGGTTAAAATAAATAAGACTTAGCTTTTTTCTTAAGATATACAGGGTGTCCCTAAACTCATGGTACATACGTAAGGAGGTGATTGAACACAACTAGAAAAGCACAAATCACCATACAATCCATGGTCGGAACGCAAGTCTTAAAGCGCTAGAGGGTGAAACATACTATGGCACAAAATGAGGTGAAAGAAGATAGACAGCGATGGAATGAAAGGAAACCGATAATATGAAGAAAAACATTTTTCAACAACATTAAAGTAAACAACACGTACGTCCCTCATCACAGCAAGTGCTCAAAATTCTGGCCGCCAACAGTAACGCAGGCTCCACACCGTCGATGGAGTGACCGCCGTACATTGGCGAAAACACCAGGCATCTCTCGTATGGTGTCAGGAGCTACCGGATATATGAGCAACAAGGTCTTCAATGGAATCTATGGGACCATCATCGTAGATGAGGCTCTCCATGTGACCTCAGAAGAAAAAGTACAGACATGAAAAATCGGGTGAGCAGACCGGCCAGATGATTGGTACAACTTTTTGGGATTCTTTTGCATTGCCGTCTGACTCTCCGTACATGTAATGCATCTCGGCCTTATTCTGATTTGAGTACGCATACATCTCATCGATGATCCACAGAACAAATGAAGACAGCTGCGGTGAACAGCCTTTTTATTGCGGTCGCTGGGAGGCGCCCTCTAGCGCTCTACGGCTTGAGATCCGATCATGGATTGTATGGTGATTTGTGCTTGTCTAGTTGTGTTTTGTCACCGTCCTAACGTATGTACCATGAGTTTAGGGACACCCTGTATTTTACCGTATTGGAGCGTTAATAAAATCTACAGACAAGGTTTCCTAGTGGCAAAAGCTAATATGAACTATATCGCCAAGCAGCGTAAAATGGTTGGGCCAATTTTGACTAATTGTTGACAAATTGCTATCCCACGTTGGATTAGAGAAATGTCCGCCTTACCGTACCACTGACCTACGAACCATTTGCCAACAAAGGCCCAACAGTGGTCCAACCATTACCTTCGTAGAATTCTGCACAGATATGCTCCAAATTAGAGGGATCACAGTACTTACCATTTCACAACCATTTCTAAACCCAACCCTGCCACTTTCTAAGGGTTTCCTGAAGCTTACAATAATCTGTTCCACTTAGGATCGGACCAATATTTCATTCATTGGCATACACATTTCTCTCAGTAATTACATTTGGCATTTTTATTATTGAAAATAAATATTTAGAAAGTGTAATGCCAAGAAACGGAAATTGAGGAAATATTGGTATTTCATTAAAAATATTTCGTATAAATATCAATATTGAAAAAATATTACATAAGTAATGCCAATATTCTGTAAATATTGATTTTATATTGGGCTATTCCCATGGGTACTTGTAGTGTAAATCACATACTACGATTTTTGGTTACCAATATTTTAGAACGAAAAAAATGTGACTTATTTTATGGGAGATATCTCATCAATCGAATAAGGCCAAACAAACTTTTAGAAAATAATGGTGGCCAACAAGCATAGCAGTTATCAGCTATGTGAATTACACTACAAATACCCATGGAACTAGCCATTGTTAATATTTTCAATGAAACACAAATATTACATAAATATTGGCTTTATATAGTAAACAATTCCAATTAAACGGCAATATTTGTTTATTTTTGGATTTACATATTGGATAAATATGCATTGCCAATATTGGCGCAAAAAAGGAAAAATGTGAACGCCAGTATTGAGCAATATTTTATGCCAATGAATGCAATATTGCCCCATTATTGTGTCATGATATAGTCAATATTTCATTGCTAACAGTGTTTTCAACTTTTCAATCTAAATTTCTTGTTTTCGTTCCCACGATCTTTGTGTCCACCCCTTTTTTCAAGATCAAGGTTTCGTTTCTTTCTATGGAGCATAAAGCATATATCTTTGGAAAAAAATCCCCATAAGTATCATGTAATTACATGAAAATTATGATACGTCTTAAGTGAAATCGACGAGTACTATTCAAAATTGTACATTATTGTGCGTGAGCTAACTTGTATTTGAAAAAAAATCTTTATTCCTCTTAAACTTAATAAATGCACATTTAAATTGAAGAATATTCCATAATCGTACGTACTTTAATCTTTGGTAACAATACTTTTAATGCAAATGTAAACAGAACTGTTTTGTTCCTCCTTTTTTCGAAGAAAAGAAAAGTCTAGACGTTTATGCGTGCTTTTATTTTAAATCGAAAGTCATTTTTTGATAGATTGAAAAAAATACCTACTCTGTCATTAAATATATTTTTTATAAAGAAATAAACGGTCAAGTGCGAGCATTACTCGCGCACAGAGGGTTCCGTAGAATAAATATATGATTTTCTAATTGTATTATAAAAAAAAAAACAAAAAAAACAAAAAAAAAACGTTGCTAAAAGAATACTAAGACTTTTTAAAAAACTATACAACGTAGGGTTGGGTATAGCTGTACTCTCTTAAAACGAATGAGTGGATTTGCCTACTCAAGAATGAGCACTAATTTATTGGATCGTGAATGAGTTGATTTTTAAACGCTTCACTCATCTTGATTTAAGCTCTTATTCTTCTATTTTACTCAAGGAGAGCGGCCGCAAAACAGCTCAACTTGATTAGCAAGCTAGTTTCCTGCCGCTCTTTTGCGAGTCGTTCTCAGATTCGTTCGTCTCGTCTTATCGTGTCTCTGGCCTGCTTCAAGATGGACGCTGATGTGTAGATAAATATGTAAACATTCAAGAAGTGTTCTTAAAGAAGGAACGAAAGGATGTGTCTGTTTTATTCGGTAAGTTTTATAAAAGCATTTAATTTATCCTTACTTTTTAGTGGAATTGCATGTAATGATTTAAATTTATAATTTTTAATGCACGTTGTAACACATTCTCCCTCCGTCACGCTGCAGGCAGCTAATTTTAGAAATGCTTCTAGGGTCAGGTGGGGGAAAGTGGTCATAAAAACAGGCTTTTCAAACTTTCAGAGGATATAAACATCAGAATTTCTGTGATGTTTTCTAAAATTTTGGGTGTTATTTTACATTGCATTACTCTAGAGTACATCCATATCCATTTCAGAAATATTTTTGGGGAATAACACCTTTTTATAACATATTTTTCTAGGCATGTTTTTATGACCACTTTACCCCAGGGGGTGGGGTAAAGTGAGTAGTGCATGGGGTAAAGTGGTCACATTGAAAAAGTGTAATAAAAAAATAAACTAATGAATAAAAAGTGACATTTTATTATTTACAAATATTTTAAACAACCTTTATAATAAGTTATCTGCCTTTTTATTTCATTAAAGTGTACATTTGTAATGTTAAAATTGTTTGTTGTTAAAATTTGGTTCTTCAAGGATTTTGATCACATCTGATTCTGGAAAAGTATAATGATTGCCAAATTTGGATTTTTTTTTTAACATACTTTAAGAAAAATAATCATCTTTTTTCCCAGTTGCTTTATTGATTTCTTCATTTCATATCTTAGCAACACTCAAGGTCCTATAGATATGGTTTGAGATGTAATCTTTAGCGATTATAAATGGATTCAAAAGAGAATGTTGACTAGGGAAGGGATATTTTGTTGTTGTTTTTTTCCTTTTGGAAATTTAAGCAACTTTTTAAGTATCACATTCCCCTTGTTATTTTTGCAGATATAATGCAAGTGTTTTTTTCTGCCAATACTACTCTGATCTTGGACTGGACACATTTCCTTTTCCTTTAAAACTATGTCTAACAATTCTATTCACATCTGAAATGAGTGTAGATAATGTTGCCAATGTAGATTATTTTAATTTTTTTTTTTTTTACATATTTTGCAGTCGGCTTTCTTGATACTGTTTCTTTAAAATTCCTTTCCAGGCTTTTTTTAATGGTGGAAAATACACCTAGATCTAATGGTTGTAGACTATGACTAGTATGAGGTAGCAGGCAGAGTATTATAATATGATTGTCGATAGCTATTTTTCACAGCATCATAATTCCTTTATGTCCATCACAATCATAAATAAAAGGGCAGGCTTTTGTAAGCTTTCGGTGTACTATCTACTTAATAAAATGATCCATACAAGATTCAAGTACAGAATCCTGCATCTATCCAGATTCCATGATGCATACAATGCTCCTGCACGACCACCCTTTATCCATAATTCATATATACTCACTCATAAACGGCGAATGGAAGAATATAATAACCACTAGCTGATATACCAAAAGGAACACTAAACATTATCTTTCCTTTGGTTTCTGAATTTTATGTAATGCATTGCATTGCGTACAATTTTTTAAACTGAACTATTTTGGCTATCCATATCCATTCCAGCCTCATCAACATTAAAAATTCTTTCAGGATTTTCTTGTGGACTATTTTCTTATATAATACAAGTATGGGTATTATAAAAAGTAGTTAATGTGTTGGTTGTTAAATTAGTTGATGTAACCTTTGCAAGCAATTCGGGTTTACACTTAGTTAATTCATTCACTATTCTGAACGTATTAAAAATTAAACCTAACCCTTTTTTTACCCCCATATTATAAACTATTATTAAATAATAACTATTTGCAGTTAGTTTTTAATAGTTATTAGTATTTAATAAACTGGCATTGTATATAATGAATAATTTAACCCAGATCAAATATCTATAAGTTAAGCCTAACCCTATGACCACTTTACCCCATGTAACTAAAACTATTATGAAATAAAATCTGTGATAAATATAACTTAGCTATAAATGAAAATATGTTCTTGAGATATGTGAAAAGCTTTCTGAACTGCCAATTTAACAAAATTTGGGAGAAACAAAATGCAGCAGAAAAGTTAATTAAAGAGTTAAAAGAACAAGGTGTAACAAAGACAGACAAAATGAGTGCTCAGTGTCTCAAACATGTTACTAAAAATGTTTTTTTGAGTGAGAAACTTTGATCAATACTTAATAAATCTAAAATTAAAAGAAAATTATTCAAATTTCTATATTAGTAGAGATTTTAGCCCTTTTCATGAATTATGACCACTTTACCCCGCCTGACCACTTTACCCCACCTGACCCTATATTTAAAAATTATTCTGCCTTTTTATTTTTTACTTATTTATTTTCGTTTAAAATGTCCTGTTTATTACTTTGTTGAGAAATAAATAAATAAGCTGATCATAGCGTCATGTTAAAGCAAGGGTCGGGGGAGGTGAAAATAATAAAAGTTTACTTTTTCGTGTGACGAAACTTTTTGTCAGATATAACAGTTCTAAGTATTTTGTAAAAATAATTTTTCAGATAAATCATATCAAACAAAAATATGTTTTATAATTTGTAGTAAATAATTTTGTGAAAAATTACTAGAATTCCTCCCTAAAATTTTCCAGAGAATTGTTTCTTTCTCCAAATACAGAATTTTAATTCAAGGTTGGTATTCACTTATACATTTTTTTCAATCTAATTATATTTTCAAAAGTCAATTTTATTCCTTAGAAGTACAATAGTTTATTTCTATACAATACTATTTGTGTAAAAGAATTCAAATAATTACATAAACAGTGTTCTACTGCATCCATTCACCATCACTTTTCAGCAATTCCCTTTCAATTTTCCGAGAGCTATATTTTCCAATTTACCTTCCTGACAATAGGGGTAGCCGGGGTAAAATGAGTATATTTTTTATTATTATTTTACCACACAAAATTTTTTGAAAAATTAAAAGTGTGAATGAAATGGTCACATATCTGGCAATATTTAAACTTTGTAAAAACAAACTAGCAGCATACTATTTTTTTTCTTTTCTTACTGGTATGGTGAATTATTCATTTGTCCCTCATTTCAAAAGATTTAAATAAAAAATAAGATAATTTTGGTATAACCAATCACTAAATTCTTTTCACAATTATAAACATGGGTGCAAGACCTTCAGTCTCGGAAAGATTTTTGGCTGGTTGTAAATTATATTTTATATTGAAATAATAGCAATTTTACTAGCAAAAACTTTTAATTGCTCTTTTTTATTGTAAAAAATCCATTTTCAGCCATAAATCAAGACATTGAGATTGTCTAGCCCATCGCCAGTAGGTTATACCTAATATTCGGAAAAGTTTTCAGTCTTGGCTTGGATGGACTTCTTGCACGCATGATAAAGTCATTTTTATTGTTGTTTTTCTGTATCTTTTTTCTCCCCCCCCCCCCCCCCCCAAAAAAAAAAAAAAAATATATATTTATGCTGCAAAGAAAATATTTCTGTTAAAGACTGTATATATACAGGGGTCGGTGCCGGTTTTTATTCTTGGGGCCCATTTTGTGAAAAGTAAGTTAATTTTGTGAATTTTATAATATTTTTGTGAAAAATAACATTTTGCAATGAAAGTTGAAATCCAGTGAATCAAATTCGAACCAAGAATTTATGAATAAAAATATTCTTTAAATCCCCTTGCTACAGTTTTTGTTTTTCGTGACCTGATATTATTTACAAATTACACATTTTTAAAACACTTTTTATGAAAAAGAATGTTACAAAAGAGCCTATTTTATTAAAAGGAATTTTGCGAAGGGGCCTGTTTTATTAAGTTCATTTTTATGAAGAGACCCATTTTATTAAATTTATTTTTCTGAAGGGGCCCTATTTTATTAAATAGATTTTTGTAAAGGGGCCCTAAATAGGCCCCAAATTTCACCTGGATTGACCCCTGATATATAATCTATTTTTGTAAAATCTTGTTTGATTTCATTTGTTAAATGCTTTATTATTACAAAAAGTTTGTCTATCTCTATATACATATTTATTAAATAAGAAAAGCAACCAAGTATGCTAAAAATCCACATAAAAAATTTGGCAATTTAGTCATAAACAAAGAAAAAAATTATAATTTAATATTTGATCAGTAAAAGAAATACTAAAACTAAAGTGTCTATCATTAAATAAAAGCGGTGCTGTATCTAGCTATACTAACAATTTTTTTTGTTGTTCTGAGCATATTTAAATATTGGTGTTTTTGACGCTTAAAATGCAGTTTAAACCTATGTCACGTCAAAAACTGGTTTTTGACGGCTTAAACCCAACCTTGATTTCTTGTCACATAGGGTAAAATAGGTATTATAGTCCATCTTTTTTATGAGAGTTTGTCAAGATATGAATGTATGAAGATGGATCAAAATTGAAAGACCTTTGAGAGCAAATTGTTATTGATCCTATGCTTAAATGTGAAATTATGCTATAAATTAGTCGCGAACATCTGTTATCTGCGCTGCATGTTGGAATGTAAGTAACATTAAAAATCGCTGTTAATTGACAATTTCTCAAAAATCACGTTAAAGTATCATATATTCAGCCATAAATTAAATTAAAACACATGTTCTAACTATACTAAATTATTAAATTGGGTGGATTAAAAGAGGACAAATAGTAAAAAGAATCGAAGCAACCCATGGAAGTTAAACCAAAGGTTCTTGCTGTAGTGAATCCAATGTTTGGTGTCTGGGTCCTTGTGAAATTCGGTGTAAAGAAGTCTGTTCAAGAATTTACAGTTCTTATTATTGATATCCCTGATGAAGATAAATACACTGTAAAGTTTGCAACAAAGTAATCTGCCGGAATATTTTGTCTTCCCTGAGAAAGACGACATTGCTGATGTGCAGGCATCCTGAATTGTTAGGAAGTCTCTCAACCAAGCTGCATCGGTCATTGCTGTATACATTTTGTATATAAATTTTCATTCACTTATAGCTAGTTAACTTTATAAATTGCTTTTGATTTAAAATATTTTTTAATTAATTTCTCATTTTTTCCTACAGATACTTATGCTGATATCTATCTGCTTTTGAACTGCATTAAATAATAATAAAAAAAAAAACTTTAAAAATGAAACACTATTAGGAACATGATTCAGAGCATGGACGTAAACTGATGTTGTGAAAATTGGGAGCAGTTTTGGGTGGGTGGGGAGGGGGCTAGGATAGGATTTGTCTGTACTTGCATCTTATTTCTATTAGTTTCATAAGTGTTTTTATTTGTAAAGAAAAAAATGTAAACAAACTGAAAGGGACAGGTTTTTGTCTTCCTGCCTCACCCCAGTTTACATATATGATTCAGAGGATGGAAGTACAAAACTCTTAAATGGTTTACACATTAATTATATTGTAATTCAACTATAACCAGCATATATCCATTTTACTCTGAAGCACGGGGTAAAATAGGTATAGGTTTTTCTCTAATATCTCATTTGCATTTTGCAATTTGTTTGCGGCATTGTATAGTTGATCTTCACAGTGCCCCTTGTTGTTTACTTTAATCTTTGATTGCAGAATTTTATTTTATTTTTTAGACAATACTTTCCCTTTTAGAACAGATTCTGAAAGGTAAAAGTAATTTCTCAAAAAAATAAAAATTCTGCAATCAAAATCGAAAAAGTAAACAGGTGCCGTGAGGATCAAGCTCAGATATACAATGCGCGACCACCACCACCAAAAAAAAATTCAAAATGTCGAAATGCAAATAAGATTAGCAAAAAAAAACCTTCCCATAAAAATATGAATGGCCTTAACTCGCAAGTATCTTCACATAACGGGGCAGGAAAAAAATACAGATTTTGTCAAAAGTTAAAAAGCACTAATTTTATTAAAATGCAAATATCGCCAGAGAACTTAAAAAAATTTCAGTAAAGAATCATGAAAAAAAATTTTGTCAAAGGATCTCGGGGGGTGGGGGGGGGGGGGAGACGACGACATAAAGTTTTTGCAGTAAAAACAGTCCTTTTATTCTAGTCAACACTAGGGATGCACCGAATATTCAGTATTCGGCCATGTTACCAAATATTCGGTCGAATATTGAAATATTCGGCCAAACCGAATACTTAAGGAAAATTTTTTAAACATATTTTTAAAAACTTTATACAACTTCTACATTTAACAATCAACTTACAAAGATATTCAGAATAATTAGAAACAGAATCATATTTAAATAAAAGAGAATGTTATTACATTATTTATTTGCTGTTTGTTAAGTATTATGTAAGAAAATTAACCAATCACGAGGATTTTCATAGAAATTAATTATGTACAAATGCAAGTTCCTAAATTTTGTCTAGCAAATAATCTGTTTCTTGCTAAGATTTTAAGAACAATTTTTAGAATCTCTGAAAATGATTGTCCACTCCAGACACCTATCTAGGATGTATTTAAAAACTTCCTTGCTTAAATTAAAGGGAGTAGAACAATTATTCTTGCTAAGTTGCCACCATATAAAATTTGAATTGATTTGTAATATTTGTTTACTTTTGCTTCAGTCTCTTCCTGACAAACAAATAATATATGATACTGTACAATTTTTCTTCCAATATTTTCACTATTAAACATTGATTTTAAAATGTTTCTTTTAGAATTTAAGAAAATTTTATTTATCTGTATTAATTCTCAGTAGAAGCCACGAAATTTAAAATTTTACTAATTTAAAAAGTTTTATAACTATCCTCTTCTTAAATAACTCAAAGCAGATTTTTTTCAGTATAAAGTTTACTTGTAATTGTAACTCTTGTTTATTAAAATGTAAGTTTCTGTATTGAATAGTATGTAAAATTGTTTTAAAATTTAATATTTTAATGCCTTTAAACTTTGAAATATAAAAGTATTTGACAAGCCGGAATAGTTATTATTCGGCAGGCCGAATATTCAGTATTCGGCCTAGCAGTTACTATTCGGCTGGCTGAATATTCGGTATTCAGTTCACCTCTAGGCCGAATATTCGGTATTCGGCCAAAATCACTATTCGGTGCATCCCTAGTCAACACTGTCTTCGCTAAAATTTTTGGTATTTTTTCATGATGAAGCCACAATCACCCCCCCCTCCCTCCCCAGCTTATCAATTTAGCCATAATTTCATATTCTAAAAAAATTAATAAATGAAAATGATTTGAGAAATATATCATACAACAGTAAAATTTTAAAACATTTTACTTTTTCATATCATCAGGGCAGAAACTAGTTTCTTTCAGTAAGTGGCAAAAACTAATACTAATCCTGCAGTGATTCATAATTCATATATGTAGGTATTTGATATGTAAACAAGGGTCAGCTAGGTGGGGAGGCCTACCAAATGGCTTAAGCACTCACAAGCCCCACCCATTGATATGTAAACAATTAAGCTAAAAATTAAAATTGAAGATTATGAATGTTGTTCAAAGTAGCAAGTCAGATTTAGTGATGCTCTGAATAGTGATTTTGGCCGAATACTGAATATTGAGCTAGCCGAATAGTAACTGTTTGGCCGAATACTTTTTATTTCAAGGTTTAAGGTATTAAAATGTTATTTTTTAAAACAACTTTACATAATATTTAATAAAACAATTACATTTTGATAAATAAGCTCTTTATAAGTAAATTTCATATTGGAAAAAAAAACTTGCTTTGAGTTTATTTAAAAGATAATAAGACTTTTTATTAATAATGAAATTTTAAATTTAATGGTTTCCTCTATGAATTAACATTTTAAAATCAAACAGTAAAAGTGGAAAAATTGGAAGAAAAATCGGTTCAGGTCGATTTGAGGCTGAGTGTGAATTCCTGCAAGTTGGGTTCAGGTTAAACCCAAATTTTCAAAAGTTAGTTTGGTATATTTTTTTAAGTTTATCCCTGTTATAATAAACGTAGATATTTGTGTATATGTTGTTTTCTAAAGAGACTTCCGTTTTTTCTGCAACCCTTTGGCAAAGTTTGTTTTTTCTGCAACCAGACTTGTATAAAACCAAAAACTTTCTATGTGCATAAATATTGGGTCAAAAACTATATGCACATTAATTTAATGTTTAATAACGTAAAATACCGTGTTATGTTATTTTAACAATATGAATTAAAAAGAGTATTTTTAAAATAATTACCATTTAAATTAAAAATAATTAGTATTAATCAAAGAATAATTATTTTGGTAAAAAAAAAAAAAAAAACCCAGCTAAAAATGCATAAGAAGCAGGGATGTAGTCGAGGGTATACGGGGGTATACGCCGTATACCCTCTGGATTTTTTTAAGGAACACCGTATACCCTCTGGTTCTCAAGAAAGCCATAGTATATATATACTAGGGTATACTCTCTGCCTTGGGCGTATACCCTCTATTTTTTTTACGACTACACCACTGATAAGAAGGGCAGAAATAATGTGACATTGCTACTGAAACAACTAAATCACCTTTTCTAGGAAGAGGTATCCATTCATAGGTATCATCATTAAAGAGACTGGTGAGTTTTTACCGCGCCCCTTTGACAAAAATCATGTTTTTTCCTTTTGTCTTTGACTAAATTCTCGTTTTTTCTGTGATCATTTGATAAAATTCTCGTTTTTTCTCGATTCTTTGATGAAATTCACATTTTTCTTCGATTCTTTCATGAAATCAGTTTTTTCCCAATCTTTTGACGAAATTTGCATTTTCCTACGATCTTTTGACGAATTTCGTATTTTTTCATGCATTTTTAACAAAATTCTCGCTTTTTTCACAACACTTTTGACGAAATTCTCGATTTTTTGAAGAAAGTAGTTTTTTACACGATTCTTTTACGAAATTTGCATTTTTTCAGAATCTTTTGGCAAAATTTAGGGCTTTTCCGCTATGCTTTTAAGAATTTTTTTTTTCCTGAGCCCTTTTGCCGAAATTTGCATTTTTCTAAGATTCTTTGACGAAACTAGCTTTTTTTCGCGATCCTTTGACGAAATTAACGTTTTTTCTGCGATATTTTTACGAAATTTGCATTTTTCCTGCGATTTTTTGACGAAATACGTGCTTTTTTCTCAGCCTTTAGCGATATTCATATTTTTCCCGTAATCCATTGATAAAATAAGTTTTTTCTGCGATTTTTTGACGAAATTTGCGGGATTTTTTTTTCACGATCCTTTGACAAATTCGGGCTTTTTCCGCTATGCTTTTAAGAATTTTTTTTTTTTTTTTTTTTTTTTTTTTTTTAACGATTCTTTGACGAAATTATAATATAGAGAATATTTTTAATTTTTTGGTATTAAAAAAAAAAAAAGTTACAAAAATAAGTTTTTTTCTACAAATTTTTCTGCAAGGTTCCGAATTTTTGGAAAATCTTCTGCGCGTGTGTCTATATTATACAACGGTGTCTGCAACCCTTTGGCAAAATTTATGTTTTTTCTCTGCAACCCTTTGGCAAAATTTGTGTTTTTTTCTGCTATCCTTTGACAAAATTTTCTTCAACCCTTTGGTAAAATTTGTTTTTTCTGCAACCCTTTGGCAAAATTAGTTTTTTTCTGCAACCCTTTGGCAAAATTAGTTTTTTTCTGCAACCCTGTTGCAAAATTCGTTTTTTTCTGCAACCCTTTGGCAAAATTTTTTTTTCTGCAACCCTTTGGCAAAATTTTTTTGTTTCTGCAACCCTTTGGCAAAATTGTTTTGTTTCTGCAACCCTTTGGCAAAATTTTTTTCTGTACCTCTTTGGCAAAATTTGTTTTTTTCTGCAACACTTTGGCGAATTTCCCTAAATCAATTCATGAATCAGTCGCGGAAAAAAATTGAGAATTTCTTCAAATGATCATGGAAAAATACCAGATATTTTGTCATATATCTTAGAAACAAATGGTAATTATCTTCAATTGGTTGTTGAATAAAATTGCTATTTTCGTAAAGAGTTCAGAAAGAAATTGCGAATTTCGTCAAAAGATTGCGCAAAAAATAATCGGGAATATCGATAAACTTATTTGGTGAAGAATATTACAAATTTCGTCAAAAGGTCGCGACGAATAGTGAATTTTGTTAATTAGTCACAAAAAGATATCGCGAATTTTACTGTTCGATTGCACAAAACTCAAGAGTTTTGCCGTCAAAAATCAACCCAACCCAATTTATTGCTTGGGTAAATTGCAGGGAAATGAATTTCCGTTTTTTGTATGTTTCAGGCACTTTCGTATGAACTCATCATTACGTCTGTTTTGAAATTTTAAGTTAAAATCATTTAAACGTTTTAAATCGATAACATTGTTTTTGCACATTTTCATTTTAGGAACAATACTTTGATCCTATCACTCAAGCTGCTATGGTTGAATGGAGGTTATGGCAACAATGAGGTTAAATTTAACACCAGCCCAAAAGAAGTACCAACAAAGAGGACTATCAAAGAGACACGTGATAATCCTGAAGAGGTGTATTAGCAGCAAGAAAGGTATAAATTTACATATTAATCTTAAATATATTTAAGTTTTGATTTTGTCATGGAATTTCATTTTTTGTGTGTGTGTGTGTGTGTTTAGTAATTAACACTGTATTGTGCCAGTGTGACCTTACAGATACATATGTGGAAAAAAAAAAAGTCTGTTTTCATATTAGTAAACTTCATACCTAGCATCTATCTTTCCTATCCCAATAGCAGAAAATTTACTTTTAATGTTTTTAAGCATTTTACTAATTTTTATTAATAATAATCTTAAGTTTTAGTAATAAATAATAAAGAACTAAACATAATATAAAGTTGGAAAAAAATCCAATGGAAAAAAAAATCTGCGACGCATGTCACCCATCAGGAACTTTCTGCTACCAGGTTTCCTATGTGTTTGGAATGCAGTGCTATGCAGTTTTAGTTCATTTATTTAGTATCGTCTATCAGTCAGATACATTTGCGCAATAACATAAAACAGCATATAAAATTTGATTTTGTCATAACATTATGCAAGTTAGAAAAACAAGTCTGTATTTCTGAAATAGATATTCCTAACATGTATTTAATATGAAAAGCATTTTTATTAATAGTTAAAAAAAAAAAAAAAAAATTGCAATTGAATTTTCAAAATTCACTGTTTATAGAAAATTTTTTAACGTAAATTTCAATGAAAGTAAGCCTTTCAATATTATTTTTTCATTTTCTTACATAATTATAACTTTGTTATTAAATTATGATTAAAGGTACCATTAAAAACAGTGAAAGTTTTGATTATCTTTGTGAAATCCAGAATTTTTATAAATCTAGTCTTAGTCCTGATACAGGATTTTCGAGGTTATACTGTATTAAATTAGACATGTATCTCTGACACATGACATGCATTTGACTGTTGGAAGAAAATTGCCGCCTGACTGCTTAGATTTTATGGGGTAAGGTTAAACATCATTGTTGTAATAAAACATTTTATATTTAGAATAAATTTAAATGTAGTTTCATCCCCCCCCCCTTCCAATGTATACATTTTGAAAATGGCAACAAAGGGGAATTTTCAACAATATTTTGTAATGTTGCTTAAGACCTTTTAAATTTGTTTTTAAAATAGAAATTTATTTTAAGATTGTATCAGAAGTAGGGTGTCAACGATTTAAATCATGATTTTAATCAAGTGATTTTTTTTTTAAAAAAATCATTGATTAAAATCAAAAATTTTTTACTGTTTAAAATGACATAAAAAAGTATTCAAATTATTGTGACTTATGAATACACAAAACAAAGCTTTAAATAATTGTTTCCAAGTATAATTCCTGAGTATTGTGAAAAATTTTAAGTACAGTAAGTTTGTAAAAACCATGTTTTTTTATCTAACAAACATAAAAAGCATTTAATTTAAAAATATTTAAATCTAATATAACTTTCAATGTCATAATTTCCTTTTAATAATCAAGTTATTATTTTATATACAATAAACACAGCAATAGTGTCAATGATTTTAATCAATTGGTTTAAATCAGATGATAAAATCACATATTTTCTGATTTTTTAAAATGTTGTGAAAAAGCATGATAATCAATAATGAAAACGATCACTAAATCACTTGTAAAAAATGTAATATTTGTTATTGTTAATTATAACAATATTAAACTGTGTAAAAAGATGTTATTATACATTTAAAAAAATCTAACTAAATGTTAAATAGCTTTAATACATTATAATATTTAGTAGCTATTCAAATATTTTAATGTTGTGGGGGAAAATATCTGATTTAAATTTCAAAAATACAATTTTTGTACTCTATTTATAAATTATGCGTAAGTTTGCTGTATACATTGCTACAATTTTTGATCAATTTGATAGACATACGCTTTAAAACCTGTGTAAAATTACTGGCTGCTTTATGAATTTATCAAACTATTATTTATCACCTTTTTTCAACCACTTTTTCAAAAATGTAGATTGTGTTCTTAATTAAACAGTTAATTGTTTAATAATTACAAAATTTAATCTGTATCATCAATTTAAAATTAAATGCAATTTATCAATAACTTTAAAATATAAGCAGTATTTAATATTGGTTTACATAATTATTATAAAATATTAATGCACATAATGCTGTATGTTACTAAAGAAATTTTTTATTTGCAGTTTTTTGTAATTTCTATAATTACATAATTAAAATTTTATTAATTAAAGCAAAAAAACATAGATTATGTTAGTAATTGGAGGGTTATTCATTTTTGAAATGCTTAATTCTTGGTAGATGTTAATATTTTAACACGGGAAAAAAAAATAAAAAAAATCAGATTTAAATAAAAAAAAAATTAGATTTTTTTTATTTTTTTTAAAAAAATCATGATTTTTTTACACCCTAATCAGAAGTAACATGATAAACAAGTGGGTAAGTGTGATTGCACAGATGGTTTCATTTTCCATTTTATTCACAATTAGCCGAATTTTCAGCGGTGTAACTTTATATAAAGCTAAAAGTTTTAGTGTATGTTTTTTAAGAATATGCATGGGGAGGCGGTTTTGTGTGTGTGTAGGTTTTTATTTTTGGGGCCCATTTTGTGAAAAGTAAGTTATTTGTGTGATAAATAACATTTTGTAATGAAAGATGAAATCATGTTACTCAAATTTAAATGAAGACTTTCACAAAACTTCTTTAAATCCCCTTGGTAAAGTTTGTTTTCAGTGAGCTGGTTTTATTTACAATTTACACATTTTAAAACAGTTTGTGTGAAAAAGAAGGTGATACTTTGTGTGAACAAAGGGGCCTATTTTATTAGATTTTTGTGAAAGGGCCCTAAATTTTGCTTGGAACGACCCCTTATATATATATTCATATTTAGAATAAATTTAATTTTTAAAGTTTCATCCCCCCCCCCCCCCCGCCCAATTATTGTTTAAAAAGATATGTTTGTATACATTTTGAAAATGGTAACAAAGGTGAATGTTCAACAATATTTTAAGAAGTTGCTTAAGACTTTAAGAATTTATTTATATTTACTTTAATCTAAAAACTAATATTTTAAAAGATTCATAATCCTTTGCATTACAATTATTGCTATTTAACTTAATTTCAATATTTTCTTTTAACACAGGAGAATAGTGACCTCATGGAGGAATGCAATTCCGCTGCGAGGAGTGGAATTCAACAACCCTATCGAATCTCTCAAGGATCTTCAGCAGAGAAGAATACACATTTTCTTGTCTTGACAAGAAAATTTTAAATGAAAATATTTACATGTCCAGTTAAAGGTGTTGTCAAAACACTCCATCTGTTGTTAAAATTGCTATCAATGCTGCATTTGTTTTTTCTTTTTGTTCAATAAAATTGTTAGTAAATAATGTTGTTTCTTTCCCCAACGATATTCTAAATTCCATATTTGGCTCCTGCTTTTGGCATAAAAAGCTACAATCTTATGCCATTTTAAAGTTTTACATTTCTTTAAAAGTTAGTAGATTTAAGAAACATTGGATAAAATCAATGGTCAATTGCAACAAAACAAGATTAAAAAAGAATAACTGCAAGATAGTACCTAATAGGTTGGTATTTATCCAATCAAGACATTGTTCCTTCTAACCCGGTAGCTAAATTTTAAAGTTATACTTGAACATAATTTCAAGTTTCAACAAATGTTTTAAATGATATAAAGAATTAAGTTGATCCATTTCTAAAGTTATTTTGGTGCATAATTTATTTGTAAATATATGAACTGCTTTAAATTGACATTTAGCAAGTGCTAATTAATTAGCATAAAAAAGCTTAACAATTAATATTTCTTTAAAAGTTAGTCAATTTAAGAAGTAGTGTGAATTAAATCAAGGGATAATTACAACAAAGTATATAATGGGTTAATGTTTATCTTTTTTGAAATATTTTGTTTTACTTATTACAGTCTAACAATAGCAGTGTGACAACACTTGTGATAATGTTAGTTCCACGGGGAAGTTATTTTCAAATATCTTGCTTGGATTTTAATATTTGTACAGGCTTCTTTTTGCATATGATAGCTGAAGACAATCTATATGCTGGCTAGTTTTTACTTTTTTAACTTAGGTTTTATATTTTATTTTAAATACTTTAATTTTCGGAACTGATTCTAAAATTGATATCTTAATACAGTAAATGCTCGATGGGACTCATATGTGTTCATAAAGTCAAAAGTTCGTAAATGGGAGTAACATTAGTTCAGCGAGATGCTGGGCGGGACCAGTACACCAGTTCGTAAAATCGTCTACTGTATTAAAAAACTAACCAAAATTGCAAAATTAAAAATAAGCCTGCATAAAGATCCTATGGCTGCCCCCCCCCAAAAAAAAATGTATATATATATATATAAATCCAAACAATGTATTTGAAAATAACTTCTCCATAGGGTTAACACCATCATTTCTGGGCGGTTCCATGGAGAGTGTCACACACATAACGCAGGCTTTAATTTGCATTTATTCAATTATTTATTATTTATTAAATTTTAATGTTAATTCTGATTTTAAGTGGTATGGTAAATAAGTTATCATATTTTTAAATTTAAATGTGTGGCAATAAACCTCACAGAAGTATATTATTTAATTACATTACTCAAAATGTGCTTTTTTCCTACTTCGGAAAAAAGCACATTTTGCGTCATGAAATTTAATGATATATTTCTGGGAGTTTTATTTCCACACATTTAAACTAAAAAATATGGTTATAACTTATTTACCATACCACTTAAAATCAGAATTAGCATTAAAATTTGATAAATAAATGAAAATTAAAGCCCTCATTACATGCGACTCTCTGCACGGAATCGCCCTTCTATACTTTTTCAGCGACTAGTGTAGGATCTTAAGGCTGTTCTTAATGGCGCTGCTCAACAAGCACAAAACGTTTTGATACATTTACAAATTAATTTTTTAATGGAAAGATATAAAATTGGAAAGCCTGGTTATGAAAGCTATTTGGAATTGAATTTTCCATTTTTTTTAAATCGATAAATTACCTATTGAGTTATAAACGATTTTGTTCATGTGACAAACACGTTTTCGCCCGCTCTTGAGTGTTTTTTCTCCTTTCATGCAGAAATTAAGTTTAAAACATCCACTTTGACACTATTTTCTGAAAGATGTATTGCGTTTGCAAAAAAATGAAAAAAGCAGCTTGATTACATAGTTTCTGAACACCCAGCTAGTTTCATGCATTTTCGATCAAAAATAAATTAAAACTTATGTCAGAAAGTTGCCCTTTTGGATTTGAGAAGTCAGCTTTTAAAAGTTGTCATTGGGATTTTTCCTTTCCTTGGTGATTTCAAGTTTACATTTAGATATTTTTTCAATTTTTTTTTTTTTTTTTTTATTTACGTTAAATACTTAAGATTGGTTTAATTGTAATTTTTAGTTATAAATCATATTTTTTTTTTCAATCAAAAAGTAATGCAATTATATAAACCAGTATGAAGGAATATAAAATTAGTTATTTATTATTTTAATTTGAAAATGTGGCAAGAATTCTGTGTTATTTTGAATTTCATTGATAAAAATCAATCACAGGTTACTGAATTTCATTTAAAATGACATGATTTTATTTAATCAGTTAATTAGAAATCGCTCAAGGTTTTATTTTGTAATTTTGAGCGAGTTCTTATGAATGAGTTTATTAAAAATCACTCGGGATTTTGCATTTTAAGAACATCATTTAAGAGTTCATTGCATGAACTCTTAAATGAGTTGATTTAATCCATGTATGAATTGTTACAAATTGCCCAAGAACTACTGGATTAAATCTGAAATGACCTCATTTCACTCAAGTTTGAATTGATTATAAATCACAAGTGGTACTGGATTTAGGCTTAAATTATTTCATTTCACTCAAATATGAGTTGGCTACAGATCACACAAGTGTTACTGAATTTAGTCTCAAAGGGATTCCATTTCACTCAAGTACGACCAGATTTAGTCTTAAATGACTTAATTTCACTCAAGTGTGAGTTGGTTACAAATTACTCAAGTGCTACCTGATTTATTCTTAAATAACTTCATTTCACTCAAGTATGAGTTGATTACAAATCAGTCAAGTGCGACTGAATTTAGTCTTAAATGACTCAATTTCACTCAAGTATGAGTTGGTTACAAATCACTCAAGTGCTACTGGATTTTACCTTCATTGAGTTGATTTCACTCAAGTATGAGTAAAATAGAGATTACTCAATCATGAGTTGCTTAAAAACAACTCATTCACTCGAGTTGTTTCAACTCTTTATGAGAAGCTGACTTTCAAGTCATGAGATGAGTGGATTTCGGCTCAACTTGAGTTATTTTGGCTCTTTCGTTTTAAGAGTGTATATATCAGAAAAGTGTAAATGGGTATACCATGAAAGTTCAAAGAGATATGGAACCTAAATAATATCAAATATAGCTATTCGTATAACTCTTTTTTTAATATTATCCTAATCTGTTTATGATGAACTTAATTCGGTACTGACAATAAAAGCAGTGCATAGTTAAACTTCATTTGGCATTTCATGAAACTAAATTCAGCGTAGTAATAACCTTTATTTCTACAGTATAGCTAAAACAAAACCTTTGTTCAAAGTTTAAATTTGGCATTGTGCTAAGCGCGCTTCGAATTGAGGTCTCAAAGTAGCAACGCCGCCCTGGTCAGTGCCGCGAAGAATATTTAATTAAAATTTTCCTTTTATCATGTACGTGAAAATAAGCAAGTTCGCATTTTCTAATAAATTCGTTTATAAATTCTGGTGTCAGTTCATTATTTCATAAGTTTATAAATAGAATTACCCCGTACCGGAAAGGATTAATTGGTCGCAGGACTCTTAAAGCTTCAAAATTTAAGAAATTTTAATTTTTTTAGATGTTTAACTCCTATCTTTTCTGAATATTTTGATATAATTGTTTACTTGAAATTCCCATTAGAACAGAAGTTTTGACTTTAAGAATTATACCCGCTCAACAGCTGAAGCGGCGCTTCCGAAACTTTAAAGTGATTATTTTCCAAATGACGTTTTTTGGGCATAACGCGCAGCATACCTCAAAAATTTCTGAATATTTTATAAAATTTTCAAAACATATATTTCATGTTAGTCTGTATAAACTGAACCTAAAATTTCCTTTTTATTGTTCAAAAATATATTTTTTTAGGTGATTTTACTGTTGGAATTTTCAAAATTTTGTATTAGCTAAATCCAACATTGCATTAAATATATAAAAATGCTTTAAATACAAATTTATTTAAGTTCAGGGAAATTATTACAATCTGAAGCATAAGTAAGCACCAAAATTTTCATTCTAGTTGCTATATTATTATGTAATCCTGCGCGTAAACTGTTATGCCAATTTTTTGTTCGACAAATGTCTAACAGTTTCGAGCCCCCTATAAATACTAATTCTGCATCTTGCAATTTTTTAAATACATGAAACGAAAGAACATACTTATATCTTTCATTCCAATTAAAATTGTGTTTTAAAATCATATACATTTTAAGACATTAAATGTTGATAATGGTCTTTTATTCATTTTTTCCACTTTTTAGAGTCCCGAGACCCCTTAAATTAGTATGTTTTTAACAATTTTACGTTTATTGCTTTTATACTATTACTGGATATTACATTACACATATATATCATTAAAAATTGTTAACTAGGCATAGAGTACGCCGCCCCTGTCCTTGTGTATGTCCAAACTGACTGTACCTTTAAGGGTTAATATCTCGGATAATTACCGATAATTTTTTTCGAAAATCGTTATCAACAATGCTTTTATTCTTCTGCAACGATAGGTATATTCAGCGATGCTCAACAATTTTTCTGAATGCCCGTAAATCGAAATTTGTGTATAACAGAAAAATGCTAATTACTCAAAATCTATGTGACCTAGGGTAAACGCTATAATTTTCCGGCAAGGTTTATATTAACGTCTACTACCTCTAATTTTTTCATAATTTTAGTTTCAGTAGATTCGGAATTAGATGGGGGGGGGGGGACATATTTTTGCGCTACATTTTCAACAATATCTTTGAAAATATAATACCTAAAATTAAAAAGAATGTATTTTTGAGTTCAGCGTTACCAAAAGCTTTCACAGGATACCCCACATGATATACAAAGAAAAGATTTTTTTTTTCAAGTAGCATAATTAGACCCTCTACTTTTTTACTAAATATATTTATGAATGTTTATTAATCTGCAAATATGTGGGTCAATGGTCTTTATTACTTCCCCGAATTTGAACTTTCCACGTTCCATAGTTTACGAGTAAAATGGCTGTGACAGACAGACAGACGGACAGACGAACAGACACAGAAGTGATCTTATAATGGTTCCGTTTTTACTTTTTAAGTACGGAACACTAAAAATAAGAAATTAATGCGAAAATTGTAAATAAGTTTTGAAATCTTTGTCATAATTTCATCCTTTTCCCTTTAGATCTAGCCGTTTCGCGTCCGGTGACGCGATATAATGGGACACGTTTTTAGATTTACTATTATTTTGTCTTTGCAGCTACTACTGTTATTATCTTAATATAGTAATGGTAATATATGTCTTTACATTTACTATGATTGCTTCATATATGTTTCAACATGTAGTAATAAAACAAAAACAAACAAACAGAAAATAAGTTCCCTTAGAGCTCTGTACACCATCGCTGAGAATTAAATTTCAAACACGTGTTTCACTCTTTTAAATTTATAAATAGTGGTTACTTGTCCGAACCAATAATTTATGATAAAAAAGAAAAATTATATATTGAAATGTTGCTACACCTTTTGTAATACGACATTACCTAAAAGTCTTTAAAAATTCTTCTTTATCGTATCGTCGTGTTAATAGTGGCAAAATATCTATAATCGTTTAATATCATTAAACTTATATTTTGTCATTTCGATAGCTAATTTTCATATTTTAAACCTAAAAGTAATTCCATCCACCCCCCCCCCCCCAAAAAAAAAAAAAAAAAACAACCCCCTCACCCGAAGGAGTTAAATGACATAAAACGATAACAGTAGTTTATCGATTAAAGAGTTGCTCTTTCAAATATCTCAGATTGATTTTTGCTTGGAAAAGTTAATACAAAACACCTCGTTTCAAGGAGCCACCAGTTGTGATCTTAGTGACTTTGCTCCTTCAAAATCGATTTCTCGCCTGCCAATTCGATATAATATGAAATGATGCTCTTCCACTTTCCCTCATTTATGATCCACAACCTCCAGTGAAAGAGGAAAATGTGTCTAGTATGGTACATACAGTGGCTGCCAAAATTGAGTACAGTAGAGTGCCGATTATCGGAACTCCAATTAACCGAACTTCCAATTATCCGAACAGCCTATTTCTCCACAAACTTTTTTAATCCAAACTTCCAGTTATCCGAACAGTCTATTTCTCCCCAAAAATTTTTCAACCGAACTCCCAATTATCTATTGGCTTGGAATAAAATTTTAAATCAAGAAAAAAGAACCAATAAAGGATCATAAAATGAGGAATGTAAAACAATAAAGGAGATGCGAATTATTATCAGCTATGAAGGAAATGAAATTAAAGCGTGCTTAAATAGTGAAGCACATGACCCTGGATATCAGATTTTAAATGATGATGAGATTTTGGATGAGATTCATGATGAAAAAGAAATTGAAGAAAATGAAAACGAATGCACTGAAAAAAACTCAGATCCATCATATAACGAAGCCTTTAAATGTTTGGAAACAGCTATGAAATCCCTCAAATGGCAGAAGAACGTTGATCCTATTCAACTAACGTATTTAAAAAGAATTAAAAATATGGCAGGATTGAAAAGAATGTTTTCTTTGAAGCAAGCATCAATAAAAAGCTCTTCTGCTTAAATTATAATCTTTGAAGTTCAGAAAATGATAAAAAGAGAAAAAAAAATTAATGATAAAAATGTAAACAAAATAAAATTAAAAAGACAATTTTTTTTTAAACATGCCAGCACTAACTGGTGCTATCAGTCCTAAGCTTAGATAACGTGTGAAAGTTTTAGTATAGTCAGAAACATCCCTTAAATTGTCTGTCCATTTATCCGAAATTTTCTTATCCGAACTTTTTCTTATCCGAACTAAGGTCGGCGAAGACTTGTTCGGATAATCGGCGCTCTACTGTATACGCTGATCACTCTCTTCTTTAAGAGTCTAAAAGAGTAATATTAAATTCTTATTTGTTCTTACATTTACAGCAGCGATAATATGCATGTTAAGAAATATATTGGCTAAAATACCGGGTGAGCCAAAAGTCCGTTCAAACTTTAAAAACTCCTAAAAAAGGAAGAAATTATGATAAAGAAGTGCGGTTTGCAAGAAAGAGCTCACAAGGTAGTCGGATTTCTTTTAGCTAAAAAAAAAAAAAAAAAAAAAAAAAATTAGTTAAAAAATTACATGTAGAGGACGCTGACGACCCGAAACACAATGAATAGAACAGCAATACGCTCCATTCATCTGTTCTTCCAATGACAAATGTTCAAAAACCCTGCCGGTCCGGCCTACAGGCGGAGGTAGATTTCGAAGTTAAGTATATTAATTGCCCCAACAAAAACTAAATCATGATTAGATATAAGTCCACTTTAACAGTTTTATCTGGCCGCTTTTGACGAGTTTTTATTTCATTTTTATATAATAGCTGGTTTTATCAGAATCATGTTAAGGCGGTATTAAAAAAAATACTTTTCCGTGCTCAACAACTCTAAATTTTCTGGCACATTTTCAGATTCATTTTTAATAGAAAAAATACGAAACTTGCTGACGTGATTTTTGAAAAGATTTATAAGCAGCATGTGTTCTTGTGTTTCTTTCAATTAATTGAAACTTGATTAATAAACAATTATTTTCTCAATAGGGCAATATTTTTCTTTCTAACACAATCGCTTCGGGAATTTCTGTTCAAAATGCCCACTTTGACATCATTTTTTGAAATATATTCTGCCTCTATAAAAAAAATCGATCATTACGGTACATTATATAGTTTCTGAAGAAGAGAATCTATCAATTGGATGCGTTTGAGAGCAAAAATTAATTTAAAAATGAGTCAGAAAATAAGCTGTTTGGATTTGAATTCACCCTTAATAAGATGATTTTTTTCTTCAACCGCTATGTATTTTTAATTTGTTTTTGCTGTAAGAATTGGTACTATCAAAAACTTGTCTGTATAAATGTTGAAGACAATATTAAGAAGATATATGTTAAATTCATGGGGATTTTATATCTTGTGAATTGGCGGAGTTATGGAAATTTTTCTTCTACACCCCCCTTTTTTTGTTTTCGTTTTTAATTTTTTTTGCGGTACGAATTGGTCCTATCAAAAACTTGTGAGTATAAAAGTTGTAGATAATATTCAGGAGATGTATAATAAAATTAATTGAATTTGATATCTTGAGAATTGACGAAGTTATGAATTTTTTTCTCCCAAAAACCCCATTTTTTGCGCCCCTTGAGCCCATTTTTAATTTTCTCAAAAATCTGTGATGCATAAATTTTTGGCCCTATTTTTAGGAGTAATAAAAACTTTAAACTGATTTGATATGTTCAAAATTTAAGGAGTTATGGGTTTTTTCTATTTTCACAAAACCACTCCCTATTTCCAGCCCCTTGGCCCGATTTTGCCCATTAACGAACTTGAACGAGATTTTATGCCCCTTGATTTTATGTATCAGTTTGGAAGAGATTTGCGCAGAATTGTGGACGTTATCGTGTCCAGAAGAAAGTGATATATATAGATAGATACATACATATATATAGAGGAAAAGGTCGAAATACCGGCTACCACTTTTGTTTTCAATCTAGATCATATAATTTTCAAAATTAATAAAATAAAAAGTGACAGCAGGGTACCTTGACATGTTTTACACCTGTTTAGAGAAAAGAAAATCAGTTTAAAAGACGTTTTCTGTTTATAAAAAGCAAAATTCCGAAAGTCTTCAAATTTTGAGTTTTTAAAATGGGGTCTAAATACCGGCTACCTAAGTTTGTTTTCCAAAAGATCACACAGATAGAGCTAATGACTATTATTAAGCAATAAGAATATTATTTTAATAAATTGTATTGATTAATAATATTATCTTATGCACAGAAAAAATACGCAATTTTTAATAAATAAGTATTTTTGTCATATTTCTAAAATTCTTTACGACTATCTCTCACAGTCTTCTTCCCATTATGATTCTAATTTTGTTTTCAATGTGTAAAACAAAAAAAAAAAAAAAAAAAAAAAAAACTAAGAAAAAAAAAGCTTGCTGATTGAAATGGAATTATTTTATCTGAGAAAATGAAAAACATAATATCACTCTCTGCGTCGGTATAGTCCATATCAGCCCACATATCGCATTCTTAACATTGAACCCAGAATACCCTCCCCCATTCTTTACCACAGAGAAAGCGCCCATGCAGAAGACACAAATTTATCATTTTCCTCTGTTGGATATTTTCCTTTTTCACTTTTTTAACCCTTTCGCTGCGTAATTGTTTTATCAAAATAGCTGCAAAAATTGCGTATTTAACTCCTTCGCAACGAGCGTCTTTTAAGAATTTTTATTCTTTTGTCACCGGTTTTTCAAAACAAAAATCTTTGTCTAATTTAACCGAGAAAATGCTCCGATTAAATAAGGCAAAATTTACAATAAAAAATAACTGGTGGGAATAATCAAGGAGGGTTGATTAGACGGAAAAAATGCACCCCCTAGGAAATCTCGGGTTGCGCAAATTTTGCTACTTTTACGTTGCCCGAGGAAATCTCGGGTTGCGCAGCGAGAAGGTTAAAACCAAATTTCTGCCTCTTTCGCCTGGTTTACTCTGTCATTTTTTCTTTCTCTTCACATTTATTATAGGCAATTTTGTAGCGTCCAACAGCGCTTTTTTGAAAAGTGATCCGTAACCAGTGTCGGTCCTGAAGAATTACGGCCATGGTTGCTTTTTTCATATTACGAAATGGGACTGGAACTATTTCTGAACCATTTAAATTAATTTATTAATTATGGAACTATTTTAATTAATTTATTTTCCTCCCCTTCACGCAGAGCAACTGAGAGAGGTCCAAATACCGGCAAGCCGGTATTTAGACCACTCTAGGTAGCCGGTATGCGGACCACTGCTATGTTTAAGTTAAAACCGGTATTACTCATTCATATAATAAAATACCAATAATGTGCGCGTGGCAATTGAGAGCTAAATATGTCTAGAAAATAACTTAATCAACAATTCAAGCCAATATACGATCAGTATATTTAAAAAAAAATGAGAAACACATATCTGAAAAACTTTTGATGTACCAGATTACGAAGATTCGACACTTTTGCATTTACTATTTGTAAATGACACAGACTTCAGCGACGTACTTTTCGTAACTTTCTTCTATCAATTAAAGTTACAAACTCTGCCTATTACCGCTAGGCTGCGCTGCACTCAGTTCTCAGAACACCTAGTAGCCGGTATTTGGACCCTAGCCGGTATTTGGACCTTCTCCTCTCTCTCTCTCTCTATATATATATATATATATATACATATATAAAGTTTTTTACTGAGGGTAGTTTTGGGTTCTAGGGGTCATGATCGGTGTAGATCTGCAAAAATGTTTCAGAAATTCCAACATAGGAACGACGCCAATAGGTAGTATTTCATACGAAATCTACCTAACATGACCTCCAGAGCATTCTCGACACAACCAGGTTGTGTCGTAGTATCTGATCCTTGTGTTTCGGGTCGTCAGCGCCCTCTACATGTGATTTTTTAACTACTTTTTTTTTGCTGCTAAAAAAAAATCCGACTACCTTGTGAGCCCTTTCTTGCAAACCGGACTCCTTTATCATAATTTCTTCTCTTTTTTATGAGCTTTTAAAGTTTGAACGAACTTTTAGCTCTCCCGGTACAAGAACGAGGAATGTATTATATTTGGCCAAATATTTAGGTAGTTAGAAATTTTGAAGTCGCGAAATTGAGTATACATCTAATATAATTCGTTAAAAATATATAAAAAAAAACATTAACTTACATTTAGTTCTGTGCTATTTTGGATTTAGAAAGGGTTCTTTAAGTCATACTAGATATAAATTTCCAACTGGGCGAAAAATGCCAGGAGATCCCTGGTTCGAATCCTGGTCCGGACATTTTTCGCCCAGTTGGAAATTTATATCTAATATGATTTGTTTACCAATTGGAATAATTGTGTTAAAATTAATCTAGGGTTCTCTAAGGTCTGGAATTACGTTGACAAAATTGTATCTTGTGTTGCGCTATTATTTTACCCTATTTTCACTGCAAAAATCTTTCTACTCTTTCTGTGATTTTAACATCATATTTTTAAACAAATTTTTCTATTGAGATCATAAATTTCTACTACACTGATATTTAAAGATTAAGGTAGCAATTGCATTTTAAAACTGCACAAAAACTATAACTTAATAGTTTTAGATGTATGGTTAGTGTTGAAATATAAAGTTCAAATAAAGTGCTCAAAATCTTAAATTTTGGAATTTCATTTAAAATTACTTTTTAACATATTCAACTACTTATTTGTCCACCCGGTTGAGAACAGACAGATCCTGATATGAACGGTATCACTTTTAGGTTTCACAATGAGAAAATATATTTTGAGAAAGAAACTTACAGTTATATTTCTGCTAAAGATAACATTGATCATAACTCACAAAAAGTTTAATTTGATTTTTTTAAATGACTACTATTTCATTTCTAGTGTTTTGGGACTTTGGTATTTAATTTTTAACAAAAACATATTTTAAGTTTTTATTTAACTCAGTCCGTTCGCCTCAAATATTGCAGTCTAATTTTAACACATCTCCTGTACTACAATTGAACTGATTTTTGGTAGTGTGACGTATTTTCAATGAAAAAAAATATTTGAACTTTGGGTTCAGCACACCTAAGAGGGCAAAAACATTTCTCCATTAATGGTAAATGTTATCATGTATCTGATTACGTAAACGTCATCGATTGTTTCAGAAATAAGCTGGCGTTCTTCGATTGAACCGTGGCATGGTTAATAAATGCGCCATCTTTCAGTTCCGGTCAGGGGAGAATGGATGTGGGTTCGATCATCTGAAGAACGGCGGTCTAATTTTTCATTCCAGGAAGCAGGATTTAAAGTTGCATATCCATTTTATGTTTAAACAAACTGATAAAAAAATCTCTCGCAATTTATTTCTTCTAACCCTTTATGTACAGAATTATGAATTAATGAAAATTTTATCTTCTAAAGCATTTTTCGTGAATTTTTGAAACAACATTAGAAGGTTTACATAATCATTTAATAAATTTTAGAAGGATTTAGAAACATTAATTAAATTTGAATTTATAGGGATTTTGTGCAATATTTATAACCGCACTTAAATCTTTCATTTTAAATATATTTCTTAGTATTTTGCACAATTAGGAAATGTACAAATATAATGTTTGTGCAATAGGCATATAGAAATATTTCCGAATTGAAATACTCCCCCCCCCCCCCCAAACGCCAATAAAGCTGAAAAGATGCAAAGGCAAAAGAAATCATCCGTTTAAAATTATTTTTGTTTTGTGTAACCAATATTGCTTTTGGAACAAGATAAAGTAATGCATCTATAACTCATTCTAAACTGTATTTCTACTAATCGATGTATTAAATGAATTTTATAACAAGTTATTTTAATGATACTTATAAATACCGTCAGTAGATAAAGGGTTAAAAAAGGTATTTATTTCAATCAATTGTCCTTCAACATTTTTTCCTTTTTAGTGCATTATAATAAAAGCTTGTCTTTAAAACATTTTTTTTATTTATAATTTATTTTGCTCTCCACTTACTTTAGAGATGAGCTTTTTCTTCTAAGTATACGACCATTTTTAAAAAAAATATTTTGTGCATAAACACTCTTTTTTACTCTTGGAAAAGTTAATGTAACGTTTTTTGTAGAAATCATATCGATATATTTTCCTTACTTCTCAAGCGAGTTTTTCCTTGCTTCTTAAATCGGAAATTCTTTTTCTTCCTCCTTGAACTTTATTTGCAACCCCTCCAATCTTTTAATTCTTTTGAATTTTTTTTTTTAACGCATCTATTACAAAGGGTGAATTTACTTTGCAATTACTTTAAAATATAATTTGATAATGTAAATATAATAATGTAAATGTATGATAATGTAAATATAATGTTTGATAAAATATAATTTGTAATGAATAAAAATTTATTTATTTTGAACATCTGATTCACAAATTCCAGAATTTCCAGAAATGTTTCAATTCTGAAGCTGGAATCTGAAGAATTACAAAGGGTGAATTTACTTTGCAATTACTTTAAAATATAATTTGATAATGTAAATATAATAATGTAAATATATAATAATGTAAATATATAATAATGTAAATATATAATAATGTAAATATAATGTTTGATAAAATGTAATTTGTAAAGAATAAAAATTTATTTCTTTTGAACATCTGATTCACAAATTCCAGAATTTCAAGAAATGTTTCAATTCTGAAGCTCATTTTGATAATATACAGGGTGCACAGTAATTAACCAAAAATTTGAATTGTTTAGTAAAAATGTCTGCGAAGAGATAAAAGAAAAATATTTACTTCACAAATAAGTGCATTTATTCCTATTTAACCCTTCTTTGCCTGATGATGGAAATTTCCATTATAACATTGAATGCCCAAAAATTATATAAAAGAACAAGTTCACTTTAAGTTGATCGTGTCTGGATACCTTTTTAATGTCTATTGCATAAAAAAAAACATAGCTGCCAAAAAAAGGCTTCTCCAGCTCCTCCACCTCCAAAAGATATAAGAACAGATGGTGCTGAACATTGGCCAACAGTGGGTGGGTCACTCCGGTGCAAGTATCCTAAATGTAAAGGGTATTCTACAATTTCTTGTAGTAAATGTGGAGTCAATTTTTGTCTAAATAAAAATAATAATTGTTTTGTTAATTATCATAAAGAATAAAAAATATCCAATGATATCCTCTTTTATTTCTATTTAGTACTAAGCTAATGATCTAACTTTGCATGATGATGGAAATTTCCATCATATTGTTTTTTGCTAAATTTATACTATAAATATATACTAAGATTTTTTTAACCATTTTCCCTTTAATTTTGAACATGAATTATATCACCTTGATTTATTTCATCAATAAAGAAAAAATCATGCAAAGAAGGGTTAATGCACCAGATTTTCGAAGTGATTCCCATTACTTGCAAAAATACGGCGAAGCCTAAGATCCAAGTTGTCAAAAACTGAACGAAAAGTTGACAGTGTGATACCTGAAATTTCAGCAGAAATGGCTTGTCGGAGCACATCTAATGACTGTGGAGGATTTTTGAGCACATTGTCCTTCAAGTAGCCCCACAGAAAATAGTCCTGGGTGGAATATAATAATAACGGAAATTAATAATGGGAAAAATAATAATTGAAAATAATAATGGGTGGAGTCTACTAGAGTTTGTTTGTTCTGGTTTCGTAAATTGTAAACTTCGTAGTGTTGCGTCAACAAATGTTACGTCATGATGACGTCCCAATAAACAGTTATTGAAGTTTCAAATTTTCGGTTAATTACTGGGCACACTGCAAAAAAAAAAACAAAAAAAAAAACGACATTTTTACAGTACAAAGTACTGTTCATCTCGCGCACAAACTCGATCACAGTGAATGTGCTGTATTTTTCTTTGGTTTCCTGACTATATTAACATGGAAAATACAGTAGTTGCGTAAAATTAACAGTACAATGTGCTGGCAATTTGGACGCCAGCACTTTGTGCTGTAAAAAATGCGTCCAAATTGTCAGCACATTGTGCTGTTAATTTTAAGCAACTACTGTATTTTCCATGTTAATATAGTCAGGAAACCAAAGAAAGATACAGCACATTCACTGTGATCGAGTTTGTTCTGGCAAATCTAATGTGGTTTTTTTACAGTGCACCCTGTATATGAGGAAGTGCGTTCTAAAATTCGCGTTATCGAAAATTTAAAAAATCGAGTTTTCTCTATCAATATATTTTATTGGTAAACCTGCATCGAAAAAACACTACAGTATGAAAAAAAAAAAAAAAAAAAAAAAAAAAAAAAAAAAAAAAAAAACTAGTTTTATCGTATATTTCTAGCATTGTAAAATTTTGGTTTACAATGGAAACCAATGGACGCAGTCAGTGGTTTTTTGCGATTTCCCAAAATTTCATTTTCATTATAAGGCGAGTTTTGAAACTCACGTTCTCATATATATATATATAATATTCGAAAATGAAGGATTAGTTATTTTAAGGTAACAATACTATTATATTGATTCATTTAAAAAAGATCGTAACTGAAAAATCATAATTTTTATGAAGCGTAAACTCAATTTTGTGACTCTGAAATTTCTGAATTCAACATACACATTATGCTAATGGAAATATTACTAGTCCTGACTTTTATTTTCAGCCTAGAACATTTTTTAATACATACTTTACCCTTCTTGAAAATATCATGCTTAAATGAAAATTTTATATTATCATTTTAGACCTTCAATGAAGTGAGTGAGTGTTGCATGGTCAGTTTTGGAAGTCACTATATACAGGGTGTATCTGAAAAAAGGGGAAAAACTTTATAGGGTGACCACCTCGTTAATGGGACCACCTCGTCCAATCTATCGCCCTGGGACAGTGGAAAACTCTCTTTTAACTACTCACCGCTTGCGTTCCGACCATACATTCTATGACGAAATTTGCTCGTATAGCTGAGTTCTACCACCCCGTCAAGTTTTGTCCACTTTTTCAAATACACGTATTGCCATCACCCACAAGAAAAGTGAAACAACTCCAGAAAATTGGTTTTGCGTATTAATGCACTAATAGGTCTGACTTATACCCTGTACACACTGGATATTTAAGATATCTGAGATCCCCGAACTCACTGAGAGAGTTCTACAAACTGACTTAGGAGAACAGAAACTTCTGTGGAGAGATATAGCCACTACCACTCACTCCAGTTGGCTGTGGAGTTTTACTTTAACTGATTGGCTGTTGAGGCGAATTTTAACTTATGCGCATGCTCAAACATCTCATTTGTTCTGATCTCACACACAATGACATTCAATGAGTTGTCTTAGATGAGTTTTGCAATATGAACAAGTATTCTAATTCCGGTGTGTTCCACCTCCAAAATTGAGATATGAAGTCTGAGATATCTTGAATACCCGGTGTGGACGTAGTATTATATTGCGTTCAGATTATGATAGTTAAGTCACTTAACTTGAAGTTTTTGTCGCGGTAATTCCTCGCTAACCCAGAATCAAGATTTTCGACTAGAGCAAGTTTCTGAAACTTCCTTAATTTCCGATACTCTCTTAACTATGATTTGCGTGTAAATCTGCCCTCTGAACTGTTTTTCTTATTTGAAACTGCTCTTAAATTTCAAGTTGAATTCTACAAATAATTAATCAGCTGTCTCGAACGATACTTTCAATCGTTTATTTATTTAACACACTGCAAAAAATTAAAACAATAATAATAAACTAAGTATCGTCAGCACTGTAGTTACAAATTTAACAACTTATGTGCATGCCCAGACATCTGTTTGACCAAGTTTAAAAGTATCTTAAAACTTTTGGTAATGTGAAGAGGCGAAGCCTAATTCCAGATTGTCCGGTTCTAAAAAGTTAAACTATCTTACTCAACTTTCATAATCTGAACGCAGTATTAGGCGCATCTTGCTATGGGAAAAGTCCCTTACCCGAAAAACCAATAAATTAAGCTATATGCCTATTTTCCATCGCAGAAGGGGGGGGGGATAAAATTACTCAATCCTCCAAACATCTTCTACGTCTTCATTTTTAACGATTTTATGCTTTTAATGCACTCTTTTACAGTTGAATACAGAGCTAAGTTCTATAATTTTATATTACAGTAAAAACATGCGAATCTTCTTTAGCCTCCCCTCTATTTTTCAGTTGTGTCATTTTTCTTGCGGTTGACCGATATATAGTGTGATTATCTCGGAATAAAAATATAAAGCTTTATCTTATTCTCTTTTCTGGCTCAAATTTTAAGAGTTATGTACCTCTTTAAATGTCAAATGTTAGCGAAAATTTTAAAGCTTGTTATCTTAAAAATTATTATCTGGCTTGTACAAAATTTAAAAGGAGTACTTGAAAAACTTTTTGGTTTTGAAGAAATTAAATTAATTATTTTTTTCATTTTAAGTTATAATGATGCATACATTTTTCAATAATTGATCCTATGTATAATACTATCACATATAACTCAGGCATATTTTCTATTTTTTTTTAATACTTAGAAAATTGGTGTCTTATTAATATGACCTACTACCGAAACATAAAATATATGTTTTCAATAAAACAAATGTTTCATAAGAAATAAAAATTCGGAAACTTTTTAAAAATATTAGCACACTTATTTTTAAAATATTCAGAGAAGAGTTAAGATTTTAGATCATTTCATGTTATATCCTGGTAAACAATTGATAGGTCCCTAATATTTCTGCTACAAATTATCGTATATTAAAAGATACATATGCTATTCGACGGCAATAAAGTATACTAGCAATTATATTAATAAATTATACTTCGTGGGTAATCTACCTATTACATATTGTACACATTTTTATCTTTCAAATGGTAACACCTACTTTTGACACTTTATTTCTTTTCTTGGATTAAATCATCTTGATAAATTGTATAGTTTTACATTTTTCTCTTAAAACTAAACCTATTTGCATCATCAGCGCTTATATGTGTGCATTTCACGATTTTTTAAAATTCAGAATTCATACCAGAAATTCTGAATAGTAATTTCTGCTTAATTTAATGTCATGCGTTTCTTAATTACATAAAGTAAAAGTTCTACTTCCGGAATTTCTAGTATGTATTCGGAATTTATGAATAAAAATGAAATTCCTGGCATGAACGCATATCTATATTATAAAGGACAAACGTGTCCGTATGTGACGCTGACGTCATTTTGAGAATGGCAACACTTGACAATAAAATCTCGGTTTTGCAATTTTTATTTCTGCAATTGTTTGAATCACTAAATATCTCACATTTCCAATTTTTACACCGTCATATAGGAAGAAAAAATGTACTTTCAAATGCAATTTGTTTGAAAACTGTATCTTAAGCGACTGATTTACAATGGCTTTTCAATTAATTTTCAAGCATGATTTTTTAAAAATCTATCTTCATCGCGTGCAGGCTCCATTACGAAATAACGCTTTTACTCTTAAAAGAATAGAAGTAGTTCGGCATTTGTCTCTGGCTAATTTTTCCTAACGAAATCTAAACTTCATCAAACTATTGTATTAAAAAATGGCAGTAGTTCGGCATTTATCTCTGTCTAATTTTTCCTAACGAAATTAAAACTTCATCAAACTATTGTATTAAAAAATCGCAGTAGTTCGGCATTTGTCTCTGGCTAATTTTTCCTAACGAAATTAAAATTTCATAAAACTATTGTATTAAGAAATGACTGTCCGTTTGTATTACACAGTTACTACTCATAGAATATGAAGCGTTTGCGACTAAATTAACACCAGTTATCTGAATGGATGAAAGTGGTCTTAGAATTTAAACAATTGAATTAGTTTTCGAGATATTAATTATTTCGTAGTTTTTAATGACATTTCTGTAAAGATAGCAATTAAATTGCTCCCTTTTGTGGATAAAAGGTAGAAAAGGGAAAATGATAGAGATTATTTAGACAGCGATTATTCATTTGTTTGACATTATTTTCAAATTGTAATGAACTTTTATTTGAATAGATAGTGAAAATAATATTGTGATTGAATTGTATTTTTCAAGAAATACAAACTTATTTTCACATATTCGAGCTTCAGGAATCAGTTTATATTAGAAAGCAAAAAATCCTCTGTCGACTGGAGCATGGAGATAAATTGCGTTGACGTAAAAAGAAAGAAAAATCCATCATAGTTTTTAAATTTAATTTAAAGCAGAAAAACAGATTTTCAACTATTTCCTTAAGATGGCGTTTAAAACGTTTCACAAAGACGTTAAAACAAAATGTTTAAGCGAGAAAAATTATATTTCTCTAAGCATTTTATTTAATTCGTAAATTTAAAAGGCTTTTGAATAAATTCGCCAAAACAAAGTGATTTTTGTGTAAGTTCACCCAAATGACGTTATTTCTACCAGCTCCAAAATTAAAAACCAAATCTTAGAAGAACATAAAGCTTTTGGCAAATAAAGTTATAGAATGTGTGCATTTTATCGGGAAAGCTTTTGATTCAAATTGTAAATATAATTTATTATGTGAAATATTGTATTTAATAAAATTAATACTATAATTGCCTCCAAAATTTACGATAAAGTTAGATTTCATTTTCCTGAAAAGAATGGAATGATCTCATGCAATTCAAAATTAACACATCGGGGTACCACGCAACTAGTATGCACTATTCATGCAAATCGGCTAAAAAAGAACATGTGTTAGGGTTTATCCATATATTTAGAAAAATAAAATTAAGACCCTACATTTATCTACCGTGCACTAACCTACGCTACCCTCATAGCATGCATGGTCACAGTGACGTCGTTGTGACGTCACTGTAATTCACTGTGGTCACGTCACATCTGTGACCAAAATGTCACCACTCAGTGATGTCATATTGTGACTGAGATGTGAACTTCTTAGAAGACTTTAAAAAATTACAAAAAATATTCAAAACATGTTATTTATGTAAAATTATATTTTCTGGCAAAAAAAAAAAAAAAAAAAAAAAAAAAAAAAGTGACGTCACTGTTATGTCACTGCATGTAACGTACGTCACGTCACATATGTGACAAAAAAACCTACCATATTATAAGTCATAGTGTGGCAAAAATATAAACATCAAAAATCTTTCAAAATGAACAGAAATATTTTAAACAGGCCCGAGTTACAGCTGCATAAGGAATGAAAACATATTAGTGGATAGCAAATAGTAAATTCGGACACGAAAAGAGGGGGTGGGGGCATAAAAAGGAAAATGCATGGTACAAGTATCAACAAACTAGATTTTCATGCTATATTTTATCAATTTGTTATCTAAGATATTGAAAGTATACTTTTTCATCATTTCAATTTTATCTACCATTGCAATTTAATGTAATAATCCTTCACTGATTGTTATTATTATAAAAGTGTTTCTCGGAAAAATGGTGAGTACTGGAGCAATTTGGATAACATATTTAGAATTAGGAATATTAAATATGTACACTTTACTTATTTAGTTTGCAGGGAGGAAGTTGTTTTACTTTTTGTCGACCAGTGGTATTCGAAACACTTCTGTGGTTTCAAACTAAAATTTTCTATTACAGTTAAGTCTGTAGCTTTTAATGAGCACGTAGAAAGAGTCTTCAGAGTTTAGTCATATATGCATTTCTTGCTTTAGAATTTGCATTCAAGTCATATTTTTCCCTGTTAGTGTTTAACTATTTTAAGTAACTATTTTTTTAAAAATTCTACTTCTTTCAGACTTTTTAAATAAAATTAGCATTTTCCGAAAAAATATATATACAAATTTTATACAAAACCCATGATATAATTATTCGTATTTCAAATTTGTGTTTTAGAGATATGACTTTAAAAAAAGTTATTTTACAAATTGTTTTATTTTATACAAAACGAATATGAAAAGAATGACAGATTAACAAAGAATTTTTTTTATCCTGTATGCTCTCTTATCATTTATTAAGAAGATACGTATTTTGTATTTATTACGTGTCAAACTTTACTTAAAAAAAAAAAAAAAAAAGGGGGAGGTGTTTCATTCAAATAGAAAATTGTCATTACAGACACTCTCATAAAGATAAACTTACTGCGCATTTAAACTCCAAATCTGTTGTATACAAAAAAAAATTATAATAATACTTTAGAAGCACCTGCTTGCTCAATATCGTCTGCGCTCGATTAAAGGCGAGGCATTGAGACGCAGCCGACACGCGCAGGGAAAGCTTCCACGTCCCGCGATTTTGTAGATAATTGAAATGAAGGGAAGAGCACATATTGACGCATGCACAGTTTTTCTGACACAGGTCCTGCTTCCTGTTTGTCACTTGTTCATGGAACACAGTTTCGAGTGCCAGTCTGGTCTGTCACGTGATTAATTTTGCTTTCGTAGAACAAATTGTCGATTCCAAATCAAGATTATTTGAAATAATACTATTAAAAATATCAAATTAGTGTGATTAATTATTTTGAATTATATAATTCATAATTAGTAAGATTTATTTTTATAAATATTTTTTATTTTGATTTTCTATAAATGTTCTTTTTCGTGATAAATTTTTGTAAATTAGAAAATTTTTGTATCAGGACATTTTAAACAATCCGTAATCTCTTAAATTTATTATTTTTAAGTTTGAAGTTTAGAACACACACATACAGACATCTGTCTATCTATCTATCTATCTATCTATCTATCTGTATGTATACATTTCAATAATAAACATGAATTCACTCCTTTTTTATGTTTATTTCTGCAATTTACAAAACAGTTTGCTCAAATTTAAAAATGGCATTGAAAAGCCAATTCTTTCTAAATATCACGATTTTTTTAAACAAAAATAAATAAATGCTGTACAAAATTTCTCTTTATAAGTGCATAAATAATATTTTAAGCGAAAGGCAACTTTAAAAACACGGTAAACTGTTCAAACAATATAGGAATGCTACTATTATTAAGTGAATAATAGAACTTAATGCACTATTCTATACTTTTAACATCTTTTCTTTGATTCCATTATATTCTTTTGAAGGCAGACGATTTTCTGGAATTTGACAGTTGGAAATGTGTCGTTCAAATCATTAGAATTTAAATGTCTTTTTATTATTAAAGAAATTAAGATTTTGTTCAATGGAGGAATAACACTATAAATATTTTTTGCAACTAATAACATTCGTTTAAGTGCATATTAAAATCCTAATGGTCATTTTAGCCTGTATTAATTTTTGTATCAGAATCTGATTTTGAATTTAAATCTATCTACTGAATCAAATTTAAATACTTGTAAATATACATGCCAAATTTCCTCAACAATGTCAACAAACGTGATACAAAATAGAGCTGCAATATGCGCTCACCCTGCCTCGAGCAGTTTTTTTCAGACCCGTGTCACTATACCTGCGCGTGACAGCTGCGTCTCAATGTGGGCCTTGGCTAAATAAGGATCAGAGAACTTTTGACGCGGGAAGTTAGTTTTTTTAAGCTAACAGAAAGATGTCTGACACTTTAGGATAAAACACGGATATTATTACAGTATTTATGGAGCTTAAAAGGTATGTCTTATTTAATTTAAATCTTTTATTCCTGTTTTTTAGATTATTAACATGAGTTAAATAGTTGTATGTTATATGCAATGAGACTGATCTGGAATTCTTTTCAGAAGCGATATTTTCCGATTCGATGCTGTAAAATATCTTAATCTGCCATCGCTAGACAAAAAAAAAAAAAAAAAGAAAAAAAAAAAAAAAAGTTGACACAGAGACTGATTCTAACACAGCATTTATCATCATTATTATTTTGGAGTTAAATATGATATTCGATAATAATGATATTACGAAACTGTTTCAATTTAGAAATTAACATCATACTGGGAAAATGTCTTTTTACATATTATAGAAGTGAAACTTTTGAAAGATTTTTTTTCATTGCTAATAATATTTTAAATTAGTATTTAAAATCCTAAATCTTCATACCAATGTTTCCAGATTTAACATTTGCCAAAATTATAAAATAATAGGAATTCCTTATAACATACGGAAAGATTTTTGAGAAATTGTTAAATGCATTTAATTCATCTATTGTAGTTTGTTGTTGTTTATTAGTACAATTATAAATACTAATTATTTAGTGTTTTTCAAATTGGTATATTTATTTTTTTAAATTGTATTTAGGCTTTTTTTTGCTGTTTGTGATTTTAATCAAGCATTTAATTGTAGACATTCAGAATCAGTTGTTAAATTTCCTTCGATTGTAAACTCATTTTCTAAGTTTTCGATACATTTATTTTATTGGCATTAGTTTTTTATTGGCATTAAAAAATAAAATATAATATTTAAGCATTGAAATAAAGTGCTTTTCATGCCCGATAAAGTTGAAAAGTGTTTATGATTTCGGTTTGTCAGGGCGTCTGTCTGCACTCTAACTCCCGTAAATATACTCGGATTGCCCTGAAATTTTTGGATGTTATTGACGTTTACCATAGCACGATCCCTAATTGTAATGAAGTTTGTAGCATGTTTAGTTCATTTACAGAGACAGTCAAAATTATTCCGTTACATTACGGCCTGTGGGGAAAAAAATCGTTTCAAATGATTTTTAATGATTTTACATGCTTTCAAACAGAATAAAATTTATATGCATTTATGAAGCGCTCTAAAATGTGCATTCTGTAGAATGTGCGATGCAAAGAATAATTATTTTTCATTTACAGGGCTAGAAAAGGAATTCCAATACATAATGATATAGGGGTGGAGGGAATTGTTTGCGGCGTACTTTAATTATGTTAATCTATTTGATATAGAATGAAATTGCTATACGTCGTTGAGGTTTACATACTATGAATTATTTCATGAATAATACGAAGTGTATATAGCATTTACAGGGACACACAAAATATTTCAGATACTATATTGTATCCGAAGTACCGTTCATTAGCGATGATTGCTGGAAATGCATTTTTAATTATGATATGCTCTTTTATGATTCACTATATTTATGCATAGTATATGGTGTATATATATGCTATAATTCATATACAGGGCTACACAAAAGTATTCGTAAGGGTTACTGGGTATGGGCGCAAATTGCTTAAATGTGGTTTTTAAATGAGTTATGCATTTTTACATTGCACTGTATTTAATTTACTAAGGAATGTTTGTAGAATATAGATAAAATGATATACAGGGTCACGCAAAGAATTGGATACGTTGCCGCCTGTAAGTTATAATTTCTGGAAATGTGATTTCAGCAGTTTTAAGACTGTTTTAGTTTGAATTAAATTTTAACTAAATAGTGATGAATAATAAAGGTTCTAGGTAAACTACAGGGTTGTACAAAATTATTTAAGTATGTTTCTATATATTAGTACAAATTGCTGAAAGATAATTTCAACCTGTTATACGTTTTCTTGATAAACTAAATTTTTCCATTATATAGTATATATATCAATCTACAGATCAAATACAGGACTGTTTAAAAGAATTGGAAAACATATTTGGCTATGGATGGTAACTGCTGAATTCAGTTTTTCAAATTTTTTATGCGTTTTCATGTTTACTTTCTTATCTTATTTACGTTATTTCCCTAAATTACGATGTCTTGTTAAAGCATTCAGGAAGTGTTGGAAAGTGTTTTATAATCTATGCTTAATTCATGATTTTTCTTACTTGTTGTTTCTATTTCCCAGATCAGTCTTTTCCTGTAAAACATACTAAATCTAATTAGCCCATATTCACAAAATACAATATACACGAGAATAAAAAATTTAAATAAGTAGGGCTTATCATGTCGTTCGATAAATAACAGTTGTATTAATATCCGTTAGACTCCATGTTCGTATTTAATAAAGCAATGACAAATTACAACACATTAAAAAGCTGACACAGTCTTAATATTAAGCTTTAATTCAAGATCAAGCTTAGAACTTAATAATAAAAAAAAAAAGATGTCAGTTGATAAGCATTGTTTTTTAAATGGAAAAATTAAAAATATTTTAGAAGAATAGGACACCAAAATAGCGATATTTAGCTAAAAAGTACGGTAAAAGATAAGATTTTATATTTCAAACAAAACTTTTCACAGTATTAATACACTCATTGCCATAAAAATTTGCGCACCAAGAAATAATCGTGGGATCGTAACGAAACTTGGCATGAAGGTACATATCAGGCAGATATGTAAATGATTAGAAATGCAGCGTGATTGCGCATTGCGTAATGCCACTAGAGGGCGTTGAACTTTGTCCTCTTTGGAGTATAAAACTGGTAGCAGAACTTGTTTGAGTGTACCTTTTCTTTTGCAAAGGAAACGCTGAGGTAGACATGCCGTTACGCAGTCATGGAAGACAATATGAGCAGCTGTCAGAGTTCGAGAGGGGAAGAATCATCGGGATGATGGAAGCTGGGTGGTCAGCTCGGCGAGTAGCTCGTCAAGTAGGCCGTTCTGATTTTACTGTGAGGAGGTGTTGGGACCAGTGGACTGAAGAGACGTCATTTACACGGTGACTAGGCTCGGGACGCCCTCGACAGACCAGTCGTCGAGAAGACCGTCACATCATACGAGACGCACGCGTAGAGTCAACTGCCTCATTGGTCGCTATCCAGACACAGGCAGCACTTTCACTACGGACCCCTGTGTCTTCCCGAACCATCGCAAGGCGCCTGGCTGAAGGACATTTGTTATCGCGGCGCACATTACGTGTGCTTCCAATGACACCCACCCACCGACGCCTCCGTTTGGAGTTGTGTCGCGCACGACGGGATTGGACTGCAACGGAATGGAACCAGGTCGTCTTCAGCGACGAGTCTAGATTAAATTTGAGCAGCGATGACAATCGTGTTCGTTTGTGGAGGCCCCGTGGTGAACGCCTCAATCCTGCCTTCGCTTTACAGCGACACAGCCCTCCCACAGCTGGTGTGATGGTATGGGGTGCCATTGCTTACGATACACGGTCACCCCTAATATTGATCCGTGGCATAATGACAGCCCAGCGGTACGTCTAGGAGATCCTTCAACCACATGTGTTGCCATTAGTGGCAGGGCTCCCAGGAGCCATTTTTCAGCAAGACAATGCTCGGCCAGACACAGCAAGGATGTCACAAGCCTTACTCCGCCACATTACCACCCTTCCCTGGCCTGCTCGATCCACAGATTTGTCACCAATCGAGCATATCTGGTTTCATTTGGGACGGCAAGTTGGACACCCTACAAGTTTGGTTGAACTCGAGGCGCGTTTACAGCAACTGTGGAACGAGATGTCTCAGGACATCATACGGAACGTGTATGCCTCAATGCCTGCTCGTATCGCATCGTGCATTCGCGCTAGAGGGGGTCCAATAGAGTACTAAAATTTCCGTTCATTTGTACGTTTTTCTGCAATAAATGATCCTTTTTCTTTGGTTTTCTACTCAATTACTTATATCACAGTAGTACTTACGTGTGTAAAATTTCGTTTCATTTGGACGTCTTTTCCTTGGTGCGCAAATTTTTATGGCAATGAGTGTACTTGGAAATTTTTCCAGAGAGAAACATTCGCCTTGCATACAATATTTCAAATGAAAATCAAATTTCAAATTACTTAAAAGGTGCAAAGGCCAACATAGTGAAAAATATTCCATGCCGGGACGCGAACCCGAGTCATCAGTATAGCGCACTGACATTCTACCGACTAAACCACATGGAACGATACCCAGCCTGGAAAATTTCTCCCTATTACATGTTGGCAAGGTTACAAACGCAGAACAAGATGGAGTATTTATCATGAGCCACCGACATGGAGCAAACACGAAACTTAATTAAATCCAGCATCGATTGAAACTATATTGATACTTGGAAATTTTTCCAGAGAAAAACATTCGCCTTGAATACAGTATTTCAAATGAAAATCAAATTTCAAATTAAAATTGTCTTTTAAGCAATTAATTTGAAATTTGATTTTCATATTCATGAAATTTGATTTGATTTTATATTTTGGAAATTCAAAGAGGACCTGTTGGCCATAGCGAAAAACATACACAGAAAATTTGGTTCAATTCTATGCATAACTTCGTATACTTTTCGATTTTACAATAATTAAAATGGCACAAAAAGGCTATTACAGCGCTAAATTCCGACGGAATATTTCGAATTTGTAGGAGGACTTGCTGGCCATAGCCAAAAACATAGAAAAAAATTGGTTTAATTCTATGCATAATTTTATACATTTTTCGATGGTACAGTCAGTGGTAACACACGTACAGTCGTGGAAAAAAAAGTAAACACCCCCTACTAACTCCTCAACAAATTATCGTAGAAGAAAGTTACTGGTACCAAAAGATTGGAAATAAAGTCTACTTTTAAATGATGTATATAAAATTTGCTTAGGGGTCCATCTACATATTAAAACAAACCACAACTTTGTTTTTTCCAATAGCAATACACAATTCTGACAGCATAAATGAACTCTACACCCTTCAATTAGCCTAAAAACAAATTTTTATGCAATTTGTACCATAAGTTACCGAGAAATTAATTATTTTAGAACGAGCGTATTTTTAAGGCTGTATCCAAATTGAAGTTCCGTACTCTATTGTTAACCGAGAGAGCCACCTTCTTGATCAAGGATCTTTCAGCGATCAATGAAGCCCGTTAGATTACAGGACAGCAGAAGAAATTTCCAAATATCTACTCACTTCTATCATAGACGGCCCCTTAAACCATCATTTTGCCGTTTTTTAAGCATAATTTGGAAACTACCTGGAAGAAAAAAAGTGAAATTTTGGATTTCCATATAGCAGGACTTAGTAAATCTAAATCCATCAAAAAAATTGTAGGTTGCAATTCATAATTTTTTCGAATATTAATTTCATAATTCATAATTCATATAATAAAATTATAAAAATTGCAAATTCAGCGTATTTATGTTTGGGTATATTAGTATTATTGCTACACAAAAAATTCGCACATTAGGAGCATAATTTCGGGAGATATAAATAAAAATATGAAAATGCAATTTAACATTAGAAGCACTAAATTTTGAATGGTTATAATTAAAAAACTTATCATTCAAATGACTTGAAATTTGGTGTCTTGGCATAGTTTGAACCGAAGATTTGAAATATCTCATTAAAATTGGGTATTGCTCTTGAAAAAAATGAAGTTCGGATTCGTTTTAATATGTAGATGGCCCCCTAAGCAAATTATATATACATAATTTAAAAGTAGACTTTATTGCCAATCGTTCGGTACCAGTAACTTTCGTCTGCGATAATTTGTTGAGGAGTTAGTAGGGGGTGTTTACTTTTTTTTTTCCACGACTGTACATACGGACAGAAAGACATTTTGTATAAACATGTTTTTTGGGATACCTGTCCCCTAAAACGTGTAAATTCATCGAAAACTAGAAGTCGAAAAAATTTGGAATACAATATGCACTTTATTGTATCGAAGATAGAAGAAAGTAAAAACAACAACAAATAAACAAACAAACAACAACATCATCAACAACAACAACAAAAAAAAAGCTATTGTGGTATTATTTATTTCCTATTTTTTTCCTTTCTGAAAAAGTTTGCTCCCATTCAGGAAATAGCAGTAGTTTTAGCATCGGGAGTGATTTAATCCCTTTGCTAGACTTTTATTGCATCATTATGTTTTGATCTCCGGCTAAAAGCTAAAAGTGAAGTTTCAACTAAAGCTGAAAGCACCTTTCCATGAAAATGGGTCTTTTTATTTCCTCCTGTGCATTTAAAGTTCTGTTTGTGATAGGGATAAGTCGAGTCAAGGTGATTTTTCTGGAAGGATAACTGATTCCGCATGGCATTTTTAGGAAAGTACATAATATTTTTTACGCCTCTAAAGTAAAAAGATCTCATTTATCTTTCAGTGTTTTGCTGAAAATTTAAGGTTTCACATTTTAGAAATCAAACAAGCCAGAAATTGGGTTTTTTTACGGACCCAGTCGGAAAATCCCATTTAATAAAGCGAAAGCATAAAAAAAAGTATGTTTATTAGAAGAGGACTTTTGACAAAAATCCATTTTGTAAAATATCCCCATTAGAAAAAATATTCCATAAATGAAAACTGTTCATAAATCTTTTGATCTTGTTACGATTTGAAACGTGTAATATACGGTAAAAAAAAATTCCGTTAAAATACGCCAATCGAGACGCCAGTACTATTTCCGTATTTTAACGGATTTTTTCCCCCGTAAATTCCAGAAAAAATTGCGTTTATTCAAAAAATTTACGTAAAAAATTCCGTTAAAATACGGAATTAGTACTCGCGTCTCGATTGCCTGTACAATTTCTGTATTTTAACGGATTTTTTCTTTCAGTGTATGCAAAATAAATAGTGTCACAAAAAAAAGTTTATCAGTAGGACTTAGTCTTATTGAATGCCTTGTTGGGATTTAACACTTAACTACTGTCACAAAAATTGTTGCACAGCTACTGTGAGCTGTGTCTGTGACCGCTTGATCTGAAGATAAATAAAAGGCTAGATTAACTCATAGGATATTGTTTCCTTTTCTGTACTGAATATTATGTACAGGATTTTTATAATCAAAATTTAGCTATTCAGAAGTCTCTAGCGATAGTACCAGCGCTTAAAAAAATCACTAGAGTCTGTAGTTATGCTTAAAGTTGCAAATTAAAATATGAAAATTGAAAAAAGTAACTGTCTGTGAGACCACTCACAGCAATTAAAGGTTAATATTTTTTTTAAAAAAAATTTTTATTCACAAAATATAATAAATTTTACATAAGATAAATAAAAGACGAGATTAACTCAGAGGATACTGTTTCTTGCTCTATACTGAATATTATGTACAGGATATTTATAATAAAAATTTAGCTACTCAGAAGTCTCTAGCGATAGTACCAGTGCTTCAAAAAAAATCACTAGTGTCTGTAGGTGTGCTTAAAGTTGCGAGTCAAAATGTGAAAATTGAATATATATATATATATATAACGGTCTGTACCACTAACAACAATTGAAGGTTAATATTTTTTTACAAAATTTTTTTATTCACAAAATATAATAAATTTTACATAAGATAAATTAAAGGCGAGATTAACTCAGATGATACTGTTTCCTGTTCTATACTGAATATTATGTACAGGATTTTTATAATCAAAATTTAGCTATTCAGAAGTCTCTAGCGATAGTACCAGCGCTTCAAAAAAAAAATCACTAGTGTCTGTAATTATGCTTAAAGTTGCAAGTCAAAATGTGAAAACTGAAAAAAAAATAACGGTCTGTGAGACCAACGGTCTGAGAGTTTTTTTCCCTCGGCGGGGGGGGGGGGGGGTCAATTTACCGCAAATAATCGTGACCTTTTTCTTTTCTTCACAAATCACGTCTATTTCCAGAAATATCTTTACGACATAGGTAAACGTGACACCCCTCTTTGTGTATGTGGTCTCCCCTCCACCTTACTTCACTACGTACTGGATTGTCCTCTAACAACATATCCCTCACCCGCAAGAAAAGTAATACATCTCGCAAAAATTCATTTTGCGTTTTATTCCGCTAAAAGGTCTGTCATAGGTGTGTGTCTTGCTATACAATAAGTTTCATAAGCGTAGTTGTACGGAAAATTACTTTATTGCGCTATATGTCCAACTGTGACCAAAGAAGAGAGGTGGCTTGTGTGTGTGTGTGTGTGTGTGGGGGGGGGGGGTAAAATTACCCAACCCTCCAAACCTCATCCTACAGTGAGCAAAAAAGTATTTGCACACCAGGTAAATTTGTTGAAGCATATGTATAAATAAATAAAAAGCAACTAAGAATTAAAAATACCAACACTTTTACAAAACTAATAAACATATTTAATATCTGACTTAATAATTATATTTAAAATATGAAAACATAAAAAAGTACCATTTGTACTGTCAAAAAATATTTGCACACTAGCAATAAAAATCGAACTAGAGGAATTATTTATAAGTTAAAAACAGTGCTAATATTTAGTATGCATGCCTTTTGCTTCAATTACAGCTTGTAATCCTCTGGGCATTGATTCTATTAATTTGTGACATGTTTCACCGCTGATTTGTAGCCATTCTTCCATAAGAGCTTGCTTAAGTTCTGATTTGTTAGCAATTTTCTTTTTCCTTATTTTCACATCCAAAATATGCCATAAATTTTCAATCGGATTGAGGTCTGGTGATTGTGGTGGCGTTTTCAATTGATTTTTTACATTATAAAGCAATCATAACCTCGTAATATATCAGTGTGTTTCGGATCGTTATCCTGTTGGAAATAATATGAATTAGGAATTCCTAATTTCAGAACGCTATTAGATAAATGATCTCGCAATATATTAATATATTATTTAGCATTCATATTGCTTCAATAAAGGTCATTTCGCCAACTCCTTTAAAAGACATGCATCCTCAAATCATTACATGACCACCGCCATGTTTTACAGTTGGTTTCAAGTTTTTAATTTGAAGAGAAGTATTTGACTTTCGCCATACAGTTTTCTTACCATCTGAGCCAAAAATATTGAACTTGCTTTCATCGGAAAAAATAACAGTTTTCCAAAACTCTAGTGGTTTGCTGACATAAGCTTTTTCAAATTCAAGTCTTTTCACCCTATTTGTTTCACTAATAAATGTATTTTTTGGAGGGGCTCTCCCTCGAATATTTGCATCATGAAGAATATTTCTAATTGATTGTGGTGTAACTATTGTTCCCGACGTTGAAGCGACATCAACAGCCAATTCTCGAGCGCTTAGAAAAGGGTTTTTTGAAGATTCTTTTATGATGGCTCTCCTTTGCCTGGTATTTAGCTTTCTTGGACGCCCAGTTCGCGGCTTATTTATTGTTGAACCAGTTTCTTTTTTCTTCTCAATTACATAACGAACACTAGAAAAGTTTAGATTTAATATTTTACCTATTCCTCGGTAACTTAATCCAGAATTGTGAAGAAATATAATCTTCTCACGGGTAGCAACAGACAGTTCACGCGTTTTCGGCGCCATGAGAAAAAAAACTCCCCAGAATCCCTGCTCCCGTTAATATATTACGTGACTTTAAAGTGCGGGGCTAATGTACTGCGGGAGTGATATGCTAAACATTTGCATAATGTTCACATTTAATGCCTTTTTTAACAGTCAATGCTTCTTGTGCAAATACTTTTTAAGGTATGAGAAAATATGAATTTATTTTTTAAAATGTGTAATATTACTGTTTAAGGAAAATGGGTAGTTATTTTTATTTTCTTCTTATTTAAATAAATGAATAATTAAGAGAATAGTATCAAATTTGCTTTCTATGGTTACTTATGCAAAAAATCGTCTGCGTGCAAATACTTTTTTTGCGCACTGTGCGTCTTCATTCTTAAGGGTTTTACGATTTTATGCACTTTTTTATTCCTGCATGAAGAGCTAACTGCTATAATATCATGTTACAATAAAATCATGTAAAGTTTCTTTTGCCTAAGCTGTGAAATTTACTTTTGTCGAGATGTGTCACTATTCTTACGGGTGAGCGATATTACCACGTTAAAAAACAAAGAACTATGACGATTTCGGATTGGATTAATTATATTAGTGAAAGTCCTGTTCTCATGAACAGAATATCAGCACTAATGAGATTTATAGAGAAAAATGAAGTCAATTTTAGAAATAATTATCCATACCTCTCGGACACTTCTTCAGACGATGATTTATAATTTTTTTTTGTTATCTTCTTTCTTTCCATTGTAAATAGTTTTCATATATAGTATTCATTAGTTATTATTATTATTTTATTATTATTGTTATTATAGTTTTTACAAGTAGTGTTTTTGCTACTAATATTTTGTATTTATTATAAATCGTCATGTTTTGAACCAGGCAGCTACATTGAGAATCTTACAGTTTTTTTGAGTTACAAAAGCATATTTATAAACATTGACCATTTTTTTAAACTGTTGCCAAAAGGATGGACTAACAAATAGGTTTCGGCCGTCCGTAGGAAAATACTCCATCAGTCTTGCAGCTTGGATCTACGGTTCGGATTTCCCTTCCCTTTCCTTTATAAAAGATCGTGTCTACGTTCCACCGCTACCTAATGATTTGCCAGATTCGAGACACAGAATTGAAGAGGCTATTGCTTCTATTAATCCGGACTTGTTAACCGAAGTGTGGGAAGAATTGGACTTTAGGTTGGATGTGTGACGTATAACTAAAAGTGCACATATTGAACATTTGTAAGAAAAACTAGGTTAGTTTACCTTCCATTTGATGTATGATTTGTTGTAAATAGTCTAAAATAAACTGTTATAGTATACCGTTGAAACTGTGACTTTCTTTTATGGACACCTTGTATATTCACTTAAAATTAAAGCCTAGAGGTGATTTCAAAGACGTGTCACCTGGAGATGACTATGGGTGTTGGCGAGCTAAAGGTGCTGATTTAACACTCTAAACACGAGCAACGTAGAAATAGAGCTACGTTTATTCTGGTACATTTTTACGTACAACGTGGAGCACCGCCCCCTGAATACTAGACCTGAGCGCTGACACAAAAATGGCGGCTGCCGAAGGCTGATTTCATTCAGCGTGTGTACGGTCCCTTAAATATTAGTACCAATAATTTTGTAAAGATTTTTTCGCTTCATTTTTCTGAGATTAAACAAGTCAGAGAAATCTTTCATAAGATACTGGTGTCAACATTTCAGGGACCGTACCTACATAAAAAAAAAAATCCGCCTTCGGCAGCCGCCATTTTTGTGTCAGCGCTCAGGCCTAGTATTCAGGGGGCGGTGCGTGGAGATTCTGTTACGTTGATACTGTACAATTTCTCGAACGACGCACAGTAGCAGGGTTACCAGTTTGACCCCCGTTTTTATTCAGAAAAACCGAATTCGTGCCAGAAATTAAAAAATAGCAATTTTTGCTTTACTTAGTGACAAAAATTTTGTGATTACATAAAGTAAAGATTCTTCTTCCAGACAGTCTTCTTCTGACAGTACGAGGAAAAAAAATGAGCTAATTGGCGTAGCACTTAATGAAATTCTATTTCGTATAACATTATTTTTAAGTAGAAACTTACATTTTCATTAAAAAACCAATCTACACATGATTACATGAAAATTATTCATTTTCTAGACGTTTTCAGCCGTGGCGTGATGCCAGTTATGAAGTTTGGTTCCAAAAGAGGAAGAACTGGTTGTAAAAAGTCTTGTTTAGAGTCATTGTGACGTCACACTGAAGGCGTCTCATAGAAAAGGACGTCATATTTAAGTGATTATTTTTTATTTTTTAATTCGTTTCCACAGAATAGTTTTTAATTTAAATGACTGAATAGTAGCTAATTTATCTTCAATTTATAATATTAGCTCAGGACGAAATGACACCATGCTGCCAGTTGTGCACAAAATTTCATTGCCTAGTAAAGGATTACGTGAAATCATTTTCTAATCCTATAATCTCCTAAGGATTTTATGCAGGAAAATATATGTCAGAACATTCATTACAACTGATTTTCATGAGATAATTTGTATTGCTAAATATGAAAAACTTTCTATCTGACATCAAAAGAACTGAAAATAAAGTAATAAAATTTTCTGACAAGAACAATGATTTTATTCATGGAGTGTACATGAGTTAAATGGGCCAAATATTAGACGTTACTGTATTCAATCATGCGTGAAATGCATTTCTGTTCTTATAAGGATTCTGTGAAATAAATTCTTGAAATCTGCTCTTTCTTTTTGAAACACCCTGTATGGTGGTAAATAGATTAAATTGCAAACAAGTTACTGATTTCGACAGATGACAAACAGTTCATTATATAAAGCAAATATACTCTTATAATTATGTTAAAGCCGTTGTAGATGTTTGCTTGCATTTGTATAATGTACATGAGTTAAATGGGCCAAATATTAGACGTTCCTGTATTCAATCATGCGTGAAATGCATTTCTGTTCTTATAAGGATTCTGTGAAATAAATTCTTGAAATCTGCTCTTTCTTTTTGAAACACCCTGTATGGTGGTAAATAGATTAAATTGCAAACAAGTTACTGATTTCGACAGATGACAAACAGTTCATTATATAAAGCAAATATACTCTTATAATTATGTTAAAGCCGTTGTAGATGTTTGCTTGCATTTGTATAATGTACATGAGTTAAATATGCCAAATATTAGACGTTACTGTATTCAATCATGCGTGAAATGCATTTCTGTTCTTATAAGGATTCTGTGAAATAAATTCTTGAAATCTGCTCTTTCTTTTTGAAACACCCTGTATGGTGGTAAATAGATTAAATTGCAAACAAGTTACTGATTTCGACAGATGACAAACAGTTCATTATATAAAGCAAATATACTCTGATAATTATGTTAAAGCCGTTGTAGATGTTTGCTTGCATTTGTATAATTTTTTTTATTATTGTTAAAAAAAAATAAGTTTACTATAATATATATATATATATATATATATTGGATGTGCCAATCCCAAAACTTTCTTCTATCTCATATATTTTAATATTTCAAAATGTCGTTACAAATGTCAATATTTCATTTTTATTAGTTCAATACTATATCAACTTTGACTTTCATCTTAAATTTCTGCTTCGGTCAATTAATCGGAGTAAAAGCGAGTTAATCTCGATCATGATATTTATTAAAATCAATAGTTTTTCGTTATTCCGTTGTATATCAGCTGTTCGCGAATAATCGGCTTATCAGGATGGGAAGTTCCCATCGATGCACGAGACGCTGGTGTACAATAGAACTACGAAAATCAAGAAGATTACACAAAAATAGCTATTATAGTGCCCCTTTCGGCGGAATGTTTCGAAATTCAGGGAGGATCTTCTTGCCATGACCAAAAAAATACACAAAAAATTTGGTGCAATTCAGTGCATATCTCCATACACTTTTCGATGGTACAATATTAAAAATTGCACAAAAATCGCTATTACGGCGCCCCCTTCCAGCGGAATTTTTCCAAATTCAGGGAGAACCTTGTTGCCATGGCCAAAAACATAAAAAAAATTGGTTCAATTCAATGCATAATTTCACACGCTTTTCGATAGTACAACATTGAAAGGGACACAACAATTCTTCTATATAAGATAGAAGAAAGTAAAAATGCTAATGTACTATACAGCTCACTTTCACCAACTGACATATATTAAAAATCGTGGTACTTTACGTGCCAAATCTTCGTTAAGAGTGGCTATTATTTGTTTTCTATTTTTATTACAGTTCTTCTATTTATATGATGGAAAGGAAGTGAAAAATGTTACATCAGGGAAGCCGGATGAACTTTTAGTGTCAGTAAAAGAAATAAAACATAAACGTTATACATTTCCGATTTAAAATATACTGTCCTTTAAAAATAACAGTACGATGACAAATAAACAGATCTGCATGTAAAACATTTTAAAATCCTTTATAAAATTCTATCACTGTTTCTTAAATTCAATGAATACATCTCTTCAGAAGAAAAATTCACTTAAAAAAACCCTTCATCTGTTTAGATGTAAATTTGCATTTATTGTGCTAGTATCATGGGATTGAAAGATAATTTAATTTCTCATTTTTTCTCCTAAACGCAATTTAATTAGAACGAAAAGTGTAATAAAGTTTGGGAGAATAAAACATTTTATTTCTTTTTTTCTATTCAGACTGAGACATGTTTAATACAATATGTCGTGTCAAATAAATTGACAAAGATTTTAATTTATTGTACTTCATAGTAAGTGAAATTATAAAATGTGTAAAGAATTAAACAAAGGAATTTAAAATTTCGAAATATCTTTCATTTGATTTGCTTTATACAGGAATTAAAAGACGTATTGAAAAGAAAAATGGACCATTTGACTTCGAATTTTTTCTTTTACAGTTCCACAAAGATAATTTTCCAGCATTTTTACCAGTTTCTTATTTAAAAATATTTTTTAAATCTCATGCACATGCTTTTTCGAGAAAAATACAATTTTTTAAATGTACGATTAACCTAAATATGTGAACTTGTCGAATCCTTCTTAAAAGATCACTCCTGTTGTGTCTCTAACCAAGAAATTTATGAATCTTCTATTCCCAAGCTTCTTGGGATTCCGGCCATTTTGAAAATGCTAAAATATCTTTAGTGCCAATAGTACCTATGGATTGGACTTTCTGGACTATTTGGCTATTTATCTTAACCGTGATGCTATAATTACTGTAAAATCTGATTCCATTATGTTCTCTACAACTTCAAAAATAACATGTCCTGTTCAACCACATAACCTTTATTATTATTATTTTGATATTTAATTCTTATAATTGCATATATGAATAATTTTTAATCTCTGTTTTTTTGCATTTATTTAATTTTTTTATTATTGCATTTAGTTTATTTTTCAATTAATTATTTAATTAACTATTTTTACGTTACTTTAATTTTCATTAAATTTTTAATTAATTATTTTTTACGTTATTTTAATTTAATTTTAATTAAATTAATTAATTAATTTTCTAACTCCTTTTCCATTCTTCTTTGCTTATTGTACATATTATACTTTCTTCTTATAATTTCCTTTTCGTTTTCTGACTGTGGCGTTTCATTCAAATTACTTTATTTTTAAGGTTCCGTACTTAAAAAGTAAAAACGGAACCATTATAAGATCACTCCTGTGTCTGTCTGTCTGTCACAGCCCTTTTACTCGTAAACTATGCAACGTGGAAAGTTCAAATTGGGGGAAGTAATAAAGATTATTGACCCACATATTTACAGATTAATAAATATTCATAAATATATTTAAAAAATGTACAGGGGCTAATTAAGTTACTTGAAAAAAAAATCTTTTTTTTGTATATCGTGTGAAAGCTTTCGTAACGCTGAAATCAAAAATATATTTAATTTAATTTTAGATATTATATTTTCAAAGTTATGGTGGAAAATGTAGTGCAAAAATATGTTACCCCACATCTAATTCCGAATCTATTGAAACTAAAATTATGAAAAAATTAGAGGTAGTAGACATTAATTTATACCTTGCAGGAAAATTATAGCGATTACTCTAGGTCACATAGTTTTTGAGAAAATCGCATCTTTCCGTTAAAATCAAATTTCGATTTACGGGCTTCAGCAAAATTGTTGAGCAGAGCTGGAGGAACCTATCGGAGCAGAAGTATAAAAGCATTGTTGATCATGAATTTCGGAAAAAATCGTCGGTAATTAGCCGAGATATTAACCCTTGAAGACACGGACGGTTTGGACATACATAATGACAGGGACGGCGTACTCTATTCTCCATCGGCTTTTAAAGCCTAGATAACAAATTTTAAGGATATATTTATGTAATATGTATAATATTATGTATATGTATTATGTATAATATGCCCTGTAGCAGTAAAAAAGCAATAAACGTCAAATTGTTAAAAACAGACTAATTTAATGAGAATTAATCACATAAATACTATGGGATTCGCGACTACTTTCCATTGAGTGGCTCTCTCAATACACCTACTATGTCTTTAAAAGTTAACTAAAAACCTATATGGAATAACAAATATACAGAATAGCTATATTTGCTATTATTTAGGTTCCATATACCTTTGAACTTTCATGGTATATCCATTTATAATTTTCTAGTATACAGGGTGCAAAGGAAAGTCCCTTTAACCTGAAAATACTTGTGAACGGAGAGAGCTACAGCTATACAAGTGAGGTAACGGTATAGTAAAGCAACTACGCCCGATTTAATGAAAACGACAGCAGCGCCCCCAGTGGCGAAATTTGGAAGATAGCCACTGCAAATCGAAAACGAAAAGAGATAGATCAAAATTTCCAATTAGAAAGTTTTAGAGCATCAATTAATTAGTAGAATACGACATTTGGTTTACACGGATAACATAAATCTTCGCCTATTTGCCCCAAAATGTCCGAAATCGATGCACTCCATTTTGTGTAAACGTTTGAATGAAATAGTCAGAAGTATGAAGAAATACGCACACGTGCTTATCTCGATACATTTTGATAACATCACACACAAAAAAAGTCAAACTGTCTCACAGTGATAAAAAGTTAATATTCAGTATGTTCAAAAAGTTCACCATTGCTCACGATACACGTTTGTATTCGTGAGAGTAATTCTGCATGCACATTTCTGAGCATGGAACGTCTATTACAAGCCTCTTCAATACGGCGACATAGATTTAACCCTTTCAAGGGCGGTGGTTAGACGGTATAGCCACCTAATTTTAATTCCAAAACTGACAAATGGCACCAAGAGTATTTTAATAATATTTTGCCTCTGTAATGAAAGTATAAGTTACCGGGTTTTTGTTTTCTGAGAAATTCGTTTGAATATTCTGGTGTTAGTCAATTATTTCATCAGTTTACGAACAGAATTCTTCTGGCCCTGAAAAGGTTATTCTAAAATTTTAAATCCATTGGAAATTAAATCTTTACAGACATTACAGCATAGTACAACGTCACAATCTGTAATTGTGTATTGCTACATTACCGGAATGTGAATAGGCAAAGTAGAATCGTCGCTCATCGATTTCGGACATTTTTAGGTATGCAGGCGACGATTTATCTTATCCGTGTGAACCAAATATCATTTCGTAGTAATTAATTGATGCTCTAAAACTTTCAAATTGGAAAATTTGCTCTACCTCTTTTCGTTTTCGATTTGCAAAGGCTATATTCCAAATTTCGCCACTAGGGGTGCTGCTGTCGTTTGCATTATGTCGGGCGTAGTTGCTTTACTGTACAGTTACCTCACTTGTATAGCTGTAGCTCTCTCTATTCGCAAGTATTTTCAGGTTAAAGGGTTTTTCCTTTGCACCCTGTATAATATACAGCTCTACCCAACCCTACGTTGTATAGTTTTTACGAAGTCTTAGTATTCTTTTAGCAACGGTATTTTTTTAATAATACACTTACTAATTCATATATTATTGTACGGTACCTTCTGTGCGCGAGTAATACTCGCACTTGACCGTTTATTATCATTCTGTTCTGTCCTCTTTTGTTTGGCTAACGCTCTTTGTGTGCTTAGCTGGTGCATTCTGTTTTCCTATTGTCTATTTTCTTTAACCTGCCCTTTTCTCTTCCATTGCCTTTCAGTTTTTCTCCTGCTTTCAACGTGGAAGCATGTCTCCTTTGCGCCTGATGACGAAAAACAAAGTTCTTACGAAAAGTCTTCTAATTTTATAGTATTATTAAGAAGTTTTATTTATTGTCATCTTCCGACATTTCGCATTTCGCATTTCCGTAGTTACCACTGTTGCTCAAATACATCCCAATATGCCTCTTCAGGTGTTTATAGTACGTCTGACAGCAGAAACGCAACAGGATATTTTATACATTCTTTATGCCACGACTTTTGTCCGCATACAGTGTATCATCGCATTTGAAGACATACACTTAAAAACTATATATTCAGACTAAACCTTTTTGTCTTCTGTGTGGGATCAGTTGTTGTTCACACTGATTTTCTTTCCGTTTGCTTTAAATAACTCTTTTCAGTACGATAAATTGATTTTGTGATGAAAAGAAGAGGTTGCTGTCATTTGGAATTTTCGGAATTCTGTCAGTATCATTGTAACTGTAACTCTACGCTTGTTGCTCACGCCATTTTCGAGCGTACATTTTAAAGTTCCTACATCATTTTAAATTCCTAAATTTCATCCATTTCTTTGAACGGAATTTAGCTAAATGGTAACATTAAGCTCGAAGCCGCAACGGTCGACCGATGTCTTCAGGGCCCCGAGCCCAACCCTTTCCGCTTTTCAATGTCTTTAGTTTAATGAACATCGCTTGTAACCCTTTATGTCCCAAATTATGAATACAAAAATTACTCCTCCTCAATAATTATCTTCGTTAATGTCTGAAGGCATACAAAACAACTTGTATAATAATTATTTCATTTTTTAATTAAAACTGATTTAATAAATCGGCAGTTAGAGCTTAGAGTAAGTATTTACAAGAATAATTAGATTAATTATCAAAAACTACTCTTATGGAAATCTCACAATTCTTATAAGAACAATGTAAATATTTGTATTGTGATCTAATCTGTAAATGAGAAAGGTTTTGTAGTTGCAAATTTTTCGTAAAACATTTTTTTAACGGAGAAAAGCGACACCTATGTAAATGGTTCAGAAAATAACCACATTAAAGAATATTTGGCTGCAACTGTTTCGCTGTGCTTTCTAAATGGGATCGAGCAAAGTAAAAAGTAGATTGTATGAAAAATACAATCTACTTTTATTAGTAGAAGAATTAAATAAATTTTATATTAAATTTCCTTTAACGGTACTTGTTTCGTCGGAGCATAAAGGGTTAAATTTGGTCCGGTTTAAATTTTCAAAATTTTTTTTTCGTCTCCATCAGAAAGCGGTCAGAGTTGAAACGAAAGTGAAAGGACCCTCGGACGGGGACGCGGATCGCTTGGCTCTTCGAATTCTGCCCCTTCCCCGTGTTCGTCCGAGGATTTTTTACTTTCTTTTCAACGCTGACCGCTTTCTGACATTTGACCGGAAAGGAGAAAAAATTGAAAATTAAAACAGAACAAATTTAAAAGATATACAGTGAAACACCGATTTAACGTTATTCAAGGGACCATATAGATATGACGCTAAATACGGGAAAACGTTAAATCGGGGCAAGACGAAAACGAAATACTGAGTGTAAAAGAAAGACCAATTTAGGTAAGATACGTTTCATTTCTTCATTTACAATGATTTAGACATCAGTTTTCTAAATTATGTTTTAAAGAATTGTGTTATTTTATTTTACGCAATGTTTCTAGTAGCTGCAACAAAAATCGCTTTCTAACCTTAGAGGATTTTTTTGCAAGCTTTTTTTATTGGTCTTCACTATTTCAAAGGAATATACTATATTTTACAGCCATATTTTACCATCTAAAGCTGATAAAAATTTTCTAACTATCTATCAGTTCCGTTCTAGTACATAAAGCATAATCGAATGAATTAAAAAAGTATTTGTGGGGGGTAAGAAAGGAGGGTTTTCGAATATTGCACCCGTAGTTGGTAAAAAAGACAAAAACAGGAGAGATCCCACATTCCGAGCGTATTGAAAAAAAAATTATTTATTTTCATCACAATTTTTGACTATTTTAGAAAATTTTCATTGAATTTTTACCGCCGAAAAAGCGTTAAATGCGGGAAATATTTCAAAAGATAGCTTTAAATCAGGGATTTTTTAACATTACGAGTATAAGAAATTAATTGTGACTATTGAAAATGACGTTATATGCGGGAAATTGTAAAATGCGGGTTACGTTAAATCGGGGTTTCACTGTATTAATTAAAGACATCGAAAAGCGGGAAGGGTTAGACTCGGGGCTCTGAAGCCATCTTACGACGGTTACGGCTTCGAGCTTAATGTTTTGTGTCATTAGGGATTCATATATCGGAAAAGTTCTTTTTATGACCACCTTGCATTTTCTTGCGTTAAGCTTCTTGCGTCTTAACACTCTTAAAATTGAAAAAAAAAGAGACCTTTTTCAACATTTAATATCTTAAAATGTATATGATTTAACATCACAATTTTAATTGGGATTAAAATAGCATGTTCTTTTATTTCATGTATTTAAAAAATTCTAAGATGCAGAATTAGTATTTATAGGGGGCTTCAAATTGTCAGACATTTGTCGAGCAGAAAATTAGTATGACAGCTTACGCGCAGGATTAAAAAAAAAATTGCAGCTAAAATGAATTTTTTTGTACCTAATTCTACTTAAGATTGTAATAATTACCCTGAACCTAAATAAATTTGCATTTAAAGCATTTTATATTTTTAATACAAGTTGTATTGAGCTAATACAAAGTTTTGAAAATTTCAACAGTATAATCACTTACGAAAATACCAATAAAAATAAAATTTTAGGTTCAAGTTATAGAGACTAACTTGAAACATATGTTTCGAAAATTTCATGAAAAATATTCAGAAGTTTTTGAGATAGCCTGCGCGTCGTGCCCAAAAACGTCATTTCGAGTAAAATGACTTCAAACTTTCGGAAATGCCACTTCAGCTACTGCGCGGGTATAATTCTAAAAGCCATAACTTCTGTTATAATGAGAATTTAAAAGAAATAATTATATCAAAATGTTCAGAAAAGGTAGGAGTTTAACATCTAAAAAAAAAAAAACAAAAATTTGAAAATTTTGAATCTTTAAGAGTCCTGTCACCCTTTAATATTTTTTGTTTTAACCATTAAGTATTATAAATAAAAACAGTAGGTTAAATCATTTCAAGCTTTCTAGCTCTTCGCGACTTTTAGTTATAGTGTTTCAAGTGAGTGATTGAAGCAAATTACACAGTGCACTCAAAAAGTTCCAGGACAAGAAACAACAAACACAGCAAACAAACACAGATGGCGCTATCTCTGTGAAACTGACGGGATCATCTATTAAGAACTTTGAGCAATGCGTATCAAGTGGTTGCATTCATTTCTGTATACTTCCGACTTGGTAGAGTACATTTCTGTACTCTACCTCGTGTGTGAGCGTCATTGTCATTGAAAAAAAAAAAAAAAAAAAAAAAAAAACAACGAACGAACATCAAATTTTGTCTTAAATTTGGAAAATGGACCACATAATCGTACGAAATGATTAAATATGCGTATGGTGACGATGCTATGAGTCAATCGCGAGTATTTGAGTGGTTTTTAAGGTTTCAAGTTGAAAATGAGTCTACCGAAGACGATGAGAGATCGGCACGTCCACATTCGAGTCGAAATGGGCAAATGTTGAGCTTGTGCAAGCGTTGGTAACATCAGACTGCCCGCTGTGTCTGTGATTGGTGCACATTTGAAATGAAATGCGTCGTGTGAGGCCCGATTTGCTGGACAGTGGAAATTGGTGCATCTTGCATGACAACGCACCGGTTCACAAGACAATACTTGTGCAGCAATTTTCAGCGGGAAGTGAGGTTGTGTGCATTAAAGATCCACCGTACTCACCAGATCTGTCCCTCAATACTGCTTTTTATTTCTCAAGTTAAAATTAAAGATGACGGGTCAGCGGTACGAGTCGATAGATGACATTGAAGCGGCTTTACATCAGAGCTCGATGGTGTTGGGGTGTAGGCATTCCAGAAAGCGTTTACGGACCTGTACACTCATTTCAAGTATAGTATTGACTTGGGTGGAGACTACGTAAAAGCTTAATATCAAATGTAAGAAAAAAATTATATGGTTTTATTTGGTCTATGTGCGATCAGTCCTGGAACTTTTTGAATACACCGTGCATATTCTTTTTAGAGTTCTTATTAAAAAAGATAGAATAAATGTTTGTCAGAACCATATTAAAACATGTAAAAATGATTTCAAATGTTTTCGTATTTTTTATTAAAATGTTTATATATTTTACATTAAAATATCTGAATATTTTTGATTCAAAGTATGTTTATCTGATTTTAATAAACCAGAATTTTGGCAGCTATTATGAAAGTTAATATTTTTCTCATAAAAATATATATATGGGTCAATTAGTTATACTTTAAAAAAAATATGTAGTGCAGATAACTTTTTCAAATTTTACATAAAGTTTAAAATCACATCATTAATTAATACTAATAAGAAACTGTTTTCAGTTTTCTCAAGAAGAAATGAATAAAAAAATTATTGAAACATTCCGAAAAATCATAAAATTAATAATTGCTATATTACTATATGCTATATTTATATATTAATTACTATACATTTTGTAATAATACAAATATTATACTCATGATAGTTTAAAAGAAGCGAATTAGTTACACAAATATGAAAATCTTTAACAGATTTAGCTTTAAGAAATTTTACAAAATATGTACTTAACTTTGTAAAAAACGCATTCTGAGAAAAACTGAAAAAATATTTACACTGATTTGCGTGGCATTGTTCTATTTACTAATTTAAAACTCTGTTTTAGATGTTTATATGTTCTTTAACAATATAAGTTATATATTTTTGTAATATACGCATATTAATTTCAAATGGAATTTACAGCTTGATATTTATATATTTTGTAAATTAAAGTATTTGGAACATAATTATTTTTCTAGTTTTTTCTTCTCTTTTAATTTAATTATCCTTAACTACTTGCAGTTGAAAGATGCACTCCGCATCGGGGGAAGGTTTAGTAAATTAGTTACATAGCTACCAAGTCTCGAACAACTATTTATGATAGTAATATTCGTATTATTTGATGGTAGAAATTCGACGATTAAATAAGACGAAGATGACTGTTAAAATATAGTGATACGAGATTTTACAGCTATACAACTAATTCACAAAAACATTTTGACGTGCGGGGTACGTCATCCCAGTGTATTTGATGGTAACCCATCAAATTCTTGAAATTTGACAATTTGTTAGGAACATCTAGAGTTTCTAATATGTTCCAGCATCAGAAATCATAATTAAAACATTAATAACAATATGAAATCTGAAAAACAAAATATCAAAAATTTAGACAAAACCTTAATTTTTGCGGTATTATACAAACAGCCACCAAGCCACCCTTACAGCAAATTGTAAAATATCACGATTTCATTTAGGTATCTTTGACAACTACTGTAGAAAATTGCGTGAGTTGCCTTGCCTTTCTTATATATGCCTAATTGTGTAGTCACAAAAGTGCTATTTATACTACTTAAATGTACAATAATAATGATAATAATAATAATAATAATAAACTACAGTCTTAATTGCCAAATTGTCACACAGAAAAAACGAAAATTGGCATTCGATTGGGAATTATGCTTTATGTCAGCTTATGGTAAAAAAAAGCTTCTTCTTGAATGCAGTCGTCATATTAAATATGTAACAAACTTTGAGTTTTTCAATCGAACACCCAATTTTGACAACATGTATAGATTCTTTGGTTAAAAGTGTTACCTTCGGACACCGAATAGGGAGTCATTTGGTGTAGTAGTTTAGGGATTATGCAGATGTAAAACTTCGACTTTCGAATGTTAAAATCCTTTAACATAGTGGTAAAACAAACTACAGTGCGTGTAGTTCTTTTAAGAATAACCAAGAAACTACTAGGCGGAAAGAGCTGCAATTTTGGATTCACATATTTGAAGCTTACAGAAACCGATTACTGTTAACGATTTCATAGGTTACAATTCATATTTAAAAAAATATATATATTAATAATATATCTATACAGAGTGATTCTAAACTCATAGTACAGACTTTTAGGATAGAGGACACTGTAAGAATCATTTTTGTAAATGAATGTATGGGTTCAAATCACGCGTTGAGGTACAAACACAGAAAATAGACACAAAATGAATGTTTATTGACAGTGTCATTGACAAGTGTTATGTTTACGATAAGTGTTCAAAATTGCTTCAGACAACAATGATACATCCCTAGCAGCGTCGATGGAACGATTGGCGTACATATTAAAAGATTCAATGTATTTCACGCACATGTGCAGCAGCAACGGATATTCAGCGTCGAGATCGTCAACAGAGTTAATTGGTATTGCATAAACAAGACTCTTCAGATGTCCCTATAAAAAGTAATTTAGGGTTAATAAATCAGAAGATCGGGGGGGGGGGGACCTAGTGACTTGTCCAGCATGCCAAAGCAAGCAGTTATCGTATTTTTCTGAAAGAGATTTTACCACAACTGCTTCAAGATGTTCAAATCCCGATTCGTAAGCGACTGTGAATTTAGCATGATGTGGGGGGTGCCAGCCCATTTCATATTGTTTGTGCGCAATTATCTGAATGCAAATTTTGGGTTGCGGTGGATTGAGGCGGCATGTTTATGCGATTCCAGGAGGTTCTCGTCGTTCGAATATCCGTTGCTGCTGCACATGTGTGTGAAATACCTGCACCTTTGAATCTGTACGCCAATCCCTCCATCGACGTCGCCAGGCATTTATTACTATTATTTGACGAAATTTTTAACACTTATTGTAAACACAGCACATGTCAATGACGCTGTCAATAAACATTTCTTTAATGTCTCTTGTGCCTCAAAGCGTCACATGCGCCCATATATCCCTACACTGTCCGAAAAATTCGTCTTTATGCACTAATTTATTCGTCATTTTTAAACAAATAATTTCTGTACTCCTAAAAAACATGCTTTTCCCGTTAATTCTTCTCGGAAGTCTTAAAATGAGATGAAAATTATTCCTGGCACGCATGCGTATTGGCTGTATTAATACCAGAGTTCGAATTTATTTTTTAAATGAAAAACCAAAAATTCAATAAATTAAAATGTTTAATTTATTTAAAACAAACGAACAAAAATAATGCTTTCGAATTCAATAAAGTACTAATTTTGTCATTCATTTAAACTTATTCGCAATTTATATTTTAGAGTATTAAAAAAATATTCGCATGTAAAATATATTCTAAAGGAATACATTTAAAAAATATATAATAGTTCAATCAAGTTAAAAAATCTATTTTATTCAAAAAAGCAAACATTTCTTCTCGAATTTAATTCAAAATATAATATTCATATTTTACATCTAACAATCAAATTATGTCTTATTAAAAATATGTCTAACATGTAGTAATTTTTATCCTCTATTATTTTGTAAGTGTTAAAACACCAAACATTATGTTATAACAACGAAACGTCCCTGCAATTAAGTTTAAATTTCCGAGCTTTCCGAACAAGAAATTTAACAAGCCTTACCAATCCCCCATTTGAAGAAACCCGTATCTTCATTTAAACTTGCTCTTTACTAAGTGCTCGCTGGCTGAGTGGTAGATTTGAAACGCTCGGTTCTAGGTTCAAAATCAAATAGATCCACGGAAGAACGAGAGACGTATTTAAAAAAAAAATTCATTTCTTTAGATTACGGAAATTTTCTATCCTAGAACGGAAAAAAAGAACGGAAATTTTTCCAATTCTCGGTAGCTAGGAATATTTCCGTGAATTGAAGAAAGTATTTCTGAGAGCGTATACATTAAATGATAGTTAAAGTGTCCTCTATCAGCCCTTAAAGTTTGTATCATGAGTTTGGAATTACCATGTACATTAGAAATAATATTCGAAAAAAGTATGAATTGTCTTCAAATCTTAATTTTCCTATGCATTTGTTTAGTAGAAATCAATTATGTTTTTTTTTAATAACATAAATCGGAAGCCATAAAAAGCAAACAAATGGCTATTTTTCTTTTCTCTGCGATGATTTGGCGATTTAAAGTATGAGGTTAATTTCGTCTTTCTTTTTCTTTTGTTATGGTTGTACAGCTGTGAAAAAAATAAGAAAAAATAAAATAAAGTACATTCTTGGTTCATTAATGCGTAATCTGCATACTTATTATTACGAATTTCATATTTACGTTATTAAAGAAATGTAACTATGATAAAAACAATTAAAATTTATCAAAACAAAAGTACATCATCTGAAGTAATTATTTCTCCAGTTTTCTGAGTAATTACCGTGGTCCAGACTCATAAAAATGAAATAAAATATTTTCCAGATTTGCCATTTAATCAACTTCTGTAATGCCGAAATATACCAAACACAGAGATAAAATCATTGCTGCAACTGCTACGTTTTTTGTCCATCAGTAATTTTTAATTATAATCTTAATGTTATTTAATAGAAAATTTCTGCGATTAAATAAGATAAAATTCAAAATTCTATTCAAAGTCGCTAAAAAGCGTAGAATTTGGCAGCTATTGCAAAATTTTCCGATTTTTTTTTTTTTTTTTTTTTGGGGGGGGGGGATTTAAAAACAAAGCAGTCTCAGGAATTTCCCAAAATACATAACTTATATTGTTTCACAACGAACGATCTAAACGAAGCTTTTAATTTCGTAAAGAAACATATGAGTGTAATTATTTTATTCCGTTTACCACAGAATGTTTTTTTTTCACATATTCAAGTGCACATTTTGTAAAATCTACTAAAGATTTTTATGTTTGCGTAATTAATTCGTTTCTTTTAAACTGTTTAAAGTTTAGAATATAATATTTATATTATTGCAAAAGGTATCGACGAATATATTAAATATTTTTTATGATTTTTTCGGAATGTTTCAGTAATTATTTTTTTAAATTTATTTTTTTTTGAGAAAAATAAAAACTTTTATTAATCTTTTTACTATTAAATTATATTATATGCTTTTAAACTTCATGTAAAATTTGAAGAAGTTATCTACAATACTTTTTTAGAAAAGTGTACCTCATTGACCCAGAGTCATAAGCATTTGGCCAGAGATAATTAAATGCTAACATAAAAAATATGTATGTAGTAGGTATTTTTATATTCTATATAAACTATATTTTATTTAGAAAAGGGAAAATAATAACTTATATCATAGCTGCCAACCTTCTGTTTTTTAAATCGGAGAAACATACTTTAAACGAAATAAAATAAAATATTTTAATAAAAATGTTACTATCCTATTATGTAGCAGTTATATATTTTGATCCATTAAATAAAATTTCTGGTTGAAAAACGTTTATTTGACTTGAAAAAAAACTGGAATGTTGTGAGCTTTGTCTTTATGCACAAGCTAAATGTTCATAAAACTCATGCTAAATTAGAGTCGTTCGCACTTGTGAGAAGTCATATATGCCTTAAAATATATATTTATGACGGGTGGTGTTAGAATAATTTGAATAGTACGTACATAATATTGTAATCCGTGTTATCAGATTGATACAATGTGTAGTCTAATTATGTCATAATAGCGTGATGGTAATTATGGCATAATGATATGGTTGTTACATTACGAATATTGTTTTAAACGGAAAAAGGGGTAAACTGGAAAAGGGTAAGTGAAGTAGGTTCTATATTTATTATATTAATAATTATGTTTTATTTCTCTGGCTTTTTATCGGGGCTTAAACACTGAGGACCCTGTGTTAGGTTGACTAGCTGGCTGGGTTATATGCTGTATAGCACCACAAAGTCCTTGTCAAGAAAACAGGTTTGGTCACTTTAGCCGAAATTTTTAGGGATTGTAGCGCCATCGAGTTTAGTTATTTTCCTGACGGTATTCAACGGTACGCAGAACTAGCACATTTTTGTCCATGCATATATCTTTTTAAAGTGTTATCTTTAATAATATAGTATAGCTTTTTTCTAGATTCATGCGGAAGCTTAAATTATTTTATTGCCATAAAGAAAATAATGGGTATATAAAAATGCATAATAAAGAATGCAGGTCAGAAGTTACAAAATCCGGCTAAAACAGAAACGGTGGGAAAAGTTTTCTGAACTCGATAAACTATTGTATATTTATTCTACTCGTAATAAAGACGATACTGCAAAAGTGTTTTGGACCACATATAAAGTTGCGAAAATAATTAAGCATTTAACATGTTCGATGATGAAATCAATTTACAGCACGGGGTAATTATGTGAAGGAATATTACATATCTGTCACTTATGATAGCGCAACTGTTTTTTGGCTTTCATAGTTGTATACGAATAAAAATCAAGACAAACTTCAGGTGTTATTTACCGTCACTGTTTAAAGCTGCACTTGTTTAGAATAACAATCAGTGATTCAGTGAACAACGTGGCTGGAGTGATCAGATCTGTGATGGTGTTATTACACGAGGACTCAAAGACGCTTGGAATCCCAGGCGTCTAGCGGCAACAGCCGCCTCACGGTCCGTCTTTTCCAAGCATTTCATTGGCTGTTCCGGAAAAGGCTTTTCTATTATCAGATTTCCAAGCATTTGATTGGCTGTTACTGGCGACTCGCCTCGTTTCGGGCGTCAAAGATGCTCCGACAGAAAAAAGACGCTCGCTCTCCAAGCGACTCCCCTGCAGCCATAGGAATAACATGGAGACGCCCGTAATCTGAAGCGTCTTTGACCCCTCGTGTAATAACACCATGATGTTCCTGGAAAAACTGTATGGGGCATCATCCAAGAATTTTTGGAACTTGCAGTAGAGTGCAGCAGCCCTAAATATCCGGTTTTAGAAAATGGCATAATTTTAAGTACTCGCAGCGTTGCTTATGACCTTTCCACTGTTGCTGCGGTGTAGCAAGTTTATGAAGTCTTAATCCGTCACTTAATCCAATTTTGGAAATTTGTTCCAGGCTTCGGCCTTATTTGTGATGAACTGGGTAATCTGAGTCTGGATTTAAAAAACAGAAACATTGATGTACGCTGGTGGACAAAACTTAAGGACCAAGAAGAAATGTGCACGTAAATGAGAATCTACGTGAGATTGTGGGTCAAGAAGCAAATAATAGTATTAAGAGAATATTACACAAGATTTAATATAAAAATTTTGTTGAAAGGATGTATACAGGGTATTAACAGAGGTTCTTTCTCTGAAACGTGAACATTGTCCGAAAGCATGACTGTACAAAGAAAGCAAAATACTCGCAATTACCAATCGTCAGTGCCATATCAATAAGGGATGTGGCCCCCGTGTGATGCGAGAAACTTTCAACATGGCGTGACATACTCAGAACAACATGATTCAGTAGCTGTTGAGGCAAGTTGCCCCATTCCTTCTTCACTGCACGGATGAGGGTTTGCTTGTCTGTGGGAGGAAATTGTCGAGCAGCAATACGTCTCCCCAAGGCATCCCACAAATTTTCAATGGGATTCAGGTCAGAAGAACGTGCTGGCTAGGCTATGCGATGGATATCTTCGGCCTCAAGACTATCTTGTACAGACTTTGTGCGATGACAAGGTGCGTTATCGTCCATAAAACGAAACTTTTCGCCGACAGCACCTCGAAAAAAATCGAACATGTGGAAGCATGTGGACGTCTTCAATGTACCGTCTATCGGTCATGGATCCTTGGTCAAGCACATAGAGATCCGTGCGGCCATTGAACATGATGCCTGCCCACACCATGATACTTGAAGTCGCATATCGATCTCTTTCTAGAATATTTTCGCAACAGTAAGCACTACCAACCTCGCGCCATATCAGTTTACGTCTACAATCAGACAATAGACTGAATATACTCTCATCTGATAAGAGCAAGGTAGACCAGTCGTCATCAGTCCAATTGCGATGCATACGGCACCACTGTAAACGGGCGCTACGTTGGCGTCTCGAGAGTGGCACACACACAACAGGTCTTCGGGCGTATAGTCCACCCTTTTTCAAACGTCTTGCAACAGATTTCCGCGATTTTTTAGTTCCTGTGGCAGCACAAAGCTGATTTGCTAACTGACCAGCTGTGCTGTGTCGGTTCCTTTTTGTCGAAATAATAATATAGCGTTCTTCTAGGGACGTCGTGCTGTTAGGACGGCCTCCTCCGTGCGCCTAGTACATATTCAACTCTTTTGGAATGCCGCCAATAGCCTAGAAACAATACTGTGCACGATGTTAAATTCACGGGCAACATCTCTCATTTTGCGTCCTTCTTCCAACTTTCCGATTATTCTACCACGAGTAATATCATCTAAATGATGCCTCAAAGACATGTTCAACATTTCAATGTTCAAGCTTCACTCCATCTCCTTCAATTTTACATCTAATGACAACTCACAGCACCCGCCGATTGCCTAAAATCTCTTATATCTGCGGTCATGTGCTCGACAAAAGCGAAAGTACAAAATTTGCATAAGTTTCACAAAACAGAGTAGGTTCTGCATTCATGCAAATTTACAGTTGCTGCTGCAGATCTATTTCTAACTGTAATCGTTGAAAATAACAGTGGTCTTTAAGTTTTGTCCACCAGTGTATACAAAGAAGCAGAAATATAAAGTTCATATAAACTATAAATAGTAGCTACGATAAAAATGAATATCGTGGTCTGTAGTGTAGTGTTGCTCTTGAAATCCAGAAGTCTACGAAAGTCAAAGAGATTGATTTGTACAAAAAAAAAAAAAAAAAAAAAAAAAAAAAAAAACACGACCCTGCGATAAACTAATTTGCATTCTAGGAAAGCCTGCTACAAAGCGTTTACTTGACTGGAATGATGCTGATTTGCCAAAATATGTAAACGTTTTTGATCCAAAAATACTGACATTTTACGAAATTAGGGAAATAGTGAGAACCTTTCGTTTACAGGAAAGAGGAAAACTGCGGGTTTTCCATCAATATTTACAAGAAAATGAACTTGCACATACACTACTTCTCCTAAAACGCACTTTAAGTACAATCGCAATTTCATCAAGTGAATGTTAAAGATGATTCTCGCATATTTAATTCACGAAGCTCACACTGAGTTCAAATAGATTATCACTGTTTCCACTCTGTTGTTTATCTGGGTCACTTCAGTTCTATGTAATGCGATGAATCATGGCTACTAAGAAGGCATTACAATGTGCATCAAGAGCAATAAGTAGTCTAGAAAGAAAGCGGGTACACCCGAGGATATATTAAAAGTGTGGGCTTTTAATTGGAATTTTATGGTGAACACCGGCCCCTTTTTTCAAGTTAAAAAGGCCTGATAGTAATTATCGTACTAATTGCGAAAAGGTGTAAGATTAAAGCTTTAAAAACCGTAAAATGGTTTTATTTGACTCTTAACATATTTTGACTCTCCCCAAGTCATTTTCAAAACAAATAAATAATAATATTCTGAAATGCACGATCTATGATGCAATGATCTGAAACGCCATCATTCAGCTTTTCATGTAACGCGCGTTATTTTTTTTATTGTACTTGAGTGTTTATTTCTATTTTCGTAACCATTGAGTAAATCGAGTCGCAATTTTGGTACGTTAAGTGATGCTGGATCATTACACATGGAATTTTTACGTGTTACAATCTTTATGGTTTCTCTTATAATGGATGGATATATGGTTACGAATATAGAAATAAAAATCCAAGTACAATAAAACAAATCACGTGCGTTACATGAAAAACTGAATGACAGTGTTTCAGACCATTGCGTCATAGATCGTGCAATTTCAGAATATTATTATTCATTTGTTTTGAAAATGATTCGGACAGAGTCGAAACATGTCAACAGTCAAATAAAACTATTTTACTTTTTTAAAGCTTTAATCTTGCACCTTTTAGCAATTAGAAATAGTATATTATTACAATGTGTTAATTTGTTATATATTTATAATTACTTGTTTTGTACGAAATGCTTGCCAGCACAGAGTGTTTCTTAACTGGCTATTTGGACAGGTTTCTAACTCTCGCTGCTTTCCTTAGTAGCCACTATTCGACCACGATTAGTGGTTGTGAGCCACTCAACTTTAGACCAATTCATTCATTAATATATTTGACGTAAACCTATAAGAACCTAATTTTTAATTAAATGCCATTTTAGTCACCTAAGTCATGCTATCCATTTTCTTTTGATAAGAGTACTGAACTCTTCCAAGGTCATAAGCGTTTTTATCTTTGACCACCGTTAAATGAAATATTCTGCGACTTTTACAGTGTTTCTTCCTCACGTTTAAAATCACATTGTATTAATTGGTTTACGTCTAATTATACTTCTATCAAAGTAGAAATAATTCAATTAATGCAATGTGATTTTAAACGTCAGGGAGAAACATTGTAAAAATCGCAGAAAATTTTGTTTAATGGTGGTCAAAGATAAAAAGGCTTATGCCTTGGAAGAGTTCAGTACGCTTATTGAAAGAAAATAGGTAGCATTACTTAGGTGACTAAAATGGCATATAATTAAAAACTAGGTTCTTCTAGGTTTATGTCAAATATATTAATGAATGAATTGGTCTAAAGTTGAGTGGCTCACAACCACTAATCGTTGTCGAATATTGACTGCTAAGGAAAGTAGCGAGAGTTAGAAACCCGTCCAAATAGCTAGTTAAGAAACATTCTGTGCTGGCAAGCATTTCGTAAAAAACAAGTAATTATCGTTCGTATGAAACAAGTAACCACCGTTAAGCAAAACTTTCTGCGACTTTTACTATGTTTCTTCCTGATGTTTAAAATCACATTGTATTAATTGAATTACGTCTACTTATACTTTTAAATTATTTAATAGTAGATGATCTTAGCATTAAACTGATTGGACAGATTTGTTTGCCACACGCTTGCTAGAGTAGCATATGCTAAAAGGGGTATATGTCCTGAACGAAGGTCTTTCTAATAAGAATAAACATGGAAATAAATATGTTAAAAAAAAAGCGTGGGTTTATTCGAGCTCAATTCCTCTCACCTTTTTTTCATTATTTTATCAAATTTGAAAATAAAACTACTCTTTTTTTTATGTGTGATGAAATTGTACTTCAATGATATACATAATTTTTATTCTGAAAACCCCTTTCAGAACATTGAATTAAGAAAATTCGTTGTAACAATAACAACTACCCTAAAATTGTATTTTTTAATCATTTTTATTTCATTAAGATAAAAGAAATAAACAACAGTAACAAAATCTGATAATTGTTTCTCTCCGATATTTATCATTACAGTTAACTGAATGTTTGACGCAGAAAGATAGCACAGTTCCATTGAATTATCATTCCATGATGCATTATTCAGTGAATTCCGTATAATTTCCAGGAATGTATGTGTGTATGTGCTATAATTGCACACAGTAACGGTAATGATTCTTATCGATTCATGCATATTCAGAGCACATTTATTGTATGCATTCTCTTGCATGTACAGAGTTAGTAAGGAATTAGTTACCTTCATCAAGGGGCTCTGGACTGAGTTTTACAGTTTCGGTTAACCCTTAACTTGTATTAGTGTTCTCACAGACCGCTGCTTGTTTCAATTTTCACAGTTTAACTTGTAGTTTTTAGTTTAACGATAGATACTAGGGAAATTTAGTTTCGTTTGGAGTGCTAGTACTTTCTTTAAACGTCTGAATAGGAATTTTTTTATTATAATAGCACTGTAAATAAAGTGTAGTACAGAAACAGTATACTATGAGATAATTGAGTCCTTTATTCACCTTTCGATCAGGAAAATGCAGAATTATCTTACAATTAAAGCACAGTAAAATTTATGATAAATTTAGCTGTTATAATAAACTGTTTACATATTTGTATTCACATGTTACGCAATTTGTTTTTGTAATAAGAAAAGATTTTATATTTTAAATTACTAATTTGTTTGAAATGGATAGAAAATTATGTTACAAAAGTCAGCGGGCACTTTTGAGTTTTCAAGAAAAAACGTCCAAACAGACGCCAAAATGGAATGTATTATACAGGGCGTCTACAAATTAGTTGGACAATTTCGTAAGTTAAAAACTTCCGAAATATTAAATGAAATTAACTAGTTGAATCTCAGACTAGTAGTAATATTGCCGAAGTTTATTTATAGATGACGTTAAGTGTCATAACTGACGCTAACGCTTAGCGGGCGGTAATCATTCTTGTTCGGCATTACAATAATGGAGACATACAACGGTGCTGAAAAGGCGAAATGCTTTGGTTTCATGAAACTCATTCTGCTGTGCAAGTACGATGAAATAATGGTGATAATGGTAAACTTGAACTATTTTTCTATCTTACAACAGTATGTAGTTTAATTTTTTCCTGTCAATTCCATTCAATAAATTATTCTTTTGCCCAATTAATTTGTAGGCACCCTGTATTATTTGGTATCAAAAGAAGGGCAATGCCTTTGTGTTATTGAAACAAAGTTTGCTTAAGTGTAGAATGTTTTATATTTTGTTGTTACGGATGCTCCTAAAAAAAAAGATTTTCAATTTTGAAATAAAATGTTTAATTTGCATCTAGATAGAATAAAATCCATAGGAAATTTCTTGAAACGTTGTTTTTAAAGGATCCGGAAATGTTTGGCATGGTTAAATGTCAATCAGTGCACCACAAAGTTCAGAATCAAAGAATATGAGGCAGACCAGTACAATTGGCTATTAGGTAAAAATGCATTTTTATTAAAAATACTTTTCCAAATACAAGTTTAATCTTATAACATATCTTAAACGATGTATGGAAGAAATGTTCCTGCAGAAAATACTGGAAGAATAATGTAATTTGGAAAATAGTGTGGAAACATCCAGCCTCATATCACAACGTCGCCATGTTAATTGCTTCATTACTAAAAAAAGTTGTTTTTGAAGTTGTTATTTTTGGTCTTCTCTGCATTTTTATCATCAACTGTCAATAAAAAATGACAAAGTTCATTTTAAGAAAAGTTTATTTACAATAAAATATTAAAAAGTTTTCTTTTTTAGAAATTTAAGAAACAAAGGGTTATATTATTTTTTTAGAAAGGATTTTTTTTGCCGTTTCTTTCGTTTCAGCTACTCTATACATGACAGTCTTCTAATACAATTGTTTAGATCGTAATTTATTTTAAACACTCAAAAAGGATAGATTAAAAGCTGGATTAAAAGAATTTCTAATAAAAATTTTCTTTAATCTAGGAGTCTATTTTAAAATCTGCCTTATATTCCCAGATTTAGAATTCTATAATGACATTTAACGATACCAAACCAGTTTATTTAAATTCAGCATTTCAGGAACTGTTTTAATAAATTTTCTTCTGTCTAGATACAAATTAAGTAATATTTAAAAATAAATCTAATCATATAGCTTTTCTAGAAACATCCATAACAACAAAACATACATTTTCTATATTTCAACAAAAGTACTTGAATAACATAAACAGATAATTGTCAAAGGCGTTGCCTTTTACTTTTGATACCAACTAATATAATGCATTTCATATTGGGATCTGTGTTAGATGCTTTTTCTAGAAAATCTAAAGCAGTGTCTTCAGACTTTTATGAGATAATATTCTAACTTTTTAAAACAAATTTCTAATTTTAAGAATCATTTATTTTATTCCAGAATAAAATATGTAGATGTGAAAGATTTAAGCAATGAAGAAGAATATGTTAACAATTTAATATAACAGCAGCAATCATTTTAAGATATTTTAACGATATTAAATATAAGATAATTGTTTATTTTCTAAATGTCCTCTCTCTTTTGTTTGAGCGATTGTAAATACTTTTCTTTTCCCCCTTCACGAAACCAACAAACATGTCATCATTTTTCTTTTGATGGAGCGTTTGATGAAGTATTTTTTCTTCATTATTTACCTTGATGTGTTTCCCACATTAACGGACATTCTTGGTATTGCCCTGTTCAACAATTGCAAAACAATTTTTTTTTTTCACGAAAAATAACCCCGTATTTTCTAAATCATATTAGAGAAAACATTTAAGGATAAAGAAAAAAATAATAATTTTGTCTTTTAAATTTAAAAATGTATTCGCATGGCTGCAATCTAACATAATATTTTTCTCAATAATAAATGGAAAATATTGACTGAAAAGCTAAAACCATTTTTGCGCTTGTCACAGATCTGAAACTTTTGACAGTGGACAACAGTGGTTTTGCCCTGGAAGTAAAATTAGTTGATTCTAGATCAGTTTTTGGCGCGGATTTCGAATATGCTTTCCGTTTATCTCGAGGTGTTCCAGGTTTTGAGAAATTTGCATATTTAAATTTATGCAAATTTAAGCTTTTTTGTGCTATTTTATGCACAATGTATGTCACACCTAATTACGTTTTCTAGATAATGACTATTTGACTATTTGCTTCAGATAAATGTCACGATTTGCATATTCTTAACATTTATTTATCAGTTATTAAGCCTAATTTGCATATTTTTCAATGGTGTAATGTTTACATCACTATCAACTTTAAAATAGTTGCTCCAGAATTGACGTAATGTTTTTCCAGACTAGATTTGTATGCTGATTTCAAATCTGCAGTCTGTTTTCTTATGTCATGTCTAGTTTTTGAGTAAGATTAATTTCTACTTTTGCACGGCATTAACACAGGTTTGATAAAAGATGCTTTTTAGGGGGGTGTAATTCATTGACAAGAAGGTGAACAGGGTCAGATTCATATCAGAGACATAAACAAAAATTTATATAATCTAAAAAAAAGTAGTAGAATCTATCCTAACTAGTTGAAGTTTATCATACAATGTATCATAAAAAGCTATTTCTGGCTTTTTTAACCCAAAACTAAAATTTCACTTTTTTCAAAAACTAGACATGATAGAAGAAAACAGATACAAGATCTGAAATCAGCTTAAAAACTGGTTTAGAAACATATTAGCGTACTCGTACGGCAGAAATATTTGAACGTCAAGAAACATTATTAGAAAAACATGAAAAATATGCAAATTAGGTACAATATTTCACAGTCACATGTCAGTATAATCTCAGAAACAACGTTTTTGTGAAGTAAATTAGGTAGTAATCATAACATAAAACAAAAAACGCTGTCTGATATTGCTTTATACCTTAAATTTGCAAATAATTGTATAAAATTTACTAAATTTGCATAAATTGAAATATGCAAATATCTCTCAAACTTGACGTGCTGGAGTAAATCTAAAACTAGATTCGGAATCATCACAAAAAACCGCATAAAAAAGAACTAATTTCTATTTTAGGACAGAGCAAAAGTTCAAATTTGTTGATCAGTGGAGTAAGTGTAGATAATCGCTTAAACGGCTTAAATTATGACCGATTTTCCTTTAGTTTTGTAAACTTATTTACGAGGAAAACATTGCTAAAATTAATAACATACACTATATGGCCATTAATGACTGGACACTTTCAATTTTAGACATTTTGTCGAATATTTAATGATATATTTGTTGAATTTTTCTGGAACTTCCACTATGTTCCACTTCATATTTATCAACGGCGGTTTGATCAGAAGGACAATTAGATGGCCAACAAAAAATCAAAGGAAAAGAACAATGTTTGGTATCACCCTGTAAAATAAAATGCATAATCTATCGCTATAGTTTACGAATATATGGATATTGTACAATACATGTAGTCATTTGTGGAAGAATAGAACGTACATTCATGGTGATACTTCGATTTTTTCAACGCAAGTTTCAGAAAATTTGACAAAATGTAGTAGAAATAATATGGTGTATTTGGAACGTAAATATATTAAATATTTGATGAAATATGAGCAGTTGTACGAAATATTTCTTTATCTGTGCATGCGCGCACGATAAAAAATATCTTTTTTCATGATTTGATAGTCAACCTTTTAGAGCAACTCATATCTGGTTTTTAGTTGCTCTCTAAAAACAGCTAAATGATAATTGGTTTTCCATAAATCGTCGTTTTTAAATTTTACTTTTTATTTTTTATGGATGATTTAGTTCTGCTTGGAAAATCACCAGAACCTTTTTCAAGAAAAGTAGATGTATCAAAATTTAAGCATTTCTTCTAAATCTACTCGCTGACATTCATTAAATACAAACTCCAATACTGAAAGCCAGATAATAAAAAATGACAATTTGTGGAAAATCCCTTATCATTCAGCAGCTTTTAGAGATCATTTAAAAATTCTCTCACTACATTGCTAATGTCTTTCTGAATTTTCACGACATTTGACTGGCTTTTTTGTATGATTTGCTCCATAGAGTTGACTATGAAATCATGAAAAAAAATATTTTTTATCGTGCGCGCATGTGCAGGTAAAAAATATTTCATTCAACTGCTCATATTTCATTAACTATTTAATATATTTACATTCCAATTGCACCATATTATTTCTAATATATTATGTCAAATTTTCTGAAACTGGCGTTAAATTTGGTAAAAAAAACCCTGCATGATATAAACAAAAAACATGCAAAAGTTTTTTGAACTAAAAAAAATCGATATATCGCCATGAATATACGTTATATTCTTCCAAAATTGAATACATATATTGTACAATATCCATATATTCGTAAGCTATAGCGATGTATCATTTCGTGCATTTTATTTTGCAGGGTGATCCCAAACATTATTCTTTTTCTTTGATTTTTTGTTGGCTCCCTAATTGTCTTCCTGATGAATTCGCCGTTGATAGTTGCCGTTGAAGTTCGCCGTTGAAGTCGAACATATTCTTCATAATCCTGAAGTTCCAGAAATTGCGACAAGTTAAATATTCGACAAAATTTTAAATTAGAAATTGTCTTGAAAAAATCATGAATATAATCATTAATGACCATATAGTGTATGTTCAAGTATAGTTCATTTCAAACCGAAAGAAGTACATTCAATGTTAACAATAAAATGACTTTTACTAATAAATGAGGACTCAAAGAATAACAAGATTTTGCATATTAACTTGACATGCAACTGTAGGATGTTCTCAAATATAAACAGGCTACGTTCTAACACATTTTAAAATTCATTTTTGTTTGCGAATGTATCAAATTGGTAGGTTCTCTTGTTAAGAAACGATGTAACCGAATTGTTTTTTCCGTTTTTCGTTCAAGGCAGAAGATTTTTCAGAAAACGTTGCCAAAATTGCAGGAACGAACAGGAACAATGGGAAGGGAAATAAAGGAAAATTACTGTCTTCTTGAGACAATAATTGCTTATAACTCAAGATGTAATTCATTTTTAAGAAAATGAAAAAATCGTTCGATTACAAATCATTTCAATAATCATACCTGTAAGTATCATGCTTTTATGTTTAATAATGAGTCATAAACTGTGTCAGAAAATGTCGCATTGTTGAGCGGTGAAAATGTTCTTTTGAGAACCGTCTTAAATTTGCGTGTTAGTAGGGATAATATTTTGATTTACTCGCAATAAAGCAAATCAAATTACATCTATTGCTTTCTCGTTTTGTAAATTTATTTTCAAAAAAATAAATAACACCACAATTAATAAAATATGTTAAAAGTGTTTTTCGTTTCAAGCCAAAATAATAAAAGTGAATAATAAAGATATAATAACAGTTTCTGACAGTGACTTAAAAATTGACAGGTTTTTTGGTATTAAATTAACATGTAACTTAAAGTACCAGTAGTATTTTTTTAGCTGAAGTAAAAAAGTATCCAGTCCAGGAGTTTAACACAGGACCGCTGGCCCTTACTTGATTCTTGATTAGGGCGATGGCTACTGGAAAAAAGATTCCGGATTCGAATCTTGACTCAGGCATGGATGTTTGTAGTAGGTCGAATTCCAGTTTAAACGGAGGTCCTGGTCTGTTTAGACCACGTCTGCAAAAGATGACCGCAGAACCCGGAACCAACCGACCCAGAATAACGGGCATAATATTCCAACGCTCTATCAATTGAGCTTTCATGGACAATTCCGGTCAAGACCATTCACTCAGATAACTTCTAGGTATGAACACATGGTCTGCGATTTCACGCAGCTCAATTGAAAAAACCTCAAGGAAAGTAAATCCACTAAGACTGCTTTAGTCACATATAGTAGGAGAGCTGTTGAACATTTTTGAGTAGGTATTTGAGGCACCCTGAAAATTTGTGAAACACTTCTTTTGTAATGCCTGAATACAAAATCGAATGTCTGGCTGAAGGATCGTGGCCCAAAAACAGTTCCAGAGAAAAAATGGCACTTGACACGTGTCTGGCACAGTTTTTGTGCCGACTAAAGTGTCTGTCATTTTCAAAATATTTTTTTCTAAGCATAAATATTATTCTGTCTCAATCTCAGCGTGCCTCAAATACTTTTTTGGGGTAGTCAAAAAATGGCACTTGACACGTGTCTGGCACAGTTTTTGGGCCGACTAAAGTGTCTGTCGTTTTCAAAATATTTTTTTCTAAGTATAAATATTATTCTGTCTCAATCTCAGCGTGCCTCAAATACCTTTTTTGGGTAGTCAAAAGAAAATGGCACTTGACACGTGTCTGGCACAGTTTTTGGGCCACGATGCTTCAGCCAGACATTCGATTTTGTATTCAGCCATTACAAAAGAAGTGTTGCACAAATTTTGAGGGTGCCTCAAATACCTTCCCTAAAATGCTTAACAGCTCTTGGACTAATACAAACAGCCACTTTCCTCTTGTAAGTTTTGAAAGCATTAGCTGGTTCGAGAGCAACTGAAAAATTGATAACGGTCAAAGGAAAGTAGAATGAGCCACAAATTCCGAATATACTAGGTTCAAAACTTACAAGAGGCAAATGGCGGCTTGTATACAAAGATACATATGCAACTAAAGCAGGGTTAAACGACGCATACGTAATTATACCTCGTTATTTTTAATTAAACTGTTGCCTGGTTTTTACTTGGCTTGGGCATTTTTTCTCTCAGTTTGAAAAATTTTACTAATATGACTTCTTTATTAACACGTTGAGTGCCACGGTGACTGACACTGAAGCGCTGAAAAATGTACAATGTTTTAAGTAATTTTTAAGAAAATATAATCATGTAATAAATAAAAGGTAGGTAAATTTTAAATAAATTTTTGGTAATTACTTAAAACAATATATATTTTTTTAGTTTTATATCATATTTTAGGCGTCAGTCATCGGCGAATGACGCGTTCTAAACGAAAAGTTCGCTGTCAGTCACCGGTGACTGACGTGACGCTTACCGTGTTAACCAGTTTCATTAAAATTAATAAAGTTAAATTAGAATGTCAATAGAGGGATCCTCCATTAATCGAATTTCAATCTAGCAAATCAAGTTATGCTGTTTGTTTCTTGTTTCGTAAATATATTTACGAGGAAAACAATTCTCTAACTATTAATATGTCTAAAAGAGTAATTTGTCCACAACTTAAATCATAATCTTCTATGCTAACAAAAAGTGTCTGCAATTGCAGTTGAAATAGATGTATTCAGGCGACGTTCTACTTCTTTAGAAAAAAAAAAATCAACGTGTTTTTAAATTTTGTTTTCAGTTTCAATGAAAAGAGATACCTGCTTCGGTCTTTTTGCATTATATTTATTGGCATTTCACTTATATATTTAAATTTTGGTGTGTAAGAAAAAAAAATGAATCGAAAAGAAAAAAGAAGAAGAATTAACCTTGTGCTACGGTAGTACCCGCAAGTGCGTGCCGTGAACTTCCAATCGGGCGATCGTTTTCCTCCCGTCATAAGCATCTGAAACAAATTTGGTCTCCAAATTATGAAAAGGCACTAAATTATTTGCAGCTTATACCAACATTTAGATTGAAAAGTTGCTTTTTGACAAAATAGTTTAAGGCTGCGTTTAAACGCTTGTTTTGCCTTGTCCAATAAAAACTATTAATACCTATTCTTCTCCAACCGTTTTGTGGTTATTCACGAAAGGATGGGAAGATAAGAAGATCAGATCGATTAGCAGGGAAGAATTTTGCTCCTTCAGAATGTCCGTTCGTTTCTTCTAAAGCTATTGAAGATAAAAAGCACCGGGTAATCACAGAAAAGACGCCAATATTTATCATAAATAGTTGAATGATACGTCTATACATAGACCTTAAATAATAATGTAATTTGAACAAAGAAGTCACCGTTCGTTTCTTCCTTTTGCGAGCTTGAAAATGTAATTAATAAATAAAACTTATAATTTTCCGTAGTATAAGCTCCAGAAAAAAACGATCGCCCATTATTTTAAATTAAAAAAAATGAAGGGAATCGATCGAATATTTCTCGAGTAAAATTGTCGCCCAGTTTGAAAATCATCGTTTTGAGAGAAACGAGTTTAAAGTTTTAAAATAGTGTTACGTTCATCGAGCAAAACAGATGGTAGGAAATTGGAATATCACGATTCTGCTTTAGGACAACACTTCATGTACGATTAAAAGATACAAAAAATGAAAAAAAAATCGAAATTTTCGACTTAAAGAAGTAGAATCTCCCTTTAAAATAGTTTCGAAACCATATCTCGAAATAATTTATTTATTATTTCTTCTGTTTTCAAAGGTGTAATTTTAACCCTTAACCCTAGAATACTAGACGCTCGTAATTATCTCGACTATACTAACGCTATACTACACGCTATATTAACTATGTCTCGTATTCTAGGGTTAAATGCATATCTGCATCCCCCCTTTTTTTTAACTCTTAGCAACACCATTATATTTACTAGATAAAGTTAAAAATTTATCTTAACATTTCTGGTGTCTTATTTTTAATATAAGAATAAAAAACACAATTCTAAAAGAATAATTCATGCATTTAAGGATTAAGTTTTACAAAATGAAAAATTATATAAAATAATGTATTTAGATTCACACTTATTAAAATATTTACTAATTCTCAATATTTTAGTTTTTACTTGTATTGCAGATGCGCAACATAAGAAAAGGTTGGCGTATTATACAAAATATGTAAGTCTGATTTTTTTCATTATTTTTTCTGTGTAGTAAAGCTTTCTGAGAATCATATATAATTTTTTCGAAACAAAATAAAAAATAATTCATTTAAGGGTTAAGTACGTTTAAAATTATGAGTAATAGTCTTTAAATATTAATTAATTAAATACAGATCATTTAAAAAATATCGATTTACTAAAACCGGGTTAAACATATATAAATGCAAAATCAATTTGAGAACAATGTAAAATAATTGATTCAGTGTTGCGTGAAAATGAAACTGAGAATAAATTAAAAAGAAGAGGATGGCTTTATAAAAATAAATGAAACTACATAAAAATCAAATGCTTTCGATTTCATGGTAGGCTAGTCAGACTTTAAAACACTTTCATCCTTTCAATTTTTCTTTACTCCTTTGAAAACCTACGAAGTAGACTTATCTGAAAAATTGTCTCAAATTTAATTGAAATGAAAATTCTCATTATTATGATAATCTTCTTGCTGCATACATTTTTTTTTGCACACAACTTTTATCATTAAGAACGTAACACATTTAATAAGATATGAGTGTTCTTTGTTTCAACGAAAACTTATGTAATTTTGTTTTATGGATTTGTGTTATTACAAAATCGATTAAAGCATAGATATAAAACTAGCATTATAGCTTGTTTCTTTTTACTAGGGTGGAACTGAATTTTACCCTACATCTCTAAACACACTTAACCCTTTGTATCCCCACGTTGCATATCTGAAACATATCCAAAAGTCAATGTTATTTATACAGTGGGCTTTAAAAGGCGATTTTATTTCTTGCTGCTACAGTGAAACCTGTCCATAACGATAATCGAGGGACTGAAAAAAATATCGTTATACGCAATTTTTCGTTATAGACAGGTTTTAACGTGCAAGTGTTATAACATGATATATAACAAGTAAACAGTACATATCTTACAATAACAAGAATTTTGTGTTGTAAACAGCATACACGTGTAACTATTTGATAGATTCACATGTTTTTAACTGAAAATAAATCTGATATTCTTGTTTGTTTGGATTTTGATGAGAACCCAGCCCGTATGCACATATTTTTTAATCAATCCATTGAGTTCAAAAATGTTTGTGTAACATTGGGTAATGTTGAAACGTAATTTTGAAGAGTGACAATTAACAGAACATCCTCAGGAGAGTATTTTTCTATTATTTTCTTCATTACCGGTTGTTTTCCATTTTCCCAGTCGACCAAGAACCGGTAACCTTTTCTAGAAACTAACATCACCCTTCCCATCAGCACGTGATGGTGGGAGGAAAGCGCGCCAAACCGTTTTTTCCCCTTCAAACTGTCATTGAATTTCCTACCTTCCGCTCCCACCAAGACCTTTATAAAAGAGAAAGTTGGCAAGAAAGGGATTACTGCCAAAAACGACACTCTTTTGGAGAAGAAAGCTGAATCATGTTTGTTTCAATTTCTCCCAGTCGAGCAATGAAGATCCGTCGTATATTCTAGACATAACACGTAGGAAGAACCATGCGTTTTTTGAGCTCCGCGTTTTCGCTAAATAGTCGCGGAATTATTGAGAGTTCAACAGTAAATTTTAGAAATTCGGAAGGATAAAAACCGGCCGAGTAAGAAGATACTAGAATCAAGTTTGAGTTATGTCTAGTTAATTAATTATTAACTAATTGGCAAAAAGCAGGGAGCCACGTGCTCGCCTTCACGGAGGACCTAAACAACATCAAGCTGAGTGACGCCTCCAGCTAGCACCGGTAGAAAGAACGCAATTACCGGTGGGAAAAAGAAGACCCCCGAAGAAAAGGAGCCTTGATCAAACAAGAAGCTCTCGCGCGCGCATTTTGAAGCAATCAAGGATCTTAATAGAAGGAATACTGGCAGTGATTATGCATAGGTAAGAATAGTTTTAACTAAAACAAAACTTTCTTTTGTGTGTCGGCCACTGTGGGGTGCAATGGAGTGTTAACAAGTTGAGACTAGTATCATTATTGCGGACATCCCATTGTTAAGCTTTCGGGCAACCTCCCAGCTATTTTCGGGTTAATTGATCTATCCCAATTAACCCAACGCGTGTAGGCCCGGCATACAGCAACCGATTTTGTTTATCAACAAAGTAGTGAAAAGCCAGCATTAAGTCAACCTATTTTTTTCAAATTCTGTTTCTTATTCAAACTGTAATTTAAGTTAATTTAGCATATCCCCACACCCCCTTTTTTAATCCCCCTTCCATAATTATCCTTAGTCTCATTTCTAATTTAATTTAATATTTTCATTATAGCAACTTATCTATAATCAGTTTAAATAATCAGTTTAACAAATAATTCACAATCCCAATTTCAATTCACATCACCAACTACTAAGTTACATTACGAACAAAATTGTACTCTCTAGTCTAATGTACATAACATCCAAACAATAGCCAACAAGGGTGCGTCAATCACCTCTCTAAACAATAGCCTAGCCACATTCCACCAAGTCAACTCTTTCAATTCAGGTTCCAGGCTTTCCTCTGCTTATGGTGACAATCACCTTTTAACAATAGCGTAGCCACATCCTTCCTAACTCCCTAATTCTAAAAAGGGGATTTAGGATTCTCATTTCCCAAGCAATTATTCATTTCTTCATATTTCCTACCAAAGTGATCTTATAGTTCAGCTCCTCCCCTCCCCATAGAGCAAATGCTCAATTACTATTATTGCAGCGTACATAACTAAGTAATTTTGCCCCAACATTTATTCTTTCGTACTTAATTCTCCCCTCTCACTTTAAACTAGTAGCTAGTTTCGCATTCCCCCTCCCCTCACCAATCTCATTCAAATCTCCATTAGTTAAGACTGTTTGATTTTCGCCAGTGTTTATTGATTACTATTAACATACTTTTTAATAAGGGTGTAAGGGCTCAAATTCTCAGTCAGATTTATTGAATAACGAGCCATCTGTGTCTAAAGTATCTAATATTCTCCTATTTAATCATCCAATTAGTGTAATACTCAGTTATGCTATGTCGTTCTGCCTCCCCTACCTGCTTGGAATTAAATACAATCTCAACAAAGTTTAGCTAAGCAATCAATAAAAACAAACTAAACATGGGTCCAAGCACCCGCTCAATGTACAGAACGCTATCACCACCAGATACAAAACGCAGCACACGAAAAATTAAAAGTAATTTCACAGTACTTAAATCAACAAAACAAAAAAAGACACCCGTAGTGGCGGGTAAATCAGACACTGCCAAAAAGAGCCAACAAACGCAACAAAGAAAGAAGAGCAACAAGAGAAGACAAAAATCTCCCTAGCAAAAATGCAAAAATATTTTGAAATAATAAGAGAAGAAGAAGAAGATTCGGACGTAGAGAACCTCAGAAAATTGCCCAATGCTGAAAAACCGGAAACAGAAGACCCAGAAGTGATCAACCTCAGAAAACAATTAATTCCACTATGCGATTTACCTGACATCAGTAAACGTAGGTCACTGGAGCTGGAAAAGGGTTTACTAGCGATCAACTATATGAAAATGATAACGGCCAAGTCAACAAGGATCCCACCTTCGATGAAAGGGGCCATTGACCAAGCACTCCGAATAGTTATAAACTCACTGGTAGAGCTGGAGGTAAGAACCAAGCACGCTGAGGCAAAAATGGAAACCTTGGAACAAGTGGCAGAAAGGGGAACAACAAATCAAAACGAAGAAGAACTCGCATCGGTAGCTCAAGAGGCAATTCAGAAGCCAAAAGTGGCACGAACCTACGCACAGGCAGTGCAAGAGGCAACAGCAACAGTAATCATCCAAGCAAAGGAAAACAGATCAGCGGAAGAAGTAGAAAACCAAATCACGAAAAGTGTGGAAAATAAAGAGGGAATCAAGAATGTTAAGCGCATCAGAAATGGAGTAAAAATAATATATGAAAGAGCCGAACAAGCAACCAGAATAAAAGATACTCTGACAGAAAATAAAGCAGAGAGTGGCGGCTTAAGTGTAAAAACTGCAAATCTGAAAAGGAAAAGAATTATAATATTCCATGTTCCGGAATCAGTAGAAGAAAATGTCATTATATGCAAAATATGCAAACAACTAGGCCTGATAACAGAAGATGACGCGGACTGCATTCGACTACTCAGACCCATTAGGGCACCGGCGGGTAAGGTTCATATTCCAGTGTCGCTCCCGGAGTTCCTGGCGCATCATATGTTCAAAGAGAGGACGATCTGCCTGGGCCTAAGGGAATGCCCAGTGAAAAACTATGTCACCATCCAAAGGTGCCACAGATGCCAAGGGTTTGATCATATCGCAAGCCAGTGCAAACAAACCAACGAGTTCTGCCCAATATGTTCGGGCAACCACAAATATGAAAACTGCCCAAAATAAAGAGAATGCTGTGCACTGTGCATCACATACAACGAATGGAACACAGCACCACTCAAAGTCTACCACACGACATACGACGGGCGGTGTAGGATTTACCAGAAACTACTTAAAATTAGACGGATAGAACTCGACAAAGGTAAAACAAAGCTCACAATGGGTGACGAGGTTCTAAAAGATAAAATTACAATAAACACATTCAGGGGAGTCACGCGGGTGTACAGGAGAACAGAAGCAGAAATTCAAGAAAGAGAACAAAGGGTACAAGAGTTAAAAAGAATCAATTATGGAACAATCCGTAGGTAAACCGTACACGTGCCCAACAGGCACTCGAGGGATAAGAAAACAAACACAAAATAAAAAAAAAATGGCACAGAAAACACCAACTCAAAAGAAAACAAACAAGCACAGGATAATATTAAACTCATACAAATAAACCTCCACAACAGTTTTCATGCGACAAATTCACTGATGGGCTACATGGGTGAAAAACAGATAAATATAGGGCTCCTACAGGATTATTACCAAAACAAAAAATCAGGTAAAATAACATCATTCAGCGATAACAACTGGAATATAACTAAAACTAAAACAAATAGATCAGCTATTGCAACAAGAATAGGAACTAACCCAATTATAATAGCAGAAAAGAATACACAACGGCAATAAAAATAGAAAACAAAACTGGTACAATAACAATAATAAATATTTATGCCCCCCCGTCGGTAGAAATCGAAACTGTGCTCTAGGAAGGGGAAGACACCCTGAAGATAGCCAAGGGTGAAATACTACTGACAGGGGATTTTAACGCACACTCGCAGCAATGGGGCTATGCAGATATTGACGACAGAGGAAAAAAATTCACGGACTTCCTTCTCCTGAACTCAGTCTTTGTCCAAAACCCACCAAGGGCGCTAGCATCGTTCACTACCGTAAGAGGAAAAAAGAAATTAGAAGGATGGCCAGATCTAACCATAGCGACACCAAAACTCGGGGAACAAATCACAGAATGGGAGGTAAGTGACGATGAAACGGGTAGTGATCATAAATATATAAAATTTAAAATTAAATTTGATAACGCATGCTATCAAAGACATAGGCTAGAAACTAAATACGGCAAACACGCAAAACTTCAGTAAAAAATAAAGCAAATAAGAAATAAATACATAAAGGAACTAAGGAAAACAACACATATAGACCAGCTTGATAGTATAACCTTAAGATTACAGAATGAAATAACATCAATAGCTTTTTTCTGCTACAAACAGTGGAAAACACCGGTCTTATCAGCACCGCAGTAGTGGACACAAGAGATCAAAGTAGCAAGAAATAGGGTAAGAGCGTTCAGGAGAAGATTCCAAAAGCAAGAAGACGGCGAAATAAAAAAAACTTCATATAGAGTACAAAAAAGAACGAGTAAAACTAAAAAAAAATTGTACAAAAAGCAAAAAGAGACTCTTGGAAAAAATACTGCGAAAAAGTTACAAACACATACGGCCAGCAATATAAACTAGCATCAGGCAAGAAAACAAGCTCCTCAAGACTCGTTAAAATACTGCCAAAAGACCAAGAAGTAACAATAAAAAAATGCTGAACCATTTCCTAAACAACCTATACCTAACGGACCCCTCAATAGAGCACAAACTAATACCAGAAAATAATGAATCTAAACCACCACTAATAACAAAACAAGAACTAAATAGAATAATAAAAATATAAAACAAAACAAAGCCCCAGGTTATGACTACATAGACTACAACCTAATAAAAAGAAGCCATAGAGCAGCACCAGAACTACTTCTAACATTATACACACCTGCCTATATCTAAACTATTTCCCTAAATCCTTTAAAATCTGCACAGGAGTTCTATTTCACAAAAAAGGCAAAGACCCAAAAGAACCGAAAAACTACAGACCGATATGACTTTTGCCGGCTTTTAGCAAAATACTGGAAAGAATTATACATGGTAGGATAACACACCACCTCACAATAAACAAATATTGGAGTGAAAAACAATACGGTTTTAAACAAGGAATCTCATGTGAACACGCACTAAACAATCTTATAAAAAATATAAAAAAAGGACAAGGAAGAAGACTATTAAACTTTGCAAATAGCCATGGATATAAAGGGAGCATTTGACAATATCAGATGGCCCATTATAACCGAAAACCTAAAACAATCACCATGCTCTACATTCCTGACAAACTGGATAAAAAGCTTTTTAAAAGACAGATTCATAACCCTAGAAGAGAACGGGATAAAAACAACAAATTAAACATTCTGCGGTTGCCCACAAGCCTTGGGCCAGTGCTATGGCTGCTAATAGCAAACACGGCACTGAAGAAAAATTGGGAGGAAAACGTAAGAATCCAAGCATTTGCAGACGACTTTATTTTAATATTAAGAGCAAAAACTAAAGTAAAACTAGTCAAATTAGCAAACAAAATAATTAAAGAATTTAACGAATGGATCACAGCTAACAACATAACACTTAACTGGGATAAAACAGAACTACTGTATCTAAACAGAACACATACAGGAAACCTCCCAACAGAGGACACAGACAAAATAGAGGGTATAAAATTTAACAACAGGGAACTCGAAGGAAAAGAACATTAAATACCTAAGTATAATAATTCATAAAAATGTCAACTGGCTAACACACTGCCAAACACAATCAGCAAAAGTAACACGTTCAACATGATGAGCGCTATGGTCTCACGGGGATGGGGTCTCAAATCAGACTTATTGAAAATTTGGTATAGAACTGTAGTCGAGAAAACACTGATTTATGCAGCCCCAATTTGGGGACACAACCTTAACACAAGAAGCAAGGAAGAACTAACAACTTGCCAAAGATACTTCCTGCTGGCCATAGTCAAGGCATATAAGATAGCCCCAACCACGGCCCTTCAGGTTCTAGCAGGCCTGATTCCAATTCATCTACAAGTCAAATACGAAGCAGCATACGGTACAGTCGCAAGGCTAAGGGAAACAGTAAACTTATATGGAACAATACTTAATCATACGGACTATGTTAAAAAATAAACATATGGCACACACACCCGGCGGAAACGATAGAACCGACCATAGGACACAACTTTAAAGATATCACAATTTACACAGATGGGTCAAAATTGGAATCGGGAGCTACAGGTTCGGCATTCATAGCATACGAAAATGGAAAGAAAATAAACACATGGTCAACACCACTAAGGAAATTTAATAGCGTTTTCCAAGCCGAACTACTGGCTATGCTCAAGGCAGCAGAATAGGGGAACACAACAGGAGAAGAATACAGTATTCTCTCGGACTGCATGTCAGCCATTCAAGCAATTACTAAACCATTCAATGTTACACAACTAATAGATTCAATACACGAAACAATAAAAAAATCAGATAAAAAATTCAAAATAAGCTGGGTAAAGGCGCACGTAGGCATACAAGGCAACGAAGATGCCAACAAATTATCAAAACAAGCAGCACAAAATCAGTCGAATAATATACCATATAACTTAGAAAGACCAATATCTAACTTATAAAAGAACAATCAAAGAGCTTATAATAAAACAATGGCAGTTCGAGTGGGATTACGGGGACAAGGGCAGGACAACATATGAATACTTCCCAACAGTTAACACAAGCAGACTAATAGGCTGCAAACTATTAAGTCAAATTTACACGGGTCATGGAACATTCCCTGACTACCTACATAGATTTAAACGCAAAAACACACCAAACTGCGCATGTGGAGAAATTGGAACCCCTAAACACCATCTTATATCCTGCCCGCTAACAAAACAACACCATCTGGTCCAAATAACAACAAATAACGAGCAACTTTGGCACAGCCAACTAGCAAACAACAAACACGTACAAAACAAGGGTAAATCAGTGGCCAGATGGCTAATTGAAAACATAGACATAATATCACAGTAGAAAAATACCCCTCACACACCGATTTTCAGCGGGACACCCCACACAAACAATCTGCCTGTTCCAGGTTATACATAAAAAAATGCCCACGTTGAATTATCATTATGATACGTATTTCGGGGCAGCATATGAAGAAACCTCTTGATGCGCGCAAAAAAATTGTTAAATAATGTTATGTCTTTTTATTGTTATTTATATATTTTTTTATTTTATGTATTATTTTTTTAATCTTTTCTCTTTTTTTTTTGACAACGCTTCTCTTTATATATGCGCTTTCTGCACGAGCTACCGGACCCGCTCCAATGTCACAGCCCAGGGAGCCAGTTTTTACCCGGTGGGGTACCGTAGAAAGGCGGAGTCTCATCCACATTGCAACGTTTAGTTTGCCTAACAATTCGGCTAAAAAAATTAACGCATGGTGCAATTTATCTATCTGCGGAGCCTCATTCTTTGTTTCTCTACCCCCCCCCCCCCAATCCAAAAAATTATCATTTTCATTTGACAAGTATGCATCAACAATTAGGCTTCAAAAATTCCAAGCTATCCCAATTAGATCGGGCACGGTGGCCAAGCTGGTAGAGCTTTATACTCGTAGCCGCTGGTCGCAGGACCCAGGCTAACTGCCGGCTAAAATTCCGTCATGTACGCTAATGGCACCTGGTGCATGTAAAATTCGTCGTGGGTGCAAAGTCCTCCAAGTTACCTGTGAATTATACCTCTGGAGGTGCCTTGCCAGATGAAGGTCTCGTCATCTGATCAAGGTTCTAAATTACAAGACCAACTTGAGTAGCAATGTGCAGGTGCCAAACAACAGGATATAACGTTAAGTAACCGGCAAAACAAAGTATACACAAACGAGCAGTAGGCAATGCAGACAGGATGACGATCGAGGCAATGATGTCAGATTTATTGCCGATTCGCGGCGATTAGGCGGTCACCCGCCTCGATGCAAGGTACTAAACCCGTTAAGCTAGGGAAACCCGCCAGGTAGGCTGGCCATCGGTTAGAAAGAAAGAAAGAAGATCCGTCGTCTAACGTATTCCTGATCTAACAAGTAAAGGTACTATAGTCCGTGGCGGCGATTTTCGATTTTTTTAGCTAATTCGGTTTCGTCTCATCGAGCTAAATAATTTGCCGCCTCGCATATCGGCTATTGAGTTTTAATAATGACAGGAGGCCGGGTCAAATTTTAAAAATTCGCATAATGCAGGGCGACTATTTTTATATTTTATTGGCACCGCTATTTTAAGAGAAAAACTTTGTTGTACATTTCCTCTTGCAGATATTGTCACAGTGTTTGTGAGAAAATTCTGTTTTATTAAAGTGGTGCGAGATAGAATTAAAAAATAGTGCCTGTGGCAGCCCTGTAATGCGAGCTGTCGAAAATAAAACAGTAGCAGAAAATTCCTTCTCATGCAACAGTGCGTAGACGTTCCGCAAGTTACGAAGTGACTGAAAAACTGACAAAAGAACCGACAATTTTGTGGTTACAAAGATTTTTGCTCGTAATTCGGGAAAAAGTATTGAACGGATGAACAAAATTAGACGAGGACATCATAACTTGCGAAAACCTGCCTGTCAAGTAGCATACGAATATTTTATCTGCAATTACAAATTCTTATAATAACAGCAAAAATATAAATTTAATTTTTAATTTTAATTTTAAGCTATGAGGTATTCGCTACAGCTTTTGCCGGCATGACCTCAAATGATCTCAAAATGGCGTTATTTCCTTGGAACAACCTTCCTTCACGAAGAAAAAAGGCAGAACCCGCAAAAATATAACATTATAGTTGTTATTGGCATTGTAAAAACAATTAGTAAACTTAAATCTCACTTATTTACCTGTTTTTCAATGAACGAAATTTTGAAATTTGACCTAGCCCCTTGTCATTATTAACACTCAATAGCCGATATGCGAGGTATAAAATTACTAACATGCAAAGGTACTATACTGTGTGGCGGAGAATTTCGATTTTATAAGTCATTCGATTCGTATCATCAAGCTTAATAATTTTATACCTCGCATATCGACTATTGAGTTTTAATAAAGACAGGGGGCGGGTCAAATTTCAAAATTTCGTTTAATGAAAAACTGATGCGCCCAAAGAAATAAGTGAGATTTAAATTTACTAATTGTTTTTACAGTGCCAATAACAACTATAATGTTATATTTTTCTGTTATTATAAGAATTTGTAATTGCAGATAAAATATTTGCATGCTACTTGACAGGCAGGTCTTCGCAAGTTATGATGTCCTCGTTTAGTTTTGTTCATTCTGTCAATACTTTTTCTCGAATTACGAGCAAAAATCTTTGTAACCACAAATTGTCGGTTCTTTTGTCAGTTTTTCAGTCACTTCGTATCTTGCGGAACGTCTGCGTACGGTTGCATGAGAAGGATTTTTCTGCTACTGTTTTATTTTCGTTAGCTCGCATTACAGGACTGCCACAGGCACTATTTTTTAATTCTATCTCGCACCACTTTAATAAAACAGAATTTTTTCACATATACTGTGACAATATCTGCAAGAGAAATGTACAACAATATTTTTCTCTTAAAATACGGTGCCAATAAAATATAAAAACAGTCGCCTTTGGCAGCCCTGCATTATGCAAATTTTTAAACTTTGACCTGGCCCCCTGTCATTATTAAAACTCAATAGCCGATATCCGAGGCGGCAAATTATTTAGCTCGATGAGACGAATCGAATGAGCTATAAAAATCGAAAATCGCCGACATGGACTATAGTACCTTTACGTGTAAGTTGATCAGGCCAAAGAACACTTCATTTTCTTTGATCAGGCTTACATAGCTGAAAGAAATCCCACACACCACAGTTTGTTTACTACCTTTTTGTTCAAAAAGAGGAGGGTATGACGTCAGCGGTGTTAGGGGAAATAGCCCTGCCTGTGTTCAGCGTTCAGAAACTCCCCTTTCAGTGCAACACAAGGATGTTGCATTGCAAATATTCTCAGTCTTCTTCAATCTCGTCTCTCAACTCGTCTCCCTTCTTCAATCATTGCAGTCCTGAGCTATCAATCAACATACCTAATCAATGAGACATCCGTCAACGCATCATAATGATCTTTCTATTGTTACCTTATTCAGAGAATTTAGGAGTTGTGTGGTCTTTCAACAATTAGTTAAAAGGGATTGAGAAACAGAGTGTGGCCGTTTCAAAAAGCGCAAAATTATCGTTATACACAGGTTTCATCTTAAACCATTTATTGTTAGAGACAGGTTAAATATACAGTAAATTAATGGAATTTTTGCTGGGGCCAAATGAAATATCGTTATATACACGTTTATCGTTACAGACAATATCGTTATATACAGGTTTCACTGTATCTTACAACACAGCAGATAATATAAATTGTTCATAGAATTCTCAACAGACGGCGAAAATGCGTTAATTTTTCATGCCAATGTTTTATTTATCCTTTGATTAGTTTAACATTGTTATTGCTAAAATGAACTTCGTAAATGTTGTAAAATTAAAAAGGCTAGAGACGTCCAAAAATAAATTTTTTACAAAGGAAACTTAGTATACTCTACAATTTTGTACTAGAAAATTTACACTATTTATGAGAAGTACGTAAGTTTCTGTTTATTGAAGATGGTAAAAAAGTACCTTTCAGTCAATATATTTTTATTTTTATGTTCTATTTTTTTAAATTATTTTTTGCGTGCTTAAAATGATGCATTCTCACATCTGAGTAAATATTTTTCACATCGGAGTTGTTGAGTCAAAAGGGGTTAACTGTTGTTGTGGTGCCATTTAGACTCCGTGTATGTTATTACTCGTGTAACATCTTCATTAATCAGTAAAATTCAGTTAAATAAATTAATGTATATAAGTGATATACTTACTGATTTATTTAACTGAAAAACACACTCTTGTAAAAATACTATTGTTTTATAAAGAAATCATTCTATTTGTTATTTTATCGGTTATAATACTAACAGGGGACGAAATCCATCATGACGCTATTCGCGCACAAAAATTTCGCGACACAGTTAATTTCTTCACACCCGAAGGTAAAGTAACACTGCGAATACACATTCATTAACTTTTCAGAAACAAAAAGACACCATAGAGGACAGAAGGAGCCCTTTTCCTGAAATTCATACTTTAGGGGGCTGGTAATTTAGGTTCACAAATACGGATCTGAAATGACTAATACCCTTAAAATATCGATTTAATTAACAATGACCTAAATTCACACAATAACAAATTTAAGGACTTTAAACAAATGAATGATCTACAAATCCGCATTTTTTGAAATTGTAAAGCGTTTAAGTTAATTAATTTTGAAAATTTCTTACTTTCTTGGACTCATTGTCTGGAAAGTATTTTGTAAACTCAGATGAAAATAACACTTAGTTTATCGGGAAATAAGCATTAGTGATGCCATTTATTGGTTTTGATCCAAAGCCAAAATCATTCAGTTATATAGAGGTAAAGTAAAAATGTAAAAAAATCAAATAGTTTAGTTTATATCCTCCTCTGTTCGGAAGTATCAGATGTGTAGATTTTCATGACCAAGTTCCTCTCGACCCATAACTTGTAAAATGCTTCAAATTAGTCATTTCCTCCAGATTGAAAATTTAGGAAATGATAGTTAACCCAATATCTTGTAGAAAAAAAAGTCAGCTGATTATATAGTGGTGGATAATACGCCAGCTGGTCACACAAACATAAAAAAAAATATATATTTATTCAGTGGTTTCCTCTCAATTGAAAATTTATCAGATGACAGTATATATGCTATTTTAAATAAATATACATGTCAGCTGGCTATATCTCAGTGGAAAAATTGTCAGCTGATGCCGTGAAGGGTGTAACGCAGGAGCCAACCAGCAGCACCTATCACTTATTTAAACGCACCAGCTGACGAGTTTCCCTCGGCATGTTGCTAGTTGATTTTTTTAATTACGTACAGGATCATAATAACTATCATCTTACGGATATTCACCCGGGAGGAAATAACCTATCTTAAGTTATTCGACATTACGCTCCATGCTCTAATTGAAAGATATAATTTTATTGCGATGTTTCATTTACATCAATATTCTTTATAGATACTCTTAAAATCACATCCACTGTCTCCGCTCGCAATTTCGCCGCTCCAAACCGTTATATCTAAAATAAGAAACTGCGCATGCGTGTTGACTTAGATTTAAATTCTCTTACCACTAGAGAAATCGAACGTACAGTGTTACCAGATTGAAGCTTTTATCATATTAGGCATGACATTTTGATCACATCAACATTTATTTCATTTTTTTCAGTTGAACAAACCTTTTTGCAAATGTTGTAGTAAGCCAATGGCTTATCTATTCTATTATATATATAAAATCCAAACGGAAATTTCGTTCCGAACGCCTAGATTTCTACTGCATGGATTTTTACGAAACTTATACCGTTAGATAGGTACCGTTTCAGGGAAGGTTTTAAGCTATAACACATCATTCTACCTAGATTAGTTATGGAATTATGGCGGAAAGTTCTGTTATTTTGGACGATAAGGTTTACCATTTTATTTCTTGGCGAAATTTATCGTTGATAAAAAAAATTGAAACAGCTATTACACCTCGAAACATAAAAGAAAAAACTGTTACTAAATTAATTAAAAAAAAAAGAAGGAAGAAAAAAATCCGTTTTAATGAGTGATAATAATTAAAAAACGAAAATATTTAATTTAAACATGAAAGGGAATATTCATAATGCTTAAAAAATTACTCAGTTAAAATATTGCAATTGAAATAAGATTTGGCTCTTTATCTTTTGCGTCAGGTTAAGAAAAATGCATCTGAAAAATACAAAGGATGATATCAAGGAAGTTTCGATAAGTGCATGCTCTGAAATATTTGAAAAAATTATATAATATTCTTCTCATGAGGAATATATAGAATATTCTTCTCATGATATATAATATGTTTATAAAAAAATCCGCAGAACCTCGATTTAGCGTTTGTAAAAAAATAATGAAAATTTAAATTTTTTTGGCGATTTAATGCTGGTTGGCGGCACAATAAATTTTTGAATGATACTTTTTTTATGATAAATAATTTTTAAGTAAAACCTTTTTCTACTCTTCATACGAAGATAATTAAATTAAGTTTAACTTAAATAAATACATTTTTATTGCTACAGTTTTGTCATATACCTTTATATATGTATATATTAAAATTTTATTATCGTGATTATACGGTTTAAAACAAAATTTCAGTTTATTAAATTTTTTCCAAATTCAAAATTAATGTCCGATTCGGAAAAATGGCAATTTGACTTCGATATTGTCAGTGTCAGAAACAAGAAATGAAGGTTATTGTTGCCATGGAAACAAGTATTTATATAAAATGTTTAATGGTAGCATTTTTAATTAGCCAGCTACATTTAAAACAAACTATCGCCAAACTATAAGATTAAATACCAATAATAGCTGATAGTAAATTTTACATTCACTTGACATTAAACACGGTACACGTGTTTGTTGCGTCATCAAGTGATTTTTAATTTCACTTCTATTTGTAATTTTATTAATGTTTACAAATTTATTTATTCTTTCGTTGTTTATAATAAAAATTTGTCAATTTGTATAATTTGGCGAGTAGTTTGGCAATTTATATAATTTGGCGAATAGTTTGGCAATTTATATAATTTAGCGAAATTGGTTGAATGAATAATCAAATAGTACCCTTAAAACATTTCCAGCCGGTGAAGCCATGTAAAATTAAATAACTATTGCAACACGCAATTTGTACATATTATACACTATGACGCAAAAGTTTAGACAATGACGTCATTCAGCTTTAAAATGTAGAATTATGACGTCAGAATTACAAAAACCTGTAAATATATTCAAAAACTGATTTAAAATGCTATGTACAAAAGACAGTCGTTTTATTTGCTATAATACTAATTTTTTTCATAAAAATTCAAATGTGCTTGTCGCAAAAGTTTAGACACTGTTCTAAATTTCTTTGAATATTCGCTGGCATATGCAAATTTAGAATCGATGATGTCACAAATTTGGAGTACTTAAGTTCTGCAAACGATTGCGCTTCATAGTCGACATGCCGAGAGCTAAAGAAATTCAAGTGAATGAGGTTTCAAGGATTTGGCAGTTGAAAGGTGAAGGGAAGAGCGTTTCTGAAATTTCTGCTATTATTAATAGGTCAAAAAAATCTATTTATCGAGTTTTATCGAGTGGTTCCGAATATAAAGCAAAATGTCGGTCTGGGAGGCCACGTGTGACAAATGTACGAGAGGATCGTCTGATACAAAGACTAGCGAGTACTCAACAAATGAGCGTACGTGGAGTTCAAAGCTCATCGGGACTCTCTGTATCAAAGGATACGATTCGTAGACGAATTTTGGAAAAAGGAACAATCGTTTATAGCAAAATGCAGAAGAAACCAGCTCTGAAACCACATCATAAGTTACAAAGACTTATGTGGTCTAGAAAGCATATGTCATATGGAGAGAAATGGCAGTCAGTCATATTTAGCGATGAAAAAAGTGGAATCTGGATGGTCCAGATGGTTGTTTATCGTATTGGCATGACTTGCGGAAGGAACCTCGACGTTTTTTTAGTCGCAGACAAGGAGGGGGCTCGGTGATGGTTTGGGCAGCCTTTTGCTATAATGAACAAGTATCTCTGACCTTCACCAGTGGTCGTCAAACTTCACAGCATTATACACAGACATTAGAAGAAAACCTACTGCCATTTGCTGAGCTTCTAGGGGGTCCTCAGTGGGAATTTCAGCAAGACAATGCTTCAATTCACACTGCAAAACATTCAAAATCTTGGTTTAATTCCCATAATATAAGAGTTCTCGACTGGCCAGCATGTAGCCCAGATCTTAACCCTATAGAAAACCTTTGGAGCATCATGTGTCGCAAAGTGTATAGCAACGCTAGACAATACTCTTCTGAAAAGGAACTTAAGACATCTATTGAGAATGCATGGTACGATATCGATCCACAAACTATGCAAGATTTAGTTTCTTCCATGCAATCTCGTGTATATGACGTAATACATAAGCATGGATGCGCAACCAGGTTTTAAAAATTGTTTATTTCGATTTTATTTAATTTGTGTCTAAACTTTTGAGACAGCAGTTTATTTTTGTTACCATTTAATTTATTGCAATATGCACAATTCCACTTTTCTTTGTTATAAATATTGTTTATATGTACAGCACATTAATTTCAAGCAGTGATTTGAAAATTGAATAAATATTTTTCAAAGTATGTAAGAATTTCTTCATTGTCTAAACTTTTGCGTCATAGTGTATACGCTTAAAGATAAACAAAATAATACGCTAATCCTTCGTTTATGTTTAAATTCATTGAGTTTAGGCATTTAACACTTATTTAATAAGCAATTTTCAAATGCATTTAAATATCTTGCATTTGGGATGGAAATGTATTGGCTAGCCAAATAGCGTGGAGCGTTCGTCTTTTTTGCGCCAAATACTCGAATATATATAGATTTTTTTCAGATTTTTACTGAGATTACGCCGCCAAATTTGACTGATGTTTTACTACATACATGAATAGTTTTAAAAGCATTCTTCTTTTCAAAATAATTTGAGTATGCTCTTTAAGGAGACCTTCCTTGTGGTAACAATTTTGTTTTTGATTTGTTCTTTTTTATTTCCAACTCTTCCATCATGTGACTAGCAGATGAAACTAGCAGATGTAATTGTAAGAATGATGGTACTTAAGATTTACATTTTATATGCTTATTTGTTATTTTTGAGTTCACTTTTGTCGCCAAGCAATTTGATTTTAAGCCAAAAAGACGTAAGCGTGAATTGGGTTCAAGCGATGTTTACAATAAAGGTGATTTTGCAAGTGTACGAAAGCATTTTTTGAGTATTTTTTAAAATTCAAATGTACAATATATAAATAGAAATTAATATTTTAAAAATGGAGTCAAATATTTTAATTTTAGCATAAATGTCTCCCACGCACGCACATACATATTGTAAAATAATTTAATTTTAGACATTTAAAAAATTTCTCATCATACTTTGCTGCGAAAGCATGTCGTTTTTTTCCTTCAAATTTGTGACTTTTATAACCTCGAAGCCAGATTAGCTAATATTGTCCATTCTTTTTTTAATAAAAAACATATCGCCAATTTCCCTTATACAAACGTTCAATGCTTGCAATGTTAGGTAGTAAAGATTATTCTTAAAAAAATGTAAGCAATTATGCGTTATTTCTATCACGAAAAAAGACACTTTGCAATAAAAATTGCTTTCTGAAATCACTTTTCGATATTCCATTCCATTCGTCATTCCTTTTTTTTTCATATCTTCCCTTCTTTTAGAAATGTTATAAAAAGATATTGGATGAATCTTCCATAATCAGCCAGCTTACAATTGGCGAATTTACTATATAGTGTTGGAAGATTCGTTTATATTTGAAAGGAACCGTGGACGGTAAATCCGATTTCAGAAGATTACGCGAAATTTGTAATTTTAGTAATTAGCAATTAGTAAATTTATGTTTTTTTATTATGGAGCAAACGGACAAAAGAAGATTTACTAATAGATATTTTTCATGTGCAGTTATTTTACTATCACTAAAAAAGCATTAATTTGAATGTAGAAATTTTTTTTTCAAATGCCATAGGTGGTCAATGGAACAGTATTTGTTCATTTAGCCTAGGTTTTTTAAAAAAAGTACCTCAAATTCAATTAAAATTTCAATCATTATAAAATTTTGGCTGATGCACAGCCCGAGCAGCTGATCATAGTGACAAATTTTAGGTTTATTTCATTATCACTAAAAATGCATTACTTTGAATGTACAAAAACTTTCAAATGCCAAAGGTGGCCAATGGAACAATATTTGTTCATTTACCTTATGTTTTTTAAAAAAAAGTACCTCAGATTCAAATAAAATTTCAATCATTATTAAGAAATTTTGTCTGATGCACAGCCCGAGCAGCTGATCATAGTCACAAATTAACGTTTTTAGTTTCATTTAGGCAACAAACTGATGAATAATGACGTCTTGAAAATAAAAGTATGTTTATTTCTCCGTCTTATATGCTCATTAGAGAAATGCGAAAAAAATCTTCGGTTTGCCAAAAAGATCACTACTAAACTAACTTTATTTATCATTTGCAAAGAGTTTTGATAGTGAAAGATCTAAAATTCAATCAACAGCAATTTGACATTATTTAATGGAATGTAGTTTGGAGCGTAATTAACTCTGTTTTGTAGCTATCTCTGGTACACTTTTAGCCATACCGTTACGAACATTTCTAACGTTTCCCATCAAACTTAGTTGTGGATCCGATTACGGAAGATTGGGAAGATTTTATTGAATGAAAACTAGAGGTTTAGTTTTCTATTTGAGTTAGTTATCGAGGTTATTTTCCTAGGTTAATAGTTGCATGATTAAAACTGGTATGTAAAAAGAAACGGCAGTTAAAATGTCATTATTTTAATTTTATTCACACAATTCCGCTTTAAATATCCACTTTTACATGATTAAAATATTTTTAAATTTAAATGTTAAATACTGTTTTGATTGTATTTACTCTACTGGAAATCGAAGATAAGAAACTGTAGAGAAAACCTAACAAAAGAAGACGTATATTACCAAATATAATGTAACGTAGAGAGAGATTGTATTTATGTTATCAGATCCGTACAAAGTACCAAGCTGAGAAGCCCGGAGTAAAAGAACTGACACACGAAAGTGAATAACCCTAACATTCTTTAAGTTAAATGGTCAATCTCTGCTGTCATTGTAATTCTCTCTTTTTAGGTGCGTTCGTAATTATATAAATACGTAGCACCTATAGTCGTCGTTCAGTCCGTCTGTCTGTCTGTCTGTCCGCATATAACAGAGCAAAAACTACCCAACCGAATGGTCTGAAATTTTTAATGTATGATTGTTGCAAAATTTTGTCGAGCCATTTCAAATTTTATGAAAATCGGATGCATAGTTTAATTACAGGGACAGTCAAAAGTTTTTCTTTACATTACGGCCAATGGGAAAAATTATTGCAAATGCATTTTAATGATGTTAAAGCCTTCCGAATGGTCTGAAATTTTAACTATATAATTGTTTCAAAATTTTGTCGAGCCATTTCAAATTTTATGAAAATCGGATGTATAGTTTAATTACAGGGACAGTCAAAACTTTTCCGTTACATTACGGGGAATGGGAAAAAATTATTGCAAGTGCATTTTAATGATGTTATAGACTATGCACTTATGAAGTTAAAATATATATACATTCAGTACAATAGGGGGTACAAAAAATAATTATAAAACTAGTTATAGTACGAACGCACCTCATTTGCCACGTTTGACGAGCAATTTCCGACTTGTTTAGTAGTGTGGTGATATGATCGTAATGGCCGCATTTCCCTCCCAAACTCTACATGATGTACTATAGAGTTGCTTCTGAATTTTCCGTATTTCGTCTAACGCATCTTCTAATATAATAGCGCAATTGCGTCCGATGCGTATTCAGAAAATGCGGAAGGACCTTCCAGGTGAAGGTCCATATTAATTTAAAATACAGGATCGGATTTTCCATTTCGTTTGATTGAAGGTTTATTTGAAAAAATGGTCCAGCGCAGCGGGCTCAGCCTGCTAGTAAAAAATAAATATACCTCTATCATCAATTTAATATTCTATTTTTATTTGTTTTGTAATTTCCTATGTCAATTACATTATTATTTTATTTTTATTGACAGACAACACTGCTTTAGAAATAGCTTCATCTGATTTTCTTAAAGTATTTAATACTAACGCAATTAGGAAATTATTTATTACTCAACAGATAAAGAATTAAATTTTGCAAATGAGCTGAGTAATTTAAACGTATTACTAATCAATACAAAAAACCCTTAACGGGTTAAAAGTTTGTGACGCAGCACTTCATCTTATTACTATAAGAATTTTAAATATGGAACTTAAAAATAATGATATAAAATTTTAAGTGACGCTATATTATGTATTTCATCATTTTATTTTTGTTTTATTTATAATTGCATGTGTAAGAATTATGTTAAATTTAAACGCATGTATAGAAATTTATTCCTTGACGCTTTATCATCCACATCTTTCATAAATTCAAAATATGAGTTTTAAAAGATATGATATCAAAATTTAAGTGACGCCTTGATGTAGCTTTAAACAATTTGTTTTAAAATTCAATTTTAATAGTTTCGGTTTGGCTAAATAGATTTACACATCTAACCAAAACTTTTAATTTTCCAATACACAGTTAAAAATATCACTTTCACAGAACTTATACAATGCACTGTAATGTATTTGTATGAATAAATTGATTTATCTTTTGTGCTACGCTATCCAAAATCAAAAGTAAAATTTATGTAAATGATTTCTTTGCGTCATAATATCCATTTGCGTACATTTCGCTTAGTTTGGATACAATGACGCAAAGAAATCATTCTGTTTACAGACGAGTCCCTATTCAGTGTGGATGTGACATCTGATGTGTTTTGGCATGGAGAGAAAGAGGCATTCAAAATAATCCCACATTTGTTCGTGAAAGATCACATTACAGAAGAGGTGGGTTGATACTATGGGCTGTAATCAGCATAGGTGGACGTACGGGCCTGCATATCATTCGGAATGGCACTTTGATGGTTCGAAGTTCTACAGACGAGATACTGAGACCTCATGTCGTATTTTATGTTGCAGCAATTAGTGATTTCTTTTTTCCATGCATGATAATGCCAGACCTCATACAGTTCGTCTTGTGGAAAACAAGCTTGAAGCTAAAACAATACAGCGTATGGGATGATCAGCATGCTCTTCAACCCTGAATCCGATCGAGCATGTTTGGGACATACTCAGACGACGCATTGCTGCGATACCAAGGCCTCTTTTTCCTGTCCGGGACTTTGAGATTGCAATTCCTGAGCAGTAGAACAGTATTTTCCAAAGACTTATCGATAACCTCCTCGCATCCATGGAAAACACGTCTGCAGCAGTCTTAGCTGTTCGAGGAGACCACACGCCATATTAACAATCTTGCATCATTTCTAAACAATACTTTTTTTTATCATTTACATGTAACCAAATTGTTGCCCTAATCCATCTTTTTAGGTTCTTTCCATCTTTTCAAAGAATAAAAGCTCCTTTACAATTTTTGGTGTCTTTTTTTCTGTATTGCGCATTGATACACGTGTACTATCCATTTTATGCCCATACATGGCTGTCTTGCACTGCTCTCTTCACTTTTTTGCTAGCTCCCCCAACTTTTTGTGAGCAGTGTAGATACAGACCTGGCAGCGTCTAGCAAATGATTGGCACTTTCGTCGATGCCAGGTGTATCATCTGTGAGACATCAACTGACTATGACGAGGACCTCATTGCAAGAGTTTCAGTCGCTGCTGCAACTGTTCGTGAAACATCTGGAATCTCCGAAAGGGTTCACCAATAACTGGCTAGACGCTGCCAGGCCTGTATTGATGTTTGTGGTGGCACATTTGAACACTTACTGCAATTTGTTATGTCAATAAAACGTTTGTTTTAATTTCCTCCGCATTTCTTGTTTATCGCCAACACTTTTCATTTCAGAACCCACATTGCTATGCTAAACCTGCTTCTTTATGCGTACTTTACTTTCCTTACAATTTGGCCCATGAATTTAGGTACACCTTGTATATTGAAGGAAATTTACTATATTTTAATAAATGAAAACAGACAGGTAATTCAAAATATTTGACAACTAGGAATATTTATTAGCAATGTCACTAATCTTACCATCTTTTGTAGGCTAATCTTTAAAGAAAAATAGTTAATCTCTAACTACTTTCACAGATGTTGTTGCATAGCTATTGCGAGTGGCCTTTGAGACCGCTTGATCGAAATATGAATAAAATGCCCGATTATATTACCGGATACTGTTTCTGTATTAATATTACTCTACACGATTATTATAATTAATATTTACCTATATAGAAGTCTCCAGCGATTGTAAAAGGAGTCAAAACAACAACAAAGAAATTCATTGATACATATAGCTGAACTCAAATTTACAAGTTAAACTGTGAACGTCGAAAAAAGCAGCGATCTGCGAGACCGCCTACAGCAGTTATAGGTTAATATATGGAAAATGATAAAGTGGCTTTTGAAAGTTTTATTTAAGAATTGTTGAAAAAAAACCCCCAATAACATAAAACTAACAACGGTAACATAACAGTAGTCAAAAGCAAGCTGGATTTTTTTGGACAACAAAAGAAAAGTTCTTAACGAAAATAATAGTTTTTTTCTTTTCATTCTACGTATGTTGTACTAATTTGTGGTGGATACAAAGGAAAATAAATTCGACATAGAAGAAAATGTGTAGTTTATTCTTTTATCCCACTTTTGGATTTTCTTCGGATAAAGAATATATAATAAAAGAGAATCGAGTATGAGCTAAATTAAATTTTGTCACCAAATAACTAATATTAAATTTACTTTCACCACGTATTAGATAAGTTATAGAGGTAAAAAAACTTATGCTCAGGCAAGATAAAACAAAACGATTTGCTTTCGATATTTAAGCAATTAATTATTTACAGGGAGTCTGTAATTAATTTAGCTACATTTTTTCTTAACCTTTGTGTGAATGCCTTTATACACTATGGGAAAAAAAACACAGCAGAAAATTGGATTTTAAGCATTTATATTTCAAATATATTAATAAATTACAATAACAGAACAATTTCTTGGATAATGTTTTGCAATGCATGTGACTATGATTATTATTTATTTGTATATAATACATTTATGTGTTCATAAGGAAAAATATGAAAAAAAATGAACAAACAAAATTTTGAAAGCCTATTCACTTAGTTTCTACAGAATTCCAAATGAAATCAAATAAAATTATCTTAATATATATAAATTAATGAAAACATCTTTGTCCATATAATAAAGCATAACTGGTTGAACTACATAGTAAAATCTTTGTATTCATAAAAGTTCCCCAGAATTTGATTCTTCTTCTCTTTTTTTAATTACATTTTTTTTTATATGGTCTTGCATCAAATTGTACAGTTTTTATAATCTAATTTGCAACCAATCCATTATGTCATACACTGCAAATATGAATTTCAAACTTTAATAAAGTTCGAGGTTTAAATAATTGAATTCCCCCCCCCCTCCCCCTATTTGAGCCTATAAATTTATACTGGATTTATTTTTAAAGTATTACCAGTCCATGTTAATGATGAAATTACAAAACTTATAATAATAAATAATAATAATAATAATGTACTTAAATAATAATTAAAAAAAACAAATAAACAAAAGAAAAACTGATTAGTATGCTAATTCACACCTTTAGATTAATTTAACCTTTAAATTTGAAATTTGTTTATCGCAGACGTTAGTATTATCACCTGGAAAAAGTGTCTTTTTCAGTGTATTGGAAGCTTCAGATATGATGGGATTTGAACAGGCTCTTATAATGTTTAAATATTTTTCAATGTTTAATGATTATCTCAGAATGAATATTTGAGATCTTCTTGATAAATTATGCAATATCATGGCACAACATAAGGGGAATGCATAACTGCTCAAGATTGAAATTTTCGTTGTTTCTGTCGCTCTTTATAAGTTTTGTGTATTGATTTCCACTAGGTAAAAAAAAAAAATATATATATATATATTAACATAAAGTATATTATATGAACTTTAAAGAGTTCACTGTTTTACGTAAAAGGTGACTAAAATAATACAAGCTATGTTAGAAGTTAAAAAAAAAACATTTTATTTAAAACTTCGTAGTACTTTCAAGCTTTTCCAAGCTCTTCATCAGAGAGTATTTTAATAAAAAATTGCTGTTTATTTATACAAATACATCACTTTATTTTGAAAATGAGAGAGCCAATAATTATTAGAGTTGAAAGTAGAAAGAGTAGAATTTTTTAAAGCTCATATAATATATTTTATACTTGAATCAAGGTGAAATATTGCGCTTCGTCTTATGATTTTATTAAAAAGTTTAGATTAGGGGGGGGGGGGTACCTTTAGAAATTTCAAAAAATCGATTTTTTTTTCATATTTCGAAAATATAATATCTCGAGAATATACTGGCAAGACGAAAAATCAAAATACAGTGAAATACGTTTAACACAAAACTGAGGGGACCAAAAAATGTTTTCGTGTTAAAAGGATTTCACGTTAAAAGATTCTTAAAAAAAGAACAAATCTCACAAATATTTCCGACGTCATCAAATTTTATTTCGATTTCCTGTTAAACTACTAGTAATTTGCAAACATTAGGGTAAAAAGCAAATAAACAAAATATTGCTTTGGGGGCGGGGGGGGGGGGGAATCAAATATTTTTTTTTTTTTGAAGTCATTCTGAGATCTACCTTGTTTGTGCCAAATAAGCTAAGCTGTCTCCAAATCTTCGTGCTAAGCAGTTCTCACACGTTTTCTCTCATACTTAAACATAATGCGATCAAACATTAACGTAATGGGATCCCTGTTTTTTATTATTGTTGATAATGTAGAATTGGCAATGCAAAACTCTTTGCAGATTTCTGTTTTCGTCCTTCTTTTTCATCAATTGCATTAATCAGCTTCATCTTCATTTGTAAAGAAATATCAGTTTGTTTTCGCACCGATTTCTCAGCCATTAATCTGTGCTCATAAAACATAAGCTAATTTACAAAAAACACGAAATTCTCTGATTTTCACCAAAAATTCAGTGGTTTTTAACACAATATTCATCAATTTCATCTAAACTAGCTCGAAAGCGAATTTTTTTTCGTGTTAAACGATTTTGTATCGTGTTAAAAGAACAAAAATGTATTAAATTGCATCGTATACTCTCCGGACCGCTATATAATTTCGTGTTAACCAATTTTTCATGTTAAACGTATTTCACTGTATTTAATATTAACAAAGTTATCCTACTCTTAGTCGAGCGCGCCAGAGGCTGCATGTTGTACTAGCGACATATTTAGCGTGGAAGATATGAAAAAAGCAGTTATGGCTACTTATTGCCATATTTTTTCAAATGAAAAAAAAACAGCATGAAAATTATCCGACAGGAGGCGAGAGCTGGTGCAAGTGACAGAAAGCTATCGCTTTGAATGAAGATCCTGAAAACGAAGATCTTCCTCCCTTGGTTCCTCAAGAACTTCAAGAGCATCTCCTACCAATCTAACAAGATTTATCTAGAGATGACTTACTCCAAAGATGCTTGGGGGGACATACCCAGAAAGCTAACGAAAGTTTTAACGCAACAGTTTGGCTGTTTATCTCCAAAACACCTGCATTCTGGGCTATAAATTGTTGAAATTTCACCATACATCGCTTCTGGGATATTTAATGAAGGCTACACCTCCGTTCTTAGAGTTATGGATAATTTAAATATTGTTGTTGGCACCTATGCCAAAGTTTTTGTCGAAAACGCCGATGAGGTGCGATTAACGAGATAGAGCCCGAGGAGTCTTTTTCAGACAAAAGCAGTTCGTACAGCCCGAAAACAGCAACAACTCGAAGAAAACCAGCTTTTCGAGTAATGCAAAGGTCTATTATATGCACCTGATGGATCGGTAAGTCACTAAAACCAGAAATTTTTATCGTACTGAAACTTTAAATGCGATTATCTCGAAATTATGTTTTCAAAAACTGCTCGTACTGTAACTCAAAAAGTTATCGGTAGATTTGGCTGATTTTTGGTGAGGCTTTTCTTTACATTATTACCAGAAGGATGCACCTAAAGCTTAAAAGATTTTTTGTGTAAATAAACAATTTTTTAAGGATGAAAAATGTCGAAAAAATAGTACAAAATCCGAACATTTTATTAAAAACCGTAATTAATTTTTTACTTTGTACTTTTTATCGTTTTATAGGTTTATGCTTCCCGTGCATATGTTAGAAAAAAAAAATATTTTTTTTTTCAGATTAATAAAAAAAGAGTGTTAAGTGCAGCACTTTTGGGCCTCGCGCCTGAGACGCCCGAAGAAAAATTTTGCTAAGCCGCCGTTTTGTAAAAAAAAAAATGTGCTCTACAAAGATGTAATAAAGTTATATTACAGTTTCAAAATAATCCGATTATTTTATCACCTTTAAAAAAATTAATGAAAAATGACTGATTTTGAGGCGTCTAAAGGGACTTCCACCCTTAAATTATCTTTGAGACTTATCGTTGATAAAGCAAATTTTTTAAATTTATTGCCAATTCCATTCTTGTTTTACTCATTTTCTGTGTCTGTAGAAGTATTTTAAAAGTTTTTAGCTCTTAATCTCATTTCAGTTAACCATCACTTACTTTCTAATAAGAAAAAATAATTTTTTTGCAGAAATTTTTAATTTTTTTATACCCATCATAGTTAAAATTCGCTTAAAATTTAAATTTTTCCAAGGTTGAAGATTTTGCAATATTCAAATTCCCGATCGTTGCTAAAACTTTAATGAAAAAATTGCATATTAAAAAAAAACAAACAAACAAACAAACAACAACAAAAAAAAAACAAACCCTGTGAAAATTGAAAGAGAAAGCGAAAAATTTTCCTTTCTTTTCTTTGTCTCAGAGGATATTTAGGAATGTTACATCAAAATAAAATGTAACAGGTGAAAAATATATATAAATATTAAAATTAATAGAATAAAGAATATTTATTTCCTTATGGGTGTTTACTAGTTTTATATGAAATGCGATGAATACATATTCTGGAAATTTAAGTTCCTTTAATAGCCTTGAATGAAACACTGATTTTATCTTCTTTTTAACTTTCTAAATGTTGTTTTAACCATACATTGCACGAATTTTTCGTTTCGAAGTATTTTTTCATACTCATACTTACGGCTGGATACCAGAAATTTAAAAAAAGTTATTCTTCGCCTTATTGAACAGCAGGCTTCTGTGATTACATAAGGCGAATACTTTTATTTAAATATGTATGTGTTTTATTTAAAAATGTAGCACAGAACTGAATTTCTTTTGTAAAGGTTAATTTTTAATTGGTAATATAGAGTTATTTTGTAGCTTTCCCGCATTTTTGATGTAAGCATTTGCTACACATACACAGCACCGTGCGAAAGGGGGGGGGGGAGGGGGCGCTCGCCCCGAGCGCAGAAATTCAGGGGGCGCCAAATTTATACTATCAACTCTGTTTATTTATTTATTTTGGCGTTAATTATTTACCGGGATTTTTTTGAAGGTCATTCTTTTTTCTTTTTATCTGTAAAAAACGTATACATATTATATGCATATCTGGAATTCTTCTCCAATGTAATTACGCACATTTTTATTTTCAAAGTTATTGCATCGTCCCCTACCTTAACCTCAAAAATAAAATACTGACTAAGGAAAGGACTTTTCCATTTTAAAACTTGTTTCAGGTTTTTGTAAGTCTCTTTTTTAGCAGAACGTTCTACTTCATTTATAAGAAAAAAAATATATTGGACCCTCGTCTTTCCTTGGATTATATTAGTAATGACATTAAGTTCTTTAAATTTGATCGTTTTATGGTGTACTTTTGTAATATCTTATTGCAGTGTTTCTCAAATTTTTGCACTCTGCGCCCCCCTTTACATCATCTACGAAACTCGGGCGCTCTCCCACCCGTCAATGATAATGAATTTTACCTAATTATGGGAGGCTTTTTCCTTTTTCCTTTCTTTAGTTTTCGTTTTTTGTTAAGAAATAAAACAAATTATTGAAAATGTAATTTTTACCTTTTGTTAAATGCGCTATTTATTTATCTAAATTCACCCAAAAATGTAAAAAACTTGAAAAACAATTACCATTTTCCACATTTTGTATCTCATAATACATATCTTAAAAGAACAATTTTTGAGGGAATTGATTGATAAATAAATGTTGTATTACTTTGAATTTTTTAAAGCAGATTTCGAATAAATAATTCTTATACACCATATTAGAAGTAATCTGGCATGACAGCATGCGCGCAACATGATAAGAGAAACTGTGCATCTAATATGAAAATTTTGGTACTTACATTTCAGTCGCTGAACATCACTTAATTTGTATTTATTCCATTTCTATACTTTTGAAGCAAATTATAATTAGCATATTCGCAATTTCAAAAATTTCAGAAAGGTAATCTCCTGGGTATAAATTTACAACAGCAAACGAGGTAAGTTTAAGTTAATTTGATTTTCAAGAAGGAACAAAAACGAAAACATTTTAAGTTATCATGTGCAGTGCCAAAAATCGTAATAAGTAAAGTGAATTTTAAACTAATACCGTTTCCAAACTGAAGCTCTTTTTGTATGTATTTTGGCTAATTACAAAAGTATTTTCATGGCGTTTATTTCAAAGTGTTCGGAACTGATTATCTTTAATAAATATATAATTTTGTAAAATAATAATAGAAACAATAAAACGTTAACACCCGTGTGGTCCCCTAACAGATTCGTTTTCTACTTCTGTTCATATACCGAAGATTTTTGTAATAGACAGAAATTTAGCCAATATCACTTGCTATTGGGGAATCACTCTGGATAAAATGTAAAATAGTAAATAATTTTAAATTTCAACACTGTCATATGTATAGTATTAACAAACTTTAATAGAATTTATTATAAATTCAATATTTGGTCGTACGGTTTTATAACTTGGAGATTTAGATGTTCCTATCTTTTTTCTTCTTCCTTCTTAAGCGACCACCTCCCTAAACGATCATTTTTTCATGGAACAAACTTTATTCCCATTGTCTCAATACTAATTTTACCTCCATTCAGAGACCATCCCAGTTGAACTCCCTACATGAGCGACCAATTTCTTTGAAGAAAATTAAACAAATTCCGTTTTTGCCTGGTCCCTTGAAGAAGGTTTTATTAGAAAACTGATTCCGGAGAGCACATCATTCATCAAACTTCTAAACTAAGTTTAGATGTATATATTTTTTTATTATTCCGGTACATTCTAAGTGTTTAAACCCCTTTGCGTCTTTTTAGGCGATGAGTTTAACTCTGGTGACAAATTAAGAATGACGATCAATAAACTCCCCTGTCCTATTCTGTCAGGAAACTGTCAAAGAAATACACAAATTAATGAAATAATCATTATTTGTTCCCATCAAAAAAAAAAAAAAAAAAAAAAAAAAAAGCATTCATTTACTGAATTTAAAAGGACTTGGAAATAAAAGTTATAAAAGATAAAACCGTAAAATCAAAGCAAACGTCAACGTATTAATTTTTTTAATTCTGCAGTAATTAAATTATGTAACTATTTTTTTATTTGACTAGGTTGCTTTGCCCCCTACGAGCTACGCTCGCCAACCCCCGTTCAGACACCGCAATTTCTACAAGCACGCTAATTTGATCGGCTTTAAAAATATTTTGGAAGATTGAATTATAATTTAAAAAACAGTGGCGATCTCCCTATAAACGAGTTTCTATTCATTCCACTTTGATTGGAAAATTTTGAGGAAAAATCAGCTGCTGTTAAAAGATACAATGGCTGTGTTCGTCTTCGATTAAATAAAATCAGTATAATCAGTAAATCAAAATAAGCTAATATAAAACGAATTAAGTAAACAGAGTCTTTGTCTCCCGGTATTTTTTAAAAAAGCGAAAAGAAAGTTATTTTAAATGTATCGTTTTTAATCTGACGTCATTTTCACCAAACTTTTCTTTCTCTTTTTAATATTCACGTGAAAATACTTTTGTTTGAAATGAAATATTATGAGCGCTGTCCTAACAAAAATAGTTGAAAAGATAATCTCAAAATATCAAATAAATGTCTCGCTCAATTTTTAAATTTAAACTGTTTTGCAATATTATTTTTTGTTCATTTTACGTAATAAGTGTAATGTGATGTAAATGTAACGTAATTCTCCTATTTAAGACTTCTAACTCATGTTAATGAATTTATTATTTTACAATATCCTTTCTCTTTTAAAATTCACGTGTAAATATAGTTTTTATGACGTAATTTTCAATAAGTTCTTGCTTTTTATACGTAATTATTTAATTCTAATTTGAAAGTTTTTTTTTCTGTTTATAATAGTCACGTGTAAATAAATTTTTAATTTGAAGCAAACATTATTATTTGCGCTGTTTATACAGTTGGCAACAGTTTAAATTAATAAAATTTTCTAAAACTCTCTATTCTAAAAATAAGTAACTTACGCTGTCACCGCCGCCGCCGGTTTTAATTTTTTTGTGACCGGAGGTCTTTCTCTGTTAATATTAAGAAAAATATTGCATACAAAAATATGAAAATCGGCGGTATTATAGAGAAATGTTTGATAAACACGCTGATGCAGACAGTTTTCAAATCGAAGAATTATTTTAAGAGATATTTAATGCTAAAGTTGGACAAAGTCGTTCTATTAAAAAAGTTTTATAGGAGCAAAAACTATACATCGGAATTTAATCATTTTTAGATCATTTTATATGTTATAATTACACGGTGTGCAGAATGCATTTATTTTTAAATTTGACTCATTTTTTGAGCTTTTATTTCTATTTTAAATTCAAATTCTCAGCATTTCGAGAGATTTTTTTTAATTATTTTAGAAAATTTTACTAATTTAACCTGTTGCCAACTGTATAAACAGCGCAAACAATAATGTTTGCTTCAAGTTAAAAATTTATTTACACTTGACTATTATAAACAGAAAAAAAACTTTCAAATTAGAATGAAATAATTACGCATTAAAAGCAGGAACTTATTGAAAATTACTTCATAAAAACTATATTTACACGTGAATTTTAACAGAGAAAGGATATTGTAAAATAATAAATTCATTAACATGCGTTAGAAGTCTTAAATAACAGAAATTACGTCACATTTACGTCACATTACACTTATTACGTAAAATGAACAAAAAATAATATTGCAAAACAGTTTAAATTGAAAAATTGCGCGAGACATTTATTTGATATTTCGAGATGAACTTTTCAACTATTTTTGTTGGGGCAGCGCAAATAATATTTCATTTCTAACAAAAGTATTTTCGCGTGAATATTAAAAAGAGAAATAAAAGTTTGGTGAAAATTGCGTGAGATTAAAAACGATACATTTAAAATGTCTTTCATTTATTTATTTATTTATTGAACAACAAACATACGACTTGTGTGCTTGACATGAGAGCCCGCTTAAAATGTCTTATTTAAAAGAACTTTCTTTTCGCTTTGTTAAAAAATATCGGGAGACAAAGACTCAGTTTACTTAATTAATTTTATATTAGCTTATTTTGTAATGTTTAACTGGTTTTATTTAATCAAAGAGGAAAGCAGCCATAGTATCTTTTAACAGCAGCTGATTTTTCCTTAAAATTCCCCAATCAAAGAGAAATGAATAGAAACCCGTTTATAGGGAGATCGGCACTGTTTTTTAAATTATAATTCAATCTTTCAAAATCTTTTTAAAGCCGATCAAATTAGCGTGCTTTTAGAAACTGCGGTGTCTGAACGGGGGTTGGCGAGCGTAGCTCGTAGGGGGCCGAGCCTCCTAGTAAGTAAAAAATATCTCTCGAAATGCTGAAAATTTGAATTTAAAATAGAAATAAAACCTCAAAAAATGAGTCAAATTAAAAAAAAAATTAATTGAGTCTGCACACCGGGAAATTCTAACGTATAAAATTATCTTAAAATGAATTAATTCCCATGGATAGTTTTTGCTCCTATAAAACTTTTTTAATGGAACGATTTTGTCCAACTTCAGCATTATCTCTTAAAATAATTATTCGATTTGAAAACTGTCTGCATTAGCGTGTTTATCAAACATTTCTCTCTAACACCGCCGATTTTCATATTTTTGTATGCAATATTTTTCTTAATATTAACGGAGAAGGACCTCCAGTCACAAAAAATTCAAAACCGGCGGCGGTGACAGCGTAAGTTACTTTTTTTTAGAATAGAGAGATACTTAAATTTATATATTTTTTCCTAATGTGAAAAATAAATCTTAGTATCATTAATTGTTACCTTTATAAAACAATTAAAATCTATATTTAAATATGACCTCCATTAAGAGACCATCTCTCGGAGCAACCAATTTTTATTGGAACGGAACGTGGTCGCTTTAGGGAGGTTTTACTGTAAAACGTCGAAATAAAAATCACTTGATGACATAAACACGCATAACTTGCTTAAAGTCAAGTGAATGTGACATTTACGATCAACCATTATTGGTATTTAATCTTATAGCTTGGTGATAGATTTTTGGTCGACGGGATAACACAGTAGTGCCAAAAATACATATGTATCTGGTATTCGGAAACAAGGTTTTCGCCAAATTTCCGTGAAAAAAAAAATCACGCCAAACAAAACACGCGTATATGACATCTGGCCAAATATTAAATAATGCAACAAACAATGACATTTAATTTTAACTTCAAAGCAATGTTTTAATTTACCACTCGAAAATAAAAAAAATGCTAACTGGCGAGTTGAAAAAAAGCTATTGGCCAGATTTGCACTCGGCTAGCGTAACAGTACCAAGAATTCTTTGCGACCATGGCAACTTTTATGTAGTTTTATTCGAAAAAAATATTTGATTTTTTAATCAAAATGGAAAACTTTTGGCGCAGATGTCACATGCGGCATCATATTGGCGTGATTTTTACTGACGCCAATGTCATATACGCAACGGGTTCTTAACTGGCGCCAAAGTATCATTATTTTGCTTGATATGGTAAGCCGGATGTTGTTATTTATGCTGTTGATGTTTAGACCAAATTGGCATCGGAAAAAAATCTCACCAATATGGGGCCGTATATGATATCTGGGCCAAAACTTTCATATGAAAAGCGAAGGGATCAGACCGTATTTATTTATGGCAGTTACATGACTTGGACTATTATAATATAGATGAAATGATGGCGATAGAATAATATTTGGCGACTTATCAACTGTACCTGGCTAACATTAAAGTACCAAAACGGCACCTGGAATATAAAAAGCGAAGTGGTCCGCTCGGAACTGTTGATGATAGTCACATGACTTAGGCTATTGTTATAGTAATTTTTTTTAAATACCGGGAGACAAAGACTCTGTACACTTAATACATTTTATCTTAGCTTCTTTTCAAATGTTTAGCTGATCATCTTTAATCAAACACGAAAACAACCATTGGATGTCTTAACAGCAACTGATTCGGCCTTAAATTTTTGCGATCAAAGGGAATTGAATGGAACCCCGTTTACAGGGAGATCTGCACAGCTTTTTTCAGTATAATTCAATCCCCTCTAATATTTTTAAAACCAATTAGATTAGCGTGTTTTTCGATTCTGCGGTGTCTGAACGGGGGGTTGGCGAGCGTAGCTTGCAGGGGGCAGAGCTCCCTAATTTAGATATAAAAAAATAATAATAAACGATTTTCCTACCCTAAAAGCGAGAAAAATAAAATTGAAGTAAATGTTTTCTGCCTGATATTACATTTTTTTATTTTATCCTAATTAAAACATTGCATCCATTATCTTCCTTAATTATAGTACTGAAATTACAATTTATTTTCATCTTTTATATTATGTTTTACTGTGTTTTTTCTTTCTCTTTTAGTACTTATTTGTTGGTTCAAGCCCACGTAGCACTGGGTCAAATCACACAATAAGAAAGCCATTCATCATTCTCCCCGACCTCGCATGGGGAGAAAAACTAATCCTTTCTTTGAAATGGTGGATTTCCTTAGCGATGATCCGTATAAGCATCCATTTTGTTGCCTGGACGGATGGGAAGTGGGTGCTTTAATTTATGTATCAAGTACACTTATGCGCAAATGTACAATAAATATGCGCCAATTCAACTGTTAGTACTATGTAGGCTTATCCAATAAAAGGAACTTATTCTGTAATCTTTCTGAGAATTTGTTTTTTCTTATACACTTTTTTCTTTGTAAATAACTATATATACGCTAACCCTTTATGTACTGAATTATCAATTCATGAAAATTTTATCTTCTAAAGCATTTTTCCTGAATTGTTTAAACTACATTAGAAAATTTACATAATCATTTAATACATTTTAGAAGGATTTTAGAAAGATTGAAGGATTTAGAAGGATTCATTAAATTTGAATTTAAGGGATTTTGTGCAAAATTGATAACTTCTCTCAAATCTTTTATTTTAAATATTTTTCTAGTATTTTGCAGAATTAGGAAATATACAAATATAATGTTCTTACAATAGAAATATTTCCGAATTGAAAAATCCGCCCCCCCCCCCCCCAACACCAAAAAAGCTGAAAAGATGCAAAGTCAAAAGAAAGCATCCTTTTAAAAATATTTTTGTTTTGTGTAATACATAATGCTTTTGGAAAAAGATAAAGTAACGTATCTATAACTCATTCTAAACTGTATTACAAGTAATCGATGTATCAAATTAATTTTATAACAAGTTATTTTAATGGTACTTATAAGTACTGTCAGTAGATAAAGGGTTAACTAACTGTGATCTATTTTCATATGGCGACAAATTTCAGAAATAAATGATATACTATCGAGTAAATCTGAAGATATTAAGGTGCAGTCGAACAAAAGAAAGAAAAAAGGAAATAGTCCAACCCATTTAATCACCCCATTGTACAATTAAAAAAAAAATAAAATAAAGGAAAAGAAATAGACAGTTATGTCTTTTTTGAAATAGACAATTATATCCAGAAATTATGTCTTTCTTCAATGTATTTTGTCTTAAAAAAATAGTTTTCTCGTTAAGTTTCATCTTAGAGTAGCAAACTTGGAAGTCATTCGTGCCAGTAGTGTATAATTTATACAGATTTAAAAATTTTGAACTCTCCGTTACAAAGCAGATTGCAATGCGGTTAGTTCTTTAAGCATAAATCCAGAACTATTTTTCAGAATAAGCTGTGATTTTATAATTCTCATACTTCAAGCATTTATAAATAGATTTTTATATATATATATAAAAGTCCTAATTTCTGCCGACAAAAATATTTGTAATTAATTTTCAACATTAGTAAATATACACACACTCATATATATATAATATATATATAAACTTTTTCTAAAATTAAACCATTATACATAAAAAAAAAAAATTCTAAACCATTACAAATTATTAACAAAAATTGAAGAGCTAAGTGGAAGAACATGTTAAGGCTGTTCTCAAATCCAAAGGGTCAACTTTCTGACATAAGTTTTAATTCATTTTTGTTCAGAAACGCATGAAACTAGAAGGTGGTGTTATTCAGAAACTATGTCATCGAACTGTTTTTTACGTTTCCTCGTAAACGCAATAGATCTTTCTGAAAATACTGTCAAAGTTGTCATTTTGAACCGAACGAAAGAAGATAATCCCAGTCAGTAAGGGGAGAAAAATACCGTGTCACGTAATCAAAATCGCTTATAACTCAATAGGTAATTGATTGATCAAAAAATGGAAAAAACAGTTCAATTCCAAATCGCTTCCATGGCCAGTCTTTGCAATTTTATATCTTTCCGTTAAAAAATGAAATTGTAAATATGTCAAAACGTTTTGCGCTTGTTGAGCAGAGCAGTTAAGAACAGCCTTAACAGTATCTTTGGAAATATACCTTAAGGTGGTTCTCATATTCACTGCTCAACAATGCGAAACATTTTGACACATTTTCTGACTCATTTTTAACTATAAAGGCATAAAATTTACAAGCCTGAGTATTGAAGGCATTTGGAAACGAATAGCTTTCTCCATACTTGATAAATTACTTATAGAGATAACAGAAATTCTTGTCACGTGACTGTCACGTTTTTCTCTTTTCCTGTGATATCGCTTGCGGAAATTCGATTCAAAACGCTAACTTTGGCAGTATTTTCACTTTCAGAAAGATATATTGCTTTTATTTATGAAAAAACATACATTTACACAGTTTCTGAATAAGAATACCTGCCAATCTTACGCGTATAACGCGTTTCCAAAAAGAAATGAATTCATAAATGTGTCGAAATGTAGCTCCTTTGGATTTGAGAAAAGCCTTAAAAATGAGAGAAATATTTTCACAAATCTACTTTTTATTATACAGATTCAAAAATTATCATGTTATTAATACTTTATTCTGAACTACATTAATCTTTTAATGAATCCTTATTTGAATTTTGAAATGTCAGTAGAGACGATGACTATAACACTGTAAGTAATCGTTAATGTTTACTGTTATGTGTTTTCTGTTTTGGGAACACATAGTAATCTAAAATATACTGTAAAATGTTCCCATAAATATGTATGTAGTATTCATTAAAAGAACCTTAATTGTATGTCGAGAAAAAACGGACTTTTTTGTAGAAACTGAGTCGGGCCAAACTTCCAATTTTTATACCGGACCCGGTCCGGCCAAGATAGCTTTCGTTCGGGCCGGGCCTGGAAATTCCGGCCCGTGCAGACCTCTAAAAACCAGCAGGAGTAAAATGTAAAAAAAAAAATATATATATCTTTTTCAATTATTATTATTTGAGCATGTGTGTATCTATCGATTCGGTCCCTTCCTAATAAATAACTAAATAATTGTCAAATGTTAACTGTAATTCCTTCTAGCCAATTCTAATAAGCTCCTTGAAAAGCTAAGAAGGAATTAATTCTTAAAAATCAATGATGGTTTTAGAAAAATAAAAGTTCCCTTAGATTAAAATTTTTTTTTTTTTTTTTTTTTTTTTTTTTTTTTTTTTTTTATAGAATAAAAGAAAATTTTCTTCATTTTAATTCACCGAGAAAAATACAAAATTTAAAGTTTTATTAATTGAATAAGTTTTGAGAAAGTTTTTCTCTTAAATAATAATTCAAAGTATTTTTTTTATTTTATTATTTTATTTTTTTTACGTACCAGAGGCTGTGCCCGTTACGAGCTAAGCCCTCAAAACCCTGTCCAAACCTCGCCGGATTGTTAAACATGGTAATTTGAGTTGTTTCAAAAAATAAAATCTGATTATAGTAGATTAAATGATATTCCACAAATGAAAATGTAGTCATATTTAAAGGAATATTGTAACATATGAAATTGGCAGGTGTTTTCATGCAGATACTATGCGATCGAGTGTTCATTTTTTAATAAAAGCAAAAGATCATTCATAAAATACTGTCAAAGCAAAACCTGTCGTCACGTGGAAAAAATCGCTTACATATATAACTCATTGATCAACGATTGGTAAACACTATTCGATGCCAAATCGCTTCAGTAGTCATGCCTGCAAACGTCATGCTTTTGCATTTAAAAATGTGTCCGTAAATATTTAAAAGCTCCGTGTTGTCGGAGGGACATATGTCTTTGATAAAGTCCTTAAAAGGTGACATAATCTTAGATTTCATCAGGGGCGTAGCCACAGATATTTTTTCGGGGGGGGGGGAATCCGAAAATTCCCCAACTTGGAACAAATTGCTCCAATTTTCGACTAAAACCACAACGTGGGTAATAATTATAATGATAGTTTACTTTTGCATAAAAAATTCCTTTCCAAAGAAAAATTCTGAAGCTGAAAACATAAAAATTCTAATTATGGGTTTGTTTACTAAAAAAATAAATACGCTTTTTACTTTCTTCTATCTTTACAAGAAGAAAGTATTGGATTCGTGAAAAAATTAGACTTCTGGTTTTAGACTGATTTATACGTTTTAGTAAGTCCTGAACACGATTCGACTGTTTTTAGAAAATATCTGTCTGTCTATATGTGATACAAATTTTGTGGGCGCTCTAACACAAGAACTAATGCACGAAATTTAATAAAACTTTAGAGATTCACTTATACAGTCGAACCTCGTTAACGCGAACACTCAAGGGGAAACTTTTTTTGTTCGTATTAAAAGTAGTTTGTGTTATCGGAACTTAACTACATTACATACAACTGGACGAGGCAATCGGAAACAGTTCGTGTTAACGAGGTTTGACTGTACCTTGATAAAAATTGGTGCTGATTTGTTTTTGGTGCAAATCGTCCAACAGGTGGCACTGCTATGCGGCATTTTTCACGATTTACATGATTTTAGCGATAATTATATTTCAAAAACTATTGCACGGAATTTGACCAAACGTCATATTCTGTTAAACCTTGACATAATTTGATGCAGATTAGCCTTTTATGTATATCATATAGCAGGTGGCGCTGCTATGCAGAATTTTTCACGATTTTGCGATAGCTGTATCTCAAAAACTAATGCACGGAATTTAGTCAAACTTCATATTCCACATAAGTAGCACTTCCACATAAATATAGATCCTTATTAGGCTTGGGTCTATACTGTCCCAAGCTATCATTTTTGTGCACTTTGAGTAAGGAATTTTGGTTGCAGACATCTAAGAGGCTGGGTGCCAAAATTGAATGATTTGTTTGAAAAATGCTATGCTTATATCTCCTTTTTAAATGCACACAATTCAACAAATCTATACCTTTAGAGTTTGCTATTATAGGCAAAGAATTGTCATTTAATTTTGGCACTGTGATTGCAAATTTTGAGGCATTAACTTGAATGGAGTAGAAGAAAATTTTGGGATCGGCACATCCGACTAGTTTTCAATTAATATTAATTCCTGTGGTCTTCAAAGAAGCCCAACTGTTAATAACATCGCTTAGTTTAATAAAACTCCCTATTTCACTTTCATATTTTAAAAGCATTAGCCTGTCAAGTCTGTCATCCCTCATTGTAGCTTGCAATATATATTTTTAAAATTTTTATTTGACTAAAGATTCTTTTATTAGATGCAACGCCATAAAGATAAGCTGCTGTGAATGTTAAGGTACGAGTATATAGTTTGAAGGCGTGACCCAAATAGTCTTTGAATTTCATGGCATGAGTAAAAGGTTTGTTAAGTGAGTTGGGATTTGGTTTATTTCTATTTGACTCTGCAAGTCATGTACATCCGGTTTCTTATATCCAGGTGGAAACATTATTAACTCTTCCCTTGCATAATTGTAATTTAAATATAGAATGCATTGCTGCAATATCCTCTTGATATAGGGAACATTGTCATTTAAGCCTATTACTAAATTCTCGAATTTTTCTTGTATTTCTTATAAATCTTTACTGTAAAACTTATGTGTCTCAATGTCCATTGTTGTGCTATTATTTTTATCTATTGCCTTTGGTGAAACCGTTTTTCTACGGTGCTTTCGGAACTCAGCTTATCCAGTCGCACCCTAATATTCATAATTGTTTGTGAGCTTATCTGTAAGGAAATTTTTATTTTTTCAAAATTTTATTCAAGTGCAACGTGTCAGTGTTACAGTGCATGTATATTTTGTCTTAAGTTGATGGACTGCTTTCATGGTCATATTTCTGTTCCAAATTAAAATCGTCCATTTTTTACCTTTTAGGTAGCTTTCTTTACAAAAAGCTACCTATTGCAGCCGTTCGGAGGAAAGCGATTTCAAAAAATTTTGGTATATTTTCATCGATCATGACCCCCAGACCCCGAAACCACCCTCCGTTCAAAATTGATATATATATATATATATATATATCAATATATACCGGGTGTCCCAAAAAGGACTGACTGATTTTAAAATTCAATAACTTGCAAACGGTGACAGATATTAAAAAAATTCTTGCAGGAGGGTTATGCATAAGGTCAAAAGTTTTATTACAGTGATTTTCAATTTTAGTTCGAATTACAAACAATAGATGGCGCTGTAAGCAATAATCGCTAAATTCAGGCTCGATTTTTGGTCCTTTATCTTGTTCCATGCAGAAAAAGGAGATGGAAATGTATTATCCGGGCCACGAAGTACCAAAAATCGATCCTGAATTTAGCGACTATTGCTTACAGCGCCATCTATTGTTTGTAATTCGAACTAAAATTGAAAATCACTGTAATAAAACTTTTGACCTTATGCATAACCCTCCTGCAAGAATTTTTTAAATATCTGTCACCGTTTGCAAGTTATTGAATTTTAAAATCAGTCAGTCCTTTTTGGGACACCCGGTATATATATATATATATATATATATTACCATTAATTAAACATAACCTGCCACCGTCAATTATTATGAATTAAAACTGTAAGTATTAAAAAAAAAAAAAAAAAAAAAAATATTATAAGAATTATTATGGAAGAAAAAAGAAAAAAGTGGACACCGACAAAAATTGAAAAGCTTATACATTGAATTACGTTATCGAGGGCACAGAATTCAATGATATAAGCAAAATGGTTGTTTTCTGTGGGAGAAATAAGCTAAAGCTAAAATTAATTTTCCCCTGTGCCCGAACAACCACTAAAATCAAGTGAATTGATTAAAAATGAAAGCAGAATAGAAACAAATAATATGAAATGGAAGAATCAATAAAACGTATTTAAATATTTATAGGATATAAAATAGAAATAATAAAAACCATACCGATTAATATTTCAGTATTTTACAAAAATCCATGTGCACATGTCTTCCAGTATATCAAAAAGATTAAGGTGAATAAAACAGTTAAGAAATCACAGTAAATGATACCAAAGGATGCAGTTAATACATTTTGAAATAATATTTGAAATACCTTGTAAAACAAATTTAATCTAATATAAAATATATAGAAATTAATTACATTATTTAAAATGCACTATTAATTTAATAGATAACAGTTTAACAATATCGTCAAAATTTAGCTAAAAATACACCCTGGTGTATAAAATATAACTAAAATGGAGCTAGAAAAATTAAAAATATGAGCAATATGAAAGATACAATTTTAGTGCTGCCATCTATTAATAATTATATTAAACATCTAACGCAAGATAAAAATTTGCAAGCTTTGAATGTAAATAACTGTTTAAACAGCAAAACCAAACAAATCCTTATATATAGAGAATTATAGAACAACCACTAAAATCAAGTGAATTGATTAAAAATGAAAGCAGAATAGAAACAAATAATATGAAATGGAAGAATCAATAAAACGTAATTAAATATTTATAGGATATAAAATAAAAATAATAAACACCATACCGATTAATATTTCAGTATTTTACAAAAATCCATGTGCACATGTCTTCCAGTATATCAAAAAGATTAAGGTGAATAAAACAGTTAAGAAATCACAGTAAATGATACCAAAGGATGCAGTTAATACATTTTGAAATAATATTTGAAATACCTTGTAAAACAAATTTAATCTAATATAAAATATATAGAAATTAATTACATTATTTAAAATGCACTATTAAATTAATAGATAACAGTTTAACAATATCGTCAAAATTTAGCTAAAAATACACCCTGGTGTATAAAATATAACTAAAATGGAGCTAGAAAAATTAAAAATAAGAGCAATATGAAAGATACAAGTTTAGTGCTGCCATCTATTAATAATTATATTAAACATCTATCGCAAGATAAAAATTTGCAAGCTTTTGAATGTAAATAACTGTTTAAACAGCAAAACCAAACAAATCCTTATATATAGAGAATTATAAACCTAATATAAATCACACAAAGTATTTAAAACTATTGTTAATAAAATTTAAAAGCAAACAATATGTTCTATTAGCTAAATTATTTAAACTAAACTGAGAGATTAAATAATGTTAGAACCTTGATAATATATAGCATATATCTATATGCTATAAAACAAAATAAATTCAGTAATAATTAATATAAATAATTATTAAAAATTATCCAAAAATTATTTTTTAATGAATTATATATAAGATATTTATAAAATGAACAGGAAATATCAAACATGTGGAAGTATATAGAAGGTTAAATAATACTTAAAATCCCATTACTTAAAACGCACAAATATAGAATGTGGATTATTTTCAGACATCCATAAAAATCCATAAAGTATGAATATGGGACATTCAAAAACATTAAACTAAGAGTGGCATACTATTAGTAATTAATATGATATTGTCCTTAGTAAATTAGAATTTAATAACAAATAATTGTAAATTAGATTAATGAATAATTAAGCTAATTATAATATTAATGAAAATCTCCAACTTACATATAAAATATCAAATCAACATCCACATAAAATACATAACAAAAAAATAGTAATAATACAAGAGCCCCGCTTTTTTTTTTTTTTTTTTTTTTTTTTTTTTTTTTTTTTTTAAATAAATAATTAACCATTGCGTATTATCCAGACAACACCACCCTCCTCCGTACTCTAACATCTACCCACCCAACCAACCTATATTATTTTTTTTATATTATTTTACAATTTTTAATTTTTTATAGATATTTTTTTATTTTATAATTTTTTTTGTAATTTTGTTTACGCATGTGTTAATTTGTGTTTATAGATCATGTAAGAAAAGTACTAATTGTATATTAATGAATATATGAATTTTTTTGGAAAACCATGATTTAATGCATCATAAATTAGTTTTTTAATATTATTGTTAATTAGAGGAGAAGAACATAAACATTTTATTCTATATAAATGATTAAGTATTATATTACGAAATACAGAATGATGTAGACAAGATTTAAAATTTGTAAATGTATTAACTGTGAATTTAAATTCTTTACGTTTGTCATACAAATCTGTGATTGTTTTATTGTCTTGTATTGTAATTTTAAGATCTAAGAAGTTAATTGTATTGTTAGAAAAAAGGTTTTCCGTTAATTCCAAATTAGTGGGATAATCAACTGGAAATCGAGTAATTGCAGATTGATCAGTTTCAATTAAAATGATGTCATCAATATAACGATATAAATGTAGATTATTATTAGTAAAATTGCGTTCATAATGAGATAAGTATAAGTCTGAGAGTAAACTGGAAGTACAACAGCCTTGTGGTATACCGACATGCTGTAAATATAAAGTATTATCTTGCAATATATAATTATTATAGATAATGAAGTTAGTTAAAGATTTAAAATATGCAATATCTATATAAGATGGTAATTCCAGTTTTTTATAATACTTTTTAAATAATGCATTTATAATTTTATGTAAATCTAATAGGTCTATATTATTAAAAAGATCTTTGAAGTCATATGTCGTTATATTACAAACAGAAGGAAGATTTTTTAAAATCTTAACAAGTTGATAGCTATTTTTTATACAATGTGTATTATCATTGTTTGTAGTAAGTTCATATATTTGATTAAGAATTTTTAAGAGAAGTGTATTGGCTTTATTATTATATGTATTACAACCAATAGTAACAGTCCTAAATTTAATAGGAGTTTTATGAAATTTGGGAATAAGAACTAAATATGGATAATTAAAATTAGTAGATAAAATATTTAAAAGTTTATAATAACTTCGAATTTTACGATTATTTACAATAACATTTTCATTAGTTTTTTGAAAAGACTTATTAGAAGAAATAGAATTTGTAAGTAGTTGGTGATAATATGATTTACAAATAATAGCATAATTGTTAGGAGATTTGTCTACATATGTAATAACGAAGTTTTTTTGTAATTTAGTAATTTGTTGGAAATAATGCTGTGTATTAATAGAAACCAAATCAGCAATATTATTTTTTAAAACCATAGTTAATTTTTCAGTTACTAATATCTTCCATTGATTAAAATATTCAATAGGCTTATTATAAGAGATAGAAATTTTATAAATAAAAATATCAATATCATATGTAAACTGTTTGATAATAGATTTAACATTAAATTTAGATGGAAGTCTATATTTAGTACCATAACCCATTAGTTGTTTCAATTTAAAATCATGAACAATATCAAGATTTCCAGTGATTATATGTCCATGATCATTGTTTATGTATTTTTTTAGAGTGGGGTCTTTGCAGTTACACGGAAAAGTACTTGCAGCAGATGTATTTTTTGAAAATGTATTATAGTTAAAAAATTTTCTCCCAATTGTATTCGGATATTTAAAGGTTTTTGATATATGAAGATTATTGATAGGAAAAAAACAATTTTTATCATTAATTATAGAATTGATATTAATTTTATTAAAAATGTGATTTGAAAAAGTAATTATCATTTGAGTATTCATGTTCTGAATTTTGTGTTTTTTTTGTATATTAATATTTAAAAGATTAACCCTACTCATAATAAGGTCAAAGTAAATATCAGAGAAATGTTTAGAGAAAGATTTACTTAGAAAGACATTTAAATGTTGTACCAGCTGTTTCTTTTTAATAGCAAAGATGTTTTTACGAATTAACAACCAGTTATAATTCTCTAAGTAATTTCGTTGAAGATCATTAATTTGTTTTGTGATAGATTTTTTGGAAACTACAACTGATGATGAACCCTTTCCGCGTTTATTACGTGTTGTTTTAGCATTTAAATTATGATTAAGAGTAGGATAAATTGGAGAATAATCAATATTGTTATTTATAGATGTGAAGACTTTGACAGGTCTGTTAAATACTTCACTGTTAAGTCCATAAGGATATATTGTGTTATAATATTTCATATATGATGATTCCATATAAAGACGTTCTGATTTATTTTTTAGAATTTGAAGGATTTCAATTGTCGTATTTTTAAATAGATGTTTATGAAAATGTTGAATTTCAGCTGTAGATTGTATATTTTTTGCTTTGTTATTATTAGAGTCTGATCGATGATGATTGATTCGTTTATGAATTGGACCTGATGTTTCACCAATATATTTCATATTACATAAGTTGCACTTTATACTATAAATAACATTAAATGCTTTACAAAAACTTGAATAGTTAGGATCTGAGACAATTTGTGTCTGAGCAGCGTATGGACATGTCTTGCACCGAGAATCATAGCACTTACGAAAAAATATAGGACGAGGGGGAGAGTATAAATGGTCGCTGGATGACGATCCAGGAACAACCCAATTATTATTATTCCTGTACCGGGCACTACACTGCATAGATGCTAAGTGTATCTTGCCAGTATCGAGATGTTTGCTAAGAACTGCCATAAAAAAATATGTATGGAAAGTGCAATAATTGCCATAAAAATAAGAAATTTTAATAATAAAAATTAATAATTTAATTAAATTAGCCTTGATTAAATAATAAAACTTGAGTATGAAAAAAAATATATATACAATATTTACAATCATAGAAGCAGAACGCAGAAACAATCTTCAAATTATCCAAAACCAAATTATGATAACAACCCAAATAACGTAGATGAATAATATCAAGCAACCACTAGACTATTTTATAACAAATAAGTCTAAAAAGATCCGCATAACATCCAAATCCTAGAACAACTATAACCATGCAAAGACAACCAAAACGCTTACCCAACTAACTACTCAGATCAAAGTAATATGAATTTAAACTAAAGCAAATTAACATTAAATCATTGAATAGAAATAATTAATGCTACCATATTAATGTATATATAAAATGATTATCTCTACAGAATTATGTAAAGCTATAGCACAAATAGAAAATATATAGGACAATATCATACACTAATTACAAGAAAATTCAGATAAAATCATAGCTAGAAAATTAAAAAACATTAAATAAATCGTTGCAATGATAGGAATGAAAAAATTAATGGAATCCTAAAATAGGTATCAGATAACTACATGGTAGAAATCTTATTGATAATACACATAGATTGTGCGCTAATTGCAGCAATGATCTAAGCGTATAATATTTAAAAGATTGCTAAATAATTTAGCGACCTGGGAATATATAAAAATATATATAAGATACCTTAAGGAAAAAATACATCAAAATGAATTGTTGACATTCAAAATGAAAAGATATTTAAAATATCGTAAAAAGCATACATTCATAATAACTTGCGCAAATGCATCATAGTAATTTGAATGCTAATATATTACCATTAATTAAACATAACCTGCCACCGTCAATTATTATGAATTAAAACTGTAAGTATTAAAAAAAAAAAAAAAAAAAAAAAAAAAAAAATATTATAAGAATTATTATGGAAGAAAAAAGAAAAAAGTGGACACCGACAAAAATTGAAAAGCTTATACATTGAATTACGTTATCGAGGGCACAGAATTCAATGATATAAGCAAAATGGTTGTTTTCTGTGGGAGAAATAAGCTAAAGCTAAAATTAATTTTCCCCTGTGCCCGAACAACCACTAAAATCAAGTGAATTGATTAAAAATGAAAGCAGAATAGAAACAAATAATATGAAATGGAAGAATCAATAAAACGTATTTAAATATTTATAGGATATAAAATAGAAATAATAAAAACCATACCGATTAATATTTCAGTATTTTACAAAAATCCATGTGCACATGTCTTCCAGTATATCAAAAAGATTAAGGTGAATAAAACAGTTAAGAAATCACAGTAAATGATACCAAAGGATGCAGTTAATACATTTTGAAATAATATTTGAAATACCTTGTAAAACAAATTTAATCTAATATAAAATATATAGAAATTAATTACATTATTTAAAATGCACTATTAATTTAATAGATAACAGTTTAACAATATCGTCAAAATTTAGCTAAAAATACACCCTGGTGTATAAAATATAACTAAAATGGAGCTAGAAAAATTAAAAATATGAGCAATATGAAAGATACAATTTTAGTGCTGCCATCTATTAATAATTATATTAAACATCTAACGCAAGATAAAAATTTGCAAGCTTTGAATGTAAATAACTGTTTAAACAGCAAAACCAAACAAATCCTTATATATAGAGAATTATAGAACAACCACTAAAATCAAGTGAATTGATTAAAAATGAAAGCAGAATAGAAACAAATAATATGAAATGGAAGAATCAATAAAACGTAATTAAATATTTATAGGATATAAAATAGAAATAATAAACACCATACCGATTAATATTTCAGTATTTTACAAAAATCCATGTGCACATGTCTTCCAGTATATCAAAAAGATTAAGGTGAATAAAACAGTTAAGAAATCACAGTAAATGATACCAAAGGATGCAGTTAATACATTTTGAAATAATATTTGAAATACCTTGTAAAACAAATTTAATCTAATATAAAATATATAGAAATTAATTACATTATTTAAAATGCACTATTAAATTAATAGATAACAGTTTAACAATATCGTCAAAATTTAGCTAAAAATACACCCTGGTGTATAAAATATAACTAAAATGGAGCTAGAAAAATTAAAAATAAGAGCAATATGAAAGATACAAGTTTAGTGCTGCCATCTATTAATAATTATATTAAACATCTATCGCAAGATAAAAATTTGCAAGCTTTTGAATGTAAATAACTGTTTAAACAGCAAAACCAAACAAATCCTTATATATAGAGAATTATAAACCTAATATAAATCACACAAAGTATTTAAAACTATTGTTAATAAAATTTAAAAGCAAACAATATGTTCTATTAGCTAAATTATTTAAACTAAACTGAGAGATTAAATAATGTTAGAACCTTGATAATATATAGCATATATCTATATGCTATAAAACAAAATAAATTCAGTAATAATTAATATAAATAATTATTAAAAATTATCCAAAAATTATTTTTTAATGAATTATATATAAGATATTTATAAAATGAACAGGAAATATCAAACATGTGGAAGTATATAGAAGGTTAAATAATACTTAAAATCCCATTACTTAAAACGCACAAATATAGAATGTGGATTATTTTCAGACATCCATAAAAATCCATAAAGTATGAATATGGGACATTCAAAAACATTAAACTAAGAGTGGCATACTATTAGTAATTAATATGATATTGTCCTTAGTAAATTAGAATTTAATAACAAATAATTGTAAATTAGATTAATGAATATATATATATATCTGACCTATGTCACACTGTAACTCTCGTATTTATGAACCGATTTGGATGTAATTCGGTGTGTACATAGTACATACTAATGTCTCGACCGAGTTCGTTGGCCAGCTTCATCCGCCATTTTGTTTCAAAATGGCGGCCATTTAAAATATTTTAAAAAATTTAAAATTTGAAATGTGTTACCAAAAAATTGAAAATGAAAAAATATTTTTTTCTTATGTATTTGACCTTTATACAAAGACTCTGTAGCAGTTTTTGTTTCGTCTATATCTTAAAAAATGGCTGAGTTATAGCATTTTGAATTTCTAGCGAAGTTGACATTTTAAAACGTCCTGAATTTTGTCACGCGATAAAAGGCGTATTTATGAACCGATTTGGATGTAACTTCGTTTATACATAGTACAAACCAATGTCTCGAACGAGTTCGTTGGCCAGCTTCATCCGCCATCTTGTTTAAAAATGGCGGCCATTTAAAATTTTAAGAAAAATTTAAATTTGAAATGTGGTAGCAAAAAATTGAAAACTGAAAAAATATTTTTTTCTTATGTGTTTGACCTTGATAAAAAGATTCGGGAGCAGTTTTTGTTTCGTCTATATCTTAAAAAATGTCTGAGTTATAGCATTTTGAATTTCTAGCGTGGCTGACATTTTGAAACGTCCTGATTTTTGCCACGTGATAACAGACGTATTTATGAACCGATTTGGATACCTTGGTGTGTGCATAGTACATACAAATAACTCAACCGAGTTCGTTGACCAGCTTCATTCGCCATCTTGTTTCAAAATGGTGGCCATTTAAAAAAAATTTAAAAAAATAAATTTAAAATGAGATACCAAAAAATTGGAAAATGAAAAAGATTTTTTTGTATGTGTTTGACCTTAATACAAAAATTCCGGAACAGGTTTTGTTTCGTCTACATCTAAAAAAATGGCTGAGTTATAACATTTTGAATTTCTATTGTGGCTGACATTTTAAAACGACCTGATTTTGTCACGCGATAACAGGCGTATTTATGAACCGATTTGAATGTAACTTGGTCTGTACATAGTACATACCAATGTCTCGACCGAGTTCGTTGGCCAGCTTCATTCGCCATCTTGTTTCAAAAGGGTTGCCATTTTTAAAAAAAATGTAATTTAAAATTTAAAATAAGGTATTAAAAAATTGGAAAATGAAAAAGATTTCTTTTATGTGTTTGACCTTGATACAAATATTCTGGAGCAGTTTTTGTTTCTGAAAATTTGTTCTTTTGTTTATATCTTAAAAAGTGGTTGAATTATAGCACTTTGAATTTCTATCATGGCTAACACTTTGAAACGATCTTGTATTTGTCACGCGATACCACACTTATTCGCCTATTTCGATGGAAGAATGCACGTGGATAGTATACATCAATATCTCGACCAAGTTCGCTGGCCAGCTTCATCAGCCATCTTGTTTCGAAATGGCGGCCATTAAATTAAAAAAAATTATATTTAAAGTGAGGTGCAAAAAAATTAGAAATTGAAAAAGGTTTCTTTCTTAAGTATTTGACCTTGATATAAGGATTCAGGAGCATTTTTTTGTTTGTCTTTATCTTAAAAAATGGCTCAGATATAGCAGTTTCAATTTCTAAAGTGGGTGACATTTTGAAAAATCTGATTTTTTGCCTGCGACAGCACTCGTATATATCAACCGATTCCGATATGAGTGAGCATGTACACAGCAATTACTAAGGTCTCGACAAAGTTCACTGGTTAGCCTCATCTACCATGTTGTCTTAAAATGGCAGGCACTTTAAAAAATCGCCGAATTTGGCAGCCAAATATAAGTGACTTTAAATAAAAGCAGCTTGGATAAAGCTGACTAATTTCGCGAAATTCTCATTCATAATGATTTAGTATTGATAAAAATTAGTATTGAATCTCCTACATTCGGTTTCCACTTAATTGAGCTTCGTGTGTTTGAATAATATAAGTTGGCTTTTTAAAAATAAGGAATATGAAAGCTACCTCTTCCTCCCGGCACTGGCCGGAAGGACTTTTTCATCCTCGAATGGATTTTTAGACGCTCCAAAATCTTGCACGAAAACTCTTTTCCTATTATGAAGGGTTTCTTCGTGCTGAGATTTATAGTAACTTTTTAGAACAGCTTTAAGCACAGAATACTGGACTTTTGGTTTAATATTTTATAAACACATATGAATATAAACGAACAGGACTGATATATATTTCCGCACACAAATAAAAGTAAAATGTGACAAATTTATCTAAAGTAACGACTTCTTATATCCGCATCTGCTCATATAACGCTTTTTACTTGACAGCGAAGGTGTTAACTAATTTTTGCGGCAAAAAAATCATGAGAATGAGTAAAATATTGTCCAAAAATCGCAAAATTATTCAAAAAAGTTGTGAAAACTCATCAAATCTTCTTGCCCATTGCTGTGTTTCAAGTAGGTTACTACATTCCTTTCTGTTGTGCTACAAGTGATCTCCAATTTTCAAAAGAAGCTGCAATCCGTTTGAATTAAAATAGCTGGATTCTCTTTTGGGAGGAGAAAGGGAGGTAGGTTGAAATTTTTGAGAAAGGAACAAAGTTTTGGAGGATATAAAGGAACTGGTTAGTCAGTTATTGATGGACAGGAGTAGAGAAATTTAGGTCTGGTAGATGTACAATATTTTTGTAGAACTGAAAAATACAATGATAGATTGAGTGTGGCTGATTTCTTTTTGTATTTCTTTTGATAACTTAACTTGTTTACTGTTGCAGTACTCAAAATAATCACCAAAACAATAAAAATTTCGTAATTTTTTTACTATACTATTTTTTTACTATTTTTAATTTTTTTCCCAACTCTAAGCTCAAATTTCCCAACTTCACATATATTGGGGAGGGAGGCTCCCCCCCATACCCCCCCCCCCATGGCGACGCCCCTGGATTTCATATTAGTTCGGATGATGAAACTAACACCATTTTCAAAAGAAAATATCATTTTCATATATGGAACAAGTTAGTGTGATTGCGTCAGTATAATGTCATATTCAATAAACTTTAGCTTGCATTTAAAGTTCCCAAAATTTATTAGTTTATTTCTAAATTTCTTTTCTTCTATCCCTTGAAATCAAAATTAACCAATAAAACTAAAATCTGAAACATTTAAAAATAATTGATGGAAATCGGTCGCAGACGATTAGCCGAAAACCAAATAGCCGACAAGACATTTAGCAGACAGCACTTAGACGACAGGACGTTTAGCCGACAAGTACATTTAGTCGACACGTACATTTAGCAGACAGGACATGTAGCCGACAAGTACATTTAGCCGACAGGACAAGTAGCCGAAACGTACATATAGCATACAGGACAATTAGCCGAAACGGACATTAAGCAGACAGACAATTGGACGACAGGCAATTGGCCGAACGTGACAATTAGCCGTAAGGACAATAAGTCGACAAGACAATTAGCCGACAAGACAATTAGCCGACATGACAATTAGCCGAAAGGACATTTAGCCGACAGGACAATTAGCCGACAAGACAATTAAGCGACAGGTCATTTAGCCGACAAGACAATTAGTCGACAGGACAATTAGCCGACAAGACAATTAGCCGACAAGACATTTAGCCGACAAGACAATTAGCCGACAGGACGATTGGCCGACAGGACATTTAGCCGACAGGACAATTAGCCAACAGGACAATTAGCCGACAGGACAATTAGCCGACAAGACGATTAGCCGACAAGAAAATTAGACGACAGGATATTTAGTTGAGAGGACGATTAGCCTAGTTAGGTTATGGTTTAGATACTTTTAGGTTACGGATAGATTATAATTAGTTTACGGTTACGTTAAACTTAGGTTACAGTTACTTTACGGTTAGGTTACAGTTAGATTACGGTTACGTCACAGTTATGTTACTTTTAGGTAACAATTAGGTTACGTTTAAGTTACAGATAGGTTATGGTTATGTTACGGATAGGTTACAGTTAGATTACGGTTAAGTTACGGATAGGTTACAGTCAGATTAGGGTTAAGTTACGGATAGGTTACAGTTAGATTACGTTTCTGCTACGATTAGGTTACGGATAGGATACATTTACGTTACAGTTTGGTTACAAATAGGATTACGGATAGGTTACAGTTAGATTACGGTTAGGTACCGGATAGGTTACAGTAGGTTACGGACAGATTACAATTAGGTTACGGTTAGGTTACCGCCAGGCTACAGTTAGGTTACGGTTAGGTTACAGTTAGGTTATAGTTACATCACAGTTAGGATACGGTTAGGTTATAATTAGGTTACCGTACCGTCATGTTACGTTTATTTTACAGATAGATTACTGTTAGGTTACAGTTATGTTACAGTTAGGTTTTGGTTAGGTTATAAGTAGGTTACGGTTACGTTACGGTTAGGTTACAGTTAGATTACGGTTAAGTTACGGATAGGTTACAGTTAGATTACGGTTAAGTTACGGATAGGTTACAGTTAGATTACGTTTCTGCTACGATTAGGTTACGGATAGGATACAGTTACGTTACAGTTTGGTTACGAATAGGATTACGGATAGGTTACAGTTAGATTACGGTTAGGTTCCGGATAGTTTACCGTAGGTTACGGATAGATTACAATTAGATTATGGTTAGGTTACCGCCAGGCTACAGTTAGGTTACGGTTAGGTTACATTTAGGTTACAGTTAGGTTATAGTTACATCACAGTTAGGATACGGTTAGTTAATACTTAGGTTACGGTTAGCGTACCGTCATGTTACGTTTATTTTACAGATAGATTACTGTTAGGTTACAGTTATGCTACAGTTAGGTTATGGTTAGGCTATAAGTAGGTTACGGTTAGGTTACAGTTAGGTTATAGTTACATCACAGTTAGGATACGGTTAGGTATAATTAGGTTACCGTACCGTCATGTTACGTTTATTTTACAGACAGATTACTGTTAGGTTACAGTTATGTTACAGTTAGGTTTAGGTTAGGTTATAAGTAGGTTACGGTTACGTTACGGTTAAGTTACAGTTAGATTACGGTTAAGGTACGGGTAGGTTACAGTTAGATAACGGTTAAGTTACGGATAGGTTACAGTTAGATTACGTTTCTGCTACGATTAGGTTACGGATATAATACAGTTACGTTACAGTTTGGTTACAAATAGGATTACGGATAGGTTACAGTTAGATTACGGTTAGGTTACGGATAGGTTACGGTAGGTTACGGTAGGTTACGGATAGATTACAATTAGATTACGGTTTGGTTACCACCAGGCTACAGTTAGGTTACGGTTAGGCTACATTTAGGTTACAGTTAGGTTATAGTTACATCACAGTTAGGATACGGTAGTTAATAATTGGGTTACGGTTAGCGTACCGTCATGTTACGTTTATTTTACAGATAGATTACTGTTAGGTTACAGTTATGCTACAGTTAGGTTATGGTTAGGTTATAAGTAGGTTGAGGTTACGTTACGGTTAGGTTACAATTAGGTTATGGTTAAGTTACGGTTATGTTCCATTTCCGTTACAGATAGGTTACGGTTAGATTATGGATAAGTTACAGTTAGGTTACGGGTTAGGGTCTATGTCATTTAGCCGAAAACCAAATAGCCGACAAGACATTTAGCAGACACCAATTAGCCGACAGGACGTTTAGCCGAAACGTACATTTAACCTACAGGATATTTAGCCGGCAGGACGTTTAGCCGACAGGACGTTTAGCCGACAAGACATTTAGCCGACAGGACGATTGGCCGACAGAACATTTAGCCGACAGGACAATTAGCCAACAGGACAATTAGCCGACAGGACAATTAGCCGACAGGACGATTAGCCGACAAGAAAATTAGACGACAGGATATTTAGTTGAGAGGACGATTAGCCTAGTTAGGTTATGGTTTAGATACTTTTAGGTTACGGATAGATTATAATTAGTTTACGGTTACGTTAAACTTAGGTTACAGTTACTTTACGGTTAGGTTACAGTTAGATTACGGTTACGTCACAGTTATGTTACTTTTAGGTAACAATTAGGTTACGTTTAAGTTACAGATAGGTTATGGTTATGTTACGGATAGGTTACCGTTAGATTACGGTTAAGTTACGGATAGGTTACAGTTAGATTACGTTTCTGCTACGATTAGGTTACGGATAGGATACATTTACGTTACAGTTTGGTTACAAATAGGATTACGGATAGGTTACAGTTAGATTACGGTTAGGTACCGGATAGGTTACAGTAGGTTACGGACAGATTACAATTAGGTTACGGTTAGGTTACGGTTAGGTTACAGTTAGGTTATAGTTACATCACAGTTAGGATACGGTTAGGTTATAATTAGGTTACCGTACCGTCATGTTACGTTTATTTTACAGATAGATTACTGTTAGGTTACAGTTATGTTACAGTTAGGTTTTGGTTAGGTTATAAGTAGGTTACGGTTACGTTACGGTTAGGTTACAGTTAGATTACGGTTAAGTTACGGATAGGTTACAGTTAGATTACGGTTAAGTTACGGATAGGTTACAGTTAGATTACGTTTCTGCTACGATTAGGTTACGGATAGGATACAGTTACGTTACAGTTTGGTTACAAATAGGATTACGGATAGGTTACAGTTAGATTACGGTTAGGTTCCGGATAGTTTATCGTAGGTTACGGATAGATTACAATTAGATTATGGTTAGGTTACCGCCAGGCTACAGTTAGGTTACGGTTAGGTTACATTTAGGTTACAGTTAGGTTATAGTTACATCACAGTTAGGATACGGTTAGTTAATACTTAGGTTACGGTTAGCGTACCGTCATGTTACGTTTATTTTACAGATAGATTACTGTTAGGTTACAGTTATGCTACAGTTAGGTTATGGTTAGGCTATAAGTAGGTTACGGTTAGGTTACAGTTAGGTTATAGTTACATCACAGTTAGGATACGGTTAGGTATAATTAGGTTACCGTACCGTCATGTTACGTTTATTTTACAGACAGATTACTGTTAGGTTACAGTTATGTTACAGTTAGGTTTTGGTTAGGTTATAAGTAGGTTACGGTTACGTTACGGTTAAGTTACAGTTAGATTACGGTTAAGGTACGGGTAGGTTACAGTTAGATAACGGTTAAGTTACGGATAGGTTACAGTTAGATTACGTTTCTGCTACGATTAGGTTACGGATATAATACAGTTACGTTACAGTTTGGTTACAAATAGGATTACGGATAGGTTACAGTTAGATTACGGTTAGGTTACGGATAGGTTACGGTAGGTTACGGATAGATTACAATTAGATTACGGTTAGGTTACCACCAGGCTACAGTTAGGTTACGGTTAGGCTACATTTAGGTTACAGTTAGGTTATAGTTACATCACAGTTAGGATACGGTAGTTAATAATTGGGTTACGGTTAGCGTACCGTCATGTTACGTTTATTTTACAGATAGATTACTGTTAGGTTACAGTTATGCTACAGTTAGGTTATGGTTAGGTTATAAGTAGGTTACGGTTACGTTACGGTTAGGTTACAATTAGGTTATGGTTAAGTTACGGTTATGTTCCATTTCCGTTACAGATAGGTTACGGTTAGATTATGGATAAGTTACAGTTAGGTTACGGGTTAGGGTCTATGTCATTTAGCCGAAAACCAAATAGCCGACAAGACATTTAGCAGACACCAATTAGCCGACAGGACGTTTAGCCGAAACGTACATTTAACCTACAGGATATTTAGCCGGCAGGACGTTTAGCCGACAGGACGTTTAGCCGACAAGACATTTAGCTGACATGACAAGTAGCCGACATGATAATTAGCCGACAAGACATTATTCGACATGACAATTAGCCGACAGGTCAAATAGCCGACATGACAATTAACCGACAGTTCAAATAGCCGAGAGGTCAAATAGCCGACAGGACATTTAGCCGACAGGTCAAATAACCGACAGGACAACTAGCAGACAGGTCAAATAGCCAACATGATATTTATCCGAAACATACATTTTTCCGAAAATATTTAGAAGACACATTGATATGGGTCGGTGATATACCAACAATGTCAACCTCAATAACTCGTCACCATCATAATTCAACTTTTTAGCTCACAGGCTATCAAAGTCAGAGAGCTGATGTGCCCGCCGTTCTGTATGCATGTAAATATGTACGTACGTATTCACGTAACGAGGTAATTCTTGATAGAAACATCCGATTTGCTTCAATTTTTTTTTCTAGGTTCATTCTGGAAAGGTGCTTCCCTGATTAGTTTTGGGGGTTCATTGGTTAAAGATAAAGGGGGGCGGGAGGGCTAGTCCCTCCCCTTAATTTAGATAAATGAGTTTTTCATGCAGAATTATTCGATTTGCTCTAAATCTGATATTTTATTATGTTAAGGAGCTTCCCTGATTAGATTTGAAAGTTCATTAGTTAAGTATAAAGGGGGGAAAGAGGGCTACCCTCCTTAATTTAAATAAATGTTTTTTTCATTCAAAATTATTTGATTTGCTCCAAATTTGGTATACGGATTTATTATGTTAAGGAGCTTCCCAGATTAGATTTGGAGGTTCATTAGTTAAGAATAAAGGGGGGATAGGGGAGCTACCCCCGCCCCTTTCATAGGGGCAACTTTATGACATAAGTTTTAATTCCTTTTTGTTCGGAAACGCATGAAATTGGAAGGTGTTGTTATACGGAAACTATGTAATTAAAAGACATTTTCCGTTTTTTTTGTAAACACAATAGATGTTTCAGAAAATACTGTTACAGTTTGAACCAAATTTCCCAACAAAAGGAAAAAAAAAAAACACTGAACAAAGGGAGAAAAATCTCTTGTAGTAGGTCTGCCAATTTTGTACAATTACGTTAAAAAATCTGTACGTCATTGTGTCAGAAAATATCAACCTTGTTGAGCAGTGTAGTTGAGAACACAGCCTTAACGTGATTCTGATAAAACCAGTTCAGAAAAATGAAATTAAAAACTCGTCAAAAGCGACCAGAAAAAATTGTCAAACTGTGTTTATCTCTAATCTTGATTTAGCCTTTTTGGTGAAATTAGTACTTAACTTCGAAATCTACCTGTGCCTGCAGGCCGAGCCGGGAGTGATTTTTTTCTCTTTCTTTTCTTTTCTTTTAAATGATTTTCTCAAATCCAAATTGGCTATTTTCTAACGCATTCATATAGAACCATTTTTATTTCTTACAAGCACAAAATGTACAGCTATTTTTATTCAGATACTAAACAAATTCAATTTTTTAGTGTGAGACTATTTTAAGAATCCATAATCTGCCTATTTGTCATACATTTTTATAATGAGGCTCCTAAAACTTCGCTTATCGGTGAGAATTTTAACTATTTTTTTTTCATTTTGCACAAAAATATCATTATTTGATAAATTTTATAGTACAAATAATGTTCCGATACAACAGTTTGTTGAATTTTCCTGATTTTTTTGAAAAATAAACGGATATGGGCAATTGGCATTTAAAAATAAAATATATTTTATGAACTGAGATAAGGATTACTACTGCAATTTGTTTATGTAGAAAAAGGTAAGTCATATAAACAAGGTTTTTTAACAAATAATAATCTCTTTGGGATGTTTCAACATATTATATTAAACGTATAAAACAGTTAGACATATGAATAACGAAATCTATATCGAATTAAAAATAAAAAACAAACTGTGCGGTATGAATTTTTTGCTTGCTTTTTTTTTTAGTTTCCTACGTTACAACCAAATTTTATACAATGCAATTTTATATCACACTAGCTGACCCACCCGGCGTTGCCCTGGCCCATCATAATAACCTTAAATAAAACTCAAGTTTGTATGATTTTATATCTTTTGAAAATCTTTTAAATGAACCTAGTTTCGGTTTTTCCATTGCATTCCACAGCGTCTCGTATATCTCCAACAAACGTCTTTCCGAACGAACCTGTAATCTGGGTCCCCGCTACCTAACACAGCATGTGCCGGAAGTGCTCCGCACGTATCATAGACAATCGAAAACCAAGTCTAGTGAGTCAAACTTCGTAGTAATCAATCCCATAGAACCGGAAAAGCGAATGCATCATTAATGTTCGAAAATGTCGTTAACTGAAGTCTAAGATAAACTTTCATAATCACAGAAAGTAGTATTTTCACAGAAAGTAGCTGAATTGTAATCTAAGTTAAATAAACCAATTCCCGTTGAAATTGGGGCCTTATAACCCGAGGAAACAATTTTTCCTTACGCGGTGGAAAGTTGCCTCCCTCCTCCTCTATAAATTTCACGGTCTACTTTTAAAATTAACACGATATTATTTAATAAACGGGTGAAATCCCTTTTCTAAAGTTACCTTTAACCCTTTTGTGCGCAGAGACAAAGAACAGTCTTTTTTTATGAAAAGAACAGTTTTTTTAATTTACTAGATTTTTTTTATTCGTATATACCTAATTCACACCAGGAGATAAAAATAGCAATATTTGTTTTAATTAATAACAGAGATTCCGTATTTAAATAAAGCGAAACTAACCATTGAAACTTTCTTGTGTGAAGTCAGATTCTCTGGAGTACGTAATTTCTAGAACGTATTCTATCATGGGAATTAAAGGGTTAAAAGTTAAGTTTTATAAAATAAATAATTATATAAAATAAGGTATTTGGAGACATAGGTATTAAAATATTTACTGATTTGCAATATTTTAGCGTAAAACAGCCACGCAACAGTAGTTATTATTTGTAATGCAGATGCGCAACAGAAGAAAAGATTGCCGTATTATATGAAAAATGTATCTCTGATTTTTTTTTTTTCATTATTTTTCCTGTGTAATAAAACTTTCAGAGAATCATATATAATTTTTTCGAAGCAAAATAAAAAATCGCGCATTTAAGGGTTAACGTAACCCAATTTTTATTTTTAATTTACGGATGTAGTGAGTAAACGTAAGCTGTTGCCGGAAAAGAAGATTAATATTCGAAAAAGGTGGTAGCTTGGGTATAAAGAAGGACCTGTCCCAGGGGAGAGGATATTAACTAGAATGTCGTTGGGTAAAGGAAAAATTTTAAATACTTTTAAAGTAGCTGTAGGACGCAAGAACTATGAAGTAGTAAATTGTAATAGAGTAAGATCGTTTTTAAAGAAGCTGCAACAAAGGCCCCAAGAAGGAGATTAATATTCAAAACTGGTGGTAGCTGAAGTGAGAAATTTTTTTGTCGTTCATGGAGTTGCTAGAAGACTTAAGAAGTTGTTAGAAAAAAAAAAGCAAATGAATCGGGTCATTTGTAAGGGAGCTACAATAAAGGGCCCAAAAGAGGCCAACTGATAGTTAAGAGCAGGGCCCTAACATGAAAATATGTTAAAAGGTCTTAGATCTTCAATTATTCAAAATTAGCCATAGAGTTATGAATTATTCCTTAGAATAATAATTTAAAGAAATGCGCTAAAAATTGGGTAAATGCTTAAATGATTGTCCTAGGGCCCAAATAAAATATGAGGGTGTTGGTCCTGGGAGAAATGTCCAATACTCAGTTTTAAAATTATGCACTGAGAAGGTGAGAAAATTAGAGGGTGAAAAATGCATGGCGCACAAAAAATTCAAGGGACCTACGGGACCCTAGGAGGGGGGGGGGGGGGGTTGGAGCAAGGGTCTTAATTAGGGTGTAGAAATGGGAGAATAACTAAATGAAAAAAAGATACCAAAAATGAAGATCGGATTAAAAGGAAGCAATTTATTAACAATTTAGGGCGCATAAACTTCAAGGGGTGATGTACCGTGTCCCAGGCTGCCAGGGTCTTAATTGGAATGTAGAGATGAGGGAATAACTAAATAGAGAATTGGCCCCAAGAACGAAGAAGATCGGATATAAAGGGGGTAAGTTATTAACAATTTAGAGCATAAAAACTTAAAGAGGCACAGGGGCCCTGACCCTTAAAAAAAGAAAAATCTTATTGTCAGGTGCATCAGGACATGTCTTGAACTGTTCTCACCTAAATATTCAGACTTCTACGTGCGGTAGATTTTGCTAGTCATCAAACGCAGACACACAAACACTCACACACTCACATATACACAGACAGAGCGAAACTTTCTTTTATTGGTATACGTTTTATTAAATTTTCCTCGCTAAAAACTGAGTTGTCGTTAAATCCGATCTCGCTGAAAACTTATTCTACAGTTAAATACAAACACACTCTTAGTAGCTGACGAGTTATTGAGGTTTTAATGCATATGTATAAAATATTAATAATGATTGAGTAAAAGCACTGATTTATGAAATTGATGAGCTATCGATATTATAGTGCCCCCATATCAGTAATAAATAAATATTACTTCTTTCAACAAAAACAAAGATTTATAAGGCTGGCGAATCACTGATCTTTTAATATATAAATTAAATAAATTCGATGCGCAAAAAGACGAATTTGTGAGAATGCCGTTATCAAGATTGGGTATATATAATTCATTAATGACATTCGACTTAATAAAATCACAGATTATTAAAGATGTCGACTTTTCGAGGTTTTTTGGAAATCATACAGAATTTATATCAAACTGATTGAAATATAAATTTAAAGAGATGGCGAAGTAACTAGGTTTTTGCGTTTAGAGAGATCGTTTGGGTATAACTTGTTATTTTGATTTTATTGCGGATGTAAAGAAAATTAATTATATTCTACTGCATAGAAGCGCTGATTTATGAGGATATAGAGTTGTCAAGGTTTTAACCACAATGACCAATGATAATTGTTTAAATAAAAACATAGATTTATAAGCTTGAGGATTCATCAAGGTTTAACCGTATAACTTGTATTCGATTATAATAAAACAGATTAATGAATCTTCAAGTTATCCAGTTTTTAGAGCAAATGTATAAATAATAATATTAACTAAAAACACTTATTTAAGAGGATGTCGAGTTATCGAGGCTTTAACATATAAGCGTGATAATAATAACATTTTATTAAACTAGCTGGCTTCGCCCTCTAGCGCGCTCATAATTACATCGGGGCCTCTAATTTGTGCTAACATCGAATAAAACGAATGTCGAATTCATATGAAAATTTTCGTTAGGTGCAGTAGCGTAGCTACGTTGTTTGCCGCCCGGGATTTCATCCGTTTATTAAATAATATTGCGTTAATTTTAAAAGTAGTCCGTGAAATTTACAGAAGGGGGGGGGGGAGTGCAACCTTCCACCGCTTAGGGGTGTATTCTTTCCTCGGGTTCTAGGGGCCCGATTTCAACGGGAATAGGTTCATTTAAGTTAGATTACAATTCAGCTACTTTCTGTATTATGAAAGTTTATCTTAGACTTCAGTTACCAACATTTTCGAACATTAATGATGCATTCATTTTTCGGGTTCTATGGGCTTGATTGCAACGAAGTTTGGCTCACTCGACTTGGTTTTCGATTATCTGCGGCACGTGCGGAGCACTTCCGGTATATACCGCTTTAGGTAGCGGGGACCCAAATCACAGGTTTTTTCGGAAAGAGATATGTTGGGAACACACGAGAGGCTGTGGAAGGTAATGGGACTTCCGAAACTAGGTTCATTTAAAAGATTTTCAAAGGATATAAAATCATACAAACTTGAGTTTTATTTAAGGTTATTATGATGGGCCTGGACAACGCCGGGTGGGTCAGCTAGTGTGATATAAAATTACACTGTATAAAATTCGGTTGTAACCAGGGCTTAATTTGCGCCGGAGCCCACCGGAGCCCGGCTCCGGTACTTCTCTGTTTTTAGTAAATATATAAATATTGTTCGGAATTCACCGGAGCTCATAAATACAGGGCTCCGGAGCCCAGTGCAATAGCGCTTCTGAAAAACCGAAGCTTAAATTACCTTTTCCTTTCCTTCCCATCTCCAAGCTTTTGCATTCTTTTACCAAAACACTTATATGTGACGTAATGTGTCACACACGTAGGGGATGAAGATAAAACGTACTCAATTTTTATATCAGTTTTTAGGCTTAGACTGACTCAAGCTCAATCTGTATTACATTTAAAATTTTATTTATTCATGTATTGAAAAAAAATCCTCTTTTAAAATTACGTATTATATTCCACTTCAAATCATTTTAATGCTATTTTGACCAGAATGCAGGGGAAACAGAAATCGTGTTTTTCTATTTCAAATTTATATCGGCGACGTGTTGATACGGCGCCACTCAAGAGAGTGAACAATAAATTTGCTTTCAGTTCGATTTTCTTTTGTGACAGTAGGAGAATTTTTTATTGGCTGGGTTTTCTTTTTATTATTTCGATATCTAACCTGAAAAGAATATTTTCTATAAAAACATGTATAATAATCACTTATAAACAAACTTAAGGGGGGGGGTGGAACGGTACAGTTGTTGTACCGGTAGCGCAGAATATTAGGGCTCCGGAACTTTTTTTGTTAGAATTTAAGCCCTGGGCGCAGTAATCTAATTGTAACGTAACCTTAATCTAACTCTACCATAAACATTACCTAACTGTACCCTAGCTGTAATATGTTACCTAACCGTAACCTAACGGAAACCTAACAGTAACATACCTTCAACCTAACTATAAACAAATTATCACCTAACCGTAACCTAACTGTAACCTAATTGCAACCTAACCTTAATCTAATTATAACATAACCGTAACCTAACTGTAACGTAGCTATAAACTATTGGTAACTTAACCGTAACGTAAACTAATTTTAAGCTAAATGTAACGTGACTGTAACCTACCTGTAACCTATCCATAATCCAACCGTAAATTATCTGCAACGGAAATGGAACATAACCGTAACCTAACCGTAACCTATCTGTAACGGAAATGGAATATAATCGTACCCTAACCGTAATCTATCTGTAACGGAAATGGAACATAACCGTAACCTAACCGTAAACTAATTATAACCTAACCGTAACGTAACCGTAACCCACTTATAACCTAACCCTAACCTAACTGTAACCTAACCGTAATCTATCTGTAAAATAAACGTATCATGACGGTACGCTAACCGAAAACTAATTATAACCTAACCGTTTCCTAACTGGGATGTAACTATAACCTAACTGTAACTTAAATGTAACCTAACTGTAGCCTGGTGGTAACCTAACCGTAACCTAATTGGAACCTATCCGTAACGTACTGTAACCTATCCGTAACCTAACCGCAAGCTAACTGTAACCTATCCGTAATCTTAATTGTAACCAAACTGTAACGTAACAGTATCCTATCTGTAACTTAATCGTAGCATAAACGTAATCTAACTGTAACCTAACTGTAACCTATCCGTAACTTAACCCTAATCTAACTGTAACCTATCCGTAATCTAACCTTAACCTATTTGTAACTTAAATGCAACCTAATTGTTGCCTAAATTTAATCTAACTGTGACGTAACCGTAATCTAACTGTAACCTAACCGTAACCTAACTGTAGCCTGGCGGTAACCTAACCGTAACCTAATTGGGATCTATCCGTAACGTACTGTAACCTATCCGTAACCTAACCGTAATCTAACTATAACTTATCCGTAATCTTAATTGTAACCAAACTGTAACGTACCTGTATCCTATCTGTAACCTAATCGTAGCATAAACGTAATCTAACTGTAACCTAACTGTAACCTATCCGCAACTTAACCCTAATCTAACTGTAACCTATCCGTAACCTAACCTTAACTTATTTGTAACTTAAATGTAACCTAATTGTTACCTATATTTAATCTAACTGTGACGTAACCGTAATCTAACTGTAACCTAACCGTAACCTAAGTTTAACGTAACCGTAAACTAATTATAACCTAACTGTATTCTAACTGTAACCTATCCGAAACCTAACTGGGCTAATCGTCCTGTCGGCTAAATGTCCTGTCGGCTAAATGTCCTGTCGGCTAATTGTCCTGTCGGCTAAATATCCTGTCGGCTAATCGACCTGTCGACTAATCGTCCTGCCGGCTAATTGTCTTGTCGGCTAATTGTCTTGTCGGCTAAATGTCCTGTCGGCTAACTGTCTTGTCGGCTAAGTGTCCTGTCGGCTAAATGTCCTGTCGGCTAATTGTCTTGTCGGCTAATCATCCTGTCTGCTAAACGTCCTGTCGGCTAATTGTCCATGTCGACTAACTGTCCTATCGGCTAATTGTCCTGTCGACTAATTGTCTCTGTCGGCTATCTGTCTTGTCGGCTAACTGTCGCTGTCGGCTAATTGTCTTGTCGACTAAATGTACGTGTCGACTAAATGTACTTGTCGGCTAAACGTCCTGTCGTCTAATTGCTGTCTGCTAAATGTCTTGTCGGCTATTTGGTTGTCTGCTAAATGACATAGACCCGATGGAATTGATGCACTAATCTTAAACGCATAGACAATTCTGTTGGTGAAAATGACACAAATTCCCAAAAGAAAAATGCCTTTTCATCCAAAAAGAATGTACATCAGCACAGATTGTTTAGAACAATATTTTAATTAAAATTGTATTATATAATTTTTATATTCCATTATAACGAAGTCTTTTTAAAGAAATGTACTTGATAAAAGTTCTCAAAAAAACAAAAGTCCTTCCGGCCAGTGCCGGGAGGAAGAGGTAGCTTTCATATTCCTTATTTTTAAAAAGCCAACTTATATTATTCAAACACACGAAGCTCAATTAAGTGGAAACCGAATGTAGGAGATTCAATACTAATTTTTATCAATACTAAATCATTATGAATGAGAATTTCGCGAAATTAGTCAGCTTTATCCAAGCTGCTTTTATTTAAAGTCACTTATATTTGGCTGCCAAATTCGGCGATTTTTTAAAGTGCCTGCCATTTTAAGACAACATGGTAGATGAGGCTAACCAGTGAACTTTGTCGAGACCTTAGTAATTGCTGTGTACATGCTCACTCATATCGGAATCGGTTGATATATACGAGTGCTGTCGCAGGCAAAAAATCAGATTTTTCAAAATGTCACCCACTTTAGAAATTGAAACTGCTATATCTGAGCCATTTTTTAAGATAAAGACAAACAAAAAAATGCTCCTGAATCCTTATATCAAGGTCAAATACTTAAGAAAGAAACCTTTTTCAATTTCTAATTTTTTTGCACCTCACTTTAAATATAATTTTTTTTAATTTAATGGCCGCCATTTCGAAACAAGATGGCTGATGAAGCTGGCCAGCGAACTTGGTCGAGATATTGATGTATACTATCCACATGCATTCTTCCATCGAAATAGGCGAATAAGTGTGGTATCGCGTGACAAATACAAGATCGTTTCAAAGTGTTAGCCATGATAGAAATTCAAAGTGCTATAATTCAACCACTTTTTAAGATATAAACAAAAGAACAAATTTTCAGAAACAAAAACTGCTCCAGAATATTTGTATCAAGGTCAAACACATAAAAGAAATCTTTTTCATTTTCCAATTTTTTAATACCTTATTTTAAATTTTAAATTACATTTTTTTAAAAAATGGCAACCCTTTTGAAACAAGATGGCGAATGAAGCTGGCCAACGAACTCGGTCGAGACATTGGTATGTACTATGTACAGACCAAGTTACATTCAAATCGGTTCATAAATACGCCTGTTATCGCGTGACAAAATCAGGTCGTTTTAAAATGTCAGCCACAATAGAAATTCAAAATGTTATAACTCAGCCATTTTTTTAGATGTAGACGAAACAAAACCTGTTCCGGAATTTTTGTATTAAGGTCAAACACATACAAAAAAATCTTTTTCATTTTCCAATTTTTTGGTATCTCATTTTAAATTTATTTTTTTAAATTTTTTTTAAATGGCCACCATTTTGAAACAAGATGGCGAATGAAGCTGGTCAACGAACTCGGTTGAGTTATTTGTATGTACTATGCACACACCAAGGTATCCAAATCGGTTCATAAATACGTCTGTTATCACGTGGCAAAAATCAGGACGTTTCAAAATGTCAGCCACGCTAGAAATTCAAAATGCTATAACTCAGACATTTTTTAAGATATAGACGAAACAAAAACTGCTCCCGAATCTTTTTATCAAGGTCAAACACATAAGAAAAAAATATTTTTTCAGTTTTCAATTTTTTGCTACCACATTTCAAATTTAAATTTTTCTTAAAATTTTAAATGGCCGCCATTTTTAAACAAGATGGCGGATGAAGCTGGCCAACGAACTCGTTCGAGACATTGGTTTGTACTATGTATAAACGAAGTTACATCCAAATCGGTTCATAAATACGCCTTTTATCGCGTGACAAAATTCAGGACGTTTTAAAATGTCAACTTCGCTAGAAATTCAAAATGCTATAACTCAGCCATTTTTTAAGATATAGACGAAACAAAAACTGCTACAGAGTCTTTGTATAAAGGTCAAATACATAAGAAAAAAATATTTTTTCATTTTCAATTTTTTGGTAACACATTTCAAATTTTAAATTTTTTAAAATATTTTAAATGGCCGCCATTTTGAAACAAAATGGCGGATGAAGCTGGCCAACGAACTCGGTCGAGACATTGGTATGTACTATGTACACACCGAATTACATCCAAATCGGTTCATAAATACGAGAGTTACAGTGTGACATAGGTCAGATATATATATATATATATATATATATATATATTGATATATATATATATATATATATATCAATTTTGAACGGAGGGTGGTTTCGGGGTCTGGGGGTCATGATCGATGAAAATATACCAAAATTTTTTGAAATCGCTTTCCTCCGAACGGCTGCAATAGGTAGCTTTTTGTAAAGAAAGCTACCTAAAAAAAAAAGCAATTTAACAAATTACAATGACCATTTGGAAAATGATTTTTTCGAAGACTAAATTTTAAGACATAAAAAATCGCACGGAGTTGATCCTACATTACGTACGCCATGAATTAAACATTAACATTCCTGGACCCATCATGAACAAATTTTAAACGAAATTTCAGTTTTACAATTTTCGGTACTGTAAATTTTTAAACTTCTATGGAGCTGGTCATACATTACGTATGCCATGAATTAAACATTAATAGTGTTATTACACGTAAAAATTACAAGCGACAAAAATCGCCTGCGACTCGTCAGTTTTCGTGAAACTTGCGTATTATCCACTTGAAACTTACGTATTATCCAAGCATTTCATTGGCTGTTCGGGAAAAGGCTTTTCCATCGTCAGATTTCCAAGAAATCTGACAACCCATTTTAAATGAAATTTCATTCTTAAACTTCTAAACATCTCACATAATTTTACTTTTTACATCGTCGTATAGATAAAAAAATGTACTTTTAAATGCAATTTGTTTGAAAGCTGTATCTCAATTTGTTTCTGAATTATTAATAGTTCTCTGTTAGTTAATTCTCTGTTGAAAGTAAAGGCAAATTACAGATTACTGTATAGACCAATCAGAACACGAATCAAATGGGGATTCAACCAATAAAAAACTTCAGATATGCTTTTGATTTCCTACCCTGACGAGGACAATAACCATTTTTCCAAATAGTTAAAAAACAAAAACTTCGCGGAACGTAATTTTTGCAAAAACTTTGTGGCAGAGTTTAAATGAAACGAAACAAAAAGCTAAATTATCTGTTTTTTTATTTATTTTTTTTTTTTTAAGAAACTCTACAGCAAGGAGAGATAGTTAATGTTAAACCTATGGGAGCTTCTTTTCGTAATTTCTGTAAAAACATTGTGGCAGAGTTTTAATGAAACGATGTAAAAGGCTAAAATATATGTTTAAAAAAGAGCGAAACATTACAGACACATTTTTTTTACTTCAAGAACTTTTTTAAATTATTGTATTCCATTATAATGTAGTCTTTTTAAAGAAATGTAGTATTTGATAAAAGTTCTCAACAAAAAAGAGCAAAAAAAAACCTTTTTTAAAATTCTATACTTCGCCAAGCTACAAAATGGATGCCCCTATATCCCAGCAGATTAATTGAATGCGTTAATCCAAAGAGGAAAGCTCTCCGTTCCTTCACTTGACGGCCCGACACCACCCATCTTGCCCTTTGAGGGGAGAGAGCGTGCAGCGTGGGTTTTCACGTTATTTGTTAAAGGGGGCACTCGTGTCCCACCTGGTTGTTAGCGATTTTTATCTTGCGAATTTTCCTATTTTCTCAAACTCAAATACTAACAACAAATGAAAATGGTTAGAAATTATCTGTGACAAAACAGCACGATCTCTAACAAATAAATGCAATTTTCTCTTATGTTATTTAGTTTTTCGGAATTTCTAAATTAAACCTTTTTAAAATTCCGAAATACACACTAAATTTTTATTCAATAGAATTTATTTCTGTTTCAGAGCACTTTATCAAGCTTGTGACACGAGTCATAATCAGAAGGAGTGGGGGGGGGAGCGCCAAATTGAAACTCTGCCCCGGGCGCAGTTTTCTCTTCGCACGGCCCTGCACATACAGTGGTATTGAACTTCTACATCAGGGCTTTTAATGCGTTCTTGTATACCTTATAAATCTTCTTCAAAAACTCCAAATTTTTATACATTTCTGACACAAGGAAGTCGGTTGGATTCAAACTCTGGGCCTCCCGTTGTGAAACTTGAAACATTACCTCTGCCTCACTAATGCTTGATGACATCATCGCAATATTTATCACTTTACTCTATCACATTTCCTTGGAGATTCTTCCTATAGTATCGGTCAGAAAATGGATTGAAAAGGGCTTAAAAATGAATTAAAAAGTAATCAGTCAGCCGATTTTTAAGAAAATCTATACTGTTCTTGCGACAATAGTATATAACATTTCCGCCCAATGGGAAATCAATTGGATGTACCGTTTGCGCGTTATCGTGTTCACACACACACATACAAATCGTGAGTAAAATATACTATTGGGTAAGTGCAAAAGTTCTACCCATTATTTAGCGAAAACAGAAAGGCTGAGAACACAAAAAGTTAAGTACCTATGAATTCACGCATGTACCATCATTAGGTATGACCTCTTGCCATCAGTTTGGCAGTAAGTTAAAACCACGCCGATAAAACTACTCTGTTTTACAGTCAAAATACTGTTGTAACGCCGTTTTTACTGTCTCCACATCATTGAAGTTTCGGTGAGCAAAGGCGTTATATAACAATCAAAAAAGGTAATATAGCGAAGGTGCAAGGTCGGGGCTATATGCCGGCTTAGAAAAAAAGTTCCCAACTAAGTCCCAGTAATTTTTGCAGAGTCCTTAAAGCAATATGAGGGCTGGCTTTATCGTGTTGAAAGAGAATACCTTTGCGATTGATGAATGCTGGCCGCTTAGACGTAAGTTTTGCTCACAATTTGTCCAATTGTTGGCAGTAGAGGTCTGCCTTGATAATTTGGTTTGGTGCGAGGACCTCCTAGTTGATTGTTCCCCTAGCATTAAACCATACACTGAGCAAAACATTTTTAGAATGGAATCCTCCAGTTTAGGTCGATGGAGTACCCTCTGCAATATCGGCACATGGTCCTTTGACGCTTCACATTACGGTATAGCATCCGCTTCTCATCACCCATTACAATTCGGTTCAAAAATGGTTCCCTACTGTTACAGGAAAGCAAAGAAACAAAGGTGCTGATCCTCTCTTATCGTTGCCTTACTGAAAGCTGGTGTGCTACTGATTGAATTTGGTGACGAAGCTAAGCGCATGCATCCGTCTTTCGACTGTTCTGTGTACCCATAATGTTTCGGCTAATTCTCCGAGTGTTGGGTGTGGGGAATTTGGTATGGCTGTGTCCAGATCCTCGTTAAAACCACTGATGGGCGTCCAAAACGGGAATGATCTTTACAGCTCCTGTGTCCGTCCCGGAATTTCCTAAACCAACGGTAGCAGGTGCTATCGTCCACGGCATCTTCACCATACACATGGAAAATTCTGGTTTCAAGCTCTGGCTGCTGTAGCGGCTTTATCATACTCGTACTGTAAACAATGTCTGACGTGGTTTGGCTTTCTTGCTATGTTGTTTTCCGTTCTGCATGCGTTTTTCTGACAAATGTTGTACCTATACTTACTCTACTGCTCTGCGTGTTATTATCCACTTTCCAGACCTCGAAACATAAGCTGTAACGACTGTATTCCACTTAACATTTACATATGCTCAAAACGGGTAGAACTTTTGCACTCACCCAATATATAGACATTAATCACCGGACACTTTCTATTTTAGACATTTTGTCGAATAATTAAAAAGATACTTGTCGGATTCTTCTCGAACTTCTGAATTATAAAGAATATGTTTGACCTCATATTTATGAACGTCGATTTGATAAGGGGACAATTTGGGGGCAACAAGAAATCAAAGAAAAATAATAATGTTTGAGATCACCCTGTAAAATAAAATGCACGAAATGATTTATCGCTACAGCATACAAATATGTGGATATTGTAGAACATGTGTACTGATTTATGTAAGAATAGCACGTATATTTATGGAGATATAGCGATTTTTGTAAAAAGTTACACAAATTCCTGCATGTTTTTAGCTTATATCATACAGGATTTTTGCAACGAAATTTAACGCCAGTTTAAGAAAAAATAGTAAAATTTAGTGGAAACAATATAGTGCAATTGAAAATATATTAAATATTTTATGCAATATGAGCAGTTGTATCAAATAACTTTTATCTGCGCATGCGCGAAAGATAAGAAAGATTTTTACATAATTAAATAGTCAACTCTATGGAACAACTCATAAAAAAAAATCAGTCAAATATCGTGAAAATTCGGAAAGATGTCGGCGATACAGTGAGCTGATTTTTAGTTGTTCTCTAAAAGCAGCTGAGTGATAAGAGGTTTTCCACAAATTGTCATTTTTTATTAACTGACTTTCAGAAAAAAGTTAGCATTTAACGAATATCAACGAGTAGATTTGGAAAAAATGCTTCGATTTTGATTTTTTTTTATCATGAAATAGGCTTGTTCTGGTGGTTATCCAAAGAACTAAAGCATCAAAGAAAAAAAAAAACAATTTGTGTGAAATTCCTTATCATTCAGCTGCTTTTAGAGAGCAACTAAAAATCAGCTCATTCTATTGCAGTTAGCTTTCTGAATTCTCACGATATTTGACTGGATTTTTTTTAATGAGTTTTTGCTATCTTCGCGCATGTGCAGATAAAAATTATTTCATACAACTGCTTGTATTTCATAAAATATTTAATATAGTTATATTCCGATTGCACTATATTGTTTCTACTACATTTTTTAATTTTTCTGAAACTGGCGTTAAATTTAGTTGAAAACTCTGCATGATATAAGCTAAAAACATGCAAGGATTTTTTGAACAAAAAAAAATCGCTTTATCTCCATGAATTTAAGTGCTACTTTTACATAAATCAGTACACATGTTGTACAGTTTTCATATGTTTGTATGCTGTAGCGATAGATCATTTCGTGCATTTTTATTTACAGGGTGATTCAAATATTATTATTATTATTTATTTTTTGTTGGCCCTCTAATTGTCCTTCTTATTAAATCGACGTTGATAAATATGAGGTGAAACATATTTTTTATAATCCTGAAGTTCCAGCAGAATTCGATAAGTATATTTTTAAATATTCAACAAAATGTCTAAAATTGAAAGTGTCCAGTGATTAATGGCTATAGTATAATTTCCATGCGCTATGTGTTTGGAAAGTAAAAATGAAGCTGTGGTATATTTAAATTTATAAATATAAAGATGTCCGAGCAACGCTTGCGATTACTACTATACCAGCGCTAGATGTTCAAATTTTGATTTCGATGAATGTCTCTACATTGTAAGATATTAAAATAATAAGTATTTACGAGAATTACCCTATTAAATTTAATACTAAAAAGTTATAACGGCACAATTATAATTGAAGCAAATACCCATTTAGGTTTAAATGCTGTAGAGAAGTTACGGTTTATTGCCGATGAAATGGACAATTTAAGGCTGACCTTTTTAACATCAATTACAGAAATGTTAATAAGCAGTTACATGCGACACTGAAATGAAATTTCTGAGGCTGAAATTATTACAAAGGGATGACTCATTTAAAATAAGGCTTATGGCGAATGTTTTGAAATAACTGAACAGTGTAAAATGCTGCATACTCTTTAAATAAAATTCTATGACGTGAAAATATCTAGCGAGAAAATTGTCTAATAAAAATGTTTGTCATCTGATAATATCCTAATAACAATCAATGAAAGAAAAATATAGTTTTTTTTAAATCTATTTCTTGTTTTTACGTTATGCACACTTCATGAAAATAAATATATTAATATGGAGCTTCAAACGAATCTAAAATTACAGAGTATGAAAAATGTTTTGGAGTATCAGAAAATACAACCTTTTCTTCTTAGATAATTAAATATCGACAGAATATTGGTATTGTATGACAATATATGTATTTCGAGTGCTCAATGATTTTTTTTGTTAGGTAAAAGCATGAAGCAAAATACTCAAAGAAGGAAATTGCCTCATAGCACGCACAAAAGTTTCGTGAATAGATGAAAAGTTGTTTACAACTGAATGATGATTTATCGAACAAAATGAGCTAGACTCCTGCTGAAATATCAATTTTCACTTTTTCCTATATAAGTATACATGCACATGCAGCAGAAACACATAAAGTTTTATTTACAAGGATATATTTTTAGGAAAACATAGTTTTAGAAATTTGTCAGCAAAAAAGGATTTTCCTGACCGATATATTAGATGTAATGGCCTAAAATTTGGACAGTAGATAGCTAGATATTAAGCCGTGATATTTTTCTGTAGGGATACATTAAAGACCACGAGTATTGTATTCTACTGTCTAAAATCAATGTTTTAAAGGCAAGAATATGTTTATGCAGATATGCTGAAGTGTGCTTGGAAGGAATTGGACTACGACTTGGTTATTAAAAGGATCCACACTAAAACTTTTCTTAGAACTAAAACCTTATCTATTGACGATATATAGGGTGTATGTCAAATGCTTCAACAAACTTAGGGGGAAGGTAGTACTCATCAAGACGAACAAAAAAATGCAATGGAACATGGGGTAGCAAATGACGTTTAAAGGGTGAAAATCGCAAAACTAATAAAACTATCAAAATCTCGCATGCTGCTTTTCTGCAGAACTGGCTAGTAGCACGAAGCTGGTTTTCCTTTCATTTTGTGACTATCCGGTAAGAAAGAGATAACAAAAACTTGGAAGAAAGCCAAACAAATCTGTGAGCAGGAATCCACGTATGCAGGACTCCCGAAGTCTTCGAGCGTGTCCGCCAGTCGTTCCTCCGTAGATGTACTCTGAGTAATAATGTCTGCAGTCGACACTTTTAACACTTGTTGTAAAATATTGTTTTCTCTGGACATCATGAGCTATTTTGTACCTATTCTGTGCAATAAATAATTTTCTAGCATGTTTCTTTCTTGTTTCAGTTTGTCCATTTCCAGACGCATTTTCTCGATTTTCATCCTTTAAACATCATTTTCGACCTCATGTTCCATTGCATTTTATGTTCGTCTTCATGAGTACTATCAGTTCTCTAAGTTTGTTGAAGCATTTTCAGATACATTCAGTATTTACAAGAAACATAGCCTTGGTCATTTTACTTATATGAGATTTTATTGAGTGTTAAAGTATGGAACCTTTAACTATCGTCACAGAAATTATTCCACAGTTGCTGTGAGCGGCCTCTGAGACCGCTTGATAAAAAAATTCATGCATGATGCATAGATTATGAAACACTTTCCAACACATTCAGAATACTGAAACAATAATTCACTGTTTAATTATTCGACAGGTTATATGATGATAAAAAATTTGGAAAACGCATAAAACACATGGAACCTCAATTTCGGTAATTACCATCTATAGTCGAAAAATAATTCAAATTCTTTGGGTTAATCTTTATATATGATCTACCGATTTGTATATGTGGAACATATTCAGTAGGTAAAATGTAAAAAATCCCTTTCTCCAATTTCCTTCAAAAAACAGAAATGTATTCAAATTGTTTTGTACAGCCCTGTATATGATCTATATAATTTATACACACCAAGTAATATGCAAGAAAATTACTATATTTAAAAATGCATACCACAACGGAAAACACACTTCCAGCAATTATCGTTCCCAAACAGTACTGTTAGTCCAAGAGCTGTTAAACATTTTAGGGAAGGTATTTGAGGCACCCTGAAAATTTGTGCAACAATTCTTTTTTAATGGCTGAATACAAAATCGAATGTCTGGCTGAAGGATCGTGGCCCAAAAACTGTGCCAGACACGTGTCAAGTGCCATTTTTTGACTACCCAAAAAAGGTATTTGAGGCACGCTGAGATTGAGACAGAATAATATTTATACTTAGAAAAAAATATTTTGAAAACGACAGACACTTTAGTCGGCCCAAAAACTGTGCCAGACACGTGTCAAGTGCCATTTTTGACTACCCAAAAAAGGTATTTGAACCACGCTGAGATTGAAGCAGAATAATATTTATGCTTAGAAAAAAATATTTTGAAAATGACAGACACTTTAGTCGGCACAAAATCTGTGCCAGACGCGTGTCAAGTGCCATTTTGCCAAAAATGGCACATTTTTGGCAAAATGGCATAAATTTCAAACCATTCGGTTGTGTAGTTCTTGCGCTGTTATATGCGAACAGACGTACTGACAGACGGATGGTGGACAGACGGACAGACTATAGGTGATACGTATTTATATAAATACGAATGCACCTAAAAAGCAGTGGTTCGTTAGACTGTCGACAGCACTGAAAGTTAAGATAATTATCACCAAAATTCATTAACGCCTTGACCTCCAGACTTAATTTCGCCTATGAAGGGGTATATACCAAACTATGACGTGTAAAATGTTTGTGTCATAAAACTCACCTTTGAAGTGCCCTGTTATATCAGATGCATATCATAGACCAATCCGATATAAATATGTAACCATTACTGTGTAGTGAACGACGTACGGGGTATACGTCATGGTCGTTGATTACTGAAATGAGAGGACGACGTACGCGGCGTGCGTCCTGGCGGGGTTAACATTGTGAAAATTTCATAAATGTAATAAACATAAATTAAAATAAAAATAAATGCAAATACCGATATTATTTTCTAATCTAGTAGTATTTATAATTTGTCTAATGAAAAGTGTAGTGAACGACGTACGATGTATACATCATGGTTGTTGATTACTGAATTGAGAGGACGACGTACGCAGCGTACGTCCTGGCGGGGTTAACATTGTGAAAATTTCAAAAATGTGATAAACTTAAATTAAAAGAAAAATAAATGTAAATACCAATATTATTTTCTAATCTAGTAGTATTTATAACTTGTCTAATAAAAAGTCTACGCTGTGAAACCTCATAACGATATTACATTAAGATTCTACACAACGCTTATTAAAAAAGTTTCATGGTCTCTAATTGTTTTATTAACATGCACTTTATTTATGTTTGTTTTTATATTTTATTGTCTCTTTTATAGGAATATAGTTTTCGGAACTTGTTTTACTTGAAAAAACGTCGATATTAGAATAAAAAATGTTAAATAGAACGTATCTTCGTTTCACAAAAGGAAAATTATAATAATTTGTAACACCTTTTAACATAGTGTCATTAAAAAAGTTCTTTTGATGGAAATTAAATTTTTTGAAGAATAGAAATTCGTCAGTTTTTATTTCCTATAAACTTAATATATGCGTAACCAATTCTTCCAGATTTTTTTTTTCCAGTTTGTTTCTAAATTTGTAATTAAGTGGATAGATTAAGTTAAACATTTTTTAAGAAGGAAAAAGGAGTTATTTATTTTTACAGATTAATTAAAACGGTCCACAAAAAGTATTCTCGTGTAGGAAAGAATGAATAATGCATGATTTTTTTTCTTTAATGTTATTAGAATACGAAAAAAACCCGGATTGATAAGAATTGTTTTGATAAAATTGAAATAAATATGTGTATAAAACACTCAAGGTATACAAATACTAATACAGTTCAGATGAAATTATGCTTATCTGCATTGTATTTTTTAATAATTATTTATATAGTGATATTTTTAAAAGTTAAATACGTTTTTCTCCCTATACATTTGTTATTAATATTTGATACACTGATTGAGAAATCAAAAACCTCAAATGTATTTTAATATTGTAAAAGATATGAACTCTCAGCTGCTGTTAGCGGCCTCACAGACTGCTGATTTTTTTAATTTTTTCACAATTTAACTTGTAATTTTCAGTTTAACTATAGATGCTAATGAAATTGTGTTTTAATTGGAGCCCTACTGCTATAGCTAAAGTTTTCTGAATAGGCGAATTTTAATCATAATAATCCTGTACATAAAGTTTAGTACAGAAACAGTGTCCTATGAGCAGTGGCCGGAAGTAGCTATAGTCCAATTTTTTACCGCAGGCGCTTGTCCTTCACACTCGTCCTTCGCCAACTGACATCATTCTTTAAGCCCGGAGAAAATACGGGACTGTTAAAAATTAAAATACCGAACAGAGAGATAAGCTCTTTCGCAGTATACGAACTTCCCACCCTCATCTCGAGTCACAAAGGTTTCGGTACGGGAATGCTTGTATTTCGAGTCATCATTATAGATAATCTTATTTTATGGAGGTTCTAATTTTAAAAACAACTGTTTAACAATTATCAATAAAAACTATTCAATCCTAAAAGCCTACATATTATTGTATTTTTTTAATGTGAATACAAGAACTAAAAAAAAGGTTCGAATTTAAAATTTTTAACACTCATTTAATACGAAATGATCATTCATATAGTTTTTAGTTTTTTTCTTCGCTATTTTGCGACCGTTGTCTTTTCTTCGAAACCAGTGGATGATTTTCGCTTATCGCAGATATCTGTTATTTGTTTTCTCTGTTTTAAAATATCATAATAGCCGTTAAAAAAAACCCCAAAAAGTTATTTACATAATTTGTTATTACGGTTTTGGATAGCGTTATGCAAAAGATAAACCACATTATTGAATAATTACCTTTCTAAGGGAACCTAACTCACATTTACGCAAGGTTAAAAGAGAACCACCGATAACTATTAGGTCGACGAGCGCGTTTTGGATCAAATCCAGCACCTCCCGTCTACCAGCTTTGATAGAAGAACGTCTCGGATATTGGTGGAGCCCATTCATTCGTTAGAAAAAATCACAAACTTCTAAGTCGGGAAAAAAAACTCAACATTTCTTTAAAATGGTCGAGAAAAAAAAAAAAAGCCGCAAAATTTGACAATTGGTAGAAGGTTAAAATAACAAAGTACAATATTTTAAATCAAAATTTTGCTCACAAAAATGGGGTGGGGGCGTGGAATAAATAGAATTATTCTAAAGATTACATGCTTATTTATGTGCACGAGTTAAATTTTCACTAGTTGCAAGTTCACAACAATTTTTCGGTAAGAATATAAATAACGTGATAAATATATATAATGTAAGAATATAAATAACGGCTTGAATAGGTCAGAAATTAGTCAGTTTTGAATTTGATAAGAGTCTTAAGTGTCGTGTCATTACATCTATTTTAGGCAACATGATGCTAAATTCGTGCGATTATTTTAAATAAATTGAAAGAAATAGAGGCTCAATGATAATAATTATCTAAAAGATTAAAATGTTGGAGGATTACAGAAATTTTCAAAATAAGAAACTTACACTCTAAAATTAGGAGGAGTGAAAAGTTCATTCTTTGAAAGCAAACACAAGGGATAAGATTGGAATAAAATATTTTAGTATATTTCTGTCAGTCATCTAATTTAATTCATATGTAAAACTTCGATTGAATTTTTCCTTAAAAGTTCAATTATAGTGTTGCAAACTACAAAATAAATATTGCCAGTAAAGTATTTTATTGGAATCTTTACCACGCTTGTATCTATTTTCATTGCATGCTCTAAAAGGTATGATTCTTTTAAAATGCCCAAAAAGCAACATAAAAAAGAACACACTCCATAAAAATTGAACATTCTCCATAATAAATGAACATTCACTCTTATGAAAGAGTGATAATTCACTCCACCTGGGGTGAAAAAGACACTTCTTTAGTTGGTTGTGTTTATGACGGCCAATTACCAGCACGAGGGATATAGCCCCTAAGGGGGGAATGCCCTCCGTGGGGGTCTTTATAATGGAACCTAACCCGTATTTACGCTTAGAAAACTAAGGTTCGACGAAAACCACGAAAACTCCGAACGATTAGGCCGACGGGCGCGATTGGGATCGAACCCAGCACCTCCCGTCTACCAGCTTCGAGAACAGAACCTCTCGGCCACTTGCACTGCTTTAGCAAGAGTGAATAGTCACTCCTCTGAAAGAGTGATTATTCACCCCTGTTTAGAGAGAATATTCACTTTCACGGACTGAGTATTCTTTCAGAGAGTCAAAAATTCCACTTTTACTCAGAGTGAATAGTCACTCTAAAGAGGGACATAATTGGATGTAACAAAAACACAACTATAGGCAACTTTCTTACATATAATTACCAGACGCGACAGTGAAGGAAAGAGAAAAAAAAATCTGTTGCATTTTTTATTTTGCAGTAAAAATAAATTAATGATTTTTGTAAATTCTCCGCTTCACAGCACGTAGCTAATCTTAAAATTACATGGATGTTTTCATTTATGCTCTCTAAAAAACAAATATGCTAATTTACACATAAAAACAGGTAAATCGATGATACAAAAACGATTTGACTATACAGGGTGATTCATAAATATCGAAACAATAGACTATCTCCTTAATTAATGCCCCTAGGCACGTACTTCAAATTGCAAAGTATCATAAAAAAAGGTGGAAAATTTGATGAGATAAGTTACAACTCCATGGCAGGTCTATTTGAGAAAATACGAAAAATAATTTTGTATACGGCCCCCGTAGGCTAAAATTTCCAATTAGGAATTTTTTCCTTATCCATTCCTGAATTAAACACAAAAAGTTCCATCTTCATATCTGCAAAATTCGTGGAGTTTATGCCTGTTTAAATAATTCGTCAGGTTCGAAGGGATTAGACACAAATTGAAATGCGTGTTATTCACGAAACAATGTTACTTTAAAAGTTCCAGAACACATGTAAAAAAATATATGTATTGAGTTAGAATCAGATTTTTCTGTTTTCTGTGATGATTAACCATATAATTTGGAAATAAAACACATAAAAAATTTCTCAAAAAGTTTAAAATTTGTTAAATTATTATTATTTTTTTAATTGGGGTAATTTGAAATCGTTATAACTCGAAATATTCTCGTCCAATTTCAAACTTTTTTTCATTTAATTAAAGAGGAAAATATAATTTAAATTTTGTTTCAGGATTTTTTAAAATATTAATATTAAAAATATTAAAAACACAAATTAAAAAAAACTGCAACTTATTTAAAAAAAATGATATTTTCAAAAATAAATATATTTTCAATTTTGTCGAAACAAAATTAATGTAAAATAATCAAAAAGGTCATGTTCCGAGTTTGCACCCTTTTTCTTTTTCTTCTTTTTTTTTAAAAATAATTTTTGATTTAAAAATGTAAATTAATAATTTAAATTAAATTTCTTTTAAACTTAATTACGCATTTAAATTAATAAATTTAAATTATTTATTTTTAACAATTTAAATTAATAATTTAAAACGCACTTAAAGTTTTAAACAAAGATTGGCTCCTAATAAAACGTTGAAATGCTTTTTAAAAAATTGCAGGTGAGTATGTAACTCTTTCCTGTAGCTTAAACTTCCGATTCAGTTTAACTTTTGCCCTTTCCACCTTCTTTCTGTACTATTTAAAACAAGGTTTTTCTAACATACCGGTTAAGAATGTTTTCATAATTTTAACCCTCACAGCTTCAGGTTTTATATCGTCCCGGCGAGCGGTTAAAAAAAAGTCGGTATTCTGGGGCCGGACCAGTCTCGACCGGGCCTAATATATTTTTCATACCAAACCCGGACTGGCTTCCTTTCTTTCTAGGCTTGCACGGGGCGAAATTTTCAGTCCCGGTCTCGACTCATCCCGTATTAAAATCATTCTATCCGACTCATCTAATCCGTGCAAAAATCAGTAAAGTTTGGGTCAACCCAAAAAATTTACAAAAAATGTATATATTTTAAAATCGCCATTACAATTAAAACATATTACTATTTACAATTAAACTTTAAAAATTGTTTTTAAATAATAGTAGATTTAAACGAAAAAAAATTACAGTAAAACAAGTGAAAAAGAACCTGCCTATTACGGAATCCTGTCTAAAACGGAGTAATTTTTTGATCCATGCAAAATGAATATAATAATACTTGAGAAAAGAATAGAACACATTTGCACCTCCTAAGATGGAAAATGGTCTATAAGGCATTTTTTTCTTGTCTGTGTGATACCGTCTTAGAAGTTTTTACTTTATATCATTTTTGAAAGTCTCCTATGCATTAACGATATTAAATGGTAAGTGAATCATTTACATACAAATAGAGATTCATTAAAAAAAATAAATATCACAGCCTTTGACGCTTCTTTAAAGATGAAGATTATAAACATATAAAAAGAAAATCTATAGGCTATTATAAAGCTATAAAGCTATTTTTACAACTCTTTCATACGAAACAATTTTTAATAATATCAACGTAAAAAACTATGTTTTCTTGAAATTCAATCAGGCCGGACCAGACTCGGGCAAAGATTTAAACATTTTTCCAGGCCGGGACAACTTTTTTGCTATGTGTCCGCTTGAGACAGGGTCTGGATATTTTGACCTGTGCAGACCTTTAATAAAGGCATTCAGCATAATTTTATAGAAGGTTTAACTTAAAATCTATACGCTGCTATTTTATGTCCAAAGGAGAGGCACTGTCTTAAATCGACTTTTAATAACGTACAATTTGTGGATGATCCCTGTTTTGCATTCAAAATGAGTCAATAACTCGTCGCTCAGAGGCATGTGAAAATGGTGTAAGTCGCGAATTCTGCATTTTAATAAGTCTGCGAGTTTTGCAGATACCGAGATAAATTTTCATTTGTTTAATTCAGGAAGGGATAAGAGAAAATTTCCTAATTGGAAATTTTACCCAACGGGACCGTATAAAAAATTAGTTTTGTATTTTCTCAAATAGATCCTCCATGGAGTTACAACTTATATCATTAAATTTGGCGCCTTTTTTTATGAAACTTTGCAATTGGAAGTATGTGCCTAGGGGCAATATTTAAGAAGGTAACCTATTGTTTCGATATTTATGAATCACCCTGTATATGTAAAGTGGTGCGTAAATTGACAAAACGCACGCCTAATGTGTAAATTTCAAAATAAGCGTTTGAATGTGTAATTTGATACTAAATGTGTGATAAAATGATGATACTAAATGTGTAAAAAATATCTGATCACTCTTGAAATACACACTTGAATGTGAAATGGACAGGATCGACTCAAAGACAAAACATTCTTAGTAATAAAAGATATAAAAACAACAAATTAGTTATTTTATAAGTTAGTAATAACATTATGTAATATTTTGTGATAATTATGTAAACCTATATTAAGTACGGCAGACATTTACATTTATTAAAATTATTAATAACTGCATTTAATATTAAATTGTTCATACCTTTTAAATTAATAGTTATCAAACAATTAATTTTCTAGTTAGAACATTAAACATTTTATGTTTTGATTAATAAACTTATAATTAATATAATTACATAAATAATAAAAACCGCAAATAAGTAATTTCATCAGTTAACACAAATAACAAATCAAACAATTATCATGGGAAGATTTTTTGCATTTCAACTTATAAAAATTACTGTTAATACCACAAGTCAAAACTTAAAAGCATGTATGTGCATGCTAATCAGATCAAATAAAACCATTAATTTGACACAATGCGACTCCTATATTATCCCTTATATTTCCCCATCTTAATGTTTTCAGGCTTAAACTCTACCTTTCGTTATCGCAAGACCAGGGACTCAACTGGTGAAGATCAAGGAAAGGCAAGCGTCTCTGTTAGCGAAAACAAGTATACTAAGCTACATCACTGAAAGTAGCAAAACTTCAGTGGTGGCTACGTTTTCTAATAGTTCTTGGTGTAACGCTCTTCATTTTCAAGAATGTTATCTAGCGAGTACGGCAGTACAAAAAATCAGTAATTTGTAGCAAGCACTGACGCTACTTTTAACGCTAAGAAATCGTAACTTGCTTCTTTTGTGCAAAATATGTTCTGTGGAACAATTTGCGAATGTCAACGACAAATTATTGCAAGAAAATTAAATAACATTTGTGCAGTGCATAGTTGAGCATAAATATGTTATGTACAATAATATATACTCGTTATATCGCTTGTTCAGATATTCAGCAGATTCGTCTACAAAAAAATAAATAAATTGTAGCTTCACCAAATTTTTATGTAACTATGAGGCGTGATTATAAGTAAGTACTTTTTAAATATATAGAAAACAGAAAGCAATTTTTTTAACAATATTATTTGAAAATTACATGAAAGCCTGGACCTTCTCAAGCTACATTTCAATATAATTTTAGCTTATATTAAGGCACATATCGTATCTTAGGGCCAGCTTTTGTCTCATATCATCATAGAAATCTGTCGCCTGCTGTGATAGCTACTGCATCACCACCGTTTTTATGTCGTCATCGTTCATGTAGTGCTGACCTCCAAGGTGATTATTTGAATGCAGGAACAAGTGGTAGTCAGTCACTTGGCGCTAGGTCAGGGTCATATAGTGGGCGATGAAGTTGTTCCTAACCACATGACGCGATAAGATCAAGCGTTTAACTCTGACCCAGTACCAAGTGACTAACAGTTGTTCCTTAACTTAAAGAAGCACCTTGGAGGTTCAACGCTACAAAGACGATGATGACACCAAAACGGTGGTGATGCAGTAGATAGCACAGCAGGCGGCAGGTTTCTATGAGGATGAGATACATAAGTTGGTCTTACGATACGGTGACTACCTTAATATAGGAGAAAATGATGTTGAAAAGTAGATTAAGGTGTAAGCTTTAATGTAAAAATAAAATTGATAAAATAAAATGACCTTGTGTTTTTTTTTATATCAAAACGGTACTTAGTTAAAAAAGACGTCTCGTATGAATAAATATTTATTGTATTACGTATACTCTTAACTTTGCTAAGAAAGTTTTAATATGTGTATAAACTAACTTGTAGACTTTTTATGCCCTCGGTTATATCACATTTGATTGTTTATCGGCAGACGCATATCGAAAGGCTACTGTATTACTTTTTCTGTGTTCTCAATTTCGAGTGAAGATAGAATCCTTTGACAAAATCTGAATGTAGCGAATGTGTAATTTTTTTAAGAGTTAGTTGTAGTCGCGATTTTTTAAAGCAAGTAGTTGCAGTTGTAGTTAAATACATTTTCGATAAAGTAGTTGTAGATGTAGTTTGCTACAAAATAAAAGTTGTTTTCCGACCACTGCCTATGAGTTAATCAAGCTTTTTTTAATTTTTCGAGCAAGCGGTTTCAGAGACTACCCACAGTAGCTATTCGCTAATTTCTGTCACAACAGTTAATTTTAAACATGCCCAACAGTCAGTTCTGGATTTCAACGAGATTGGTATCGTTCAAAAGCTTTTGTCACGAAGATCACGAAATGTATAGGAATAATACTCCCGAATCCAATAGTTCATGAAAAATTTGCAGTGAAAAATAGCAAAACGAAAAGAAAAGGAAGAAAATATTTAAAAACTATTTTACGAATTATTGGGGAATAAATGTGAATTGCGAGTGCAGCATGATTAGAAACAGGAACTAACACCTGCCTGATCTTATGGGATGAAAAGAGAGCATAGACAAGGGCTATGTGGGAATTTCCGAAGTGGATTAAGATAGCGATTTTATTGTGAACCAACAATGCTCTTCGTCGTTTGTGCCTGGTGTTGTAAACACTTGCATTTTCAACACTTTTACGTAGAAAAACATTATTATAAAACAAAATTCCTGCCGTTTATAGCTTTTGGAGGAATCTCTTGCTGTTTTCATATTCTTTATTTCACTTCTTCCGAATCAGGGCCTATATCTCGTGCACTATTGAGTTCGCGAGTATAGTTCCTGTACATTTCTTGATACTCGTGGCAAGAGCTTTCGATCGATACCACTCTGGTCAAAATCCAGAATTTACAGTTGTAGATGTTTCCTAGTGAGATTTGTTTTCTGATACTTTTCGTTAAGTGAAAAGGTATTTCAGCTTGAAACTGACTCACAATCATTTAGATCGTCCATAAATGATTGACATTCCGCTCATAATTCTGTAGAAAAAGCAGTTAGAAAGTTTGGCGTATGTATAAAGATGAGTTATATTTACTTTTTATCGTCCACACGATTAGGATTTTATTTCGTATAGATGTCAACGGAGCTTCATTCGTGTGAATGCATCGCTTGATGAAGCCAAGACAATATAGGCTGCAGAATAACACGGAATAAGATAAACAGTTTTTTTATGGCAGGAAGGAATGGCTCATTTAAACATCTGTAAAATGTTAGTAGTCGTCTGTGAGACATATGACAACTATATTTCTCTGAGTATCAAAGTTCAAAATCTGCAAGAACTATTCTTAAAAATTCAAATAAGTGTGCATTCATCAATTTAGAGCAAATGAGAAAATGTTTAGCCCATTTACGACTTGATAATGAAAAACAGTCGATTCACCTTTCGGGGAACTGGAAAACTTTAGAGGTTTATCATGTAATCTATTATCTATCAGGATTGAAGTGTTATGTGATTAGTGATTGCTTTATTCTATTACCTTTGTACTGAAGCAGTAATATGTGTGGACATTGGCTAATTTTCTGTACACACTAGATTTTATTTGCGCTTTTTTAAAAAAGTATGAAAAACATCATGTTGAGTGGGAAATTCATAACCAACGAAAAACTATGAGGCACTACCCAACAGTATAATCGGGAAAATAGGAAAAAACGTTTTGTTGAGCAAATATGAAATTGCCATTATGAAAATACGATCCCAAAAGTGCATAAACATTGTGGGGAAATACTTCTAAGAACTTTATGTATCTATTTTGTTTCAGGAAATAGGTATTGGGAAGGGAAACATCTAAAATTAATCATATTTAAACCCCCAAAATACATACTTTTATTTAAAGATGGGTTGAACAAGATTCTATTAAAAATTATTGCAAATTTTGCAATGTTTTTTAGCTCCATTTTGTTTGCAAAAATTTATAATTTTATTTTTTATTTTTTAGCTCTTAAATTATAAGTTCATTGCTAATAAATAAATATTTAATAATATGCTTTTTATTTGCACATTGATTATTCTCTTGAGACCTGAAAGTAAAATAACACTACAAATACACATTTATTGCTTTTAAACAAACAAAATAGCACCACGGATGACAGAAAAAGCTCTTTTTCTGTAATTTATTCTTTAGAGGACTGGACATTTAGGTTCACAAATATAGCTCTAAATTTACTAGTCCCCTTAAAATATCAATTTAATAATTAGTAACGTAAATTCACGCAATAACAAATTGAACGGCTTTAAACAACTGAATGCTACACAAATCCTCAATATTTTTTACTGTAAATAAGTTAAATAGTTATTAAAATTTCTTATTTTCTTGGCCACACTGTCTTAAAAACATTCTAAAAACTGAGAAAAAAATAACACTTATTTAATGAGGAAATAAGCATCAGTTCTGCCATTTATTAGTTTTGTTCCAAAGAAAAAGACATTCAGCTATATAGAAGTAAAATAAAAATGTAAAAAAATCAAGCAGTTTTGTTTTTATTAGGAAAAGAATAGAGGTCTACATTTGTCTCGGGTCTGAAGAGGTTATAGTCCATTTCTCATTAACATATGAAGAGCTCAGATGATAAAGGTGGTATGTGACAAAAAAAACCCGAGTTAATCATATGATTGAAGATAATCAACAGTCCTCTACCATCTGTTAAATGACTATTTGAAAAAACCTAATACTCACAGATATTTTAATTAATAAAGTAAGTGTTTGACAATAAACGAAAATAAAGATTTGGAACTTTATAGCTCATTTTCTCAACATGATGATTGCGTCACTTACCACCTTTATCATCTGAGTTTTTCATATCGAAAATTGTATTCAAATCACACATTACATTTTGTTTAAAAAAGTATTTCTGATAATATTTTCTTTTAATTTTAATAATTGAATTCGAGTTTAGTTCATGAATTCGCACGCCGTGACCACGTGATTTTTTTCCTTTTCTTTCGTGTTAAAAAATTACTTATTAAAATTCCATTTTCATTTTGCTTTACATGTCTCAAAAAGGGTATTTTTACGTAACGCACATATTAATATAACATTATTATCACCTGAATATATTATTAATATTTCAACTAACTGCAAAAGGAATAAATTAAAGCAAATTTAAACAATTTGGAAACTGCAGTAAAAATTAGGACATTAGAACGATGTATAATGAACAAGAATTATGAATGCAAATACTACAAAAACTTTCTTTTGAAAAATTCTTTTAAATATTATGATGAGGAATTTGTAATTTGCTTACATAATATTCCAAAAATGCATAATACCTGTCAGAGAAGATTCTTATAAGACAGTTTGATGGAGGAAAATCCTATCTAAGTCATTGGGTATCATTATTTACAGAATTAAAAAAAATATCATTTGATTTTTAATTTTGGATTTCAGTACTTCATGGAAATAAAAATCATTATAGAATTTGACAGAGTCTGAATTAAAAGAAGTTAGAGTAGAGTATAATTCTTAAATGTACTGTTTTTAAAAATCAACCGCTGTAGTAACATATTATCTATTTCAAATTATATCATTAAAGATTGTTTTAAAAGGTGCTTGAAAATTGATTCTTGTAGTTTTATTTATATTTACTGTTATATGAAGCATATCTGTTTTATTATATTATGTTTAGGGATTTATACTTTGTTTATTTCAGATTACAAATATGCCAAAGAGCTGTCAGTGAGGATTTCTATAAGATGGTTTGATGGAGCTGTATATTACCTCTCTGCGACGTATATTTAAAAATGCTTTTAGTGTAGAAAATCATTTCCTCTGCTTTTATTTTTATTTACTGTTCTATGAAAAATCACTATTTTATGTTATGTTTGGAGATTTGCAAATTACTTCCTTAAGTTTCCAAAACTGTCGAAGAACTGTCAGAAAGGATTTCTGTAAGATGGGAAAAATCCCGTATAATTCGTTAAATTTGCCTTACTACAGCCCTTTAAAGACAGTTCATTTAACTGTTAATTAAAAAATGACATTTTTTTCTGTATTAATACCTTATTGTTTAGGGTGACGAATCAAATCACCGCTCTAAATTCAGTCTTTGTTTGCAGAGAATGTAGACAAAAGAGAGAACAGAGAACGTACATAAAAATTATGCTTTAAAATTGTAATTAACTTGTTAAGATGTCGTTTCTTTGACAGATTCAAGACCTAATTTAAATTTTTCACGTAATTACTCGTTTCTTAAATCTCAATCCTTAAAAATTAAATTTAAAAATAGGAAAACTTTAATAACATTTGAGAGGGAATCGGAAGAATGTCGAGTATGTTTATAAATTTCATTAGAAAGCTTGCAGTTTTGATATTGGAAACGGATGAGGACTGTAAATTATTTTATCCTATTTAGAATAAGATAACAATACCAAATGAAATAATTCCCCGAATTTATCATTTACAAAATATCAAATTTTTTGAATGATTGTCCTGAATAAAAAAAAAAAATAATAATATTAATATTCTCTTGGAATATAACACTACAATAGCGACTCGTTATATTGATCATGCGGCAAGAAACAGTAAAATCGCGAATTCGTTATGTAACGTGGGTATTAAAAAATTAAGAATGTGAACCCTTAAATGCATGATTTTTTATTTTGTTTCAAAAAATTATATATGATTCTCAGAAAGATCTCAGACACATGAAAAAAAAAAAAAAAATCAGCCATACATTTTTTTTTTAATAATATATACATAACATACATATATTATGAACCTTTTTTATGTTGCAAATTAACCTTTTATTATGTTGCACATCTGCAATATAATTAAAAACTAAAATAATGCAAATTAGTAAATATTTTACTAAGTATGAATCTAAATACCTTATTTTATATAATTTTTTGTCTTGTAAAACTCAACCCTTAAATTCATGAATTATTTTTTTAGAATTTTGTTTTTTATGCTTATATTAAAGATTAGACACCAGAAATTTTAAGATAGATTTTTAATTTTATTTAGTAGCCTGGGATGAGAGCGCTCCGACGCAAATGGTTGATTGTCACCACTAAATTTTAATAATATTCTTTGAAATAGCAATTAAAGCCTTTGTGCAGGAATATTGAAATGCAGTAAACCAACGTTTAAAATGCACAAATAATGCGTGAAAAAGCAGCAAACAGCTGTTTTGAATCTACAGCGAGATTCTTCTTCAGTGCAAGAGAGGGAAAAAAGGAACAGCGTGCTAGGAAAAGCAAGGCTGAGCAAAATGTTAGACAGAGACGCGCTGCCTTATATACCCTATGCGGGTAGCGAAAGCGCCAGAAACAACCAATGAGAGAGAAGCAGTGGAAACGACTGGGTGGACAAGTAGCGACATCTACCGGAAAAGGAGAGAAAATGAAACCAAAAAAGAGGAAATTAAATTAATGCTTTCCAAATGCTTGGAAAATCTGGAGTACTAGATAAGTCATTGACTAAAGAGTGAGAATTTTTAATGATGTGGTAAGCTTCCCAAAAATCAAGATCAAGGTTAGAAGAACATTTTTGGATAATGGTGGCTGAGGAAAAATCGAACCTATGTTGAGAAGACCAAGAATGTTGAGCAATAGAAGAACGTTTGAGCTCCTGTACCACATCATTAAAAATTCTCACTCTTTAGTCAATGACTTATCTAGTACTCCAGATTTTCCAAGTATTTGGAAAGCATTAATTTAATTTCCTCTTTTTTGGTTTCATTTTCTCTCCTTTTCCGGTAGATGTCGCTACTTGTCCACCCAGTCGTTTCCACTGCTTCTCTCTCATTGGTTGTTTCTGGCGCTTTCGCTACCCGCATAGGGTATATAAGGCAGCGCGTCTCTGTCTATCATTTTGCTCAGCCTTGCTTTTCCTAGCACGCTGTTCCTTTTTTCCCTCTCTTGCACTGAAGAAGAATCTCGCTGTAGATTCGAAACAGCTGTTTGCTGCTTTTTCACGCATTATTTGTGCATTTTAAACGTTGGTTTACTGCATTTCAATATTCTTTGCTTTATTAAATCTCAGAAATTCTGGCATTAAATACGGCGAGAAATAGTATTAAAAGTTAGTGGTAGCAATCGGTCATTTGGGTCGGAGCGCTCTCATCCCTGAGTAGCATATTTTTGTACTTTGTACAGGATTAATATTTTCATATAAATATAGTGGTTGCTAAGAGTTAAACAAAAAGTGATGCAGATATGCATCACTATGCATTTAAGGGTCAGCCCCTCCGTTAGGCGCGTGGAATACGATCGTAGACCAGATATACACTGCTCAAAACAATTAAAGGATATTTGAAGTTTTATATAAAATAAAGATATAAACGAAATTTTTTTTGCCGGAAATAGAAGAAGATAATCACAAATGCAAATTTTTCTGGTTTTCAAACTGTGGAGTATGCAAATTTTGAGTTCGACGTCAAAAACGTCGCTTCAGCGGCAGCGAATGAAATTTGACTTTCAACTGGATAAAAGAGAATGAAGACAAGGATGATCGGCATTCAGTGATTGCTTTGTTTCGATGAGTACGATGTCTCAGCGAAGTCATTTGACAGATTCAGAAGCTTTGAGAATTGTTGGTAAGTTAGAAGGGGGCCAAACTCAAGCCGAAGTAGCGCATGCCATTGGAGTGTCACAAAGTGTCATTTCCAGGATCTGGAACCGTTTTTTGGAGAGTGGATGTGCAGGCCGAAGAGCAGGGCAAGGTCGTAGACGGGCAACAACGCCCAATGAAGATCGGTATTTAGCGTTAACAGCTCGGAGACACCGAACCATGAACGCTACTCTTCTCCAACAACACCTTCGCTCGGCTACAGGCACCACGATTTCAACTCAGACTGTCCGAAACCGGCTCCATGCTGTAGGTCTGTATGCTCGCCGACCGATGGTATGTGTTAGATTAACATCAAGGCATCGTCGCGACCGCAGGGAGTGGGCAACCGAGCATGTCAACTGGAGGAGAAATGAATGGAGCAATATTCTGTTTTCTGACGAGTCCCGTTTTTCTGTGCATCCGGATAATAGGCGTATTTTCATCTGGAGGGACCGTGGCAGTAGGAATAATCCTGCGTTCGTGCACGAAAGTGTCAGATTTGGCGGTGGAGGAGTGTTGGTGTATGGTGGCATCTCCATTGACGGGCGCACTGACCTCTACATCATTCGAGATGGAGCTCTGACTGGTCACCGATATAGGGATGAGATCCTCAGACCTATTGTAGTCCCTTACGCTGCAGCAATCGGAGATAACTTCATTTTAATGGACGATAACTGCAGGCCACATCGTGCAAACCTGGTGGAGGATTTCCTTTTCGAGGAAGGAATCGTTCGAATGGAATGGCCAGCGTGTTCTCCAGACATGAATCCAATCTAGCACGTTTGGGACGCTCTAGGAAGACGAGTTTCTGGCCGCCAACAACCCCCAAAAGCTCTCGAAGAACTGGAAAGAGCTCTTCTGGAAGAGTGGGGCAGAATACCCCAACTCGTCATTAATAGCCTCATTGAGTCCATGCCGCAAAGGTGTTCAACGTTGCTGGCCGCCCGTGGAAACCATACCCCCTACTGAAAATGATTTTCTTTGAAGAAAACACCTTTTCTTATTCTTTTTTTCTCATATGCACAAATTGTGTTTTTTTTCCTTTAGTACACAAATGCGCAATAAAATGCATTTTTTTCTGCCAAACATGTGTAATTTATTCTCATATAACCTACTATGTCTGTCGACCATGTATCAATCAGCTAAACAGTTTACCAGATACAAAATCCACCTAAAACTGCAATATCCTTTAATTGTTTTGAGCAGTGTATTTTAAATAACGTAATTTAACTAAGAACAAATTTTCATTATTCCTAACAACTGCTTTATACGTAATTAAAATTTCTTAAATTCTATTATTACTGGTTAAAATACTTAAAGGAATGCAACAGTTTTTATTGAAATTTTTTTTTTGTTAATTTTAAATATTAAGAAATCTTGGTCTACGAAAGCAGACCACGCGCCTAAACATGTTAATAAATGTTACGCGCCTAACGGAGGGTTAATCTGCAAATAAATGTCTTATACTTGCCTCTAAAACGCTAGTCTATGTTGCAACTCTGCAACTCATTCCTAATAGGAAAACCAGTCAATGTGAAGTTGCAAATAGTCAAAGTCACAAAAAGAATCGTCTTTATTTCATCACATTATGATTTTTAGGGAGCCATCACTTCTTGATTGAACTGTGAAGTCACCGTGACTAATTTGTGAGTCATTTTCACCTCGTCACAATATGTGGTATATAGAGTGAAAAGTGATATGGATATCACTCATATTGCAATCACGTGCCGACAATGTGGACAGTAAGAGTTCCATTTGGTTCACAATTCTATTGCATATATTATATTTTCTTAGTAAAATTAACTATAGAAATTGCACTAATATTAATTAATACATGTTCAAATTGTACTATGTGAGACCATTTAAGATAAAATGTAGTACATTTTATGAAGACACGAAAAAAGCGATATATCCGAATCAGTGATACGAGGCACGATATAACTACTTAAATAATCGCATCAGAAACTTGATGTTTTGCTCTCAAAAGGTATAAGAGAAAAGAAGAGGGAATAAGACTGGCCTTTGAAAACAGTTTAGGGATTATTGTCCAGAAGTTTTACACAATGAGGAAACAAGTGAGCACTTGAAAACCTAAAAAGAATTAATTTAATTTTACGCGAATTTTACTATTAAAATTGATGATATTGAAACAAGGGGGATGCATTTTTATTCTTTAAGCAAAATATTTTTCTAGAATTTTGTAAAGATGAAAGACTTTACATGTGAAAGAACAAGCTTATTGACAGGACTGAAAAAGAAAACGTGATATTCTTTTCGTGTACAATAATTATAAACATGCGGTAATTCGGAACAAGCTCCACTAAAGCTCATGTGAGGGTAGCTGATATTAAAGTGAAGTAAAAATGAAAAGGCTACATCCTGTAGGCAGAATTCTCGCCGTTTCTGCTTAATGGTTGACACTCTTGTTCACGCATATTAAATTACTTATCAGTTAAAAGTGATAAACAGTTTTTTTGCCTGTGAATATTCTTTGTTTCTATCAGACACAATCAACGTAAATTGTTGTTCTTAATCAATAATTGTTAAGTTATATTTAATCTAACAGAATATTACCAAGTTTTTGGTCCAACTCTTTTACAAGGATCTACAAAACCATATCATAATTTCCTCACACTTCCTGTGGTATGGGGTAATTATGAACAGTGTTTTTTCTTCAGTGATTTGGTTCCATATTTGATCGTATTAAGCCTCATATGAAATCATAAATTATTGTACCATTGAAAAGAAATTTTGTTCAGCATCGAAAGTTTAATATGTCTAAAATACCAAATTAAACCGGAAATCATTATAATAAGGACCCCATAGTTCGCTTGGAAAGAATTTCATTTAAAAATATAAGGCAGCGGAGCTCCACAACATTAAGTTCATTGGGAAAGATTTCCATTTAAAAATATGAAATCATAAAAATATGAGGATGTACGCTGCCAAAGGGAGGAAGCCTCAAACATTTGGGTCGTTTGGGAAAGATATTTGTTTAAAAATATAAATTCAAAATAGACTGGGGCGTACGTAGCATTTCCGGTATGCACGACTATAAGCAATGGGGAAGCTAACTCTATGTTCGTTTGTATGTATTTTCATTTAAAAAAATAAAATCAGACAAAGTCCAGGTTCTACACTACCGGAGACAGTGGGGCTCCCACCATCGGGCTCGTTTGGAAAGATTTTTGTTTAAGAATATAAAATCATTCGACATTGATTTTAGGTATAATAAATGTTATTATCATGGACTCAGGCAACGCCGGCCGGATGAGCTAGTGGTAGAATAATGTGTGTATGAACTTGTTGAACGAAAGTTGTGTATGAACTTGATTTTTTTTTACTATACCATCCCTACACAATACAATATGTTCGACAATACCCTGTAGTCTTTGGGGTTAATTATGAACATCTGAGAAAATTGTGAACAGGAAATTTCAGGTACTTAATTAACATTTTACAGCACCAATAATTAATTGTAATTCAATTATAGGAGTGAAACAATAGATTTATGGCAGTTTTAAAAGGTTTTACATGGAATATGTGATTTTTAAAGCTGTGAGTAATTGAAACTAGCAAACTTCGATCACATTTACTTCAATTGACTCTAAATATACGGAGTACTACTGTGGCTGCATAGATATAGCTGAACAAAATCTTACTCGAAATATTGAGTTTTTGCTAATCAGTTGGCGTTTTATAGGAAATATAGCGAATATAAAAGCAATAACTAATAAAAAGAGTAGTATATATTTAGATTTTAAATTCCTAAATGCACTATAACTCCTATGTAACCAAAACCATCTAGTAATTAAATGCACTAAGACCCAAATGCAACTACCATTTTTGCATTTGGCGTTAAAGTAACGTGACGAGGAAAATGAATCGTATTCATATCGTTGTAAATTCGATATTTCCCATTTTATGTCAAGCTGCGAATGTCTAAAAATCGGCTCTAGTTATGTTACAAAGGAGCCAAACTGACGGTCACTCGGAAGTCACAATGCGACGATAAAGGTTATCAACTTTTGGTCACGCTTGTTACTGTGGCCATTTCGGACGATTACGACGTCGCAATGATGTCACATTCATTATTAGGGTATTTGAATTATCTCTTAAATCCTACTATGTTGCGTCCAAACTCTTTCCCCTGCCGTTTCATAAAGGTTATTTGAAGGGAAAGAAAGTTCTATGTCTTTATATAGTGTTAAGGTAAAATACGAAAAATGGTTTAAAAAAGTAGTTGATTCAGCTGTAATAGATGGGGTTGTAATACCATCTTTTTTTAGAATGATAAATCAGGTACATAGAAAAATTAAAAAATATTCTATCAAAAAATTTTCGAAATTTTCATCTTTGCTTTATTAAAGAGATTTGATTTGCTAAAATTCTCGTTATGAAGATAAACCTTCCAAGAAATATGAAAAAGAAAATGGAAGACACCCGCTTTTTAAAAGGCGCAGTCTGTAAAGTTCGAAATAAAAATGTCTATTATCTCATGAAAAATGGGTGAAATAAATTTTGTCTTTTCGGCTATAATACAGGGAAGAGTTTATTATTGAATCAATAATGTCGATTTTTGATAGTTATATAAAAATGTAACCCACTGAAAATTTCAGGTAAATGATCTAAAATACAGACTGGACATAAATGAGTTGGACAAAAAAATGGTTTATGGTGCGTAGTCATATAGCCGAACATGATGATATACATGATTATTAAATAGTAAAGTTCAAAAAACTTACCGTTTTTATAAATGTTTGAGGTGGATTTGCTTTATTACTCTGCAACTGTTCCAACGGTAAATCAGTTCTTACACTGTAAAAAAAATCCATGGACTTTCCGTTTTGGAAAAGGCAACTAGTTGCCTTTTCTGAAACGAATAGATTCTTTTGAGAATTAAAAGTTTTAATTTACAACACGATTAGTTTCACATCTGCAATGAAAGTAATCTTTTTGGTAATGAAAGATGTCACTTTCATTGCAGATGTGATATAATCGTGTTGTAAACTAAAACTTATCATTCTCAGAAGGAATCTATTCCGTTTCGGAAAAGGCATCTAGTTGCCTTTTCCAAAACGGAAAGTCCATGATTTTTTTTTACAGTGTACCATATGTTTTTAACATGTTAACGTCGATCAAATAAAGTGAAGTGCTGATTCGTGATTTCAATTTTGGATTCAATTCTCGATTTAAATCCCAACTTGAATCCTAAATTAGGTTCATGATTTCAACATTGAATTTCAGAATTAGCTGGCTTTAAAACTGATCTAAAAAAATTATCAAAAAATGTTCGAAATTTTTATCTTTGCTTTATTAAAAAAAAAGAATATAATTCGCTAAAATTATCGTTATGAAGATAAACCTTCCGAGAAATACGAAAAAGAAAATCGAAAACAACCGATTTTAAAAGGCGCAGTCTGTAAATTTCGAAATAGAAATGTCTATTATCTCATGAAAATGGGAGAAATAAATTTTGTCTTTTCGTCTATAAGTCAGGGAAGAGTTTATTATTGAATCAATAATGCCAATTTTCGATAGTTATATAAAAATGTAACACACTGAAAATTTCAGGTAAATGATCTAAAATACAGAGTGGACATAAATGAGTTGGACAAAAAAATGGTTTATGGTGGGTAGTCATATAGCCGAACATGAGGATATACATGATTATTAAATAGTAACGTTCAAAAAGCTTACCGTTTTTATAAATGTTTGAGTTGGATTTTCTTTATTACTCTGCAACTGTTCCAACGGTAAATCAGTTCTTACCATATGTTTTTAACATGTTAACGTCGATCAAACAAAGTGAAGTGCTGATTCGTGATTCCAATTTTGGATTCAATTCTTGATTTAAATCCCAACATGAATCCTAAATTAGGTTCATGATTTCAACATTGAAATTCAGAATTGACTGGCTTTAAAACTGATCTTAAAAAAAAGAAAATCAGAAAATGTTCGAAATTTTTATCTTTGCTTTATAGGCGCAGTCTGTAAATTTTGAAATAAAAATGTCTATTATCTCATGAAAAATGGGAGAAATAAATTTTGTCTTTTCGGCTATAAGCCAGGGAAGAGTTTATTATTGAATCAATAATGCCAATTTTTGATAGTTATATATAAATGTAACCCTCTGAAAATTTCAGGTAAATGATCTAAAATACAGAGTGAACATAAATGAGTTGGACCACTATGGAATGGTTTATGGTGCGTAGTCATATAGCCGAACATGAGGATATACATGATTATTAGATAGTAACGTCCAAAAAGCTTACTGTTTTTTAAATGTTTGAGGTGGATTTGCTTTATTACTCTGCAACTGTTAAAATGGTAAATCAGTTCTTACCATATGATTTTTAACATGTTAACATCGGTCAGACAAAAGGAAGTGCTGATTCGTGATTTCAATTTTGGATTCAATTCTTGATTTAAATCGCAACATCAATCCTAAATTAGGTTCGTGATTTCAACATGATTTTCAGAATTGGCTGACTTTAAAACTGATCTTTAATAACACTGAAGTCTACAGGTGGAACGACTTGTGATCATGGTGGCTATGGAATAACACCTCTGTGCTGACTGTATTGCGCTGACTTCTTAGTTGACTTTAAACCTCATCTTTAATAACACTAAAGTCTACAGTTGGAAGGACTTGTGATCGTGGAGGCTATGGAATAACACCTCTGCGACCATTCAAACTAAAACTTCAGTACTAAGTATATCCACAAACTTAAGATAAAGTACTATTAATGTGCCATTGAACTAGAACCTTACAATTAATATTTCGCAAAGTATTCAGTTACGGAATTGCCCAACTAATTTGTGTCATTAGTGGTACAATAAATTATAGATGTTTCATAATACAAGCAATAAAAATAAAAGTAGTTGAATACAATTTCCGGCACTTCTTAAAACATTTTAAACAGATACATGGGCAGTTCTCAAAAGTTAGAAGCAGGACATACATCATAACTTTAAGCTTTTAGACTGGGAGGCGGCAACACAGACAATCACCTCATCGAGTTCACGGATGAAATTCCAGAATTAATTAAAACTCGATTCGAATATCTGCCAAGTCATATTTGGTGGAAAACACCTGAAAACCATATTTTAGTGGTTGACTCGTAGGCTTACCTTTGTGTTTTCCTGCACCCAAAGGTGTGAAAACATGGAGGACTGGGAGCAGGAAAGCACAATGGTAAACCTACGAGTGAGACGCTAAAATCGGGTTTTCAGGTGTTTTCCACCAAGGTATGACTTGGCAAACCAATTGCTTTATAATATGCGAATCGAGTTTTAAGTAATTCTAGAATTTCAGCCGTGAACTCGATGAGGTGGTTGTCTGTGCTGCCACCTCCCGGGCTATTTCACAACTAATAAAAAATTTAAATGTTTTTTTTCAGTGAGTTTTTTTATTCTGTTTAAAGACTTAAATTGATCTATTTTACTGTAAAAGTTTAGTATAAATCTATCTTAAAAAGATTTTCTTAAGTTAAAAGGACAGACTTCGGACATTTATAATGTTAACTGGTCCAATGTAACACCAAGAGAAAAATTAGAAGTTGATTCTAGATTTTGCAAATGAAAAATAATTAACGAAGGATGATAATGGATGATTGCTTCATAATTTTCTTAATGGATAAAATGACTGGTTTAATGATTTTTGGGTATTGACGGACTTTTTAAGAAAGTAATCTTTTTTGTTAAGTTATGTTCATTTGAATGCTAAATACAGTAAATAAGTACTTTAAACTCATTTGTATACTTTTAAAACCGTTATGTAAACGTTTCTTCGTATTTTCATGTGCGATAGATAAACGGATTTATATGACCTTTATTTTAGCATCTATATTTACATCGCTTATCTTTTCCGAGCAACCGTGTTACAGGTTTAGCATAAAATATTCAATATCCATCAATAAAACGCTACTTATCTTTGAGGATAATGGCTTGCACTGAGATTTTGAAACTCTCTGATTTAAATTTTATGCATTAAAACGTGTTTATATTTATCCTAAATAAAAAATTCCTTAAAAGGTTTTTCGCTTTGTATATTTCTGTGTTTACGAAATCAGAAAACTGTTTGAATTTCTGTATAATAAAATATAGCACATTTCATTAAATATTTTTCCAGTGATATACCACGTTTTTTGGAAAGCTAAAGCACAAGGTGCATACAGTTTTAACAAAAAGTTTTAATAGAATTAATTGATCGATTTATTTTATGTCAGGAAAATATTACAAAGTCTGCAATTAAATAGAGCAATTACAAAGTCTGCGATTTAAATCATTAACCTTAAGTTATCTGTATGCCTTCAGTACAAATTTCTTGAATATTTGCAAATTTTAAGTTTAAAGTAGCTAATTATTATTAAAAATGTGTTAAAAATGTGACATACAAATAAGTAATCTAATTTTTTTTCATCAAAAACTAGTATAAAATTAATAGAAAACAAGCTGTTTTCTTAAAACTATTTAAATTTATTAAATATAAATACATTTCATGATTTCCATAATAAATATAATAATGTTACACAGGAACTAAACTATTTTTATGACAGTAACATGAATATGTTAAAAGGTATAGGTATAAAAAGACAAACAGTGCTGAAAGTTCCTGAAAAAAATTCTAAATTAAAATTCTAACTCATAAACTTTTTAATAAATCAGCATAAGAATAGTCTATTTCGTTTAAATATGCTTTTAGAACATAATAAAAACAATTTTGGTAATTTGTTGATAATTATTAAGATGCTACTTGGCAGTGTTGCCAGTGGGCTACTTTTTAAAAATTCAGATTTCTTGATTGGCACCACTTTTTTGAAACAGTAAAATTCGAATTATTTATTGACATGTTAATAATCGCGAAAAGATGAGGAATTTCACTATTTCAAAAAAGTGGTGCGAATCAACAAATCTGAATTTTAAAAAAGTAGCCAACTGGCAACACTGCTACTTGGCGCAGAATAATATAAATTTAAAACAACGTTAGAATCGCCAGTATATGTAAACTTTGAGCATACTAGTTTCGGTAGCCTTTAGCGTACCGTCCTCAGTGGAAAGAATAATTGCTAAACATTGCTGGGAGAAGAACCATTCTTTTGATTAAAACAACCAAAATCATCTCTAAAACCACTTCTATACAAGAACTTATCTTTCTTCAAGCGTTTCATATCTACAAAAATTATGGCAATATTGTTAGAAGTGGATTCGCCACTCCTCCTTTATCAGATTTGCTGGAAATATTACATAAAATCCTCTTTTTCTTAATTACTACCTGTATTTTTCACACTTTTGGTGCCATTACCTATACCATTCTCCTATTGGCTGGTGCCCGTATATTCCTGCTTCTCTATTGGTTAATGAACTTCTCACTGGAATCCGCTTCTCCCCTATATATTTGAGCAAGTTTCCGTTATTCTTTGCATTGAGGACGGTACGCTAAAGGTTACCAAAACTAGTCTGCTCAAAGTTTACATATACTAGCGTTTTTAACGTTGTTTTTAAATTTATATAATTTATTGAGTTATAAAAAATTTCCCAACACAATTAAAAAAAAAAAAAAGTTTGAGAAAACCATAAAGCATCTTTCAACTTAGTTTTAGTTTTTTAAAGTTTGGAAGAATTATAAATTTTAATAATGCTCGAAAATCGAAAGAAAAATATTGAAATTTCATACGAAATAAAAAAAAACAGAAAATTGAAATTTTGATCGAGATTGATGTTTTAAAGGCATACAGATAACTTAACTGCTACATAACCGTATCTTAACTGTACATAAAATTTAGTACCAAAAAAAATATCCTGTGAGTTACGGGGTTTAGAATTTTCGAAAAATCCTTTTTTTAAATTATTTTTTTAATCTAATATAGTACAATACGTCTAGAATATTTTCCCAAAGTTTCACGCCAATCGGAGTAAAAGTCTAGAAGAGAGAGCCTTTGGAAATTCCCCTCATTAGGCTAGACTGGCCGGGAGCACCGCAGGTATATTGAGGCAGCTGCTTAGCTACTGTTTGTCAGTCTCTCTCACTCGCTTCTACCACTTTCTAAGGGATACCCATTTTAAAAATTTTAGTTTAACCTATTGGGTATAAGTTTATTTGAAAAAATTCTTGTGTTTGAAACGGATTTAATTTGCTGATGCGCAATCTCAAATAAACTCTGGATACTCCGTAAGATGCGGAAGCGCTACTTGCTACTGAATTGGAGTCCGGCATGGATATAAAACTTGGCCGAAATAGCCAGGAGTATGCTCGGAAAAAGGCTGAACATCGCATACTCATTGCTGAGAAAAAAAGACTAGACTGGGACTCCAGAAGCAAGAATTTGTCACAGGCAGGAGCAAAAAGATGCCTGGAAATTACAACTGCAGCAGGATCTTTGCTTTATGGAGATAGAATCGACGATTCTGTGTAGGTTTTTTTTAAAAAAGATTTTTCGTTTTATTTTCAGGGCTGCCACAGGCGGCTATTTTTATATTCTATTCGTACCACTATTTTAAGAAAATAAATTTTGAAGTATATTTCTCTTGCAAATGTTGTCAAAGTGTATGTGAAAAAATTTTGTTTTATAAAAGTGGTGCGAGATAGAATTAAAAGATAGTCGCCTGCGGCAACCCTGCTACTTATAACTTTAATCGCTTTTTCCTAGAAACACTGTTTTTGAAATCGGTGGACATGATTTCTCAAAAACTAATGCACGGATCATATTGGTATTATGCGCAATTCTTCAAAATAGGATTGACTAGTAGTGACTGAACAGAGGATTTTTTGTTTTCTCGATTACAACTCTTTTTACAAGACTATACATAGTGTAAATTGTACCAAAAATTGTACTGTTTTGCATACAACTCTGCCAAAAAAACAAATTTCAATTTTTATTTAAATCCTTCTTTCAATCACAAGCTATACTTATCTACCAACAGAAAAATATTTGTTTTTTTTTTAAAATTTAGATAAAGCTATCATGAGTTATCCTGATTACAACGAGGACACTTTTTTCTCCGGAAACCAGGTCGCAACGATTGAATTTTCAAAATTTTTGAATTAAAATCTTGTTTAAATGTTGCTCTTTTATATATGCTTAAAATTTGGAATAAAATTATTTATGATATAAAAAATAGAGAATATATGATTTTTTTTAACCTTCGAAACTGATATTCTTCGATCACGTGATCTCAGAGACTTCTCTCAGTATGTATGCGACATTTTTGCGACAAGGGAAATCGGAATTATCTAATCAGAAATAGTGGAAACTCAAAGGAGTGTAACGCACCTTGTAAATATAAATGTTGAAAATATCGTTAAATTACATTTATTATATTGTTTGAGTTATGAATGAAACTCTGTATTCCACTTTGAAGGGATGGTGGAGTTTAAAAATTAGCTTTTATTATTTATGCTATTCCAACGAGAAATGTTTTAAAGAAGTCTTCTTTATTACGAATTCAAGAACTATTTAAAAAATATATTTAAATTTAATGAACATTTGAGTTGTTTAAAGCTATTATTTAGGTTCTTTGAACAATTTACAATGCTTCATGTGTTCTATTTTTTAAATATTTTCTCTCTTTTTTTTTGTTGTTTCTTATCGAGACTTTGTTAAAAATTGTATGTATCCAGTTTTTAATCCAACAAGCAGCTATTTAATAAAATAAAATAAATAAAAACTGGAATTTTCACTAAAACGTCACATATTAATATATTCTATTACTAATTTGAGGATCTTAATGAATCAATATTCTTTCTGCCGAGTATATGGCATTATACAGGGCGTACTAGAACTTCGTGTACAAACTTGGAACGGTGGCAGAGAACATCGTTAGGAAACATAATTACAAGGAAACACCGCCCTCACGTAATAAAGACACACAAAGACACAGTAAGGATTGTTTGTGAACTATTCGTGAGTTGTTTATCTTTTCCTAAATTTACTAGAAAAAATGAAGTACTCAAAAATGTGTAAATCGATGTACTCATACCGAAATGGGCATGTTTGGAAGAAAAATGAAGCTATGCTTTTTCAATTTTGAAACATCATATATTATTAAATCGAATCGAAACGATAATTTTGTACTTTGTAATGGTTTATTTCATTCATGGCGGCATAAAAGATGTTCATTAATGTAAATATTAAATTGTGCACAGTATTTTAAAATAATTTAAAAGTGCTTGAAAACAACACTCTTGTCATAAAAATATTTGATTTGGGTATCTTGATAATAATTTTGCTATTTTTTTCTTAAGGCTGTTCTCAACTGCTCTGCTCAACAAGCGCAAAACGTTTTGACGAATTTACAAATTCATTTTTTAACAGAAAGGTATACAATTGGAAAGCCTGGCCATGGAAGCGATTTAGAATCGAACTGTGTTTTCCCTTTTTTGATGAATCAATTACCTATTGAGTTATAAGTGATTTCGATTACGTGACACGGCATTTTTCTCCCCTTACTGACTGGATCTTCTTCTTTCGTTCGGAAGTTCGGTTCAAAATGCCAACTTTGACAGTATTTTCTGAAAGATCTATTGCGTTTACAAGAAAACGAAAAAAAAAACAGTTCGATGACATAGTTTCTGAATAACAACACCTTCTAGTTTCATGCGTTTCCGAACAAAAATGAATTAAAACTTATGTCAGAAAGTTGACTCTTTGTATTTGAGAATAGTGGAACAAATCACTTAAATGTTTTTTGTTAATAATTTTGAGCGGGAAATAAATGTACACTTTTGCTTTAATCTGTAGTAAACGGGGGATGAGGGGGTGGTATATAACGGTTCATTTTTGAACGCATCCATGGAATCAAAAATGAATACATGTGTTTCTTAATTTTGAATACATTTGGAACAGAGGTATTTTAAGTATGCACGTATTTAAAATTGAGCACCTTTTTACTCAATTTTGAGAACACATTTTTTTTCAGCGTCGGTCGACGTATTAGGTATTTAAAACAATTTCATACCATTTTCAAACCATTTTGCGACTGATTCTATGGGGGAAATCACCTAGAAAATGTAACAAAGTAAAAGGGATAAATTTAGCGACGATGTCATCAAACATTAATAGCGCAGAAGTAATGTTTCCAGTTTCAAAACGGAGAGTCTACCGTACGAATCCAGCCGACTACCTTGTGTCAGAAATTAATATATTTTTTTTCTTTCTGGGCATATATCCCAGTTTTCAGAACGTCGTGAGGAGTTACTCCTCATTTTTTTTTTCTTTTTTGAGGCGCAGAGAAATAAAGTAGATAAAGTCCATTTTTTTTCTGGCTCCATAGGCAATAATTTGTTCGATGCCGATAAATATTTAGTCGATGTCATGAAGCATTAGTGGCGCGGAGGTAACGTATCCAGTTGAAAAAGGGAGATCCAGCGTTCAAATCCAGCCGATACCAAGTGCCAGAAATTCCCCTTTAATTTTTACTTTCTGGAGTGTAGTTACGCCCGATTTTTTACCGAATAAGTGGATTGCTACCCTGTTTTCTTATACAGATAAAAAGTTTTGGCGCCTATTATCTCCACTTAAAGTTTGTCCCATCTTTTCTGACATACCCCGTAGATTTCTATTTCTGTCGAAAAGCGTATTGAAACATACAAAAATAAAACGATGGAATACGTTATCAAACAATTTTTAGTTTTTCGGATAGTCATTAAACTAAACATTTAAAATTAACGAAAACATGCCATTTAACTCAAACTGTCTTTCACCAACTTTCACTTGCATTTGACTAAACCCAGATATCTACTTCACTTTTTCTTTTCGTAAGTTTCACATCTTTTACTTACTAACGTTACTAAGCTAATGCAAAGGGTTTTTTTTTTTTTTTTTTTTTTTTTGGTATAGATTCTTAAATTGACTTATTGCATAAAAAATAGCGAGTTATATTTCAGTCAGTATTTGGTACTGGTCGGCATTGGTTAGCTTGTATACAGTTATTTTAACCCTTAACTGATACGACAGAAACTGTAGCATAGAGTCTCTCAGACAGCTTCATCGAAAGATAAATAAAAGGCTCTAATAAATCATGGGAGACAATTTCTGGGCTTAACTTTATCTACAGGACAATTTAACACTTTATGTACTGAATTATGAATTCAGAAAATTTTAATTTCTAAATCATTTTTCGTGAATTGTTTAAAGTACATTAGAAGATTTACATAATCATTTAATAAATTTTAGAAGGATTTTAGAAGGATTAATTAAATTTGAATTTATAGCGATTTTGTGCAATATTTATAATCTCACTCAAATCTTTTATTTTAAATATTTTTCTCAGTTTTTTCTAGAATTAGGAAATGTACAAATATGATATTCTTAGAACAGAAATATAGAAATATTTCCGAATTGAAAAATACCCCCCCCCCCCCCCAACGTCAAGAAAGCTGAAAAGATGGAAAGGCAAAAGAAATTATCCTTTTAAAAATATTTTTGTTTTGTGTAACCAATAATGCTTTTGGAATAAGATAAAGTAATGTATCTGTAACTCATTCTAAACGGTATTACAACTAATCCATGTATTAAATGACTTTTATAACAAGTTATTTTAATGGTACTGATAAGTACCGTCAGTAGATAAAGGGTTAAAATAAAAATTACCTATTCAAAAGGCTCTAGCCCGGGGGTTCCAAATAAAACACATTTTTATTAATATCTATAGTTAAATTAAAAATTACAAGTTAATTCGTGAAATTTCATAAAAGCATCTGCCATTGAGATCGCTAACAGCATTTAAGGGTTAACATGATAAGCTTTTACAACGCTTAAGATTTTGCGTAACAGTTTATTAAGCAATTAAATTTTCCTTTCTGAAGCACTTTTACAGTTGATTGAATTTTCGCGAATGATTTTTTATGAACTACAAAGTAGATATTTTGAATTTTCTTTACAAAAAATATTTGCGCTGAATAATAGAAAAGAGAATATTTGTTATATGCAGACATAAATATTTTTTATTTTAGTAGTTTTTTTAAATGTAAAATGTTATGTAAACCCGTCAAACGTTTTTCTGAAAAAATTTGCGGCTACAATATGTCTATATTTGAATTTCAGCAATTATTTTTATAAATACTTGTGAACATGATTCTCATTTAATAACATCTTTTTTATGGATTTAAATAGCGAAACTGTATTATTAGTTTTACACTTTAAATATTAAATAGTATTATTAATGTTTTTTATTAAATGCAGCATTAGCAACTTCAATATTTATGTCTATCTGAATACCACTTTCTTAATACAGTAAATTCAAAATTTGAATTGTAGTATGTTATGTTCTTAGATAAGTAGGTATGGTGGAGAAAGTGCTTTTTAAATTGAGGATTCACTAAGTCTGTTGTTCTCAAATTTTTATTAGCAACCTCTTTACCAGTTTCAGCTGTATTCCTTTCGGTTAAAAAATCCTCTGAAAACTACAACAAAAAAGCAAAAATAAATAATCTAATTATGCTTTTATCAAATTACGCATGCAAATATATAAATGTAATAGAAGTGCAACAAAAATAACTTTTTATTAACCCATATTTATCTTGTTAATTTTTGAACGCTTTTATTTAAGTTTGGTTCATGTATGTGAAAATGGAATTTCGTAATTTATTTTTCTCACTTCCTGATGTGCTAGGATTCTAGAAATTCTGAACAATTGTACGTTCCCGACGGAAATACAATATTTATATATTTTAAGTACTTAGGTAATAATTAATAGATTAATTTTAATTAAATTTTGATTTTTTGTTGAAAAAATTATTTGGAAATCCTAGAATATTAACCCCTCAATCATCGTGTGATTTTTGGAACATTCGTTCAAAAATCTTAGATTTTTTTATGTTACAAATTCTTATTAAGCATTATGATTTTAAAATCAAGTTTGTTGATTCAGTGCTGCCATATATTGAGCGCCAAGCATTTAAAATAATCTTGGGAGCGACAAAATAAAAGAAGAAACCATAATATATTAGCCAAAGTTATGAGGACTTCAACCCGTGAGGGTCAAGTGTGCGAGAAAATTTATTTACAAATGACTACCCGTGAATGTATCGTGTGAGACGATTAAGGGGTTAAATAATTTTCAGGCATGATTTTTTTTTTCAAATCAAAAAACGTAACTGAATAATAAATATTTGTTTGCTACAACAATGTAAAGTAGCGTTTGCAGTAATGTAACTTTTTTTCCTATTGCCTTATCTTAAACTGGGTATGATTGAAAAATTCTGATAATAATTCATTAACTTTGAACTTTAATACATGGTTTTTACATCATAATGCAACATCATGTAAAGAATGTTAATTTTCTGTATTCCTGTTGTCGTATCTTAAACAGAGCAATAATAATGTGTTTTTTTAATAACAATCAATTAACTTTTATCCTTCAATACAAGGTTTTTACATCGGAATGCAAAGAATGCGAATTTTCATTTATAAAACACGAACTTTAAATTTGGCGTATTTCTATTTTTAAGTACAATAATAAAATAATAATATTTATTATCATATATATATCTGTATATATTTGTTGGCTGTTATATTTCTTTCGCATCATGTTAGAGATAAATCAAACCCCGTTTCGTGGGTTGCGCCCCTACAAATAGAGAAGCATTCAGACTTGTTTTCTATCACCTAGCTTTTCTAGTATGCGTGGGTGACTATTATTTCTAATGACGAAATTTCCAGTGTTTATTTGGAAACTACAGTCCTTAACTTATCGATAATGAAAGTTACTTAATATACATGCAGGAAGCTAGAGATAAACGGACAGGAAGTAAATGTCCGCGGGTCATCATTCAACGCATCGATACAGTTCTTTTAAGATGATGGAGCTTTCACTGCTCTTGCAATTTTAAATAACATTTTATTAGGTAGATAAATTTTCCTTTTCAAAGGATGCTAACTTTATAAAGCTATGATTAAAAATAATACAAATTTAATGGCAACGTGTTCCTTTTTTAAAGGATATTGAAGTCATTGAATTATATCATAAATTTACGCTGTAATTTTTTGCACGAGTACATGCAATTTAATTGCAATTAAGTTATTAAGGGGACAGTTCATCTTAAAATTTATCAAAAAATCGATTTTTGTTTTTAAATATTAAATGAAAGAGCCTGTTTAATTGTGAATATTTTGACACCTCATTTTTACCCATACGGCAATTGTATTGCAAGATATTGTAAATGTTGTTAATTCACCCAGGGTAATTCCCCATACAAATGAAAACTTTAAATGGCTTTTTCTCCATGTTCATATTTTCTTCATTTTCATGTTTTAAAAATGCTAAGGCTTTTTTTGTATTTGAGATAGAGATTTAAATTTTTTTACCCGACAGAAAAGAAGGGTTATGTGTTTCACGCGTATCTGTGTATGTGGATTTCTTTATACCCTCGAAACATCCCAACGGCTGGATGCATTTTAATGAATGAGGTCGCTATCAGTTTGTCTTAATAGCCCGATGGTTATAGGCTTGGTTTTGTTTTTATAAATTCAAAATGGCGGCCGTAAAATACAAAATGGCGGTAGAGACGAAAAAAAATATTTACGCACCCTATTGAGGGGCATATCATTGGATAGGTCTTTCACTACTAGGCGAAGCACGCTTTTCAATTTCGCTGGAAGAATGCATCTTATTTTACATCAGCCTCGCACGGACTGAAATAATCCGATAGCGGGCGAAGCACGCTAGTCTATGTCATAATAATATCTGCAATGTGAACTTTCCTAATTTTAACAAAATCGCTTTATGTTAGTTCCACATTCCACCACCAGGGAGCGCACACTATTCATAACAAAAGTGCATCAGAACGAAACTCTGTTGGGATATTTAATCAAAAGTATTTCCCTCCCCCCTCCTTTCCATTTACCCAAACCTTACAAATACGAATTATACGATAGCGGGCGAAGCACGCTAGTCTCCCCTCGAAATATCACACTCCATTTTTTTTTTTTACAATTTTTCTTATGCGTTATAAACTATTTTAAAGCTTCAACCAGATCGAGTGGCGATCTCAACCAATAATTTAAGATATTTGCAGAAATTACTATTCTAAAATAGTGGTATGAATACTTACAAACTTTCTTAGAATGAATAAGTTATACTTGTCTCATAGAGCGGCGTCGAAAAACCTCACGCAAATTGTTAGATTTCCTAATTTAAATAATTTCATGGTTAAAAATGCACGTGCCTTCATTTTATTCTATTCATTAGATAGAAATGAAACAGATTAATTAAATAATAATTAATATCTCAGCTTCTAATTGAGTTATCGCTTTGAACTGGGTATGCATGAAATCTGTGAGAGATTTCCCGTCCGGATAGCAAAAATTTTTATCAAAAAAATTTAATATTTAAAAAGTTAAAATTTCGTATTAAAATATTCCACTACCGAAAACCGCAAGGTCGCCGTCATGTCTGAAGTTGAGCACACCTGCTTTCGCGCCGAAATGAAATCTCTTTTCATTGTCTTTCCAAATACAGAAATTAAATTTTTATCGATCGATTTTTAGTGGATTTTTTGCGTTATACCCAACGCAGAAATGTGAACTTTATACCAAATGAAAATAGATTTTTTTCCGCGTCTGTCTATACCGTTTACAAATTTCTCGTACCAATATTTTCTGATATGCGATTTCGCTTTAAAATGCCCATTTCATTTTTCGGCTTAATTTCCTCCATGGTAACCGTGCACCGGCTGATTTTACTGGCAACCCTTAGGAGAAACTCCGAAGTTTTGGAGAATGTCCGTTTGAATCTGTGTTAAAAAGGTGGATTGGTTAATTTTAGAAGTTAATTAGCCCGTAATTCGGTTAATTACCGACTTTTTCAAAATTTTAGGATTTGTTGTTTGATGCGAGGTGTTCAGCTACAAGTACCCAAAATTTCAAGTCCCTAACATATATAGTTTCTGAGAACGGGCTCTGTGACGGACAGACAGACAGACAGACGGACAGACAGACAGACAGAGGAGTGAGACGAATAGGGTTTCGTCAGATGAACGAAACCCTAAAAAAAGAAGTTTGGGTTCATTTTAATATGTAGATAGCCCCCTAAGCAAATTTTATATACACCATTTACAAGCAGACCTTATTTCCAATCGTTCGATACCAGTAACTTTCTTCTACGATAATTTGTTGAGGGGTTAGTAGGGGGTGTTAACTTTTTTTTTGACTGTACATATTTGAGCAACAGGTGACGTTGCGTCGAGTAAAAAGTTTTGCAGTGGTGTGGTGCAGCTGATCCAGAAGAAAGAATTAGTGTCTAAATGTTACAAATTTTCAATGTGTTGCTCATCATTCCTAAGTGCAGCCGCCAGACTATGAATAACACCCTGCGCGCATTGAAGAAAATTTCATGGGTATCCTTGAAACAGGATGGCGTATAGAGGTGTGCAAGGTGACGCCACGGAAAGGTTTTTTACTGCTGCTGTAGGACAGCTATAGGTACCTCTATCAATGCCTTTTCTATTTGAGTGTCTTACGCCATTTTCAATGTTCTATGGTAAACGTCACGTGATGTGAACTGCTCTGTAGGATATTTCATCTGGGCATATGGTTTAGGCCCATCAATGTACATATGCGACTATGGCCCAAGTAGCTCCATAATCGGATGTCACACTATATACGACGAGGAGATTAAATTGTATCATACATATTGTATCATCTTCGTTAAATATTTTGAACTGAAACGTTCCTCACAGCGAAATATCTGCAATATCGTTTGGTCGGATGTTACGTTGTGTACATCTGCATATTTAACAAATGGCATTCGGTATTGAATAATAGTGCCACCTGTTTGTCAAAAATTTAACATTTATAACCTATTTTGAATGATTAGAGATCAAAATCCCACCGATTTCTAATCATTTCTGTGAAAACCGCACCTTTGGATTGTACGTAGTTTACTTAATATTAACCCTTTAAGCGTCCTACCCGGGTTTTTCCGTCACGTAATCTTTGAAATCAAGGGCTGATTTAATACAAAACTGATATTAATGTTATTTTTTGCGCGTGCATAGGACAATTAGATATGTAAAGTAATCATAAGCAAATCCCCATACAAATAGTTTCATAAGTATTATTTTATCAACCATTAAACATAAAATAAGAAATATGCCGGACGCTTAAAGGGTTAAGCTTTCAGCACTCGGTATGTCCTAAGGTAAATAACAAATAATAAGACAAAAAAAAAAAAAAAAAAAAAAAAAGAAAAAAGAAAAAAGAAAAAGAAGTACAGTAGAACCTCGATTATCCGAAGTATTTGGGTCCGACCATCTTTCGTAAAATTGAAATATTCGGATAATCGAGAATGCTTCAATTTAAGATTAAGGAGAAATATACTATGCAATATTTCGTATTATGATAACAAGTGCTTAATAAAAGTAAAGCAATTAGCAAAATCGAAACAAGAATACATACCTGAATTTTAATTTTGAAATTAAGTACCTTTTACATACATCACACGGGTTTGAAAAAATGTTTTGTGTGTCGCAGTTTCGATTGCCTTTGCTTTAAATAGCTATCACGGAGTTTTAAAATATTAGTAGTTCACCAGTATCATAGTCTTTCTGCTGCTTCCGCTATGCCAAACCTTTTACAAAAAACTCAAAAACTTCAGAATTACTAATTTGTTCGTTTTCTTCGTTCCACTCCGCAGCTTACGGGAGATCACGCCAAATTCAAAGGAACTCTAAGAAAGGGGATCGGAAATATTTATATGTACTCGTAGTTCGGAAAGGACCACTTGCACAGAAGGAATACACAGGCACACAAGGTAGTTTTAAAAAAAATTAAATAAAAAAGATGCTTTCAAAATGGATTTTGCACACAAGGAATATGATAATAATAAAAAAAAAACTTTAAAAATGAATTTCAGTTAATCGAGAGTTTCGGTTAAAAGAGTTTCGGATAAAAGAGGTTCTACTGTATATATTTAGAAGGCAAAAAAAAAAAAAAAAATCAAGTACTGTCTATGTAAAATCCGTAGATTTTTTAGTTAGAAGCAGATCAGCTAGAAACAATTCCCTACTTCTGCATGGAAACGAGAGTAACTTAGGAATATGTTTTGTTTGAATAATACATGTTTACAGAAAATGTCTTAAACATGAATAAAATACGATCGTAAACAGACAATTTTCGAAAAAGATAAGTGCTATTAGGTGTTTCGTTTATAGTAATCGACACCTTTTCGTTCTTCATTGTTAAAGAATAGGCACGAATTTTTTCACAGAAATCTCTTATATAGGGAAATAAAAGATGGGAGATGACATTAGGCTAACTTTTGATCTGTATATGTGAGAGTTTTAATAATTCATAAAATATTTTATCCCGTTTTACATTAAATACACTTCCATATTTGACGAACACCAACAATTCGACGCAATATAAAATTTATTAAATGGACGACTCTGTATTTGTTTGAATGTTATAGAAATGGGTGTTTATCTAGTCACATAAAATGACATTAACTTCTTTTAAGACCTTATTAAAAATTCAATTTTCCTTTTAAGCCTTCATATTTACGTAGTACTCATATTATAAAAAAAATGTCTATCCATTTGTTGGTATCCGATGTATTAATAATAAATTGCATGCATTTTTTGAAGATCTTAAACAGACATGCTTTTAAACTTTCTTCTTTGAACATTTGTTTGACTCTGCTTTAATAGAAGTAACGTTAAAAACAAAATGTTTGCTACAGTCTCCCGGAATTTCTTTGAAGGTATTATTCTTTTGTGAATTTATAATGTGTTTTTCAAAAGGAAACGGGAGTTTACTTTTATTTAAATTTTGTTGATTTCGACTGAATCCAATTACCTCTATTTCATTTTACTATGCATATTTCAACTCTTTTACAGACTGATGAATATTTGATTTGGAATGAATAATGAAGAGTCTGCATTCAAAAATGCGAATTCTGTATAGCACATTCGGAATTTTTTAAATTAAGTAAATGTTCATTGAACTCGTTCAAATTCGAAATATGTCTGTAAACGTTTTTCGAAGCTTTATATATAAATTAAACTAGGGGACTGAACCCAGATTTCGATCTCGTAGAATTTTTTCAATTAAGTAAATGTTTGTAAGAACTTGGTGAAATTAGAAATTTTTGTATAAATGTTTTTCAAAGTTTTATATATATATATATTAAACTAGGCGATAAAACCCGAGCTTCGATCCCCTAAATTTTTTTCAATTAGATGTTCATTGAGCTCGCTGAAATTCGAAATTTTTGTATAAATATTTTTCAAAGTTTTATACATAAATTAAACTAGGGGATCTAACCCGGGCTTCGATCTACTAGAATTTTTTCAATTAAGTAAATTTTCATTAAACTCGCTCAAATTCAAATTTTTTATAATTTTTTTCAAAGTTTCAACCTTAAATTAAACTAGGGGATCGATCCCTAAAATTTTTTCCATTAAGTAATTATTTATTGAACTCGTACAAATTGAAATATTTCTGTAAATGTTTTTCAAAGTTTTATCTTTAAATTAAACTAGGTGATCGAACCCAGGCTTCACGGATTACAGATATATAGGGGAAAATTATGTTCTTTAATTGAAAACTTTGATAAAACTAGCTGACCCGCCCGGCGTTGCCCGGGCCTTAATAATATTCTTAAATGAATCTGAAATTTTTATCGCACGTGCGTACAGAGGGGAGTGGGGGTGGAGACAGTGCAAATTACCAGGGCCCGACTCTTGTTCAGTTCCAAAGTTGTGTAAATTCACAGGTTAAGATTTTTCATTTTTATATTTCTCATGCTCTTTTTATTCCAAATTAATTGATGAATTCAGTTAAAATTTAATTATATTTTCAATAATTTAATTTTTTATTTAAAATCTTTGGATGAAAAAGCAATTACAAATACAACAAAAACTGTAATAATTGAAAAAGAAATAATAAAATTGTAAGCAAATATTACTATATAGAATATTTTAAAAAGTACCATCCAGCAAATTTATTTTCTAATAGAGTAAAGCCTGTTTCTAATGGAATCTGCAATAAACAAAAGTTCCAGCTTCCCTCTCTCCCCAAAAATGTTATTATGCTTTGCTCAATTTAAATAACCTGCATAAAACGGAATTTATCACTGATCGTTTCTTTCTAAGCAGGTTTTATTGTATCTTACTTCTGGTGGGCCCGTAATAATATTCTTAAATGAACCTGAAATTCGTATCGCAGATCCGTACAGAGGGGGATAAACAAAATTACTTAACGTCATGACAACATTTTAAAATTTCTTGCTGCTGATTAATTCGCATTTCCAATATAGTGCTTTGCAGAAATTGCACGTTTTACTCAAAGTTCCACAGTTTAAAAGCCCCGTTTAAATCAACGTGGCACGTTTAAATCAATAATTTCGTTTTCAGAAGCAACGCGTGCACTCTGTGGTTATTAAGCCTATTTTAGCGATCGCTGATGCTCTGTGTTTAATTTAATTCCCGATTCAATCTATTTCAATTTTCTGTTCTTAATTCGGCTTCTTCTTCACTTTCAAGCATTCGCCGAGATCTTTTACGGGCATTTCAAATGATATTTTGAAGCTCTATAATTGCAGCGAAAGAGGGAATCATTATGGGACTCTTTTCCTCTACGGCGAAATGTAAATAAACCCGATCGCCCTAAATCCTGCCAAAGGATTTTTCAAAATAACCATTGAGATGCGTTTCTCGGGCGTTGCCATTAGACAATAACAAATAATCGCGATTTCTGTGCCACGTACGTTAGCGTAATATATATATAGATTTTTACATTTAATGTAATTTTTTAGATTGCCCACTAACAACACAAAAAAGCATTTTTATAAAAAAAAAATATCAATAATGTATTCAAATAAAGTTTTGAAATTTATTAAAAGCAATACATTCGTACTAATCGTATGCCAGGAGTAATTTCCGAAGAAATCAGCGAAAATTTTGCTACTCACAGTATCTTTTTTGATTCTCACTATTTCAGTGGTTTAAGCACATATTTAGATAACGTGTCTGTTAATGTTTGTGTTTTATTTATATTGTTTTATTTGTTTATTGATGAAGTTTTAATTTCGTTAAGAAATATTAGCTGGAAACAAATGCTGAACTATTTATATTGTTTTAAGTGCAAAAGGGTTAATTTTACGTAATTAGGCTACAAGCGATAGCAATAGATTAAAAACAATCATGCTTGACTATTATTTTAAAAACTATAAAAAATCAGTCAATTGAGACATTGTTTTCAAACAAATTGCATTTGAGAGAACATTTTTTTTTATTCGGTGGTGTAAAAATTGAAATTGTACGATATTTGGAAGTTAAATTTCGATTTAACTGTTATTTTTTTTTTCGGCAGTTGTCACCGTCAATATAACAGCAGTGTTACTCACGGATATGTTTTGGCTTTATAATATAGGGTGGTTCAAAAGTCCATAACACATTTTAAAATTTAATATGAAATGAAGTAATTGTCGTACGGTAGTACGGTTTGGGCTAAAAGTAACTCACAAATAAAAGTTTTCTTCAAGCGTATTAAAAAAAGTTCCAAACTTCGTCTATAGATGGCACTGTACGTTAAATAATCGGGAAGATGCGTCAAAAAGTCAATCAGTTACATATCCTTTATTTTGTCACAAGCACTTACAGAGTATTTATTTTAGGCTATCCATTACCATATTTCAATGTGTGCCCCCTTTGTAGCTCGAGCGAAATAAATGCTCTGTAACTGCTTGTGACAAAATAAATGATTTATAACTGATGGTCTTGAGTTTTTGATGATACTTTTTCTGATAATTTAAGCACAGCGTCATCTATGGGCTAAGTTTGAACCTAATTTTTTTTATTCGTTGCAAGAAATGTTTTCATCTTGAGAAGCATTTTAATCCAAATCGCATTTCCGTACGACAATTATTTGATTTTATATTAAATTTTAAAATGTGTCAGGGACTTACCACCCTGTATAGAAATCGCAAAATGAATAAAAATTGTTTATACATTTGTACTCAAAATAAGCTCTTTTTTTCAGATTTATTCAATATTTTTCTTAAACTTTTGTCAGGGCTCGCACCGTTCCTAAAATTTCCGTGCTTTGTTACCAGTATTTTAAAAAAGAATTCTTCGTGGTAGAATCCTTTAACGTTTATAATAGAAATGTACAACAAAGATTATTGTTTTAATTTAGTGGTAGCAAAGTGTGAAAATTTTAGGAATGGTGCGAGCCCTGCGTTTGTGGTCTTATGCTGCTGGTCATCACAATAGGGTTAAACATTTCTACTAGAGGCATAATGCTTGTCCTTACAGATATTTATGTAAAAAAAATTACTGACAAAGAACATGCACATTTAATAACTATAGTAAGTATTACCATGCGATCCACCCCCGGTTACCCGGGTCAAACGATGCTTACATGCAATTGATTTAATTGAAAAAACTATTAGATTTTTATATTTAGTATATTTTCTTAGACTGCACACACACTATATGAAAAATAATTTTTGGTACTTTCGTATTAGTTCAATATCAACGATTAATCGTGAAAGATTTCATTACTATTATTTTTTTAATTTGATTATTTCAGCATTTAAGCACTTAGTTCGATTACATGTCTGTTAAATTCATATTTTATTTATCTATCATTTATTTGTGAATTTTTTTTTTCATTTGGGTATTCAGTTACTGAAAACTGTATGAAAACAGACAAATGCTGAATTATTTAGATTGTTTTAGGTGCAAAAAAATTATTTTCCTTGATCGGGTTGTGCGTTCATTTTTGAGATAGATAAAAAAATATACTTTGAAAATTATTTTAAAATTTCATAAAAAAATCAGTAAAGTGAGTAAAAATGTCAAGAAAATTGCATTTGAAAGTAATTTTCTTTTCTCTATTTGACAGTATATCAATTCAAATTGTGTGGTGTTTGGAGTTTAAAATATTTGCGATAAAAAGAAATTATAATTGCTTAGCTCAATGCCCCCGTTGGTATGAGGTCAGCCTTACTTAAGGCTGACCTTTTTTCTTTAGCTTTATAATATAGATATCCAGTTCAGTGTATAATTTTTACTTTTTTATTTAATTTTAAAAAAATCAGAAAAAATATTAATGCAATATTACTTCTTCCGTTGTGTATGGATAAAAATCCGAATTAGCAATATGAATAACAATATCGAGCAAACAAATAGGGAAAAAATACAAGAACAGACTATTGGTGTAAAAAAATTGCATATTTCATTTCATCATCATTTATTTCATTTTCATTCATCTTTCTCATTCGAAATCCATGAAATTGATATCTTTTACAGATTTAAAGATTCATTTGTATAAATGCTTCTTTGCTGCTACTGTTTTTAGGAAACGTTTCCAAATAGTTTTTATATTATATTAATCAGTTTTCACAAACTGGAATATAGCTTTTTAGACTATTATTAATTCTCAAGTAAATACTTTCATATTCATGTAACATATGAAATTGAAACATTGCATTCAATGCAACATTTTCAGCTGCGTAATTGAATTTATGCAAGAGTAACAAAATATTATTAATTTTAATATCAATGATTTTATCATATTTTTCTATAAAACGTGTTTTTTGAACATGAAAATGCCTACTTGAGAAAGGATAGCCTTCTAAAACCTATTTCCGGATTTAGAAAACTTGTTAATATAGTATAAAACTAGTCGGAAGTTTTTCTTCAAAACTCAGAAATATATTGATTTTTGAAGATATAGAAAGCTTCTTGGAATCATTAGTAACTCGGAAGAAGTTATTGTATATATTTTCGAGATATCGTTCGCGGTTCTATTTTATTTTCTTGGATTACGATACATCTGCCCCCCCCCCCTTTTTACAGCGTATTAGAAGTAAAATATCAAAGTGTTTCTGTAGTTTGGTTATGGCGTCTAGAAGATATAGTGTGGCCACCGGCAACTCCCGTAATGCTTTTAAAAGTGCCAAAAAAAAAAAAAAAAAAAAAAAAATTGAGACCCATATCGGGGTTCGTACGGGTACCGTTATTTTCAAGGCCAAATATCAGTAATTTTTTTTATAGCAAAATAAATCTAGTTTAAACACGCGAAATTTCGCCTTATTTAAGCAAAGATTTTGTAGAAGAAAATATTGGTACCGAAGAATTTCTTAATCTGGAAATTCAAGGACCCGTACGAACCCTGCATAAATGCTGAACGAAGCTGAACGACAAATGCCGATCGCAGCGACATTTGCTAGCTCTTCACCGGCCCAAACGCTTTTTGAATCCCTATACAATGTTTACGTTTGAACTACCAGCTGTCGCTGCGATCGCCATTTATCGTCCAGGATTGTTGAACATTTATGGGATTCAATTTTTTAGCACTTTTTGGCCACACTAGTTTTTCTAGGCACTATAGCATAGTATAGGAAAGTTGAGTCATACTTATTATAATTTCTCATTCAAATTTAACTGAATGTTCCAGATGCGTTTTCAAGAAAAGTTAGTGGCACTGCTGTCACATACACATAAAGCAATTTGTATAATCCATTTTTCTAATGATTAATAAAATATCGAATTTTCCTACTCTGAAAGTGGTAAATTTTTTTATTGGCAACTTTTGTACTAAACTAATTTTAGTATTTCATATTCATATTCAGCATTCATTTAGTATTTCATATTCAGCAGTATTTCATAGGCCCATTTAAAAAAACTTGTTTAATGATGAAATCTTTAAAAATTCCAAAAAAAGGAGTAAAACAGCCTTTGATCAGTCCTGCGTGATATTTCTTAATATCTAGAAAGAGCTAACTATTTTAAATATAAATTATATTAAAATATAATGTAATTATAAATAATCTCTAACAAATTAAAAAGAAATTCCCAATTAAAAAGTTTTTGTTTGCTCTAAGATTCATTATAAAGTTTTAGTTTTACTTATTTTAAAACTGCAGAAAAAAATCACTTGAATGAATATTTTTAAATTTTTGTACTTTGCGTAATTAATTAAAAGTGATAATATGCAAATTCAAGTCACTTAGAAAATAACATTAAAAGTTTTAAACCTTTCCCATTGAAGAAACTTCATACTTTTAATGGATCAAAAAAAAAAAAAAAAAAAAAAAAAAAAAATTGAATAGAGTTAAAAAACTGAAGTTATTTTAAGTTCTAGTTTAACTATAAAAAAAAAAAAAAATGTTATTTCTTTATTGGAAAACGCCTTTTGTTCATTACAGACTAAAATAAAATATAAAGTGTTTATGAAATCATACTTTTTAGATTTAAAAAAAGACATTGGAAATTTCTTTAAGAAAATAACAAAGATTGCCTTTCATAAAGATTTAAAAAGTGTTTCCGTATTTATGGATAAGTAAGTAAGTAGATTTATTTTACAACTAGTTTATTATTTCAGAGTAGAACACAATCAGCAATTCACAAAGTTCAGAAGGATGGATTGAAGAAAAGAAAACAGACGCACATTCAATATTTTTTAACTAAAAAAATGTGAAAAATCCAATTTCTGCTTCAAAAAATTCTATAAATTACTGTTGTAATTTATCTTACACCAGGTTACACAAGTCTGCGGTGGTTGTATTTTTTTGACTTTTGATAATTGATTTTTTATGTATTTGTTAGCGCTTAATCTGAAAATGACCTTCATTTTTAACCATCACGTCAGGATTTCAAAGTTGAAAATCTAATACTTATAGATGTGAATAAATCTAACAAAATAGATGTGATAGTTGTACTTTTTAAACTTTTGATAATTGATTTTTATTTATTTTTTAGCGCTGAATCCGAAAATGACCTTTATTTTTAACCATCGCATCACGATGTTTCGCAAACTGTAAATTTCAAAGTTAAAAAATCAAATAATAGCAAAAATCTGTCAAAGCAATTAGTCGAAGCCTTACCAAAATAAGGAAAATGTTTTAAATATATCTGCGACAAATTTCAAGCCTTATCAACTGCCAAAATAAAAGAGGGTACCTTTACTGGTTCTGACATTAGAAAACTTAAACAAAACTGAGCAACAAAATATGGTAATTTTGAGAAACAAATGAAAGTTGCGGGAAAAAAGCCGGGGGAGCCTTTAAAGACGTAGTAAGTAAGTTTCTGGGCAATAAGAAGGATCAAACTTCGAATGCAGAAGTACAGAAATTTAGGTTGTTCCATGAGTTTGAAAACTCACTTCCTAAACGCACATTTGGACTATTTTCAGGAAAATCTGGTTGCCGTCAGTGCAGAGTTGGTTTGTTGGTTGGTTGTGTGAGGTTTTATGGCACAAAATCCCTTAAAGGACACGCTGCGCCAAAAATAAGTAGACCAAAAATGCCAAAAAGTGAGACATAAATATTGTCAATATAAAAGAGCAACGTTAACGCAGAGAGTGGTGAGAGATTTCATCTGGACATCAAAGAAACGGAAAGGAGATACCATGGACTATACGATGATGGTGGACTACTACTGGAAGTTACACCGAGATAAACCCCATAGAGAATATAAAAGGACAGCGCGAGGGCAGAATATGAGAAATCCAAAGAAACTTCCATACATGGAATAAAATTGTAACACAATATTTTGCATGTTTAGCTCTAAAAATGCATAGTATAAACCAAAAAATGAATAAAGTATTATGAAAGAAAGTTTTGCGTCTTATTTTATAGTATCAGATTTCAGCAACATTTCGACTTTTTAAACATTTAAAACATTTGCTATTTCAGAAAATCATCAGAAATTCATCCTGACGTCATAGTAAAAAAATGAAAGTCCTTCTTGGATTCTGTCCTACAAAATACATAAGAATCAATCATCAAAAGCTAAAATCCCCACCGTCACATCTATTTTATAGTATCAGATTTTAGCTTTTTTTTTTTTACTTTTTAACTTCGAAATTTACCATTTGCAAAAAATCCTAACGCGATGGTTAAAATGAAGGTCATTTTCAGATTCAGCGCTACAAAATAAATACGAATCAATTATCAAAAGCTGAAAAACATGAAACAACCATAATTTTGCAGGATAGTGTTATCAAACGATGTCGAAGGAGGCATTATCATACATTGACGAGTTTTAGTAATATTTCTATAAAGGAGCTATCTTTTCGGAAGACTAAATAAGGTAATGTTTTACTTGCTTTCTATATCATTGTCCTTTCGTGTTCAAATTTTGATAGAAACGTTATTAAAATTTTCTCACTAAGCAAAATAGTATTCCCAAAGTGACATAATCCTTGAAATGAAATAGAATGAAAATTAGAATATTATGCTTTAGAATTCTTGTATCGTACATGTCACGGGTAAATAGATAAGTTCTAACTAGATGCCGTTGTATAAACAGTCAACAAAATAAAAATATAGTAGAATCTACTTTGATTAAAATAAAATAATATTTTAAATTATCTAAAAATGCAGAATTAACTTAAGAGATATCTCATACCGTTTAACCCCTTAGTTCTCGCTTAATTCACGGGCTGTAGCTTTTAATCTGATTGTTTGATTCCCACCAGTTTTATAAAATAGTGCAATTGGCTTTATTATGGTATCATTTTACCTGTCATTAAACAAGGTGAATATTTCTTTTTTAAAAAAGTGGTGCCAATGGGCAATTTGAATTTTTAAACCGTAATTTAATGCAACCGTTAAGGAGTTAAAGATCCGTAGTATATGCACTCTTACCGGAAAAAAAAATCGCCAAATAAAGTAAAAAGCATGGAACTACGAGGAACTCGTACATGGAACTCGTATTAATAAAGAGGAACTGACATATCCTTCAAATAGTGAAGCTTCAACTGTAGCCGCTTTCGCAAGGGTTAATTTTCGTAGGCGGAAACTTCCACCAGTAAATTTAAATAGAAAGTTTCTCTCTATTTAAACGCTTTATTAAGGAAAAATTTCAGTCATAAATAATGGAAGAAGCACTTATTCATTTTAACTGGTGGAAGTTTATTCTAGCGATAGTCAGGCCCTGCTTTTCTGCCATATTGTGACAACGGAAACAATTTCCTGTCAGAGTCAGTGAAAAAGATTATAATACCTGGACAAACTGACACCCGTAAAAACAAATAGAAATGTATACTGTGCTTCAGATAAAATATTTCCGTGAATAAGATGCTTAAATAAGATGAAATTTTCTATACAAATTTACTGGTGGGTTTTTGCCTAGCGGTAATCATAAACTGTTGATCCGATTTAAAATAAAACAGCCGCCATCTTGTGACAATCACTTCAGTTACTTCACTCACACCTCTTTATTCATAACTCCATTGTAAAAAGTAGTACAGTCGTGGAAAAAAAAGTAAACACCCCCTACTAACTCCTCAACAAATTATCGTAGAAGAAAGTTACTGGTACCGAACGATTGGAAATAAAGTCTACTTTTAAATGATATAGATAAAATTTGCTTAGAGGGCCATCTACATATTAAAACGAACCGTAACTTTGTTTTTTTTCAATAGCAGTACACAATTCTGACAGCATAAATGAACCCTTCAATTAGCCTAAAAACAAATTTTTATGCAATTCGTACCATAAGTTTCTGAGAAATTAATTATTTTAAAACGAGCGTATTTTAAGGGCTGTATCCAAATTGAAGTTCGGTACTCGATTGTTAACCGAGAGAGCCCTCACCTTGATCAAGGCACCTTAAGAAGTCAATGAAGCCTGCTAGATTACACGACAGCAAAAGAAATTTCAAAATATCTAGTCACTCCTATTATAGACGGCCCCTTAAACCATCATTTTGCCGTTTTTTAAGCATAATTTGAAAACTACTTGGAAGAAAAATGTGAAATTTTGGATTTCCATAAAGCAGGACTTAATAAATCTAATTCCATCAAAAAAATTGTAAGTTGCAATTCATAATTTTTTCGAGTATTAATTTCATAAATCATAATTCATATCATAAAGTTATAAAAATTGTAATTTCAGCGTATTTATGTTTGGGTATATTAGTATTATTGCTACACAAAAAATTAGCACATTAGGAGCATAATTTCTGGAGATATAAATAAAAATATGAAAATGTAATTTAACATTAGAAACACTCAATTTTGAATGTTTATAATTCAAAAACTTATCATTCAAATGACTTGAAATTTGGTATCTAGGCATAGTTTGACACGAAGATTTGAAATATCTCATTAAAATTGGGTATTGTCATTGAAGAAAATGAAGTTTGGATTCGTTTTAATATGTAGATGCCCCCTTAAGCAAATTTTATATACATCATTTAAAAGTAGACTTTATTTCCAATCGTTCGGTACCAAAAACTTTCTTCTACGATAATTTGTTGAGGAGTTAGTAGGGGGTGTTTACTTTATTTTCCACGACTGTACATCCAAGAATTTGCCGGGACACCCCTGTGATTGGAAGAGATTTTACTGCTATTTGAAGAACTTTCCGTGTCCTGAATGGAGGATTTCAGGAAATTTTGAGCTTGGGTTCGTGAATTATTCATGTTTTGAGGGAAAAAGGACATACCTAAGCAATCTGTTTCTAATACCAAAAAGTAATACGCAGCACAATTGCCGTACGCATTGCCGTGATTTGACAAAAATTCAGTTTTATGTTAGGATAATTTAGATATTTTTCTGTTATATTGGTAAATATTCTTATTTTGTGGGAAATTTTCGTGTTTTAACAGAAAAAAAGCAACGGAAAGAAGACTCCAATTCACGGATTTTTTGACAGTATGCGCAAGAGTAATTCGAATAATTACAAGTTTTTAAATAGTTATTGAAATTGCGCAGAAATTCAAAGATATTTAAAAACGATTTCAACTCATAAAAAAATATGAAATAAACACTCTTAATAGATTGAAAAATATATAGCATAATTAATATAAGAATTTTCAAAAAATAATTTAAATGTTTTATTAAGATCAGTAAGATAATTCAGAATATAGGTATTAACATAAAGCTTGTCTTAAAATTATCTCAAAATTGTATTTAACAGAATAATTTATAACATCGAGTGCTGTAGGAAAAGTACAGGGTGGTTCAAATTAAAGTATCCCTGTTTCGGACGCTCTAGTGAGAGAAGCAGTGGATGTAACGCCTTCATATTTGGAGGATATACGTATAAAACCATGGGAAACTGATTAGTGCAAAATTTTTTTTTTAGTTCAAACAAAGGCCGCTAGGGGAAAATGAGGCGCTGCGATCGGCTTAAGGTAAGGAAAATGTAGCGAAACAAATAAGCAAAGAATACAAGGTGTCGGTAATTAACATTTTTTTAAAAATTCCCACCACTAAATTTTTAGTATTCTTCGCCGAATAAGAATACTAACAAAATGAAGCGGAGCATATACTAATAAAATTTAAACGAATAATACTAATAAAATTTATTGGTGGGAATCGGCTTATTGGCACCTAGATGTTTACACCTTTGGTCATATTACATTTTCCAAACCGATCGCAGCGCCTCATTTTCCCTTAGCGGCCTTTGTTTGAACTAAATTTTTTTTTGCACCAATTTTTTTTGCAACCTTTTTTTGCACCTTTAATTTGAACCACCCTGTATTTTAAAAGCTAATCCATATTTGAAAAAATACAAAAATCCTTTAAAATTATAATTAATTAATCATGAAAAATTATCCAAACATTTAATTATCTCAGTGATGTTATTTATTCGACAGGTACAATTATATATATATACAGGAAAATATTTAGACTAATCCATGGAATAGAATTTTTTTCATATCTTGCAGATAGCGATGAAGATTAGATTTTTCAGATAATGACGTCTAATGTTGCAGTGTAAAAAAAGATAAATGCATCTTAGACTACGGAACTATAATTTAAATACGATGGAAAATTTTCAGTAATCTCTTTCGAGTTACTCATGATTCCGATAAAAATGCTCTATCTTTAGAAACCTCAGAAATCAATATAATTTTGAAATTTAAAGAAGCATTTATAAAATCAAATCTTCTTTTGTTGCCACTGATTTTCGAAAACGTTTCTGGATTGTTTTCATAGTGTACTTACAAGTTCTCTCAATCCGGAATATCAGTTTCTTGAATGCTATCAATTCTCAATGAAACATTTTCAGCTACGTTATTTAATTTATACACGAAGTGGTAACAAAATAATATTAATTTTAACCGTTTGCGGTCGTATGTCTACCCTCAGCCACCAAAGCTTTTTTACCGTTCCAGTCGTATGTCTGCTCTCAGCCACTATTGCAAAGAACCATTCTGATCTTATATTAAGTAGACAAGTTTCGGAGATACCTAGGATTCGCACAAATATTTCACAAATTTTGTTTAAGTGCCATTAGGCATTTTCGCTTCTTAAAATATTTAAAAATAATATTCTAAAATGGCAAAAGAAAGTTACAGAAAGCAGTGTACCGTGAAATTGAAAGTAGTTTAAAAATGATAAGATATAGGATGTAAAGAGTAACGATTGTTCTGTACGTTCAAACAGAAAAATTAAGGGCTGCCGACTGGAGACTGCTTTCAAATATACCACACGATGGAGAACTATAAAATATAAAAGGTAACTAAAAAAGTTCTGTCGTTTTTAGGTGAAAGCAAACAAACAGCAAAATGTATAAGAAAGAATTCATTTATTAATTAAAATAACCACCCTCACATGCAATAATCTTTTACCAACGGGGAACAGCTTATAAATTCCATTTTTATAGAAGTCACGATCTTTAGAGTTGAAAAAGTTCTGTAATTCCGTTGCCGTAGCTTCTCGACTGCTGAACTGTCGATTGCGCAGATGATTATCGAGGCTTAAAAATAGGTGATAGTCAGCAGGGCTAATTTCAGGGGAATAAGGAGAGTGCAAAAGTGGTTCCCATCCAAGGTTCTGAATTGTGTCACAGGTCACATGCTCGACATGCGGCCAAGCGTTATCCTGTAGGAAAAGAACGCATTTACGGTTCACCAAAGTTAGCTGTTTTTTATAGTGATTGGTGAACTCGACGGAGTTGGTCACTATAGACATTCGCAGTAATCGTCTGACCAGATGGAAACAGTTCATAGCAAACAATTCCATTTGCTGTCCACCACATTCACAATAACACAGCATTCTGATGGATCTTAGATTTGGTGGTCTGTGGCACAGCATCAGTGGCTGACAACCAATGATGCAATCTTTTGGGATTGCTGTACAACACCCACTTCTCATCACAGGTTAATAGACGGGCAAAAGATAGTTCCGTTTGATGGCGATGCAGCAACCCCAAACAAATGTTCAGGCTCTTGAGCTTCTGGGCAGGTGTCAATTGATGAGGTATACATTTCGTTAGTTTGTACACCTTCCCCAGACGATGCAAATGTAAACGGATAGTTTCATCACTGGCGGCGAACCTTTCTGCTAACATATCACACGATTGAGCAGAATCTTCTTCGATTGCAGCCTGCAATTCTTCATCATTAATTACATATGGCCGCCCTGGTCGTGGGGCATCTTTCAGCGACTCATCGCCGGCAGTAAATTTACTAAACCATCTTTGGGTGATGCGAGTGCTGACACAACCTTCTCTAAAGCTTGACATGTTTTTAGAGCCGTGTGCACATCATTTGTTCAGAGTTTAAACATATACAACATAGAACACAAATTATACAGTTTGAAGTACTCCTATTCACGTCCATTTTTCTATTGTTACGAGATAACCTTTCCAATTCTCTTTATATACGATGACTCTGCATTACATCTTGATTAATATATTTCGGCAGTTGTAGTGTCCAGCTACTATCCATTGCGTGTAACATTCTTTAACGTTTGTCGTTTCATAAATACGACAGAAAGTTTTTGGTTACCTGATAATTTTTACATAAAATTAAAACATATTATTGTGTTACATATATCAAAAGTTTAGAAAAGAATTAATCAATTTTGTTTTTCTTTCATAATCTTGCATATTGTGTATTACTGTTCTTTCAACGAAAATCAATTCCGACCAGCATGACACCTATGTATAAACTTAATACGACCGCATAGGGTTAATGTTAATGTTATTGCTGTGTATTTATCATTTTGTATGTAAAATATGTTTTTCGAAGATGAAAATTTTTACTTGAGAATTAATAGCAGCCGAAAAACCAATATTCTGGGTTGAGAAAAATCATTCATATAAACTTCAACAGTTTAATATTATATAAATTTTAACAGTTTACGAATATAAACTTTGTTTATATTCCTAATTTTAGAAATTCCCTGGTCAATGATTTTTCGAGTGCACCTTACATCTCAGCTTTCTGGGTGGATTTACTGTGTCACGGTGCAACATTTTCGGCTTAATTTCATTGCTTGATGGAACATGATGGTCTTTCGGGGGAATGTCATTTTATTTTTATTGACACTGATGATGCAAGTATAAGTTACCCACGAAACGTACGTATGTTCATTTTCCTGGTTCTTCATTAGGATATTGTGTGTTTAAACGTTGGTTTTTAGTGTTCAGTTTTTACACAAGTTTTTAATTCATCAATCACTTTTCAACTATGTTGGAAAGGGTTAAAAAATCGATCTTTTGAAGGTTTAAAACTGAATTCTCTTAAATTCAAAATGGCAAATTTCTGACACAGTTCTGAATTACTTTTTGTTCGCAAATCCATGAAATTGGTCGGCGCTTTTATTGAGAAACTATGTAATCGAACAATTTTTTCCATTTTTCGGTTGAGTCAAAAGATCGGTCAGAAAATGCAGTCAAATCTGTCGTTTTGAACAGAAGTTTCTGACGCGGTGTCACTATCGTCGAACACTGCGACAGCACTGCGACTCGAAATGCCGTCGCGAGACAATAATCGCTTACAACTCAATATGTCATTAATTTATCAAAAAATGAAAAATCTGTTCGATTCCAAATCCCTTTAATAATCATACCTGCAAGCGTCATGCTTTTATATTTAAAAATGAGTCAGAAAATGTCTCAGAAGTTTCGCGTTGTGGAGCGAGGAGAAAATATTTTTTTGAGAAGCGCCATAAAATAGTATTTGGGATAAAACGCAGAAGTTATGTTGATTACTACTGCATTCGAAATAGAAAAAATAAAATTGAATTGAATTACCTTTACAGGCAGTGTTTTAAAAATTCATGTGATGAATTCCGAGGAGAGAAAAATCGATCAACAAAAATGATTAAATTCAGAAAAGTGTTTTTATTTATTTTTAGTGAATTTAATTTCGTTTCTTTCATTATCTGAATTAGATTAGATTATCTTTTGAAGAAGTTAAAGATAATTTAAATTAAATTCCTTTAAACTGAAAGGTAAAAATTTTATAGGTAATAATTTTAAATACAACAATTCTTTCAGATGTACTAGAAGCATAGTAGTAAGCCTCGAATTATTTCACAATTCTTTTTACATTTCACATATGATTCCGACATACTTTCAGATATGCTTCACTATTCATACATTGAAATATATTAAAAACATTTAAACATTATTTTGTTCTGATATGGGATTTTATTTCGAAAAATAAAACACTTGGTCATGCGGAATATTAAGTTATATTCAGGATCTCAAACTTCAGAAAGTGATACTGAGATATTTTTTAATTCCAAAGTATTGTTTAATTACCCATTAAATTTCTCTCTAGTAAAAATATTGGTTTATGTACCAATATTGGTTTATGTGCCAATATTGGTTTATGATACCAACGAAAGCCGATATATATTTTTACAATACACCAATTATTTATCAAAAAAATAAAAAATATATGCAGTCATCAAAAACAAAACGAGACAGGCATCATCCCATACTTTTCAATCGCAAAATTGTTGCAGAGAGAAACGAAAATATCCATTCGAGTGGGTATTATGTCTTCTTTAATTGTAACAAACTTTGAAAATTTCAATACGAACACCCAATTTTGACGTCCCATATGAATTTTTTGGTATATTTAATTTTCGGTTACTATATGGGAAGTCATTCGCTAAAGTAGTTATTATGCAAATCTAAAGTTTGAAATTCCTAAAGTAAATTTCCCTTTCAATAGCTGTGAAACAAACTGCAATGCGGGTAGTTTTTTAAGCATAACTCAAAAAACTACTTTGCGAATTGAGCTAAAATTTTATATGCGCATATTTTAATCTTCTAGAAATTGATTTCTATTAAAAAAATCATAGGAGACAATTAATGTTTTAAAAATATATTATGGATGACGGTAGTATTCCGAGTGACGCAGCCTTAAGCCTAAAATCGTATCGTATCGTATCGTAGAATTCGTAGATGGCGGAACTCATATATACAGCTAACTCGACATCAAAGAAAACGCGAAAAGCCGCCTTTTAATAACTCAGCAGATATAGGTCCTATTGTTCTGATTTTTTTAGAATAGTCTTATTTTTGCAGTCTAATCGTATTCTCAAATTTTTACATTTTTACGTGCAGTATATTTTGAGATCTAAATAGCCATTTTTAAAGCGAAAGCGTTGGTATGGTATGTAAGAAGTTCCTAATTTAAAAATCTCGAAAACGGTGCTAACGTTTTTCTTTATATTGATATATAATATGTATTTGATTAAGGTGAGGTGAATAAGACTTATCTTTTATCTGGGAAAACTCGTTTTATTTTAAAAATCGTTATTTTAAAAAATCGCTTTTTTTTTACTTTTCTCGTCTGTGATTGGTGAATAGGTTTGACGTCACTTCGTATGTAGGAGGAGTCTTAATCCATCTGCTGTGGGTATACAATCAGAAACAAAATTTGCAAAGTCATTTTAGGTATTCTAAGTTGAGTTAACAATCTGAATGTAGGCAGTAAATCTTTTTTTTTTTTTTTTTTTTTTAAATATTAAAATTTTAAATGTTAATTATTATGTGTTTTAAAATATTAAATATATTAAATGAAATTTCGATTGATATTATCTTTCTCTTTTGTCATGAAGAAATTATTATTTCATATTTCTGCTTTTTGTCGAAAAAATATTTAGATTCATTTTTAAAAAAGGGGAAATTTCTTTTAATTATATGCATTCAATATAATTGTTATTTATCATTCTTTTTCAATTTTCAAAAAAAATTATTTTTAATTTCTTGTTTATGATCGTGGCTCGAGGTTTTCGACTTGTGACTCAACTCAACCATTGCTATTGCTTATTGCTTTGCATAATTATGAACAAGGTATTCTCACAGACTTTTAATATAAGTAGACTCCCAATTCCATTGCTCTTTCGGGAAGGTTTTGACTCCAACATCTTTTGCTTTCATCGCCAAAAGGGTGCCGTATTTTGGCGGAAATCCCTTTATTGGCAAAGCAAAAGTGCGGTCGGGCCCCACCAGTGGCTGAGAGGTTCTGCTCTCGAAGCTGGAAGATGGGAGGTGCTGGGTTCAATCCCAATCGCGCCCGTCGCCCTAATCGTTCGGAGTTTTCGTGGTTTTCTTCGAACCTTGGATTTCCAAGCGTTAATACGGGTTAGGTTCCCTTAGAAAGACCCCCACGAAGGGCACTCCCCCTCTGGGCGTATATCCCTCGTGCAGATAATTGGCCGTCATAAATACAACCAACCAAAAGTGCGGTCAACTCAAGACAAACGCTGACAGACGACGTTTCGGCGGGAATCTGGAGAGAGATTCCGAGGAGGAAAACCGGTTTGGCACGCTAAATCTGCCCTCCATCACGTGATGGAGGGCAGAGATGTAGGGGTCAAGAAAAGGGTTGCCGATTTGGAGTCTACTTCAGTGTTGCCAGATTGGGGATTTTGTCCCCATTTTGGGGATTTTTGAACCTTCAGGGGAATTTTTTGGGGAGAAATAGTTCATGGGGAAATGTTTGGGGACTATCAACATTTTTGGGGGAAAACTTTGGGAATTTTTTTTCAGTATTTCACTTAAAAATTACGTTTAGTCATCTGAAAACACTGGATCTAACTCGATTTTAATTTGAAAAAAGAAAATAAAGTACAGAATTCGGAGATATCAAACATTGTTCTCGCGGTCATGTTCGTCGTAGAAAACATGATAGTTTACACGTATCACAGGTGTATCAAGATCTGCCTCGGACTATCCCCATCTGAATTTCCAGACCACTATATAAGTCGGCAGATTTTCTTAGTCATCTCGAGCAAACGCACAGACGCATTTATTATATTAAATGACGTAACAACAGAAATAGAAACAATTTTATTGAATGACAGCAGAGGTTTTGTTAGACGTGCAAATGCATACTACACATTTCTGCATTTATAAATGAAACTGTTCAATGAATGCAGCAGATCCCCTAGTTCTCCTTATAAGAAACTTGAATGATAACTCTGCGGTCTTAAGCGGCATAAACCTTCACATTACTTATCCGAAACGTTCTTTTACCGCGCTTTTTAAAAGATTTAATTAAAGATGTGGCAAGCAGCTATTTTTCTTTTATTATTGATAAAAGCACGGTGATTGATACAACAAAGGTGCTTTGCTTTATGAAACTTCAGTATGGATGACAAAAAATTGAAAACAACATTTTATACGTTAAATCTGATAGAAGCAGGTGTTGCGAACACCATCTCAGATTCATTCAAATCTCATCTGATTAGAGAAGAGATGGTCTTCTCTAAACCTTTAAAAACTTATTGGCGTAAGTGTAGATGGCGCTAATGTAATGATTGGCCAGTATCATCCATTGGCAACAATTTAAAAAACAAGCATAAAACAAACTTGCCGTTGTAAAATGTATCTCTCATTCATTTCGTTTAGCTGCGAATATGCATCCAAAATTCTGCTGAGTGTAAATCTTTATCTTTTGTAAATGGGGAATTTTTTCAAAAAAAAAAAAAAAAAAAGGCTTGATTTGGGGAAAAATTTGAGTTTAAATTAGTTAAACATTTTCTATAGTGGTAGATTGAAAACTAAAAATTTACTTTTTTGAGTAGAAATTGAGTTGGGGACTTTTTCGTAAAAAAACACTCATTTGGGGAAAATTTCAGAAATTTTGGGGAAATTGACTTTCGACTATCTGGCAACACTGGTCTATTTATATTAGAAGTCTGTGGGTATTCTTTGGATTACACCTTATTAGGTATTTTGTTAATTTATTGTTTGTTTTTTTAATCTGATTTACGATTCCATTTTTAACTTTTCTTTTGATTTACTTAGATTTAATGTGTCCTTTTTTATTTTCCGCCGATTTAACCTAACCACGCTATCGTTATGTAGATATTACGAACCGTTTATTTTCTCTTGAAATATCTCTTAATGTTTTAATATCCAGCATCAATAATTATTTTTACAGTACCTTATGGCTTCATAGTTGAATACCTTCTTCTGAAAAGGGCAACAGAAATTTCTGAAAACTTTTGTTTACATATCGATTACGATAGGAATGTTTTAATATCCAGCAGTAACTGAAAAGGGTAACACAAATGATTTTCTGAAAACTTTTGTTTTGATTGCATATCGAGTAACAAAAAATATGTTCTTGACTCTTTAGAAAATGCAACTAAATGATAATTTTAACAATTGAATCATTAATAAAAAATTATATGTTAAATTAAGCCTGAAAATTTTAATACTTGGAAAGGCTGAGACAAATATAAATTTTTAAAGCAGATATCTTACAATGAATGTTTAATCACAATGTTTTAACTAAAATAACTTTAAATATTAACAAATTTAAACAAAATGAAGTTCTTAATTTTGCTGATTGATTTTTCGCGAAAAAAGGTACTAAAAAAACTTAAAACTATTTAGCTAGAAAAGACTACAATGTTTCTGATGGGAACAGATAAATGGATTTTTCAATGCTTACATTAAAGCAAATTTAAAATTCAATGTCAGAATTACAAATTAATTAAATTGTTTATTGTGGGATCCTCATAACTCAAAAAATATTTGAAACTAAGTTATCATCGTTTTTTCAATGTTTGTTGACAGACGGTTGCGATTTGTGTTAAAAACCACCAAAGTGACATTCTCTATGCCCTATCATATGATACATACCAATAGATTTCTAAACAGTTTCCACTTGAAAATCTGAAGACCATTAAGATTACTAAATCAAAAGAAAAGTTCACGATTAATTCCCAATAAGTCAGAATGAATAAATTTCAAAATACATAATATGTGTAATCCTATTTTAAAAAGCTTTTTCCAAAGTAAGAATTCATTCACATACACTGACAATGAAATTATCAGTGTTTCGGTTGGTGGGAAAACATTTAATGTATTTTATCAGCGCTGTCCAACATGACATGATTTGGGGGGGGGGGGGGGGGAGGGAATTATTTTTTTGCCAATGATTTTCTGAGAACACCACTTTTATTTTCAAGAGCAAGGGGTGATTCTGTTCTGAAATTTCAGCCATTCAGTTCTGAAAAAGGGAAAAAAAATCATTCCTTCTTAACCTAAAAACCTCATAATGGATATTAATTATGAATGAATCGTATGTTTTCTCCTACCGATTGGCAATTTTTGTGTGTTTTTTATATGACCAATTGACAAATTTTATGATTTTTCCCCTAACAACCGACTGTCGATTTTTCTTTTTCCTCTGCGACTGATTGATGAATTTTGTGATTTTTTAAGCAGTAGATGGACAAATTTTGCGATTTTTTTTTCTTCATGACTAACTGAAGAATTTCTTGTAACCAACTGGTGAATTTTTTGATTTTCTTTTCCTTCACGAGCGATTTAGAAATTTCTCTACATACATTTATAATCTACAGTGATTATAGACAAAATTCATGCATTAATAAGATTCCTGTTTGCTGAGGATTCTGTTTCCATTATTTTCTCTCTTTTTTTTTCCATTCCATTAATGCAGAAATATATAATACAGAGAACCCAACTTGAACCTGCAAAATCAATTTTACAGACATGTTACTTTTCCACGGAATTGCGCTTTTTTGGCACTAAATTTTATTATCCCTTCGATCTATGCAAGTAATGCATTAAAATTTGTTGACATTTTTATGGGGGGGGGGGGAGGGATAACGGAAGAAATACAAGAAAAACGCGACTACCAACCATGCCAAATTGAGCAAATTTCTTCAAAGGATCGCATAAAGCATCGCAAAAATTGTTGGTCGCGGAAAAAACGCGATTAACGTGATAGGATCGTAAAAAAAAGTGTGCTTTTCTTTAAAGGATTGCGAGAAATTAATTACATTTCCATCAAAGGATCGCAGGGAAAAAATATGATTCCCATCAAAGGATTGCGAAAAAAACAAAATTTTTGTTAAAGGATCACGAAAAAGACACGGCTTTTGTCAAAGGATCGTGTAAAATATACGAATTTCGTCAAAAGATTGTGGGAAAAAATGCAAATTACGTCAAAGAATTGTGAAAAAAAAATGCGAATTTTGTTTAAGAATCGCAGTAAAAATGCAATTTTTGTTAAAGGATCATGAAAAAGACACGACTTTCATCAAAGGATCGTGTAAAATATATGAATTTTGTCAAATAGCATGGAAACTATGCAAATTTCGTTGAAAGAACGTGGAAAATACGCAAATTTTGTGGAAAGATCGTGGAATAAAACGCAAATTTCGTCAAAGGATTGAAAAAGAAAGTGATTTCGTCAAAGGATCGCAGAGAAAACGTGAATTTCATTAAAATAACTGCAGAAAAGGTGCAATTTTCGTCAAATGGTTGCAGAAAAAGACAAATTTTGTCAAGGGATCGCAGAATAAATGCAAATTTCCTCAAAATGTTACGGAAAATTTCGAATTTCGTAAAAAGTCTGTGAGGCTGTGAAAGTTCAGCTTTTTTTTTTTTTTTTTTTTTTTTTGCTGAGCCTGTACCATGTCTGACTTTAAGTCAACACGACCCGAACCTGCAAAAATAATTTTCAAAATATGAAAAATATTATCAATATTTTGTTTTTGATACACACAAAAACCACATGTATCATATTTTTGATAATTTATGTACACATACACATGTTACATGTGTTTAAATTGAGAGGTGCCTGTTATTCAAACTTATATATAAGTTCAAATATATAAAGTTTAGGAATTAAAAAGTGTTTGCTAAATAGAAATGTCTGCCTTTTGAAAGAAAAGCCATTATGGAGGTCTTATTAGGTAGCTTTCATTACAAAAAGCTACATATTGCAGCCGTTCGTAGGAAAGTGATTTCAAAAAATTTTGGTATATTTTCATCGATCATGACCCCCAGACCCAGAAACCACCCTCCGTTCAAAATTGATATATATATATATATATATATATATATATATACATATATCTATATCTATCTATATATATATATCTGACCTTTGTCACACTGTAACTCTCGTATTTATGAACCGATTTCGATGAACTTCGGTGTATAGATAGTACATATCAATGTCTCGACCGAGTTCGTTAGCCAGCTTCATCCGACGTTTTGTTTCAAAATGGCGGCCATTTAAAATTTAAAAAAAAATTTAAACCTTGAAATGTGGTACCAAAAAATTGGAAATGGAAAAATATTTTTTTCTTATGTATTTGACCTTTATACAAAGATTCCGGAGCAATTTTTGTTTCGTCTATATCTTAAAAAATGGCTGAGTTATAGCATTTTGAATTTCTAGCGTGGCTGACATTTTGAAACGTCCTGAAATTTGTCACGCGATAAAAGGCGTATTTATGAACCGATTTGGATGTAACTTCGTTTATACATAGTACATACCAATGTCTCAACCGAGTTCGTTGGCCAGCTTAATCCGCCATCTTGTTTAAAAATGGCGGCCATTTAAATTTTTAAGAAAAATTTTAATTTGAAATGTGGTACCAAAAAATTGAAAATTGAAAAAAATATTTTTTTCTTGTGTGTTTGACCTTGATAAAAAGATTCGGGAGCAGTTTTTGTTTCGTCTATATCTTAAAAAATGACTGAGTTATAGCATTTTGAATGTCTAGCGTGGCTGACATTTTGAAACCTCCTGAAATTTGTCACGTGATAACAGGCGTATTTATGAACCGATTTGGATGTACCTTCGTGTATACATAGTACATACAAATATCTCGACCGAGTTCGTTGGCCAGCTTCATCCGCCATCTTGTTTCAAAATGGCGGCAATTTAAAGAAATTTAAAAAATTTAAAATTTAAAATAAGATACCAAAAAATTGGAAAATGAAAAAGATTTTTTTTGTATGTATTTGACCTTAATACAAAGATTCCGGAACAGTTTTTGTTTCGTCTATATCTAACAAAATGGCTGAGTTATAGCATTTTGAATTTCTATTGTGGCTGACATTTTAAAACGACTTGATTTTTGTCACTCGATAACAGGCGTATTTATGAACCGATTTGGATGTAACTTGGTCAGTACATAGTACATACCAATGTCTCGACCGAGTTCGTTGGCCAGCTTCATTCGCCATCCTGTTTTAAAAGGGTTGCCATTAAAAAAAATTATATTAGGTAGCTTTCATTACAAAAAGCTACCTATTGCAGCCGTTCGGAGGAAAGCGATTTCAAAAAATTTTGGTATATTTTCATCGATCATCATCCCCAGACCCCGAAACCACCCTCCGTTCAAAATTGATATATATATATATATATACATATATATCCATATATATATATATATATATATATATATATATATATATATATATATATATATATATATATATATATATATATATATATATATATGGATATATATATATGACATTTGTCACACTGTAACTCTCGTAATTATGAACCGATTTCGATGTAATTCGGTGTGTACATAGTACATACCAATGTCTCGACCGAGTTCGTTGGCCAGCTTCATCCGCCGTTTTGTTTCAAAATGGCGGCCATTTAAAATTTGTAAAAAAAATTAAAATTTGAAATGTGGTACCAAAAAATTAAAAATGGAACAATATTTTTTTCTTATGTATTTGACCTTTATACAAAGATTCCGGAGCAGTTTTTGTTTCGTCTATATCTTAAAAAATGGTTGAGTTGTAGCATTTTGAATTTCTAGCGTGGCTGACATTTTGAAACGTCCTGAAATTTGTCACGCGATAAAAGGCGTATTTATGAACCGATTTGGATGTAACTTGGTCTGTACATAGTACATACCAATGTCTCGACCGAGTTCGTTGGCCAGCTTCATCCGCCATTTTGTTTCAAAATGGCGGCCATTTAAAATTTTTAAAAAAATTTAAAATTTGAAATGTGGTACCAAAAAATTGAAAATGGAAAAATATTATTTTCGTATGTATTGGACCTTTATACAAAGATTTCGGAGCAGTTTTTGTTTCGTCTATATCTAAAAAAATGGCTGAGTAATAGCATTTTGAATTTCAATTGTGGCTGACATTTTAAAACTACCCGATTTTTGTCACGCAATAACAGGCGTATTTATGAACCGATTTGGATGTAACTTGGTCTGTACATAGTACATACCAATGTCTCGACCGAGTTCGTTGGCCAGCTTCATTCGCCATCTTGCTTCAAAAGGGTTGCCATTTAAAAAAATTTAAATTTAAAATTTAAAATGAGTTATTAAAAATTGGAAAATGAAAAAGATTTTTTTATGTGTTTGGCCTTGATACAAAGATTCCGGAGCAGTTTATGTTTCTGAAAATTTGTTCTTTTGTTTATATCTTAAAAAATGGTTGAATTATAGCACTTTGAATTTCTAGCATGGCTAACATTCTGAAACGATCTTGTATTTGTCACGCGATAACACACGTATTCGCCTATTTCGATGTAAGAAGGCATGTGGATAGTTTACATCAATACCTCGACCAAGTTCGCTGGCCAGATTCATCAGCCATCCTGTTTCAAAATGGCGGCCATTTAATTAAAAAAATATATATATATTTAAAGTGAGGTGCAAAAAAATTAGAAATTGAAAAAGGTTTCTTTCTTAAGTATTTGACCTTGATATAAGGATTCAGGAGCATTTTTTGTTTGTCTTTACCTTAAAAAATGGCTCAGATATAGCAGTTTCAATTTCTATTGTGGGTGACATTTTGAAAAATCTGATTTTTTGCATGCGACAGCACTCGTATATAAGATTCCGAGCGTTGACGTGCCGTCGAATGCATTGAAGCGGGATAATCAATCACAAATATTGTTCGTTTCTTCGGCGTTCATCATTCCATAAATTCAAGATCAAGGAAATAATACCTAACCAGCCAAACAATTGCCTGAAGACCTGTGGCCAGTCGTCCAAGGGTTATGTTCCCCGCGGATGGTCGATATAGTGCTGTTCTAGTCAAGCGAAATCGAAGAGCGACCTCCACACATGCGACATTTATGATTGCAGCTCCCATTGGTAGGACGATATCTGTCATTACTGTACGACTACACATGAATGGACTGTATGCCCGGGTACCCCGAGTTCGTGTTCTTCTATCTGTCCAATCCAGAGGGGCATGATTAAAGTGTTGTCGGCAACATATCAATTGGAGTGTGTCTGATTGGGGTGACGTTATATTCACGGATTAGTCTATGTTTGCCATGCAACTAGATGACACACTTGTAAGGGGCTGGCGAGAAGTACGCATACGCAATCGGCCACAGAACATAACCGAACATGACGCACTCCGAGGTGAAAGCATCACGGTATTTATTTTTTTTAATTTTTTTTTTTTATTTATTTTTTTTTTTATTGAATTAGCAATTTTGGTAATGCACGCAAAATTCAATATGTAACGATGCAGCATCATATAACTTACGAAAATCATGGCTCAAGCTACTCAATGGTTACGAAAATAAAAATAAACATCCAAGCAAAATAAAAAATAACTTAATATGAAAAAGTACGTGGAAAATTGAATGATGGGGTATCACAGAGCGTGCAATTTCAGAATATTTTCATTATATTTGTTTTGAAAATGACTCGAGTAGAGTCGAAACATGTAAACTGTCGAATAAACTTATTTTTACTATTTTTAAATTCTAATTTATACACTGTATCTTACTCATCTAGCAATGAAAATTGGATTAATATCATATTTTTTTCTATACAAAAACAATTTTGACATTTCACATATACAGACATAACAGAACAACATATACAGACATACAAAACATATACAGACTTTCAAGGAATAAGAAAAACGTGAATTCATACTTTGACATTTAGATAGACAAATGCTTGTAACTGGATATACCTGAAACAGATTTATGTTTAACGCAGTTTGAATCATTTCAAACTGCTTCGATAATTCTGTAGAATCTCAGGATCTGCAATCTCATAAATTACCTGTTGTGCATGTTACGGTTAAAATGGCGGATTAGAAGGTTAGATGCAACAATTCGGGGAATTGTTCCGTGCGTGAAAGTAATTACATATGAAAAGATAACAAATTTCTACAAATGTTTTAGAAACAAATGATTTAGAAGATAAATTTTAAAATGTCCGGAAGTGTGCTTTTATTTGTAGACATTTTGATCAACGATTATTGCAATAGAAAGATACAAAGTTTCATATAAAAGAGTTGAAACTTATTAGATACTAGCAAGGAAAATATAATAATACTATTTTTGTGGATTACAAAGGAAATAAAGATTGAAATAAATATTAGATGATGTGCTTGCTAAGTCAATATACATTTTAAAATTAATAAGATATATGAAAGGGGGGGGGGTGTCGATAGAAATCTGTGAAATTAACTATAGAAATTCACGGAAGAAATTCACTTGAATAATATTATAATTCTAGTTCTACAGTTTATATTTTAACACTTTTAATGCGTCGAGCATCTACTTAACTTATCGACTTAACTCCACCTTGGGTGTTACACTTACACATTCCAATTTTAAACAAAATTCGGGGTGATTCGGAATGATTGCTTTGATTTGAAATCACAATAATTTCGTTGCTAACAATTATAGGATGAAAACGTTTAAACATAACACAGAAATTAGTTCAAAGTTTTCTTGTGTGCTTTCTAACTGCACTGAGGGGCTTACTTTGGTCACACCGACATCATCCATGTGGTAATCAGTTTCACGACAGACAATATGAAACATGTTCATACACTTTTAAAGATTTTGAGCTGGTTTCAACCAACTTTTGGTGCTTAAGTAGCTGCAAACATAACATGATAAAACCTCGTTACAACATTTGGAGCTGCTGTTGAACCGTAACTCCAAATACTGTAACAAGATTTCACTAACATGTGTATCTTATGTTTAAGCTACTGCAGCACCAAACTTTTGTTCAAACTAGTACACATTTTTTAACAGAGTAGTCACTGATGCTAGCATGCACTAATTGTAATTAATTAATTGCTCTGTATGCATTAATTTAAGCTCTTTCATTGTTGTAGGCAAAGGAGGTGTAAAGACATAAGTATTTGGTACATTCCGTCATGACTTAGCGTTCTGCAAGAAGTCAACCAGGTGGCCTGATATTACTCTTTTTGACACTTAGGGTGATTAAGGCTGTTCTTAAATCCAAAGGAGCTACTTTCTGACACATTTCTAAATTCATTTTTGTTCGGAAACGCATGAAATTGGCAGATTTTCTTATTAAGAAATTATGTAATTGAATGGTTTTTGGTAAAGGCAGAAAATATTGTGAAATGTGGCGTTTTGAACCGCATTTCAAGACACGCAAAAGCCGAAAAGGAGAAAAATCTGTCATCATGTGACAACAATCGCTTGTAACTTGATAAGCAACTTATTTATCAAAAAAAGCTGAAAACACCATTCGCTTCCAATCGTTTCAATAGCCACGCCTGCAGGTGCAATGCTTTTGAGTTTAAAAATGAGTCCATAAATGTCTCAGAAAGTTTCGCGTTTTGAGCAGGGGAAAATATTTTTTGAGAACCGCTTTAATTAGATTTAATCTTTTTTTTTAAATACGGGAAAGTCCCTAGTTAGATGTGAAAAAATAAATTTGAAGCAAACATTATTTCAAATGAAATAGTACATTTAAATTTTGTTTATCATTAATAGTATTCAAATAACATCGAAGATTGATTCCTAAATTCTTTTGAGCGTGAAATACGAATAAGTGAAAGATAATTCAAAAATTTGCATTTTATTAACACATTAAACATTATAGCAGCTCATTGTTTATAACACCTGGAATAATTAAGAGGGAAAAAAATAAAAATAAAGGACTCATATATCTTTTTAATAGCGTGCTACAGATTTATCCACTTTTTAAATGTAATCTAATCTCTATGTTCGTAATCTAGCTTTGTGCATTTCTATTCTAACAATGAAACGCTCTTGTCACGCTTTCGCCTAAATAAACTTCAAACATGATTTTACTGCACCGCATCATTCCTTAAATTAACATTGATCTTTATTCATGATACATTATCTAAATAATTTAGAATGATCTAATGAGGGTTGGTAAGGAATCCATCATCCATAATTTATTTTGCGCAACATGTCTAAAATTAAAGTTAGAAATTTATATTTTGCAATAATTTAAAACAAATACTACTAACATTTTAAAATTTATATTATGGGTAATTTTAAGAACGACAAATGTAAATTTTGCATACATGGTCTGGCAAAGAGCATGGAATTAAAATTTTTTTTAATCTGTAAATTTAGTTAATAGAATTGTCTTTTTTGCAGAAAAAACACGAAACTGACATTTATTTTAATCGAAGTACCACATTTGAGGTTTATTCCAACAGAGCGAAAAATGAACGCGAAAAACGAACTGCAACGCTAGTTTCATTCACCGGGGTTATAATTATAGAGTATACATGTTGTGAGTGTGATAACATTGAAACTCGTGTATATCATGTAATTTGGTCATAATCAAGAGAAGGGAATTTCTTCAGCTACAGAAATTATCTTCAAGGTTGGAGTAGCATAGTTGAGGTTTACTCCATCAGATCTAAAAATGTCAAAGCCAGGACTCGAAACTTGGTCCTTGGTTTGGCGTGCCACTGCTCTTCCCCCTGAGTCACCTGCTTATTCTCGTCCAGGTAGCCCAGCAAGAAGAGTATTGGCACGGAAAGCAAGGATTCAAGTCCTGGTATGGATATTTGTATCTCTGTTGGAATAAACCTCAACTATGCTCCTCCAACCTTGAAGATGACTTATCAAGATGAAACACATTTCTTCTCTTGATTATGACTTATTTCTGTTTAAAACAGTTCTTACAATTATTGAAATAATGAATTAAGATGGAGAGCCATTGATATGCTTGAAACCTTATAGACATAATACCTTTCCTGTGATGGATATAACAATTCGTTAATTGTGGTGTTCGAGTTCAATCACGATTTAAATTTTTTGCCCCTTTAATGCGGAGTTCGAGTAAATCAGCAATTTCTTGACTTAGCAACAGTACTCAGTATATAAATTTATCATTTTTTGTGGCTGTATGACCTATTTATAACATAAACTTGTAAACTTTTAAAACTAAACGTGTATTTTGAACTCGTGGTATCCATTTTGTTGGTATCCATTTATGGCTTTAATCTTAAACAATTGGTATCAATAGCAGGGGTATTTTAATCCCCAGCATTGTGGTAGATTTATCTTGCAGATAAAAATATAACACAAAGTTTTATTAAAATAATAGAACTTTGTGATAAAAATACGTGTCCGTACGGGCATGTATTTACAGTAGCTGATGATGGGCTTTAATTCTCAAGCTCGAAGCGTCCTAAATATTGTTTTGATTTTATGGTGATTTTTATAAAGTTTTATTATTTTAATTGTGAGTTACGGCCAATTTTCGGTGCTCTTTCTACACAAAGTCTTATGTTTAGAAATGGTGGTGGCTAACATAGTCGCCGGTGGCATCCTTGCATTGGAAGCTGTCTAGTCCAAGGCCGCTTAAAATTCAGAAAACTGTTTGGAGGATTCATAGAGAAACAACGGCTAGAGATCTCTCTCAGAATCTTGCTATTCTCTCTGAAACATTAATTTTTATATAAATTGTATATATTAAGTTTGGAAGAGAGACCCTTTCCACCAGTGAGGTGTATTTATTTCAGCATATCGTATTTGTTGATATAGAATGCGCACCCTTGTTTTAATTAGAAAAAACGAAACAATATCTCGCGTATAATGCGCACAGCAGTTTTTTAACGGCAGAAAATAAGAGGAATTGAAAAAATAATCTGTAGAAATAAGGACTAAAATGTTTCGTAAATTTTGATCTTTTTAACAAAGCGAACAACAAAATAAATCATCCCCGCGCAATGGCTATCTTTATCTATTCCGTGTATTGAAAAAAATATTAATTCTTCTCATGCAAAAACGAAAGAAAACAATGGCGGAATTTAGCTAAAACTTGAAATGATATCTTTGAAGACACCGAGAAAAAAATGTCCGCAGTGATTGCGATAAACGGCTTCCAGAAAAATTATTTTTATTGTTAAATAGAAAATATTAATATTTTTTTAAAATAAAGATACCTTTGCAACGGAAAGTGTACCATGAATAACTGAGTTTATTTTAAATTCCGGAAATAGATATGTCAGTTTAAAACTGCAGAAAAAATGGAAAATATGAAACGAATATTAAATAGGCCGTTAGATTTTTTTTTTAACTGGAAAATATTTATATTTTTTAAACAAAAGATACAATTAGATTCGGAAAGATACAATGAGTGTTTTATTTATTTTTTATTTTTATTATTATTATTTTTTTTGTATTACCATCCGGGAAACGCGAATGGCAGTTTCAAAAATAAATAAAAACGGAAAACTATTATGAAATAGGCCTTTAGAGTTTTTTTGAAATAGTAAATACTAATATTTTTTTTAAAACAAATTACTTCTTCACTTCTGGGAAAGTATCTGGAATAAGTTGGTATGTTTATTTTTTTATTTGCATTAGGGAGAAGGGAATGGCGGATTCAAAATGCAAAAGAAAACCCGGAAACTCTACCCTTTCGTCTGCTTGAAACACCACGGATTCTCAGGAAATACGTGGAAGTGATACAAATTGTCGAAAATTGAAGCTCATTCATTAGGTTTTTTTTATTAACATCTCGGCTAATTATCAAGAATGATAAATCTGATCTTGAACTGCATTCGGTCCTGTCTTTGTCTATCATTATCAAAATTTGCAGGTCTCCATTTTGCGATAGATGTCCCTAATCATTGTCAGCAAACACACGGACACACAGAAGATTAGATGATGTATTTTTAAACTATTACTTTAACACAATCAAAGTGATTGGTAAAGTTATCATACGAAAGTTGTCTGAGCGAAATGTGCTCACCGGTTGTCGGCTCAGTTAGCTTAAACGGTAGTGCTTTGGCCATGAAAGCCAAGGATATGGATTCGATTCCCGGTATGGACATCTTTTTGCTCATTTGGAAATATTCAGTTCGTATGATGTATTTTTAATCGTCATATGAAATTTATAGATGTTATCCAGGAAACGTTTTTAGAAAAGGGTACTAAACTGGGCTGCATTGATAAACATTCGAACTCAAAAATTTAAAATATAAATATTCACACTAAATAACATTATGTATTTGGCAAGTAATTTTTATGTTATATATAAACTGAAATATATCTGTTTTAATTGAAAAAAATTAACTTTCATGTCTATTAATAAAAGACTTAAATGATTATAAACATTATAATAATTTCCTCCGTTCACACTTTCAAGGTGTCACCTGTGCCCTTAACCCCAAATTATTAATTCCGGATTTAAACTTCAATAATTCAAAGTAATTTCTTTCCTTACAAGTAAAGCCTTTACTTCAATCAAAAATTTTCAATTCCACCTTTTTGAAAAAAGCATTAAAAGTTTCCTGTAATAACTTTTTTCTTTTATATATGAGAGGCTTTGATTCATATTTCACCTTGAGATCTCGCCCAATCCACCTTTCGGTTCAAGAATCAATAAACCTTTTCGCAACGTGTGCTTTTACTAGGAGTTTCGCTCCTTCTTAGGATACGAAAAAAATCACAAGATATAAATTTCGATTTATCTGCTTATTAATAATTTAGCATAGATTTTTCCTCATCTTATAGCGTTATATATATTTAAAAAAAATTAAAATAGAAGAAAAATTTCAGAACATCGAAACGTTTCTCATTTTATTATTTATAAATCAATACATGTATGATATTGATCACATGTTGATTGTTTTTTCCTAATTCGCTTCTTTCAGACGCAGTTCTTTTTAATGAAATATTTATTTTTTAACATACACGCGCATATATATATATATACACACATATATATATATATATATATATGGAAAACATAGGGGAGCTGGGGGATGAATGGGACAAGGGATGGATGGGACATTCTCAATATTTCTTGCAACGAACGTTTTTTTTTAGTTAATTTCTATTCTCATATATGGCCCTACCAGAGTGTGCTTTAGAACCAAAAGCAAAATCACATGACTCTTTTCATTTTTTTGCAAAGTTGCATTTTTTGAAACTCTGCTTAAAAATAACTTTTTTTAAAATTTGAAGTTGTAAAATATTTTATACAATATAATCAAATAAAATACGTTGTAGTTATTTATTTGAAGGTTCAATATTTGTAATTAAAATGAGTGCATATTAACCAATGTGACAAAATAATTTATGAGGCAAAATAGCGGACAATTGAATCTATGTAATCATAGGGATGATTGGGACAATTTAAATGGGATGAATGGGACAGTCTTTTTCATCCCTAGAGATGTTAAAACATTTATTTATTAACTAAAAAATATTATATAGGTTTATAAATTAATGATGTATATTAATTATTAGTATTAAACTGTACTCGTGTTATACAGGTTGTTTATTATTAAAAATTATATTGAATATTAATTATTGTATTGTAATAAAGGTTAAATAGTTTATCAAAAAAATACTTTTGAAACATTATCAAAATAGATAAAATTGTTAAAAGTAGTATATGTTTATTGGTCAGACGGGGTAAATTATATTGAATTTGAAACTTGTGCTTACATAAATTCCCACTCCCACCTCCCCTAACATAATTTCATTTGCAGGAGTCGTACGCTTAAGGGATTTTTTCAGGACAAATATCACTATTTGTTTATAGAAAAATAAATCTAGATTAAACGCGCGAAATTTCGCCTTATTTAAGAAGAGATTTTTCCATAAGAAAGTACTGGTACCGAAGAATTTTTCGGTCGTGAAATTTCAGGACAAGTACGACCCCTGGATTTGTACATGATATCTAAGATATATTGAATTAATATTTATTAATAAGTTGTGAATGAAAAATATTGGCTATGCAGTATTTCAAAGACATTTTTCACTTTCATTTCATATCTAAAATGTCTCGTAAGTGGGAAAGGGGAACAGATAGACAGCCGAAGTTTGCATTACAAGTTAACACTGCAGTAAAAGAAGTGATTAGCAACGCTGAGATATAATAGCCATATTATAAGATCATATATTACAAATATAAATACATATAAGTTTATAATTATACATTTTAACTAGGTAACATTGAATACAAGGAGAAAAATATTGGTGTCCCATCCATCCCTATTAGTGTCCCATTCATCCCTGCTGTAGGGATGATTGGGACAGTGAGTAACGTTTTTTAAATTTTATAATATTTTACTGTATAACAATAATCTAGACTAAATATGGTGCATAGATGTAGCCAAATACCTAATGTATGAAATGTGATATATAATATTGATAATTACATTAAAAATGTATTAAAAATAAACATTTTTTGTAAAAATGTCCCATTCATCCCCCCCCCCCACCTCCCCTACATATGTATATAGTGAAACTTTTTTTAATCAATCAATAAATCAAAATAGGAATAAAAAAAGATACAGATTATCTTTTTAACCCGTTCAAGACTTAGGGAAACATTCCCCCCCCCCTTTTATAAATTAGTGATTGTCTTATTTAATTAGAACCTTATCTGTATTGTTTAAACATTAGTGAGTCAAAATAAAACTTATGCCGAACGCAATTACGCAAACGGGAACGTTTACAAATAGGACAGCATAGAAAATAGGACGCATAATATGTGGACTCTGTGCAATGTCCATCTTTGCTTCACAACCAAAAGAAATTGCTTCGCAGAATATCATAATTTGCACATCATTTTGTACAGTAATGTTGTATTATTTTAGTTATCATAAACAAATAAATAAAAGACATTGCATAATAAGCCTAACTATAATTTGTGTTACCTTCATAGTCCTTTTGGAAAAAATATTTCCCGCATAAAAAAACAAAAACAACAACAACAAAAAAAAAAACTACAGATTGCTATGTATTTTTCTTATGATTTTTATTGAAATAGCTCGAAATGATATCTTTGAAGACACCGAGAGAGAAAAAAATGTCCGCAGTGATTACTATAAACGTTTTCCAGAAATGAAATTCTCTTATTGACAGTTGCTTGTGACAGTGTTCAATTTACGTCTAAACAAACTAAAATAAACAATTATATAATGATATTTACCCTTAGCAACCTTATGGTCCTGTAAGGGTTTAACACTACACAGGGTAGAAAGCGTACAAGTAATGCAGTCATTTAATTTGTGAATGAGTGTAGACACCATTATAAAATTTGTGTCTACACCCAGGGAAGTGAGTATGCGCTACACAACGAGGCCATTCGCAGCCGTCTAACGGCGAAATGCGGAACTTAGCACTTCTAGACCAAGAGCCGACAGCACAAAAAGCTATGTTATCAAGCACAAGAAAAAAAACCTTTATTTCATGGAAGAGTAGAAGTAGGGGAATCTAATGATCTATGTCTCCCGGGAGGGAAGTGGTACATAAGCCAAAAATTAATAACACCAGTGGTTAACTCGTAGGTTTATCATTGTGTTTGTCCTACAACTATCCTCCATGTTTTCATACCTTTGTTTGTAGGACAAAAACACAATGATAAACTTACGAGTCAACCACTGGTGGTATTAATTTTTGGCTTATGCACCACTTCACTTCCGACAGACATGGACCATTAGATTCCCCTACTTCTACTCTTCCATAAAATAAAGGTTTTTGTCTTGTGCTTGATATCATAGGTTTTGGTGCTGTCGGTTCTTGGACTATTCCTATCTCGATAATTATTAGAGATCGCGATCTATTCACCCTTTGGTGGTTTAAGAGCCTACCAGCAGTTGAGAAGTTCTGGTTTCAAAGCTAGTAGACACAAGGTGCTGAGTTCGAACGCATATCTCGCTCGTTAGCATAACCGTTTGGAGTTTTTTGTGATTTTCTGCGAATCGTGCTTAGCTTGTGTAAATATGTGTTAGGTTTGCCGCAGATCCGCGCAGTCCTCCACTGGCCTATATCCTCGTGCACGTAATAGGCCGAAACAAAACACCACCTTTTGGTTCAAGAATTAATAAACCTTTTTCCCTTGTGTGTTTTTACAAGGATCCTATTTAAGATGCAAAAAAATCTTATAATGTTATTTATCTGCATATTACTTATTTAGCATGGATTTTTTTGCCTCTTCTTATAGTGTTATAAGTATTCTTACAAGACAAAAGAAAATTTTCAGGATGTTGAATTTTTCTTATTTTATTACTTTTAAATCAATACATATAATCTTGACTACATTATTTTAATACTTTTTCTTCATTTTGCGGTATTTATTACACGTTTTCTGTTTCGACACGCCGTTGTTATTAGTGCAAAATTTATTTTAGGAACACACACATGTAGGGTGCAAGTTAAAGTCTGCATACATTCAAATAACTTGTGAAAAGATTAAGCGAGGTTGTGCAGCAAGGGAACAAGTGCTACCTACAGTAAAATAACTATGCGCTTTTAAAAGAGAATATCTGCCAGCAGCTCTTAATGGCTACATTCGGAAGTTATGGACCCTATTTCAAAATTTTTAAAATATAGCAAAACATAAGCATTTCAGAGCTTCAAATGAAGTTATTTTTACACGTAAGTCATCATTTCATACTAAATTTATGACGCTCTACACTTTAGAAATTAATTTTGTTTCGCTATCTTTAAAAATGTTAGAGATATCTACTTATAATAAAATCTGATTGTCGGTAACTATGCCGGTGCGGACCACTCCAGTGTGCGAATCAACCGCAGCTAAACGCCATGTTACGCTTAATGAAAAACATATCTTAACATATGACGCTAAATGATAATTTTTTCTACTTGAAATCATGTCTGTTCAGCATATTTTCACTAAAACATGTATATCATATCCAATTATAATGTATTAAGCTCCAGATTAAAAATAATCTATTATAAAAATCAGATTACTAGATATAAACAAAAGAACACTGTTGCCATTCATAATTTCCAAATATTGAAACAAATGAATGACTCTTTGAGTACTTCATTAAAAAAAATACAGGTTAATTATCTGATTTTGTTCTTAAAATATTTGTAGTAGCATATTAAAGACTTTAAATATTTTAATTTTGTTTTAAACCTTCAAAAACTATTTTTGCAGCCGTCTATCGTCAATTAATATCAACAATCGAAGTTTGTTAAAAATACGAGTTAATATTTGCATATAATTAGCACATTAAAAGTTAATGGGAAATTTTCAGAAATTACATTTCACTTTGCGAATCATTATTATTATTGTTGCAAAAAAAAAAAAAAAAAAAAAAAAAAATCATTATTCATTATTATTCATATGAATCATTCATATGAATATTGATTCATACCAATGATTCATATATTTCACTCTTCTATAGTGGCAACAATGAAACTTTGTTTCTTTAGGAAAAACATGCTGATATTTCGCCGCTATTCGCTTTGATCTGCAGTTATTTTTGAACATTTTAAAACAATTTTTTAAATTTTTATTATGGATTTTCCGAATGAATCGCTTTTGGAAAGAAGGCACCAATTGACCAGGAAAAGAATTGCACGTTGGCGATCGCGGCAATCAACGGATTTCTCAGTTTGCCTGATAAACTCAGTTGAGTTTACATGGAGCAGAATTAAACACCGATAGGCACAATTTTTTGTTTATTTTTTATCTAAACTATGCATATTTTAAGTTCATGTTCATTCAGATTTTTAAAATCATTTATCACTCACAGGAACGTTTCATTATAATAAAGATTTAAAAATGAAAATTACATTTTTTTTAAAAATTTTACTAAATTTTTGTACCGTTAAAAAACATAGCTTTATGTATGTGAATGATGCACTTAATGATGTTTTAGTTTTAGCCAAATATATGAATTAAATTTTAAAGTTTCATCTGATTTTTTAAAGAAATGCCACATGTTTTTTGTTTTATTTTTAAGTTTCTTATTTCACCTATGCATATTTTAAGCTGAATTTAATATATTTCTATGAATTATTTTTTGCTGTTTGAAAAATGCAACAGCTTTTTTGTTTTTTTTCAACTATGCATATATTTTTAAAAGCATTTAAAGACATGCCACTTTCTAGCGAAAACATGGAATTCCACTTTTTCGGCACAGTTTATCATCCCTGGGATTGATGCAAATCAGTATTAAAATTTGTTGACATTTTTAGGACGAGAGGGGTTGGGGTGGTAGTAGAATTTGACAAAATAAAAATGCGAGTACAAACCGTGCCAAATTGAGTTTATTTCTAATTCTTTCCCATGACCTACTGTGCATTTAGTCCATGTATAGAAACAAACAGCATGAAAAAAACATAGCCAGAAGCTGGCAACTATCATCTGTCTACTTTGCTTGAAGGATTGCGAATATCATCAAACGATCCTATAAAAATTGTGGTTTCGTCAAACGAATATGAATTTTGTCAAAGAATCGCAGAAAAAAACACAATTTTTCTCAAAGGTCCTTTGGAATGCATGTTTTGTCTAAGGATCATGGAATATGTGAATTTCGACAAATAATCGTGGAAAAACATGAATTTCATCAGATGACTACAGAAAAAATGCATTATTTCATCAAAGTATCACGAAAAACGTGAATTTCGTCACATAATCACAGAAAAAATATGATTTTCATTAGAGGATCTCAGAGAAAACGAGAATTTCATCGAAAGGTTGCAAAAGTGCAAGTTTCAACATAAGATCCTGAAAAAGCCTGTAAATTTTGAAATCAGGAGATCTTGAAGCTTATTGGTTCATCAGTATCAGGTGAACCGTTAGTCAGCTGAATTTTCTGTTACGTAACTAATTTGATGCATACATTCGGATGCACCTCTGCTTCTGTCAACGTATTTTGATTGTAAGGTAAGTCTCGCTTGCTCTGCTGTTTATTTCTTTTTGTTTTTTATTAGGATTTTTGCATTAGCTGTTTAAAATGCACCCTTTATTGGCCAATATATCGATTTTTACATGGTTTACCATTTTAGAGACGGAAGATTCAGCCAACGGCTGCCGAAAAAATGCGAGTCTGAAACATCAAGGGTGTATTACCAAACATCCATCAAAATTTAAATTTAATTCAGTTAGAAGAAAAATATCATACCTTGACGGTGTTTCAGACCCTGACTAAGATCCCTTTTTCTAAACATTAATTATCGATTTTTCTTCTTTCAATTTTAACTGATTGTTTGTTTTCTGTGTAAATATTTTAATTTTTTTTTTGTATGAAACTGCCCCTTTTTTTATGAATCGCCGTCTCATTCTTTTACTTTTATTTTATATTTAATAAATTTTTTGGCAGTTGTGAGCGAGATTTTACCTGCATTCGTAACAAATTTTTCAAGATGGCGGAATAACTTAGTTTTTAAATCTTTATGTTACTTATAAATCCATGTTTTTACATCATTTTCTATTTTTTGTACAAATCATTGATTTATAAATAACAAAGATTTAAAAATTGTGTTTTTCCGTCATCTTGAAAAGATTTTTGGCACAATTTTTTTCGTCAATCGGCACAGGATGCGGAACTCTTCCCTGAATTTTGTCAAAGAAACGCGAGAGGTGTAATTCATCAAAAAGGCGCAGAAAAAACGTGAATTTTGCAACAAATCCCGATAAAAACACTCATTTCGTGAAAGGATTGTGGAAAAAAACAGTCATTTTGTCAAAAGGCTGCGAAAAAAACATGAATTTCATCAAAGATGTGCAGAAAAAAACGAGATTTTCACCATAAACATTAATTTATTGATATTTTTTTGTTTGTAAATTGTAACTGATTGTTTGTTTTTTGTGTAAGTATTTTTAATTTTATATATATATATATATTTGTATGAAACTCCCCTTTTTTCTGAATCGCCGTCTCATTTATTGTTATTTATTTATATTTATCTTTTTATTTTATAATAAATTTTTTTGTAGTTGTGAGCTAGATTTTATCAGCATTCGTAACAAATTTTTCAAGATGGCGGAAAAACTTCGTTTTAAAATCTTTATGTTACTTATAAATCCATGTTTTTACATCATTTTCTATTTTTTGGGCAAAATCATTGATTTATAAATAGCAAAGATTTAAAAATTATTTTTTTCCGCCATCTTGAAAAGATTTTTGGCAAGTTGACAACTATTAACCCAGTTGGCAACCATAGGGTTGTTAGAAAAAGCTCTTTTTTTTCCCCGCATGAGGTGGTTCATATTTTCTTCATTTGAAGGTTGACTTTTGCAAACACAATTTTTTGAATGCTTTTGAGGACTTGCCACTATCTGAATAATCATGCATATCAATCGCCTGTTTAATTGAGTCTGACTTAATGTTGTAAACTTAAAATAACACTTTCCTGTCATTTTTGACGGGGCCATATGCTAGTTGTCAATAACCCAGCTAACCTTGGGGTCAAAAAGTTCCACCAGATTCGTCCGGGATAGCTCAGATGGTAGGGCATTGGCGGCTTCAGCCAGGAGGTCTCTGGTTCGAATCCTGGTCCGGGCATTTTTCACCCAGTTGGAAATTTATACCTGATATGATTTATTTACCAGCATGCAGACTTAGTATAATTGTGTTAAAATTAATGTAGTGTAATTACGTATCCAGCGATTTCTGGAGCTCCATTACCTGCGATTTATTCTGTTGAGCTGAACCAGATTTCAGATCAGATGCTATAATCATTAAGGTTAGCTGGGTCAAAAAGTTCCACCAGATTCGTCTGTGATAGCTCAGATGGCAGAGCATTGGCGGCTTTAGCCAGGAGGTCCCTGGCTCGAATCTTGGTCCGGGCATTTTTCGCCCTGTAGGAAATTTATATCTGATATGATTTATTTAACCAATTATACCAAATAAATTGTTTACTTGATGAAATACCATTAAAAATGGATAAATATTTTAGGATAAATATGTACTATTTTTAATTCTTTTTACGGTCTTGACGTAAACATCATATACTGGCTCATGAAATAACTTTGAGTTCAGAAGTGATTAATTTAATCATATAAAAAATGATAAAACTTTCCAAATACCTTGTATAAAAAAGGCATCATGTACATACTTAGCTTTATCAGCGTCTATGAATTAGTAGAGATATATTTGTTACGTAGAAAATAATTTTGTTTATAAGAAATTGTTTAACAATTTGATTCAAAAATTTTAATAAACATTTTGCAATATTTTAATGCGTATTTTTAAGACACATTTGTTTAAAGATATTTTTTAAGTTCTAGAGGATATTCCTACGTTATTCTCAGGATAAAAGTCACTATGATAATTCATTTGATGAGAGTAATGAGGACTCATAATCATAGATTCAATTTTTGCTGATTACTGAAAAATATTTAGCAATTTAATTCAATTTTTTAGTATCCGTTTTGTTTTTCAGGGTGGCTATGTGTCAGGAAATTTGAATACCACTAATTTTTAAAAGGAATCTTCTGTTTATTTAATTGTAGATTTCTGCAACAAAATAAGGTGAGCATTAATATTAACCTTTAAAGACACTGGCGTACTGAGTGAACCACTCAATAAAAAAACATTTGCGAATTCTAAGATAAGTACGTTAACATCTATTCTTCATATACCTCTTACCAATGACTCTTCAATGTTCTACAAATGTTTGAAGTTGAAGTTTGCTATTTTTTCTGTTTTTTTTTTTTCATTATTTTTATTTGTAAACCACCACTGGTGTACGGAATATGCCGGCCCGTGTATTTGTCTAATTAATTCCATTTTCTTTCTTAATTAAATCTTTTTTATAAGTATAATTTCCATTTCTTTTATATTATTAATAGACTTTCGACACACTATTCTGCATTAGCATCAAAAGCTGACATTTAGGTTTTAAAAGACGTTGCCGCATAGAGTGCGTCATGCGTGTTTTTATATTGCTACAAAACATTCTTGTGATATTAATTCTAATAAAATTAGTTTTTTTTAACAATTTCATATTTATTATTTTTATACAACTACTATATATTGAATTAAACAAGGATATCAAGTTAATATTTAGGCTTTAAAAGCCGATGGCGTATAGAGTTATGCCACACGATTCTTTATGTTACTACAAACTATCCCTGTCTTTAAAGGTTAAATGAGTCAGAAATTGTACGTCAAACGGGGCAAATGAGGGGCGTTCGTACTATAACTTGTTTTATAAATATTCATATCTTGGTGCAATAGCTGTTGCACTCTTATGGAAAAATCCATGGATACAAATTTTTTTACGATTATATACATTAAATTCAGTAATGCGGAAATAACATGACTCCATTTAAATAGAACGCAATCATCATAGGAACCTAGAATCATTACCAATCATGGGATATCATTAAATTAATTACATATGATAGGATTTAATAGAATGAAGAAAACTTTTATTCATATTTTTTTAGTTTTGATTCGATTTTCATAAAATTTGAAATGACTCGACAAAATTCTGCAACGATTATACATATTAAGTTTCAAACCATTCAGTTGTATGGCTTCTGCGCTGTTATATGCAGACAAACGGACCAGGCAGACGGGCGGACCAGATGACGATTATAGGTGCAACGTATTTATATAATTACGAACACACCTGAAAAGTGATATTTTAATTACCTCATTGTTAGATACTCTCTTAAGTAATTTTTGCATAAAGTTATTTTTAAATGCTGGAAATTTTTCGTTGGTTATTCTGAGGATAACTGTCATTATGATAGTTCAGTTCACGATAAATTTGACGACTCGTATTTCTAAATTTCAAGTTGTTGAAATAAATTTAATGGGAAATAGTATTGGAAATTTAGCAATTTAATTTAAATTTTAGTATTCGTTTTACTTAGCAGGGTGGCTAAGGATTAGGTAAATTTTCAGACTCATGCTAAGTTTTCCTATTAAATATCTGCTTGGCATTTTCGGTTTATAATGACAAGTTATACCTCTAATCTATGTAATCATGTATACCTGAACTCTCCTGGATTTAAATATTTTCTCATTCATTTGAAACGTTCTCAGAAATGTATTTCTCCGTAGGCCTGCAGAAACCATGTTGATGAAAATCTATAAGTAATTATTATGCGTAGAATAACAATTATGCTTTTTTATTTCGAAATTATAAAGGAAACGAACATAATAATAATGCTAATTAACCTTTTCAAAAGGGATGGTGTGTGTATGGCATTAGTAAAATTACCTTTTCACGAATTCAACGGTAGCAGAAACCTTTCAATGAATGATAATAAAGTCCATATTGTGATAGCTAGAAACTCTATGTCTATTATTATGTTAAATATACGTTTTTCTTTCTAAATATTCCTTTAGGGGGACTGGGTACCCTTCACTGTGAACAAAAATCTGCAATTCTACAGATGTAAAGTTACAGAAATATGTATGCTTACTAAAATTTTATCTGCACACTGTACAAAAAAAGATGCAAATCTACAAAACTAGTTTTTTAAAGCTACAGAAATATATAGCTTTACAAAATAATCTACTAAAATTACAGTAATCTTACTAAAATTTTATCTGTAACCCGGGATGCAGCTACATAAAAAGTTCTAGGAATACCAGTTTCCTAAAAAAAATCTTAGTAACCTTACAAATTGTTTGTCTTTAAGTGCAAAAGTGCATCTGTTACATGAATTTTTGTTGTTGCCGTTACATAAATAGTTCCAGGAATCCCAGTTTCCTAGAAAAATTTTAGTGACTTCACAGATTTTTTTTTTCTTTTTTTTTTTTTTTTTTTTTTTTTTTTTTTTTTTTTTACAGTGTTTGAAGAACTTTGAGGAATTTTTTTTCTGATGTACATATATTATATACATATATTATGATAGGTAATACTTAAGAAAATTGATTTTGGTAAGAAAAAAAGATCATTTTGAGGGCACAAATTGAGAATTCAAATAATTTTTTTTTTTAAGAATTTAAAAGTTTGCTTTTTTTTATATGTTACTGTGTTTAAAACACTTTAACGTATCATTTTTTTATAAATATTTGTTAAATAACCTCACTATTTTTTGTATGCTCATTATAGTATGCTTAAGAAAATTAGGGATCGGTTTTACAATTAATAAATTAGTTTATGAGAAAAAAATTAAACATGCAAACATAGGCAAAACTGCTTCAAAAAACATAATTTCTTCGACGTTTCGATTTTAATTTTTTTTTCATTATATTGTAAAATATATCCCTCCTAATTTTATTGAGTACAACACATTGAGGATACAAAAATATAATGGAGTTATTTGATAAATATTTGTAGAAGTTTTAGTATTTTAAAGACAGAAATGTATAAAAAAAAAACAGCAAACTTTAAAATTCTTTAAATTTTTAAAAATAAATAAAAATTCTCAATTTTTACCCACAAAATGATTTGTTTTTGACAAAATCAGTTTTTCTAAATGTTATCTATAATAATATGTGTATATAAGTAAATGTACATCATAAAGAAAAAAAAAATTCTTCAAAGTTCTTCAAAGGGTGCCGAGTTCATTTACGTTTAAAATAAGTCGCGTAATGTTTTTAGGGTTTCGTTCATCTGACGAAACCCTATTCGTCTCACTCCTCTGTCTGTCTGTCTGTCACAGAGCCCATTATCAGAAACTATATTTTGGACTATAGCTGAACCTCTCACATCAAACGGCAGATCATAAAATTTTGAAAAAGTGTTATATGTATCCGCCTGCACTGTAAAAAAAAAATCACTGTAGATTTGCCAGCACAATGTGCTGGCAATTCGAACACCAGCAGTTTGTGCTGTTACTTTTACGCAACTACTGTTATTTTTCATGTTTATATAGTCTAGAAACCAAAGAAAGCTGCAGCAGATTCGACTGTGATCGAGTTTGAGAGCGAGATGAACAGTACTTTTTTTTTTTTTTTTTAACAGTGTGGGCTGTAACCTGTGTATTTTAAGTAATTTTTCTAACCTCCACCCTTTTCACCCAGGGGGGGGGGCTTTTCTAAGTTTTGCCGACACCCCTTTGACCACTCTTTCATATTATGCAACCATAGCCTTACATATTTTAGTTCCACTTTTTAACGCCAGGGGCGCCTAACTATCTCGGGTGTTATGGGCCCGATCCCCTAGACTAATATATCTACGGATAGGTTGTAAAACGGAATTTCGTTCGGATACAGGTTCTTTTAGAATAGAACGCGCCGCCTGGTTGCGAAATGTGGAACTAACATATTTTGCAAAATGATAAAGTGTTTTGAAAGGAATATTAAGAGAAACCGTCTGTGCGATCTGTGATCACACTTACCCACTTGAATCTTTTCTTATTAGAATAGAGAACGCAAAATTATCAAGAAAGAACAGTGTGAATTTCTTTGCAAATGGAAATGTTCCTCTCCTTTCTACTGTCTTTTAAATTTTAGAAAAAAAAAGTTACATTGTCATTCAGGAGAAAGATATTGGTAGACTTGTTAACCCTTTCGGCTCTGGATGTTTTTCAGTTTGGTGTAAAAATTCCTATTACGCTAATAAAATTAAAAGTAACTAACCAAATCGCAGATGATAGGTTTTAGTGAAATTTAACGAATATGTTAGTTTCTGAAACCTAACGATTGTAGTTTTTTCGCGTTCTTTGCATATGACAATAGTCGAAGGAAGAATTTTTAAGGCGTTTGGAAAATGTCATATTACAACAGGATTCAACAGACATAAAAACATACTAGTATTTTTTATTGTTTATCACAAATTATTCATTCGAAAATCAGTCCTTAATTTAAGTTTAAACCATTTCGGTCCTGACGTTTTTCTTAAAGCCCAAAAAAATTAAAACTTTTGTCAATTTTTTTTCTTTTTTGCTATTTCAAAGTTAGATGGCGCTACTTGTCCACTAAAAAGTCAAAATACAGAATGCACATACGTGATTATGAAGATTTTACGTATCTGGAAGGCGTTATTTATAGTTTAAAGCATTTTAAAAGTAAGGAACACATATGTGGCCTCCAGGGCTGAAAGGGTTAACAAGTTGCATCAGTAGCAATTCAAACACGAGAAGTTTTACTTTAAAAACGTATCTTAACATACCGTAAACTTTCCAATTAAAGAAAAAACGAGAACCGTTGAAAGAGAGGAATTTTTTTATGAATATTTTTTTTTTATTTATCATGTCTATAATCTATTAATTAATCATTTATTACTCTACAAGTTATCTATCAATTAAACCATGTTTGCGGGAACCCTTAATAAATAATTAAAGAGCTTTGTGAGAGAACATGTTATGATACATTTTCACAAAAATTGTTTTATATTATTGATGAAAGCGTTTTGAGGTATTATATCATATGGTAAAGCTAAAATACTAAAATTCTTATTATTATTGAAGATATGAAATAGTATCTTTTAATATTTAATATTTTTATATTTAATAATTTAAATGGTGAAAATAATTGCTAATATTTGATAATTGAATGTTAGTATTCTTTTCTAGGAGAGTTTAGTATCAGTTATTAATATTCAAGCATATGTTATAAAGAAGGAATTAAATAAATAACTAAATTACAGCAAAAAAATTTCACTTCAATTTTCTCGAATTCTAATTTTTGTTACATATCTTCTTCCACTCAGGTCATCAGTTATGTACAGTTTAGTAATTATAACTTTTTATTCCGAAATTTCTATGTAATGATTGAACATAATATATATTAGTTAATTAAATGCTTTAAAAAGCTATCAGTAAAACAAGCTTTAATAAAATTACCCTCTTGCGAATTCAACGGCAGCGCGCATTTTTAATTGGTGAAAATAATGATAGTATGCTACATTTATTATTTTAACACAATCATAGTGATTGGTAAAGATATGATGTAAGTTGAGCATTACTCATCTGCGGGAAAAAAGAGTCCAGGCCGGGAATCAAACCGAGATGCTCTGGCTTTAATTGCAAATGCTTTTCCAATCGTGCTAACTGGAACGTAAACCCGCTGATGCAATTCACTCAGACAACCTTTTGGCTATAGTATTTGGTCTGCCGCCTAGACCGTGCAACAGAATAAGCCATAGGTACAGGAACTCCATAAAAATGATGGGAGGATATATACAATTTATTATGAGCCAAAAGAATTAGGTTCGATGTTCGGTCTGGACACCTTTTCACACACTTGGAATATTTTCAACTTGAATTATATATTTACCAGCCAGTATGATTGTGTTGAAATAATGAAGTGTATCTTCGTTTTCATCAGTTTAATGAATTCCTTTGTATAGGGGAGGGTAGTACACAGGGAGACGAAAATTATTATTAATTAACGAATGGCAACGATTTTTATTCTTTTGAAAAAAGTTTTGCTAGATCTTTAAGCTATACAAATACGCTACACATTAATGTATAAATGGATTTAAAAAAGTTATTTATAAAAGCACAGAAGCAGAATAACGGAGTGTCGAAAATTGTCTCACTGTGTACTACAAGTGGTACACAGTGAGACAATGTATATATTTTCATAAATCATACATTTTTACACTCTATCAATAATTTTCTGCGGTTTATGACTTCTAATTAATATTTCTAGATTTAAAAAATTTTAAAAATATGAGTCTCGGGTGAACAATGGCAGACATTGGGATACCTTCATACAAATTTTCAGCCTCTTACGTTTAGTAGATTTCACTAGCCATCGCACTCCCCCCCCCCCCCCCCCCACACACACAGACAGAGAGAGAGAGAAAAAAAAACCTTCTTTTATTAATAAATAACTTTTTTTACATCAGAATAGCATAGTAGATACACAATGAGACACGTCTCACTGTGTACCACAACAGTGTGTCTCACTGTGTACTTTCCTTACGTTGTAACAAAATGGATGCCATGTCTGTTTCATCATCAATTTCACAGCTTTGAATGCTTGTGTCGTTTTGTCGACATAGTCTATCATTAGATATAACTAAGTTTGGTTAAGTAAATATATGCTATAATGAAAGAAATAAACTCTCAAATGGACGTTTATGTAACTTTAACCCCTGTAAAATAAATAATTACTTACTATTTTGTTAGACGAGTAACCGAAGTGATGAAACTACATCCACGTGTTGCATAAGATGAGGTGGTTCAGTGTGTGTTCCAGCTAAGAGAAAAAAGTTATAACTATATGTCAAAATGGCTGCTGTCTCACTGTATACCATATCTCACTGTGTACTCCCCTACCCTACGTGCATTGTGTCGACCGGTTGTAGTTACAGGTAGCGCAATCGGAACATTAGCAATTTAAGCCAAAGGATCTGCATTCGATTCCCGGATTGGACACCTTTTCACTTAGTTGAAAAATCTTCAAATTGTATCATATTTTTATCAGTCACTATTATTGTGTTAAAATAATAAAGTTCATCTACGTTTCCATCATTTTAATGAAGTTTCTTTATGTTAGGCTTACTGTGTTGAGATGTCTAGATGATCAAACTGATGCTATTACCAAAACATTGTCTGAGTGAATTGTGTAGCCCAATTGTCGTTCTAGCTACTCAGTGGGAAGAGAATAGGCAATGGTTCTGCGTTAGATACCCAACTTGGACACTTTTCACTCAGCTAGAAAATTTTCAACTTGTAACATTGTGATAATTATAAATCCTAAATCGGTCATTACTTTAATTATCTATTTTTCAGTCTTAAAAAATTCAAATTTTTAAATAAGTTTCAAGATGTTTTTAATTTCATAAAATACATGATATGTAAAATTACCGAGAGAAAGTAATGTGAAATATTTTCTTAAATGACAGTATTAGTTTCCTTTATCGCATGTTTCTTACATTTAAAAAGAATATTATTACATTGACACTTAGAAGAAAGGAAAGTGTGTAAATTTTTAACAGGTTGTATGAGTAGCTTTACTTTAAAGAACGAATTTTTATACACCATAAAACTCTCACTTAAACAAAAAGAGAAACATTGAAAGAAATGAATTCCATCATTTTTGTGTCTATCACCTAACTATCAATCATTTAATATTATATATAGTATCTATAAGTGTAATAATGTTAGTGAAAATCCATAATAATTAAATAAAACGTATAGCTTAAGAATTATGCTCCTTTATTTTAGAAATTTCAACGAAAATGAACATAATAATGTTAATTAATTTTTACAAATGAGATAATTTGTATCATATTAATAAAATTACCTTTTCACGAATTCAACGATCTCACAAAGTTTTCAATGAATGATACTAAAAATGAATGATAACATTTCAATGAATGACGACATTGTGGTAGAAAATCTAATATTATTTAGGATAATTTCAAATATCAAGTTTTCATTTTAAATACATTTTTTAAATTTCAAATCACTATCCGAATGCTTTTATCTTATACTATAATGCGAGCAAAAATTGTGTGTGTATGTGTGTGTATGTAAATTTTATCTTAAAAACGGCTCTAATAATTTTGACGAAATTTTGTATTTTACCATTTTCGAGCATGATAAGACCATTGGGCTAGGTCACGTGTTCGAGAAAATTCGATTAGTGGGTCATTTTGGGTCGTAATGGGTCAAGGTCAAGCTAAATATATCTAAAAAACGGCTCAATCGATTTTGACCAAATTTCACATCAAACCGTTTTTCGACACGAAAAAACTTTTGGGCTAGGTCACATGTTCGAGAAACTTCGATTAGTGGGTCATTTTTGGGTCACTGTGGGTCAAGCCAATTTTATCTAAAAAACGGCTCTAACTATTTTCACTAAACTCTATATTCTAGAGTTTTGGATTACGAGAAAACTATTAGGCTAAGTCACATGTTCGAGAAAATTCGATTAGTGGGTCATTTTTGGGTCACCGTGGGTCAAGCTAAGTTTATCTAGATAACTTCTTTAACGATTTTGACGAAATTTTGCACCCTACTGTTTTCGGGCACGAAAAGACCATTGGTATGGGTCTCCTGTTCGAGAAAATTCTATTAGTGGGTCATTTTGGGTCATAATGGGTCAGGGTCAAGTTAATTATATCTAGAGAACGGCTCAATCGATTTTCACTAAATTTTGTATCTAACCATTTTCGGGCACGAAAAGATCATTGGGATGGGTCTCGTGTTCGAGAACATTCGACTAGTGGGTCATTTTGGGTCATAATGGTTCAGGGTCATACTAATTATATCTAGAGAACGACTCAATCGACTTTGATTAAATTTTGTATCTAACCATTTTCGGGCACTAAAAGACCATTGGGATGTGTCTCATGTTCGAGTAAATTCGATTAGTGAATCATTTTTGGGTCACTGTGGGTCAAACTAATTTTATCTAAAAAAACGGCTCTAACGATTTTCACTAAACTCTATATTCTACAGTTTTGGATTACGAGAAGACCATTGAGCTAAGTCACATGTTCGAGAAAATTCGATTAGTGGGTTATTTTTGGGTCACAGTGGGTCAAGATAAGTTTATCTAGGTAACGGCTCTAACGATTTTCACGAAATGTTGCACCCAACTGTTTTCGGGCACGAAAAGACCATTGGGATGGGTCTCGTGTTCGATAAAATTCGATTAGTGGGTCATTTTGGGTCATAATGGGTCAGAGTCAAGCTAATTATATCTAGAGAACGGCTCAATCGATTTTGACTAAATATTGTATCTAACCATTTTCGGGCACGAAAAAACCATTGGGATGGGTAACGTGTTCAAGAAAATTTGATTAGTGGGTCATTTTTGGGTCACCGTGGATCCAGCTAAGTTTATCTAGATAACAGCACTACGATTTGACGAAATTCTGTAATCTATCGTTTTCGGGGACGAAAAGACAATTGGGATGGGTCACGTGTTCGAGAAAATTCGATTAGTGGATCATTATGGGTCAGGGTCAAGCTAATTATATCTAAAAAAACGGCTCAAGACATTTTCACAAAATTTTTTAATATACGGCTGTTTCTGGTCATGAGAGGACCATTGGGCTGAGTCACATGTTCGAGAAAATTCAATTAGTGGGTCATTTTTATCACAATGGGCCAGGGTCAAGCTAATTGAATCTAAAAAAGTGCTCAAAACATTTTTACCAAATTTTATATTACGTATACCGTTTCTGGTCATGAGAAGAGAATTGGGCTAAGTTACATGTTCGAGAAAATTCGATTAGTGGGTCATTTTGGGTCACAATGGGTCAGGGTCCAGCTAATTGTATCTAAAAAACGGCTTAAACGATTTAGACTAAATTTTGTATTCTATAGTTTTCGGGGTCGAGAAGACCATTGGGCTAGGTCACATGTTCAAGAAAATTCGATTAGTGGGTCATTTTGGATCACAATGGATCAGGGTAGAGCTAATTGTATTTAAAAAGCGCTTCAAAGCATTTTGACATAATTTTGTATAATACCGTTTACGGGCATGATAAAGCATTGTGCAGGGTCGCATGTTCAAGAAAATTCAATCAATGGATCATTTTGGGTCCTAATGGATCAGGATGTCTAACTGTATCTAAAAAACTGCTCAAAAGATTTTGACAAAACTTTGTACTACACTGTTTCTGGACAAGATAAAACCATCGGGCTGGGTCGCATGCTCAAGAAAATTCTATTAGTGGGTCATTTTTGTGTAATAGGTCGGGGTTAAGCTATCGGCATCTCAAAAGGTTCAAACAATTTTGGCAATTTTTTTTGTTATACCGTTTCACAGTACAAAAAGATCATTGAATCAACGTTTTTTGAATCAACGTGGATCAAGCTTATTTTACCTAGAAAACGACTAACGATTTTCACTAAATTTTGTGTTCCATCGTTTTCTGGCTCGAGAAGAGCATTGTGATAGGTCGGATGTTCGAAAAAACTCGATTAGTGGGTCATTTTGGGTCACTATGTTTCATGGTCAAGCTAATTGCATCTAAAACAGCAAGAATGATTCAGTGGGAAAAAATATATCGAGATAAACAGAAAGCAAATTTTGACCGAGCTTAGCTCGGTCATTCCTGCTAGTTTTATTAAAACACGTAAAATTGCCAGAGAGAATATTATGAAATGTAATTTGATAAATTTCAGTTTTCGTCTATTTTTCATTATTTCCTACATTTAAGTAAAAAAGTTCTTTTTACATTAGCAGCTAGAAGAAAGGCGCTTCTGTAAATGTTAAACAAGTTCCATTAGATGTTTTACTTTTTTTCACGCACCACAAATGTTCCACTGAAAAGAAAAGAGCACTATTGAAAGAAGGGAATCCTTCTATAAACCTTTTTGTATATTATTCTAATCCTTTAATATATTTTAAGATATCTATCAAATGTTATACTACGAGCAAATATTTTGTCAATGTGTGTGCGCGTGTGTGTTTACATATGTATATTTTATCTAAAAAACGGCTCTAACGACTTTGACTAAATTTTATATCCTATCGTTTCGATGAATCCATGCTGATGAAAATCCATAATAAGTATAAATACAGTATAAGTAAAAATACATATGCATAGCGTAAAGATTATGCTTCTTTATTTCAAAAATGTAAGATACACTTAAAAGACAATTTTTCATACACCACAAAACTTCCAATTCAAGAAAACAAAAATGAGAATTTATGTTATCAGTATTTTTTTTGTATGACCATCATCTATCTATCAAGCATTTAACATTTTATTATCTATCGTTTTTGGGTACGAGAAGACCATTGTACTAGGTCACATGTTCGAGAAAATTCGATTAGTTGGTCATTTTGGGGTCGAACATTTTTGAACAAAGCGAAACATTTGGCGTCCCGCGCAAGTGTTCCGTGGGACGACAAATGAAAACATGAAAATATATATGCATTATGTAAAAAAGCGAGACATTTAATTTTCTGCACAATAGCTGCGTGGTATGACATGTGAAAATGTGACAATATCTGTGCATTATGAAAAAAAGGAAACATATGGCGTCTCGCGCAATGGTTCCGTGGGACGACAAATGAAAATGTGACAATATCGGTGCATTATAAAAAAGCAAAACATTTGGGGTCGCGCGCAATTGTTCCGTGGGACTGGTTTTAAACCCTGAAAATCGGGACATCCCCGGTACACACCTGGCAGCAACAGTAGCAGTCTAATTACAAAAAAAAATATACCTAAAAAACAATTTTTCATGCGTCACAAAACTTCCACTTAAAGAAAATAAAAGTGAGAATTTCTGTTATCAGCCCTTTTAGGTAGCTTTCATTACAAAAAGCTACCTATTGCAGCCGTTCGGAGGAAAGCGATTTCAAAAAATTTGGTATATTTTCATCGATAGACCCCGAAACCACCCTCCGTACAAAATTGATATATATATATATCCATATATATATATATATATATATATATATATATAACCTTTGTCATACTGTAACTCTCGAATTTATGAACCGATTTAGATGTAATTCGGTATGTACATAGTACATACCAATGTCTCAATCTAGTTCGTTGGCCAGCTTCATCCGCCATTTTGTAAAAAAATGGCGGCCATTTAAAATTTTTAAAAAAAATTTTAATTTGAAATGTGGTACCAAAAAATTAAAAATGGAAAAATATTTTTTTCTTATGTATTTGACCTTAATACAAAGATTCCGGAGCAGTTTTTGTTTCGTCTATATCTTAAAAAATGGCTGAGTTATACCATTTTGAATTTCTAGCGTGGCTAACATTTTGAAACGTCCTGAATTTTGTCACACGATAAAAGGCGTATTTATGAACCGATTTGGATGTACCTTGGTGTGTACATAGTACATTCAAATATCTCGACCGAGTTCGTTGGCCAGCTTCATCCGCTATCTTGGTTCAAAATGGCGGCCATTTAAAGAAATTTAAAAAATTTAAAATTTAAAATGAGATACCAAAAAATTGGAAAAAGAAAAAGATTTATTTCGTATGTGTTTGACCTTAATACAAAGATTCCGGAACAGTTTTTTGTTTCGTCTATATCTAAAAAAATGGCTGAGTTATAGCATTTTGAATTTTTATTGTGACTGACATTTTAAAACGACCTGATTTTTGTCACGCGATAACAGGCGTATTTATGAACCGATTTGGATGTTACTTGGTCTGTACATAGTACATACCAATGTCTCGACCGAGTTCGTTGGCCAGCTTCATTCGCCATCTTGTTTCAAAATGGTTGCCATTAAAAAATTAAATTTAAAATGTAAAATGAGGTATTAAAAAATTGGAAAATGAAAAAGATTTTTTTTTATGTGTTTGGCCTTGATACAAAGATTCCGGAGCAGATTTTGTTTCTGAAAATTTGTTCTTTTGTTTATATCTTAAAAAATGGTTGAATTATAGCACTTTGAATTTCTAGTATGGCTAACATTTTGAAACGATCTTGTATTTGCCACGCGATAACGCACGTATTCGCTTATTTCCATGTAAGAAGGCATGTGGATAGTATACATCAACATCTCAGCCAAATATAAGTTACTTTAAATAAAAGCAGCTAGGATAAAGGTGACAAATTTCGTGAAATTCTCATTCATAATGATTTAGTACTGATAAAAATTAGTATTGAATCTCCTATATTCGGTTTCCACTAAATTGAGCTTCGTGTGTTTGAATAATATAAGTTGGCTTTTTTAAAATAAGGAGTTTGAAAGCTACCTCTTCCTCCAGGCACTGGCCTGAAGGCCTTTTTTGTATGAATGTCATCTATCTATCAAGCATTTAACATTTCACTAATTACCGATATTTATCGATAAAAACCATGCTGGTGAAAATAAATAATAAGTAATTAATATGCATAGTGTAAGGATTATGTTTCTTTATTTCGAAATATAAGATATACTTAAAAGACAATTTTTCATACACCACACTGCAAATAGAAGCGTCTTAAATTTAAACACATATGTGACTGAAAAAGAATTTTAGACACTTAAGTGTCTTAATCTGAAAATTAAGACACTATAGATGTCTTAATTTAAGATACATAAGCGTCTTACTATGACCATGGTGTAAACGAACTGAGAATAATGTCTAAAATATCCGCAAACGTCTTATTTTAAGACACTTCATTGCTTTAAACGTGTCTTAATTTAAGACGTTTTGATTCTTCCGACGCAATAACCACCAGGGGGCACTAGCACTCCCAGTTGCGCATGCGTTTTAGATGTCTTCGTTCGAAGTGGTATACGTTGTAATTCAAACAAAGTTTGTTTTTATGTACGCGTGTATTTTAATTCGTTTTTTGCGAAATGTGAAGTACTGTGATTTTAATTCGTATTAACTTGGATTATTTATTTATTGAATACATACATCTGACGTGTGTGCTCGACATCAAATGTCTCTTAGAAGCTGTCGTCGATACAAGGGCGGGATAGACACAGAACAGAAGTAGACGACGGTTGAAGATTACACCCGGAAATTCTACAAAGCGTGTGCAATGGGCTTAGTGTTAACTCGTATCAATTTATATCAATAATATTGCGTTATTCATCTTCGTCCTGTCGAAGCTGGCAAAAAAAAAAGAAACTTTTGTCTGGCGGGTCCTGTTTTTAGGATGAAACATCTCATTCTTTAAATATGGCTAGTCGGATGTATTATGGGATTACCTTTTAAACTGATGAAAGTCTTTCTCCCTCACTGTGGTTGTGGTAGTTTTTAAAATTTCAAATCGAGGAATATTTCTTACCTCTTGCAGCAACTCAAGTAAGTTTCTTTATAGTAGTAAAATTAGTGTATTTTATGATTTTATTTATTGTACTAAACAAAATCCTGCATGAAATTTAATTAGTTTTGAATCTGTTCGCAAAAAACCCCACTAATTCTAGAAGTATATATTTTTAAACTTATGACGTTCTTTTTTATTACGAATTATATATTCAATGTCAGTTCTTAGTTTCAATGGATAATTTTTATCTCGCAGTAAATAACGGCCACAAGGAAGTAAAGAAAAAAAAAAACTTTGAAAGATGACCTAATGCTTTCTTACTTCCTGGCATAAAACCGCAGATTAAAAAAAGATAAATAAAGTAAATGAGACTGGTCTATTATATGAAGCTGCCTGTAAAAATATACATATGTATTTGATTTGCAATCAACTCTAATACTGATTTTTTTATTATTTTTAATAAAAAAGTAATTTGAAATTTATAATGGGAAAAAGTAAAAACCTCTAACTAGATTTCGTATTTAAAATTGTGGTAACTTTATTTATATGCACTTATACGAAAAATACAAAAATGACAGATGTTACTGTATATATTTAAGACGAAAGAAGTTTGGAAGTCATAAGTTATTTTTTCCTCATGTTTTTAATATAGAATATGTACTTATTTGTTTTTATTGATAGTTGAATAGCTTTTGTGATTACCCTCTGATCTACATAAAAACTTGCCCATGTGGAAATATAAATTTCTTAAAAACATAATTTTTAAATAAGTATTTTCATTTTTTTTGGGGGGGGGAGGGGGGGATTTTGCATGAATTTTTGTAAAGCTGATATCTTAAATCTTGCACTGATTATAATGAAAGTTTTGAACTTTTAGAGTAGGACAAGTTTAAAAACGCAAATATATTTAACAAAATACCAAAGTCATTTTTTCCCCAATGTTATTAAAGTAGAATATTTATTTATTTATTTTCATTATTCATAGTTAAATGGCTGTTGTGATTATCAAGTGATGTATATGTAAAATTGCCTATGTGGCAATATATTTTTTTATATTTTCATTTTTTTTGGGGGGGGGGGGGGATTTTTGCAATTTTCGTACATCTGATATTTTAAATCTTTTTCCACATTCAACCGAGTATAATAAATATTTTGAACTTTTAGAGTAGGACAAGATTATAAAATATATATATATATTTATCTATGTACCTTAAAAGCCCTTAATAGCGAACACTTCGGGACCGCGGAATTTGTCCGATAATTGGAGATGTCTACTTTTTTGAGGTAAAAATATACAAATATGTATGTCTGCTGATTAAAAAAGTATTCGTTAAATAGAGGTGTTCGCTATTCGAGAATGTCCATTAACCTCCACAACGGATACTCCCGAATACCGGACATCTCAATTTAGACAACTATAATGCAGGGTTGCGTTTTTTGCAAAAGTACTTCTTGATTAAAGGAAGGGCAAACTGGGAAGTGCTCCGTCCCCCTACGACTGTAGTGCCCCCAAATTTGATGTGCAATATTTGTAAAGCTTATATTTTAAATCTGTTTCGAAATTGTACTGATTATAATCAATATTTTGAACTTTTAAAGTAAAATAAGGTTAAAAACAAAATAAATTTAAAAAAATCTAATATTTAGATAAATATTTTTTGTTTTTTAATCTTGTTCTACTCCTGAAGTTCAAGATATTGATTATAATCAGTACAATGTCGTAAAAGATTTAAATTATCAACATAACGAAAATTGTATACCAAAACTGAGAGCACCAAAAAAATCAGGCTGTATTGGGGGGGGGGGGAGGGGCAGGACCACAGCCAAATATTTTTCCAGGATTCAACGTGGTCAAACATGGCTACGTATGATGCTTACAAAAAAATGGATGCGATTCAGACGTTTGAAGTGTCTGAAATTCAGACGCAAAAAGTGTCTGAAAAAATTCAGACATTTTAAAATGTCTGAAAATTGAACACTCCATTTCAGACACTTAAGTGTCTGAATTTCAGACATTTTAATTTAGAGTGCACAAAACTTCCAATTAAAGAAAACAAAAGTGAGAATTTCTTTTATCAATATTTTATTTTTTTGTCACTATCATCTATCTATCGAGCATTTAATATTTTATTATCTATCAATGAAAGCATGTTGGTGAAAATCCATAATAAGTCATTAATATGAGCATAGACTAAGAATTATGCTTCTTTATTTCGAAAATGAATATAATAGTATCATAATAATAAATTGAGATACCCGGCAAAACTAGTACCTATCTAAATATGAAAAGATTTAACCAAAAACCAATTTTTAATACACCACAAAACTTCCACTTAAAAAAACAAAAGTGAGGGTTTGTGTTACCAGTATTTTTTTGATAAGATTATCTTCTATCTATCAAACACTTAACATTTTATTAATTATCTATCGATAAATAATTAATATGTATAGCGTAAGAATTATGCTTCTTTATTTAAAAAGGAAACGAAAATGTACATAATAGTGTCATAATAATAAATCCAGACACCTGGTAACACTAGTAGCAGTTTTATTATAAAAAGATTTTCTTAAAAAAACAATTTTTCATATACACAAAACTTCCACTTACAGAAAACAAAGTGAGGATTTCTGTCATCAGTATTTTTTTTTGTATGTCTATCATCTATCAATCATTTAATATTTTATTAATTATCTATCAATGAAACTACGTTGGAGAAAATCTATAATAAGTAATTAATATACATAGCTTAAGAATTTGCTTCCTTTTTTAAGAAAATGCAACCAAAATGAATATAATGATGTTAATTAACTTTTACAAAAGAGCTTATATGTATCGCATTAATAAAATCACCTTTTTAAGAATTCAACGGTAGCACAAGGCTTTCAATAGATGATAATAATGACAGCGTTATTAAAGAGAAATTTCTAATTCTATAAATATTTTTATGTATGTTATATTTTTTATTATAAATATTAGTTTTAAAGCCATTGCTAGTCTCTCAATGCTTTTACTTCCACCATATAGTAGTATATAATAAGTACATATCATGTAAAACTACCGAGGGAGAATAGTGGGAAATATTTTGTTGAATGTTGTTTCGATTTTTTTCTTAAATTGATTTTTACATGTTAAAAAGAAAAATATTTTTCTTACATTGGCACTCAGAATGAAGGTACTACTCTAAATGTTAAACTAGTTGCATGAGTAGCAGCCACGTATTATGAAAAAATAAAATATTTATTTAGCCATTAAATGTCTGATTAAAAAAAATAAAATAAAAAATGTTTTTGCGGCTTTCACTTCTTAAATAAATCATGGGAAAAATACTTAAAAAAAATCATATTTTGTTTTAAGTATGGTTTACAGCTACAAAACAGGTTGTTGCCAATCGGCAACACTGGGCTTTAATTGAAAAAAAAATTTCGTTGATAAAATTGTATAATATTAAACACACATGAATCTTAAGAACTATGATAAGGAATAAATTTTACTTGCTCACTGCTGAACAAAATAGGGTATTTCACAAGCTTCCAAAGAAAGCAAAAGCACATGCAGCAGCAATTGAAAAAATAAATCTATCTTTATTCTCAAACAGCCCTATTGCTGATATATACATGTTGAAAATTGGTTTAATAATATTTCCAGTATGTATTTTATTGGCAACATTAGGCGTTAAATCTTTAATATTATTCTAATAGTATTTAGAAGGAAAAATTAGGTATGTTCCCGAACGATAACACACGGCATTTAAGGGTTAAGAAACATTTTTACATACACCAGATAACTTCCACTTAAAGCAAAAAAGAGGAGCGTTGAAAAAGAAGAATTTCGCTTGCCTTTTATTTTTGTATGCCTCTCCTCTATCTATCAATCATTTATCACTCTATATATTATCTATCAATGAAACATGTTGAAGAAATTACCATCGTGCAATTTTTTCAGTGAATGATAATAATGATAAAATTGTGATAGTTAGAATTTCTAATTTTATCTGCAACTATTGTAAATAGAAATTTTTTTCTTAAATTTTCTTCGAAGTTTTAAATAATTCGCCCATTGCTTTTATTTTATTTGAATGCAGAACGTGCAAAATTAGTAAGAGAGGATAGTGTGAAATATTTTGATAAATGAAAGTGGCTGTCATATTTTCACTGTTTCTTAAACTGTAGAAAAAAAACATTATTTTTACATTAATTCTCAGATGAAAGATACATGTGTAATGTTAAACACGATGCATAAGTACCATTCTAGTTACGAAAAGCTTTACTTTAATACTTTCATACAACACAAAACTTACATTTAAAGGGATTATACCCTTTGAAAATGTACTTCTTGATTAAAGGAAGGGCAAACATAACAACCGCCGCGGCGAGCGGCCCATCTTCGTCCGCAACCCTTTATTCTTCTACTCTACTCCGACTCTTTTGCGGAAGCAAGATTCCCAGGAGCCCAGCCACGTCCCGAATGAAAGACTCTCTAGCGAAAGCCAGATTGAAAAAAAAAAAAAAAAAAAAAAAAAAAAAAAATGAAAAATTGAAACCGGACAAATTTAAAAGAGAAATTACACAAATTAAAGACACCGAAAAGCGGGAAGGGAGGGCTCGGGGCGATGAAGCTACCCGACGACCCCTTGCTTTTTCTAGCTTATTATTAGTCTCGTGGGCGGGGGGGGTCAACCGCCGCGGCGAGCGGCCCATCTTCGTCCGCAACCCTTTATTCTTCTACTCTAATATGAGTATTTTTAATACATATTTGACATGTTATTAAATAGTTTTCTAAAAAAAAATTATTTTATAAAGATGAAAATCACAATTTCCTTGATGCAATAAAAATGTAAACGGTCGTCTCTTTTTAACTGTTTCTTACATTGCAGAAAATAAATGTTATTTTTAGATTAACACTCAGAAGAAAGGTACAGTCGTGGTAAAAAAAAGTAAACACCCCCTACTAACTCCTCAACAAATTATTGTAGAAGAAAGTTACTGGTACCGAACGGTTGGAAATAAAGTCTACTTTTAAATGATGTATAAAAAATTTGCTTAGGGGGCCATCTACATATTAAAACGAACCATAACTTTGTCTTTTTCAGCAGCAGTACACAGTTCTGACAGCATAAATGAACTCTACACCCTTCAATTAGTCTAAAAACAAATTTTTATGCAATTTGTACCATAAGTGTCCGAGAAATTAATTATTTTAAAACGAGCGTATTTTAAGGGCTGTATCCAAACTGAAGTTCCGTACTCGATTGCTAACCGAGAGAGCCTCCTTCTTGATCAAGGCACCTTAAGCACCACTCAAGCAGTGAATGAAGCCTGCTAGATTACAGGATAGCATAAGAAATTTCAAAATATATTGTCACTTCTATCATAGACAGCCGCTTAAACCATCATTTTGTCGTTTTTTAAGCATAATTTGAAAACTACTTGGAAGACAAATGTGAAATTTTGGATTTCCGTAAAGCCGGACCTAATAAATCTGAATCCATCAAAAAAATTGTAGGGTGCAATTCATAATTTTTTCGAATATTATTTTCATAATTCATGATTCATATCATAAAATTGTAAAAATTGCAAATTCAAGGTATTTATGTTTGGGTATATTAGCATTATTGCTACACAAAAAATTAGCACATTAGGAGCATAATTTCAGGAGTTGTAAATAAAAATATGAAAATGTAATTTAACATTAGAAGCACTAAATTTTGAATGTTTATAATTCAAAAACTTATCATTCAAATGACTTCAAATTTGGTGTCTAGGCATAGTTTGAACCAAAGATTTGAAATATCTCGTTAAAATTGGGTATTGCCGTTGAAAAAATTGTAGTTTGGATTCGTTTTAATATGTAGATGGCTCATAAGAAAATTTTATATACGTCATTTAAAACTAGACTTTTTTTCCAATCGTTCGGTACCAGTAACTTTCGTCTACGATCATTTGTTGAGGAGCTACTAGGGGGTGTTTACTTTTTTTCCACGACTGTACATATGTAATGTTAAACACGTTGCATGAGTACCATTTTAACTATGAAAAGTGTTACTTTAATATTTTTTCATAGCGCACAAAACTTACTTTTGAAGGAATATATGTCCTTACGAACAATTTTTTATATGAGTATTTTTAATACACATCTTTGACATATTATTAAATAGTTTTCTGAAGGAAAATTATTTTATCAAGATTAAAATCAGAATTTCCTCGGTAGTACAATTTAAAAAAATTGCAACAAAATTACCACTATAGGATAGTGTGAATTATTTTGATATATCTAAACGGTCGTCTCTTTTTAACTGTTACTTACATTGTAGAAAATGAATGTTATTTTTACATGAACACTCTGAAGAATGGTACATGTATAAGGTTAAACACGTTGAATTTTTAGCATTCTTACTATGGAAAGTTTTACTGTAATATTTTTTCACCGGCAAAAAACTTACATTTATATTACTTACCTATTTTTTTATTTACTTGTATTGATGACTTTTAAGTTGTGTTTAATTGTTAGTTCCTATCTATAAACACTGTTTTGATGAGGCCTATAGGGTTAGAGATGAAGTAAAGTTAGAATGAAAGCTATCTATGAAGGTTAGAGTTGCAGTAAAGCTAGAGATCCTACTTACACAACTCCCAGATTGTGTAATATTTAAACGGAGCTTCTGACTGTAAAATATTCAATCAAACATCATCTTCATTTTGAAAAACCTATCCAATGATATGCCACTCAATAAGCGCGTGAAAATTTTTTTCGTCTCTACTACCATTTTGTATTTTACGGCCGCCATTTTAAATTTATAAAAACAAAATCTAGCCTATAATCATCGAGCGGTTAAGACAAATCGATAGAGACCTCATTCATTAAAATCCACCGGGCCGTTGGGAAGTTTCGAGGGTATAAAAAAATCCACTTACCCAAATATGCGTCAAACACATAACCCTTTTTCGCAGTCGGGTAAAAACACAGATTTCTTGATACAATTCTAAAAATTTAATTAAAAAAAAAGAAAATTTTAAAATCAAAGTTCTCCTGCAATTTTGAACTTTTAGCAAGAATTTATTTTCATACTTATTTTTACAAGTATACTCTTTAAAGGTAAGGACCAGATTTCTAAACAAATTTATTACATTCAGCAAAAACATATTAAATGTCTTGACATATATGTAAAGGTACAGCAAAAATAAATATTTACTTAACATTTCTATTTTTTAAAAATAAACTATTTATATTACTGAAAATCCGACCTTTAATTTTAAGAAATGTACCATAACGACAGCCCACTAAAAAAGAATCAAGTCAAATAAAAAATGTAGGTTCAAGTTTTAGCATGTTGATTGAATTATATAAAGAAATCCCGAACTGAGAAAAATAAATTTAAAGATTGCCACTCTGAATTATTTAAATGGAAATGGATTTAGTAAAAAGCTTTTTTTTATCACATATTTAATTATTGGAGTTTTACTACAATTCGCAGAATGCACTACGGATGTCTAAATTTAATTGAAAAAAAAAAAAAAAACACTGAAAATTTGATGTTTTCGGCATATTTGAAAAATGAAAGGAACCGAGTTCTTTTAGATAATTAAGTCAATTAAAAAATTATGTTTAAGCATTTTGACTGAAGTATATTAATAAACCACAAACTGAGAAAAATAAATTTAATGATTGCAATTCTGAATCATTTAAACGGAAATGGATTCAGTAAAGCCTTTTTATCATATTTCTAATTATTGGAGTTTCACTACAGTTCCCTAGAATGCAACAGATGTCTAAATTTAATTTAAAGAAAACCCTGAAAATTTTATGTTTTCGCTTTTTTTGCAAAATGAAAAGTACCGGATCCCTTTAAAAAATGAAGTCAATTCAAAAATATGTGTTTAAGTTTTAGTAATTTGATTGAATTATATATAAAAAAAGAAAACATAAACTGAGAAAAATAAATTTAAAGATTGCAATTCTGAATCATTTAAACGGAAATGGATTCAGTAAAAAGCATTGTTATCATATTTCTAATTAGTGGAGTTTTACTACAGTTCGCCAGAATGCAACTTATGTCTAAATTTAATTTATACAAAACACTGAAAATTTTATGTTTTTGCTTTTTTTTTTTGCAAAATGAAAGAAAGTTACCGGGTCCCTTTAAAAAATCAAGAAAATTCAAAAATTTGTGTTCAAGTTTTAGTAATTTGATTGAATTATATATAAAAGAAAGAAACATAAACTGAGAAAAATAAATTTAAAGATTGCAATTCTGAATCATTTAAACGGAAATGGATTCAGTAAAAAGCATTGTTATCATATTTCTAATTAGTGGAGTTTTGATAGATGTAAATTACCCTCTTCTGCCTTGTCACTGTCCGGGAATTTACCCTCTACATTTTACTTTTACTTAACAATATATCTATCTCCTCTATATATACTTTTATTATATAATACATTTTATTTCTTTATTTATCAGTGATAAAATACCTTTATTAATTTAAACGTTATTTTACTTACCTTAAATCAACTTCTGTTATCATATTTTTAACTTATTCACTCTGTTTACATTATCGTACTTTCCTTCTTGTTTCCGTTTTTCATCCATCTGTTTCTCCCACGTATTCAACGGCACGTAACCCTTTCATCTGACGTCTGTTCTGACGTTCGAAACCAGATGGCGGCTCTCATTCCAGCCTATGGCACATCGGATGTACGACAATTCGTCACGATGTCGTCACTCTGGAATCGTCGTTAGCTGCTCGTTGAATTGCGTGATGAGGTATTATTCGTTCTCCCGGTTCATATAAATATGGATATGATTTCCTTACTTACTTTCCTATACCCCTATTCTCAGTTATTAACAACTGGTCGTCCTTTGATTGTTGAGATAGCATTTGATGTGAGACTGAAGTTCTACATATTTTTATAAGTTAATATGTATTATGATTTACTTTGAATCTGACATTTCGTTTTACCTGATCAAAGCTAAATCATTAACTTCTTGTGCTTCGTTCAAAGTTTATCGCTACGTTTTCCATTGAAGTGCTATCAGGTATAAAGAAGTCTTTTAATGGTTCAGTCCTATTTTTGGAAGTAATTAACTCGGCACGTTTTTCAAGCAGTTTATGTATTAAATGGAACTTTACAGATCGGCGGTCACTCAGTGATGCAGTATTTCATTTTCTAAATGTCATGAGGTTCGTCAGTTTATTTTCAATCTCGTTACTGTTAAAAATAGTTTTCCAAATATTATATACTTTAACAGTTTAATATGTTTTGTTTAAAACCTATTTATGTTTTTACTGAATGAAGATCTAGTTAACTTATATATATTGTTTCTATCTTTTGATTAATAAACGTTAGTTTGTTTTTATATTTATTTTGTAGTTATTTCGCAACCATATATTTTATTCTTTTTTAACCATTTAAAGTAAACAGTTTTAGAGTCATCAGCTTAAGCTCCCATTGGGCATTTTTTATTCTCTGTTAAACTTAATAGTTATCTAAATTTAATCCCTAACTGTGTTAATAGTTTAAAATAATATAATAGAAACTTTATTTAAAAATTTAAAAAAAAAATCGTTTTTCGTTATAATAGTATAATAAATTATAAGTTATTTGATTTTATGAAATTTTTTTTTGATATTGTTATATAATTCTGTTTTTCTTTATAATTACCGAATTTAACCCTTACGGGTTCGGCATTATGCTGGTGAACGCTGACCTCATCAGCTATTTAGCGATGCTTTGCGATGCGGGGCGGGGGGGGGGGGGGGTTAGTTTATATTACTTCTATGTTTATAAGTTATGTTTTTAAAATTTTTTTGTTTTTTTTTTTTTTTTTTTTTTAGTAATTAAAGTTAATATGGCTTATTTGTAATTTTTTTTTGGTAATTTTATAAAGTAACTTACGTTTTTAAATGAATTTAAACAGTTTGAAATTTTTTTTGACCTCATGGCATGAATACTGCAAATTTTTACTGAAAAGAAGAAATTTTTCTATTTCAAGTGTGGTAATAAATGGAGATTAGTGCCTTCAATAATATGGAAGATTGAATCAATATCTACATTGCTGAAAGTCGTTCCAAAACCTGCATTTTTTTCTGAAATGTTTTGCATATTTTCATGTCTTCAAATTGTGCTGGAGTTAGTTTTGTGGAAGTGAATCAATTGCTGTGCTTCAACCGGTGTGCTTCATTTTGTGATATTTTATTGTGTGAAACGTCATATTTTAATTAAAGCTATTTCGTCGAAAGTTCAGATATATAATCAAGTTGAGTGGAATATTTTTCAAAAGTTGTAATTAGTGTACCTACCAGGATCACAGCGGATTGCGTGCTGGGTAGTAGTGATGATGATGGAAGCTTTTCTACAACATATGCCTGTTTAGGGGCTATATCAAGTTTTTGTTAACTTTTATATTATTGACTTTTTTGCATATGAAAGAACTTTCTATGTGACATCATTGACTTAATGTTGAACAATTTTGTTCCAGAGTCATCTTTAGCCAACTTTGTTTTAACATATCAAGGACGCCACTTCAATTTTTCAGTCTCTCACTGTTCAAGTGTTTTCATGTTTTAAGAAGTTTTAGGCGTAATTATTGTGTACTCCATCAAGTTTCAATTGCCATGATTGTTTTCTGCTGATTTTTAATATGCTCATATAATGTATAATTAAGTGTTTCAAGTTTCGGAATCTTTATGCTGTAGAGCAGTATAGCTTATTAAAGTTAAACCTTTTATGCAAATTTAAAAAAAAAAGGGGGGAGAATTTTGTAATCGAAATTGGGATTTAATTGATCGGAGTAAAATCTTTTATTAAATTATGATGTTTGTTTTACAGGTTTCAATAGACAGATACTATCATGTCAGGTTAGATTAAATTTTTTAAAATGGGGGCAATTCTTTAATTGTAGCATAATTTCTGTTCACAGATTATGCTTCTTGCCTATCTACCTGACTTAATTAACTTTAAATTTATACAGTTTGTTTTATTTAAATTAATCCTTGGCCCTCTTAGTTTTTTTTTTCAATAGTTTAAATATACATTTTAAAACTTAATAAATTTATTAACAGTTGTTTGAATTTCTTTAAATTTTGTTAAGTTACTTTAATCTAGTTTTTCTCTTTGCCATTTAATTTGATTAAGGGAAACGCAGGGTTTTTTTAATCCGACTTTACCTCTGATCGTCCTATCAATATTGGATTTTTTTTTTTTTTACTGTCAATGATTTTGGAAGTTCGAGGGACAGGACCGATTACCCAAAATTTTTGATAGTTTTTAGAAATCCAAATTTGATTTTCTATCTCAGTAAACGTAAAAAAAAAATGAACTTATGTTTGACTTTTTAGCCTTAACTTATCAAAGGGTCAAGTATAATAGATACAATTATTTTATACTCTTTTTGAATATTTAATCTAATTTTTGATTTGTCACTGAATTCTTACAAATTTTTCAACTTAGACTTGTCCTTTTAAATAGTCATGTGCATAGCTGGGCTATATGAGAAGTCAGTTGATTAAGATGCTTTTATTTTAAGTGACATAATCATTTACTGTTTTATGATTGATATACCATGTTAATAAAGCAAAATCTGTTTAATTTATTCATGATGCTTTATTTGCCCTGATTGATGTTCTCCTTCTTGATACAAATGTGCATTTTAAGATATTCTCTTTTCAGCTATCCTTAACAATGGAATCCTTTAAAAGTAGAGCTTTTATATAAAGTTTTTATTGATTCATGTTTAAGATCATGGATTTCTGCCCATTAATTGGTGTTAATCATTTAGTTTTCTTTAAATCTGTTTTAAGTAACCTATTCATTTTGAATTTAATATAATTTGTAATAGAAATTTCATTTTTTTTTTTTTTTTTTGCATTGCCTATAAATTTTAATGGGGTTTTCTTTAAGATATTTTGGAATTTTTAAATATAAATGTAAAGATAAGCAATTTGAATCTTCACTTAATGTTTGGATCCTATATCAGGGTTCTGTTTGAGAAACCTTTTTATTGCGATATTTTTAATTAAACTCATGTGACTTATGTTGGCCATGGTAGTTTCCTCTAGTCATTTACATTTGTTTTCTTGGTATGAGTATCTTGTGTCATGTTCTACTTTAAGACACTGTGATTTTTACTACCTGAGGGAAACATTTTTTTGATTTGGGGGGGACTTATTGGTTTTAGCTTTAAATGTTACACGTGCAATATTTTTACATTGTTTAAGTTTTTTTGGTTTTTAAATTAAACCTTTTCCCCTTTGACCTGCATGTTCATTGGTATATGGATCTAGTTTAAGTGCTGAGAGATCATTTTGAATCACTTTTGATTGCAGAGATTCCGGAATTTAACTTCTTTTTAAATAACGTTTTAATGTTTATGAAAAGAGTTCCTGTAATAAGTGTTAAACCCTGGGAATTTGAACTATTAGCTGATCTGATCTGAATTGATACCTCCTATAATCTTGAAGTATTGGGATCATCTTGTCAATCTATGTATAACTTATTTTAGAATTGAATCAAGCATTAATTTTTCATGATTCGAGTTCACTTTTAGAAATGATTGACAGCTTAGTTTATAGGTCTACTGGTTAGATTGCTGGATTGAGGTTCAATGAGATTGTTGCTTTAGAGGGTCAGATCATGAAAGAGAGAATACTTAGTGTATTTGAAGATTTTTTTTAAGAATTTACAAGTTGTGTTTAAGGTTCTTTTCCCAGTGGTTACGAGTTTTTGTGGTGGTAGCTGTTGCCCAAGTTTTATGTAAATCTTTTTAAATTAGAGAAGGTTGGTTGTTTTAGAATACAATTTTTTTAAGGTCAAGTTTTCAAAGTTTTTGAGATCTGGTTCGACTAATGATAGAACCTGATCAGCTTGTTGCACTTGATACTCAATTACATGCCTTCCTGATGTATAAATTTCCTTTTCTCCCATTGATGATGTTAAGATGTAAAAATGGGTTTTTCCATTGATTGAAATGCAAATTGCTCCTTTAGTTGTTGAATTCTGAGATATTTATTGATTTTATTAAGGTTTAGTTGTAACTTCGAGATTCCTTTGGTCGTATATACCTGTGTGTTTATGTGGTATGGATCGGCGTGAGTGAAGACCATTGGCCAATGGCAAATTTCTTTTCTAAGTGCACTTGGATAAAGAATTTTTTTATTTACTTTTTGGAATGAGTGCATGCTTCGGCATCTGTGCTATTAGGGAATGCTGATACAATTTTCAGCATGTTGGCAGGCCCTGTGGAAGGTGCCTTACTTCACCAGTATAGTCTTCTTCCCTTTAAGATTTATTTTTTTTTATTTATCAGGATTCTCAGGTGTTAGGCGTAATTTACTTATTTTTAAGAAATTTTCCTTTAAAATATATTATTTGTACACAGCACGCCCCCCCCCCTTTTTTTGTATATCATTAATAGCTTGGTTCTATTCAAAATTTTTCATTGTACACTTTCTTTATTTTTAAAAGTTCAGTTTAAAGTCAGTTGTGTTTTCTAAAAATAATAAAAAATAAATAAATAAATAAAAGTAATTTAATAAATTAAGCCCCCTTTCTTTTTATTAATTTCTCGTACTTAAATTATGTTACAACATGTAAATGTTGTTATTCAAAAACATTCCTCTATTTTTCTGTAAATAAAACCTTTTTATTTTGGGATACTCTCTCACAAAAAAAAAAAAAAATCCCCATTTCTCTCTTTTACTAGCAAACGTGGGGTAGATGGTCAGCTGTGTTCAGATACGGCAAATTCAGCTTCCAGAAATAATTGGGACCACACACGTTTACATTTTAAACACAGGATTATTGTGTGGGAATGATACTTTTCTCATAGCATACCAGCCCCTTTTACAATGAATTTTTAAGACTTTGTTTACGAAAAACAATTTTTTAAGCAGGTGCAAGTATTGCCTGGGCTTCCGAGATTTGAGTTCACGTGATGTTCCCGTGGTTAGAGGAGCATAGCAACAAGATGTTCTTGGCATTAGGTAGGGAAATTGACCAATGAAGACAGTTTTCACCCCCCACCCTTTATTGCTTCCTGGGAAGTAACGCGGGAAGATTGAGAGGATTGTAGAAGCGAACGCGTGGTCTGTTGGTCAAGTAGCGTTTTTTCTAGGTGTGTCCTGAGTGCAGTAAGATGTGAAACAACATAAAATTTTGAGGGGCCAAAGGGGGCCTGGGACCCCCCCCCCCCTTTTTTTTTGTCGAGGCCTAAAACAATTTTAAAAAAGGAGATTCGCTTTGAGACCGAAGAGAGAGAAGGTCGATCTTTGCGACTAAAGAGTATGAATTGAACTGTAAGTGCTTTTCGTTTTTTTTAAAAGAATGGTAAGCGAGCGCGGCTTTAGAAGGTGCATCTTTCGACTGTGCTGGTGAGCTGGATATACCTGGCTGCTGACCGAGCATCGGACGAGTAAAAAATGCCCTGATATCAGATTCTGTGAAATAGAGATCCAAGATAAATCGTGGGCATGCGAAGCAAGACGTTAGCGTCCCGCTCCCTTTTCTGCTAAGCTTCAATTTATCCTAGAAATATATCACGGAGGATGCCTGCTTGTTTAAAGTTGAAGCAAAACAATTCCAGCTACTTCCACGGAGAGCGATATCGGCTGCTGTCTTCAAATTCCAAAACGATTTCCTAACTCATCGGGTAAATCTGCGTACCGAAGGAAGTGTGTGGTGTGTAGCCCACCCCCTGAAACTATTTTTAAGATAAGGAGTTTTTTTTTATACTACAGAAGAAAAAAAAACACTGCCAGTTAAGATATGGTCGTCAAAGAAAAATCATCTAAAAAATTGTGTTTGAGATAACTATGCGTGAACAGTACTAGATAACCAACTCCAAACAAAAAAAAGGGTAATTGTTAAAAGAAAAAAGAATAACTTGTGGTGTACAATCTCTGAAACCTACTATGGATTACATTGGGTATGTTAAGTATTTTTTCTTGTTCCATTATAACGTAATGATTGATTATCTTTGTTTTAATTTTACAATCTGTATAATAGAAACCAGAAAATGTCAACATGATAAAGTCTTTCCTATTAATGTTAGAATATTTACAATATCATTTGTTAATTGTGATAGCTTGAGAAATAAGTTTTGAAACACCTGTATGTATAAGAGTTAAAACTCCCTATGAAGAATTAAATTAATTTTAATCCTATTCTCTTGACTTGTATCTATTTTTGCACTGCTAAAACTATTCCTCAATAAAGTAACTTCACTAGATTTAAATAAGTAAATATACTTTAAAAACAGAAATAATGAGAATAAATGTTTCAGTTCAAATTAACCCAAGAAGAAGTAGCAATGGTCTGTTTCTGTAAGATTAATCATATTAGAATCATATATTAATTTAAAAATAAAGATTTAAAAGAAATCATTAATAAATTGAAGAATATAGAGAATATGAACAGTGTTTCTTCTAGTTTTTTTTTTATTGTAATGAAGGTAAACAGCATAAGTTAACTAAAATTTTCAATTTTACACACCTTTACAATTTAATGAATTTAGCCACATTACGATCACAGCCCATAGAGTTAGATTCTTTTTATGTATGACTTTGAAGCTTGTTTTCATATTTCAGCTCTTGACTATTAACTTATTCAAAATTCTTAAATTAATCTACCCTTTCAGTTCATTCACATTCCTTTAAGTAATTTGTCTTGCGGTATGTTTAAATTTCATTTAATTAATTATATTCCTCTCTTTTTAAGTGATTTTCTCTGGTCATGCATGAATATTCTGACTCTATGACAATTGTTGGGGTTGATCTGAGCAGATAAATTGAGAACCCTGTGTTGCTTTAGTATTTTGTTGTAGTTTTAAAATTCCTTAAGTGTGGCATTGATATTTTAGGGTTAAAGTTGTCCTTATCAGTAATTTTAGTAATTCAGCTAGAAGTTATTGTTATGATTTTATATACAGGATTCAATCTAGGTGGAAATTTAACTGCTCAGAGAAGAAAAAAAAACACCTAACACAGGTATATTGTAGTGATCGCATGAAGTCTGTTGAAGGTTGTTTTAAAAATAGAATTTTTTATTGGATAAATTTTTAAAAAGTAAAGTTTTACGGAGCATTATCGACTTTTGTCAAGTGGTGGCCTTTGAGTAGCTAACAAAGGTTTACCTGTTTGAAGTAAGGTTGGTTTTCTTTGACATCATGTGGGATGAATTGTGTTTGACATAAATTTGAAATAATTCGTTACTTTTGTGTAGCGCTGCCACATATATCGAAATTTTCTTCGGATTGCTTTTTATATAGATATAAATATGAGTGTGCATTTTTGAATTTTGGCAGAGGCAATTTGTGGTTACAATCTTCTTAGGTGAAGGTTTACACATGCAATTTCAATTTTAATTTTTTTTTTTTTGAAATTGTACAATATTAAGTGCCTTGACTTCATTACATTATAAATTTTTAAGTCAATCATGTTGAATTTTAACGATTGAATATTGTGATGATGAATCAAAAAAAGGGGGGGGGGATATGAGAAATGTGTTTATCTTTACTAATATTTTATGTGTATAATACATAGATGCCAACATTTCTTAATTATTCCGGAGTCTGATTCAAAATTTGCATCTCCAAACCGGAAAAAATATATAAGAAAACGTAGCTTCTCTCTATGAGGTACATTTTCGACTTCAATTTGAAATTTTTAGTTACATAAAATTTCTGGTTGAAAACGTGTTCATCTGTGATCAGACTCCGGAATAATTAAGAGATGTTGGCATCTATGATAATATGTCATATATTTACCTTTTTTTTCAGTTTTATAGATTCATGTTACATCACTGAGCGGCTGCTGGTTCTGTAATCCCAGGGAGGATTATGTTTTCATGGATATATTGTGTAAGGTTAAGCTTTACTGTTTTTAAGTAGTTGGGTTTTATTTGGGTCTGTTAGCTCTGGTGGACACTGCATGTCTCATAAGTTGTTAGATCATGTGTATAGTGGTTCTGTGAGCATTTGCCCTTCTTATATTCCGTTCCAGTGTCCAGAGGGGGGGGGCATTTGATAGATGTAAATTACCCTCCTCTATCTTGCCACTGTCCGGGAATTTACCCTCTACATTTTACTCTTACTTAACAATATATCTATCTCCTATATATATACTTTTATTATATAATACATTTTATTTCTTTATTTATCAGTGATAAAATATCTTTATTAATTTAGACGTTATTTTACTTGCCTTAAATCAACTTCTGTTATCTTATCTTTAACTTATCCGCTCTGTTTACATTATCGTACTTTCCTTCTTGTTTCCGTTTTTTATCCATCTGTTTCTCCCACGCATTCAACAGCACGTAACCCTTTCATCTGACGTCTGGTCTGACGTTCGAAACCAGAAGGCGTCTCTTATTTGAGCCTATGGCCAGTACCGTCTCGAAGAGACAGGCCTATCCACCCATTAAATATGGCTGCGAACGAAGTGCTAGGGAGTAAATGTATCAGCAAAGAGTCATTCGCCAATAAGCTTTTTACTGGGCATCCCCGATTCAAGTTTTTCGTTTTTTATCTAACAATAGGAATAATTTTCGAAAAAAAAAAAAATCTTCAAGCCTTTCAACCATTTTTTTTTGGGGGGGGGGGGCAATTTAAACTTTATAGAATACGAAAACTTTCTTAGTATTATTTAGAAAAACCAGATTCTATTTTTTTTCTATTTTTTCCATGAAAGTATTTCACAATACCATAATTTCTAGTTGATATTCAGTAATTAACTTCTTTTTTTTTTTAATAATTCTATAGTTTTATTTACAGTATTAATTCTCAATTATATAATTTTATTCTTTCAGTGAAATCAAATAAGGTTCAAACATTGATAAAGATAGTTATTTAAAAACAAGTGCATGCGGAAGAATAATTCGCCAGTAAAAGATTTACTAGGAAGCCTGAAGTTTTTTTTTTTTTTGGGGGGGGGAGGGGGGGTAACTATAAAATTACTCTTCAAACAAAAGATTTTTTCAAATTAATTTTAAATTTTCCAGGATATGAAAATCAGTCATACTTTTATTTAAAACAAAATGGATTTTGAATTTCTTTTCTTTATTTCATGGGAATCTTTCACTTTTTAAACACAACATTTTGAGTTAGTATCTAGTAGTTAATGCCTTTGAAAGGTTTTTTTTTTTAAATTTATAATATTATAAAATTCATTAAATTCATAATTATTAATATTTTAAAAAAATTATAATATTATTCAATTACAAAATTTTATTCTTTCTGCAGTTTAAACATGGATGTGAACAGGGATCCGTTTAAGAAAAAATTTGGTTCTTTAAAGGACCTTTCACAATTTTTGAAATCTTAAAACAGAACCCTTCACAAAATTTTTCATCCTAAAAGAGGACGTTTCTATTTAAAAATAAGTACCACTATTTACTAATAAGTAACCTTTTTCTTATTTAATCACATGTAGGAAAACATAAATATCTTCATAAGTTTTGTTTATTTAATAAAGATATATAATAAGTAATATTTATCTCTTCTATTTCATTATGAAATGTAAAAATAAATCATATTATTCTCATACAGGATTAATAATAATCTAATTTTTTTTTTTTTTTTAATGAGAAGCCTGAAATTAAAATATATGACTGCATTCACACATATGTTTTAGTTTCGTTAGATACAGAAAAGTAAAATTTCCGAAAATTTTGAAGTGATGGAAAACAATTTTATCGTTTTTCTCCGTGGAAAAGTTGATTTATTATATTTCTTCCTTATAGTTATATTTCAATTAAATATAAATCATTTCAATAAAATACGCAATAATAAGTACCTACAACATTTAAAAACTAGATTTAAAATTTTTATTTTATTTTTTACTTTAGATGAATGTATATTATTAAATATTTTTTCATGATTTTTTTTATTATTAAAAATTTAACTTTTCACCTACATAGTTAATTTCAACAGTATATATTACACACCATTCATATCCTTTAAACCATAAAAGATGTGAGTACAATAAGTAATATACTTTTGTTTATATAATAGAGATATAAAAGAAGTGATATTTGTCTCAACCTTAATTACTGCATTATGAATTTAAAAAAAAATAAGAACATTTGATAGATGATAAGAATAATCCGTACTTTTTAAATTAAAAGCTTGAAATTAAAATACTGCTCACATTCACAGATATGCTTTACCATATATTTTATTTTTATCATATATACAGGAGTAGAATTTCAGAAAATTTTGAAATGATGAAAAAAACAATTTATTTTTCTTTTCAGAGAGAATATATTTTCTTGCGGTTATATTACAATAAAATATTATATCATTTCAATAAAATATAAAATAGTAAATACCTTTAACATTGATACATACTAAATTTTATTTCATGTCATTTCATTTTACTTACTTATTTATTTATTTATTTTTACATTAGATGAATATATTATTAAATAATTTTTCATGATTTTTATGACAACTTCACATTTTAACCACATAATGTGACGTCAATAATTCAGCAATTACTGCTTTTAAAATAATTCTATTGCTTTTTTATAATATTAACTTTTGATTACCAACATTTTATTCTTTCAGTGAAACAAATACAGGTCAAACATTAATGAAAGTAATTATTAAAAAATAAGTATCCAACAAAGAATAATTCGTCAGTAGCATTTTTACTAAATCTTGTGCTTAAAATTTTCATTTTTAAGACTGATGATGAATAGTTTTCAAACCAAAGTTTTCTCAAACTTTTAATTTTTTTTAGATATTACAGTATATAAAAAGCATTCATAGCTTTATTTAAAACAAATTGTATTTTGGTTTTTTTATCATAGGTATATTTGATATTTTAACCACTTAATTCGGAGTTAATATTCAGTAATTAAAGCCTTTTAAAAAGCTCTTATTTTATTTATAAAATAAATTTTCAATTACAAAATTTTATTCTTTCAGTAAAATAAAATGCAATTTAAGTATAAGTAGTTATTTAAAAATAAAATGAACATGTTTCTTCACAAAAACAATCGACACAGATATCAACACAGATTAGACTTTTTTAACGGGTAGGAAACATTAAAAAAATATTAAATCTTTAATTACTTACTATTTCGCTTTTATCTTTGTATATCCAAAAAGATGCAGTATGAAATCTAGCTAGTCTGGCTATAGAACTGGAATTCAATTTTACATTCAGCTCTATAACCATCCCAGCTGGCATATTTGTATTACATGAAGATGTGTCTAATCCTTACAAAAATTATCAGATACATTGGATGATCCTCTTCACGAATAGAAAAAGTTTTTATTTATAATAAGTAATAAAATAGTTTAAAAACAAACAATGAAACGTATTTCCAATCCATTCAGAAAAGTGTCACACACAAGACACAACGGAAAACATTTGAAACAAGCGCGGGATTCGGGAATTCCCACTAAATTTGGGGGGTTGAGAGGAGAAAATGTTGGAACTACATCTGTGACGTCACGGGCTACTTTTTATGACCGTCGGAAGGCATGTCTATAATATCGAGACGGTGTTGCTATGGCTAAGGCTCCTACAATACGGGCTGACTCACGCCGCCATTTAATTGCCGGTAGGAGAAGAACGATTGGCCACGCCGCGTGGGCAACAATCGCTCATTGGTCAAAGTGGGAAACAAAATGCTTGACGATTCAGCCTGTATTATAGGAGCCCTAGCTATGGCACATCGGATGTACGACACTTCGTCACGATGTCGTCACTCTGGAATCGTCATTAGCTGCTCGTTGAATTGCGTGATGAGGTATTATTCGTTCTCCCAGTTCATATAAATATGGATATGATTTCCTTACTTACTTACCTATTCCCCTATTCTCAGTTATTAACAACTGGTCGTCCTTTGATTGTTGAGATGGCGTTTGATGTGAGACTGAAGTTCTACATATTTTTATAAGTTAATATCTATTATGATTTATTTTGAATCTGACATTTCGTTTTAACTGTTGTGAGTTTGATAGTCGAATCTGGATTAGCGTATGGACTGTTAATTGTTTCTAGAAGAACATCGTTTGAGTCACGTATGTCGGGAAGATCAAAGCTAAATCATTTACTTCTTGGGCTTCGTTCAAAGTTTATCGCTACGTTTTCCATTCAAGTGCTATCAGGTATAAAGAAGTCTTTTAATGGTTCAGTCCTATTTTTGGAAGTAATTAACTAGGCACGTTTTTCAGGCAGTTTATGTATTAAATGGAACTTTACAGATCGGCGGTCACTCAGTGATGCAGTATTTCATTTTCTAAATGTCATGAGGTTCGTCAGTTTAATTTCAATCTCGTTACTGTTAAAAATAGTTTTCCAAATATTATATACTTTAACAGTTTAATATGTTTTGTTTAAAACCTATTTATGTTTTTACTGAATGAAGATTTAATTAACTTATATATATATTGTTTTTATCTTTTGATCAATAAACGTTAGTTTGTTTTTATATTTATCTTGTAGTTATTTCGCCACCATATATTGTATTCTTCTTTAACCATTTAAAGTAAACAGTTTTAGAGTCATCACCTTAAGCTTCCATTGGGCATTTTTTTATTCTCTGCTAAATTTAATACCACCAAGTTTTACTACAGTTCGCCAGAATGGATGTCTAAATTTAATTTAAACAAAACTCTGAAAATTTTATGTTTTTGCTTTTTTTCAAAATGATTGGTATCCGGTCCCTTTAACAAATCAAGTCAATTCAAAAATATGTGTTCAAGTTTTAGAAATTTGATTGAATTATACATATATATATATAAAGAAAACATAAACTGAGAAAAATAAATTTAAAGATTGCAATTCTGAATCATTTAAACGGAAATGGATTCAGTAAAAAGCATTTTTATCATATTTCTTATTAGTGGAGTTTTATTACAGTTCGCCAGAAGGCAACGGATATCTAAATTTAATTTAAATAAAACACTGAAAATTTTATGTTTTCGCTTTTTTTGCAAAATGAAAGGTACCGGGTCCCTTTAAAAAATCAAGTAATTTCAAAAATATGTGTTTTAAGTTTTAGTAATTTGATTGAATTATATATATATAAAGAAAACATAAACTGAAAAAAATAAATTTAATCTAATGACAGTTTTTATTAAGATGAAGAATACCATAAAATATTAGTGGTGTCAATAGGCTCCTCCTCTGCGCCAATTTTCCACCACTGCATTAACATATTTGAAAACGAAATTTCAGCAATTTCTATCTACAGTCGGAAAATTATCAGAATTATTTGAGCAGCCCTTTATATGATATATAGTTTTGTATCTATAAACTACATGCTTGCAAAATTTAATTTAATTAGGAAATACCACAGTTAACATTTTTCCTTCAGTAGTTTCCGCTAAAAAGGAGAATGGTACGTGAATTCTTTTGTACATCCCTGTATACGATGTATAGAATTTATACAAAACGGGTAACGAGCAAAACGTTAGTTAAATTTAAAAGCATATACCGAAATTGAAAACGCATTTTCAACAGTTATTGCTCAAACACAGCACTGTAACCTATTTTCTTTTTGTGTCACAGTAAATGAATGATAAATGCTATGAACGCCCTATTCTATAGTAATAATCTTTTAATGAAGTTCTGTGATTTATATCAATTTCAATGGATTTGAAATAGCGTAATGTCATTAAAATACACTGTAAACGATTTTTCCCATTGACCATAATGTAACGGAATTTTTTTGAGTGCCCCTGTAAATGAACTATTAATACTATACACATCATATCGAATACCGAACTTGCCATGGTAACCATCCTTAACATATATCAATTGCACGAAAATTCGAGTATATTTACGGGAGTTAGAGCGTGGACAGACAAACCGAATAAATAAACACTTTTCAACTATGTTGGAAAGTGCTAAAAAAACACTGGAAAATTGATATTTTCGCCATTTTGCAAAATTAAAATTATGGAGTCCTTTTAATGCAAAAAAGAGTAACGCCGAAAGAGAAGAACTCTATTATCAGCCTTTTCTTGTGTGTCTTTCGTATATTTATTAGCCATTTAACATACTACAAATTATCTATCAAAGAAACGATGTTGGTAAACTTACCTAATAAATAAATATTATGTATAGCTTAAGAATTATGACTTTTTATTCCGAAGTTGCAATGTAATGAACGAACATAAAAAATGTAAATCAGTTGATTAAACTTTTTGCAAAAGGTGTTAATTAAATAATATTTAGTTGGCTTATAAATAATGGTTTAATGAAATTATCTTCTTGCGTATTCAACGGTAGTACAAAAGAATGACATTAATAGACAACATTATGACAGTTGAAAATTCCAAATCTATCGTTATTTTAATACTTTGTAAGTTTTAAATACGTCTCTCCATGTTTTTAATTTATTAAAATACATGACGTAAAATTACCAAGAGAGAGGAGAGAGAAATATTTTATTGAATGAAAATTTCCAGTTTTTTATTAATTCTTACAGTTTAGGAAAACAAAATGTTATTTTTTCAATTAAAATTACACATAATGTGCTTTATTACTTGAAATATGATAACAACTATCAAAAGATGTTAAATTACATTAATTCCTAGCACTTTCAACAAAACTCATAGTTATCCTCAGAGATATAATAAACAAGAAATACGAGATCTATGTTACTAACGTCTTCTATACGTCTTAATTTTTAACATTCTACTTATTTATTTGCTTGCTTTTTTTTCATTGGTTCTCACAAGAAAGATACTATTCTAAATATTACACAGGTTGCACGAGTAAAAATCATGTATGATAGAACATGAAATGATGTACCTAAAAAAAAAACATTTATTATCTCTTAGAAATACTTTCTACAACTCACGGAAATTTTCCTGGCAGCAGTGCTACCAGGATTTTTCTGTTAATTGGTGGATATAGTTTCTTTTGCCTCTGTTACAGGATACAAAATATACGTCAATTGAAGAAAATGGGACAAAATAAAAGTCGCTGACCTTGCAGTCGAACCAGCTATCTTAGTGTTATGAACCGAGTACTTTAACTACTCGGCTATGATTGTACGGTAGGGTAATATTTTGAAATAAATATATTTGCTCCAGATGGGTAAGGCTTGATTAATGTCTTTACAAAGCGTTGACATTTGAAGTCAATTTCGGAAAGATTTCGTCTTTAATGGGATTGTGAGAGAGTTTTAATACTTTAGTATTAATATAGGCTAAAAATTTGAATTATAAATATTTTTAAGTACTAGATTGCTAGATGTAAAATATGAATACTATATTTTTACTCGAAAACAAAGTTTTTTTTTGAGTAACACGATTTTTTTTTCTATTTTAAATGCGTGTGTAGAATATATTTTAAATTCGAATATTTTTTTATAACTTTAAAAAAATAAATTGCGAGTACTTTTGAATGAGAAAATTAATTGTTATTTATTTTTAAATTTGAAAACATCGCTTTGCTGTTGTTTGTTTGTTTTTTAATTAAATTAGAAATCTTAATCTATAGAATTTTTGGTTTTCATTTTCAAAATAAATTCAGATTTTAGTATTAATAGAGCCAATACGCATGCGTACTATGAATGAACGTAATTTCTCCCTCTTTTTCAGACTTCGGGAAGAATTCACGGATAAAACATGTTTTGTAGGAGTATGGAAATTATTTGTTAAAAATGAGGAATAATTTAGCGTATATAGACAAATTTTTCTATCAGCATACACTACAAAAGTTCCACTTAAAGAAAACAAGTTGGAACTTGCACGTCAAACGTGGCAAATGAGGTTCGTACTATAGCTAGTTTTATAAATATTTTTTTCATCGCATATTGTACTGAATGTATATTTTAGAGCACTTTATAAGTGTATATCAATTTCTTTCTGTTCGAAAGGCTGTAACATCATTAAAATGCACTTGAAATAATTTTTTCCCATTGGCCGTAATGCAACGGAAAACTTTTGATTGTTCCAGTAATTAAACTATGCATCCGATTTTCATAAAATTTGAAATGGCTGGACAAAATTTTGCAACAATTATATATTTAAAATTTAAGACCATTCGGTTGGGTAGTTTTTGCTCTGTTATAAGTGGACGGACAGACAGACGGATCGAACGACGACTATAGGTGCTATGTATTTATATAATTACGAACGCACTTGAAAAGGAAAGCGTTGAAAGAGAGGAACTATGCTATAGCCCTTTTCTTTGTATGTCTGTTATTTATCTATAATTATCATTTAATATTCAATAAATTATCCTTAATAAATATTATGCATTAGCTTAAGAAATATTCTTTTTATTTGTAAATTGATTAAATTTTCAAAAAAGATGATCAATCAAATTACCTCAACAAGAATTCAACGGTTACCCAAAGTTTTCAGAGTACGATAATAATGACAAAATTGTTATAGTTAAAAATTCATATTCTATCGCTACTTTTAATATCAATTTGTCATTCTAAATATTTTTTAAGCTTTAAATAAGTCTCCCAATATTTTTATTTTAGCGTAAAACCTTAATGCTATTGTATATCTTCTTTTATAATATAATTATTTTGCCCTAACTCAACGGTAGAACAACGTTTTCTTTGAATGTAAATAATGGATAATTATGATAGTTAGATATAGTAATTCTATCGTTATTTTAACTGTCAATTATTCATTTTTAATGATTTAGGCAGTTTTAAATCTTTCTCTCAATGTCTTTATTGTATAAAATTACAAATCATGTGAAATTACCATTCAAGTAAATCTGGATATTTTGTTAAATGAAACTTTTTGTCATATTTTTCATTTTCTTACATTTTAGAAAGAAAAAATGTTTTTTTTTTTATACATTGACACTTAGCAGAGAAAGTATTTTGTAACTGTCAAAAAACACTTATGAATAGCCATCAAGGCATGAAAATATATATATATATAAATACTCTGCAAATTTGCCAGTTGAGGGTACACAAGATATCTTGATAGCGTGAACATCGGACTAAATTTAGTGTTTATAGCATAGTTATTCGTTCAGAAACAGGTGTACTAGTTAAGTTTTTCTCATAATTAAAATAAAATGTTTAAAATTTTACGTTTAAAATATATTTAAAACAGTGCTTAAAATTATATGTTTCAGTTTATATATAACACAGAAAGCGCTTTCTATATACAGGGTGTCAACGTATGACCTGACCGACCTTTATTTTCGCAACCGTTGGTCATAGATGTATACTTCCAATTACAAAAGTGGTCAAAATTAGGTGCAGAGTTAAGATAAAAAAAGTTTGAAGCGAAAACACAATTTAGTGAAGAATTACAGAATCTAAATTTTTATACAGCCCCCCAGGTCCCTATTCTTATATTTAGGGACGTTTTGTCCATTCAAAAGTATTGCAAACACAAAAAGTTCCGTATCTGTACTACCAATATTTACTGAGAAATTTGAGTTCAAAGTTATCATGCATAGTATGGGGACCGTATACAAATGGAGATGGAATATATCCCTTATCAGAAAGACATGGAGGTTGTAGAGTTGAATATGATTATGACAAAAGGGTTGTTGTTCAAGTCAAAAAACAGTATAATATTTGTCTAATCACTGGTATTGAAAATAAAAATGTATATTTTGTATAATACATAAAATCACAGTGCACAAACTCATACAAATTTAATAAAGTAATTTGAAATAATAACATAGTAAGTAGTGCTTTCTCACAGATAAATTCAAATAAATACGAAATAGAAATACACAATGTGGATAAATATCGTCTTTCATACTTTCTCACTACATGTGTTCCAAGTGTCTTCCCTGGACTACAATACATAGAAGGACACGTGACAGAAATTCGTCTTGAACAGTTTGTAGCATTACAGGCGTGACACATCTGATGGAGGATAAATGCGATTCTGCAAATCTTCTTAGCTTACTGATTCTACTTTGTATATCTTGCTTTTTAAATAACCCCAAAAAAGAAATCTAGGGGATTTAGGTCCAGCGATCGAGGAGGCCAAGCTACCAAGCCTCCATAACCTATGATGTTATCTTAAAACATGCTACGTTGAAGTGTTCGGAAGGAGGCTGTTTTGTGGGCTGGTTTCCCATCATGTTGAAACCATATCTTGGTGAGGGGTGCTAACGAAACATGAAGAAGTCAGATAATGGTCCACGTAACAGATCTACATACTTTGTGTGTCATCAGAAAAGAAGGGCCCCACTAACGCTCCCTTCCAGATGTCACACCAAACGTTAATAGACCTTCGTATTTGATGCTTGTTGGGTCGTATGACATGCGGATTTTACACAGACCAGAAGTGTCTGCCTATGCCTATTCATAACACCAGTTATTGAAAACGTGCACTCATTTGTCCAAAGAATGTCATTCAGAAACTACGAGTCTGTTTCTAGCTTGTTCATAATGAAATTGCTAAAATCGAACCGTAGATCTAAATCTCCTGCAAAAACGCTTGTACCAATTGCGGTCAATAAGGATGTGCTCCGTGTGTATTTAAAACGTTCCATGCATGAATTTTGAGCAGCCACAAGCTTCACTAATATCCCTAACACAACACTGTGGACACGAAAGAGCATATCCCAAAATCTCCTCGTCAGAGACATGCATACTTGAGCATCCAGATCGAGGATCTTTTTTAACGCTACCCGTTTCTCGTAAGCGCTTTATAACATTTAAAATCTTGTTTTAGACAGATGGCTACCATTTGGAAATTTAATTGCATATTGCTTTGCAGCCTCTCGTCCATTCCGATTATACTGACCATAAAGTAACATAATTTCTATATACTGTTCCGTGGTGTACATTTTAACTACAAGCATTGACGAATCAACTAAATACATTTAGTATAAGTCACTTTTATTCAGCAATGAAGGGCGTACGTCATTTTTTGTGTAAAAATCGGTATGCAGTGAGTGAAATTTGCATAGGAACTTTCAAATCCCGCAGTACTGTGTACTGGTTTGATATAGTAAGGGTAGGGAAAATTCAAAACGCGATTTTGTCTTCAAATAATTGTGGATGTTGGGCTAAATCAAGTTATCACTCTTTGAGTTAATAGTTAGATCGTTAATACGAAGTAAAATCGACTAATCTTAGTTTAACTTCAGTTTTACGAAACTCAAGGAATGCCTACTTTCCATATTATAGCGGCTGAATGGGCCACCCAGAGTGATAGGAGCACTTTTTGGCTTACAACTAACTCCAGGAATCACAACATAACAGCTTGAATTTGCCCAGCCTTGAGAGATTTTATAAGGGTTATAATCATGCATACTCGACAGATTTCCTCTACGATTTAAACTGGCCGAGTAATAGCTGTTTAAAGTTGGAGTATATTTTTTTGCTGCGAAATAGAAGTCATTCACAAATGTAGTAGAAATATAAATAATCGTCAGATATAACCATAAAATAGTTGAGAGCAACATTAATATTGTAATCTAACATAAATGTGAAATCTATAATCATTCTGACATATTACTGCAAAATATACAATTTGTACTGAACATATAAGATGATAAAAATAACAGAATTTTTGAAAAGATTGAAAAACAACAGCCTCAATTCTCTACAAAATAATACATATTTTAAAATGCTGTTAGATTACACTGTGCTTCAAAGTACGGGTTTTTGCATGCTTTTTAGCTTTTGAAAATTGATTCTTATGTATTATTTAGCGCTGAATCAAAAAATGACCTTCATTTTAAACCATCACGTCAGGAGTTTTCTCAAATCGCAAATTACAAAGCTAAAATGATCAAAGTTAAAATTGACCCCCCCCCCTCCCCTCCCAACCTCATCGAACTCCTGACCTTTGTAGCTGTAAGAAACCCAATATAAGCCAAAAAAAAATTGAATAAATTATTGAATTAAATAAAATTAAACTGAATAAAAAAGTCTTACATCTATTTCATAGTATCAGATTTTTCGCTATTTTTTAACATTGAAATTTACGATTTGCGAAAAATCCTGACTTGATGGTTAAAAGTGAAGGTAATTTTTTTATTCAGGGTTAAAAAATACATAAAACGTAATTATAAAAGTAAAAAAAAACAGCCATCGCAGGTTTATGTTATCTAATATAAAACTCTTTCTTAAACTTGTTGACGGTAATCTATCCGAATTGCTTTGAAAAATTATAATAATATTACATTGTCATTGGATTTAAGTTAGTATGTAAAATTTAACTTTGATCGGACATTTGAAAGAGAGTTAAAGTTCGAGTACAAATTTTAAACTGTAAAGACGATGGTTGCAGGTTAAATAAAATCTTATAAAAATAACATAATTTTTGTTAAAAGAAATCATAGCCTCAAATCCTTAGAAAATAAAACATATGTTAAAATACAATTACTTTAACTAATCCGAAACTTAACCAATAAAAGTTAACTCAATCGTAATAGTTGTGCGATTTCTTTCAAAGCGCAGATACCTTGAAATAAGCTTAAGTACTTTATATACGACCCCTAAAAGCATGGCCGAAATCATCTGTTTTGATATGCAAAAAAGTGGTATAAGTCATGCATTTCAAAGTTTCATAACGCGGTCAATTTTAATGTTAGATGAATGGGAATTTTTTTGTCTTACTTGTTAGTGTCACAATAAATTTTTACTAAATATCACTTATAGGACCGGGGGACAGTATAAAAATTTAAATTTCGTAATTTTTTTAATAAATGTTTTTCTTGACCCAAATCGCTTTAAAAAAATTCTTTACCTTATTCAAACCATTTTTGTAATTGGTAGTATTTAAAAAATGGTCGCTCGAACATTCAGAAAAGCATAGAAAAATATTTAATATGTAACTTTTCTGTATAATCCTCTTTAACTTCAATTATACTATATATGGGAACGTCTATGGCAATAGAAAATTTTTGCTGTTTTTTTTTTTTTTTTTTTAATGGAAATATACGTGTAATACATCAATTTAAAGCTAAAGAGTTGGAGTATATGAATTTGTAAGTTTCAATTTCACAAGAATAAATCTATACCGAAAATGGGGTTGGAAACTGAGAGTATTAAGATTCATTTACAGTTAATCATAAAAGTCTACTTATTGAGTTGTAGGATATTTTTACTTCTGCTCTTTAAATGAAATTATTATGCATTGAAAATAACAAGCTATTATTATATCCGTCCGATCTACATAGTTAAAACTTTTTAGCTAAGGTATTAAAATCAATTTTAATTTTATTTAATAGTTGATAATTAAATGTCACAAGAGTAACAGAAAACATATTAAAGTTTTAAATTTATAAAAACTACTTAAATTTTTTTCTCAAAATTTCTAAGTCTCTGATTTCTAGGTATAAGACAGATTTTACATTATATATATTTTTTATGTTATACATGGAATAGGATCTGGGGTGTTGTCACAAGAGTAACAAATGTCTGTGTCACAAGAGTAACACATAGCACTTTTGTCCATAGTTTGACATAAAACTACTTTACAACCAAAACAAGCACAATGCTTGAGGTTTAGTTGTTTTCTCCGTTATTACAACAGTTATTGAAATAATTTTAGCCAAAATTAAGAATATTTTGTAAATTTTAAGCAAGATAAATTATCTATATTCGTATGTTCTTTTTAATAAATGGATTTATTTTTATTCATTTTTATTATTTCTACAGATTATAAAATAATCATAACAAGTTATTAAAGATAGATTAAAACTACTCAACTCGTGTTATTTTTGTGTGTTCGTTTGGTTTAAAGCGCATGGTCTCTGATCAGATATTTTACAGGCTTTGTAAAGCTTCGTTTACTAAATTCTGCTGTATGATCTACAGAAATTCTTATAGTAACTCTTATGGAAATGATTGTGATAATATAATTTGAAGGAAAAATTTTAATATTGCTTGTTATACACGACATTGTTTTAAAAAGCAGAAAAAATTCTGCTTAGCGACAAAAATAGTACAGAAAAACTGAGAATGAAGTGGAATAGGTTGAGGTGAGAAATAAACAAAATAAAATACATTATGATAAATTGAAGAAATGTCTTAAAGCTATCAAAAGCAGTAGAAGGAGACAGGAAAAATTAAGAAAATGAAAAAGATGGAGAACTAGCTACCATCAGATTCTGAATTATTTATAATAAAAATATCTTTGACTCCACAGCGTTGGAGAATTTTATGTCGATGAAGATACAAGAAGAGGTAATTTTTCAGCTAAATCTACATTAGTTAAGTGTGAAAAAATTACATAATTTCACCAATTCTGTGTGACATTTGCTAAGAGAATACTTTTTTTGTTTAAGGATGCATTTTAAATTTAAAAAATTGGATTCCTTTACAACTTTAAGGCCTAGTTCCATAAAACAATAGAAAATTATTCTTCATAATATCTGCATTTGTCGTTGTCACGAAAACATTCAAGCAATTCATAAGGCAGGGACTGGTGTATTACCTGCATTAAACATTCTTGTGAAGGATTTAATGATTTTGTCTGCTGTGATACATCATAATTAGAATGTATGAATTCAGAATGTCTAGTTTGCGAAGATAATATCCAAGAGTTATTTGAAATTGAAGTCCATAATATAGAACTTCTTATAAGTTAATGTCAATAGCAAAACGTTGATAAGCGTTTTAAAGAAGTAATAACTGAAGAAACCATTTCTAATTGCTTACAAAATTTTCGAAAGCAACTAAATCCATTTCTGTGGCACCCATTAACTAAAACTTGTACACTGGATTATTTTGATAACGGTCGTCATAAAAATGTATAATTTTCCTGAAAACTATACATTTTTATGCCAAGACGAAATTTTGATACAAAATTCTGCACCACAGGTCAAATCCACAAGCGACTGTACTTTCAGTTCTTATTTAGTATGATGCAATAAAGTAAAATCTTATGCTATTTATTTAGACAATTTAACTCATAACTAATTTTCTGTAAATGCTTTCCTTGGAAAAAATTCAACAGAAGTTATGTATTTTTTTTTTATTGTTTTTTTTATTTACATGGTTGTACTTTCCAATTTAAAAAAAATATAACTTTGCGAATATGTCGGGAATAAATCAGTTTTCTTTCTCAATGAACTTAGTTACACATATTTTTTTTCAAAAGCTCCTGGTAAAGATGCTGTAGGCTTAGTTTTTGCTGTTGTATTACGAAATGTGTAGAATGAAGTTCGTCCTAAAAAAAGCAATTTTAAGGAATACTGCTGACTTTGTCAAAATTTTTCATTGAAAAACTAAAGTAAGCATATTACGTGTATCATATGGGGAAATAAAATAGTAATAACACGTTTATTACTTTGGGGAAAAACTACCAACAGCGAAGAGCACTCAACAAGTATAATTTGTTAAAGCATAAAGAATGCCAGTATCTACTACACTATATGGCCAAAGGTAGTTGAGCACTTGCGATTTTAGACGTTTTGTTAAACATCTAGAAAAATGCATGAGAAATTAACCTGAAACTGTAGGTGTGTAAACAGATATTGTATAGGTCATATATTTCCGCGAAGATTTTTTCCTGAAACCCCATAGGGGACCGTCAACAAGTTGAAAAAGACCGAATATCTTTTGGATAACCCTGTAAAAAATAATGTAGCAAAAGCGTTCAAACACGGGATTATTAATAAGTGGCTTATTGTAATATACTGTGTTGATTTTTATTAGGATAGTATGTATACTCGTAGAGAAATTAAGGTTTTTATAAAAACAGCCCCAAATTTCATTAAGTTTTTTACTTATAATTTGCAGAGTTCTTTATATAAAAAAAAGTTCTTTTCAAAAAATATGACAAACAATATTGTACACAATACTTTGCAATCAGAATTAAAAAATAATAAAAATTGGATGAAAAATAAGCAGAAATGTTTTACTGCGCATGCGCGAATGCAATCAAAATATAATGTGCTTAATATATTAGCTAAGTGTATCGAGCAACTTTTGTGAAAGTCTCAAATTCATAGCTTGAAAATTCTGAAGATAATCGTCGATAGAATAAGCTCGAAATCCGTTGTTCCCCAAAACAAGCAAAAAGATCAGGGGTTGCATCAAATATCTTTTGATTAGTGCCAAGATAGCTTACACAATATTGCACATGCAACATATTTGGATACAACCCCTGATCTTTTTGCTTGTTTTTGGGAACAAGGGGGCTTTATTGTTTTTGGGCTTATTCTATCGACGATTATTTTCAGAATTTTCAAGCTATGATTTTGAGACTTTCACAAAAGTTGTTCTGTATACTTAGCTAATACATTATGCACATTATATTTTGATTGCATTCGCGCATGCGCAGAGAAACATTTTTTAGTAAACTGCTCATTTTTCTTCCAATTATTATTATTTTTAAATTCTGATTGCAAAGTATTGTGTACAATATTGTTTGTTATATTTTCTGAAGAGAACTTTTTTTTATATTAAGAACTCTGCAAATTATAAGCAAAAAACGTGGCGAAATTTGGGGCTGTTTTTATAAAAACCTTAATTTCTCTACGAGTGTACATCCTATCCTCTTAAAAATGAACAGAGTATATTACAATAAGCCACTCATTAATAATCTCGTGTTTGAACGCTTTTGCTACATTAGTTTTACAGGGTTATCCAAAAGATACTCGTTCTTTTTCAATTTGTTGGCGGTCACCTATGGGGTTTCAGAAAAAAATCTTTGACAACTGCAGTTTAAGGTTAATTCCTCATGTATTTTTCTAGATATTTAACAAAACGTCTAAAATCTCAAGAGATCGGTCACCTTTGGCCATATAGTGTAAAAAGCATGCACACAGCATGATTCATACAAAGAATTTACGTTTCATTAAGTAATAAGAATACATTAGAAGTTGCAAATGATACTTTTGATAATGAAGACAAAGATTTATTCTTTTCACCATCAGAAACTGGTAGATTGCTTTGTGGTTACTTTGAGTGAAATATGATTATTTAAAGTTTCATGGTAGTATTTACGGAATTAGTAGATGATGACTGTCAAATAAAGTACTTAGAGCTATGAAACGTAAAAGGAATTGCCATATTTGAATCTAATGACCACATTATTTGATACAAAAAACTCAAATTATGTTTCACATTAATGCTCCCAGATTGATAAACTCTTAAGAACTTTATAAACTCTATTTTTTTTTTTTTTTTTTTTTTTTTTTTTTTTTTTTTTTTTACATTCTTTTATGTTGTTTTAATTTTTAACCCGCATTGAAAGTTGTTTTGTATAAAAATAAATTTTTAAAACACTGTTTAATGGATTTTTTTTTCAATATTTAAAATGAATGTTTGCAAAAATTCCATTATGAACAAAATATCACAAGAGTATCGTCACAAGAGTAACACTTAGCATTTTGTAGAATGAAATGTAACTAATTCATGCGTTATTGGATGAGTTCAACGACTAATCCTTTTTAGAAAGATGTAATCACTCTGCTATATTCTGTAAATTTTATTTCAATATTCTTATATAATTCACAGAATTTCTACGTCACATACAATTTTTGGATGTTGCATTTTTTTGTGGTCACAAGAGTAACAAAATTTTCATTTATTATCTGGACAAGTAAAATGCCTTTAGTGACAAATTGCATATGGTTTATGAGAGTAAAGTACATGTATTTTTAAGTGGTTGCATCAAATTTATCCTAAATATATTTTTAATATTTAGTAATAAAAGAATTGGAAATACACTGGTGGACAAAACTTAAGGACCAAGAAGAAATGTACACGTAAATGGGAATTTACGTGAGATTGTGGGTCAAGAAGCAAACAATAGTATTAACAGAATGTTACACATGATTTAATATAAAAAAATTGTTGAAAGGATGTGTACAGGGTATTATCAGAGGTCCTTTTTCTGAAACGTGAATATTCTCCGAAAACATGACTGTACAAATAAAGCAAAATACTCACAATTAACAATCGTCAGTGCTACATCAATAAGGGATGTGGCCACCGTGTAATGCGAGACAACTTTCAAAACGGCGTGGTGTACTCAGAACAACATGATTCAATAGCTGTTAAGGCAAGTTGCCCCATTCCTCCTTCACTGCACGGATGAGGATTTCCTTGTTTGTGGGAGGAAATTGTCGAGCAGCAATACGTCTCCCCATGGCATCTTATACATTTTCGATGGGATTCAGGTCAGGGAAACGTGCTGGCCAGTCTATGCGATGGATATCTTAGGCCTCAAGACAATCTTGTACAGACTGTTAGCGATGAGAAGGTGCTTTATCGTCCATAAAATGAAATTTTTCTCTGACAGCAACTCGAAAAATTCAAAGATGTGGAAGCAGGACGTCTTCAACGTACCGTATAGCGGTCATGGACCCTTGGTCAAGCACATAGAAATCCGTGAGGCCATTGAACATGATGCCTGCCCACACTATGGTACTTGAAGTCGCATATCGATCTCTTTCTGGAATATTATCTCGACAGTAAGCACTACCAACCTCGCGCCATATCAGTTTACGTCTACAATCAGACGATAGACTGAATCTACTCTCATCTGAGAAGAGCACGGTAGGCCAGTCGTCATCAGTCCAATTGCGATGCATACAGCACCACTATAAACGAGCGCTACGTTGGCGTCTCGAGAGTGGGACACACACAACAGGTCTTCGGGCGTATAGTCCACCTTTTTTCAAACATCTTGCAACAGTTTTCCGCAATATTTTAGTTCCTGTGGCAGCACAAAGTTGATTTGCTAATTAACCAGCTGTGCTGCATCGGTTCCTTTTAGCCAAAATAACAATATAGCGATCTTCTTGGGACATCGTACTGCTAGGACGACCTCCTCCCGTTCGTCTTTTACATATTCCACTCTTTTGAAATGCCGCCCATAGCCTATAAACTATATTGTGTGCGATGTTAAATTTACGGGCAACATATCTCATTTTGCGTCCTTCTTCCAACTTTCCGATTATTCTACCGCGAGTAATATCACCTAAATGACGTCTCAAAGACATGCTAAAAATTTCAATGTTCAAGCTTCACTCCATCTCCTTCAATTTTTACATCTTATGACAACTCACAGCACCCGCCTATTGCCTAAAATATCTTATCTCTGCTGTCACGTGATCGACAAAAGCGGAAATACAAAATTTGCATATGTGTCACAAAACAGAGTACATCCCGCATTCATGGAAATTTATACGTGCTGCTGCGTATCTATTTCCAACTGTAATTGTTGAAAATAACAGTCGTTCTTAAGTTTTGTCCACCAGTGTATATATCAAAATTTCCTCTGATGGTCACGTTCCCATATATATTCATAATTTTTGATTTAAAGAAATAAAACTGGTATACAAGCATAAAACTTTTCAGCTCTGCAGCTTTAACAAATTTTATAAAATGTTTACCTTATTGTGTAAAAAATGTATTCCGAGATAGACTGAAAAAAAAAAAAGGTTTACACCCATGCGTGAAATATTTTGTTTACGAATTTAGAAACTCGATTTTAAGAGTTTATATATTATGAAACTGCACTGTCCGAAAAAACTCGTCCATACACAATAAATGATTCCTCACTTTTTAACAAATAATTTCCATACTTCTAGAAAACGTGTTTTATCCGTGAATTCATCCCGAAAGTCTGAAAAAGAGGGAGAAGTTCCGTTCATTCCTAGCACGCATGCGTATTGGCTCTATTAATACTAAAATCCGAATTTATTTTAAAAACTAAAAATGAAAAATTCTATAAATTAAGAATTTTAATTAAAAAAAAATAAAAAAAACTAAACCGACTATAATGAACAGAAACGTTTTCGAATTTAATAATAAATAACAATTAATTTTCTCATTCCTTTAAAGAATTCACAATTAATTTTTTTAAGTTATCTATTTTAAATGCGAATATGTCTTTATATTTTAATTAAAATATGAAATGGAAAACAATCGATTTTACTCAAAAAATAATTCTCGCATAAAAATATATTATTCATATTTTACATCTAGTAATCTAGACAAACACATTTATAATTCATATTTTTATCCTATTTTAATACTAAAGTATTAAAACCCCAGCCACAATCTCTTTAAACAAAAAATCTTCCGAAAATTATCTTTAAAATTCAAAGCTTTTAAAGAAATTAATAAAGTCATACACATCTGAGGCAAACTTATTTACTTTAATATGTTTCATTACTCTACAACTGCAGCCGAGTGGTTAGGGTACTGGTCTCGTAACACTAAAGTAGCTGATTTAATCCCAAGGTCAGCAACTTTTATTTTATTCCTTTTTAGCTCACAGGCTATCAAAGCCTGAGAGCTAATGTGCCCGCTCGTTCTGTATGTATGTACGTATGTATGTATGTATGTATCTATGTACGTAACGCGATAACTCTTGATAGAAACATCCGATTTGCTTCAAAAAAATTTTCTAGGTTCATTGTGATAAGGCGCTTCCCTGATTAGATTTGGGAGTTCATTGGTTAAGGATAAATGGGGAAAAACGGTGTTAGTCCAACCCCTTAATTCAGATAAATGGGTTTTTCATGCAGAATGATTCGATTTGATCCGAATTTGGTATACCGGTTTATTATGTTAAGGAACTTCCCTGAATAGTTTTGGGGGTTCATTGGTTAAGGACAAATGGGGGGAAAGGGGGGTTAGTCCACCCCCTTAATTCAGATAAATGGGTTTTTCATGCAGAATCATTCGATTTGCTCCGAACTTGGTATACCGGTTTATTATGTTAAGGAACTTCCCTGATTAGTTTTGGGGGTTCATTGGTTAAGGATAAAGGGGGAAAAGTATGGTTAGTCCACATCTTTTAATTCAGATAAATGAGTTTTTCATGCAGAATGATTCGATTTGCTCCGAGTTTGGTATACCGGTTTATTATGTTAAGGAACTTCCTTAATTAGTTTTGGGGTTCATTGGTTAAGGATAAAGGGTGAAAAACGGGGGTTAGTCCACCCCCTTAATTCAGATAAATGGGTTTTTCATGCAGAATCATTCGATTTGCTCCGAATTTGGTATACCGGTTTATTATGTTAAGGAACTTCCCTGATTAGTTTTGGGAGTTCTTTGGTTAAGGATAAAGGGGGAAAAACGGGGTTAGTCCACCCCCCTTAATTCAGATAAATGGGTTTTTTATGCAGAATCATTCGATTTGCTCCGAATTTGGTATACCGGTTTATTATGTTAAGGAACTTCCCTGATTAGTTTTGCGGGTTCATTGGTTAAGGATAAAGGGGGAAAAGGATGGTTAGTCCACCCCTTTTAATTCAGATAAATGGGTTTTTCATTCAGAATGATTCGATTTGCTCTGAATTTGGTATACCAGTTTATTATGTCTAGGAACTTCCCTGAATAGTTTTGGGAGTTCACTGGTTAAGGATAAAGAGGGAAGGGGGTAGTCCACCCACCTTAATTTATATAAACGGTTTTTTCATGCAGAATTATTCGCTTTGCTCCAAATTTGGTATACCGGTATATTATGTTAAGGAGCTTCCCTGATTCGTTTTGGGGATTCATTGGTTAAGGATAAAGGGGGGCTAGTCGACTCCCTTAATTTAGATAAATGGTTTTTTTTGCAGGATTATTCGATTTGCTCCAAATTTGGTATACCGGTTTATTATGATAAGGAGCTTCCCTGATTACATTTGGAGGTTCACTGGTTAAGTATAAAGGGCAGAAACGGGGGCTAATTCCCCTTCACTTATTTTTTTGAGGGGCATTATTCTTTAAAATAAGAGTATAATATACAATTAGTGTGAATAGCCTGTGAGCTCAATGCCATCAGTTTAGCTGGACACTTTTCTTTTTTATTTGAAATAGTATAATTAGTTTCATTTTCTCTTTAATAACCCTGTCATTAAATAAAGAAAATATTACAATTGAAAAATGTTAGCTGTCAAGTAATTTAAATTTTAAAAAAATAGCGAACTAACATCGTCCAACTTGGATGATGTGTGATTATATAGTGAGAAAAAATCTAATACAGGACATGAATATCAAATTAAATTTTAGCGCCGTGTAGCTTAGTTAAAGCAACAGCAAAGGACGCTATGGACCCAGGTTCAAGTCCTGGCCCCAGCTAATTTCCCCCTCCTGTAGGGTTATTGTATTAATTGTCTTCATGTCTGATTTAATAAATGTATATTTAAAAAAATGAATTAAAAACGTTAATTTTTGTGTGCTTTAATATGTATTGTTGATCGATGGAATATTAATTTATTCATCGTATTTCCCGTCATCTTGTGCTGTGTGATTGCCGGTCGGTGATATATCCTAACGTGGTTTAATAGTTAGAAATTGCCGAATGAGGATGTCTGCCAGTGTAGTTTAGTGGTTAAAACAACAACACGGTACGCTGTGGCCCCAGGTTCGAGTCCCGGCCTCAGCTAATTTTCCCCTCTTGTTGGATTATTGTATTAATTGTGTTCAAGTCTGTCTTAATTTACGTTCTGTTAATAACCCTTTCAGTGGCAAGCACTTGTGTTTCTGTGATATCTAATACAAACCGCAATCTTCCAAAAATTTTATTGTAAAATCAGAAAAAGCAATTTTACGACTTTTTCCCACCAAAGTTAGAAAGATAAAATTTAATAAATTTCTTTGGCGCAAAGCTTCATTAAACGTAGGTGGGATATAATATATCCCACCGCAATTCAAGGGGTTAAAGGAACATGCTTGTAATAAAATTAAAATATTTTAATTTAAAATGCCTTTTTAGTTCACAGGCTATCAAAGCCTGAGAGCTAATGTGCCCGCCCGTTCTGTATGTATGCACGTATGTATGTATGTATGTACGTAACGCGATAACTCTTGATAGAAACATCCGATTTGCTTCAAAAAAATTTTCTAGGTTCATTGTGATAAGGCGCTTCCCTGATTAGATTTGGGAGTTCATTGGTTAAGGATAAATGGGGAAAAACGGTGTTAGTCCAACCCCTTAATTCAGATAAATGGGTTTTTCATGCAGAATCATTCGATTTGCTCCGAATTTGGTATAACGGTTTATTATGTTAAGGAACTTCCTTCATTAGTTTTGGGGGTTCATTTGTTAAGGATAAAGGGTGAAAAACGGGGATTAGTCCACTCCCTTAATTCAGATAAATGGGTTTTTCATGCAGAATGATTCGATTTGCTCCGAATTTGGTATACTGGGTTTATTATGTTAAGGAACTTCCCTGATTAGTTTTGGGAGTTCATTGGTTAAGGATAAAGGGGGAAAAACGGGGTTAGTCCACCCCCCTTAATTCAGATAAATGGGTTTTTTATGCAGAATCATTCGATTTGCTCCGAATTAGGTATACCGGTTTATTATGTTAAGGAACTTCCCTGATTAGTTTTGCGGGTTCATTGGTTAAGGATAAAGGGGGAAAAGGATGGTTAGTCCACCCCTTTTAATTCAGATAAATGGGTTTTTCATTCAGAATGATTCGATTTGCTCTGAATTTGGTATACCAGTTTATTATGTCTAGGAACTTCCCTGAATAGATTAGGGAGTTCACTGGTTAAGGATAAAGGGGAAAAGGAAGGTTAGCCCACCCCTCTTAATTTAGATAAATGCGTTTTTCATGCAGAATGATTCGATTTGCTCCGAATTTGGTATACCGGTTTATTATGTTAAGGAACTTCCCTGATTAGTTTTGGGGGTTCATTGGTTAAGGATAAAGAGGGAAGGGGGTAGTCCACCCACCTTAATTTATATAAACGGGTTTTTCATGCAGAATTATTTGCTTTGCTCCAAATTTGGTATACCGGTATATTATGTTAAGGAGCTTCCCTGATTCGTTTTGGGGATTCATTGGTTAAGGATAAAGGGGGGCTAGTCGACTCCCTTAATTTAGATAAATGGTTTTTTTTGCAGGATTATTCGATTTGCTCCAAATTTGGTATACCGGTTTATTATGATAAGGAGCTTCCCTGATTACATTTGGAGGTTCACTGGTTAAGTATAAAGGGCAGAAACGGGGGCTAATTCCCCTTCACTTATTTTTTTGAGAGGCATTATTCTTTAAAATAAGAGTATAATATACAATTAGTGTGAATAGCCTGTGAGCTCAATGCCATCAGTTTAGCTGGACACTTTTCTTTTTTATTTGAAATAGTATAATTAGTTTCATTTTCTCTTTAATAACCCTGTCATTAAATAAAGAAAATATTACAATTGAAAAATGTTAGCTGTCAAGTAATTTAAATTTTAAAAAAATAGCGAACTAACATTGTCCAACTTGGATGGTGTGTGATTATATAGTGAGAAAAAATCTAATACAGGACATGAATATCAAATTAAATTTTAGGGCCGTGTAGCTTAGTGGTTAAAGCAACAGCAAAGGACGCTATGGACCCAGGTTCAAGTCCTGGCCCCAGCTAATTTCCCCCTCCTGTAGGGTTATTGTATTAATTGTCTTCATGTCTGATTTAATAAATGTATATTTAAAAAAATGAATTAAAAACGTTAATTTTTGTGTGCTTTAATATGTATTGTTGATCGATGGAATATTAATTTATTCATCGTATTTCCCGTCATCTTGTGCTGTGTGATTGCCGGTCGGTGATATATCCTAACGTGGTTTAATAGTTAGAAATTTCCGAATGAGGATGTCTGCCAGTGTAGTTTAGTGGTTAAAACAACAACACGGTACGCTGTGGCCCCAGGTTCGAGTCTCGGCCTCAGCTAATTTTACCCTCTTGTTGGATTATTGTATTAATTGTGTTCAAGTCTGTCTTAATTTACGTTCTGTTAATAACCCTTTCAGTGGCAAGCACTTGTGTTTCTGTGATATCTAATTCAAACCGCAATCTTCCAAAAATTTTATTGCAAAATCAGAAAAAGCAATTTTACGACTTTTTCCCACCAAAGTTAGAAAGATAAAATTTAATAAATATCTTTGGCGCAAAGCTTCATTAAACGTAGGTGGGATATAATATATCCCACCGCAATTCAAGGGGTTAAAGGAACATGCTTGTAATAAAATTAAAATATTTTAATTTAAAATGCCTTTTTAGTTCACAGGCTATCAAAGCCTGAGAGCTAATGTGCCCGCCCGTTCTGTATGTATGTACGTATGTATGTATGTATGTACGTATGTATGTATGTATGTACGTAACGCGATAACTCTTGATAGAAACATCCGATTTGCTTCAAAAAAAATTTCTAGGTTCATTCTGATAAGGCCCTTCCCTGATTAGATTTGGGAGTTCATTGGTTAAGGATAAATGGGGAAAAACGGTGTTAGTCCAACCCCTTAATTCAGATAAATGGGTTTTTCATGCAGAATCATTCGATTTGCTCCGAATTTGGTATACCGGTTTATTATGTTAAGGAACTTCCTTCATTAGTTTTGGGGGTTCATTGGTTAAGGATAAAGGGTGAAAAACGGGGATTAGTCCACCCCCTTAATTCAGATAAATGGGTTTTTCATGCAGAATGATTCGATTTGCTCCGAATTTGGTATACCGGTTTATTATGTTAAGGAACTTCCCTGATTAGTTTTGGGAGTTCATTGGTTAAGGATAAAGGGGGAAAAACGGGGTTAGTCCACCCCCCTTAATTCAGATAAATGGGTTTTTTATGCAGAATCATTCGATTTGCTCCGAATTAGGTATACCGGTTTATTATGTTAAGGAACTTCCCTGATTAGTTTTGCGGGTTCATTGGTTAAGGATAAAGGGGGAAAAGGATGGTTAGTCCACCCCTTTTAATTCAGATAAATGGGTTTTTCATTCAGAATGATTCGATTTGCTCTGAATTTGGTATACCAGTTTATTATGTCTAGGAACTTCCCTGAATAGATTAGGGAGTTCACTGGTTAAGGATAAAGGGGAAAAGGAAGGTTAGCCCACCCCTCTTAATTTAGATAAATGCGTTTTTCATGCAGAATGATTCGATTTGCTCCGAATTTGGTATACCGGTTTATTACGTTAAGGAACTTCCCTGATTAGTTTTGGGGGTTCATTGGTTAAGGATAAAGAGGGACGGGGGTAGTCCACCCACCTTAATTTATATAAACGGGTTTTTCATGCAGAATTATTTGCTTTGCTCCAAATTTGGTATACCGGTATATTATGTTAAGGAGCTTCCCTGATTCGTTTTGGAGATTCATTGGTTAAGGATAAAGGGGGGCTAGTCCACCCCCTTAATTTAGATAAATGGTTTTTTTTGCAGGATTATTCGATTTGCTCCAAATTTGGTATACCAATTTATTATGATAAGGAGCTTCCCTGATTACATTTGGAGGTTCACTGGTTAAGTATAAAGGGCAGAAACGGGGGCTAATTCCCCTTCACTTATTTTTTTGAGGGGCATTATTCTTTAAAATAAGAGTATAATATACGATTAGTGTGAATAGCCTGTGAGCTCAATGCCATCAGTTTAGCTGGGCACTTTTCTTTTTTATTTCTTCAATTGACGTATATTTTGCCTCCTGTAACGGAGAAAAAATGAAACGAATATTCGTCTATTAGCGGAAAAATCCGGGTAGCACTGCTGCTAGGAAAATTTCCGTGAATTGAAGAAAGCATTTCTGACAGTGTATATGAATTAGGGTAACTCCGGGAGAGCCGTCGCATGCGGGATAGATGCCTCACCCCTTGTATTTCTTATAATTATCGATAGATGGTTGTCAAACGCACAGTATAGGTGCGCAATGAGATTATTTTAACCAGTGTATAACGTGAATCCCATTTCGATGTTTACTTGTAGAAGTACAATGCTTATTTTGACGTAAGTGCATGATTTTACTGTCCAAACTTTTAAACACGTTATGTTTAAATACTTTTCATACTCTAATTAATGAATGCATGCATGATTTCGAAGTCAAAACTAAGTGTAGCGTTTGTATAGAGTACTGTGTGTATGGTTACGCCATCCCCCTTAGCGATGGCAGGTAACTGTGATGACCGACGACTGCACCATGCAAAATGTGATACATGCTGCTCTACAATTCCGGTATACATGCCGCAGTTCCTTTTGTACGGGATGATTAAGTGTTGTTAACTTTTCCTTTTCTTTTTGCACAGACTAACAATGTTAGGCATGTTATCAAGTTTACTAAACCAAAGGAGAAAAAGGGAAAAATAAAAAGTAAGAAGGGCAAGAAAGATGCATGTCAAGATCATAATAATGAAAAATTGGATTATGCGTAACGCAGACCTTCTTTGCAAACTACTCCAAAAAAGATTAAGTGTAATTGGCTTTGTTTCATCATGTGTTTAAACGTAGTTACATAAAGACTACTTTTTCGACACATTTTCTGTAGATTGTCGCCGAAAAAACAGGTCTCTTAACCTATTCGGGACTATAGGTGCATATAAGCACCTTCATATAGAGCTTATAAAATTTGTTTCTGGCACCAGTAAAAAAAGAAAAGTAATATTTGCTTTGTTTAATTAGAGCATTTTCATGGTTATTTAAGTAAAGGTAACTTCTTTTAAAAAAGTGATACCAACCGAATAAAATCTGTGTTAAGGCCACCGGTCCCGAAAGGGTTAACAAATAAATTATGTAACCACAATTTTACTTTTTTTCCCCTTTCTAATATATGGATGTCACGTTGTTGCCAAAATAACAATTAAAATTTAATGTAAGAAAAATAAGTCGATAATTTTAATAGTGAAAGTAGGCAACAATTATTAATTTTGAATCTACTTATACGTTTCATTGTACTCATTTAGTTTCATTTTGTTATTACATCGTTAATTATAGTCCAGATAGGAATATTTTTATTTATAATTTCAATCTGGTTTATTACACGCGCGGCATAACTACCGCACAAGTGCGGCGTCTCAGCCTGAATGTACGGGTGACGCGCCGCAGTGTAATGTTTTAGAAAAAAAATTGTTAAAAAATATTACCCGTAAGGCATGGTGGCGTCACGGCGACGTCGTTGTGAAGTCACACTGTGATTTTGTGACCGTCGATGTGACGTCACGTGACGTCGATGTGACGTCATATTGACTAGAATGCTAGTTCGTTATGGCCGATTTAGAGGTCTTTTGTGACGTCACATTGTGACCACTCTGTGAAGTCATGGTGTGACAAATTTGTGAAAAGTGTGTCATTTGGGACTATTTTGGCATTAACTTTGTGACGAACCTGTGACGAAAGTGACAATGCTTTGAAGTCACACTGTGACCAATTTGTGAAATATGTGTCATTTGTGACGAATTTGTTATAAACAGTGTGATGATTTCAAATGAAAATCAAATTTCAAATTAATTGCTTAAAAGGCGCAAAGGCGAACATAGTGAAAAAGATTCCATGCTGGGACTCGAACCCGGGCCATCAGTATAGCGCACTGACATTCTACCGACTAAACCACATGTAACGCTACCCGGCCTGGAAAATTTCTCACTATTACATGTTGGCAAGGCTACAAACGCAGCACAAGGTGGAATATTTATCGTGAGCCATCGACATGGGGCAAACACGAAACTTAATTAAATCGAGCATCGATTGAAACTATATTAATACTTGGAAATTTTTCCAGAGAGAACCATTCGCCTTGCATACAATATTTCAAATGAAAATCAAATTTCAAATTAATTGCTTAAAAGGCAATTTTAATTTGAAATTTGATTTTCATTTGAAATACTGTATGCAAGGCGAATGCTTCTCTCTGAAAAAATTTCCAAGCATTAATGTAGTTTCAATCGATGCTGGATTTAATTAAGTTTCGTGTTTGCCCCATGACGGTGGCTCACGATAAATATTCCATCTTGTGCTGCGTTTGTGGCCTCGCCAACATGTAATAGGGAGAAATTTTCCAGGCAGGGTATCGTTCCATGTGGTTTAGTCAGTAGAATGTCAGTGCGCTATACTGATGACACGGGATCGAGTCCCGGCGTGGAATGTTTTCACTATGTTGGCCTTTGCGCCTTTTAAGCAATTAATTTGAAATTTGATTTTCATTTGAAATATTGTATGCAAGGCGAATGTTTCTCTTTGGAAAAATTTCCAAGTATTAATATTGTGATGATTCTTGTCATAAACACTATGATAATTTTAAAGTAAAGTTTTGTTTGAAATATAAAGTCTTATCTTTTTACCGTACTTTTTAGCAAGATATCCCTATTTTGGAGTCCTATTCTTCTAAAATATTTTTAATTTTCCATTTAAAAAACAATCCTTATCAACTGACATCTTTTTTTATTAAGTTCTAAGCTTGATCTTGAATTCAAGCTTAATATTAAGAATGTGTAAGCTTTTTAATTTTTTGTGATTTGTCATTGCTTTACTAAATACGAACATGGAGTCTAACGGACATTAATACAACTGTTATTTATAGAACGACATGATAAGCCCTATTTATTTAAATTTTTTATTCCCGTATATATTGTATTTTGTGAATATGAGCTAATTAGATTTGGTATGTTTTATAGGAAAAGACTGATCTGGGAAATAGAAACAACAAGTAAGATATATCATGCGTTAAGCCTATATTATAAAACACTTTCCAACTCTTCCTGAATGTTTTAACAAGACATCGGGGGAAATAACGTAAACAAGATAACTAACTAAACATGAAAACGCATAAAACATTTGAACATTTTCAGTAGTTACCATCCATAGCCAAATATGTTTTCCAATTCTTTTAAACAGTCCTGTATTTGATCTGTAGATTGATATATATATACTATATAATGGAAAAATTTAGTTTATCAAGGAAACGCATAACAGGTTGAAATTCTCTTTCAGCAATTTATACTAATCTATGGAAACATACTTAAGTAATTTTGTACAACCCTGTAGTTTACCTAGAACCTTTATTACACGCCACTATTTAGTTAAAATTTAAATCAAACTATAACACTTTTAAAACTGCTGAAATCACATTTCCAGAAATTATAATTTATAGACGGCAACGTATCCAATTCTTTGCGTGACCCTGTATATCATTTTATCTATATTCTACAAACAATTCTTAGTAAATTAAATACAGTGCAGCGTAAAAATGCATAACTTATTTAAAAAACACCTCAAGCAATACCCAGTAACCCTTACGAATACTTCTGTATAGTCCTGTATATGAATTATAGCATATATATATACACCATATACTTTGCATAAATGTAGTGAATCATAAAAGCGCATATCATAATTAAAAATGCATTTCCAGCAATCATCGCTAATGAACAGTACTTCGGATACAATATAGTATCTGAAATATTTTGTGTGACCCTGTAAATGCTATATACACTTCGTATTATACATGAAATAATTCATAGTATGCAAACCTCAACGACGTATATCAATTTCATTACATATCAAATAGATTAACATAAATATAGTACGCCGCAAACAATTCCCTCCACCCCTATATCATTATGTATTGGAATTCCTTTTTTAGCCCTGTAAATAAACAATAACTATTCTCTGCATTGCATATTCTACGGAATGCACATTTTAGTGCGCTTCATAAATGCATATCAATTTTATTCTGTTTGAAAGCGTGTAAAATCATTAAAAATCATTTGAAACGATTTTTTCTCCCACAGGCCGTAATGTAATGGAATACTTTTGACTGTCCCTGTAAATGAACTAAACATGCTACAAACTTCATTACAAATAGGGACCTTGCTATGGTAAACGTCAATAACATCCAAAAATTTCAAGCCAATCCGAGTATATTTACGCGAGTTAGAGCGCGGACAGACGGCCAAACAAACCGAAGTCATAAACACTTTTCAACTTTATCGGGCCTGAAAAACACTTTATTTCAATGCTTAAATATTATTTTTTATTTTTTAATGCCAATAAAATAAATGTATCGAAAACGTAGAAAATGAGTTTACAATCAAAGAAAATTTAATAACTGATTCTGAATGTCTACAATTAAATGTTCGATTAAAATCACAAACAGAAAAAAAATGATTAAATAGAATAAAAAAAAATAAATATATCAACTTGAAAAACACGAAATAATTAGTATTTATAATTGTACTATTAAGCAACAACAAACTACAATAGATGAATTAAATGCATTTAACAATTTCTCAAAAATCTTTCCATATGTTATAAGGAATTTCTACTATTTTATAATTTTGGCAAATGTTAAATCTGAAAACGTTGGTATGAAGATTTAAGATTTTAAATACTAATTTAAAATATTACTAACAATGAAAAAAAAATCTTTCAAAAGTTTCACTACTACAATATGTAAAAAGATATTTTCCCAGTATAATGTTAATTTCAAAATTGAAACAGTTTCCTAATATCATTATAATCGAATATCATAATTAACTTCAAAATATTAATGACGATAAATACTGTGTTAGAATCAGTCTCTGCATCAGCTTTTTTTTTCCCTTCTAGCGATGCAGATTAAGATATTTTACAGCATCGAATCGGAAAAGAATTGCAGATCAGTCTCATTGCATATGACATACTACAACTTATTTAACTTTAATCTATCAAACGGGAATAAAAAATTTAAATTAAATAAGACATACCTTTTAAGTTCCATAAATAGTTTAATAATATCCGTGTTTTATCCTAAATTGTCAGACATATTTCTGACAAAATGACAAAATTGTCAGACATACTTCCCGTGTCAAAAGTTCTGATCCTTATTTTATTCTACGGTTTAATCGAGCGCAGACGATAGCACACGCGCACGCGCAAGCAGGTGCTTATACTGTATTATTATAATTTTTGTCTGTAATGAAAATTTTCTATTTGAATGAAACACCTGCCTTTTTTCTTTCTTTTTTTTAAAAGTAAATTTTGTTTTACACGTAATAAATACAAATTAGGCATCTTAATAAATGAAAAGAGAGTATACAGGATAAAAAAATTTTCTTTGTCAATCTGTCATTTTTTTATATTCATTTTCTGTAGAATAAAACTATTTGTAAAATAGCTCTTTTTAAAGTCGTATTTCTAAAACACGAATTTAAAATATGAATAATTATATCATGGGTTTTGTATAAAATTTGTATAAATATTTTTTCGGAAAATGCTAATTTTATTTAAAAAGTCTGAAAGAAGTAGAATTTTTTAAAAAATAGTTATTTAAAATAATTAAACACTAACAGGAAAAAATATGACTTGAATGCAAATTCTAAAGCAAGAAATGCATATATGACTAAACTCTGAATACTCTTTCTACGTGCTCATTAAAAGCTGCAGACTTAACTGTGACAGAAAATTTTAGTTTGAAACCACAGAATTGTTTCAAATAACACTGGTCGACAAAAAACTTCCTCCCTGCAAACTAAATATGTAAAGTGTACAGATTTAATATTCCTAATTCTAAATATGTTATCCAAATTGCTTCATAACGTACCATTTTTCCGAGAAACACTTTTATAATAATAACAATCGGTGAAGGATTAAATTGCAATGGTAGATAAAATTGAAATCATAAAAAAAGTATACTTCACTGTCTTAGATAACAAATTGATAAAATATAGCATGAAAATCTAGTTTGTTGATACTTGTACCGTGCATTTTCCTTTTTATGCCCCCCCCCACCTCTTTTCGTGTCCGAATTTACTATTTCCTATCCACTAATATGTTTTCATTCCTTATGTTGCTGTAACTCGGGCATGTTTAAAATATTTCTGTTCATTTCTAAAGATTTTTGATGTTCATATTTTTGTCACACTGTGACTTACAATATGGTGGTTTTTTCGTCACATATGTGACGTGACGTACGTTACATGCAGTGACATACCAGGAACGCCACAATTTTTTTTTTATTGCCAGAAAATATAATTTTACATAAATAACATGTTTTGAATATTTTTTGTAATTTTTTAAATTTTTCTAAGAAGTTCACATCTCAGTCACAATGTGACATCACTGAGTGGTGGCATTTTGGTCACAGATGTGACGTGACCACAGTGACTCACAGTGACGTCACAACGACGTCACCGTGACCATGCATGCTATGAGGGTAATTATTTGTTTTGAATTTTTTTTATCGCAATACACCATTACCGTCTCAATACTCAAGGCCTCCGGACTGATTTCGTGACGTACCAAATGAAGATTAACCCCTTGAAGGGCAAACAATTGCGTTTGTGCAATGCTTAATACCCACCGGAAATTTAGAAAAAATTTATTTCAAAATAAGGAAAAGCAATTTTACGAATTTTCTCCACGAAAGTCAGAAAACTAAAATTTCCTAAAATTTTTCTGGTGCAAATCCTGATTAATCGTAGGTGGTATATAATATATACCGTCGCCCCTTAACCCCTTGAGGGTTCAAAAAGTTATTCAAAAATCTATACATCAAGATTCGACAATCTAACAAAAGTTTTTTAAATTCTGTGTATTATGAAATGAAGATTAATGACATAAAGTTGCATTTCCTTCCAAATCTGTTTCAGTATTTGTTCCAAATGTATTTGATATTCTTAATAAAAATGTCAGAGAACTGCAATAAAAAAAATTAAAATACATGTTATAAACTTTTGTTTCTTACACATTTGCTAATACACAGTTATTACTTAAAGTATCAACCGCACTCAATGTTACATTTTCAAGAAATGAGTTTCACTGCAGCGAATAATGTTCAAAACAAAAACAAATTTTGTTTAGATCCTTGGAAGAAATTTTACATCCGAAAACCCTATCTTGCAAAGAAAACGTAAAAAAAAAAAAAAACTTTCTTTTTACAACTAATAAAATGTATTTTACTTTGCTTTTATGATCGAAAATTTTATTTGTTTTATTAATTAACTGGGTGGAAGGGGGGGGGGGTGCAACTCAAGCGTCCCTGGTTGTAGAATAAAAGTGGAAATATTTTTTTTAATTAAAAACCAATAGATTTTTTAAATTTAATATTATTTTTTGGATTGCTGACGAACAATACCAACAATCTATTTTATTTTAAAAATATCGAGAATGAATTTAAATAAAAATTTGAAATTTTTTGAAAAAGGGCTCTTTTGTAATAGCCGCATACCAGGTGTTAATAACCGAAGAAATCGCCAAAGGTTTCGATTCAAAGCCTTTCTGATTCTGATAATTTCGGTTGCCTAACCACGTTATTCAATTATATGTCTGTTAAATTAGTTTTAATTATATTATTTTATTTATTTATTGATGAAGTTTTATTTTGTTATGGAATATTAGCCGGAAACAAATGCTGAACTATTTACATTCTATGAAGTGCAAACGTGTTAATCTTTTATAATCTGACTCCAATCTGACAATAAGATTATGAAACCTTGTTTCTTCATTTTGTGCTTCGGCTGAGCCACGAACTCATAAGATGTTAAACTATCACTTTCTGAAATGTTGAATCGAGAACTGGTAAAATGTTACACCATAATATGACTGCAATTTTCCTCGGAAAACAGGGGTTGATCCGTCCAGAACGTGTCTATTTCAAGCGAAATTCGACACAATACAGGCATCAATGCCTGACCGAAGATCCGAAGTAGACACTTCTTCACTTATAAAAAACTTTCTAACCACTAGAAAAGTGTTTCTTAAACTTTTTTATCTAGGGTCACAATCATAACCAGGGTTAAACTTCCGCGGCACGCTAAACTTATAATAACTGAAAATCTGTGAAAAGAAGATGTGTGTTATTTATTTTATTTAGTAACACATACAAAAATAAACTGATTTTTTAAAAATATATTCCATGATAAGAAAAAGATCATGCAACTAAAATATTCAATATTTCGAGCGTAATTCAAAACCACAAGCATTATACAGGGGGTATCTGAAATGCTTCAACAAACTTTGGGGGATGATAGTACTCATCAAGACGAACAAAAAATTGCAATGGAACATGCGGTTGCAAACCACTTATTGAGTCACAAATACAGGATATTGCACACTAACTGAAGTCGGCTTGTCGGTAATAATTTTGCGAAAAATTAAAATATTGCAATATAAATGTAATGATATGTACCTTATTTTGTATGAAATGTGATAACATCACATAAAAAAGGGGTAGAAGTTTCCATTATACGCGCCAGAAGTATGCATTAGACGCTCCCCATTTTGGACTGTGATTATCAGTTCATACGGTATCATGGATTGTGTGAGTACCCTGTTTTTCCAGAACTTTTTGTGATGTTATCACATTACATACAATATAAGATACATATCGTTACATTTTTATTGCAATATTTTCATTTTTCGCAAAATTATTACCGACAAGCCGACTTCAGTTAGGATGAAACACTCTGTATTTGCGACTCAATAAGTGGTTTGCGACCCCATGTTCCATTGCATTTTTTGTTCGTCTTGATGAGTACTATCATCCCCCTAAGTTTGTTGAAGCATTTCAGATGCACCCTATGTATATCATTTCACCGATGCTGGGTTTATTTTCATCTCATGTTGGATACAGAACATTGAGGTTCATGCAGACATTCCATCTTGGGCTGCAAATATGCAACCTTGCCAACATATGAAAGTGAGAGGTGGGAGGCTGGGTATCGTTACAGTGGTTCAGTTGGTAGAATGTTGGTCCGCTTATCCAATGACCTGGGTTCGAGTCCCGGCTTGGGCACTTTTCTCTCTATTAGTTTTACTCTTAGTTAGCAATGAAAAGAATATCATGCAATTAAAATATCTTCCTTTGTGTTTCAAAATAATGTATTCGGGTATGCGTCGGGAACCTTCTTTAAATGATTTAGCCGAAATTTATTTTCGATTTGTAGATATTTTGCTTCAAAAAAGCTTATTTCTCATAAATATAACACTGAGAGGGGATATTTTTGGAAATTTTTTTAATTTGCAATTAGGGAAAAACAGCGGACTATAATACGTTTTTTTTTATTTCTTTTCGATGCAGTTTTCCGAGGTTTCTTATTAAGAATACTCAAATACTGAAACAAATTCGAAAGGAAATGCAACTTCATGACACGAAACCTCATTACATAGAATAAATTTTGAGACAGAGTCGATATTTTCCAAATTTCGTCAATAGAGGACGCTGCAAGCACTTTCATATGATAGCACATAGTCATTTTACTATAGGTAAACGCTTGTTCCGATATTCAAGCTTTAAACGTTCAAGAGATATTTGAGCACACCGGGGCATTCCTTTGCACCCACCTAGGTATCCCTTTGTCCAGTTGACATGGAATTACCGTAAATTCCGACGTATAATACGCAGATCGAGCTATCCTGTTTGGACCCAGAAAATTCATTCAATAATTGAAGACAAATATTTACCGCGATCTAAAAGGTAGCATTTTAGTTAAAGAAATTTCTGTGTCAAAAAATGATTGTTTGATCCGCGGATTATAAGCCGGAAATTACGGTATCCACTTATTTCATATACTTTTATGTTATTCATTACTGCACTGTTCTCAGCCTTTTAAAGACTTCTAGAAATATTTATAGAATCAATTTCTATGGCAGATATAGTTTCAAATCTCATACAAAGTAGGTGTTTCGAACCTTGCTTTATTTACCTTATACTGAAGAGGCCCAAAATTAAACGAAAATTATTTTGTCAAGCGTTTTTTACAGTGGTACTTATAGTAATCAAATCAGAAGTGTCATTTTTGATCCTGAAAATGGGGTAAGATTTATGGGAATTTTTTTCAAGGAATTTCAAAAATAAATAAATTAATGAATATTGAAGAAGAAGAGAAACAACTACTGCAGCTCTGTGACATCTTCATAGGTTTTAATTGGTAAAGTGACAAACTTTTAGAGTAACTTATTCTGTAGTTAAAGTTTGTTAAAGTGAGGGTAAAATTCATCGCGACAAGCCGTATGGCCTATTTTAAGGCCAAATTATAATGAATGTATTGATTTCTGATCTTTAATAAAGAAATTATGTTTTTCAGCACAAAACGTTGTTTTTGTTTTAAATCACATGATTTCAATAAGTCAGGTTTCTTGTATCATGAGCAATAAGTTGAAAAGGTTTGTTATTTGATCATTTTACAGCAGACATTAGAATCTTGAATTTGTAAAACCTTTGTATAACATTACTGATAAATTTCGCGGCACACCTGAGGACGTATCACTGCTCAGCAGAGTGCGCATCGATTGAGAACCACTGAACTAGACATTCAGGCTTATACCAAGTAATAGCCTAATGAGAATACTGAGAGAGAATAGACCTGTTTGTTCTGATTGGCTGTTAAGTAGTGCCGTAAGTTGGGGGAAATTTGAACCTTTGTGGAATTTTTAGAATAATCACTAATTTAAAAAATATATGAAATAAACTACATTTTGGTGCTTCTGTTTCTCTCTCCACCATCAACTGGTTCAAGCAGAACAGAATTTTTTAAACTGTATATGTCTTCTGTGCCCTTAAGGGGACACAGGACTTTTAAACTTTCAAAAAATCAGTCTTCGGATTTTGTTTCATTTCGAAATTTTTAAAATTTTTCAACAATATGCAAAAAAACATTTAAAAATCTGCATTATTTCTAGAGTTATAATGACATATAAACGGTGAGTACAATGGAAGGTCTGTTGATATTTAAACTTATAAACGCGTTTTCTCAGACTAGTAAATTTAGAGTTTGCGCGCACTGTTATTTTCAAACTATATAAATTACAGGCTTTTAACCCCTTGAAGGGCGGTGATGCCGTGACGGCATCACACAATTTTAATTCATAATTGCCACATTGGCACCGGAATTTTATAATGAAAATTTCACCTTTTTTAAGTACGCGAAAATATACTTTTTCGTGTTTACAAATAAATTCTCTTATAGATACTGGTGTCATTAAATTATTTCAAAATTTTACGAATACAAGTACATTGCCCCTGAAAGGGTTAAAAAATGAACCAAATATGCATTTATTTATAGGCTTCATGCTAAAACCAAAAATAATTAACATATTTTGGTTATGATTGGATGTGTTTTGGATGAATTTTTAAATTTAAAATTTAAATATTAATTTTGCATATACAACATTTATTTTTCTGGATAATATAGTTAAGCATATAAAATTTAGGCAGAAAGGATCTGCCTCCTTAAATTAAACAAAGAGAGAGAGAGAGAGGGAGTTTTGAAATAAATTCCATTTTCGGCTATTTTTTGTTTGTCTTCCATCTGTTTATTAGTAAATTAACGGTGTTTATCTATCAATAACCATTCATTTAGATAAGTATTTTTTATAGTTAACTTAAAAGCAATGCTTTTCACGAAAGCTATGCAGAAAATTTTCTTGCTAAGTAAATTTTTCAAGTTCGACTAGGAAAAAAATACCCAGTCTGTCTTTGAAAATGATATAATAATTATCTACATCTAGCATTTTCAAAAAAAGTGCAGGTATTAGAGATTAGAAGAGAATTCGAAAGAGATGAATTGATTATTTATTTATCTTCGAGTAAATCCTTTTATCTAGTATAGCAGTAAGTCCCTTAAGTGAACTAATAAATACCGTATAAGTGTTATAAATAACATGTAATGTGTTTGTAGATAGTATTATGTAGGGAATTGCTGTGTAACAAAAGTATAGAAGCTGATTTCACAACGGAGAACATTTTTGCCACACACAGCGCGCAAAATGTGTGGGGAGGAGATCTTTCGAAAATATTCTCATAAATACTGGTGATAATATAAATTAAATTGAGAAGTTTTGGGATTGTAAAAATTACCTTTTATTTACGCTTAGTAATTTTGCATATAGCTGTATATGAAATAAAGTGTTTTAATAAATTTAATTACGTTGCAAAAAATAAAATACTTTTAAAATTTATATTTATAATTTTTCAAGAAGAAATTAATTTAATATCATAATATATTATTAGAATTTTTAATTGAAATTATGATATTGAAAGTACAATTTTTATTATTTCACATTAGATTTATTTATTTCTATCGTTAGCATGCCTTTTGTGCCTGACTGAACTTCTTCCCTTGTAATTATAATGATGTAATGAAAGCTTCTCTAACAATATCTTAGAATTTTGAATTTTTTTATTGGCCTTTTTCCCAATTAGAAAAAAAAGAATTGAAAAATATATTCAAAAATTAAATATCATTCAAATGATTTAAATAAGATAGTAGTTATAATTAATTAACTCTTAACTGGAATCGTCAAATGTTTGCGCGCAATGGACGTCATGGTGCCATTTTGCCCCACAGCTAATATTACAACTTGAAAAAACAATGTCAAATAAAATAAATTTTTATAAAATCACTGGTATTTTTTACATAACTGTATTTCTCAATTGGATAAATCAGTAATTATAACACGTATATACTTTATTATTTTTTATCTGACTATTACCGACTTACCGAAAAAATTACACGTGTGTGGAAAATGCGCGAGAATTAAAATTAATGGTATTTTTAGGTAACTGTATTTGTCAGTTTAAATTAATAAGTGTAACATTTATATATTTTATTATTTTTATCTTCATATTGCTGATTTGCTGAAGAAGTTACACATGTTGAATATACGTGGAAACAAAATGACATCCCTACACCAGCTAAGGTTTAAAGAATAATTTTTTAGATAAAATTTACATTATAATTTTAGTCATAATTTTGGAAAAGTTACTGAAAGCAAAAGAAGAGAAACTTTTTGCCGCGTTTTTAAATTGTATAAACTGCTGAATCAAAAAATGCATAAAAATTTTAAAAGTGGACCAATTCCACAAGTCGGTAGATCTGTACCATCCAACACCATTGCAAACCCGGGGATGATCGGCGACATTGCAATTGGTGTAACTTTTTATGAAAAACTTTTTATTGCCAACCTATATATTTTGCTGTCATTATTTAAGCGGACGAGAGATTTTTTAGAGGAAATGGTGTCGGAAAAAGACAAAAGAGGAATTAATGAACGCTGGAAAATCCGGCACTTGGTCTATCAGATCGTCATCGAGTGCGGTAGGCCATTAATACAGGTTGTCTACAAATTAGTTGGTCAATTTCGTAAATTAAGAACTTACGAAATATTAAATGAAATTAGCCAGTTAAAAGTCAGACTAGTAGTAATATTGCAGAAGTTTATTCATAGATGGCGTTAGGAGTCATAACTGACGCTATCGCGTAGCGAACGGTAATCATTCTTGTTCGGCATTACGATAATGGAGACGTACAACGGTGCTGAAAAAGCGAAATGCTGCCTTTGCTTGCATGAAACTCATTCTGCTGTGCAAGCACGAGGAACATTTGTTATGATGGTAAACTTGAACTATTTTTCTATCTTACAACAACGTTTACTTTAACTTTTTTCCTGTCAATTCCATTCAATAAATCATTCTTTTTGTCCAACTAGTTTGTAGATACCCTGTATTTTGTGTGGACCTTTCAAGGACAGCCTTATCTAATCTATGTTTTACGTCGATACGTAAATGGGAGCTATACTTGGAGATTGAACAGGACGTATTCTGGATAGCTTACCGTTGCTTCAACTAGGGAATATTTGAGCCCAACTTGATGGTGCCACAAGGCACCATACCTTAATCGAAAAGAATACGCCTTGGTTGAGAGCGTTGAGTAAACGTCCATTTACATTCTGGTGTTATCGTCCTTGGCGTTGGCGTTCCAAGTGTTAAATCATAAGACTCAACAAATGAGTGGCGGGTAAACAAAGGGAAGCCCGATGATTGGTTGGAAAACCTCGCAGACCTCGTAAACCCAGGCATATACTTACGCAATAATGTAAACTCAGCATAATAAAGCATTGAGTGGTTGCGTAAAGTGGTCTAAACGCTTATCAGATCTCATCCCGTTAGACTTGTCTCTGTAAGGCTACCTGAACGAACGAGTACATTCTACCTTTCCAATTGCGTTTCAGGCTATTCAACACCTTATAAAGTGCACAGCAAAAGTTTAGACACTGGTGATATTTAACCTTTAAATGAAAAATACGAACTCTTGTGTTATACAAATGGCTATACTTATTTTTAAATATATTTTAAACATTTTAGGACGGCAATAATGGCTTTAATGTAGGATAATATTTAATTTAATTGAAAAAAGTTAAATATGTGTATTGCAAAAGTTTAGACACTTTCATGATTTTTGGCAACTTTTTACGGAAAAATTTCAAACTTATGACGTCACATGCATGAAGTACTTAAGTGCACCTCGTGATAGCATTGGTTAGTGAAGGTGCCGCGAGCTATAAATTTTCACTCAGATGATGTAATAGAAGTATGAAAGCTGAAATCGAAAGGGAAGAGTGTTGCAGAATCTTCAGCTACTTTGAATCGTTCAAAGAAGTCTGTCTATCAAGAATTGTCTAACGGTGACTCTTTCAAAGCAAAACATATACCTGGAAGGCCTCGTGTGATCAGAAAATGAGATTATAGAAGGATCCACAAACTGGCATCTACACAAATACTGATTGCTAGTCGCATTAAAAGTGAATCAAGACTTTCTATGTGAACGGATGCGATTCGTAGATGAATTAAAAAAAGATGTAAATTAGTTAACACGAAAATGATAAAACAACCAGCTTTGAAATCTCACTACAAATTGACGAGAATGCAGTGGGCTCGCAAACATGTGTAATATGGACCCAAGTGGTGTATTGTGATATTCAGTGATGAAAAAAAGCGGAATTTGAATGGTCCAGATAGGTGGGCATACTACTGGCACGACTTGCATAAAGTGTCTTGGACAAGAAGGAGGTGATTTTTCAATGATTTGGGTCTCATTTTCCTTTCATTCTCAAGTATCTTTGGCTTTCCTCAATGGTCCCCAAACAGCGCAAGACCACATATACACATTGGAGAATAATTTATAGCCATTTTGGGAAATCTTAGCTGATCCAAAGTATGTATTTGTCCCAGATAATGCGTCCATTCATGTTGCATACAAAACAAAAACTTTGTTTAACTCTCCAAATATTGCTGTCCTCGACTGGCCGGCCTACGTGGCGTATTGCTCTGATCTAAACCTAATTGATAACTTTTTTGGCTTCATATCTCGTAAGGTTTAAGCAAATTTTTGACAATTACTCTTTTGTTAAGGAACTACGTGCTGCTGTTCAACGTGTTTGGTACAAAATAGACTCCCAAGTGTTGCTGAATTTAGTTTCTTCGATGGGAAGTCACATTTTTGCATTTGTCACACTAATCACAGACAATGTGGGTGCAGTTCGATTTCAATTTATGGTTGCTTTTCTGTAAATATACAGATTGTCTATACTTTTGCCACAATGTTAATTTTGTTTTTGTCATTGTATATTATGTAAAGTGTATAATATAAAATTTATTGTTTGTGACTAAAGGATAAGTCACAAGTAATATATGACAGTTGAGATATAACAATTCGTTGCATACTTCTCAGTACAGAAGCGTAATCGATCATTGTCTAAACTTTTGCTGCACACTGTAGTATTCTTGTAGCAGCATGTTACTCATCCTGCTTAAAAGTGGCAACCATGAGATTCAAATTAGAATCTAGATGTGTATTGGGGCTGAAGGAAAACAGATTGAGCATAGACGGTAAATATCCTTTGTGTCAACTAATTCTTTCTTCCTGAAAGGTTTCGGTAAGTAACAATGTTGTAAGTCACTAAAAAATAAACTGACATTGTGATCGTGCTTCTCTTAGAATTCCATTTCCTTAGGCTATCCACTCGTACAATATCGACACTTTCCAACAGTTTTTTAGTAGACTGTTTACTAGTATCACGTATAGTTTCGGGGTTGGTGCGTTAACATTTGTATTTGAAGCAAGAAGGCGCTGTAAGCAGTCCGATCGAAATGCACATAATCACTTTACTATATCTATATGTCTTTATGACTTTATCTGTATGCGTTCATAATTTTCGGTGTAAAAAACAACTTTGTTCGGAACCCTGTTTGCGCAGGATGTATTTAAATTAGTTGACCAAAGAGAATGATTTATTGAATGGAATTGATAGGAAAAAAATTAAAGTGCATATTGTTATAAGATAGAAAAATAGTTCAAGTTTTCTATTATCACAAAAGTTCGATGTGACTTCCTTTTGTGACTCTGCAAACGTCCCATCGGTAAATCATTTCTTGCCACAGATTTGTCAGCATGTTTCCGTCAATCAATTTTATTGCAGTGCAGATTCTTGATTTTAGTTCAGGAATGGATGCAGGAAGTGGCGGCTTGTACACATCATCTTTTACGAAACCCCATACACCGAAATCAAGCGGTGAAAGACCTTATGATTGTGGTGGCCATTGAATAACAAATCCACTCGCTAAGCGACAGCGTCAGTTATGACACCTAACGCCATCTATGAATAAACTTCGGCAATATTACTACAAGTCTGACTTTCAACTAGTTAATTTCATTTAATATTTCAGAGGTTCTTAACTTACGAAAATGCCCAACTAATTTATATATAGGTATTATGGTACGGAGTCGAGAGATTTTCGAACTTTATTCTCCTTATTTGTGGCCTGTATACATGATAAATTTATAATTTTCTAAAATTGTTCCTGTCTTTTATATTTTGAATAGAAATTATCAATAAGTATTACATGCGATGTTGTACAGTCACTGCAGTATATTGTACATAATTATAGAAAAAAATTCCCGTGAATGAAAGATTAAAAGAGCTATGTAATTCACTTTAAATATATGAACAATTGCAATTTATTTAAGTAAATTCCTTTCAAATTATTAAATGTACCATTTTTTTTATTTTAACATTGATAAACGAAATTGATGTTAATTGCACAAAGAAAACACCGAATTACAGGTGTTGTAAACTTGAATGAGAAACAAAAGAGAAAAAAATATTATACATGATACATGATAGCTACTGTTTTCATTTGTTGAAAAGCAATGTTTCAAAAAATATTAAGACACTCCGTTTATGGTAGATTTCTCAATTCAAATGTATATTTATTTTTGTTGAATAAAATTTTTCTTACAACACCAACTAATCAAAGAGTACTGGATTAAAATTTTGAATAAAATGTGTGTTTCAATTAACATAGCATACGTTTCTTGTAATTACGTTCTAATAATTAAAAATTTTTTAGAGATAAATTTTGCATGGCAGTACATCAAAGGCAGGCCAAACGAAAAGAACCTTCGATCATAGATATACAACAAATGCATCGATTATGTACAGGGATTATAACACATGGAAGAGATTGTTATTTGGAAAACTGAAAAATTTTCTCTTCTGCAAATGCTCGTACTTTTGACGCATCAACGATAAAAAAAAAATACTTTAAAAATTAATCGGTATTTATTAATCTTAGCCAGTCTAGCGAGAAAATAAAGTTTGTCAATAAGGCAGTTTATACGTTTTCTGTTAAATGGCAATTAAAAAAAAAGTTATGATAAATTGCATTTCATATACTAATTTTTGATATAATATCTCATAACTTTTGACATTTCCTCTAAAAATGGTCTATTGCTTTACTGCATTTTAATATTTACAATTTCTAAGTATATTATCAGAAACATTTCTTCAGTTTTTAAACTTTCAGTTTTGCGTTTAAAAATTAGAACTTTATTATGAAACAATTAACAATTATTAATAACAGTTATTAAACTTTTAACTGATGTCAGTGGCTTCACAGACCACTGCTTTTTTCAATCTTCACACTTTAACTTGTAACTTTCGGTTTAACTATAGACTAATTCCATGAAAACTTGTGATGTCTGTCACACAGCTAAAAATTGCTATGCTTGTTGGCCACCGTTATTTTCGAAAAGTTTGCTCCGGGTTATTCAATTGATCAGATAACTCCGATAAAATAAGTCACATTTTTCAGCTGTGTGACAGACATGACAAGATTTCGTGGAATTAGGCTATAGATACCAGCAATCTTTTTTTCGTTTGGAGCTCTAATACAATCGCCTCAGACTGAATAAGCTACTTTTAATCATAATAACCCCATACATAAATATTGGTACAGAAAAGTCTCCTATCAGTTAATCGAGACTGTTATTTGTCTTTTGAGCAATCAGTCTCAGAGACCGCTCACAGCAGCTATCCGACAATTTATGCGAAAATTTCTGTTAAGGGTTAACCTGATTCAGAATTCTAAAAATTTATAATTTATGTAAATTCACAATATATAAATACTTAATACAGAGCTTTTAAGTTTTAAACAAAGAACGTGCATGTGTGTTTAAATATATTTCTCAATTTTTCTCAGAATGCCTACTTTTGCAACAGGTACACTTTTTTTAGGTACACTTTTTATAAAATCTACAAAAGCTAGAGAGTTGAAATTTTATATTATTGTATAACTAAAATTTTTTTAAAACTATCTAAAATTACTAATGTAGCTAAAAAATTATAGAAGAAATATTGGAATACGCATTAAATCGTTTTTCTATGATTTTTTTAACGTTTCAGTAATTGATTTTTAACAACATTCTTTTGAGTAAATGGAAAAAAGAAATGCATATTATTATTATTCAATGATATATTTTTAATAGTCATGAAGAATAGTCTTGAAGAAGTTATCTGGAATATTGTTTAGAAAAGTCTGTCTAATTGAACCATAGTAGAGGTCTGCCCCAAACGAGACAAAAGAAATTTCGTCGACCAGAACCCAAATTACTTCTACCAGAAATGAAAGAATACTAACTCATATTTTAATAAAATTACCGAAAATAGTGGAGACTAGGGAGGGTTGACCCACTTTTTACAAAATGATTTTTAATTTTTTAAATATTGAAAGTATAATAAAGTTTTATATATCATTTTATTCATTGTGCAATCAGTTATCAAAATAAAATTGCTACATAAGCGTAACATATAAGAAATATGAAAAATGATTGATTTTAATCATGAAAAAATAATGGGTCAAGGCTCCCCATATATGGGAGGGTTGACACACTATATGGGAGGCTTGACCCACTTTATTTTATATTGCACTATTTGTGAAGAGAAATAAAATCAGTTTAAAAAAGGAAAATAACTTTATTCTACATGTTTTAGTTATTATAAAAAAATATTTTTTTTAAATATGAGGCTTAAACAAACCTGTTAAGACGCAATCGCAAGTCAGATGAGAAAAATTTTGTTTTAAACAGGATTTTGTCTGAGCAGGTATAATTGTACTGCAAGGAAAATGAAATTTTTATTATTTAAGGCATTATTCTGTTAGAGACAGGTTCTGTTTTCATAGTGTTTCATGTTATTATGTTCGGATTTAGGAGCCACTGTCCCGCTTTTTTTATCCCCTTGTTCCATTTTTGTGACGCTCAATCTGACAACTCTAGTTGTCACATAGTTTGGCTTCATCTCACTGTATTCATCCTGGTGAAAATTTTCTACATATCTTCCTAAACTTTTTCGATCGATGCTGTGTTCTTTTGCAACCGCATAAACACTTAACTTATCATTAACATGAATTAAACCTTTAAGGGTCAAAATACTTTCAGTACAAAAATGTTGAGATAAATGGCTGACACCGGAATTTACGAACAAATTTATTTGGAAATAAGAAAAAGGCTATATTTCACATACATACTAAATGGAAAAGACTTTAGCAAAATTCTGGTGCCATTGTGATGTTTCGGAATTAAAATTAAGTGGTTTTATAAATATACCACTGCCCCTCAAAGGGTTAAGACTGCTGCTTTCAACCTTTCTAGTCCTTCCCACTGTTTGTATTTACCTATTGTAAGCAATAATTAAATGGAAAAAAGTTCCTATCAACTTTCCCATTTTCTAGCAATTTTTCACATTTTTCTATAGTCAGTTTTAAACATTTTCTTTTCCATCACAACCTTTTATTGAAGTTTTACAGAATCAATTTACATTCTTTTATGTATATACCATTAACTTTTCATTATGCACAGTGTATAAAAAAATATTTCCAAAACCACTTAATTAAGGAAGCCTTGCGCATCTGGTCAACACTCCCTCACATTGACTGGGTCAAGCCTCCCTACATAGACCTTTTCTAAACAATACCACATTGTTATGTTAAGCCTAACTTACTGTACAATCTTTATGCCTGGAATGAAAGCTCCATATTTTAGCATTACTTAAAACCTACTTACTTAAATTTCTATGATGTATTTTATCTGAAAAATGCTTACAAAATATTTCTAAAAAACACAACTTTTAGGTTGAAAATGCTTCACAATTGATTTTTCTACACCTATTTCGATTAGCTGTATGAAACAAAGACTATTGTTTGAGCATTCCAATAGCTTTGGTTGACACCTATTGATAAAACTCTGAAATTCTTTTAAATATGAAAATTGATGGGTGGGTCAAGCCTCCCGTATGTTCAACTGTCCCTAGTCTCCCCTACTCTATAATTGTAATGTTTATGATTAGGACATGCGGAAAAGTGAACATATATGAGTGACCCTCATTAAAATATTAGCTTTCGCTCAGAAACAATATTCTGGTCTTTCTTTTGGACAAACAGGTAAAACTAAACCCGACCTGTAGGCAAAGAAGCATTAAAAAAAAAAAAAAAAAAAAAAAAAAAAAACCCTCGAAAATAAAGGACAATGGGAAAAAAATAGCGCCAACCAGACCCAAATCGAACCGCAGATCAAGTCGGTTTTGGGTGAAATCGGATTACTCGACACGCTGGATGCATGCAAGACTCTAATCTATAGTCATAGACATTAAGACACAAGTAAGTAAAATTAAACAGCAACTCTGAATATAATTGTGTGTATGGAAAGAATATTTTGTGTTACATATGTTCTTAAATTTACATATAAGCGATAAATGTTTTTCAGGTACCCATGTAAAAATACATGTTTATGCCTCATTATATGATTATTCATATCATGCATATGTCATCTTCTCGATATTGTCGAGGTGTAATCGGTGCCCTTAAATATATATGTTTTATTTTCTTTATAATTAAAGATCGCTACACGATATATTCTAATATAAATATTCTGCTCGTTTTTACGCATTTTTCATTTGTTTCGGAGACATTTCCGTCTGATTTCTTCGACCTAATTGCACGTTCCTGTTTTAACAATCCTATGCTCTTTTTTTATTATTCTCTCGAGATATTTTTTGCGGAAAAACGTTTTTTTATCAGCGTAATCAGTATGTAAATGTTTTCTATTATTTAATGATCTTGTCACATACATATGACTTTTCTAGGATAGGCAACAGCCATTGTTGAATCATTTTTTTTAAATATTTTTATTACTATTTAACGCCTTGAGGGGCGGTCGGATATATTATATCCCACCTACGATTAATGAAGCTTTGCACCAGAAAATTTTTATTAAATTTTACTTTTCTAACTTTGGTGGAAAAAAGTGGAAAAATTACTTTTCCTTATTTTGCAATAAAATTTTTGAAAGATTCCGGTGTGAATTTGACATTACAGTAAGGCAATTACTTGCCCCTCAAGGGGTTATACAATAAATTGTTTTTATTTATTTTAGTATATACATATAGCGTATTATTTTTTATTATTACTTATACAATATGGATATTTGTACCTTTTTCAATATTTACACCCTATTATTATTTATATAAGTTTTATTATTTTATATTAATTTATCTAATTTCTTCATTCACTATCAGCTACATACGTGTGATACGTGCTTTCGACAAGGTTAATAGCTCTAAACTTCGTTTATTTCGTTTTTATTTATATAAAGCAAAGAACCTTTCGCACTACTATTTTCTCATTTTTTATTATTTTATTACTATTTATACAATATAGTTGTTTTTACTTATTGTAATGTATACATATCGCATATTATTTTTATATACAATATTAATATTCGTACTTATTTCACCATTTATATATCCTATTATAATTTATATAAGTTTTATTATTTTATATTAATTTACCCCATTTCTACGTTCATTATCAACTGCTTATTTGTGATAAGCATCTTTCACAAGGCTAATAGAGTTAAACATCATTTCATCTCTTTTTTATTTATTAACTAAAGAACGCTTCACGATATATTCTAATGTAACAATTCTTCACGGCTTTATGTGCCTTTCATTGGTTTTCGAAGAAATTTCCATCTGAATAGTTCAACGCTGTTACACGTTCCTGTTTTAGGAGTCTCGTGTTCTTGTTTTTCTTTTCTATCCAGATATTTTTGGCGATAAAACGCCTTTTTAATCAAGGTAATTAGGGCGTGAGTTTTTTATAACTCAACTGATTAAGCTTGACTCATACTTAGAGGTCTTTTGTTAAGTAAATATAAGTTTTTACTTATGAAAGCAATCTTGTTAAGGTGAGCATGAGAGCAGTTTTTTAAAAATTTAAGTATTTAACAATACAGCTTTTTATTGAATTCATTGGTTTTCAAAGAATTTTCCATCTGAATTGTTCAACGCAGTTACAGTTTCCTGTTTTAGGAGTCTCGTGTTCTTGTTTTTCTTTTCTATCCAGATATTTTTCGCGATAAAACGTCTTTCTAATCATGGTAATTAGGACGTGAGTTTTTTAAAATTCAGTTGATTAAACTTGACTCATACTTAGAGGTCTTTTGTTAGGTAAATATAAGTTTTTATTTATGCAAGCAATCTTGTTACGGCGAGCAGGAGAGACTTTTTTTTTTTAAATTTAAGTATTTAGGAATACCCTTTCGCAGGAATCTCGCAAATTATATTTTTTATATATTATTCGACACCGCTATTTTCAAAATATAATCTTTGGGGTAGCTTTCTATAGCATTCAATGGTTTTCATAGAATTTTCTTTTTGAATACTTCAACGCAGTTACACGTTCGTGTTTTAAGAGTCTCATGCTCTCGTTTTTCTTTTCTCTCGAGATATTTTTGGCGATAAAACGCCTTTTTAATTAACGCAATTAGGGCACAAGTTTTTTATAGCTCAATTTATTAATCTTGACTCATACTTAGCGGTCTTTCTTTAGGTAAATATAAGTTTTTACGTATGAAAGCTATCGTTTTAAGGCGAGCATGTGAGCAGTTTTTTTAGGTGCGTTCGTAATTACTATATAAATACGTATCACCTATAGTCGTCGTCTGGTCCGTTCGTCTGTCTGTCCGCATATAACAGCGCAAAAACTGCCCAACCGAATGGTTTGGAATTTTATATCTATAATTGTTGCAGAAATTTGTCGAGTCATTTCAAATTTTATGAAAATCGAATCAAAACTTACAAAGATATTAATAAAAGTTTCTTTATTCAATTAAATCATATCATACGTAATTAATTCAGTTGTATCCCATGATAGATAATGATTCTAGGTTGCCAAGGTGAATAAGTCATATTTAAGATGGAGTCATAGTATTTCTGTATTACTGAATTTAATATATATAATTGTAATAAATTTTGTATTCATGCATTTTTGCGTAAGATTGCAACAGCTATTTCACCAACATCTGAATATTTATAAAACTAGCTATAGTACGAACGCACCTCATTTGACACATTTGATGTACAATTTCTGACTTGTTTAACTTTAAGTAATTTAGAATATCTTTTCGCAGGTTATAATTTTTACGTATTCGGAACCGCTATTCTTAAAATATAATCTTCGGGGTAGCGTTCTATTGTACATGTTAAATAAACATACATTGTAAGAAATGACATGCTTTTTAACCCTTTCACTAAGATTTGCAAATAAATTAAATTGAAAATAAGTAAAAGCAGGTCTTGCCGTATTCAATTATAAAGGTAAAGTTTTATTTTAAAATTCTGGTGTCAGTGTGGCATTTGTGATTTAAAATTAAGAGGGATATATTATGTACCACCGTCCTTCAAGGTATTAACCCATAAAAGCAGGTATTATTTTTCTCTTTAAAGTGGAAATATTTCATTTCACACCACTTTTTCAGAATAGAAATTTTTGCCTTATTTTATCACAGAGTTTCTGTCATCAAAGAAAGCTAATAGTTTTTTTCACAGTTATTGGTGTGCAAACGACAAACGTTTTGGCAGATATGCTGTTACCCTGAAGCAACGGTAGGCTTTTATTGGTTAATCTAGGAAAATATAAAAGAAAAAAAAAAGCAATTTAACAAATTACAACGACCATTTGGAAAATGAATTTTTCAAAGACTAAAATTTAAGACATAAAAAATCCCACGGAGTTGATCATACATTCCGTACGCCATGGATTAAACATTAACATTCAAGGACCCATCATGAAAAAATTTTAAAAGAAATTTCAGTTTTACAATTTTCGGTAGTGTAAATTTTTAAACTTCTACGGAGCTGGTCATACATTACGTACGCCATGGATTAAACATTAATATTCCTGGACCAATTTTAAATGAAATTTCATTTTTAAACTTCTAAACATCCCACAACATTACTTTTTATATTGTCGTATAGAGAAAAAAATGCATTTTTAATTGCAATTTGTTTGAAAGCTGTATCTCAATTTGTTTCTGAGTTATTAATTTTATTTGTAGTTTTTATTACTTTTTTGCCATAGTGGCAACAGTTCCATCTCTGTTGAAAGTAAAGGGAAAATACAGATTACTGTATAGACCAATCAGAAAACGAATAAAATGCGGGATTCAACTAATAAAACGCTTCAGATATGTTTTTGATTTCCTTCCTGACCGAGGACAATAACCATTTTCCCAAATGGTTAATAACCACAAACGAAAGTATATCAACATTTTCCGAATTATCCACGAATCTGAAATGCATCCTTTATCTTTCCAAACTTCAAAAACTAATATATATTTCAGATTTAAAGAAGCATTTATAAAAACATAGTTTCTTTTCCTACCACAGATTTTCGGAAACGTTTCCGAGTAGTTTTTATAATGTATTAATCAGCTTTCTCAACCTGGAATATAGGTTTTCCCCTGCTATCTATTTTCAAGTAAATATTTTAATATTCAATTAACCTGTTTTACAGAGAAACACGATACATTAACAGCATTAACATTAAAATTCTACTATACATTCGTATATTACCAATTTTCATCAGGTATTATCTTTTTAAAAATGGGGTCTTTTATACCTGTCTGTGTTATTTAACAGCTGCTAAAGATAGTTATTAAATAAATGTTTTAATTTATCATATAAAAATGCACTATCAGTTGCTTTTGAAAAAAATTTCTTCCACACTTTATCTGTAAAAACAGTATTTCGCACTGGTACAATAAAAATAAAAATTTAGTAATATTTCTAATAACACATTTTTCTTAAAAACATTTGCAAAAACATTCCTGTAGAAATCTAAAGTTCATTTAAAGAAAGTTTGAGCCTTTATAAGTTCTTAGACTCATAAGAGTTCTTAGAGACTTATAAAGACTCAGACTTTTTTTAAAATGAACTTTAGATTTCTACAGGACTAATCATTCAGAACTTTTTGATGTGACTGTTTTTAAGAAAAATGTGTTTTTAGAAATATTACTAAATATTTATTTTTATTGTACCAGTACGAAATACTGTTTTTACAGATAAAGTATGGAAGAAATTTTTTTGGAAAGCAACTGAAAGTATATTTTTATATTATGAATTAAAACATTTTTTTAATGACTATCTTTAGCAATTGTCAAATAACACAGACATGTATAAAATACCATATTTTTAATGAGATAATATCTGATGAAAATTGGTAATATATAAATGTATAGTATAATACAGGTATTAACCAAAAAAACCGTCGGTTTTTAATTATTTTGAAATTAAAATTATACTTCGCTACTCTTGCATACATACATTCAGTTACGCATCTGAAAATGTTTAATTGGGAATTTTAACATCCTAAAAACCCAGATTCGAATTTGAGAAAATAGATGAATACACTATAAAAACTATATGGAAACATTTCCGAAAATTAGTGGCAGCAAAAGAAACTTATTTTTATAAACACTTCTTTAAATTGACAAAATATGTTGGTTTTTTACGCTCTCAGAAGTACTTCTTCAATTCACGGAAAATTTCCTTGCAGCATTGCTGCCAGTATTTTTCCGTATATTGACGACTAGCCATTTATTTTTTCTCCATTACAGAAGGTAAAACATCCATGAATTGAAGAAAGTGGGAAAAAAAGTAAAAGTTGCTGACCTGGAATCAAACCTGGAAACAACTGGAATCTTAGTGTTACAAGACGAGTACGCTAATCATTGGGCTACAGTTTCACAGAAGTGAAACACTTTGAAGTAAATATGCTTGCTTCAGATGCCTATGGATTGATTAATTTCTTTATAAAACTTTTGATTTTGAAGTTAATTTCGGGAAGATTTCGTCTTTAATGAGATTGTGCCTGGGGTTTTAATGCTTTAGTATTAGTATATGATAAAAAAATTAATTATAAATATTTTTAAGTATATTGCTAGATGTAAAATATGAATATTATATTTTTATTCGATAATATTTTTTTCTTTTTTGAGTAAAATCGATTTCTTTCATTTAATATTTTAATTAAAATATCTTTTAAATGTATTCCTTTAAAATATATTTTAAATACGATTATTTTTTTTCTAAACAACTTTATAAATTCTACTATATTTAACTTTATTCAACTTCTTTAACGCAAAAAAAAAAAAAAAAAAAAAAAAAAAAAGTGAGTATTTTTGAATGAATGAGAAGAGTATAATTGTTAATTATTTTTAAATTTGAAAACTTTTTTCTTTTTTAATTAAATCAAAAATCTTAATGTATAGAATTTCTGGTTTTTCATTTTTTAAATAAATTCGGATTTTAGTATTAATAGAGCGCATGCGTGCTAGGAATGAACAGAATTTCTTCCAATTTTTCAGACTTTTGGAAAGAATACGGATAAAATACTTTCTCTAGGAGTACGGAAATTATTTCTTAAAAAATGAGAAATAATCTAGTGTAAATAGACGAGTTTTCTGACAGTGTACATTGAGAAAAAAAATACAGCTTTCACCTAGAATTCAGGGATAGTCATTTTCTGAATCCCTAAACTAGAAATATAGATTTCCGAGCTATGCGAATAGGGTAAACAACTAAGCTGAATAGAGAAAATGATCTAGAATTTCTATAGTCTCTTGTTTTCTGGGTGACAAAACGATAATGAATCGTTTCAGTAGCGAGTAATTATCGCTTGATTTCTGGAATGGTTTCGTAAACTAGAATTAAAGTTACTAAAACTAACTTCTTGTGTTCGCATCTATTTGCAGAGATATTTAAATAAGTTTGACCACGAAAATATAGGAACACGCTCTTGAATTCTTGTAGGAGACTCTCACTAGCAAAGGGAACTAGAATTTATAGGGATGACATGGAAGTACAGGGTGAACCAAAAGTCTTGCCCTGATTATAATAATTCATTTCAAATTAACCGTTTGTATAATAATGTAACTTCAGTGCAAAAAAATTCACTGTAGATTTGCCAGCAAAAACTACTGGCGTCCGAATTAATTTTACGCAACTACTGTTATTTTTCATGTTTATATAGTCAAGAAACCAAAGAAAGCTACAGCACATTCGACTGTGATCGAGTTTAAGCGCGAGATGAACAGTACTTTGTGCTGTAAAAATGTCGTTTTTTTTTTTACAGTGTTGTTGTATCATTGGATAGGTCAGTATTAGTAGGGTTTTTTTTTGTGCAATACAACGAAACATTTCCGGATCGGTGGATTGGAAGGGATGGACCATCACCCCGGCCTCCAAGCTCTCCAGATATTAATCCTCTGGATTTTTTCTTTGGGGGCTATATCAAGGACATAGTCTTTGCCATACCAATTGCTGACGTCGGAGAACTGAAGACTAGGATACAAGCTGTTGTATGTACTGTAATAGAAGACACATTAAAGAACACTTGGCGGGAACTAGAATACCACTTAGACATTCTCCAAGTTACCAAGGGGGCACACGTTGAAATTGTCTGAGGTACGTGATCTTATAAAAAAATTGTAACAGTACTTACAATGTATCCAAACAAACATATGTCTAATTATAATAGTTTGAGAACAATAAATATTTATAATCAAGGAACGACTTTCGGTTCACCCTATACTTTTTCTAGAGCTCATTAGATTATAGGTGAAAGAACAATATTTTTTTCTCATTGTAGGTTTGTAAAAATAAAGAATGGTTTTCGGAGTCTTGGGTAGCTCGGAAGTGATTATTACATATTTTCACGAGTGGTTATAATATATTTTCGTAGCTGAAGAAGAAATTTTCGTAGATTTCGCAGATTGTCTGTTTTTGTGACGTATCACGATGATAACAATTTGAAAAGAGTGGTATTTTAAAAGTATCGAACCTTGCAACCCCTGCTTTTGGTATAGTGAATTTATTAAGTGAATCTAGATTTTTCAATAAAATATAACATTTCTGTAATTAAATTTGTAACTTGAATTCTGTAAATATTTGAAAAAAATAAAAATTTTAAGCAAAATTAAAGAAATTTTAAAACCCTTCTCCTGCACATTAAAATATAATGTAACATTTTTTTCAACTGCTTTAGATAAGTTGTCTATAATTTTAAGGATTGAATTTCCAAAAAAATAATTGTTTAGAGAGAAAAGTTAAGTTTCAAGATATATGAATAAACCAGTAAAAATGTCTACTTATTTAACATTTTTGTTATAAGAAAATGAAAGTTTTTTTTATTATTGTAAGTCGGAACGTTAATTTTATACAGGGTGTCCGGTCTGAACGGTGTCCAATGGCTAATTCCTAAACCGTTAGTCATAGACATATAGTTCCAATTACAAAAATGTTTTAAATCAGGTAAGAAAAATTTTTAAAAGCGATTTGGATTAATAAAAACATTTCTTAAAAAATTACGACATTTAAATTTTTATACGGTACCCCGGTCCTATAAGTTATATTTAGTAAAATTTTCCTTTTACACTGACGAGTAATACAAAAAAGTCCCGTTATTCTACGATAAAAATTGACCGAGTAATAGCTGTTTAAAGTTGGAGCATATTTTTTGCTGCAAATTGGGAATCATTCACAAATTTAGTCGAAATATAATTTCGTCAGATATATTAAAAAATGGTTGAGAGTAAAATTAACATTGCAATATAAATTTGAAATCTTTAGTCATTATGACATATTAACGCAAAATATACAGTTTGTAATAAACATTTGAAAAAAAAGAAAAAACAGCTTTTTAGCAATTAAATGTTTAATATATATTTTGAGTGTGTTTTTAGAATATATATTTTTGAAATATTTTTAATGGACGTAGAAGAGAACTTCTGTTTATAATTTAACAGCATTTTTGTTAAATAAAATGATGTTAAATTAACAACCTCGATTCTTTACAAAATGATACGTATTTTAATATATTATTAGATTACACTAGCCTGCAAAAGTTGGGTTATGTCACGTTTTTTAGCTTTTGATAATTGATTCTTATGTACTGTGTACCGCTGAATCCGAAATTGACCTTCATTTTTAACCATCACATCAGGCTTTTTCGCAAATTGCAAATTTTAAAGTTAAAAAATCCCTGCCGGCCCGGCCTACAGGCAGAGGTAGATTTCGAAGTTAAGTATACTAATTTCACCAACAAAAACTAAATAATTATTAGATATAAATCCACTTTAACAGATTTTCTGTCTGCTTTTGACGAGTTTATATTTCCTTTTTTATAAAATAGCTGGTTTTATCAGAATCATGTTAAGGCGATATTAAAAAAATATTTTTCCATACTCAACAACTCGAAATTTTCTGGCACATTTTCAGATTAATTTTTAATAAAAAAAAATATGAAACATGCTGACGTGATTTTTGAAAAGATTTATAAGCGACCTGTGTTTTTATTTTTCTTTCAATTAATTAAAACTTGATTAATAAACCATTATTTTCTCAGTAGGGCAATATTTTTCGTTATTAACACAATCGCTTCGGGAAATTCTGTTTAAAATGCCCACTTTGACATCATTTTTTGAAATACATTCTGCCTCTATAAAAAATCGATCATTACTGTACATTATATAGTTTCTGTATAAGAGAATCTAGCAATTGGATGCGTTTGAGAGCAAAAATGAATTTAAAAATGAGTAAGATAATAGACAGTTTGGATTTGAATGCACCCTTAATAAGATGATTTTTTTCTTCAACCGCTATGTATTTTTAATTTGTTTTTGCTTTAAGAATTGGCCCTATCAAAAACTTGTCTATATAAATGTTGACGACAATATTAAGAAGATATATGATAAATTCATGGAGATTTTATATCTTGTGAATTGACGGAGTTATGAAAAATTTTCTTCTTCAACCTTCTTTTTTTTTCGGTACGAATTGGTCCTATCAAAAACTTGTGAATATAAAAGTTGTAGATAATATTAAGGAGATGTATAATAAAATTATTGGATTTGATATCTTGAGAATTGACGAAGTAAGGAATTTTTTTCTCCCAAAAACCCTATTTTTGCGCCCCTTGAGCCTATATTAAATTTTATCAAAAATCTGTGATGCATGAATTTTTGGCGCTATTTTTAGAAGTAATAAATTTAAACTGATTTGATATGTACAAAAATTAAGAAATTATGGGGTTTTTTCGGTTTTCACAAAACCCCTCCCTATTTCCATCCCCTTTGTCCGCTTTTGCCCATTAACGAACTTGACCGAGATTTTATGTCCCTTGATATTATGTATCAGTTTGGAAGAGATTTGTGCAGAACTGCGGAACTTATCGTGTCCAGAAGAAAGTGATAACACAATTGCTTCGGGAAATTCCGTTCAAAATGTCCACTTTGACATAATTTTTTGAAATATATTCTGCCTCTATCAAAAACTCGATCATTGCGGTACATTATATAGTTTCTGAATAAGCAAATCTACCAATTAAATGCATTTGAGAGCAAAAATGAATTTAAAAATGAGTCAGAAAATAAGCAGTTTGGATTTGAGTGCATCCTTAATGCAATGATTTTTCCAACACAATCCGCTTCGGGAAATTCGGTTCAAAATGCCCACTTTAACAGCATTTTAAAAAATATATTCTGCCTCTATCAAAAAATCGACCACTACGGTACATTATATAGTTTCTGAGTAAGAAAACGTACCAATTGGAAGCCTTTAAGAGCAAAAATGAATTGTAAAATGAGTAAGAAAATACGCAGTTTGGATTTGAATACACCCTTACACAGATTTTTTTCTTCAACCGCTATGTATTTTTAATTTGTTTTTGCTGTAAGAATTAGTCCTATCCAAAACTTGTTTATATAGATGTTGTAGACAATATTAAGAAGATATATGATAAATTCATGGGGATTTTATATCTTTTGAATTGACGGAGTTATGGATTTTTTACTTCTTCAAACCCCCTTTTTGTTTTCGTTTTTAATTTTTTTTTGCGGTACGAATTGGTCCTATCAAAAACTTGTGAGTATAAAAGTTGTAGATAATATTAAGGAGATTTATAATAAAATTAATTGAAATTGATATCTTGAGAACTGACGAAGTTATGAATTTTTTTCTCCCAAAAACCCTATTTTTTGCGCCCCTTGAGCCCATTTTTAACTTTATCAAAAATCTGTGATACATAAAATTTTGGCCCTATTTTTAGAAGTAATAAAAACTTTAAACTGATTTGATATGTACAAAAATTAAGAAGTAATGGGGGGTTTTCGGTTTTCACAAAACCCCTCCCTATTTCCATCCCCTTGGTCCGATTTTGCCCATTAACGAACTTGACCGAGATTTTATGCCCTTTGATTTTATGTATCAGTTTGGAAGAGATTGGTGCAGAATTACGAAAGTTATCGTGTCCAGAAGAAAGTGATATATATATATATATATATATATATATATATATATATATATATATATATATATATATATATATATAGATAGATAGATATATAAAGTTTTTTACTGAGGGTGGTTTTGGGTTCTAGGAGTCGTGATCGGTGTAGATTTGCAAAATTTTTTCAGAAATTCCAACATAGGAACGATCCCAATAGGTAGTATTTCATACGAAATCTACCTAAAAGTTCAAAGTTAAAATTGAACCTCTTCCCCCATCTCATCGGACCTCTCAGCAGTTTAGCTGTAAGAATCCCAGGATAAGCAAAAATATCGAATAAATTATTGAATAAAATAAAATAAAATAAAATAAAAAATGTTTTACATATGTTTTATAGTATGAAATTTTTGCTGTATTTTAACTTACACATTTACGATTTGCAAAACAAGTCTAACGTGGACGTTAAAAATGAAAGTCATTTTCAGATTCAGTGCTAAAAAGTACGTAAAAATCAATTATCAAAAGTTAAAAAACACAACCATCTCCTCTACTTTATAGTATACTATTTTTGTTATTATTTAAATTTGACAATTTATGATTTGCGAAATATCCTGACATGATGGTTAAAAATTAAGGTAATTTTCGGATTCAGTGCTAAAAAATACATAAAAGTTAAAAAACCCAACAATCGCAGTCTTGTTTTATCTAATCTAAAACTTTTCTTAAACTTCTTGGCGGTAATCTACCCGAAATTTTTTGTGTTATACTGTAAAATAAGTATAAATGGTAACCACCGAAAATCATAATAATATTAGATTGTTATTGGATTTGCGCCAGTATGTAAAATGTAATCTCGATCGGATATTTGAAAGTGAGTTAAAGTTCGAGTACAAATTTTGAACTGGAAAAACATACATACGATCGTTGAAGTAACATAAAAAACTGATAAAAATAACATAATTTTTGTTAAAAGAAATCATAAAAGAAACAGTCTCAAATCCTGACAAAATGAAACATATGTTATTTTAGCCAATCTGAAACTTAATAAATGTTAACTTAATCGTAATACTTGTACGATTTTTTTCAAAGCGCAGATACACATGAAATAAGATCTTCGAATACTTTAAGCACTTGTATGTGACCCCTCAAAGCCAAGCCGAACTCATTTGTTTTCAGTGTAGAAAAGGGGCATAAGTCATGCATTTTTAAAGTTTCATAACTCGCTCAATTTTAGTATTATATGAATGGGACATTTTTTGTTTTACTTGTCAGTGTAATAGGAAAAATTTACTAAATTTAACTTATAGGACCAGGGGACCGTATAAAAATTTAAATTTCGTAATAAAAAAAATGTTTTTATTGGCCCAAATCGCTTTTAAAATATTTCTTTACCTGATTTAAAACATTTTTGTATTTGGAACTATATGTCTATGACCAAGGGTTTAGGAATTAGACATTGGACACCGTTGAGACCGGACACCCTGTATAACGCACCGTTAATTTTATATAATGAACTCCTTAAAAAAATCAAGTGAACTGAGAAACATAAATTAAAGTTTTAGCATTTTGAACACACGGCTATTTTGAGAAACACAAATAAAGATTTTGAATCCGACTCATTTAAAGGGACATTCTTGCAATAAAAATAAGGTACTTTCATTTTAGCAAGACGCTATAGATCACTAGCCAAATGTTGTTTCAATTGGTATAACTTAAATTGCAATCCATGGCTGAATTCATATGAAGAAGGGGAACTAGTGATCCATATTTAAAAACTCTAAATGATATTAAAAGGTTTTGGGAACCTCAATAACTTAAGCTTCTATTTTCGTGCATATAAAATTAGATACGATGCCTTCTTTATGAAATAAAAGATTTCTTTCTTATGTTACCTCTTATTTAAGCATTCCTGTTATTAACTAAGCCTAATCATTGATAGACCCAATTACTTGAGATTTTTTTATTTGTATTGCTAGTTTGTGTTTACTTATTTTATAAGTATTTTTTAGCTGTTTTTAACTAAATTTTTAAACATATAATAGAAATTATCGAACAATTTTTTAAATCACTAAACATCGCACAATTTAAAATTTTACACCGTTGAATAGGGAAAAAGAGTATTCTTTCAAATGCAATTTGTTTGAAAACTGTATCCCAACTTCTTGTTTCTTTGTATTGATTTTGGAATCAATTTTCAAGCATGATTTAAAAGAAAATCTCTCTCTATCGTGTGCAGCCCGATTACGAAAGATTAACCCGTATGCACCTAAAACAAAATAAATGGTCAGAATTTTTTCCCGACTAATATTCCAAAAAAAAAAAAATTCATCAATAAATAAATAAAATATAATTAATAACACCTAGAGTTACATCTAGGGTGTTTAGAGATGAAGGGATGTTTTTCGGAATCGTGGGTATTTTGGAAAAGGTTATTGCAAATTTTAGTTCGTGGTTATATTATGTTTTCCAAGATTAAGAAAAAATTGTGTTTTTTTAAAGTGTACTGATTGATGAAGGAATTACACGAATATAAAAGTGTGTGACCCTGAAGACGATCAAGTTATAATCGAAAGTACTCGGCGTATGGTATTGAGTTTTAAGTTTTCAAAACGGTTTTTAAATGTAATAACAACTTTTACATATTGTGCCATCTTTGAAGAATGAAATGCATCTTTTACAAAGAAGTCTTGATTTTATTTTTACTCTTAATTTAATTAGACAAATTACTATACTTTTTATTTACATAATTAATCATTAATCACATAATGAAGATGTTAGATTATGACTGACTGATGAAAAAATTACAGGAATAGAAAAATGCGTGTAGATTAAATGGAATCACAACACCAGTCAAGAGTTAAATATGTTTACCTATAAAATTACTTTGTTTGTAGTATTTTCTGTTTGAAATATGAAAGGTTCATGTAAATGCAAATGAATTTTATTATAGATTTTCTAAATATTCTACTTAATTTTCAAAGAGCGTATTATAACACGTATTATAATCACTCTTGATATAATTAGACAAATTACTTTACTTTTTGTTTAAATAATTGATCATTATACAAGAAGTTCATAATTGCATAATTAGTTATGATAGTATAAGTGCATAATTACAGAAATCAAGATGTTGGATTCTGAGCAAGCAAAGTAATTTTGATATGAGAAAGTAAACGGTGTTTTTACATCGAATAATTAAGAGGGAAACAATATAAAATTCAGAATTTTAAATGGAAATAAAATTAATAAAAATATTGAAAAAAATAACTAAAGAAATGAAGAAGTTTCTAACTTTGGATTTGCTAAATAATGACGACATTCAATGTTAGAAGATGGGGAAGCGGTTCTCAAATTCCCTGCTCAACTACGGGAAACTTTCTGATTCATTTTTAAACGTAAAGGCATAAAATTAGCAGGTGTGATTATTGAAGCTATTTGAGATCATATAGTCCATTTTTAGGGTTCCGTACTTAAAAAGTAAAAACGGAACCATTATAAGATCACTCCTGTGTCTGTCTGTCCGTCTGTCACAGCCATATTACTCATAAACTATGGAAGGTGGAAAGTTCAAATTGGGGAAGTAATAAAGACTATTGACCCACATATTTACAGATTATTAAACGTTCACAAATGTATTTAGGGAAAAATGTACAGGAGCTTATTAAGCTACTTGAAAAAAAATTATTTTCTTTGTATATTGTGTGAAAGCTTCCGTTACGCTCAACTCAAAAATACATTTCTTTTTATTTTATGCTCCATATTTTCAGAGATATCGTCAGAAATGTAGTGCAGAAATATGCCCACCTCCATCTATTTCCGAATCTATTGAAACTAACATTATGAAAAAATTAGAGGTAGTAGACGTTAATTTAAACCTTGCAGGAAAATTATAGTGATTACCCTAGGTCACATAGTTTTTGAGAAAAGCGCATTTTTCTGTTACACACAAATTTCAATTTACGGGCATTCAGCAAAGGTTTCGAGGAGCGTTGTTGGTACCTATCGTATCAGAAGTATAAAAGCATTGTTGATAATGATTTTCGAAAAAAATTGTCGGTAATTAGCCGAGATATTAAAGACGCGGCAGGTTTGGACATAATGAGAGTGGCGGCGTACTCTATGTGTCATCAGCTTTTAAAGCCTAAATAACAACTTTTAATGATATATTTGAGTAATTCAATGCCCAGTAGCAATAAAACAAGTAGGATAAAAAGAAATAAACGTCAAATTGTTAAAACAGTAATTTAATTAGAATTAATCACATAAATACTATGGGATTCGCGATTAGTTTGCATTGAGTGGATCTTTCAATACACCTCCCGCGTCTTTAAAAGTTAATTAAAATCCTATCTGGAAAAACGTGGCACGGAAAAAGACGGAGTTGCATCTTTGCGACCTCCTTTCGAAGCGCGCTTAGTACAACGTCAAGTTTAAACTTTAAACAATTGTTTTCTTTTAGATACACTATAAAAATAAAGGATTATTACTAAACTGAATTTAGTTTTATGAAATGCCAAATGAAGTTTAGATATGAAGTACTTTTACTATCAGAACCGAATTAAGTTAATCATAAACAGATTAAGATAAAATTAAAAAAAGAGCTATACATAATAGCAATATTTGATATTTTTTAAGCTTCATATCTCTTTGAACTTTTATGGTATACCCATTCATACTTTATTACTACATACAGCTGTACCCAACCCTACGATGTAAGTTTTTTACTAAGTCTTATTATTCTTTTAAATAATACAGTTAATAACTCATATATTTATTGTACGGAACTCTCTGAGCGCGAGTAATACTCGCACTTGACCGTTTATTAGATAAATAAATTACAAACTGATTTATACGGGATTGTTCTCATGTGGCAACCGGTTTTCCACTTTTCCGGCGATGTCGCGTCTGGAAATTCATTTTAAACGAAAAATTTGACACTATCTTCTGAAAAATATGTTGTCTTCACACAAAAATGGAAAACGGCATCCCAATACTTAACTTCGGAATAAGAACACTTACCAATTTCATGCTTTTCTGTAGAAAAATGAATTCAGAAATGTGTCAGTAAGTAGCTCCTTTGGATTAGAGCAGGCTTAAGTCATTTTTTCATATTGATCCGAGTAAGCGCACAGTAAAGGTGGAGATTTCATGCTTTTTGAATTGAACCTAGACTGAATATCGAATTTTTTCATTGTCTTTGCCCTATGTTTCTCCTGAAACCTATCATAACAGAACGAAGTTTTTCTTTGTGTGCGAAAACTTAAATTGAAAGAAAGAATAATGTACAATGCAATATAAAAAACAAAACAAGTGTTTCTTAATACAGGAAATTATAATACAAATCCAAGGGAAAGTTAATGATAGCCTCTTTCTAGTTATTCAAGATTACAAAAAGCATTATCTTTATAAACCTCAAAAAACAATAAATTTTTAAATTTTAAAGAAGAATTTATAAAAACAATGTTTCTTTTGCCGCCACCAATTTTCGGAAACTTTTTCGAGTAGTTTTTATGATCAATATCTGAAAATTGAACAATTTGCGTCCACTGGCAATAATAATTCATTAATTATACTAAAACCAAAAACTGAAAAATGTAATATATTGCAACATTTGTTATAACAATTACCAATGATAAATGATGCATAAATATAATGATGCATAAATAATTAATTTTAAGTTTTAAAGAAACGAAATCATCATTTCAGCCCCTGTCCGCAGGTACAAATATCCAATATTAAATGTATGCTGTAAACATTTCTATAAACATTATTAATTTTTTATATATTTATACCTATATATATATACAGTATGGAAAAATATAATTCCCATTTATTAGTATAGATTGTATAGTAAAATGTTGTTGTAAATATAATTGTCCTTGAGGTTGACTATCATATCAGTCCCTCTAAACTCACATTTAGATTAGCAGATACTAGGTGGCGCTGGCAGAATTATTTCCATTGCAACAGCAACTAAAGTTCAACTAACCACCATGGATGAAGGTAAGTTGTTCTTCTCTTTGTTTCATATTTAGAAATACGAGGGTGGTTCAATAATTATTGTCCCGAGTGCGTATAAAATATTTGTACTGCGATGGTGGATGTGGAATATTGAAGCCTAATGTCTTAGATGCCTATATGCTCAATTTCAGAACCGTAGCTGCTGTATTAACATATTTTTTTTCGTTTTAGGTGTGAGAAGTGGCACCTAGCTTGAACGGGAGGGGGTAGGCTAGATTGGAGCTTATGGGGCCAGACCATAATATGAAGCAGTTCTGACCATATGAAGCCATTCTGTAATAGATTTGAGACAGCGGATGAGACGTGGCTACATCACTATGATCTCGAGTCCAAACGAGAGTAGCCGCCCCCAACCCCCCCCCCCTTTCAAGCTAGGTACGACCTCTCACACCAAAAACAAAAATAAATGTGTTAATATAGCAGCTACAGTTCTGATATTGAGCATATAGGCATCTAAGACATGAGGCTTCAATATTCCACACCAACCATCGCAGTACAAATATTTTATACACACTCGGAACAATAATTATTGAACCACCCTCGTATTTATTTTTTGTTCTGAATAGGGTTGGGTATTTTTTATAGCTTGATTCATGTCCCCATATTTAACTTTTTATTTATAAAAATAAAAAGCTTACTGCAAATTTATTTATGTAACATACAAATGTCACATGACATATTTAATAATTTATATGTGTGCAAAATGATTCAACAAAATAGCTGTGCAGCTGTTAAGACAAAAATATCACCTCAGTCCCCATCATCTCAGTCCCGATCATTAGACACTGACTATGATGTTAACAGACACTTTCTTCCATAAAAGTTTATCCTACGCATAAAATATACACCCTTGATCTCAAAACACCGCAGAATTTAAATGATAAAACATGTATCATAGTATATAATTGTATGTGGTAGTTGATACATTAATTTTAAGAAATAAAAATTTTGAAATTGTCCATTTTTCAGATATTGGCCCTTATAGTGTATTAATCAGTTTTCTCAACTTCGAGTTTTTCGGACGTTATCAGTCCTCAAGTAAACATATTGATGTTCATGAAACATGTTTTACAGACTAACATAATAAATTAAGGGGGAACAGGACCATTAATCTTTCAGAAAACTAGTTTTTGGATTTTGTTTTATTCTGAATTACTGAAAATTTCTCAACAATATGCAAAAAATCCCATTCAAAAATCTGCATTATTTTTTGAGTTATAATCATTTATAGACGCACGGTGGGTGATTTACCGATTCTAGCTGGCCAAAAGTCGATTTTTAAAAGTTTATCCTACCTTAATTTATTTTTTGCCTGTTATAGCTCAATAGTTAGGGCGTTGTACCTACCTGTAATTTTGATATACATATAACTGTATGGTCCATAGACTAGCACAAAGTTAACGCTTCTTTGTTAAGAATGAATCAATCAATTTGAGTATTGTTCTTTAATCTGTTACTTGAAGTGGAATAAAATATATCGCTCGATTATGGACGCTTCCAAACAAAATATGGACTTTATTTTATCGGATTTATGTGCATAAAATTTGCACATATCAGCTGTTATTTCATATTTAATGTCGCAAAAAACTCAGTTTTAATATAGAAAATGTTATATGATAAAGCACGATTAAGCTCAATTTTTGATATGATTAAATAGTTTAGATTATTACCTTTTCGTTCCAATTTAATTTGTCTGCCCCTAGGTGCCTCCCCAGTGTTTAGAACTGTTTTTAGCTTATTAAGTCTAAATAAATTTTTTGACATTTTAATTCAAGTACCATTTTCTTTTTATCAAAGACAGCAGAATTTGAGTTAGTCACATACATAAACTTTTGCACCATTATGCAAAAGCAACAAGATTTAAAATTTAACGAAATTGTGAATTTGGTTGAAAATATTTTGTTTATAGAGGAAAATTACAATGAAGAGCGCATGAAGTTTTGCAAGAGCGAAATGTTTAAATTTATGACCAAATTTGGACAAAAATTGCCAGTTGTATGTAGATATATCAGAACAAAATGATTTAAAATATATTACTCTGCTGCAAATTTTGAGCGGTTACAAAATCGATCCAGACAAATTCTCTAAATTCAGATTTGATACAATGCAAAACATAATGTAGACATTTTCTCATGATATCTTATGATTCCCATACTTTACATAAGGTTCCTTTGTGCAGAGATAAATATAAATATACAACAGAATATGCAACACAGCAATTTTTATTAAAGCTGTCGAATGTTTGTCTCATACATTAAGTTTTAGAATAAGAAATTTTAGGATTTGTTATAATAATACAAAAATAGTTTTATCCCTTTAGCTTCCATACCGTTAAGAAAGTATCATTAAAATTATCAAGAAGAACGTAAAATCATGCTTCAATCACATTATGGAACATTTTCCCACGCATTCGGACTACTATAATAAAACTCCATAGTTTAATAACATGAAAAACGATGTCTAAGTAATAATTTGTAAAACATATAAGACGTATGTAAACACAATTTCAACCAAAGTCGAAAAAATAGCTGAAAATTTTGTACATCCCTGTATATGAACTATAGATTTATCATATAATTGACAATAAGCTAAAATTTAGAACAGTTAGTGAACACATATCACAGCTGAAAATTCCTCGTTAGCAATTTCTGGAAATAAGCGGGAATATACTTCAGATGTTTTGTGCAGCCCTGAATCTGATTTATAGAATTTATACACACTAAATAGTATGCAATTTTTATAATTTAAAAAGGTGTTCCATAACTGATAACGCACTTCCATCAATTATTGTTCATACAGAGAAAAATGTAACTGATTTACATTATATGGCCAAAGGTGACCGGTCACTTGCAATTTTAGACGTTTTGTTAAATATCTAGAAAAATACATGAAGAGTTAACCTGAAACTGCAGGTATGTAAACAGTATAGTGTAGGTCATATATTTCCGTGAATATTTTTTCCCGAAACCCCATAGGGGACCGTCAACAAATTGAAAAATAACGAATATCTTTTGGATAACCCTGTAAAAACTAATGTAGCAAAAGCGTTCAAACTCTAGATTATTAATAAATGGCTTATTTTAATATACTATGTTTATTTTTATGAGAATAGCATGTATACTCGTAGAGAAATTAAGGTTTTTATAAAAACAGTCCCAAATTTCGCCAAATTTTTTGCTTATAATTTGCAGAGTTCTTAATATAAAGAAAAGTTATTTTCAGAAAGTATGACAAACAACATTGTACATAACACCCTGCAATCAGAATTAAAAAATAATAAAAATTGGATGAAAAATAAGCAGATTTACTAAAACATGTTTCACTGCGCATGCGCGAATGCAATCAAAATATAATATGCATAATGTATTAGCTAAGTATATAGTCCAACTTTTGTGAAAGTCTCAAAATAATAGCTTGAAAATTCTGAAAATTATCGTTGATAGAATAAGCTCGAAATCCGTTGTTCCCAAAAAGAAGCAAAAACATGAGGGGTTGATCAAATATATGTTGATTAGTGCCAAGATAGCGTATACATACAATATTGCACGCACTGCTATATTTGGATACAACTCTTCATCTTTTAGCTTCCTTTTGGGGATAACGGATTTCGAGCTTATTCTATCGACGATCATTTTCAAGCTATGATTTTGAGACTTTCACAAAAGTTGCTCTATATACTTAGCTAATACATTATGGACATTATATTTTGATTGCTTTCGCGTATACGCAGCGAAACATTTTTTAGTGAATCTGTTCATTTTTCATCCAATTTTTATTATTTTTTAATTCTTATTGCAGAGTCTTGTGTACAATCTTGATTGTCATATTTTCTGAAAAGAACTTTTTTTTATATTAAGAACTCTGCAAATTATAAGCAAAAACTTGGCGAAATTTAGGACTGTTTTTATAAAAACCTTAATTTCTCTACGAGTATACATGCTATCCTCATAAAAAGAAACACAGTATATTACAATAAGCCACTTATTAATAATCTCGAATTTGAACGCTTTTGCTACATTAGTTTTTACAGGGTTATCCAAAAGATATTCGTTATTTTTCAATTTGTTGACGGTCCCCTCTGGGGTTTCGGGAAAACAATTTTCACGGAAATATATGATCTATACTATACTGTTTACACACCTGCAGTTTCAGGTTAATTCCTCATGTATTTTTCTATATATTTAACAAAACGTCTGAAGTCGTAAGTGACCGGTCACCTTTGGCCATATATTATATTTTGTGTACCCCTGTATATGAAAGTTGAATGGCACATCATATTCAACAGTAAGCAACTTATAGAGCACCTAGGAGATATATATATAAATTTAAATGCTTTTGAAATGTGTAACATGAACAAAATACACCACAAACCGTAATGTAACATAATTCTTTTTAGTGTCCCTCTAAATGATCGATAAATACTACCCATACCATCTTCTATGGCAGTCATCTTGTAGTGCACTTCATAGATATGTATGTAAATTTCAAAGTGTTTGAAATTATAAAACATCATTAAAAACCACCACAAACGATTTTCCCCCATAGGGCGTAATGTAATGAAATACTTTTGAATGTCCCTGTAACGAAATTATGACTGCTACACGCTACATTTTACAATACCTAACATTCAATAGTGAATATCAATAACATTTTTCAATTTCATGGCGATGCGACTATATTGATGCCAAAAAAAATTTTGGTCAGCTAGAATCGTTAAATCACCCACCGTGAGACGGTCAGTACAATTGAAAGTCCGTTGATATTGAAATTTTAAAACGTGTTTTCTCAGATTAGTAAGTTTGGAGTTTGCGGACGCTGTTAACTATACATTCTACAAACTATATAAACTATATTTCAAACTATATATGCTACAGTTTAAAAAAATTAACCAAATATGCGTTTCTTTATAGTCTTCATGCTAAACCGGAAAAAAAAATCACTTATTTTTTTTTTTTTTTTTTTTTTGCGTTTGAAAAACTTAAAATCTTTTTTTCAAAAATTTTGTATTTTCTTTTCTTTTTTGTGGTAAAATTAAATTTTAAACAAAACTTTTTGTACACTCTAAAAGTGGGAGGAGTGAAAAGTTCACTATTTGAAAGAGTGACAGGCATTTGTACTCTTTTTGGAGTGCATTTTTTAAAAATACACTCCTTAAAGAGTGGAATTTTCCGCTCTCTAGAAAGGAGTGAAATGTCTCACTCCTGAAAGTGTGACTTACGTATGCATTGCTTATTAACCAATCAGAACAGCAAGGCGACGACACCCTTAAAAGATAAGAAAAATGATCACTTTTTCGTCCGCCATTTTAAGATTAACAGATTAGGATATCATTAAAATAGTTTTTTATGGAATATATAAAATAAAGGTAAGTCTTATTTAATTTTAAGCATTTATCCGTGTAGATATGTGAAATGTAAAGATTATGAGCTACATAGTTGTATGTTGTCTAGAAAAAAGATTGATCGTCGAGTATTCAAAAGTGATTGTGAGATTTCTTCATGTAGCTGTCTGAAATGTAATTGTTTTAAGGGAACCGGGAAAGCCGTGTCTCCGCCATGTCTAATTCACAAACTTTATGTACCTTTTTCTCAGAAATGGTGAAAGATACGCGTCTAGGTGTTTTAGAGTAGTTTGAATAACATGCTTTACGTATTTTAAATGACCATTTTCGTTCTAAAGTGATTGTGAGATTTCTTCATGTAGCGGTCTGAAATGTAATTGTTTTAAGTGGACCGGGGAAGCCGTATCTCCGCCATGTTAAATTCACCAACTTTATGTACATTTTTCTCAGAAATGGTGAAAGATAGAGATCTACATTTTTTAGAGTAGTTCGAATAACATGCTTTACGTATTTTAACAGGCCATTTTCGTTCTAAGTAAAATTCAAAACTAATTATTAATTATTTATTGAAAGTCATTTTTAAATTAGCATTGTTGGTAAGATTTCACTGCCTAAAATAAATAATTCTCAACTAAACATTAAATCCCTTTGTTAAAGTATACAATATAATATAATATAGGTATTAAAAAAATCTGAGTTCTTAAGTTTAATAGATATTGAAACAAGTTGGAAATTGCTCGTCGAACGTGGCAAATGAGGTGCGCTCGTACTATAACTAGTTTTAGAAATATTTTTTGCGCCGCATATTGTACTCAATGTATATTTTAGTGCAATACATAAGTGCATATCCATTTCATTATGTTCCGAAAGGCTGTAACATCATTAAAATGCACTTGAAATATTTTTTTCCCATTGGCCGTCATGTAACGGAAAAATTTTGAATGTCCCTGTAATTAAACTATGCATCCGATTTTCCTGAAATTTGAAATTGGTCTACAAAATGTTTCAAAAGTTATACATTTAAAATTTTAAATCCTTCGGAAAGCTGTAACATTATTAAAATGCACTTGCAATAATTTTTCCCATTGGCCGTAATGTAACAGAAAATTTTGTCTGTCCCTGTAATTAAACTATGCATCCGATTTTCATAAAATTTGAAATGACTCGACAAAAGTTTGCAAAAATTATATATTTAAAATTTCAGACCATTCGGTTGGGTAGTTTTTGCTCTGTTATATGCGGAAGCAGTGTTGAATTCAGACACTTTTCTCCGGGAGGGATTTTTGTGGCTCCCGGAGGGGGGCATTATAGAGCTCCTGGGGGGAAATTGCACTTTTTGACCATTGAAAACACAAAATTTCAAATCTTCCGGAGGAACATCTCATTGCTCCCGGGGGGGGGATGTCCCCCCCGGGCCACCCCCTAAAATTAACACTGGGACAGACGGACTGAACGACGACTATAGGTGCTACGTATTTATATAATTACGAACGCACCTAAAAAAGGAACATAAACAGGAAAAATCCAAGTTTTGAGAAAAAGCCAACTAAAGATTTAAATGGCCATTAAACTGTGAAGTATTCTTAGAAAGAATGAATAATTTCAACACTTATTTTTTTATATATATATAAACATGTGTGACACGTAGTTAGAAAGACAAAAGTTTAAACTATTTAATGATATACAAAAGTAAAAATAGATTTTTAGGTGCGTTCGTAGTTATATAAATACGTAGCACCTATAGTCGTCGTTCAGTCCGTCTGTCTGTCTGTCCGTCTGCCCGCATATAACAGCGCAAAAACTACCCAAGCGAATCGTTTGAAATTTAAAATATATAATTCTTGCATAATTCTGTCGCGTCATTTCAAATTTTATGAAAATCGGATGTACAGTTTAATTACAGGGACAGTCAAAAGCTTTCCGTTACATTACGGCCAATGGGAAAAAATTATTGCAAGTGCATTTTAATGATGTTACAGCCTTCCGAATGGTCTGAAATATTAAATAGGGTATATGTGCCCGTAATGGACACCCCTTGATGTTTTTGGTTCATAAAAAATATCTAATAAATATTTAACTTTAATTAATTTTTTTTTTATAATTTCCCCTTGCATGTTTTATAAAACTGGGTTATTGTTGACACTTTTAATCAACCCAATTAGGAAGCCAAATAACGTTTCAAACTTTTGCTGTTTTTCTGTGAAAATCTTAATGAAGAGGCTAAGAGGTTTCGTTTAATTAATTTATATATTTTTTATTTTCTTGAAAAATTTGAATGCTTTTGTTTGAGTAGCAATAGAAAACTTAGACGTTTATATACTAACGGTCATTTACGAAATTTCATTTATTTTTAAGGTTTTAAGAGGGGGTGTCCATTACTGGAATGGTTAATTAGTCATTTTCCACGAAAACTTTTATAAATAGATGCTTATAAGTTATCTTATGTGATTAATAAAATTTCAATATTTTATTCTTTTTTTATGTATATATACCTTGCTATTTTAAAATTTGGCAATCAAACCAGCTAGGAAGCAGAAAATATTGTTTAAGAGCACAGTCAAAAAGGGACTCATAGGGCTTAATACCTCTCCGTTTAAATAAAAACAATTAAGTTACAGAAGCTATTAAAAATCTATTTTCTGTCTTAAATGTTTCCTTTTTCAACTCTGACTGGGATAAAAATGTAATATTCATTAATTTATAGACAATATTCATGAAACTAGTAAATCTGCAGATCAGTGGCCACAAACATCAGTTCTACAGTTTTATTTTGAAACTTTTTTACTTAGCATTTAAAATATTCAACTCACAATATCATTTCTTTCATATTTGTAATATTAATTATTATAAATGGTATATCAAGTAATCTCTGGAAGATTAATCGTTAAAAATAGCGAGACAAAACTAAACACTAATATTCCAAAACTTTATTATTATTATTATTACCTTTTAAATCCCCCACTGTTTCAATAATTTGACAGCTGTAATTTCCTGATATTTACTATTTTAAACTATACATCTAAAATAATTAAAACATTGATCTTCTGATAATTACAATAATCGATGCAAACAGTAAGTGATTATCACAAATATTTTATTAATTACTGGTATCCTTATTGTTAAATTTATTTGAAAATAACTGTTTTGTTTCATTAGTATGTATACATTAAATTCTGGTTCTAAATACAATCATAAAAACAATTATATTTATTACTTTTTAAGGGGTACCCATTACTGGGCTTTTGGATGTTTTGATATATTTCTGTTATTTAAAATTAAATTTCGATTCATATTGGGAAATGAGACTATAAGAATGGTTAAATATCGTTGATAGATTAATATAATATTTAAAAACTGGAATATAATAATTACAACTATTAATAAAAAAATAATTTTAAAAGAAATTCCTTAAGGGTGCCCATCACTGGCACATCTACCCTATATAATTGCTGCAAAATTTTGTCTAGTCGTTTCAAATTTTATGAAAATCGGATGCACAGTTTAATTACGGGGACAGTCGAAATCTTTCCCCCTACATTAAGGTCAATGGGAAAAATTATTTCAAGTGCATTTTAATGATGTTACAGACTTTCGAACAGAATGAAATTGATATGCACTTATAAAGTTCGCTATAATATACATTCAGTACAATATGCGATGCAAAAAATATTTATAAAATTAGTTATAGTACGTACGCACCTCATTTGCCACGTTTGAAGAGCAATTTCACACTTGTTTCTATTTTCGAGGTCAATCTTTTCCTATAAAACATATAAAATCTATTTTGCTCATATTCACAAAATACATTATCTAAGCGAATAAAAAATTTAAATTTAATATGGCTTATCGTGTCATTTCATTAATAAGTATTGTATTAATTCCATTTTTCAGCAATAACGAACGAAAATTAAAAATCATGTTTAAGTTAAGGAATATGTTTAAAGGAAAAATATATACATATTCCAGAGAACTTAAAATTTAGACTCCATGTTCGTATTAAATAAAACAAAAGTAAGTGACAGGATAAAATATATATATACATTCTTAATATTTAAATCATGCTTAGAACTTATTTAAAAAAAAATCTGAGTTTATAAGCATTGCTTTTTAAATAGAAAAATTAAAAGTATTTTAGAACAATAGGACTTTGCAAAAATAGCAATAATTTAAGGAAAAAGTACGGTTTTATATTTAAAATAAAAATTAAAATCAAATCAAACATTGTTAAACATATAACATCCACCTATTAAAAAGTTATTAATAAAACTTTAAAAGTAATATCTTTATAGGGAATGCAATAAAAGCAAACACAAAGGATAAGATTGGAATAAAATATTTTAGTTTATTTCTATCAGTAATCTAATTTAAATTCGTATGTAACTTTAACTGAATTTTTCCTAAAAAGTTCAATTAGTGTTACAAACTAGGAATTAAATAAATATTGCTAATAAAGTATTTTATTCCAATCTTTACCACGCTTGTATCCATTTTCATTACATGCTGTAAAATATGTGATTCTTTAAAGATGACCATAAAAGCAAAAATTAAAAAAAAAAAGAATGAACTACATAAAAATGAACATTCACTCCTATGAAATAGTGACTTTTCACTCCTACCAGGGGTGAAAAACCGTACTCCTTTAGCAAGAGTGAATAGTCACTCCTCCGAAAAAGTGATCCACCCCTGTTTATAATCCACCCCTGTTTAGAGTGAATATTCACTTTTCAGGAGTGACTATTGACTCTTTCAGAGAGTCAAAAATTTCACTTTTGCTCAGAGTGAATAGTCACTCTAAAGAGGTTGGGCATATTTTGACTCTGCGATAGAGTGACTATTCACTCCTCCGGAGTGAATAGTCCTTCCTTTTTATTTAGAGTGTATATATTTTGGTTTTAATTTAGAAGTAGGTGTGTTATGATTTTATTTTGTTCAAAAATTGTTTTCTATATGCATAATTTTGAGTTTATCATGCGCTCAGCACTTAATGGTTTTAATTCACACATTAGCACATTAGTAAGATGAATTTTTAAATAAAAAATTTAAATATTAATTTTGTATATACAACATTTATTTTTCTGGGTGATATAGCTAAGAATATATACTTTAGGCAGAAAGAGAAAATAAGATCTTAATTGCATATTATTTGTGTTTTGGTACTTTGAAAAAGGTGATGTCTCTGATCGTGTCTGAGGTCCCATGCCCAATGAACAGAAATAAATTAACATTAAAATAACATTAAAATAAAAATTATATTAAAAAAGCAATTAATCTGGTATGGTCATGTCAAAAGAATGAATGATGAAAGACTCACATTCAATTATGAAACAAACAAAAAAAGGAAACGGGGAGGACCGCGAAAGAACTGGATGGATGATATTTCAAAGGCAATGAGGGATAGAGGTCTGGAAGAAAAATGGACGCTTTACTGGAAAAAATGGAAAAAGACTCTTGTAGATTCTTCGGATGGTGGCATCTGATGTCATAAACCAAGTTTATATATATATTAAAATTATTATTTTTTTTTTGAACGTGTAAATTCAGTTACGCAGCTGCGAATGTTTAAATGAGAATGGATATCATTCGAAAAATCGATATTCCGGTTTGAGAAAACTGATTACTGATCGGAAACATTTCCGAAAATCAGTGGCAGCAAAAAAAACTTGGTTTTTATAAATGCTTATTTAAATCTCAAAACTATATTCATTTATAAGACTTTTTAAGATGAAGAATGCATACCTGAAACGTGGGTAATTCGAAAGAAGTTGTTGTATATTTTCATATTTGGTTGTATTATATTTTTGTAGATTAAGAATTATACGTCTTTTCTTACACTGTCATAAAACAGTCCAGGAACGATTTTAGAAAATAATGTACACTTAGTAGCCGTAAATTTTCAAAGAACGTTTTTTGAACATATCAGAAATTTCCAGAAAGCTCCATTCACTCACTGTTGATGTCAACTTTCTCCAGGAATGTTTCAGAATATAAAACCTAAATTTTCTGAGATATTGTTTTTAGGGAACCAGCTGCCCCTTAGTTTCCAGGAACGTTCCTGGTTTTTTTTTCAGTGCATCTGCCAATGGGACAAAGACAAAATTCATAGAGCCCTTCCGGTCTGTACCGGGAGTAAAAGATAGTTTCCATGTTCCTTGTTTTTTAAAATCATCTAACTTTACTGAACGATAATAAGCTAAATTTCACGGAACCCGATTATATAAGATTCAATCCAAGTTTTCGACAGTTTAGAAGTTCAATGAAAATTTTGGCAAATTAATCAGCTGTATCGAAGTTGGATTTTAGATTTATTTTATGTCACCAAATTTGGCGATATTTCGGCAAGCATCGCCGAGCTTGGGAGGTATTTGACACTGGAGTAAATGGCTATGTGGTTTTAAACATACGGGAGTAACAGCAATGGTTAGAAGAATTAAAGTAAATATGCGAGAAACAACTTTTTCTAAGGCTAATGCCAGACGGACATCTTTTTGCACGCTTTTTTCCTTACGTATTATCGCTACACAATGCCGCTAGCAACGTGTAGGGATATTACGTAAGAAAAAAAGCGTTCAAAAAGACGTTCGTCTGACGTTAGCCTAAAGGTCAAAACTGAAACCTGATTATGAAAAAATCAGCCATAATAGAATTTCGAAACCTTGGTATGTCCCCAGTCCCATACAAATCGGTTGATAAATAAGAGTGCTATCACATGGCAAAAATCGAATCGATTTAACCCTTTACCTACTGACGGTACTTATAAGTACCATTAAAATAGCTTGTTATAAAATTCATTTAATACATCGATTAGTTGTAATACAGTTTAGAAAGAGTTATAGATACATCACTTTATCTATTTCCAAATGCATTATTGGTTACACAAAACAAAAATATTTTTAAAAGGATGATTTCTTTTGCCTTTGGATCTTTTCAGCTTTCTTGGCGTTGAGGGAGGAGAGGGGTGGGGATTTTTCAATTAGGAAATATTTCTATATTTCTATTGTAAGAACATTATATTTGTACATTTTCTAATTCTACAAATACTAAGAAAAAGATTTAAAATAAAAGATTTGAGTGGGGTTATAAATATTGCACAAAATCCTTATAAATTCAAATTTAATTAATCCTTCTAAAATCTTTCTAAAATTTATTAAATGATTATGCAAATCTTTTAATGTAGTTTAAACAATGCACGAAAAATGCTTTAGAGGGATAAAATGTCGGCCATCCCAAAATTTCAAACTGCTATATCACAGCAAATTTTTAACATAAAGGCGAAACAAAAAATGTTACTGAATCCTTTTATTAAAGTCTAATACTTAAAGGGGAAAACTTTCTCAATTTATGATTTTTTGTACACTTTTTGAATAAAAAAAAATAAAAAACATTAAGTGGCCACCGTTTTGAAAGAAGATGGCGGATGAAACTGTCCCACCGCAACTGGGTCAACTTGGTATATTCTGTACGCATGCTCAGTCACATCCAAATCGGTTCATAAATGCGAAAGTTATATCATGACAAAATTGTTTCAAAATGTCAGTTATCCTAGAATATTAAACCGATCTCAGGCATTTTTTATGATAAAAGCGAAACAAAAAATGCTCCGGAATTTTCTAACATTTAAAGGGGAAAACGTTTAATTTTTAAATTTGTTGTACTTGATTCTAATTTTCAGTAATTTATAAATTTTTAAGCGACAGTCTTTTTAAGTCAACATGGCAGATGAAGCTGGCCAAGGAACTCGGTCGACACTTCGGTATTATGTGCATACATGGTCACTCACATTCCACAGTCACAACCAAATTGGTTCTTAATTATGAGAGTTATAGTATGACAAAAATCACATTGTTTCAAAATATCAGCGATCCTAGATTTTAAAAGTGCTATATTTCAGTCATTTTTTAAGATACAGCTGAAACAAAAAATGCTCTGGGATTTTCTAGGTACAACAGTACTTTTACCTTTTCAATTTCTAATTCTTTGTACTTCTTTTTGAATTTTAAAAAAATTCAAAAATGTTTAAATAACCACTGTTTTGAAAAAAGATGGTGGAGGAAGCTGGCTAACGAACCCTGTTGATTCCCTGTTCACCTGCTCAGTTTCATCCAAATCGGTTCATAAATACGAAAGTTACAGTATGACAAAAATTAGATATATATAAATATATTAAATCAACATTTAAACGGGGGCTGTTTTTGGGGTTATGATCGGTGAAAATATACCGAAAATTTCCGGAATTCCTTTTCTCCGGACGGCTGCAATAGGTAATTTATACACCGCGTCCCAAAAGTTTAGAGAATCAATAAAATTTGCATTAACATAAAAGTAATAAGGTACAATTAAAATTCGGCATATAGGTAATAAATAAAAGTAGTTTTGCTGATATACACATATAAATTATGATGAAAGGTTTGAAATTATAAAATATACATTAAATTATATAAAAATGTGCTGTCCCAAAAGTATAGACACCTGTAATTTTTTTTGGTTTTACATTTATAAAAGTAACTAAAAACTTACTTTTAATATTTAATTGCATCGCCAAACATCAAATACACATTGTTCCGTAGAATTAACTAAGCATTACATTACAGAAGGAGGTATTTCATACCACGATTTGTCAGTTTCAAATTTTAAGTCATTTACACATGATATTGCTTTCCATTTTCATATATTTTTACGAGATAAGATCACCCATACATTTTCCATGGGTTTCAAATCTGTACTAAGTGCTGGCCAGTCTAATAGTGTGATATTGTTTTGCCTAAACCATGTTTTCGATGATGTGGAGGTATGGATGGATTTCCCCAAGGTTCCCATTCCAACAAGGTTTCCCCATCTTGTTGGAAAACACAGTCCGGTCCTGTTAGCAAATTCAAATTACGTGATGATAGAATGTTATTAAAATGGCTTCAGTTGATTTCAATAAATATTATTTACAGGAGAATGAAAGCAAAACCTTGCTTAAAGCTGAGACATAAAGAGGCACGTCTAAAGTGGGCTAGAAAGCATATGTCATACGGTGTAAAATGGATTTCTGTCATCTTCAGTGATAGAAAGAAATGGATTTTTAGACGGCCCTGATGGTCATACATTTTACTTGTATGGCGTGAGAAAAGAACTCAAGGACTGTTTCAGCAGGCAACAAAACTGAAGATCCGTAATGACCTGGGGAGGTTTTCTTTCAACGGCCAAACATTTCTAGAGTTTTTGGACAGAAAAATGAAATCATAGGATTATCATGATATTTTACGTACCAATTTACTGCCAATTATGGATTTACAAGCAGGACCGGACTGTGTTGTCCAATAAGATGGAGCATCCATCCATACCTCCACATAATCGAAACCATGGTTTAGGCAAAACAATATCGCACTGTTAGATTGGCCAGCACTTAGTCCAGCTTTAAGTCCCACGGAGAACATATGGGGGATCTTATAAAATGATGGGGATCTTATGGGGTAAAATACGCATATGAAAATGGAAAGCAATGTACATGTGTAAATGACTTAAAGATTGCAATTGACAAAGCGTGGTATGAAATACCTCCTTCTGTAATGCAAAGCTTAGTTAATTCTATGGAACAACGTGTATATGATGTTATAAAATGTCGTTGCAATACAATTAAATGTTAAAAATAAGTTTTTAGTTCTTTTATAAATGTAAAACCAAAAAAAGTTACAGGTGTCTATACTTTTGGGACAGCACATTTTCATATAATTTGATATATATTTTATAATTTCAAACCTTTGATCATAATTTACATGTATATATCAGCAAAACTGCTTTTATTTATTACATATGTCACGAATTTTAATTGTACCTTATTATTTTTTATGTTAATGCAAATTTTATTGATTGTCTAAACTTTTGGGACGCGGTGTACTTTTTTCCAATGAAAGCTATCTAAACATATTACATGGTAAACTTGTATAACTTACTGAATGTATTATTAAATGAGCAGGTTTGATATATTTTTTAGAAATATTACAATAATTTTAGTTTTACTTCTTGTTTGAATATCGAGTTGATATTTGCTTCAACGTTGCATTCCAGAATCTCTATTGAAAAGAAAGGTAATGTAAAACATTTCGCCATTTTTGAAAAAAAAATTCAATAGGTTAAATAAATTACCGTGTTAAGAAATGTTTTACATCATGCAACAATCTTAGAAATTAAACTTTAACACCTTCCTGACCAGCTGACTCAGCCATAGTGCAATACACATGCTAAAGTCACCATGCCATTATGAACCTTATGAATACAGGGCAAAGATTGGCGACTACTTTTATATTTAATATTGTTGAGTTTACAAAGCATCTTCTTTGTCGTAAAAATCGTCATTTTCTCTTGAAATTATCCTAATATATGTGTATGCCAGAGATTGTTTTTCAAGAAAGGGTAAGAACAGAATATAGAAATTGTCACTGGGCAGCACAGCTTTAACGGGCTGAATAATATGATACCAAATTAATGTTTATAAGTGAATTTAGAAACAAAAATTTAAGCTTTAGATTTTTGAACATACTAATATATAGAAAAACACAACTTTAGAAAAATAAATTTAAAAATTTTAAGTCTGACAGTAAATATCATAATTCCTAACTATCTATATGCGTATCTATATTCGTATCTACCTACGTGCCGGGCTCGGGCCGCACTTTTAACTTTTATACCAGACCGGGCCAAACTTTTCCTTCTATGGGTTGGGTCTAACTGGCTCTTTAAATTTTGGCTCGTGCAGGCGTCTAAGATACCTACGAAAATACTTTGTTTTAAATCTTTCGTTTTTAATATAAAAGTATCGTTCAAATGCAAATGATTTTTTTTAGTGCTTTATTAAATACTATTTTATTTTTTAGTATTTGAAAAATAGTGCACAAAGAAAGAAAGCATTTCTGTACATTTCTCCTTAATTCAGAAAAAAATTAAACATTTTTATCTCGGGATACAAATTATTGTAATGCGCGCAGGATTGCTTCACAACCACTGACAAGGGTGGTTCAGTTCTGGATTTTGACGAGAGTGGTAACATTTGAAGGCTTTTGTCACGAGGATCAAGAAACGTATAGGATCTTTACTCCCAAATCCAATAGCTCAAGAGTTCCTTTTCTGTTTCTTAAAAAAGGAAATAAAGAAGGGGAAAAGAGCATAATATTCCTTCGAAAGCTGTCGAAGGCAGGAATTTTGTTTTATAATTAATCATGATAGTGTTTTTCTCCTTAAAAGTGTTGAAAACACACGTGTTTACAACACCAGGCACAAATGATGAACGGCATTATTGTCTGAAGGCCAGCGCAGATTTGTTGAGTAAGAGTGAAGAATACATGCTTTACTGATCGAAAAACTGGGACCGTGTTTTGCATTAAAGCCATTTGGAAAGCATATTAACGCATTGCATGGAAAGTAGCCAAAGAGAACTGGTTGTCGACCAAGTGATATATTTTTGGCATGCCTTTTCTAGTAGTAGTGTTAATTTGCATCGAATCTCTGCTTGCATCGATTCGATGCCGCTTCCTGATTGGTCCGTTTGGTGGGCGTCGCTCCCAAACGATGTTTTCAATCCGAGCCATTTTAGTTAAATACGCGATGCAAACACGGTAAGGTCGCACTTTTTAGTCTTCCTAATGGGAGCTATTTTTCACGAACTGGATAGGGGCTGGGACTCTATCCTGGAAGTATGTTTAGTATACTTGTTATTATATTTACGTTTCATAAGATTTTAAGTGTTTTTAAATAGTTTATCATATGCTAATTAAGTATGTTTACATCTGTGTTTAAATGAAATCGCCATGCTTCCTGAATATTGTATCCAAGTCTAAACGATGTGTTTTATTGTGAAATATCTTGCTGCTGTCAAGTTCATCTTGTTTTCCTAATAAACTACAGTCTTCATTTGAAGAACTATGACTTTGTTTTTCTGAAAATACATTCTCATATTATTTTTCTACATCTACGACATGCCCATTCTTCCGTGTGTTTACATCTCCAGCTTTAGCTTTCACTGAGTAAATCTGCATATTTAAATTTACTCCTGTTACGTATATAATTATTCAAATTATATATCGCGTGTGATGTGGTTATGGGCGACGGATGACCGGAAGTTTGGAGTGTTAAAACGATCTTTTTAAGTTATTTTGAAGACTTCAAATTTATTTCAAAAGTGAACTTTATTTAGTTATTTTTGATTTGAAATAGCCTGGAACTGTTATATTTATTTAAAGAAGCACTGATTTATTTACTGAACTTTGTTTTCCTGACGAATTTTTTTTTTGAATTTTTGTTTTTCCTGCTGAACTTTAGTTTCTGACGAACTTTCTTTAACCTTTTTCGCCGTTTTTACGAACTTTTATGCTAATTTACAGATTTTTGTTAACCTTTTTCACCATTTTTACGAACATTATTTTGCATATTTACCAGACTTTATTTAAAATAGACATTTATTTTACTGATTTTTAAGAAGAAAAATATTTTTATTAGTTATTATATTTGAAGTTATTGCAGTTTTATTATTTTTTGATTGAACTTGGCATAGAATGCAGAAAGGGATGAAAGTGTCGGAAGGGGGGAGGGGGGTAACAGTAATTTTGCCTGAATTTTTTTTTGCTAATTGGAAATCTCTCCAGATGGCTACCAATGTGATAGATAAATTAAATTCAAGGAACTATTCCACATGGAGTTCCGATATGAAGTATCTTTTAATGGAAAAGGGGCTCTGGGAGATTATTAGCTTGAAACAGAAAGTACCTGTGATTAGTGATACTGTTAGTGCCGATGTTATAAATTCTTTTACTGTCCGTGCTAACAAGGCTTTATCTTTAATGTATTTAAATGTGGAAGTTGAATTCAAAAGAATTATAGATGATTGCCTAGATCCTGCGGACGCATGGGAAAGGTTGAGGAAAAAATTTCACCCCGACACTCGCACTCATCACATGACTCTCTTTAACGAGTTAATGGAAGGAAGAATTAGACATGGCGAATCTATAAATTTATTTGCAACCCGATTGAAGAAAATATACTTGGAAATTAAGTTGATTGACAAAAATTTTTCAGAGAGTTATTTATGCTACCAATTTTTACGTTTCTTACCCTCCAGCTATGATGTCATTGTACAACAGTTACTGAGTAGACTGGATGATTCTTTCAAATTCGATCTAGTCGTTGATGAATTGATTTCTGAAGAAACACGCCAACGTTTACGTGATAAAGACGGTGCTAAACAAGTAAACATCTCGAATCTACATCGGCCTTCTAATTTTTCTAAAAAGAAGCCTCGTTTTCGAAAACCCAAAGGAAAGAAGTGCTGGAAATGTGGTAAAGTAGGCCACCTTCAGGTAAATTGTTTTTCAAGAAGACCTACCAGTCCTTATCGTCAAAGAGATGTTTCTCCAGCTCCATCTTACAGACGTGGTTACTCATCAGACAGATCTAGCAGTTCTTATCGTTATCGGTCCCCAGATAGATACTGCGGTGGCTCTTTAAGTTCTAATCAGCTGGATGACGGTTCCGATTCCTGTCCCCATGAATCTTCACCTCCTGCTCCGAGAGATTCCAGACATCGTAGACAGACTCCTTGCCATGGGAGACGTTCATCTTCAAGTTTTTCTGATCGGAGGGATGGTGGTTCTCGCCGTGACTTATCAAACTCATCACGTAAGTCCAATTTATTTGTTTCTCACTCTAGTTTAAGTAATGTAGTGAAGGACGGTGATTGGGTGTTTGATTCCGGCGCGAGCCATCATTTCTGCAGTAATAGAAATTTATTTTCAAATTTTGAAGTTTTAAATGATGGAATGTCTGTTGCTGTTAAAAATGTTTTGTTTCCCATTAAGGGAAGGGGTGATGTCAAATTACGTTTTGGTGAAAGAGTTTTTACTTTATGAAAAGAAGTTCTTACTTTATGTACTCTGATCAGTTACGTAGGAATCTAGTCTCGGGGCCTCAACTAGACCTTAATGGTTTAAGTTTTTCTGGTTACAACGGTGAAGTTAAATTCTGACGGGGGGACGAGTACCTTTTTAGTGCCTATCTTAAGAACCATATTTATCGGTTATATCCAAAAATTCCTGTTTCCTCTTCTAAATCTGTCAAGTTTGAATCTCTTTCTCCTAAGAAAGAAGATAAAATGTTGCATTGGCATCGAAGTTAAGGTCATATTAGTCAATCTGTTATAGCACATACAAGTCGTAGACACGGTGTACGAGGGTTGCGGGCTTAAAGGAAACAGATTTGTTTTGTGAATCTTGCAAATTAGGTTAACTGAAAAGTGTGTCTCATAAGTATAGTAAAAACATCTGCTCTAACCATCCTCTCGAACTTTTGTATGCAGATCTGTGGGGTCTTTGTCGTGCCGAAGGTAGGAATGGTGAGAGATACTTTTTGTCCACCATTGATGATTTTTCCCGTCGTGTGTCTGTTTATCCTCTTAAATTGAAATCTGACACCTTTGATGTAGTCAAGAGACATATATTAAGAGCAGAAACATATTTGAACCGAAAGGTCAAAAGTTTTAGAACAGACAACGGCGGGGGATTTGATAATATTTCCTTCAAGAATTTCTTCGACGACAAGGTCATCCGTCACGAATTTACAAATGTATACACTCCACAACAAAATGGAGTTGCGGAGAGGTTTATGTTGACTGCAGCCGATGGTATGAGGACACTTCTTATCGACAGTAACCTTGACTCCAGTTTTTCGCCCGAGGCCCTTAAATATTTCGTGTAGCGGGTGGTCACACACTCAATGTGACGTGACCTGCGCCTACCTGTATGCACTACTGAGTGAGGATGTGTACATGCTACAACCTCCCGGTTTCGTAGAGCCTGGGAAAGAGCACCTTTATTGCAAACTGGACCGGGCACTGTACGGTTTGCACCAAAGTGGAAGAGAATGATTTTTCGAGATCCACAAAGCATTAATTGAAATAGGTTTTAGAAAATTGGAATCACGTAATTGTGTTTATATTTTTAAATCTGGAATAATACTTTTATTATATGTTGATGACATCGTGATTTTTGGAAAAACACAGAAGTTGATTGACTACATTTTGACCCGCATTAAATCGAAATTTGATGTTAAAGAGCTTGGTAGAACTAGAAAGTTATTGGGTGTAGAGTTCGAGGATACTCCATCCGGAGTTGTCATACATCAGTCGAGTTACATTGATGAAGTATGCAACAGATTTGACAAGTTTAAAATTCCTTTTTCTACCTTGCCTATCAGCAAAGGGGTCGTCTTTTCCAGGTCAAATTGTCCTGTTTCCAATCACGATGTTGAACAAATGTCACATTTTCCGTATCGTAGTGCTCTGGGATGTCTTTCATTCTTAGCCAATCGTACTCGTCCGGATCTTAGCTACGCCGTGAATGTACTCAGTCAGTTTCAGTCTAATCCAGGTATTGTTCACTGGGAGGGTCTCTTGAGGTTGCTTGGATATGTTAGATCTACAAAGCATTAGAAGCTTAGACTCTCGTGCAGCTCTAATAATTTAGTAGTTTATTCCGACGCCGACTACGTGGCTAACCGCGACGACCGGACCTCGATCGGCGGCCAAATAGTCATGCTTGACGAAGCACCTGTCGACTGGCGCACTTTTAAAGAAAAGTGCGTCAGCTTATCGATTATGGAGTCTGAATTCGTCGCAATGACTGAGGCCGTCAAGAACCTGGTCTGGTTTGACCGGATACGCCGCGAATGTGTGCATGAGGGAATTATTTCTGTACTTGGGGGGAAGGCTGTAATGAAGGCTGACAACCAGGCAGCAATTGATTTTATCAAGTTTCCAGTGGAGAATTATAAGTCGAAACATATTGACGTCAAGCTGTTCTTTATTAGAGATCTTTATTATAGAAATGAATTTTTATTGTCTCACGTGCGTAGCAGATCCAACTTGGCAGATATTTTTACAAAGCCGTTGACCAGGAATGAGGTTTTGAACTTCATTAAACTACTGTTTAATGTGTAATAGTTCTCTCGTATATAAATTTTTCATATTGTACTTTAGTCATATATATAAATTTTTCATATTGTATTTTTTATTGAATGTTATGCTGGTAAATTCTTTTAATACGTATTGTACTTACACGTTTTCTAACTATTGTATTAAGTATTTTTTAAAGAAAAGTGTAGTCTTTTGTCATTTAAATTGTTAATTTACCTAATGCATTCTAGTACCAATTTTTCATCATCACCAGCATTCTTGATCATTTCCTATTAGTTTAAAAACTTAAATTGTATCTATTTAAACTTAATGTTTAAGAGAGATTTACCTAAAGAGACTTTTCTATTAGTAGTTTATTAGTATTTAAATTGATATTGGTTTATATTGTTGAACTTGAATGTAAAATATTTGTTTACTTTTAACTTGTTCTCTCTACTTCTAGGCATTTAGATCGCCATCTACTTATTGTGAATGTTTGTTTCTGATGCATCAGAAGACTGAAAGGTGTATGCATGAGCCCTTTATTCATCCTTGTGATGAATACGTTAGATAGTTTTATGCCAGAGCCGTTGTATTGTCTCACGATTCTACATGCCTGGAGCAGTATTTTTCATGATGTTCTTGAACTTTTATTTTTTAACTTTGGACTTTAAAAGTTTTGCTTTGCACATTTTTGAAATTGTAATAAAAATATATTTTTCTTGTATTATATTACGTTACAATGTTGATTTTTGGAGATGATCAAGATGTCATCATCTGCTGGTTGTAACTTTTCCAAATTTGAAAATGTTACTTTATTTGGTACGTATTTATTCATGTATTTTTGTAAATTGTATTGTATTATCTATATTTAATGGGAATCTTGCATTGGGAACTGATTCTTTTGTTAGGCTTGTTACCCTTTTGGTCTAGGATATACCGGTCACTGCCTATCGACCAGGGGGATCTCTTTAGATAGCCAATATCTTTTAAGATTTACGTTTCCTTTTGATGGATTTTCAATACAATGCTGTTTAACTTTAAAATTGTTCTTTAAAATTTTTCTAGTTGCTTATTAAAAGCATTAAATGTTTAACAGTTTAAATTTTTCTTACCTTTGAAGTGCTTAGGCTTCATTGTTTAAACTTTTTGAAGTGTTAACTTCTTTTTGAATCATTGAATTGATTCATTTTTTGGTTCAGTTGAATCGTAAAAGTTCTAGTTTTTGTCTTGATAAGTTTAAAAAGAGGGAAGAGAAGTAGAAAAAAAAATTGTTGTTGCTTCATAGTTTAATATCTAACTTTACTATTTATTCGTTAATTTGGTTAATTAAATTTTTGTGGAAATGTTTTTGGTATTGGTTCTTTGGATCTTTTTAAGTCCTTATCCTTTGAGTCACCCAGCCAGGAACAGATCAGACTGTCCCGATTGATTTGATTCTTTTGTTAGATGAGTCAATGAGAGGGGGAGGGGGGCATAGTTCCTATGCATTTCTTGATTGTAGTGGCAAGAGTTGTCGAATGATATCACTCCCTTTAAAATCCAGATCTGACAGTTGGAAATGTTCCCTAGTGAGTGGAATTATCTGAAATGTTCATAGATTATGAATGTAATAGTTATCTCTAAAATGAGATATCTAAATCTTGCTGAAATTTAAAAAAAAAAAAAGATTTAAAGAATAATTTCTTAAATAAGAACAAGAATAAGAACAAGAATAATTTCTTATTAACATTTTCTTGCATTTCTGAAAATACGGAAGTAAATAAATAAGTATGTACGCGAATTTGCACTTTTTCGCTGAAGAGCATGGAATAAAATTTTGAGTGTATATTATTTTTTTCAGAATCAACTTTAAATCATAATTTAAATCTTAAAGTATAATTTTAACCAATTTCAACAATTTATAATTTCATGTTCCAAAAGATAAATTAAAATTTTTCTTAAACATATTAACTTTTAAAATAATAGAATTATTAGAAAAGTTATTAAAAAAGAATAACTTATAAAAAGTACGACTAACCAATAGAAGATTAAAAATTATTCTTCAATAAAATTCATCTATAATTGTATGATATTTCGTAATTTTACTTGATTATTTTCGTTTAAACTCCAAAATTAATTTTGCTTTACAACAATCGTAAAAATAAAATCACTCAACACAGCTGAACAATAAAAAGTCAAAATAGATTGATTAATGTAAAGTGACATTTTGTAATATTACCTTATTATTTTTTTTTATTAAAAAAGTTATGCATAGTTTACAAGAATTATAAGAAAAAAATGCTCATAACTTTTTTTAGTTGTTGTTCATAGGCAATGTTTATCATAATGGTGTCATTTTAAATCTTAATTTTACAGAGAATTAAAAATATAATAACAATACCGTAATTAATACGATACAGTGTTAATAAAAAATATGAGACGCTTCAGTTTTGAAAATTTCCATCTAAAATTTCCATTTGTAGTTAAAATTTTAACTATCGTATAATGTATTATATAACATAAAATTATTATTACCAATAAAATATATTTAAATTTTGAAATTAAATTGAGAACAAAATGTACATAGAAATTTCTTTAAAAAATATTTTAAATGATTTATTAAATATTATAAAACCAATTGTCTGTTAAAGATTTTATGTAAAATAATTTGAAATCAGTCCAATATTTTTATAAATAATACCAAAATTGTTTTCGCTTTCATCGAAGATGGTAAGTTTTCAAGCTCTGTATCTGGAATATTATTCGAACAACATCAAATCCTGTCAATTTGCAGGCTAAAACTATTTGTTGTTTGGATAAATACAACGAGTAAGACAAACCCAAAATTTCTCCATTGAGTTTGAATCAGAACTTCGATCAAAAAATTCCGAAGCATCATTTGTTTATATTTTAAACTAGTTCTGAGTGGATTTAGATGCTTGGCAAATAACACTATTCAAATTCAAACAAGGGCCCCATAACAATATCTCAAACGAAGATAAAACATCGTCTGATAAATTGAGTTTATTCAGTTCGTAATTTGGCATTCATTGCATTTGCTTTCTTTACTGAATTTGAATGAGAATTTCCTCTAATTAGTCAGCTATATTGAAGTTGGCTTCAATTATGGCAATTTATTTTTGGTCGCCAATTTTGACGATTTTAGCAAAGTATCGCCAAGCTTGCGAAAATTGGATGCTGCCGAATATGACTATGTAGTTTTAAGCGCATGAGAGTAGCAATAATGGTTTCAACAATTGAAGTAAATTTGCGAGAAATCACGTTTTTCAAAGCTGATAAATGAAATTTGCGTAATTCATAAAACAAAACAAAAAAAAAAAAAACAGCCACACTTTTATTTCAAAATGCTATATCTCACCCAATTTTTAAGGTAGAGCCAAAAAAATGAAAAACATGCTCCAGAGTTATTGCATCAAGGCCGAAAATTTAACCCCTTGAGGGGCGGTGTGATATATTTTATCCCACCTAATTTAAACCAAATTCGCACCAGAAGCTTTTACCTAAATTTTATATTTTTAACTTTGGGAGGAAAATGTTGAAAATTGCTTTTCCTTATTTTAAAATAAAATTTTCCGATTTTTCCGGTGAGAATTCAATATTACACAGACATTACGGATTGCTACTCAAAGGGTTAAAGGGAAAAAATTTTGAATTTCTAAATTTTTTGCACATCTTTTTTAATTAAAATTTTTGAAGCGGCCACCATTTTGAAAGAAGATGGCTGATGAGCCAACGAACTCGCTCCTGTATAAGTCACATCCAACTCGGTTGATACATACGAGTGCTGTCGCATGGCAATTATGAAATTGTTTGAAAATGTCAGCAGCCCAAAATTTCAAACTGCTACATCTCAGCCGTTTTTTTTTAGATAAAGGCGAATCAAAAGATTATCAAGAATCGTTGTATTAAGGTCGGAGACTTATTGAAAGACGATTTTTCAATTTCTCACTTTTTTGCACATCATTTTCAATTATTAAATATTAAAAAAATTTTAAGCGGTTCGAATTAAGATGGCGGATGAAACTTTCCGATGAATTCGGTCAAGACCTTAGTATGTCCTGTGCACATGCTTAGTCAAATCCAAATCTGTTCATAAATACGAATGCTACAGCATAACTAAAATCAGACACACATATATATGAAAAGCAACATTTGAACAACATTTGGTGGTTTGGGGGTCTGGAAGTCTCATGCTCGGTAAAAATATTCCTAAATTTTCCGGAATTCAAGCTAATTAAAATCTGGGGGACACTTCTCGACTTTCTGAAAACGATATATGTATCCAGAGTTTTTTCAAATATCTGACATGATGGAATCGGTTGGAATGCCGGATCTCCCGTTTTCAAACTGGATCCGTTTGCCTCAGCCCTGCTAATGCATTATTACATCGCTGCAAAATTTATCATTTATACTCTGTCACATTGCTTTGGTGTTTTCTCCTATAGAATCGGTTGAAAAATTATGTAGAATTTCTGGTTAATGTAAATTTAGAATGGAGGTTGTTGGTTGGAGTGGAATGGAGGTTAGAGGTTTCTGGTTATTTTTATCTTCTATTGAAGAATCTTCAGTGATTTGAGAGGAAATGGACAAACTGGAAATTCCATCAAAAACAGGAAAATCTATTCGCGACAGAGTTGTCTTCAAATTACCTTGATTTTATGGTAATATAGCTTAAATAAGAGAATATTATTTCAATTTTAGCTCACATTTCTGGGTTTTATGAGAATTGAAAGAAAACGAACAAATAAAAGCGGGAAAGGTTCAATCTTTATTAACGAAAAAATGTGCGTCAATTGACTGTTTATTTTTACAGTGTAGCTTGAGAGGTGTAGTGTCGTTTGACAAATTTAGATTAAAGAAAAAATATATTGATAATTTTTTGAAAAACATAGATGAAGGATAAGTATAAAAAGCGAACAAAGATATAATTTCAGAAAAAAAATCTCAGCTGAAGATTGGTATAAAGGGGAGTAAACGATTGGTAAAAACGATTTTATATAAAACATATTGCATTTCTCATCTAAAAATAGTTTATATTATTACTAAACTTGTTTAAGAACGCATTTTGTATAATACGTATGAATTATATGTAAAACATTTAAAATTCCGTAACATTTCTATTTTGTTTTAGTTTAAAGAAAAAATTGCACTACATATGAATCGGTCATTTCAAAAACCACATGTCAAGTTTTTTTCCAATATACTTTTTTTGTCGAAAATGCTTCCTTAAAGGTAGAGCCATGATCTGGGTAATAATCACATAAGTTAGTGTGTATTCCTTCCTCTTTAAACAATACCCTCAAATTTTCATTCATTACTTAAACGACATAAGTAAGCGACTTAATTGGTTTTTGTATGCAATGCCAGATGACGTTGCAGCCATAACATTCGATTTTATGAAAAATCTACCACTACCACACATACAAATACAAAACAATTTTTAGGGTTCATTTTTAAGGTATAAAAATATTAAAACAGGTAAATCGATATTTTACATGTATCACGAAGGCATTGCTAACAAAGGAGCAAATGAGGTTTGCTCTATGTTATTGCATTATATTGACAATAATACTGGACCACATATTAAGCATTTATATTTAGTTTCCGATGGTTAGCCTGGGCAAAATAAAATCAACACGATATTGAGATTTATGTTGGCTTTGACGGACTCCGGACGAATCGAAAAAAAAAATATATATGTCAGTATTTTCCTGTACGTGGTCATTCATTTTTACCATATGACCGCAATTTTGGAGTCATTAAAAATAATTTGCGAAATCAGGATTGCATCGACTTCCCAGAAGTATTCATTGATTTGCTTTCGAACTCTAGTTCTACATTTACAGTTAAAAAACTGAAAACTGAAGATGTTTTGGATTTTAAGAAATGGTGGCTGACTATATAAAAAAACATATTTGTCAATAGAGTCGTACGGGAAAAGTGTTCCAAAATAACAAAAGAAAAACATTTGCTCCTTCGATATATAAGAGATATCACTATGATTCAGATACGAAAGGCATTATCATAGCCGACGAATTTATTGATGGATCCTTTAAAGATTCATTTATCTTGATGAAAAAACTTTCAACCCCTCGTGTGACTTCCATCGAAAGTGTCAATTAACAGTAAAAAAAATAGACGATTTAAAACGAGATCAGGATAGCATTCTGGAAGAGCATATGCCATTTTATCAAAACATATTTTGCTGACCAGCTGCCAATGTTGAAGATAACCCAGTTGAGAATGATGAAGAATATGATTACGCACCAAAATCATATTAAAACATATAAATGTTCCTGTATAAATGTTATCTTCATTAATTTGGATTAAAAAAAATATGTTTAATATGAGTGTTTTGTTCAAATTAAATACTGCCAAACTTCGTTTCTTGCGAAAACAACATATGTCAGGAAGAGTTTTTCTGTTATTTTTCTTTTTACTACTAATAAATTATAAAACTTATTCAATATTTAGAAACTTTGAAGTCCAAAATTTATAATCAGTCCAGAAAAATCCATAAAAATTCGTTTACTTGTGAATAATACAGCTTTATTTTTTTTTAATTTCTGAAAAGTTCTGATTCTGTGACTATATGTGGTTTTTGAAATGACCAATTCATATTTGAAACCAGAAAGAAATACTTTTTATTAAGTTTATTAATGCAATTCTAAAGTAAGTTTGTTCCTTTTAAAGATTAATGTTTGTGTTATTTATAAAATTCATGATTAAATTGTGTTGTGTTTTACAAAAATATCGTGGAATATTTCGCGGAGTCTCTTTCAGCCGGACTGTAGGCGCCGGAGTCACATGTTTTACTGGAGAAAGATATGAAATGTTTGTTCTTTAGTTTTTTTAAGTAAATTTGATCGCAGCAAGCAAGCTACAGTATTTGTCTTGGTCTTCCAAAATAGAAGAAATATTATTTTCATTTTAAGTAAATTCTTCTCGAGTATGAAAACATGCTATACTTTTGCAACGGCTTCTAAATAGAAGAAAACAAGTGTTGAATTTTTTATTTTATTAAATACGTGAGTTGAAAAGTGTTTTGAAAAGCTTGGGTTCCCAGGAGAGAAACAAAAGAAATTGTTAATCGGAAATATTTCGTTGTAAATAATGTGTATACATGTATATAATAAAAGGTGCAAAATAGAATTTGAAACTTTTTAATCTTGTTGTGCTTATTCAAATTGCTCAACGCCAGAGTAAAAACTTTCGGACGTGAAATATGCTGTATCGAAAATAAAATATTCTAATCATGAAGAAAAGTTCTCCCACTGATGATCTTGAATTCCGCCGAAATTTTAGATTGTGCAAATTTTGGATTATAAGAATATTCTGCATCAACTATGTTTACTTTTAAAAATATTCCGTCAAACGTTTAAAATACTTACTTGTAAATTAAGGTTTAATAGTTTTGTATAAGAACACTATCAAAATGATAAATAAAAACACAAAAGAACCATTTTGAATCCTATAAGTTGATAGTTCATCTGGTGTAAAGCAACACGTGATAGAACGCAAATGCACAAGGCAGCGTTTAAACACGTGTTGCAATCTAGTGTGTTCCTTTGCACCTGGTAAAGTGTTAATGTTATATGATACGAAACGGTTCTGTAGTGTTTATTTTATGATTTTTATGGTGTTCCTATTCAAAGTTATTCAACCTTAATTATTTGAAGCCAGTTTTTTACTGCTCTCTTACTACAATACTTACTTCTAATGAGAAAGGGCAAAATCCTAAATATCAGTGATAAATATTCATTATAAGGATAAATAAATTTGGCATGCTGTTTTATAATTTAACGAAAATATCACAAGATACGAAACTTTTGATTTTTCTAAGAGTTCGGTTTTCCCTTCGCTGTTCATTAACATGATACATAACATCTTTTATAGTACTTTTAGTTGCAGTCACGAACTTTGATTTGTGTATTTGAAACTGTGATTTTGTTTTTACCCGCGGTAATATAAGTATTAAAAAAGTTATTTTATGATACTGTTTTAACTTTTAACTGGTGTTGTGTTTGCATTTAGTTTTTACGTATTTTTGAACTCGTGTAATTTCTTCTTCAATCAGTAATATTCAGATAAAAATAAGAAAGTATATAACAGATGTACAGTCGTGGGGAAAAAAAGTAAACACACCATACTAACTCCTCAACAAATTATCGTAGAAGAAAGTTACTGGTATCGAACGATTGGAAATAAAGTCTACTTTTAAATGGTGTATATAAAATTTCCTTAGGGGGCCATCTACATATTAAAAAGAATCCAAACTTCATTTTTTTCAATGACAATACCCAATTTTAACAAGATATTTCAAATCTTCGGTTCAAATTATGCCTAGACACCGAATTTCAAGTCATTTGAATCATAATTTTTTGAATCATAAACATTCAAAATTTAGTGCTTTTAATGTTAAATTACATTTTCATATTTTTATTTATATCTCCAGAAATTATGCTCCTAATGTGCTAATTTTTTTTGTATCACTAATACTAACATACCCAAACATAAATAAGTTTAATTTTTAATTTTTATAATTTTATGATATGAATTATGAATTATGAAATTAATACTCGAAAAAATTATGAATTGCAACCTACGATTTTTTTGATGGATTTAGATTTATTAAGTCCTGCTTTATGTAAATCCAAAATTTCACATTTTTCTTCAAGTAGTTTTCGAATTATGCTTAAAAAACGGCAAAATGATGGTTTAAGGGGTCGTCTATAATAGAAGTGAGTAGATATTTTGAAATTTCTTCTGCTGTCCTGTAATCTAGCAGGCTTCATTGACTTCTTAAGGTGCCTTGATTAAGATGGGGGCTCTCTCGGTTAACAATCGATTTCCGAACATCAATTTGGATACAGCCCTTAAAATACGCTCGTTTTAAAATAATTAATTTCTCAGAAACTAATGGTACGAATTGCATAAAAATTTGTTTTTAAGCTAATTGAAGGGTGCAGAGGTCATTTATGCTGTCAGAATTGTGTACTGCTATTGAAAATAACAACGTTATGGTTAGTTTTAATATGTAGATGGTCCCCTAAGCAAATTCTATCTATGTCATTTAAAAATAAACTTTATTTCCAATCGTTCGATACCAGTAACTTTCTTCTGTGATAATTTGTTGAGGAGTTAGTGGGGGTGTTTACTTTTTTTCCCACGACTGTACTTACTGATTTATTCAACTTATAAATACAGTCATGTAGAAATACCATTGTTTTTATATTTTCTCAAAAGTTATAATATTAGCTGGGGACTAAATGGCACCATGACGCCAGTTGCGAACAAAAAAAATTACGACGGCAATTAATGGTTAAACAGTAATTTCGAGTTTTCAAAAATCAAAGTCAAAGTATTTGCTTATTAATATAATTCAAAATAGAGACACATTAAATTAAGCCATAAGCATTTGACTTAATAGCCCAGTGCTCAATAGGTTAAATTTATAACTAGATAATTCTTTGCTTTAACCTGACATATGGATATAACTTTACTCGAGCATATTTTATTCATGCACCCGTACGGTCTATAGTTCACTGTAAAAACTACTTCGGAAACTTTTTTAAAAAAGAGCTAGTAAAGGGGCACACTTATTTCAGAAACGTTTCCGTAAATTTTAGAAACCAGTAGCTTTTTTTAGATTTCTGATTGGTTCGCTTCTTATGGTTTCTAAAAGAAAAGGGAAATATTTCTATAATTTTAATTAATTCTAAAGTTTTATGGGTTCACATTAAATTTTCGCAAGTGTTTCTGATCATTTTTAAATATTTAGAAATGCGTACGAACAAGAAAAGATTTCCAAGAATTTATGTTGTTTGCCTTTATAAACAAAATAATGGGTTCATTATAATTAGTGTCGTTAATTCATTTGCTATATATAGAATTGCGAAGTCGAGTTAGTTTTCGATAATTGATTTACCAAGTTTTGTAAATGGCTGATTTTAATGGAAACTATAACTTTTGAGTGTTGTGATTTTTTTTTTAATTTTAATTTCTTTAACACATTTTTTAATTATTATTATTATTTTCTAAACTCTTTTAAATTTCCACGTGTGAATGCTTTGTCGAAAGAAACTTAACTGTCTGTATTTATGCAAATGTTTAAAGGGCATTTTCTCAGTTGATTTAAGCGTAAAAGACACAATCTGGCTTTTATAGTGTATGTTTAGGTGTCTCCAACTGACTCGACTAATATCCGAAGCCTTCGTGGGAGGATGAATATTAGATTGAATAAAGTTTCATGGAGATTGCAGGTCTCCTTATTAGTAGAACTAATGTAATGTTTATGTTAATTTACAAAAGCATTTAAGTGATAAGACGCAAATTGATGTTGTTCAGAAATGTTGATGAATTGTTAACTGAATTACATTTTGGAGAAGTATAAAGTTGTTATCAAGATTATGTTGACATGGTAATTAACCTCCTTGGGAACGAGCGACACTTATACGTGCCGCAGAAGATGCTCAGATTCCGTGATTATTCTCACCCGTTATTTTTTATTATAAATTTTGCCTTATTCAATTGGCACATTTTCCCGATTTAATAATGCAAAAATTTCTGTTTGAAAAACCAGTGATAAAAGATTAAACCTTCTGTAAAAGACGCTCGTCGCGGAGGTATTAACACCAGAACTTCCGTAAATTTTACCCAATCTTAATAAAAACATTTTAACACTAGAATTTTTATTTAAAATAATTTCACTTATTTACTCAACCGAATTTTCTCTAGTTGTAATTTAATTAATTTTACGAAAAAAATTCTCGTTCGAATCGACATTTTGTCATTTGATCGATGTAGGATTGACACCAGCTGGATGTTCTAGTGTTAAGCTGTTTTAAATTAAGACAGTGAATGTTTACCATTTTAAAATCTATGTATTTTCGTTTCAAGTTGGTTTACGAGAAAAATAAATGGTTTTGAAAATTAATTTTCATTTGCAATTCCAACAGGGAACCCTTATTTATTTTCGAATAAGCTGTATTTTTATCTCATTTTGTTTTTCTTCTATTTGGAATTTGGGAATATCAGTGATGCAGAGGGTCTTAAAATAATTAACAAAAAAGTTTTAATCTTTGGCCAACCGTTTTATGTCGCTTGGGAAGATAATTAATGAGATACGCATACAGTTGAGAGACGCATCTTTATATTTTCTTGTTAAATGTTTACGCAATTTTCGTAAAATCCTGAGTTTAATTGTTAGGCACACTATACAGAAATATACGTTTGATAAGTAATGAAACAATCTCCTTTGACAATAGAAACTATGATATAATGTAGACACCTGTATTATTTCTACTGAACAGAGACTATTTGTACATTCGTCTTAAAATTCGAATTTAATATTAATCCAGTCTAATTTCAAAAGAAATGATGAACAGGAGTGTATTCTCTATTATCAAATGCATAACTTGTGAACAGAAAATTTGAAATGGAATATTGAGACTAAAATATATTCAGAATAAATTTCCTACTTCGAATATATAGTTTAAAATATCAATGAAAATGACCTTTCTGCAAATTAGTTAAGGCGGCGACCTGCGACACAAAAATCTCGAATACTACATCACTTTATTTTTAAGCTTCAAAAATAGTCTAAATGTTTTTGAATAAAGTGACTCAAACCGTATGTAAATAAAATAATTAGATGAAAAGATGTAACTATTTTTTATGTTGTATTATCTGTGTTTTTTTTAGGAGTACTTAAAATTTGTATACTTTTATCTCATTTTATTTAATTAGTTTTATTTAAATTGATATATCTAAATATCCATAAAAGATAAAGTTTTGAGACTTCGTACAATTGTTTTCAGATATATATTTATTAAATTGTTTTCATTTATCTATTTTTAAGTTGTTTTCAGGCTTTTTTGGACTAAGAGAAAATTTTGAAAATATGATTTTCTTAGTAAAATGCACTTAAAAATTTTTCATTAAAATGTTCTTAAATTTTTTGAATAATTATTTTTTAAAATTTCCTGAAAAAAAAAATCTACATACATTCTTTCATGTACTTAAAAATGATGCAAAAGCATTATTCTTTCAGAAAATACATCAATTTTTAAATAAGGGTATAATTATAAACTTTTAATTTTTAAGAAATAAATTAAAAACTTTTAAAGAATTTATATTTAGAAAAGAATAATATAAAGCATATATTAAAAATATAAACATGTTTATAAATAAAAAATAATACAATTTGTGCACCGGGCCACTTTAAAGTTGAAAATAGAACATTAAACTTAAAATATCTAACAATTATTTACACTTTAGTCAAACTGAAGTATATATAATATTCACTTTTTACTTTTAATGTAGAAAAAAATATATTAGAATGGTATACAATTAAAAATAGGGAAATATTAACTTAAAAATCTATGTCATTAAGATCTATGAGTAATTTTCCAGCTGACTGAAAAAGTGCCCCTGCCGGGATTTGAACCAGGGATATTTGGAATAAGCTGCCAATACTCAATGAAGAGTCATTCCATGTCAATTCAACCAGACCTTGTAACCCGACCGACAGGGATTTGGATGAAACTCGGTGTACATGTTAATTCTATCTTGATATGAATACATCAGAAATTTTTCCTTCCTGGACCTCATAGTTTGTGAGATATGGGGGGTCACATTTTTGGATTTTTCTCAAATCGCACATTTCCGAGTCAGTATTTTTAGACTGCAGTTCCATTTGCAAAAAATTGTTTCTATGGATCTAAAATGCGAATTATCTTAAAAATATCACTGTAAGTACATAACAAGATGCAGATTTTAATAAAAAAAATATAAAAAAAATTAATTTTAAATATTTAGGGCCAAAATATTAAACCAAAGTTGAAAGTTATTGTTATTTTTCCAAATTTTTATGACTTTACGAAAAAGGCTCCACAAAAAAAGGCAAATAAAAATTTAATTTTTTTTGTTTTAAATAACTGTTTATACTTAGGGCTTTTTAGTTATGAAATAAAACTCATGTCTTTCTCATGACTTAAGCAAAATATTTGCCCTATTTCGAGATTTTGTACCAATCAAGCGATAAAATCTTTAACTTTGCTTATGGTATCTAAATAAATACTGCACATTTAAAATTTTAATTAAATTTATTAATGTCTTTGAATTATTTAATATTTCTGTGCCCTTAAAATTACACTGATTTATTTATTTTTATTACAGTAGAAAATTTGTAATGTAAAGTATTGGTACATATTACACATTATCTGGAATTGTGATATTTTCAATTTTATCACATATATTTGCCACGTAACGTACAACTGTCATTAAATACAACGATATATTTACATAAAAACTTTCATAATAGTTGTATTACATCAATATGGAAATAATCCTTAATTAAATGTGAACAAGCACATTAAATTAAATTGCTCATTAACCTTTAAAAAATGTAATTGATGAAATTCTTATTTAAGAAATGAAGAATTTTTTTTCAAATAAAGAATCATAATAAAGATTACATTTCGAACACTGAAATTCAAAAATAGAACTAGGCTATATATAAATATGGAAATATAATAAATATATTTTTGCAGTATCACTTACTTTTAAAGATTCTTTTTTCATTCAATTTTAATTATATACTTATTATGAATAAGTAATATTGAGACCATTCTAATATCTGTTTGAATTTATCCTCATAATCTACTGCAACTCCAAACATACTAACATAATAAAACATAAGTATATCATTAAATCTTTTAATTTGATATTTAAAAGATGATAGTCTTTATATTTCAAAATCAGTAGATAACCAAAAATATATTGATAAATATCTTGATTTTAGCAAAATTATATTAACTAAAGTTGTTTCAGGATTAAATTGCCTTAGAGTATAGTTTATTAAATTGATTCTGTATAAATTTAACTTCATTTTCATCAAAATACCACGTTTGCCCCCCACAGTCTTTTGTCGATGGTACATTAACAGTGCATATGATGTTGTCAAGTGGAACTTCACAAATATCTTCTCTATTCGGAGAATTAGCTGAAGGCCAATAAAAAGATTTTGATGGCCCTGGGGGATGCATAAAGTTGATAGTTACGTCATTTTCATCTTCATTAATTTTCAATACCATTCCAAAAAACCAGTGTTCATCATACATACAAGCTACATAACTTTGTAATGCCAAGTGGGACATGGAGACAATTGGTGGATTTGGCTCTCGATTAAAATTATACACATATGAATATTGTTTATCATTACTAATACGTTTTGCTCCAATACAGTCTTTTGATAAGGGTATGAACTGATGAAATCCTCGTGTTCCAGGGATAGTCTTTGCTTTTGAAAAACGGTCATGTAAGATTTTTCTTTCATTCTGTATATTTTGTTTTAAAAGAAGACTGAAATGTATATTGCTTAAATTGTCATTGCAAAAATCGAAAATTTTTTGTACCGAATTAATTGAATCCTTACAACATCTCTGTAAACTTTCTTTAGTGATGAGTCGTTTAACCGTTCCACCAATACCATCACATGGTGATTTACCATGGCTGGTGGCAAAAAATGACCAATTTGCCTGGAGAGTGAAATCCTCTTCATGGTGGCAAAGGTTTATAAATTTTTTGCAATTTTTATACTGGCCAGAACACCCATTACTAAAGTAGAAGATTTTCTTTACATCAGGAAATTTTTCTTTTATAAATGATATGGCTTCCTTCTGTCTTACATACACAATAGTGACACAATGTTTCATATCATCAGATAAGATGCAAAGATTGCTTACTGATAATTTATTACCGGGAGACTGGGTGTATATAACAACTGGATGAACAGTGCAGGCTTCTTTGGTCCAATGGTAACTTTGAACCTCGCCTTTGAACCTCGCTAGATTGGGCCTTTGTTATAAAAGTGTATGGAATAAGATTTTACAAACTTTTTATTAAGATTTCCACACATTCGTCTAAAGGAGCAGTGCATGTCACCATTTCTGTTCGATCAGTACTAACCCACTGTTGGTACTGGATTGAATCACTTGAATTATAGTCCTCAAATTTTTCCTCTAAATATTTTCGTAGATTTTCATTAGTTGGGCAGTTAGTGCAGTGACGTAACATGCAATCTCTACTATCTACGGAGCATACCAGTTGTTTAATTAACACATGATAATTCTCTGTAATATGTGCAGCATGAATCAAAAGAATGGTATTTTGATGCTTCATACAAACGATACGGAATGTGTACCGGAAGAACCAGCCAATATACACCAATTAGGCCTCAAAGAACAGAATTTAGAGAACTTTATATTCACGTGAGGATATTCCTGTTTGAAAAGAGAATACAGCTCACGTAGATTACACAATATCAACCACTTTTGTGCATGTACATTCTTAGTAATGCTAACTACATCTTTTTTGCCAGGCATGATTCTTGAATAGTCATCACTCTCATAAAACTTTTCAATCAGTTCAATTATTTCTGGACTTGTGGGTTTACCCTTTCTTATATCTGGCATTGCCAAGATTCCCCTTTCTTTCAGAAGATGGCGTGACTGTCTTACAGCATAATCAGTCACTTCAAATTCATCTATAATTTTCTTTTTACTCCAAGAATTTGGAACTAAAGTCAAAAGTTGCAATCGCTCCCTTCTATTTCCAGCAAACTTTACTTTTTCTTTCAACATATTCATCAGCTCGTCAAAATCTTCAGCCTTTTGCTTAATATCTTGTATGTTTTCACTACATGCTCTTTCGGGAGAAAGATCCGCATCAGTAACTCTCTGAACTTTACATTTTAGAGTATCATATGCAGCCTTAACTTTTCTTTTAGCATATGATTTTTTGCTGTATGAAGGAATTCCATGTAGTGTATGTGAAGATTTCCCTAATTCACGGAGATATGAGTTGAGACTATTAAGAGCTTCATCTTTGCTGAGTGATGTATCATATTCAGCACTATCACTGTCACTTATTATTGCTGGCTCATTCACATGAACAGCATTTGAATTCTTTTCCGAAAGTTTTGTACAAGAATAACATAGTTTCTGTCCAGGTGCTACTAAGATGTTTGAACTAAACAATCTGTTGGATAAATCTCTACTAACAGCTATAATTGATTTTTTAACTTGCTTTTTATGTCGCTGAAAGGGATCTGCACATTTATATTGATAAAATTCATATTTCATTAAGAACGAAATTTTGTGATGCTCACATATATTAATGAGATAGTTATCACTTATTTTTCTTTTTAAAAATGCACTAGCCCTAACTAATAGAAGTTCTTTCTCTGAATCACATAGATTATGAATGTCGTTTAGTTCTTTGTGTTTTGCATAGCTAGTTTTGTGACACTCTAAACTAGTCAATATTCCAATACTGCAAGCCTGAAGGCTAGTAGAAGGTTCAATATCAGGCTCCATATTGAGACAATAAAGCAAAAAAAGTATTACAAACTATAAAAAATGTGAAAATCGGAATGCATTTTGTTGCACAAGGAAAGTTAGATCATCCTTCTATGATGAAAAACAACAGACTGACAATAATTTGATTAGATTCCAAAACATCTGCTCTCACGAAAGAACTTTACCCTGCCTTTATCAGAAGGTGTTTATACACGGCAGGTGCAGCAAAATCTTTCATACTATAGAAATAATATTTGTTAAACATTTGTGTATTTAAACTGGTTAAAATTATCCAAGGAAATAAAAACCAAGGTTTTGAGCACTTTTTAAATACAAATAATTAAAATATCAGCATTCAAAAGAAAGATTGAAAATGTGAGGAGAAAAAAATATTTTATTATTTTTTTATACTATAGGAACAAAAAATTTTCTGTTTTCAATTAGATTATTGAAACTTGTTTAAATTAGAAAAAAAATCCTCATAAATAAATAACTAAATTAAACATGAAGACTATTCACTAAATTTAATGGGGAAGCATAATGGAGTCATAGATATTTTTTTTTTTAACTAAGGAAAAACAAAGCATAAACTTTACTTTGCAAGTTAAAAAACAAAAAAAATCATTTATTAAATAATATTAAAATCAACAACTCATAGAAATCGCAGTAATTATTTAGGTACCACAACTAAAATTAGACATGGAGATTTTTATTTCATGATAAGTGTAGATTCCTGAAATAAGGCAAAAATTTTTATATAACCCATAAGAAAGACATCATTTTTATTTCATAACTAAAATGCCTTAAGTGTTAGATGTTATTTAAAACAAAATGAAATTGGAAATTTTATTTGCCTTTTTGTGTAGTGCCTTTTTCGTAAAATCACAAAAATTTGGAGAAATAACCATAACTTTCAAATTTGGTTTAAATTTTTGGTCCTAGATATTTAAAATTAATTTCTTAAGTATTTTTTTTATTAAAATCTGCACCTTTTTATGTACTTACAGTGATATTTTTAAGATGGTTCACATTTTAGATCCAGAGAAAGAATTTTTTGAAAATGGAACTGCAGTCTAACAATACAGACTCGGAAATGTGCGATTTGAGAAAAATCGAAAAATGTGACCCCCCATATCTCACAAACTATGAGGTCCAGGAAGGAAAAATTTCTGATGTATTCATATCAAGATAGAATTAACATTTACAGTGAGTTTCATCCAAATCCCTGTCGGTCGGGTTACAAACCATAAAAAATTGGTTGAATTGACATGGAATGACCCTGAACTGAGACATCCTGAACAAATATGGATGAAACAATTGATAATTGGCAGCTTAAACCAAAGGTCCTTGGTTCAAATTTTTTACTTGGATACTTTTCCACTCAGTTAAAATTACTTCTCGTATGATTTATTTACCAATTAGAATGATTGTGTTAAAATTAATTAAGTGAAATTATAGCATTGTTTTAAAAGTTTTACTTCATAAAATAATATAAAACTGTTGAATCGGAGCAGTTTTTCATTCTTTTTCATAAAAAAGGTCATTATCAATTATTCTAATATCTTTCTATTATATTTTTAGCTAAAAGAAGCCACCACTTTCATTTAAATCATATTCTGAATGAAATAAAGTACTTAAATAACAGTACTTAAATTTACAGAGAAATTTTTTTTTTCCATTAAGATTATTCACACTTAATTTTAATCCTAAACGATTGTTTTTTAATATCAAAAGATAAAATGTAAGTAGTAATTTTTTACCATATAAAAAATAAAAACACTAAAAAATCACAGTCCCATTTTAGTGAAATTGAAGTTATTTAATATTAAGACGTAATGTTTAAATGATTTACAATTCATACTTCACTGTTAGCGGACTGTTAAAAAAGAGAAATATTTATTTAAAAGCATCTATGGAACTAAGATACATATAATATTTTCGTTTCCAAAAGTTTACTTTTAAAATTGTATAAAGATCTTGGATCAGAGCAGTTTATCAATCTTTTCTTATTAGTAAATGTTTGATTCATGTTCAACTACTCTAATACCTTTCTCTTACATTTGTAATTAAAATAAGTAAATTCTTGATTTAAAGTTCAATATGCCTAAATGTAATGACCCATAAATTCGACAAAACTTTTGTAACTAAAATCCTAATGAAAGAATCGTATTCTCATTTCAGAAACAAAACGCGAAGCATGTTACAGCATTTAAAGCGTTTACAAGGAGAATTTCCCATTGCAGTATACTCTATTAATTATCAAACTTTGAAAACCGTTTCTAAATGCGAGGAATAATCCCGAAATCGAGATTACTGTTTTTTTTTTTTTTTTTTTTTTTTTTTTTTTTTTTTTTTAACCTTTGACTATCAAATCACCACAACGACGTCAAAGCTTTGAAGGTCTGTTTCATCTACCGGAATTGAAAGCGGGAAAAACGACACGTTTTGATACAGAGATTCTAAAAGGTTCATTACATTTCAGAGTCTGTTTCTTTGATAGACTTATTAGCGACGATTTGGATCTTTAAGGTTTCCTTTATGGTTTCATAAGATGCAGTAAGATAAGTTTACCTGGTATTTCCATATATTTAATTAAAATGCTGTTTGAAAGCAGAAATTGTAAATATTTGCACTCTATTAATTTAACATATTCAGAAATTTCCATATAATGATATATAAGTGTTTTTCTTTGGCTGGGTACTTAATTATTTATTTCAAATGATTGAAATAGGAAAAGTCATGCCTTTATTTAATAAAAAAAAAGATTTAATAATAACGGTGTGTATTTCAGCAAAGAATAAAGAAATGTCATCAGTGTCTCAAGTTTTAAATCCAAAGGGTAAAGGGTAAAACAAAAGTGTCCATTCCCCCCCAATTTTCCTATGAAACATACGGCGCACAGTGGAGTATTTGACCCCAAAACCTGGCCAAAAATGCAAAAATTTAAATTTCGCCAACAATTGTAAAAATCATATTTTTTAATAGCTAAATAATTGGTGCATAGGTCTATGTCTATTTTAGGTACCTGAGTTATATCCGGTGGCTCCTGGCCTCAGCTGAAGCGAAAGTTTCTTTCTGAGAAGACGTGGTTTTTTGTTGTTTTTTGGCATTGTTAGTATGTTTAAATATAATTTTTTTGTGGCTCAATGAATTGTTGAATTGAAACTAAACAGGGGTTACGTGTTTAACAAAGGTCAGAGCTTAGTGTTAAATTATGTGTTAATTTAAATAGTTTCGTTTATAATGTAATAAAAAAAACATTAAATGTGTGAAAGGGTTATTTTTAAAGCGTTTTTGGCTCTGATTTATACATATCGAAAGCTTTTTAAAATATGTGCCGCGCTTTGCCCAGCCATGTTTGAATTATAATCGTATTAGTTATAGTCTTGTGTGTCAATTTCTGCAAAAAAATCTTCCGCATATTGTTGCCATTTTTTTATAATTTTTTTTTTCGGAATGACTATTTAAATGTTCTGTTTTGAGGCCACAGAATTGAAGAGATAAGAACTATATATTTACTGTCGTATTGCAGGTTTTTAGCTCACAGGATATTACCGGAGAGCTTTTGCACCTACATATTCTGTCTTTATGTCTGTACGCACGTACATATGTACGTAGGTAGGTACGTACATTCGCACGCAACTTGATATCTTTTGATAGAAATATCCGATTGCCTTCAAATTGTATATACTTATTTATTGAAAAATGGTTTCATAATTAGTTCTTGGGGCTCATGTGTGTAACATAAGGAGAGAAAGGAAGGAATAACCCTTTCGAGGGCGGTGTCCTTAAAAAGGGCCACATAATTTTAATTCCAAAACTGAAAAGCGGCACCAAGAAAATTTAATTAAAAATTTCCTTTTATAATGTACGTGAAAATAAGCAACTTCATATTTTCTAATAACTCCGTTTATAGACTAAAAAGAGCAATCCATACAGTAGCGAGACCCTGCAACTTCTTCTTCCAGCAAGGTCTGATGGTAGTTCCGATAAAAGCTAAGAAGAGAGTGATGAAGAAGATGAAGAGTTCTGAAGAATAATTTTGAAACTGGTAATATATTAAATACATTCAAAAACTAGCAATCATTACTATATAGACTCCAATTTACTGAACCTACTATTAAATATAGCACTATTAAACATAAATTAAATGCAATAATTAAATGTAATTTAAATGTAATAAGCATTATTAAATGTAAATAACAAGTTTTATATATAGTAAAATTAAATACATTTAATTAAACATTAATAGTGAATAAGACAAAACTATCAACAATTACTTTCCTCTTAAAAACAGTAAATAGTTAAGGTTACAAGTCGCTCAACTTCACTTCCAAACTCCCTTCGGTAATGTTAAGACAATGAACATGTGATTTATTCGTATTTTTAAAATATCTACTTAGTAAATTAATATTTTAATTTCTTTTTTCTTTGTCCTCTTCTTAAATGATGACTCTTTTTTTTTTCTTAATTGTCAAAGTATTTATAATATGTATATTTATTATTATGTGAAGTGTTAAAATCTTACTTACACTTCGTCAGCTTTTAAGATATAAAATATTAAACTAAGCTATGGATTTGTATGTATACTTCATAATATGCTAAAAGTTAGGTCAGTGAAACACATAGCACAGTTAAAAATGTCCATTCAGCCATTTCCGTGAATAAACGGAAATGTATTTGAGAACTTTTGTCCAGCCCTGTATAGGATCTATAGAATGTATCCACACCAAGTAATATTTAAAAAAAATTGTTCTATTTTAAAACACCTATCACAACTACAAACACGCACTTCCAGCAATTATTGGTCATAGACTTCAATAGTTAAATTTATTCTTCTGTCATATTCTTTTGTGTGTCCCTGTAAATGAACGATATATTCCATGCACACAATATTCTACAATAAGTGCCTTAGTATACGTTAGTGATAGATATAAATTTCAGCACGTTTAAAAGTGTGATATCATTAAAATAAAGAGCAAACGATTTTCCCCCATAGACCATAATCTAAGGGAATTCTTTTGTGTGTCTCTGTAAATGAACCGTAAAGGCTATGGACTTCATTTACAATACCAAACATGCCGTAGTGATACCCAATAACATCTAAGAATTTCAAGCCAATCGGACTATATTTACATCGAAAAATACTTTTGACCAGGATTTCGGGTCAAATACTCCACTGTGCGGCGGAAGGTAAAGAGTCAGAATTATTGTCTTTAGTTATATTTAATTTTATTTTTTTAAATATATTTTTTATTATGGATTAAAGGTAGATTATTCAGTGCAATTCCATTACCATTTTTCTTTTTCTATAAATTTTCTAGCTAACAAAATGCGTAAGGAGGCTTCTAAAAAAGTCCTATAAGTTAAACAAGCTGTCGAGAGTGCTATAAAGCTTGTCTACGGACTCATGGAAGGCCCATAGGACATATAATATTCCTAATTCAACAATACATGGTAAAGTAAAGGGATAGCTTTCTGGGGTCAGTCAAATTCTTTATTTGGTAACATGCTAATTGACAAGTCCACTAATAATAATTTAAAAGAGTTTAGTCATAAGTTTTGCAACTATGTAATTGTTGAGTAGGAGGTTGAATGTACCAATTTTACTAGTAATATAGATAAAAGAGTCGAAGTAAGCGCAATGATAATGAGTGGTTCCAAAAGTTAGAAGTGGCCAGAATGGTGTGATAAAAAACTTTTATAAACTGAATAAAATTAATGACATAAATACCACCCTTCCAGCATGGAACTACGAATAGAGAAGAATGGACAACAGCCACGCCTCTGCGGGTATACACACTTCAAAAAAGACTGTTTATTGGACGAAGAGAAAGCAATTTTAAAATGTTCTTCACGTCTATTGGTATTTTTCAATTATGTACCTGTAGCTGACGTGACATGGGTAAATTCCATTAAGACAAAGATATCTATTTATTTTCACTGGTGGAAGTTCACCACAGTGGTAGTCATGCTCTGCGGTTCCGACATATTGTGATAACCTAAACAATTCTCTTATTAATGTCAGTGAATTTGATAACCCCCAGGTCAATCTTCCATCAGTAAATTTGAATATATATTCCTACCTTATTTAAATGTCTTTTCCATTCAGAATTTGTCATAAACAAGGCAAAAATTTGTATTTGTCTTTACTGTTGCAAGTTTGTCCCGGAGTTAATCAAGCCCTGATCTGATGTAAACAAACTACAGCCCCCATCTTTTGACTACTTCCACAGTTACTTCACTCGCAACCGGTAAACACTAAACTATCTGTCTCCTCCTCTTTATTAATAGCTCTGTTCCTTCCGGTTTGTTTCAAATCAATTAAAACTAGAAATTTTATTTAAAAATGTTACTAAATAACCACGTAGAAACAAGAAACATTTAATTATCTGTTTCTAGTTGATACACTGTTTATTTGACTTGAAAAATGCGGAAGTTTGGCAGCTATGACACTACCATAGCTTTAAAATTCCAGGAATAACTACAGCGTTCCATGAATTACAAAAAAAAAAAAAAAAAAAGTTAATGAAATAATGGTGAAGAACATATAGTAAGAAACATTGTTTTGGTAAAATAATATTGTATTGTTCATTCATTTGTTACTTCTTGGTTATTAATTGCCAAAGGGAAAAATGTTTAAAGTATGAATGATAAATGATTCATTATTTAACATAAATATTTACCATTTTGGTTTTAACTACTGTAAATGTGACAAAAAAATGACCTAAATGCGCAATGATATAATTTACCTTAGGTTACAAAAAACAATTGAATTTTTTTAAAACAAATTAGTTTTGACTAAAAAATTTAAGGCTAATGTCAGACGGACGTCTTTTTGCGCGCTAAAAAGACGGATAATACGGAAGGAAAAAAGCGTGCAAAAAGACGTCCGTCTGACATTGGCCTAATACGTAAGGAAAAAAGCGTGAAAAAAAACGTCCGTCTAACATTAGCCTAATAATCGATTTTTTTTTGCTTATATCTTGCATTTTATAGTTAAGAAATGTGAAATGTGACAAAATAATTAAAAATTGCATCCCACTTACGCACATCGAACTTAGATCATTTACACATCAGTTTCTAGCATGAAATAAAGTACTTAAACATATTTTAAAGAAAAAACGAGCTATTATTTGAGACTGTTTACATGCATTTTTAACACCTTCTAACATAGTTGTAAAGCGTTTTTGGCTGCAGTTTGTCTGCCCATCTGGCCAAGCTCTAAAGGTGTATTTATATGCATTACCCGACGAAAAGAAATAAATCTTTCAACTGGTGTTTATTTTCTAAGAGTTCTGTGGTCATCAACAAGAGAAAGATAAATCTCAACAAAAGAAAGAGTTGGAGATGAACTTGTCAACGACGACCACTGATGATCACTGACCTCTAATCATCCTACGAAAGTCATAAAACATGAAAGGGAGCATCTTATCACATCAAACGTTCTGGCGAAAAGAAAAGTAGTTTGTTTGGACCTTTAATCTCGTAAATAAAGTCATATTACCATGTAATCCATGTGTATTATTAAAGTTTACAAGTGTTTTCTATTGAAAATAAAGTGTGTAGCATTTATAATTCCTTTACACGGATACTCAAGAAAATTCAGTTAAATTATGCTCTATGGGTAAGAATCGTTTGCAATGTGTTTTAATTGTGAAACATAAGGGCACTCATATACATTACTGAGGTGTATTAAAAGTTGCTTATTTTAGAATAGGGTGTGCATAGCATTTATCGTTCATTTACAGGGATTCGCAACATAATTGAGGTACAGTCATATGTATATGAGAGATAACTGCTGAAAATTTATTTATTTTCAGCTGTGGTGTGCGCTTTTGAGTTTCAGAAAATTTTGCATATTACGTGGTGTGTATAAATTTTATAGATCGTAGATCATTCTATGGGACTGCACAAACGGACTTTTAAGCGATACTGTTTATGGGTGTGAATTGCTAAAGAGTGGTTTTTAATCGTATTATGCATTTTACAGCTAGACTATATTTAGTATACGAAGAGATTTTGTAGAGTAAGGTCATTGTGCCTAAATGAGACGTGATTCCCCATAGTTTTGTCGCATTTAGGGTATATTTGCCATTTTATTATATAAATATACATTTTTTTAAGCAAAAAATTACTGAATACTGTACCTTTAGTTGAAAACTAACTTCTTTTATATAAATTTAATAATTATCTTTAGTATAAAACCACAATATACGATTGTCGCATTTAGGTAATTTTTGTCGCATTTATGGTAGCTAAAACCTAAATGAGACGTCCATAGTCCTAAATGTGATAATGCATTTTATACATACGATTCATCTGAAAAAGTTAATTTAACCTTTAACTGCTGTGACAGAAAATTGCCACATTACAATTGTGAGCTGTCTGCGAAACCATTCGTTTGAAAGATGATTAATAGGCTCGATTAACTCATAATATACTGTTTTTGCACTAAACTGTTCGTGCAGTACTATTTATAATAAAATTTAGCTTTTTTCAAACATTTCAAACAATAGTACTAGAAATCCAAATGAAGCAAAATTTAACTGTATCGATAGTTAAACTGGAAATTACAAGTTAATCTGTGAAAAAAAGCAGCACTACCAGCATTTAAGGGTTAATTGTAATTATTTTTTTAACTACTTAACCCTTAACTGCTGTGACAGGAATTGTCGCTTAACTACCGTGAGCGGTCCCCGAGACCGCTTGATTAATACTCTGACCAAGCAAAAGGGCTAAATTGCGTTGTTCTTTTCTCAGTATTTTTTAAAATTGTTAAAGAAAGATAATTTTTCCTACATGATATAAAAAATAGTAATTACGTATAAGAATATAATCATTGAGAGTATTAATCATAACTGAATCTTTTAAAACTGGTTTGTATCTGTAGAATTATATTAATTTATATGATACTTCTATAACAGTGAAACCAACAGTTTAGTAAACAGATATATCAGTTTATGATGATGAGAAAACTAAAAGATGAAAGTCTCTATTAACTCACAGGGTGCTGTTTCTGTACTAAACTTTAAGTACATGACTATTATAATTAAACTTCTCATATTCAGAATCTCTAGCAATAGTTCTAGGGCTCCAAATGAAACAAAACTTCACTGATATTCATATCTAAACTGTAAATTACGAGTTTAACTGTGAAAATTAAAAAATGTAGTGGTCTGTGAGACCACTAAAAGCAGTTAAGTGTTAATAAAGAGTTGAAATACATAAAAATGAAAGATAAGTAGCTCATTATTGAACTACTAAATAAGCTTTATTTAATAGCAATTTAAATAATAAAACATTAACTGAGATACTTACATCGCACATTTCAATATTCATACTAACAGATCCAGCAAGTTTTACCAGATCAGTTCCTTTCCATTTTGCTCTTACCTCATTTTTGCTTTCATCTCCCGAACAGGCCTATTTTTTTTTTAATTTTTAGTTTCTGAAAGATATAGATCTGGAAAGGTTTTATGCTTAAATTTATATTAAGCCAAAGAGAAGCTCTGTGCCTGATGTTCTGTTACTCCCCCCCCCCCCCTCTTCATTTTGCTTCCACTTCCACTTCCACTTTCACAAAAAATAAAAAAAAATTCTGTACTTAAATATACGTATATGGAAACAAATATTCATTTAGATAAACATAGTTTTATTTTTTTTTTATCTTTTTCTAATTTAAAAGTAGAAAATGTCAATTATGACAAGTAAAATGTGAAAACAAAATTAAAATATCAGATTTAAAAAAAGTGCTAACAGAAATTATGGACTTCTAAACCAGGGCATAACTCAATCATAACTCAATTGCATCATATTTAATCAGAGACAGCATTTAAGCTACCGAATGGCATGATGTTGGTAAAATTGACTTACTTAACTGCATTAAAATAAACAGAATTTAAGTGTTTTCAATCTACAGAAGATTTTTCAGAATTTCCATGACGCAAAATTATTGCAAATTCCTTAATCATGTGTCTGTATTATGTTACTGGAATATACACAGTGTTTCTTACACCTTTTTCTATTAAAAATTTTAAAGAAGCGTATTTTTCTATTTTGATAATCTTAAACACATATTTAAACACCTGGTTAAAGAAAAACATTAATGGAGGATTATGCTGACTTAACTTAGCTTAATTAAGTCGTTAATCTTCTAAATGACTCTCCGCATTTACATCAGTCTGTGTGTCGCTATTAGGCACATGCAGAAAACAAAGTTGCCAAAATGCGCAGACTACTTCAAATTCTAAACCGAAAACTGGTCGCATTTTCTTTAGTTTAACTGGTCAGGTAGCTGAAACAGACAACGTAGTTCTTCACGTTCATAAGGTTATTTGATCTTCAAAGTTAAAAAAGAAAAACTGTCAGCAACTTTCGGGAATTTTTGTCACATTTACGAAACATCGGGGTGCTGTAAAATGAACGATGTGTATTTGATTGAAAATTTATTTTAAAGAAAACGTTTTAAATGCAAAAAAATGTTTCGGGTTTTGTTTCTGAAGTTCGGATGCCTTATTATATAACATTTATTTACGATTCTTGCATTAAGATTTTATGCAAAAGAACATTGTCGCACTTAGGGGTCATCACATTTAGGCACACCGACCTTATAAATATATTCATATAAAGAGCTAATCAAACAACTGGATATATTGTCGACTTTGAATGGTAATTGCTGGAAGTGTGTTTTTAGTTGTTCCTCATTAAATTTTGGAAGAAGTTTCGCATGAAATAAGTTTTAGCTTAATATGCCGTGTTTATAAATTTTTGTAGATAATACATGGGTAACAGTGGCGTGGCGTCCGGTCATCGCTGGATGCGGCGATGACCAAGCAATATTTTAAAACTCTTAATAAGCTTTTAAAACTCTGCGATCCAGTTTTAGCAGAACATTTGGAGTTCATGTATAAGTGAAGGTAAGATTTAAAGTTTCTTTTTTGAACATTTAACCATTGAATTTTAGAGTTAATAATTTTTCACCACAAACTTAAATAATTGCGATGACCGCCGAAAATTTTCACGCCACGCCACTGATAGGTAAGTACAAAATAATTCGAGTATATTTCAATTTATTGTCATGAATTTCTAACGGCGAATTTTCAACTGTATTATGCGTTTTCTAATTGAACTAAATTTTACCGAATTTTGTAACATTTACATAAAGTTTTAGCGCATATACACAGCTGCAGAAAGAAATTTTAACTTTCTTTCAGACTATGGACGTTAATTGCTGAAAGTGGGTTTTTAAATGTGTTTCGCGTTTTCTAACTTGTTTACAAACGTCTTTCACCTTAAACGGTAAAGTTTCGTTACATCATTTTGGTTGCGTTGAAAAATATTTGTTTATGTATGCTTGACATATGAATGTTTTTTCTTGTTTATCCTAACAACTGTTTTATCAAAAATAAATCCCAAAATCCCATAAATGTACTCAATTACGAATTCATGAAAATTTTATCTTCCAAAGACTTTTTCGTGAATTGTTGAAACTACATTAGAAGATTTACATAATCATTTAATAACTTTTCGAAGGATTTTCGAAGGATTGAAGGATTTAGAAGGATTTATTAAATTTGGATTTATAGGGATTTTGTGCAATATTTATAACCCCACTCAAATCTTTTATTTTAAATATTTTCCTTAGTATTTTGTAGAATTAGGAAATGTACAAATATAATGTTCTTACAATAGAAATAGAAATATATTTCCGAATTGAAAAATTCCTCACACCAACGCTGACAAAGCTGAAAAGAAATTATCCTTTTAAAAATATTTTTGGTTTGTGTAACACATAATGCTTTGGAACAAGATAAAGTAATGTATCTCTAACCCATTCTATACTGTATTACAACTAATCGATGTATTAAATGAATTTTATAACATGTTATTTTAATGGTACTTATAAGTACCGTCAGTAGATAGAGCTTTAAAGTCCCATCGAGGTCCTATTTTAGCGCGACTGGAGTATACTTAATATTAAGTTGTAATTTTTTAATTTGAAAAAATTCATATTACAATGTTAGTGGACAGATTAGTTTAAACAATATTTATTCTGCTAAGATATAAATTATATTTTTGTATTATAAAATAAGAATATGAAGCTTTTTAAACGCAGTAGATTTTCCATCGTCTTCCAATTGAAAAAAATTATCCATGTTCAATTAGTCTACTATCGTTCTATTATATTTGCAATTGAACGAAAATGCCTTATGCATTTAAATCACTTTCTATCATGAAATAAAGTACTTAAGTATGTTAGAAAAAAAAAAAAAAACTAAACTATCTTTATTAACAATTCGCATTAATTAATTTGTATCCAAACAAATGATACTTAAATATCAAAAGCTAAAATGTAAATATTATATATTTTCCAAATAAAAGCCCTAAAAATTATTGATATCCTATTTTAGTAAAACTGAAAGAAACATAATATCAAACTAGACTCCAAGGCGCTACAATATAAGAATCTTGCTATGCGGTGCTAGTCCGTTTTCTTTGTCCACGTGTACTGAAGGGCTATACAGGGTGGTTCAGAACTATATATCAAAAGTGTAAAGGCAGGTAGAGGGGAGGTAAATATGCTGATTTCGTATAGGAATGTGTGTTCGGAAATGCAACGTTGAGGCAGTAAAGGGCGCTGTTGAGTTAGGCGGATTAGAGATCCTACATTAGAGAGAGATTGGACATTGACAAATGACTGCCATTTTCGTTACAAAGTAGATGGAACGCCGTACAACGCAATGCGTTTTCATCAGCGTCTAGCACTTTTTATTCTATTAAGATTATGAAAATTTCATTTTATATGCCTTCAAAGAGTCTTTCAGAACATAAATATGAGCATTTCTATTTTAAAGAGTAAGAATTTTCAGAAAATGTATTTTTTACTCTTTTTTTTTTTTTTTTTTTTTTTTTTTTTTTTTTTTTTTTTTTTTACAAATTAAAATAGTGGGCAGAGGAAGATTGGACATGTAAGAACTTTATTTTAATTTCGCAATATTTGAGAAAATAATTTTTAACGCTTATCAAATAGAAAATGAACTATAGAATTCAATTTTTTAAAACTATCTATAATTTATTAAGCATTTTAAAACAACAGTAATTAGTATAATTTTCACCATTTTCAGAAACAATAAAATTTCAAAATACCATAAACTATGTATGTGATTCAAAATTAACTTAATATGTGCGCTGAAAATATTTTATGATAAGTTCCTACATACTGCTATTCCTCTTTGATATTCTTTTTTTTTTAAATACAGAAGTCTGGTAAATATATAGTATTAGAATGAGTATTGTTATCAAAACATTAAATGAAAGTTTAGAAAAAAAAATAAATAGTGGCACTGCTGTTAAAAGAAACAAATAAAAAATATGAAAAACAAATTCTATAAATAAATCAAAATCCGATAACTAAGTAAAATCGTAGCGTAAAAAAAAAAAAAAAAAAAAAAAAAAAAAAAAAAAAAAAAAAAAAAAAAAAGAATTTTCTGAGAATTCTTACTCATTAAAATGAAAATGTGCTCATATTTATGTTCCGAAAGTCTCTTTGAAGGCATGTAAAATGAAATTTTCATAATTTTAATAGAATAAAAGGTGTTAAACGCTGATAAAAATGCATTGCGTTGTACGGCGTTCCATCTACTTTGTAACGGAAATGGCGGACACTTCTTCAATGTCCAATCTCTCTCTAATGAAGGATCTCTAAGGCGGATGAAAGCTCTTCATTGACTTGAATAGTCATTCTCCACTCGGATTTCGAGTAACTTGCGTCGTTACACCAATGCAGAGCTTGCCGACATGCATTTCAGGTATTTTGCTGCACAAGGAAATGGAGCGGTTACTCAAAGGATGTACAGTCGTGGGAAAAAAAAGTAAACACCCCCTACTAACTCCTTAACAAATTATTGTAGAAGAAAGTTACTGGTACCGAACGATTGGAAATAAAGTCTACTTTTAAATGATGTATATAAAATTTGCTTAGGGGGCCACCTACATATTAAAACGAACCATAACTTTGTTTTTTTCAATAGCAGTACCCAATTCTGACAGCATAAATGAATTCTACACCCTTCAATTAGCCTAAAAACGAATTTTTATGCAATTCGTACCATAAGTTTACCAGAAATTAATTATTTTAAAACGAGTGTATTTTAAGGGCTCTAACCAAATTGAAGTTCCGTACTGGATTGTTAACCGAGAGAGCCGCTTCCTTGATCAAGGCACCTTAAGTGCCACTCAAGGAGTCAATGAAGCGTGTTAGATTACAGTACGGCAGAATAAATTTCAAAATGTCTACTCACTTCGATCATAGACGGCCCGGCCCCTTAAACCATCATTTTGCCGTTTTTAAAGCATAATTTGAAAACTACTTGAAGAAAAATGTGAAATTTTTGAATTTCCATAAAGCAGGACTTAATAAATCTAAATCCATCAAAAAAATTGTAGGTTGCAATTCATAATTTTTTCGAATATTAATTTCATAATTCATAATTCATATCATAAAATTATAAAAAATTGCAAATTCAGCTTATTTATGTTTGGGTATATCAGTATTGTTACCACAAAAAAAATTAGCACATTAGGAGCATAATTTCGGGAAATATAAATAAAAATATGAAAATATAATTTAACATTAGAAGCACTAAATTTTGAATTTTTTATAATTCAAAAACTTATCATTCAAATGACTTGAAATTTGGTGTCTAGACATAGTTTGAACCGAAGATTTGAAATATATCGTTAAAATTGGGTATTGCTATGGAAAAAAATGAAGTTGGGATTCGTTTTAATATGTAGATGACCCCCTAAGAAAATTTTATATACATCATTTAAAAGTAGACTTTATCTCCAATCGTTTGGTACCAGTAACTTTCTTCTATGATGATTTGTTGAGGAGTTAGTAGGGGTGTTTACTTTTTTTTTTCCACGACTGTACATTCCAGGGTGGGAATCTGCTGGATCGCCAAACATTTTTGAGCATCTTCATCGGGTGGTCTGCTCGAGTGGATCATTTTAGGCTTCGGCGTGTTACGGGCACAGAAAGGTATTGCAGAATTCATGCAGTGGAAGAAGCAGCATTACGCACAGTAGAGGATAGTCCTTCGACAAGCTCGAGAGCTGTTGGACGTGCGTTGGGTGTGAGCTATTTCCTTGCGCAGCTCCATACATGTAATGCATGCCAGCAAGCTGGCAGCAATGCATGTTGCTCGAAATCTGTGCGGGAAATGAGGAATGAAGTCTGCGAAGCGCTTCCATCCACCTAAATCAACAGCGCCCTCTACTGTTTCAACGCTGCATTTCCGCACCCACATTCCTATACGAAATCTGCTTATTTAGACCCCCTCTACCTGCCTTTACATTTTTGGCCTATAGTTCTGAACCGCCCTGTATAACCTATGTCCCGGTCAGATGGTCGGCCTAACGCGGAACACCCTAATTTTAGTTTCCAAACAATTTTGGAACTTATTTTATCGACCCCGAAGTAATAAAAAATTGACATTTAATAATATGTTACAATTTTTTTAATGTAGTAAAATTCATACTATAATGTTAGTAGAGACTTAAGAAAAGATAAATATTAATTTTAAATATTTTTTATTAGTTTAAGATAAAACTATATTTTTGTCTCGAAATAATTCCCTTTTTAGCACTTTCCAGCAAATTTGAAAAGTGTTTATGCATTCGGTTTGTCTGTCCGTATGTCCGCCAGTCCGTCTGTCCGTCAGTCCGTCTGTCCGTCTGTCCACGCTCTAACTCCCGTAAATATACTCGGATTTTCATGAAATTGATAAGGGTTATTTAGGGTCACCAAAGCATGTTTGGTATTGTATATGAAGCATGTAGGATTAATCGTTCGTTTACCGGGACACTCAAAACTATTCCATTACATTATGGTATATGGGGAAAAATCGTTTGCAGAGTATTTTAATGACATTATGCTATTTCAAATGTATTGAAACTGATATAAATCACGGAATTTCATTACGATCATGTTAGAACAGGACATTCATAGCATTTTTTACTAGCTCACAGGCTATCAAAGCCTGAGAGCTTATGTACCCGTCGGTTCTGTATGTACGTATGTACGTACGTACGTAACGCGATAACTCTTGATAGAAACATCCCATTTGCTTCAAATTTCTTTTCTAGTTTCATTCTGATAAGACGCTTCCCTGATTAGTTTTGGGGGTTCATTGGTTAAGGATAAAGGGGGAAAAGGAGGGTTGGTCCACCCCCCTTTATTTCAGATAAATGGGTTTTTCATGCAGAATTATTCAATTTTCTACAAATTTGGTATACCGGTTTATTATGTTAAGGAACTTACCTGATTAGTTTTGGGGATTCATTGGTTAAGGATAACGGGGGAAAAGGGGGGTTAGTCCACTCCCCTTAATTTAGATAAATGGATTTTTCATGTAGATTTTCATTCGATTTACTTCAAATTTGGTATACCGGTTTATTATGTTAAGGAGCTTCCTTGATTAGTTTTGGGGGTTTATTGGTTAAGGATAAAGGGGGAAAAGGGGGTTAGTCCACCCCCTTAATTCAGATAAATGGGCTTTTCATGCAGAATTATTCGATTTGCTCCAAATTTGGTATACCGGTTTATTATGTTAAGGAGCTTCCTTGATTAGTTTTGGAGGTTCATTGGTTAAAGATAAAGGGGGAAAAGGGGGGTTAGTCCACCCCACCTTAATTCAGATAAATGGGTTTTTCATGCAGAATTATTCGATTTGATCCGAATTTGGTATATCGGTATATTATGTTAAGGAACTTCCCTTATTTGGTTTGGGGGTTCATTGGTTAAGGATAAAGGGGAAAAGGGGAGCTAGTCCACCCCCTTTAATTTAGATAAATTGTTTTTTCCTGCAGGATTATTCGATTTGCTCCAAATTTGGTATTCCGGTTTATTATGTTAAGGAGCTTCCCTGATTAGTTTTGGCGGTTCATTGTTTAAGGATAAAGGGGGAAAGGGTGGCTAGTCAACCCCCTTAATTTCGATAAATGAGTTTTTCATACAGAATTATTCGATTTGCTCCAATTTGGTATACCGGTTTATTATGTTAAGGAGCTTCCCTGATTAGATTTGGAGGTTCATTGGTTAAGTATAAAGGGGGGAAACGGGGGCTAATCCCCTTTCACTTATTTTTTTGAGCAGCATTATTCTTTAAAACATGAGTATAATGTACAATTAGTGTGAATAGCCTGTGAGCTCAATGCCATCAGTTTAGCCGGGCACTTTTCTTTTTTATTCATTTACAGGGACACACAAAAGAAATCGGTTACAGTACTGTACTGTCTTTGAGTAATAATTGCTGAAGTGCACGGTTTAAAATTCGGTATGCGCTTTTAAATTTAATTAATTTTTTGCATCTTACTCGTTATGTATAAATTTCATACCTCAAATACAGGGCTGCACAAAAGTATTCACGTACCGTTCTCCTTAATTGAGGAAATTGCTGAAAGTAAATTTTCAACTGAAGTATATGTATTTCTTAAGTGAACTAAATTTTGGCTTGCATGTAGCTAATGGATTCATATCTATAAATCATATACAGGGATGCTGAAAAAATTCGTATAATCTTCCGATTGTGGATGGGAACAGCTTAAATTGGGTTTTTAAATGTATTATGCGTTTCCATATGGTTCAATTAGACGTAATATTTTAATTTTTTAAACAGTGCAGTTTTGTTACATTATTCTGAATGTGTCGGAAAGTGTTTCATAATCTATGCTTGAGGCATGATTTTTTCTTACTTGTTAAAATAAGAATGAGGTACAGAATGTCGGATATTTTTTCCTGATAAAAAACAAAACAAACCTAATTAATGTACAATTACTGTAATATGATTCTAGTATATATCTATTTAAATAAAAGCGCTATGTTACATTTAAATGACTTTCTAACATGAAATAAAGTACTTAAACATGTTACAAAAACATTATTAAGGAGCGTTCACACTCATTATTTTTTATCTAAACAACTGTTATTTTGATATCAAAAGGAAACATGTAAGTACTATATTGATACCTAATTTAAAAAATCTAAAGAAATCGCTGATCAGTACTTTTGGCACATCACCAGATTTTTTCTTTCAGGGTATATTTTCTTATACTATGTTCTAAAGAAATCATTTTTTTCTGAAATAGCAACAAATTGATGCTTGCATACATTGTGGATATTACGATTCCAAAGTGATATACAGTTTATATTAACCCTTTCAGGGGCAAGGCACTTCTACTAGTAAAATACTGAAATGAATGAATGACACCGGAATTTACAAACAAATTTATTTGAAAATAAGTAAAAGCTTTTCTTCCCGTACTTACTAAAAAGAAAATTTTCAAACCAAAATTCTGGTGTCAATGTCCCATTTAGCGAATAAAATTAGGGGTCCCAAAAATGAACCACCGCCCTTGAAGGGGTTAATAATAACTGAATATTATTATCATTAACAGTGTTAGCCAGTTATTATTTGTACTTTAATCTGAAGAAAAAATGGTCTATATATATATACAACTGATTTTATGTGATTTTTCTGTTTTTCAAACGATTTTTCTAAATTTTAGTGAAAGTCGTACATTTTCCCGGAATAAACAAAAAATTTCCTTCTTAACCTTACTCATTAAATGTTAAGAACAAAATTGTTCCTTCCAAAACAGACAAATGGAAATGTTCTTTTTCAATTGAGAAAAAATGTAAAATATGCACTTAAATTTTCATTGATGCCAACAACCAAGTCGTTGGATATGATCAGGTGGTGAAGAGGACAGAGCATTCATCCTCTAACATCGAGTGCCGAGGTTCGAATCCTATTGAAGTCATTGCGATAAAAAAAAAAAAAAAAAAAAAAAAAAAAATGAATGCGATTATCTGCAATACAAACACCTGCAATAAAACGCTCCTATAATATTTACACAATTTTATGGGGAAATTATTTTTCTGTACTTTAAAATTTAAACCCTATTTTTGCATAGAATAGGAATTCAAAAATAAGCTTTTTAAAACTAACAAATTTAAGTTTATTGCGATTTGAAAGAGCCCCTTTCAAGATTCATTGTTGATATAAGTCTCTTTAGGAAACATTCCATGCAAAAAATATTGTAATACCTCTGTCAGTTTTTAAGAAAAATTACACCCAATTCGTTTCTATAGCTCAAAAATAAGCAAGGATTTACATCTGTATGAAATTATCTAAATAGCACTTTGCTGAGAAATTAGAAAGAGTATATAATTATTAATTAAGCGCTAGTTTGGTTTCACAATGAAATTAATTAAAAATATTAATTAAAAAATAAATTATTTTAAACGTATAAATAAATAAAAAACTAATTACATTAAAAATATAAGAATTTAATAAATATTATTATTACCTTTCAAAACTCTGCCTTTTATGCACATATATAGCTACATATAGTAGGCCCCTTGAAAACTTTATCTCTGGTGACTAAATTGGCTGCCTGTGCTTTCGGTATATTAATTTGCAGATTGATGTTTTTTACATGACCCGTAAATTTATGATCAAACATATTAATTATTTAAATAAAAGTAATATTAAAAATACGTAAAAACATAAATTAGTTTTTATCAAATATTGAGTCAAGTGAAATGATAGTTTGTATACTTAAATCGCATCATCTTCGTAACTTTCAAGACTTAGATGACATTATATGTACATATATAGATACATGTAGTAAGCCCCATGAATGAAAACTTTATCTCTGGTGACTAAATTGGCTGTCTGTACTTTTGGTATATTTAATTTGCAGATTGATGTTTTTTACATGACCCGTAAATTTATGATCAAGCATATTAATTATTTAAATAAAAGTAATATTAAAAATACGTAAAACATAAATTAGTTTTATCAATTATTGAGTCAAGTGAAATGATAGTTTGTTTACTTAAATCGCATCATCTTCGTAACTTTCAAGACTTAGATGGCATTATATGTACATATATAGATACATATAGTAGGCCCCTTGAAAACTTTATGTCGGGTGACTAAATTGGCTGTCTGTGCTTTTGTATATTAATTTGCAGATTGATGTTATTTACATGACCCGTAAATTTATGATCAAGCATATTAATTATTTAAATAAAAGTAATTTTAAAAATACGTAAAATATAAATTAGTTCATATCAAATATTGAGTCAAGTGAAATGATAGTTTATTTACTTAAATCGCATCATCTTCGTAACTTTCAAGACTTAGATGACATTATGAAAATACCGTAATATTCCCGATGTGAATTTCTTAAAGATGCATGTCACTTTCTTTTCCTCTGGGACTATTGCCAAGGTTATTTAGTTAGAATAACGTCATCTTCCAGTGTCTGCAAAAGATAATTATTGAGCAAAGTGGGATGTTTTATTGATAAACAAGTGAAACAGCTTTGTGTAAATTCACACTTAATATTTATGATACATAATTAAATAAATATGACATTTACAAGATCTTTAATGAACCCGTAATGTTTTAAATGTCAAACGTTACGGAAAGTTTTAAAGTTTGTCATTATAAAACTAATAGGCCCACGTTTACAGAACTTTAAAGAAATACAGGGTGTTCCTAAAGATCTGGGAAATTTTTAAGAGGGTATAGAGTCACTACCATCGAAGCCAGAGGACACGAGTGTGACGTCATCACTAATCGACCGACTGCTTACTAGTGTTGGAATTCACACTGGAAAATTTTGAATAGGAATTTTTTTTCATTTTATTTCTAGAATATCTATCATCTTATAAAACAATAATAACTATTCAAACTTACTGGTGAGAATTTGAAATCCCCCAATAAAAAATCAGCCAGAAGTGGAATGCCACAGTGTTGCCGATCTGGCTGATTTTTTACCGGGGGATTACAAATTCTCACCAGTAACTTTAAATAGTTATTTATGATTTATAAGATGATCGATATTTCAAATAAAATAAAGAAAATTGCTATTCGAAATTTTCCGGCGTGAATTCCAACACTATGAGAAGTCGGTCGATTAGTGATGACGTCACACTTGTGACCTCTGGCCTTGAGTATTTCGATGGCAGCTGCTCAAAGTGTCTACTTTTGACTCTATATACCAAAGTTACGGACGCTCTGGACACGGTTATATGGATTTTTCAAGGCTTTGAGCGTTACCAATGCCTTTACCGTGTTCTAAAATGTTTGTTTCTTTCATCAAAAGATGTCAACAGTAAGGGGCATTCGAATACACCGAATTCAAAACAACTGAGGAAAGAACAGGAAGGCGAAAACTCAACAGCCTAAGATTTAAAGAAAAGTTTAAAAGAAAGAAATCTGTTCAATATTTATTTTCCTTTTCTCAATTTGAAATTAACAAAACAAATATTGTACAACATAACAAGTATTGAAACAACATAACATAGGCAAAGAGAATCTGGATCTTCGGATATTGGTTCGCTAATGACTATAAACTTATAAATTAATTCCTTGTTGAACATTTCACTGAAAAATTGTAAAAAAAAAAAAAAAAAAAAAAATCAGAATTCTGGTTCAAAATTTTGAAACTACATTAGAAGATTTACATAATCATTTTATATATTTTAGAAGGATTTTAGAATAATTGAAGGATTTAGGAGGATTAATTGAATTTGAATTTATAGGGATTTTGTGCAATATTTATAATAAAAACTTTTATAGTATTTTGTAGAATTAGAAAATGTACAAATATAATGTTTTCTTACAATAGAAATACTTCCGAATTGAACCCCCCCCCCCCCCCGACGCCAAGAAAGCTGAAACGATGCAAAGGCAAAAGAAATCATCCTTTTAAAAATATTTTTATGCTTTTGGAACAAGATAAAGTAATGTATCTATAACTCATTCTAAACTGTATTAGAACTAATTGATGTATTAAATGAATTTTATAACAAGTTGTTTTAATGGTACTTTAATCAGTAGATAATGTAATTTAATCAGTATCTAAAGGGCTAAAGAGAAATCAAGTAAAAAAGTCTTTTTCAGATATTTTTAATTATCGGTCCTTAACGGCATTTTGTTATAATATATTACGGATGTGTAAATTCGTTTTAAGTGAAAATTTTGGAAAATGAATATTTTCCTCATTTTTCGTAAAATGCAGTTTACCGAGTTCTCTTAAGTCATAAATAGATGCATATTTGATACACTACGATCAGGATAACCATACACTGTTAAAAATTTGCAGCATTCTGGCAGGTCATTTGACCGTTTTTTCCAAAAACGGTTACACAACCGTAATTTTAACACTATTCTGACTATATTATTGGCCATTTTATGGTCAGAATATAGTTAAATTATGGTTATGAAACCGTTTTCTCAAAAACGGTCGAATGACCTGCCAGAATGCTGCAAAATTTTTAACAGTGTAGATGCCAATTGCAACGCTCTTCATCACCAGTAATTCCCTCGAGAAATCTTCGAATTTTTTAATCGGAAATTTCTGAGATTAAAATTAGGGAAATTTCTCTGCAGAATTACCCATGCCATTAAATCGTAGCAGTTGGCAGCTACCAGAATAACACTAACATAGGTTAGTCTTATCAGCTGTTTTTTTTAATACTCAGATAAATAGTTTCAATTAAAATGGTCTGCCTAAATAAAACTTGTATTCTGCAATTAATAAAATATGAATATTTCATGTCGAATTCGAAAACATTTAAAAACATCAAGAAATGTATTTTAGGAAAGATTATTTGAAAAGCTAAAATTAGAGATCATTTCATGTACATTAAGTAAGATGTTAAAAATTACATAAAATCTAACAACACGTTTTTGTAAAATCATGTGCTGTGAACTGAAAAATAATCATTTTGAATAAAGTAACATTAATGATGAACACACCTAATGATGAATCTCTTTTCTCGTAACTTTTGTTCAAATGCAAAATTTTGAATGCGTTATATTTTATTTAAAATTATGCGGTTTTTTTAAAAAAAATATTTTAATCAATGTGCTTATTACTATCAGTTAACTCTATTTTAAATTCGGTGAATAACAATCGAAAAAAAATTGATTGATTGAAGTGTATTTGACCCCTGTAATACAGTTTTTGTACAGCTTTAATTCAGAGTAAGGAGAAGGTTAGCGAATGGTTGTGTTTTTTAACTTTTGGTAATTGATTTTTATGTATATCTTAGCGCTGAATCCGCAAATGACCTTTATTTTTAACCACCACGTCAGGATGTTTTGCAAATTGTACATTTCAAAGATAAAAATAAAAAAATAGCGAAAATCTCATACTACAAAATATATGTGATGGTTGTGTTTTTTAACTTTTTACTGATATTTTTTCCCCAACTGATTTTTATGTATTTTTTAGCGCTGAATCCGAAAATGACCTTCATTTTTAACCATCACGACAGAAGTTTTCGCAAATCGCACATTTCAAAGTTAAAAAATCTAAAGATAGCGAAAATCTGTCAAAGCAATTTGTCAAAGCCTTACCAAAAGAAGGTAAATGTTTTAAATACATCTGCGAAAAATGTCTAGCCTTATAAACCACGAAAATAAAAGAGGACACCGAGATGAACCCCATAGGCAATATAAAAGGATATCCGCGAGCGGTTTAAAGAAACTTCCACACATGGAATAAAATTGTAAGGATTTTAAATGCACAATATTTTACACGTTTAGCTGTAAAGATGCATAAAGTCAAAAGATGAATAAATTATTATGATAAAAAGGGTTTACATCTATTTTATAATATCAGATTTTCGCAATATTTCTTTTAAAAATACTTTTACAAATTTAGACTTTTTAAAAATTTAAAAATTTGCGATTTACAAAAATTCCTGACGTGCCATAAAAAATGAAGGTCATTTTTGGATTCACTACTACCAAATACATAAGAATCAATAACCAAAAACTAAAAAAACATAATCATCACATCTATTTTATACTATCATACTTTTGCTATTTTTTGACTTTTTAATGTTGAAATTTTCGATTTGCGAAAAAAACTTACTTGATAGTTAAAGATGAAGGCCATTTTCGGATTCAGCACTACAATATACAAACGAATCAATTATGAAAACCTAAAATACACGATACGGCCCAAATTTTGCAGGCTGGAGTTATTTTTCTAACATGTTAACTACATCATGTTAAATATACATGTTAAGTAATACATGCTAACTAGCATCAATCGTAACATTAATATTCAGTATTTTTCAAATTTTACTTCATTTTTACATAGCATTATTTTTAAGCAACATTTAAATGGAAAAGTTAAATTATTTTGCCAATTTATTTTTTGTATTCGAGCAAATTCAGAAAAATACATGGTGATTTAAAAAAAGTTTACAAAATGGCATGGCAAGGCATACAGAAAGACATACAGCAAGGCATACAGCAAGGATAAAACATCACATAGGAACATAGGGTCGCAAACCACTTATTTATTCGCAAATACAAGTTGTTTCATTCTAACTGAACCCGGGTGGATGGTAATAATTTCGAGAAAAATGAAACTATTATAATGAAACTGCAACGATGTATGTATACCTTGTTTTGTGTGAAATGTGATAATGAGATCTGTAAAAGCATGTTGCTCAAGCAATCGATGATACCGTATGGATTGATAGTCACAGTCCAAAATGTGGGGTGTGGGATCCCAAGTGCATACTTTATGCAAACGTCTACCACTTTTGCTTGGTGTTATCACATTTACAACAACGGTGAGTACGTCTGTTAAACGTTTTATTATGATATACTTCAGTTTTCGGAAAGTTATTACCGTCAACCAAAACTGAGTCAGGACTGAACACCCTGTATTTGTGATTAAATAAGTGGTTTGCGACCCTATGTTCCTGTTTGATTTTTCATCCTTGTTGTATGCCTGATTTGCCATGTCATTTTGTAAACTTTTTTTGAATCACCCTGTATATATAGAATAAATGTGACAAGAAACATTTTAAAGTTTCATATCAGATCAGAATGTAAAAATCATTATTCACTTCACATATTTGTATTTTTGTATCTTTCATGATCTTTTACATCATTTAACGTTATCCAGTTATAAAACAATTAAGGATTTGATTTTTAAGAATTAGGTTAGAGAACACTTATTTTTTTTAATATCAGAAATACACTTTAACACACATGGCATTAACTTTTATTTCAATTTTTTTTTATATTTAACTAGCATCATTTTTAAGCGACACCCAGGGAGCGTACATTTTTACTACAATATTTTGATAGAATGTTTCTCTTTAATTAATTGCAAAAAAATATAAAAGAAAATATGATCAAATGAATTAGAAATTCTGAGATTTAAGTATTAAGTAAAAAAGTTCTGATTTGAAATAGCGGTGCCAAACTCCTTGCAAATTCAAAAAAGTGTATGCAACTTAGACAATTACAAGGTTCGTACGCTTCAAGGACTTTTAAGGGCCTTTTACCAGACTCTTTGTAAAGCAATACTTGCCTTATTTAACAAAAAAAAAATCTATCTTCACATATAGCGACCAGTATTTTACAAAATTTCTAGTACTAAAACACCAGAAATCCCCTAAATCCCTTGATGCGTACGAACCCCGAATTAAATAAATAAGCAAAGTTTTGAAAATTGACTTTTGATACTGTAATAGATAATTATTAAAACATATAGAATGGATGTGGCAGCAAAGATTTTAAAGTTTTAAATTAGATTTGAATGTAAAAAGAAGAATTCAGATTTTTTTCTTTATATTTTAGGAAGTTTTATGTCATGGGAAGTTTTCCCGTTACAAAAAATTTAATAATTTGATTTTTAAATTTAAGCATGAATAATAAGAAGATCATTTTTGAAGCGAAGGTACAGAAAAAAATCAATTATGCGAAATGTCAGCGAGATTGATATCACCAAATGCAAATAAAATAAAATAAAATAAAATAAAATAAATAAAATGAAATAAAATAAAATAAAAGTCGAATGTATACTGTGTACATTCGTTCGTAAAGATATAATGTTTTTTTTTATATTAATATTTAAACTAACATTAAAATTGATGTTTTATTAAAATTTTCGAAGTCTACTAGGATAAATCAAATTACTGTATATACTGGACTTGGAAGTATGCAAGCGAGTTATTGCGGAAAAACAATTATCTTTGTTGGGTATCTTCAATTAGCATCATTAAATATATCTCTAACATACTCTACTCATGATAAATAAACAAAATATAGTAGTATATTGTTCACTTGTTTAGAAAAAAATTAACTTATTTTCAAAATACGTTAGGCCTACCATTTTAGTTAAATCTTTCTGTCTGATTTATTTTTTTACATTTTGGGAAAGTAATTACTTTTACGTTTATAATATTAAAAGTAGCAATCCGAAGCGCAAAAATGTCTGTTTACTGAAACGTAACGAGTATAGATGCTTCGTGTATTATTCATATGACAATAAGCTAAGGATGAATTTTTGATAACTTTTGGAAATTTCGTATTGCAGCAGGATTAAACAGACACAATAACTTTCTAGTATTTTTCATGTTTTATCACAAATTATTCGTTCCGAAAAATAGTCCCTATTTTAAATTTAAAGCGTGAAATCTATGTTTTTGAAATCAGGGTCGGCGCAACGTCGCACGGGCCCTGGCAATGCAGTTTGTGAAGCCCAATATACATTGCAATACTGGACTAATAAAATTTGTTTTTAAATTGTATATATCAGGGAATAATATATACCGTAGATAATAAAATGTATGAAATATATCTATACTTCAACAATCAACAATATATTTACTGTGAATAAATGCTTTTAATTCCTCAAACTCGTTTATCATTTGCAATATTTCAAATATTTATTTTTTTGTGTTCATGGTTATTTTTAGGTTTATCAAATCTGTACATGACCCTAAAATTATATCAACTTTGGCTGTTAGAAATAAAGTTAATACTCACTTTTGTCTCGTAAACTTTTCGTAACAAATCTAGAAGAAAATTATTATTATTTTATATAGAGGTAATGTTATTTAGAATTGTATAGAAAGATTCAAGGCCCCTAACCAGTGTTGTGCAGAGCCCTGGTGAGCCGCCCCGTTTTCCGAATGATTGCGCCGGCCCTATTTGAAATAAAAGAATCGCCTGCGGTGTAAAGAGAATTTAGTAAATTATTATTATTATTATTATTATTATTATTATTATTATTATTATTAAACGCAGAAATGAAGTCATAATAATAAACGTAAAGACATATACTACCATTACTAGTTGCAGAAAATAACAATCTGTATGTATGTATGATGTAAATATGTATGTATGTAAATATGTATGTATGTAACGCGATAACTGTTGATAGAAATATTCGATTTGCTTCATATTTTGGATATAGGTTCATTCTGATAAGGCACTTCCCTGATTAGTTTTGGGGGTTCAATGGTTAAGTATAAAAGGGAGGAACGGGGGCTAATTCCCCCTTAATTACCCCACTGAAAAGAAGGGTTATGTGTTTCACGCGTATCTGTGTATGTGGATTTCTTTATACCCTCGAAACATCCCAACGGCTGGATGGATTTTAATGAATGAGGTCTTTATCAATTCGTCTTAACGGCCCGATGGTTATAGGGTAGGTTTTGTTTTTATAAATTCAAAATGGCGGTATAGACGAAAAAAAAATTTACCCATCCTATTGAGTGGCATATCATTGGATAGGTCTTTCAAAATGAGGACGATGTTTCGTTAACTATTTTACAGTCAGAAGCTCCGTTAAAAAATTATACAACCTGGAAGTTGTGTCGGTAGGATCTCTAGCTTTACTGCAACTCTAACCATCATAGACATCTATAGACCTCCTCAAAACAGTGTTTATAGATAGGAACTAACAATTAAACAGAACTTAAAAGTCATCAATACAAGCAATAAAAAAAATAGGTAATATAAACAAGTAATATAAAAAAAATATTTTAAGTCAATTTCTACTTAGGCCAATAACAGAATTTTTTTTCTCCCATTCTTCTTTTTTTTTTTGAGTGGCGCTTAAAATGCCTTGATCAAGAAGAGGGTTCTCTCGGTCTAAAAATACCTTGATCAAGAAGAAGGCTCTCTCGATTATTGAAAATTAATTAATTAAATTTAATTAATGAACTAATATTTGAAAAAAAACTGGATTAACATCAAGTGTCATCCACTAGAAGTTAAAAAAAATATTTGAGCTTGATTGGATGAATAATAATTATTTTATTAATGATTGAAAATTTGAACAAGATATATATAGCGAGAGTGTGAGCTAATAGTAGGAATTGAAAGAAAAATTAGTTTCACATTGATGAGAAATAGTTAATTAGTTCGCCTTTTACGCAGTCGGGTTTTTTGATTTTTTTAAATTTAATTGTTTATTTAGCTAAATGGGTTTTGATGCAGATTTACCCGATTTGCTTAAAATTTGGTATACCGGTTTATTCTGATTAGCGCTTCCCTGATTAGATTTAGAAAAATATTGGTTAAGTATAAAGGGGGTGGATGGGGGAGCTAATCTTCCCCCTTAATTTAGCTAAATGGTTTTTTGTCGTTTTCTTTGCTTTTCGAGGGGCATTATTCTTTGAAATAAGAGTATAATATACAATTAGTGTGAATAAACTGTGAGCTCAATGCCATCAGTTTAACTGGGCACGTTTCTTTTTTATTTAGGATTTCCCCAATTATCCGATCTTTTGCATATTCAGTGCAATTTCTCTGTAAATATTTATTTAGGAAATATATAAACTTTGATTCTCAGCTACACTTTTTTAATAGTTTTAGTTATTCTACAAGAACACGTTTTATCGTCTTTACTAGCATTACATGCGAATGATATTTTCAAATTAATCTATTTCCTATGCATTACGTGACAAAAGACACGCGACACAGATAAAGATTATTTGTCTCGCATCTTTTCAATATTTAAATACAAAGATTTAGCTTAAGAATTTTTTTTGTTGGTGGTGCTATTACAGATACATTTAAACTGATAATATTCTACAAAAAGTAAAATCTACGGTAACACCAGATTGATTTTAACACAATTATTCTAATTGATAAATAAGTCATACAATAAATCATAAATCATTATTCAATCAAAACTATTACCGTAGGACATGTAAATTTCCAACTGGGTGAAAAATATTTGGACCAGGATGGATCCAGGGATCTCTTGCCTGAAGCACCCAATGCTCTACCATCTGAGATTTCCTGGACGAATCTGGTGGATATAATTTCGCCTAATTGGAAATTTACATCTCATACGACTTATTTACCAAAAAGAATAACAGTGTTAAAATTAATCTAGCGTAATTACATATCCAGCGTTTTCTGGAGTTCCATTACCTGCGATTTATTCTCTTGAGCTGATTCAGATATCAGATTAGATGCGGCAATCAATAAGGTTAACTAGGTGAATTAGATCCATCAGATTCGTCCAAGATAGCTCAGATGTTAGAGCATTGGCGGCTTCAACCAAGAGACCCCTGGTTCGAATCCTGGTCCGGATATTTTTTGCCCAGTTGGAAATTTACATCTTCTACGGTAACAGTTTTGATCCATATCGTCCAATTTTGCTTAGGATAAACAGACCTGCAGAGATAAGAATAAAACCGGTACACTGTAAAAAAAAGAGAAACATTTCTCAATCTAATAAATATTATATGTAACCATGAACTAAAAAAGAAAGTAATTTCTCCCGAGTTATCCATGATTTCGAACATCGTTCTTTATCGTTTAAAACCTCTGGAATCAATTTATTTTTGAGATTTGAGGAAACATTTATAAAAACAAGGTTTCTTTTTCTGTCACTGGTTTTCAGAAAAGTTTCCGAGTAGTTTCTATAGTTAATATATTAAGCAGTTATGTCAAAGCGGTATATCGATTTTTAGGATACTATCTATTGAAGACCTCAGATGATAAAGGTGGTATGTGGCAAAAAAAGAGTTAATTATATGATTGAATAATAAATAGTCCTCTACCATCTGTTAAATTACTATTTGAAAAACCTAATACTCACAGAGATTTTAATTGATAAAGGAGGCATTTGACAATCAACGCAAATAGATATTTGGAACGTTACAGTTCATTTTCTCAAAATGATGATTCTGTCACTGACCACCTTTATCATCGGAGGTCTTCAACTGTTAATTGAACTTTCAGCAGTTTTTTTAGCAGCGTATTTGAATTTATGCATCTTATAGTAACAGCATAATATTAATTTTAATGTAAAGGCTGTCAATTGATCGCGTTTGTCTGTAAAACATGTTTGTTAAACATGAGTATGATTAGAGGAAAAGGTGTAAATATGGGCATCCTCTTTTGTTTTTGACTTAAAGTGACTTTCATTTAAAATATTTTAGCTTTTTGACCTTCATCTACAACTATAACAAGTTTACTAAATGAGGGGATGCAAAACAATGATTAATATCAATTGTTTCAATTCAAAAACGAAGATTTACAAAAAAACTTTGAAGGAAGCACCAGAAAAAATGGGGTGCAAATATGGGCCCTCTCCAAAAAAACTCACAAAAGCTAGTTTAAAATGTTTTAAAACAGGATAAAACAATACAAAATGGTAGAGAATTTATTTATTACAGAAAAGAAAATTATTTTTAGAAATCAAAAACATAACTGGCTCTTTCAGATAGGCAAAATCTAAGTGTGCCTACATTTGGCACATAGCACATTTAACCCACACTTCTCTGCGAGTGTCTTCACAGAACTTTCCGTCACAAAAGATGCAAGTTGCATCACTCGAGACTGGTTTAGTCCCATCGTTGATATCCAGGTTCATATCATCATCACTGTCCACAAGGGGACGGTCACTGATGAGTCCGAGGATAAATCGTATCGTTTCTTGGGTCGATTTTTTTGAAGGCCTTTAGTCTTTTCACTTCTGCCCACTGACCGGTCTCTTACTCCAGGAACACTCAAGGATGTCTTCTTGAGAGAACTTTCCTCAAGCGACTTGGTCAACTGATTCTTGCATGGTGATCCAATGATGATGCTGAACCATGCCACTTTGCGTCCACGAGTAGTGGTTCTCTTCTTCATTTTGGAGACAGGAGATATGTCGGCCAAAGAAACTACATTTAAAGTTCCTGGGCAACATCGCGGTGTTTCAGCAGCCTCATCAATTAGCATAGCTAGACTTAAATGTGCTTATATATCAAGATAATTCGAAAAAGAGGGGACCCATATTTACACCAAGAAAGGGTGCCCACATTTACACGAACCCCAACATTGAAAGATGGCCATTTTCACATGTAACCTAAAGACGTGCATGACTATATGTGTGCTTCTAAAAGTAGTATAAGATCTTCGCTTTCCCGATATCACTCTGAAATTATTTTAAACTAGCTATAAGGACACGAAAACAAAACGATTTCAGATACCTGATAAAAGTTTGCTGTAGCGAATAAACACCAATTCGCACACTATTCGCTGCATTCACACTATTTGAAAAATTAGTTTCAACTGCGCTTTATTATCTTATAGCAACAAGTGGCATCATGTACAATCCTGGTCGTCAGTCTTCAGCACCTCCAATGGCCACTTCGGGAGGGGTGCCCATATTTACACCTGTGCCCGTTTTTAGACCTTCTCCTCTACTTGAGAACTGATAGCATCCGAAAAAAACTATATTCTGGGTTGTGAAAACTGATTAGTGCGTTATAAAAACTACTCGGAAACGTTTTCGAAAATCCGTGGCAGCAACAGAAATCTCGTATTTTATAAATGCATCTGAAAAATATATCAGTCCCCGAGGTTTCTAAAGATAAAAAAACTTTTTTGAATCGTGGGTAATTCAGAAGAGGTTATTGTATATTTTAGTTCGTAGTTATGTTACATTTTCCTAAAACTAAGAAACATCCCTCTTTTTTTTTTTTTTACAGTATATAAATTATGAGGACTCGGCTGTCTTAAAGCTTCCAGCTCGGGTCTTACTTTTTAAATAAGATAGCGAAAAATAGACTCGAGCATCTTTTATTGTTTTTTCGTAAAATTTTCAAGATAATATAACTAATAAGATAACAAGAAAGAAAATAAACATGCGTCAAGCATAGATTATGAATCACTTTCCAACACATTCAGAATAATGATGCAAACCTGCACTGTTTAATAAGTCTTAATAATATTAATAATAATATAAGTCTTAATAAATATTATGTCTATAATTCAATCCTATGGTATCGCATAACGCATTTAAAATCCCAATTTCAGCTGTTCCCGCCTACAATCGGGAAATTATCCGAATTTTTTGATCAGCCCTGTATATATTGTATTGCCCTATTCTATAGTAATCATCTTGTATTGAAATTCAGTGATTTATATCAATTTCAATACATTTGAAATAGCGTAATGTTATTAAAATACGCTGCAAACGATTTTTCCCCATTGACTATAATGTAACATAATTCATTTGAGTGCCCTATAAATTAAGTATTAATCCCACATGCTTCATATACAATACCAAACAGGCTATGGTGACCTTAAATAAGGTTTATGAATTGCATGAAAATCAGAGTATATTTACGGGAGTTAGAGCGTGGACAGACGGCCAGACAAACCGAATGCTTAAATCCATTCTAAGTTGAGTTATCATATGGATGGTGACATACCATGTGAAAAAATTTTGCAATATTAACTGAATTGAATTTTTTTTATTATATTATATTAATAGGGTTTATTTTTACATTTTATAAAGTCTTAAATATGGCTTAAATATATTACAGAGATTTATGTAATTTCAATAATTATTTAGAAAAATATGAGAACTTGAAACCGCATTAGTTTTCATTAGTAATGGAAAGATTTCAAAAGTTACTGGATACCTTAAGGCTGTTCTCAATTGCTTTCGTCAACTAACGCAAAACGTTTTTAAACATTCACTAACTCATTTATAAATGTAAAGGTACAAAATTGGCAGTGCTGACTAGAGAAGCGATTTGGAATCGAACTGTTTTTTCCATTTTTTGATCAATTATTTACCTATTGAGTTATAAGCGAAAATGGTCACGTGAGCGAGGCGTTTTTCCCCCTTCGGGACTCTTTTTCTTCTCTCGTCTAGAAATTCTAATCAAAACGTCAAGTTTGACAGCATTTTCTAAAAGACCTAATACTTTTACAATAAAACGGAAAGAACAGTTCGATGACACACTTTCTGAATAACAACACCTGCTAGTTTTATGCATTTCCGAACAAAAATCAATTTAAACTTATGTCAGAAAGTTGCCTCTTTGGATTTGAGAACAGCCTTAAATTAATCTTTACCGCAATTTCCGGCCTATAATCCGCGGATCAGATAATCATGTTTCGACCCTATTTAATAATTGAAGTTAAATATTTACTGCGATTTAATAAGTTACAGTTTATGAAATAAGATTTCTGGGTCGAAACATAGTTGATTATTTTTGGTCCAAACATATTTGACTATAATCTGCGTATTATATGCCGAAATTACGGTATTTTTATTTTTATTGAATGATGTCTGCCCATTTTCAGCTACAGAGGAGCGCTCAAAAACAAGGGCATATTCGCTATCATAGCCATAGTTGCACAACAGCTGATGATTTATTATTTATGCTGAAAGATGTCTAATAAATAACATTACACTAGAAAAGCCGGAAATTTTACTCAAAATTTATGACAATATTTCTTACCAGAATTTTTATTTAAAACTGGTTAACTTATTTATTTAACATTCTTTCTTCATTGTATCTTCTAAACTTATTTTATAAAGAAATTTCTCGTTCGAACCACAATGTATTAATTTTTACTTAATACTGTTTAACTTATTTAACTTTTTTCTTCATTGCATCTTCTAAACTTATTTTATAAAGAAATTTCCGGTTCAAACCGCAATATATTCATTTGGTAGGGGTCAAAATGACCCCTAACAGTCCTTCCAGTGTTAATATGCACAACTTAGACAACTCAAGTTTTGATGTTTTAGTTATTTTTTAACACTTTCCAACAAAGTTGAAAATCGTTTATGAAAATAAAACTTATGTTGACCTTTAAACTATATTTTATAGAATGAATTAATATTACTTAAATAGTTAAATATTTTCTTTGTTTTTTAATCATTAATAAATTATTTTTTCAAGTTTGTTTCTATTTCTCAAATTCAATTGAATTTTTTAAATAGTTTCTGTGAAAGAATTTATATTTCATTAATTCATTCTATATAATATAGTTTGGAGGTCATTTTAACATACGTTTTATGTTCATATATCCATTCTAATTTAAGTTATCGTTCTAATTGTGACATACCATGTGAAGAAATGTTGCAATATTAACTTAACAGAATTTTTTATTACATTATGTTATAAGTGTTTATTTCTACATTTTATAAAGCCTGAAATATGGCTCAAATATATTACAAAGGTTTAAGCAATTTCAAAAAGTAATAAAAAAAATTATGAGAACTCAAAACAACTGGCGGTGGAAAGATTTCAAAAGATATGAGACCCCTTAAAATCGATTAGGATTATTTTTTCACATTGCAAACGGATTCACAAAACTTTACACTAGTCATGTTTAAATTTGAAGCAAATAGGAATTATTTTTTAACGTAATTATCCAACAAGTTTATTTTCTAACATCTTACTTAAGGGTGAGCATTCGAATCATTACCGGGGGCAACATGCGGCCTTGCGGATCCTAAAACTGATTTTTTTTGCTTTGTACACATTTACCAATGAAAGGGTTGAATGCCGAAGTAAGCCTAGTAAGCAAGGCCAGTTAGGTATTCTATGTAATGTATGAACCAAGCAACGTCACTGTAAAGCGGGTCTTTGTGATCGTGGGCTCTATAATAGATGTGGAGGCTGAGCATTTAAATGCCGAGTTAATAATTTACTTCGATTACCCCTAACGACGACAATTCGTGCGGGATTGGAAGCGCGGCATGGTTTACGATCGAGTAGAAGTATTATGAATCTAGAAGAATAGCTCTCGTGACAATACGCTAGTCTCCTTTGCGCGTACGGACGATGAGTATGGTCCCAAGTCTAAATAATTTTCGGGTGTTCTGAGATCACCATGGAAGACTGGTAAGTGAGAAAATATGAAATTGTTTGTACTTTTCTTTTAATCTGGGGGTCCCGTTCAAGACGTTGTTTCGGACGCGCGCGGAATAGCTTTTTCCAAATCGATTCCCGCGTTTTTTCTTTTTCCCGTACTCTATTCGCGGCTCCCTCTGGCGGTTCCCGTGTTGGGATGCAATACGCGAGTTACCATTGATCGTGCAGCGCGCTAGGAAAGTAGTAGCAGCAGCAGCAACCAACCATACCAACCAGCAACTAGCAACTAGCAGCGGGCGCCGCATGCAAGCATGGCCGCAAAGCTCGGCTGCTATCCGAGGCCACCGCGGACAACCGCTGCCGCCGCTCCGCGGCGAAATCGACGGCATACACTGGCAAATGTGCTCCGGTAAGTGCTTTCAGCACTGTAAACAATGGATGTATTTATTTTGTGTAGTTGTGAATGTGGATGCTTTTTGGGGGGGTTTTCTGTTTATCGTAATGGGATTCTGGAAGTTTTAAAAGCGTTCAAGAAAAGTTTTAAACTTTACGAAAGCAATTATAAGTTTTTATGGAATAAAATAGCAGACTCTTCAAGTATTTTATGAATATTTGGATATTTTATTCTAATAAACGTTCATTAAAATATTCTTATTTTCCATGTTATAAAATCGTAAGGCTTTAAATGTATCTTTTTATTTAAAAAATAATGTAAAATCTATTTGAAAAAACTATTTAGATAATTTATATATATAAAAAAATATCTTTGATAAATTATTAGAATTAAAAAATATATATCCATGATTTTTAGGAGAACTTCCTATTTATCATAATGATTTTTTTTTTTTTTTTTTGGAAAGTTTTAGCAGTGTTTTAGAATTTTTTTTATCGTCTGTTGTAAAGTTTTAAACTTTACAAAAGTAACTATAAGTTTCTAGTGATTAAAATATCAGACTCTTTAAGATGTTATCAATATTTATACGGGAGTTTTATAGTGAAAAACACGAATTAAAATATTGTTATAATTTTACAGGGTTCGTACGGGTCCTTGAATTTTCAGATTAATAAATTCTTCTGTACCAGTATTTTCTTATGGAAAAATCTCTCCTTAGATAAGGCGAAATTTCGTCCATTTAAACTAGATTTATTTTTCTTTTAAAAAATACTGATATTTTGCCTTGAAAATAACGGTACCCATACGAACCCTGTTTTATAGTACCAAATGCTTTAGTGGTTCAAATATAAATACTTTAAAAGTAATTTTTTAATAATAATAAATAATAATAATAACAATAAAAACATACATTTAAAAAACAATTTAATCTGTATATTTCCGTCTTAAAAATATTTCGGTAAATTATGAGAATTTAAAAAGTATGTATAGATTCTCTTTTCTTTGGGAAAGGGGGAGAGAGCTTCTTGTTTATTTTATCATAATTGTGTTCTTTGAAAGTTTTAAGAGTGTATAAGAAAATTTTTTATCACATTCCTATGAAAAACTTTTAACTTTAGAAAAACAATTATAAGTTTCTGTGGATTAAAGTACCATGCTGTTCAAGTATTTTGATCAGTTTTTAAAATTTTATACTGAAAAAAGTTAAATATTATTATTTAGTTATCATATCAAATGATTCAAATAGTTTTAAATTCTATTTTAAATGCATTAAATGCGTTTTAAATCCAATAAATGTAACATATACTAAACTAGAAGCTTAGATTGTACGATATTTGGTAAATTGTTATAATTACAAAATATACGTGGATGTTTTAGGAGCACTTCTTGTGCATCGTAATGGGGTCTTTAAAAACTTTTAAAAGTATTTAAAAAAGTTTTGTATTGAGTTATAAACTTTGCTGAAGCAATTATACGTTTCCATAGATTAATATATCTGACTTTTCAAGTCTTTTATCAATACTTTCAAATTTTACGCTGAAAAACATTTATTAAACTATCGTTATTTTTATGTTAGCTAATGTTTTTGCATTTCATACATAAATGCTTTAAAAGAAGTCTGTAATTGATTAACAATTTGGATTGTATATTTTCTCTTTAAAATTTTTCGATAAATTACAAGAATGAAAAAAATGGATGTTATCATTTTTTTAGGGGGGAGGGGGGACTTTCTGGTCTATCTTAATGGGGTTCATCGAAAAGTTTTTTATCATCTGCTTGCAAAAAGTTTTTATCATCTGCTTGCGAAAGGTTTTTAATCATCTGCTTGCGAAAAGTTTTAACTTTTGAAAAGCAACTGTATGTTTCTGTATTAAAGTAACTGCCTATTTATCAGACTCTATATATATCTATGTATTAGAAATTTAATACTGACAAACATTCATTAAAGCTTTGTTACTTTTTATATTAGCACGTGTTTTAGTGTTTCAAACATAAATTCCTTAAAAGTACTGCATTAAAGAAAAAAGTAACACATATTTGATTAATAATATAAATAATATATATCTCTTTTGAAGATATTTTCATTGAGATATAGAGGATTAAAGAAAACTTTTGTTTGATTAAATTCCTTTATTCTTATGCGCACATCACACTTTATTATTTATTTGTTTCAAAACTTCAGTGCTTGAGTTTTTGAAAAATTATTTCAAATAATTTACTTTCTCGAGCCATGTATACAAAAATTTAATCTTTCGTTTTGACTAGGAGTATATATTTCATTACTGTTAAAAATAATTAATCCAAGATAACTTTTCTAGGTGATTCACCGTCTATGAATTTGATTACATTAAATATCATCAACCATTTAAAATATAAATTTGGGTTATAAGCGTTTTACATAACGTGTAATCAGTTATGCATGCATAAATATGCCGTAGTTGCTAAGCAATCAGAATACACCCAGTTTTCGATTTGAAAGAAAGAAAAGAAAACAATACGATCAATGAGCAATATTTTTAATCCATAAGTACTTCCATGTGACTATTTGCAGACTGATGGATTTATAAAAGTTTTTGAAAATGTAAGATTATACATTACATTAACAACTAAACTGATGTAAAATGGAACCAGAAAGTTGCGTCGGATACATAAAATACGAAAGTTTTGTAATAAAACATCATAAAAATACATAAATTATCATGGTGATAATTTATATATTTATATGTTGCTTCATTACAAATTTTTTATTTCTTAACTTAACTGATCTCTGAAAATGTAAGCTTATACAATACATTAACAACTCAACGGATGTAAAATGCAACCGGATACTGGCATCGGATACATACAGTACGAATGTTTTGTAATGAAACATCATAAAAATACATAAATTATGGTGTTGATAATTTATATATTTTTATGTTGCTTCATTACGAAGTTTTTAATCTTAACTGATCTCTATGAAATTGTAAACGTACTTCCACCAGTGTCTACTAACGAATGTTATGTAAACAAACAAAAACACGTGCAACTTTTTTACATTTTCATAAATTTTTTGCTTAGTGTGTGTAATACTATAATCAATATTTTATTGGTAATGATAATAAGATAGTAGAAAAATATATTAAAAATTTTAATAAATTTTAACTTTTAAAATGTTAAGCGGAGATTACATGCTAGAAAAGATACTTCTTAATTTCATAACGATATTTTACATATACACATAAATACATGTATACAAACTTGTATGCAAACATGTATGTTTGATTACAATCAGAAATTTTGTGCTTGTGTAAATGGCTTTATCAATTAAAGTTCTTTTTTTGTAATTTTTTTTAATATACTAAAGGTAATTTAAATTTACCTTATCTCCTGACAAGAGCTCAAGCTTCAATTTATTTAGTGTTTGATAAATATAAAAAGTAGCACATGCGTTAGATTTTATAGTCTAATGTTATTAAAAATTACAGAAAACTGCTGATTATTAAAAATGAAAAATATCTTGTGCAAAAATACTTAAAAGTTAATTCGAATTGAAATCATGAGCGTAAACGTGAGTGTTTTAATCCAAGAAAATGTATAGAAAAGTTACAGATCTATTAAATTTACGTTATAAATTTATTTATTTTAGAATAATTAGAGGATAAATAATTTGTTCTAATATCAATTATTTTTATTTTATTTTTGTAACATGTAATAGTACACAAATTTCTTTACGTGGATTGTTTAAATGACCAATCTGTTGACGTACATAAGTCATAAATGAAAACGAAATTCTATAAAATTAAAATATAAATTTTAACGAATTTAGTTGCTACACATTGCCTTTACTCATACGTTTATATGGTATAAATCGAATGTCTGTGATTTTAAATAAATCCCTATGATAATAATAATAATTTATTTATAATGATGATATTTAAATATTTTTTAGTGCAATATTAAATATTAGAATATTGATAATGACACTAACAACATAAAATTGAATATTTTTAAGAATTTGTGGTGTACTTATACCACAATTTAGATGAGAGTATGATACATTATGTGTACTTACATAATAAGAAAACGGAAGACCACAACAAAATCTATTTGCAATTTAGTTTCTGGAATTTTTTTACTGTAAAACTTTGCATAAATACAGCAATGTTTAATGTAAACATGTATATATATATATATATATATATATATATATATATATATATATATACATATATATGCGTGTGTGTGTGTAACCATTGTAGAATATTACAAATTATATATATATATCTTTTAAAAAAATTATATTTTGTTGTCAGTTTGCAGCAATAAGTGCCGACAATCAAAAAGCTAATATATTTTACAGTGATTTATTTTCTAAGAGTGTAGCATTCAGCACGTACTTTTCAAGAATTTGTTTAAGCATCTTTCATTCCAATTTCAGATAAATTTGGAATTAACTGAGCAACAATTAAATACAATTAATTATTGATATATATTACAATTGAAATTTTCGGTATAACGTCTTCGCTATTTTTATAAGTATTTACTCTAAACTAATGATTGAATAAAAATAAATAGCATAATGTATATAGAATGAAAAGTCCTTGCAATTTTTTTCTATTAAGATTGTTTGAATTAACTCAAAATATCAATGCTATTGTCGTATTTAAATATATATATATATATATTAATCTTTGTATTCTAACACCACGATATTTGAAATTTTACATTGAAATTTTTTCCATATACTTAACAATTCGAATTAGTTTATTATAAGTTTAGAATTAAATGACTTTTACATAGCATTTATGATAGTTACTAGCAAGGTAGTCAGTGTCTTTTGTATGTTAGATTTGAATTAAAAAATAAGGTTTTTATTTTAAAGGTTTGATAAACATTGATTTCAAATATTTAAAAAGTTGTTGAAGGTTTTTGGTAGTAAAAATAAATAAAAAAAATATTTTTTACATTAAATTCCCTAAAAGTGTCTTGTTCAAGCTTGAATTGACGTACACTTTACTTTTCAGAAACGCCTAAAGAAAACATAATATAAACATAGTCATCATACTGTTATTTTTGAAACATTAAGGTATCACATAAAATGTTGATTTAATTTTGCTATTATGATTAACACACACACACATATATATATATATATATATATATACAGGATGATTCTAAATTCATGGTACAAACTTTAAGGGTTGGTACAGGACACTATAACAATCATTTATTGTATAGGAATGTATGGGCGCAAGTAACGCGGCGTTGAGGTGCAAACATAAGGGCCGATTTGGTCCTTTTTTTATTTCAAAATTTCTCATTCATACCAGAAAATCCTTATACTATTCTTTTCTTTATTTAAGGCAGACATTTCATGATTACATAAAGAAAAAATTCTTCTCTGAAAATTTCCGGTATGAAATCGAAATTTTTGAATTAAAAAACTCCATTTCTATTTTTTTTATTTACTACCCGTGTTTGCCAATTTGCTAGTTTTGCGTTTTTTTAATTAAAAAATATTGATTTCATACCGGAAATTTTGAAGAAGAATTGTCATGAAATGTCTGTCTTAAATAAAAAAAGAACTCTATAGGAATTTTCTGGTATGAATGAGAAATTTTGAAATAAAAAGGGGGCCGAATTGGCCCCCTGGGGCTTCTACCTCAACTTCGCGTCAGTTGCGCCCATACGTTCCTATACAATAAATGATTATGACAGTGTCCTGTACCAGCCCTTAAAGTTTGTACCATGAATTTAAAATCACCCTGATAAGAATGCAATATACAGCGATAATTATAAATACTGTGTTTAGATAAATTCTCAGTGATATAGTTGAGGAATGGAAGAACTTACGTAGATTGTTCATTGAATTATATATCTTTTTTACTTCAAGTGTTACCATCTATTAAATCAGCAGAAAACGAAATAAAGGCCGTGGATATCTTTGGATTTTTTCTTTCTTTCTTTTTTAAAATTCTTTTTGGCTTTTTCTTCGTGAATTATGAAATCATTTCTGCGAAAACAACAGCACTAGTCAGCACAATTAAACCCAACGCCTCCCCTTCTAAAATTAATAACAGTGAATGTTTTAAACTATTTTTGTGGTTCTAATTTAAAACATGTTTGCATAAAATCTCTAAATGATACCTTTATTTGTTATGATCACAATATTGAATGTTCAATGTTGCTTGCACGCGAACGGTGACCATTCCCAAGGTTTGTAATGATGTTATCACATTTCACAAAAAGTAAAGCAAATCTGTCGAAAAGAGTGTCTGCATAAACAGGTTGCGACTGTGGATTCTTTTGCAAAAAGTATTTGTCTTATTGGCCCAGTCACGTATTAGAGCTTCTCTTATAAGTTCCGAATCTCTTTCTGTATATATATATGTATAACCAATACAAATTATCATCAACAAATGTGTATATATATAAATTATAAAGGAATTTATTCAAATTAAAATTGATGTATAAACCATTAGAAAATTCTTTGAAACATACCCGTATAATAAGAGCAACAAGGAAATGAAAATGCAGTAAATATTGAGAAAATGGAAATATATTAATTAATGCATAAATACTTAAATACAAAACGGCCATAACAACAAAAAAAAGTGACTTGGTATGATTTTTAACATAAAAAAGAAATGTTTAAAATTATACATAAGATATCATTGTTGGCATGTGTTTAATTCAGAAATACCATTTTATCACTTTAACTGCATTTTGAGACGTATTTAACAGCAGCCATGTTTTTCTCTTAAATAGTATTGTTTGTATAGAAAACAAATTTTGTGAGCCATAAAATATCAATATCGATTATGCTTAAATTGTAGAAACTGTAAAATATCCGCAAGAGTTAGACTGAATGTGTATTTAAATATATTTTTTTAATATGAATGCAATAGAGATTATATTATCATTTGTTAATTGCTTGTAATTTATTATTTATCGTCTCTTAAAAAAAAAGTCTGACTAAATCTACTATTAAAAACTTTTTTGTAATAAAAAAAAGAGAACAATGTCGATATTTATATGACCATTTATTAATAGTTTGTTATTCATTTCCTCACTTATTTATACTAGGTGTGGTTATTTCTGAAAAAAAAAAGCGGTATTTGTACACCTGCAAGAGTTTTAAGTAAAATGTAACTTTTATATTTTTTAAACGAATTAATAGGAATTTTAACGCTGCATAGCCAAATATTTTTTTTTATGAAATTGAAAAAATCGTTTTAAAGCAAGTTTTATTTCATATTTCAAAAAATTAATCATCTTTTTAATTGAAAAACTAAATACTTATACAATTAAACATTTTGAACTAAATTGTTGTACAGACAGAATTTTTAAATTGTTGAACTCATAAAGTTTACTAAGAAATCGCCAAAAGGTTCTTTTAGCATAATATTACAAATTTTGTCTGCACAAAGTACAAATATACAACGAAGATCATACTTGTTCCCCTGCAATTTATTTTATTTGAAACACAGGGTAATCACAGCTAACATAGCAATGTAGATAACGGGGAGCAATACTTATGAGAATTCTGATAAATCTTGAGCACTACACGTTGTTATTTTATTTGTATTATTTAATATATTATCCGTTATTTATTGATTGAATTTGAGTTGCATTAGACGTAAAAAACCTCTATTTAGTTGTCCTATACGTTATTTATAAATTAATTCTGAATTCTAATAAATATATATCTTTTGTAAAATATATTAAAAAGTAACTTGTTGTACGTGAAAAAATAAAAAAAATGTATATTAAGTGTAAAATATTATATGTATATTAAAAGTAAAACAATACACATATTTATGCGATTATATTGTAACAATAAAAATTGAATTAGTCCCAAATTTATTAACTAATTAAAATAGGAATTATTATTGATATTAAAAGTATGATTTCTTCGCTTAGAATTTGTTTTTAACAATCAATGAATTGTTAAAGAGTGGTATTAAATAGAAGTTTGTTGCTGCAGTTAATATATTAAGAATAATTTGTTACACATTTAAAAAAAATAATATATTATGTATAAAATATTACATGAACATTCTCAGTATTAAAAAGGTAAAAACATACACATAATATCGATATAAATATACTGTAAAAATAAAATTTTACTTATTTCAAAATATATGAACTAAACAAAAGACGAATACTATTGGTTTTAAAGGAATGATACACTTTTCTTAGAAGTCGTTTTAAGAGGACTTGGAACTGTTAAAATGTCGAAGATGGAAAAAATTGACCATATTTGTCATGTTATATCTTAAAAAGTATGCATTACAAAAAAAAAAAAAAAAAAAAAAAAAAAAAAAAATTTAAAGGCAGTTGATTGATAAATATTACATCCTTAATTTAATCTGTTTTATGATCATAATACGGAAAATTAGTTTTTATAGGGGTTTTTAAACTTGTCGAAAAGAAAATGTTAATATCAGGCTTTGCCCATGATTACAAAAATTTCTGCATGTAAAACAAAATGTTTGGTATCTAATTATATTTGAAAGGCTTGTGCTTACACTGAACCTAAAGAATTGTTTATTTATAGCATTTTTATGTTTTAAAAATAAAACTGTATCTTGTTTATATAAAATTTTCCAAATTTTAACAGTGTAAAGAAAAAAAATAAAAATAAAAAGATGAAAATTTAGGTTTATTTTATAGAGCCTAACATAGACTATTCTGAAAGTTTCATAAAATAATATTAAGTTTTTTAAACTTTTTTGAGCACAATGCCCCCAAATCACATTTTGAGAAAAATGACTTCAGATAAGAAATTGAAAATATTCTTCTCTTTGGAAGTATTCTATAATTACATAACAATTATTTAGAGTGTCATTAATTTTGTTTTAAAGTGTCTAGAAATGATTACGTTTTAGTATATATTTATATTCAAAAATTAAATGTTTTGAATGTTTAAAAGTACTAAGTTCCCTTAAAGATCAATGAATGCGTAAGGGGTTACATAGTACATTTATGTTCTCAGCAGCGGAAAATTTACATATTTTGGAGGGTTTTTTTTAGGAAGGGGGTAAAATTAATTTAAAAACTAATAATTATATGTTGTTTTTTATTGCTTCAAGTATTTAAAAATACTTTTTGTTGTTAAATTTGATCACATATTGCGTCAGAAACCTGCAGCTGCGTTGACCTGTACCAAAATATCCGCGGTCGATGGGCAACATCCTAATTTCCTGTAGAAAGAAACATTTATTAAAATATCAGTTTCTTCTTTTAAAATAAGGTTGTAGCTAAGGGCCATCGGCTCTAATTTTTGAATTTTTGAAAAATAAGAAAATTGCGCTAGTTTGAAAAAAAATCATTTTTCGTTTAAAATTTTAATCTTTAAACGTATTTGAAAAAAAATAATAAATAAATAAATAAAAGATTAAAAAAAATAGCTGGATGACCCTTTGACAATTTTATTATGCGTAGATAAGCACAAATTTTATCTAAAAATGTTAAAAATTATGCAGGTTATCATGCTGCCCATGTTGAAAAATGTAGTTTCCAGAAAATTGTGTTTAAAGTTTTAGGATTCAATGTATTTTGATCGTGCGCGCGCTCACATTTTTTCTCCTATCTTTTTAAATAATTGAGATATCACTTTAAAAATGTTTTCCCATAATTATACACACTATAAGAATTCAATTTCCGTCAAAAACAAAAGATCGATTTTTTGAAAGTTGAGAACCTATGTAACCTCCTAAGGGGGCTGGTCACCCAGCTTCCGATTTCCCCTCACTAATGTAAAGTCTATGAACATTTGATGCATTCGTGTATTTAAAATATCTCGTCAGGCAATTAATATTTTTAAGTTCTATTTATTGTGTACACTTCCTAAAAGATGTCCCTTTTTTTCTTAATTTTAAAAATATTTCTAAAGTATAGACTTAATTTTATATGAAGTGTTAAAAGTTTACTCACAGTTCGCCCTCTTTTACCACATACACTATTAAATTCAGCATAGATTTTAGAAATATTTTGAAAACTAAGATAAAAAGAGACATCCTTTAAGAAGAGTACACAGAAAAAGATGCTAAAGATATGAATTTCCCCAGAAGATATTTTAAATATACGAATGCATCGAAAGTCCATAGACTTAACATTACGGAGCAGAATTCCGAAGGTGAATGACCTGCCCCCTTAACGCAATTTTTACTGACCGCTTCTCACAATAATGCCATTTGACACACAATGTGAAAATAAGAGTAATGTTTCTGGATGTAGAAAATTTTTAGAAAAACGGAATAAAACCAATTCCGAGTTAGTTACTTTCCAACAGAGTGCGGAAATGTTTGGGAGTAGTTTTTACAGAGTGTTAATTTAGTTTTTTTCAGTATGTTTTTATAATACTATCAATTCTCATGTAAACATTTTCATGTTCAATATATATACACTGTAAAAAAAATCCGACCAGTTTTCCTGTAGGAATAGCAAAAATAGTTGCCCTTATCGTACCGGAAAATTTTCCGACCCAGCTCGGAATAAAATCCGTAAAGAAAAGGAAATAGTCAATAAAACGGTATTTTACTGACTTTATTCCGAGCTGGGTCGGAAATTTTTCCGGTACGATAAGGGCAACTATTTTTCCGATTCCTACAGGAAAACTGGTCGTATTTTTTTTTACAGTGTATGTACAGTATTTAACAGAAAAAATATAAATTAATTTCATTAATGTTAATATTAAAATTATTTTTTTTGTTACTCTTATAAATTCAATTATGCAACTGAAAATGTTGAGAATTAATGTTATCCGAAAAAACGATATATCGTGCAGAGGAAACTGAATAATACATTGTAAAAACTGTTCGGAAACGTTCCACCCCCCCCCCCCTTTTTTTAAAACAAGAAGTGAGAGAAAATGCTTTATTAAATATCGAAAATCCGTCGATTTCTGAGGTTTCTGAGGCTAACAGAACGCTTAGCTCGGAATAAGTTATATATTTTTAAAGTAATTACTAGATCTAAAAACATTGCGCTGTATAGGTGACTCGCTTGAGTGTTATTGAATTAATAAATTTGTTTGTTATTATAACTTGCATGTAACATTTAAATTTTAGAATAATGAACATATATGTTTGTATGATGATAATAATTTGTAATGTAATAATAATAATTACTGCATTAACTTTGATGATAATTAATTTTAACGCGCATACATATATTTGTAATCGCTGTAAATTAGCTGATTGTACCCCAAGAACATAAAAGCGTGTTATCTGGGTTTTACAGTAGGAAGCATAAAAACTGGCAAGCATATACATAACTTTGTACGGAAATAATTTATGGTAAGATTATATTACGATGTTCAAGAAACTCTAATTTACAAAATACATAATAGTTTTTAATTTAATCTTTTCCTTTTCGGGAAATGCTTTCGTTTAATCTTCTTTTCAGAATATTGGAAAAAAGAGTACAAAAGATAACAGGACATATTGTCCCATAAATCCACAACAAAAAGTTTCCATTACATAATAATGGTTGAATCTTTTTAGAACGAGATTGTTTACAAATAGTTCGCTAAATTTTAATAGGACTGAAGTCTGAGTAATTTACCGACAGTTAAATTAAAAAAAGTTACCATTATAGAGCGATCCACACAAAATTTTAATGTTTGGTTCTTTTAATGACCTATTAAATATATCCATTATTTTTCGAAATTTTACCAGTAGTTCTTGAAAAGATTGAAATACCATGTTTGCATTTCTAAACTTTACGAAAACATTCCGTCTATATTTTGGTTCAAATTAATCAAATTGCACTAAACGACGTCCATGCAAAATGATTTTCCATTGTGATCTAGTCTCAAGCTAAATGCTTTTATCCTATTCAAAACTTTTCATCTATCGATTAGGTGTTCTAAAGAGTGCTCTAAATGTCTCTGTTCTCTAAGCAGCCTCTTTTCCAAAGAAATTTAGTGTTTGGTACTTTTTGGGGATTCATTAAAAATTACCACCTTCTTTCAAAATCTTACCAGTAGTTCTTGGAAGGACTAAAGTATCATATGTGCATTTCTAATCTTTCCGACAACTTTTAAGTTGCATTTTAGATGAAAAACGCATTAAATGGCACCAAATAATGCCCATACAAAATGACCTTCCAGTGTAATCTAATTTCTGGCTAAATGCTGTTATCCTATTCAAAACTTTTAATGTGTCGATTGCATGTTCTAAGGGATATTTTAAATGTCTCTGTTCTCAGAACAGCCCTCTTTTTCTACTCACAGACCAGCCTAATATCACGTATTGAAGCTGTTCCGGATTTTTATTTTCATAAGATTTTGAGTGTAATTATTTCTTTATAACAAGAAACCTACTTTTATGAAAATAAAAATGCCGCGCGTTGCCATTAAATTTACTTAATTAGTATGTTCCAATATTAAAAGCAATGTTGTAACAGCAATATTATTTTTATAATTTCTATTATCGTAAGTGAAGAATATTTACTAAATTTTTTGCCTACTACAATATTTGTTTGAAAGATCATACACTAATTCCTAAACAAATAGTAGATGAAATACATAATCTTCAAAATAGGCTATATTAGCAACTTGATTTTAATATTAAGCTTAAATTCAATATTAAAAGCAAAGTGGTAACTGCAATATTTATGATTTTTGTATAAAAAAGAGTTTTTGCCCAAAGATTTTCCTCCCTTCCATACCTACTTATAAAATTCTTACGAAAATTACTAGACAAATAATAGATAAACGCTACAAAATATACTTTATTGGCAATTGGTTGTCAGTAGTATCCAAAAGGGAGAGAAGGTATTTTTTTTAGGCATTTTCCAGTTTCTGCGATCTTTGGTTATTATGAGTGTTGTCAGAAGAAAAAATATTTGCGTAGGAAAGAAATTCTTAGCTCTTATTTTCAAGTAAATTAATCTTTATTTTACCATACTCGCTCCTTTGAGCTACTTTGTAATTTGTACCAAATAAAACTTTATTAGCCTATGTCTTTTTATCACGTTTTTTTAGTTTTTAATTCACCTTTTTATATAGGAATAGTGCTGCGCAAAATAATTTAGCAAAATTCAGAATGAGTAAATCAAAGAAGTTTTTTATTTGAAAATAGAAAGAGGCTTTTAACTTATAAGGGGAGAAGGTGGGAATATAGACCGGGGTTGCAATGTGAACCAGACAATTTACAATCTGTCGAAAATCTGGTCTAATCTTGTGTTTTAGTTCCCAGCTCTTTCTAGGGGGCTAAAACGTCAGCCGTCAGTCTCTCTAACTGTTTGAGTTTAAATTATGTTAATTCAGATCTAACCGAATGACCTTATCTCTTCATCTAAGGCAAGCGCAAATTGTGTGCATTTTAGTATATCACTCATTTATATATAAGTAATTTTTAAACTGATGCAATAATTAATGCTATTGTATGCCTCGTTTAAAGGCCAATTTCTAAGATATTAAGATTTGATCCTCAAATGTACTGATTGGTAATAAAGTTATTCGTGATTTTTTTACATTTTAAATGGTCGAATTGACCAAATTTAAAGAAATGTTCCATATTCAAACCTTCTCTATCAATGCTTCAATTTCGACTACCAGTTCTTGATTTCCAGTATTACGCTGCTGCAAAGTATATTATTATGTGTAAAAAAATAGCTATGAATGAGAAATGAAAAGGATTAAAATACGAAAGGAAAGGATACGAAAAAAGATTGAAATGGTTGACGATGGTCGATGGTTTATTTCCATAACAAGTTGGTTTCTTAAAGATTGAAAAGAACTTATTTCTTTTCAACTGACTGAAAGCAAATGAGATTATGTAATTCGTTTGTGTATTTTTCTTATATATGTATTATAAATTTTGAACGAATGCTCCTATTTTATCAATTCCCTTTTTGTTGAAAAATTCTGGTTTTGTTTGTGATCCTGCATATATATATATAACGGATTTTAATTTGGTAATTTGTTTTTTTTCCTCTATCCTTTTTAGACTTGTTTCGTTTTGAACTTAATTGGTGTTCAATGGTTTATTTCTCGGTTTTCTGTGTGTGGTAGTCCCAAATTCATATTCTTTAGCTAATTTATGGCTAATATGAAGATGACACCACACATTTTATTTGTGGAACTTAAGGCATTTGGGAAACGAGGATTCTATCTAAGTTCTACAAATTTCCATCATTCCATTTCTGTTATTCAATTAAGTGAATTGGGGGAACTGTATTCGTTAATGTCATTTTATTCATAATTTCACAGTTTTTGTTGGTGGTCGGTAATGTTTATTTAATGGTTATATATATATATATTATGAATAAAAAATGGGTTTGTCTGCTTCTCTACTATTTTTTTTTTTTGGCTCTAACTTTAATAACATTTGTCCAATCACATTGAAATTATGCGATGTTAAGGTACACAGTACTGTGTTACGTTTGGAAAATATTCATCATATTGTGTACATAATTTTTTTTATTAAAGAAACATTAAATTTTTTAATATTTGACCTCCCATTGCTACCCAATATGAGCAATAGTGTTCAAATTAAAGATTTTTCTCCGGAAAAGATGTCTTCAACTTCGGTGTATGTGGAGGAATTTGCAGCTGTAGCACAAAACATCGAACCTTCCGGAAGGGGGGGGGGGAGATCATTTCGATGTTTCGTGAGCGTAAGGGGAGGAATCCGTCTTCTTGAACCACTGAATTCCTCACTGATATAAAAGTGAGATGTAAAATAAGTATGGATAATAAATAAGGGATCACTCACCCCCCCCCCCCCAAAAAAAAAAAAAATATATATATTATATATTTGAACGTAACCACTGACAGTAAAATATTGTAATCGGTGAGCAGTAAGTTAAAAAAAAACAATCACTTGAGTTCGGTTTTTAAATGATTTGTAAAATATTCATTTTATCCTCGAAATCCTGCTAGATTCTCCTCATAAACCATCGACCATCATTAGCCATTTCAATCACAAATTTGTTAAAAAAAAACAATAATCTTCCTTTAACTGCGTTAGATTTTATCTAAAAGAAGAGAGGCTTGAAAATCTGTCATCTCATTTTTGGAAATCTGGCTAAATTAAATATTTAGCAAAACTTTTCGCTAATGTCTAACTGAAGTTGTTCAGGTTAGTATGATGTCTTAAATATTTTTCGAGTGTGATTTTCTGTTATATTCAAACTACTTTTTCTAATGAAAGTGCGAAACCTGATTCAACACACGAAAAAACATGGATACTAGACTAATTTTAAAACAATCGATGCATGTTTAGTAAATAAAGTAACTGTAAAATGCAATTAAAATTGAAATTAAAATTCCACAAAATAAGTAGCGAATTTTCTAAAATCTCCGAAAATTGTATAAACGCAGGTGTAATAACACAAAAATAGGGTGGCTGAGAATGATCATGAGTAATGATGATGATTTGTTACACGATTCTTTACATTTGTAATCATACATCACAGTTTTAATATCCGATAACATCTGAAAGAAATAAGATAGCGCTGTTTGAATAAGTAACAGCTATACATAAATTTTAAAACTTTACCAATGTCGCTATGTTCCTTCTCCTCTAACAAATATAATTAAAATAATAAGGAAATATAAAATTATATATTTAAACGTATATTCCAAAGGAAAACGAATTTAATTTGGGCTTCAGCATTACATAAACCAAATCGCATTTAAATAATCCCTAATAGTGCAAATTTACACACAACACGTGTAAATGTTAACTTTAAAAAAAGTGTTTTATAAGAAAAAAATGTTTGTAAATTTGGAAGAATTAAAGGAAATTCAGGCCGATTGATTGATCTAGGTGATCTTGTATCTTGGCCAGTTAGATCGCCAAATGTCACGCTAATGGGACTTTTTCTTGTATGGGGATTCGTTAAACGCAGCGCGTACTTTACCAATCACTGGTAATGACAAATAAAAGCAAATTGAAGATCAGAGATATAGATGAAAATGCGAACAGTCACGTAGATATGTTTAAGCGTGCTTCAAAGGAATTGTACTGTAGCTTAGAATAAGTAATAAGTACAATTAGTAGTTTACAATAAGTAAATAAATACAAAAAAAAAAAAAAAAACTTACTAACAAAACTTTGTTATTATCTGTGCAAGAACAAAACTTGAATATCGTAATTCTTTCAGTTTTTGATTCAGAAATAAATTTGTAAAGATAATTCTCACTTAACCTACATTATGAAAAAATACGGTAAAAAAAAGCACACTTTTAATAAATGACGACAAAACTAATTATTTTGTAAACATTTCGTTTCACAGCTTAGCTTTCCATATTGATTAGTAAAAATAAATGATAAAAATCGCGCTACTTATTATGCTGCACTTAAGCAATTAGTTGCATTTGAATCATTGAATAAAAAGAAAAAAATCCAATTTAAATAAATAGACGGTAATCGTATACAATAATGCATTTTAAAGATACCTTTATGAATTTAATTGTATTGTACATACATTATACTTAAATGAAACTTAAAATATTCATTTATATTTGTACCACTGATAAATTTACCAGCAACGTAGCACACATATATTAATTATATTTATTTTTTACAAGCATAAAAGTGAAAAACAGCAAAATAGTGTAACTGGATACAGCATGGTTGTTAGAAATGATTAATGATAGAAGCAACTAATTAGAGGAAAAACTATAAATCTATTAAACAGAATTCTTCAGAAGAAAGTTGTTTTAGGATTCCAATTATAAAAGACATTTCTTAATCATCGTATTTCAAGATTTGATCTGCTTGGTTTTGAGTATTTTTCATAATTTATTTTTAAATGGATATAATGTTTTCTTAGTTTGCGTTTGATTCTGTAGCGACATATCAAGAAGTAGTGAAAATAATTGAAATTTAATCAGTAATTCAAAAACTACATAAGTCACAAATCCAAAATTGTTCAAAAATCAATAAAAACTGTGCTGCTCACAAATGCTAAAATTTTTAATGAATATTCTTGAGTTTTTTTGTACTGTTTTGCGCAAGATAAACATAAATAATTAACATCTGCATCTTACGGACATTAAGCATAGATTCCAAGTATTAAGGAATTTGAATGCCCCTAAACTGTAAAAAAAAAAATCTGTAAAGTTACTAAAAGTTTTCTAGGAAACTTACGAGAACTTTTTATGTTACAACAAAAAATGAAGTAAATAGGTATAGATACCTAATAATATTAATGTAGTTATATGCCTAATCTTTGAAAAAAAGGTTGTTTAATAAAAATACTTCCAGTATTTTAATAAAAAGCCGAGGAAGTTCAACCAAATTGACGTTGTTTTTAAAAAAAGAAACGTAAATTTTCGACAAATTATCATAGAAAAGAGACACTTATGATTGAGTTGACACACGTTGTTTTAGGAAGTATAGATTAGGGTGCATTGTTCACAAAAGCTAAAACTTAAAAGATATCAACGGTTTTTTTTTTTTATAAAATAGCGTATGGCCTAGTTACCTCGTGGGTCCAGTTACCCCAGCTAACCCTATAGCTTGTTTCTTTTTCCAAGGGACAAGTGAATTTACCTTTACACCTCTATTTATTTGTTTATCTTTTAACTCATTTTGTGGTGTCATTTAGTTCTCACGTATTTTTTTACTCGTGTAATGTCTTTATTAGTCAGAAAGATTCATATAATTTTTTTGTCCAATGTAAGTGATTTGTTTACTCAGGGCTCGCAGCGTTCCGAAAATTTTCACACTTTGCTACCAGTATTTTAAATCAAAAATATTCGTCTCAGATTCCTTTAACATGTACAATAGATTTCTAGAATTAATATTATCGTTTTAAAATTGTGGTAGGAAAGTGTGAAAATTTTAGAAATGCTGCGAGCCCTGATTAAGCATATCACTTACATTCCACAAAAAATTTATATGAATCTTCCTGACTAATGAAGACATTACACGGGTAAAAAAATACGTGAGAACTAAATGACACCACAACATAAGTTAAAAGATAAACAAATAAATAGAGATGTAAAGGTAAAACCCCTTGGTAAAATAAACAAGCTATAATGCGAGTTTCATGTCTATGCTTTAATTGATTCTGTAATAACACGAATCTCTAAAACAAAGTTACCTAAGCTTCCGTTGGAAAAACGAACTCTAATATCTTATTAAATGAATTAAATTGTAAATGCAGGGCTCGCACCGTTCCTAAAATTTTCGCACTTTGCTACCAGTATTTTAAATAAGAATTCTTCGTGGTACATTCCTTTAACATCTATAATAGAACTATACAACAAATATTATCGTTTTTATTTAGTGGTAGCAAAGTACGAAAATTTTAGGAACGGTGCGAGCCCTGTAAATGGTAAGCGTTGCAAAAAACGTGTGCAGCAAGATAATAATAATGAGAATTTTCATTTCAGTTAAATTTGAGATTAAATTAAATTAAAGTTGCAAAAATCAATAAATATATCACTTGCATTAGTTTATTCTTTATTGTCTGACTCTTACTGTTTAATGAACAAATTAAACAAGTAGAAAAATACACACGTGGAGACTAAATCCCACCAGAGCACTAGAACTAGATAAGAAATATGTGGTTTCATTGGTTAATGTCTTATAAAATTCCGCGTTCCTAAAGTTTTTGCACTTTGCTACCAGTGTTCTAAATCAAAAATCTTCGTGGCAGATTCCTTTAACATCTACAATGGAATTCTAGAATAAATAGTGTCAGTTTAAAATTGTAAAAATTTTAGGAACGCTGCGAGCTCTGCCTTACAGTTTTATTCAACTGGAAAATACAGTCATGTTCAAATATGTTTTTTACAAAAATCAATTTTAGTGTAATGTTATAGTTAATAGTTATAATGTTAGTTGGACAGAAATGGCACCATGACGCCAGTTGCACACGTACCACCGCCCCCTGAATACTAGGCATGAGCGCTGACGCAAAAATGGTGGCTGCCGAAGGCGGATTTTTTTTCAGCGTGTGTACGGTCCCGTAAATATTCCTACCAATAATATTTTAAAGATTTTTCCGCTTTAGTTTTGTGAGATTAAACAAGTCAGAGAAATATTTTATAAAATACTGGTGTCTACATTTAAGGGACCGTACCTACGGCAAAAAAATTCCGCCTTCGGTAGCCGCCATTATTGTGTCAGGCCTAGTATTCAGGGAGCGGTGCACGTACATTTCAAGACGCCAGTTACGGGTTAATCAAAATTGTTATCTGAGTGCACACACACACAAAAAAATAAATAAATAAATAAATAGGAAACACTAAATGGTTTAATTTTAGTTGCAAATATATGTGCCTAGTTCCATAGGTTTTTGTAGTGTAAGTCACATAGCTAATAACCGCTATGTTTGTTGGCCACCGTTATTTTCGAAAAGTTTGCTTCGCCCTATTCAATTAAATATATCCGATGGAATAAGTCACATTTTTCCGTTCTAAAATACCGGTAGCCAAAAATCGTAGCAAGTGACTTACACTGCAAGTACTCATGGAATTAGCCATGTGATAAATAAAAGCAAAATTAAGAAGCAAAATGCCACAAACAAAGCCTTTTAAGAAAGTTTATTACGACAGTTTTAGCTGACAGGTTATGAAATTTCGTTTATTAACACCTTGACATATCCACATCACTTTTTTCAAGTACGGACGTATATGCCAGCTTTTAGTGTAAATGTGCATTTTTATATTCGACGTGGACGTACGCGCTGTACGTCTGGTAGTCGTCTATGATAAAATCCGGACGTACGCCTGAATGTCAAGGGGTTAATAAGAACCTGGATATATATAGTCGCTCTGTTTATCCAGTAATTTTGTCAGTAATATACTATAGACAGATTTTCCGGTACAAATGGAGTGTGCCTTTACGGTTCCAATTTTTTTTTTCATTTAGGAGAAAGGTTAGTTTCAGGTTTGAAAAATAAATAGCCTGAATTTTTAAATTAAAAAAGTAAAATATATGTCTTAAATAAAACAACTCTCAGAAACGGTATATAGAGAGTCAAGCGATTTTTAGGTGTGTTCGTAATTATGTAAATGTGTAGCCCCTATAGTGGTGGTCCGGTCCGTCCGTCTGTCCTCATATAGCAGCGCAAAACCTACCCAACCGAATGAGTTGAAATATAATATATATATTTGCTGCAGAATTTTGTCGAGTCATTTTAAATTTTATGCATAGCGAATCAAAATTTAGAAAAATATTAATAAACGTTTTATTCAATTTCAATTTCTTCAAAGGATTCTATTAAATCATGTCATACGTAATTAATTCAATGATGTATCGTGATAGGTAATGATTCTAGGTTTCCATGATGATGACGTCCTATTTAAGATGGAGTCATATAATTTTCGTATTTCTGAATTTAATATATATAGTCGCAATAAATTTTGTATTCATGCATTTTTGCATAAAAGTGCAACAGCTATTACACCAAGTTCTGAATATTTATAAAACTTTTAATAGTACGAATGCACCTCATTTGCCACGTTTGACGTACAATTTCCGACTTGTTTGTTTTATTACTAAATGCTGAAGCATAAACAAAGTGATAATTGGAAACGTAAGGCATATATAATATCATATGCGCATACAAATAATAACAAAATAATTGTAAAAACAAAATAATCTTAAATCCAAAGGCACATCCTATTAGTAACTCGATAGAACTGAAATTGTTTAGTTGTCTGGGAAATAAGCCCTAGCGATTATGGAGAATCTGTAATTACTGACATACCTCCCAATATGCTTAACGTATTAAATTACCATATGAATTTTTATAATCTATTTAATGAACGTATGAATTTTGTCACCTTTCGAAGCATTCGAATATATTAATTACCTAACTTTATCAGAAATATAAAAAGATACATTCTACAGAGTGTATGGTAACATAGCGATATTTTTTCAATTATAATACAAAAACAAATATAAATATTTTCCCTCTTCTTAAAGCCCAAGCGCCCCTTAAATAGGTTAAATAAGTTCGACATTCACAGGGAATTTTAAAACATTTAACAGATAATCAGATGAAGTGAAACTTCGTAAATATTAAAGTAAATTCAAGATCAACGAAAAGTGGAATCTTTAGACTGGAGTGCTTGGTTTTGCTAGAAAACCAACTAATGCAGGAAGAGATTCCGAGAGAAATTTGGATCGATGGGGGCTGGCATTAGAGATTTACCGAATTCGTTTTTCAAGATCAGCGAGAAAAGGTATCTTTAGACTGGAGTTCATGTTTTTTTCTTCAAATCATACGATGCGGGGAGAAACCAAAGTAACAGGGTCGATAAGACTATGAAAATGGTCTTTTTGAAGGGGATCACAAGTTTTCTCCAAAATATTACTTTCCAAACACATAATGTAAAGAAAGTATTGTAATAATGATTTGTTTGTGTGTGTTTAACTGGAACAGGCAACTTCTAAACCGTACTTTTAATTGAGCTCCTATTTGGTAAATATCTTATAGACTATTGGCGCAAGAACTGCTCAATTTTCGTAAAAATACACCGACGTATTAGTAATTTAATCCATTTTTAAGCCGTTTTCAAACCATTTTGAGGCTAATTCTATAGGGGAAATTATCAAGAAAATGTAACAAAGTATACGAAATACATATTGCAACGATATAATCAAACATTAGTAGTGCAGTGGTAAGGTCATCAGTTTTAAAAAGAAACCTCCACAGCGTTCGAATCTCGGCAATTCCATTGTGTCAGAAATTTATGAAAATTCTTTTCTGTACTTCCTGGACACGAAGACCAGAGTTTGGGAGGTCGAATGGAAGTCCAATATTTTTTAGTCCCGACTTATTTTTCTATTTGTATAATTTCATCATCAATCAGTAAGATTTAAATCAAAAAATAAAATATATAAGTAATATACTTACTGATTTTTTCAATTGATAAATCTATTCATATAAAAATAACCTTGTTTTTATAAAATTACATTTTATTTAATTTTTATAACTTATAATACTAGCTGGGAACGAAACGGATCATAACGCCAGTTACGGATTAAGCTACGAAATTTCATTTTTTATAAGTTATATTTATACAAAATATTGACCTGCGTCTAAGAAGAACATATTCATTTCACATTCTTTCAGATCATATTCTTTTCCGACTAAAACTTACCGAATAACTTTACTTGAAGTATTACGAATTTGAGCGTTTTCCGCACTAAAAGTGCGTCTGTCCGTTTTAGTCATGTATACTCTCTCGTGTTTGGCTGTATAACTACTCATAATAAAAATTCTTTTTGCAGAATTATCTTATGCTCACACTATATAACGTTAATGAAAATTAGAAACTTCAAAAGAAGAAAATGTCACTATTAAATAGAGCCGTTTCTGATTAAGTTATGTATGAAAAATGTGAAAGTGAAAATTTGAATAAAAACAGGATAATTGTATTTTCATGATTATGATCATGAAAGAAAGATATGTTTCCTAGCATTTATAAGTGGAATTTGATGAAAACGAATTATTTACCACGTTGTAAAATGAAATTGTGGTGGTAATCGAGATGCCAGAACAATTTCTGTAAATTTCCGATTAACACGTTCACGCTGACGCGGTGGGTCACACTCGACTGTCTCAGAGCTGCCAAGTCTCCGGCTTTTTGGATACCAGTATTTTAATACAGAAAATGTTGTTTTATTTAATTAGAACAATTGGGCGATTTAAAGGAACAAAATTTTCTCTAAAATAACAGTGGTGTGGGAAAAGCCGGAGACTTGACAATTCTGAGACAGTCGAGTGTGACCCACCACGCCGGCGTGAACGTGTTAAACTGATTTCGTGAATAGGTCAAATTTTAGCGAGTACACTGGAAAAAAATGAAGTACTCAAAAATGAGTAAATCGATGTACTCATATCGAATTGAATATGTTTGGATAAAAAATGCACATATCTTTTCTCAATTTTGATCCATCGCATGTTATTAAACAAAAACAAAACGATAGTTGTGAACCGTGTAATGGTTTATTTCATTAATGGCGGCATAAAAGATGTTTATTAATGTAAATATTAAATTATGCACAGTATTTTAAAATAATTTAAAAGTGCTTGCAAATAATGCTCTTATTCCATTTCTGTATCTTGCCGACAATTTTGCTATTTTTCTTAATAAATAATCAATTAAACATTTCTTGTTAATAATTGTGAACTGGAAATAAATGTCTACATTTTTACTTTAATTTGTAGGTTCGGGAGGCAGTATATAACGATTCTTATTTGAACACAACCGTGGAATCAAAAATGAATTCATGTGTTTTTCAACTTTGAGTACATTTGGATCGGAGCTATTTTGAGTATATGGCGTATTTAAAATTGAGTACTTTTTACTCAATTTTGAGTACCCATTTTATTTCAGTGTGTGGTTTTGAGAATATCCTTTACATATAACATTGTTAAAAGTATAGTTAAATCTTCATTTTCACAAGTCAAGCAAGTTATATTGACAACGTGATTGCCAGTATAATTTACATTTTTTACACAATTTTTTGACAGGAACATATACTTTTGAGGTAAAAGTTCTGTTCCTATAGATGAAAAAATACATTTTAATATTAATTAAAATCCATATTAAGATCCTAAAAATGTACTGACAAAAATCGGAAAAGTCTTTTTTCATTCGTTGAAACAGACGAGTTCCAGTTTATTAATTAACCAAGAAAAAACTTGGTTTTCTTCAAAGTCCTCAGGCGGAATCTGTATATGTAGTGAAAAACCGACTTCCAGATCAATTTCCGTGTTTTTGCAGAATTTTTTGCAATATATGTTACTTTAATTTATTGGATAGAAGTTTAATTTCTGGGGGGAAATCAATAAATTTCACTACTAAAATCCTTAACATTTACTGGCAAAAGGCGGAAAATGCTTTTTTCATCTTTCCAAGAAAACAAGTTCTAGATTCTTCATTAAACAAGGAAATATTTATATCCCCCAAAAGCCTTATACGCAATCTGCCTGCAATTCGAAATTTTTATAATAAAGTTTTAGGGCATATTTATGGTTATAACTTTAAAAACGCGACAGTGACGTCAGAAATAAGCTGGATACATCATATACAGAACGTAGAACTGATTTATTTATCCAAAAGTTGCAATTACAGGGTGTTCGGGATAAATTTGACAGTTTGTAAAGGCTAAAAACAACGGGTTGTCATAGAAAATGTGACATGTTCTACATCTTATGCTCTTTGGCGTCAGATATACCCATGATGTAAAAAATAATGTAAGGTGAAGAGTAGAAGCTCTCAGGGTATTGGACACGAATACGCTGCATGATGAGGATTTGCGTCGTAAAGCGAATTCCTAGACCAAAATAGCTACACAATGCTCCTTAAACATCACAAAAATGATACGGAATTTAATAACGGGGTATAACGGAGGCTACGAATTAGAAAAATCATAAAACGAGATGGTTGGTTGTACAGGGTTTTATTGGCACAAGGTCCCTTTAGAGACATGCTGTGCCGACAAAATGTGATGGTGTTTTGATGTGTCTTCTATCGGGGGGAATGTCTTGATCCCAAAGCTCGTCCCACTAACTCCCTTGATTGCAAACCTATGAATTATTATGCGTGTTGGCGTATTTAAGCAAGTAACCATACGCACTGCCAATATCACAAAGACCAACTGGTCAATAGAATTAGGGCATGTTTTGCCAGATTCCGAAGCCATATCGAGTTTATTATGATTGCTGAAGGTACATTTTTTTGAACAAACTCTCTTTGTATTGTTGCAATCTTTATGCCATGTACCCATTTTTCCATTAAAGTTTCTTTTTGATTCAGATATTTCATATTTTCGTCTTTCAATAGCAACTGTCAAATTTATACCGAACACCTTGTATAATATAAAATTCTTAAAATTAGGATAGTCTCTAAAAAAACTGGAAGAATAGTCTAATTCCTTCCTTTGAACATTCAATTTGAAGTAGTTTTCAGTATGCATGAAAAAGAAGCATACGTCTTTGACATCTAATTAGGCCATTTTAATTCCAGCTTCTTATTTTCAGACGTTATATTTACTACTAGTGGCATTCCTTTAAGTTTTAGCAAAGGAATATATCAGTGGGATTAAATAAGTAAATAAATAAAAGTGTGTATTTTACAGCGCTTATGAAGTAGATTTTAATTTTGTATAAAAATATATTTTATATTTCAGATTTAAGCTAACAGATTTCAATCATTTAAATTAAAAAAAATGCTAGAGATTACTATACAAGGGAGATGTTTAATTTACAAAAATAAAAGCTTTATTATTAATCAGTTTCCACAGTCAGGCATGCGACCATAAATTCCAAATTTTCCGATATTTAAGTACCAATATTTCAAAATTGAATTATTCAATGACATTATATTTATGTTTTATGCCAGAAAATTGTGATTAAATAAGGCAAATTTAGTATTCTGAAGGTCTGAAAAACAAGAATCGGAAGGATTTGCAGCTTTGGATACGCTCTTAAAAAAAGTTATCAATGTCGCATCTTATGCGATTATTGTTTTCTATCGTTAAGTTATAAAAGCCACACTGTAAAAAAGAAAAATGTTTTTTACTTTAGGAAAATAAAAATAACCACGAACAAAAATTTACAATAACTTCTTCCGAGTTAACAACAGTTCCGAGAAGAGTTCCTTATTCCAAAAAACCTCTGAAACTAATGTATTTTCGAGGTTTAAAGACGCATTTAGAGAAACAACGATACTTTAGCTGTCAATCATTTCCGAAAACTTTTCCGAGAAGTTTTTGTAGTGTATTAATCAGTTTTCTGATCTTGAAATATTAGTTTTTTTAGCTGCTATCAATTCTCAAGTAAGCATTTTCATGTTCAACAAAAATGTTTTACATACCAATATGCTAAATTAACAATATTAACAGTAAAAATAATATTATTTTGTTATTCTTGCATGTATGAATTCGATTACACGGCTGTAAATGTTTTATTGAGAATTTATAGTTTCCTAAAAACCGATATTCCGGTTTGAGGAAACTGATTAATATACAAGATGTCCATAAAAGTATATCCCAGTTTCAATGATATAGTGTAACAGTTGAATTTAGACTATTTACACACATTATTACAAATCATACATCAAATTGAAGGTTATCTAAGCTATTTTTCCTTTAAAATGTTCAATATGTGCTGTGCACCTTTAGTAAAAATAAAATACATTAAAGCACCGTTTATACGTTTCTCATTTATACGTCTCTTACATTTATATGTCGCTTCAGTGCGGTCCCGATTCATCCCTATGTATTCTAATGTTGTAATGTTTCGTTTATACGACGCATAACGTTGGTTATACGTCGTTTCTTTCGTGCCGTAACCGATTTTCTCAGATTTTTTTTTCTCCCAGAGTCTTTTTTTTTCTTTTCTGCTGTCAATATTTGGGGAACGATGAACGAGAAAGAATATGTATGACTACTACAGGATTTATTTCATGTTCATGGAAGCTGTGACGGGGGTGGAACGAAAAGAATAGACAGTAAGTGGGCTGCATTGACACTGACACGCTTAGAACTTTTTGGTTTCTCATAATAGTGAGAAAACTTTCCAGGAATTTAACTACATATATAATGCTTTGCTTTAGTCTCAAGGTAGCAGTACGTCAGACAACGATTAAAGAATAGTCTAATTAAAATCTGTTTGTACGTTCGATAATGGAATTAATAAAAATGTGCAATTCATGCTGTGCAATTGATATAAGGTTCGATAATTCTCATTTTTATTTTTCAATTTTAGAAACGACTATTTAATGCTTTTCTTCAATGCTTTAACTTTTTTCCAATATATTTGCAACCCAAAATGGTAGCAAATTTTAATTTGTATGATTGCAGCATTATATTTCTAAATTAAAAGAATTTACACCTTAGCACACTACCATTTCAATTGTATGTCTTTCTCAGTTATACGTCGTTTTAGAACGGTCCCTTGAAAGACGCATAATCGGTGCTTTACTGTATATAACCGCGAACAAAAATTTACAATATCTTCTTCCGAGTTACCCACAGTTTCGAAAAGAAGTCTTTATTCTTAAAAACCTCTGAAACTAATGTATTTTCGAGATTTAAAGACGCATTTAGAGAAACAATGATTCTTTTGCTGTCAATCATTTTCGAAAACGTTTTCGAGAAGTTTTTAGAGTATTAATCAGTTTTCTCATCTCTAAATATTAGTTTTTTGGCTGATATCAATTCTCAAGTAAGCATTTTCATATTCAACAAATATGTTTTACATACCAATATGATAAATTAGCAACATTAACAGTAAAAGTATTGTTATTTCGTTACTCTTGCATGTATGAACTCGAGTACACGGCTGTATATGTTTTATTGAGAATTTATAGCTTCCTAAAAACCGATATTAGAAAACTGATTAATATCCTCTTCAGACCCGAAGGTAAAATAACATTGCGAATACACATTCTTTGATTTTGCACAAACAAAAAGACACCATAGATGACAGAAAAATCCCTTTAAATTGATACCTTAGGGGGTTAGTAATTTAGGTTCACAAATACGGATATAAAATTATTAACACCTTTAAAATATCGATTTAATTATTCATAACTTAAATTGAGCAGTAACAAATTGAAGGCCTTTAATTAATTGAATGATCTACAAATCCTCAATTTTTTTTTATTGTGAACCGTTTTATTTAATTAATTGTGAAAATTTCTTACTTTCTTGGACACACTGTCTGGAATGCATTTTGCAAACTCACATACATACTTGCCAACATTCAGCTAAACTTCCGTAAAATGCGAGTTAAATTGATCCAGGTTAAACATGTTTCTAACCAGGTAATTTACCTGATGTATCAGCATAGATTTAATATCACGTTTCTATATGAAATCTATTTGAATAAATTTCCTTAAAAAATTTCTGGTTCGAAACGTGTTTAACCAGGGTTAATTTAACTCACATTTTACGGAAGTTTAGTTCGAAGTTGGCAAGTATGCACCTACTAATAACACTTATTTTATAAGAAAATACGCAACGGTACTGATATTTATAGATTTTGATCCGAAGTCAAAAACATTCAGCTATATAGAAGTAAAGTAAAAATGTAAAAAACCCAAATAGTTTAGTTTATATCCTCCACAGTTCGGAAGTGTCTCATGTGATACTTCAGAACTGAGGAGGTTATACAAGATGTCCATAAAAGTATGTCCCAGTTTCAATGATATAGTATAACAGTTTAATTTAGACTATTTACACACATAATTACAAATCATACATCAAACTGAAGGTAAACTAAACTAGTTTTTCTTAAAAATGCTCAATAGGCGCACCTTTAGTAATACGGCACACATCCAACCTGAAGCCCAGGGTGTGGATAATCAGCCACCGATTTCCCCTCACTAATGTAAAGTCTATGGGCATTCGATGCATTCGTATATTTAAAATATCTCCCCGGGAAATTAATGTTTTTAACTTCTATTTTTTGTGATGAGATGTAAAAGATGTCTCTTTTTTTTTCTTAGTTCTCAAAATATTTCTAAAGTATAGACTTTATTTTATAGGAAGTGTTAAAATCTTACTAATACTTCGCCCGCTTTTAACGCATAAAGTATTAAATTTAGCCTAGATTTTAGAAATATTTTGAAAACTAAGAAAAAGAGAGACATCCTTTAAGAAGAGTACATAGAAGAAATATGTTAAAAATATGAATTTCCCGAGAAAATATTTTAAATATACGAATGTATCAAAAGTCCATAGACTTAACATTACGGAGGAGAATTCCGAAACTGAATGACCAGCCCTCTTAACACGTCCGAGGTAATGGAAGCAATAGCCTCTTCAATTCTGCACTGTAAAAAAAAAAAAAAAGGACTAAAAAACGGAAATACTACTGGCAATCGAGACGCCAGTACTATTTCGTATTTTAACGGAAGTTTCCCCCCCGTAAATGCCAAAAAACGGACAATTTTCTCAAATTTACCGGGAAAATGTTCCATTAAAAAAAGGAAATAGGCGTCTCTATTGCCAATAGTATTTCCGTATTTTAGTCCGTTTTTTTTTTTTTTTTTTTTTTTTTTTTTTTTTTTTTTTACAGTGTGTGTGTGTGTTTTTGCACATGGGGGATCACAATTAAACTTTAAACGAAACGTACGTTAAACTGAAGTTACAGATTCACTCTTAGCAAATTTCAGAACACAAAAGACTACACACTCAGGAACCGCCATTTTGTGTATGTGACACTGAAAGCGAGTCAATAACAAATCAGTACACGCGCACGCGCTTATCTAACACTGTTTCAGTTACTCTTTATTTGTAACCTTGAACTAACACTGTACAATGCTTATGTTCGTATTATTAAAATTGATAACTGAGACATTCTTTTCTGAACACCTTATATCTTGGTACGAAAGTGCAATACAAAATGCTTCACCCATCTTCTTTTGTAAAAACTGTTTAGAAATACCCTGTATGAATGCACATGTTAACCCTTTATGTACTGAATTATGAATTCTTGAAAATTTTATCTTCTAAAGCATTTTTCGTGAACTGTTTAAACTACATTAGAAGCTTTACATAATCATTTAATAAATTTTAGAAGGATTTTAGAAGGATTGAAGGATTTAGATGGATTCATTAAATTTGAATTTATAGGGATTTTGTGCAATATTTATAACCCCACTCAAATCTTTATTTTAAATATTTTTCTTAGTATTTTGTAGAATTAGGAAATGTACAAATATAATGTTCTTACAATAGAAATATAGAAATATTTCCGAATTGAAAAATCCCCCCCCCCCCTCCCAACGCTAAGAAAACTGAAAAGATGCAAAGGAAAAAGAAACCATCCTTTAAAAAATATTTTTGTTTTGAGTAACCAATAAAGCGTTTGGAACAAGATAAAATAATGTATCTATAACTCATTCTAACTGTATGACTAATCGACGTATTAAATGAATTTTATAACAAATTATTTTAATGGTACTTATAAGTACCGTCAGTAGATAAAGGGTTAAAGCGAATAGATTGCAAATGAGAAGAATGCTGGATGCAGATAGCATAAGATTTTTTTCTTAGTTAACTACCTGAAGGGAAATAGGATGCATTTTATACCACGTATCAGGTTGTCAAGTATGAAACTTGTGACTACAAAAGGACCAGCTTACCAACGGGGTAATCTTCTAGCAGGAAATTTTAATAGAAATTTTCATGCTATATAAACGCTATATTCATGAAAAATTCCTGTCATGGATAACAAAAGAATTTCTATTCTTTTTTACTGGTTTTGTAGTCACAAGTTTCATACTAATAATTTTAACTAAAATTTGTATCATAAATTTTGAATACAATTTTACTTTTATAAGTTTGGTATAAAAAAAAAAGCTGTAAAATTGCTTTCCTTATTTTAAAATACATATTTTGGGAAATTCTAGCCTGAATTCAACATTATAGAAACACAATTACTTGCCCCTTAAGGGGTTTAGTATCACATTGCATTAACAATATGTACGATTTCAGAATTTCCTGGCATTCAAAATTTTAAATACAACAAAAATTACTTTCTGTGTCATTGAATTTTAATCTTTATTTTTACAAAATAACTGTACATTTTATCCATATTACTTCTGAAATTTTTATTATTATGTAACTCTTATAAAATATATATTTTTTCTTTTTTTTTTTAATTTTGTTTCTACTGAACGCTTTTCAGTGTTAGATATTATAAAAAAATGATCCACCGCAAATTGTTTTTAACAGCTTGTTTCAATTTTACTCTCTTTAAATAAGATTATTGCAGGTTAAAAATGGTTTCATATGTCTAAATAATCCTTTTAAATGGATTTTTGATAACGGAGAATGTAACATCTTGCATATGCGATAGACCCCTGTCAATTTTCATTAAAGCAATATATATTTTGTAGTAATATTCTTCCATGTTTATTTTCTGTTTTTTTGTAACAAATGGCAAAATGTTCTCTTTTAAGATATATTAAAATGAAAGGAGATTTTCTTATTCCCAATTGTGACTGTTAAAAATAAAGTCTGTGAATTTATCGTTTACAGATATGAGGTGCGTCAGTAAGCGAGGATAATTAGTTTATTTTTCGCATTAGAACTTTTGTTTTGAGATGCGCTTTCAGAATAAGACAAATTAGCATGCAGGGCTGTAGTAACTAGTTGCTTAAATTCTAAAATAAGTAAGTACAGGTATCCCCCGACTTACGTAAGTAATGCGTACCGTAAAGTTTTAAGTAACTCGAATTTTACGTAAGTCGAATTTGTCGTGTTTGCTTAGGAAAAATTTTATAAGAAACTGCAATATTTATTATATATATATATATATATATATATATATAATTATATATATATTTATTTTTATTTATTTATTTATATGTATGTATATATACACATATATATTATTTACACAGTATTATTTTATAAATAAAGCATCATGCGACAGTATTGACTCGTATATAAACCACAAAAGTATGAAAAAATATAAAAACAAACTTAAAAAACAAATTTCAAATATCTTCTGGAATACGGGATTTATGAATCTAATATTAATGAATTGATTTATAACAATATTGAATCTACACCAAACGACCATAAAATTAAGAAATAATTAAAGAGGACTAATTTAACCTATTCTCCATGACTTTCTGACGGCAAGATAACTGAATAGCACTCACAAAGTAAAATAATCCCTGATAAGCAAAAACTGTATTTATTATGAATTTGATGACTACTCTGAATAACTAACAATAAAGATTAAGTTGTTTTGTTATAGATTTGATTGTATATACCAATAAAAATATAACTATCTAATATATAAAATATATTGCGGTTGTGGTTTGTATTTATATATTTTATCTATAAACTAAATATCAAAAGTTTGCGACTGCGTATGGATGGTCACAAATATAATTTTCGAGATTTATTACGTAACTGCGAATTTACGTTAGTGGCGTAATACGTAAGCCGGGGGATGTCTGTAATGCATAGCTGCCAATCTACTATTGAGTACCACTATTTCTGAATACAAAAAGATGATGCTGGCATCTATGGATACCGTGTGTCTGTTCACTACTTTTTCTCTTTGTTATAATTCTTTACACAGTTTTATCAACCGAATATTTATTTTTCGGACTTTATTATTAATTAGCCGGCATTAACATTGTGCTGACTTTGTATTTTAAAAGATATTTCGAGTTTTGGGTAAAAAATACTTACCAATACAGTTTTAAAATTGAAATGTAAAATAAATCGTAAGTTTAAAATATCATTATTATCAGTTATAAAATTTAATTATATGAGGTGCGTCAGAAAGCGAGGATAATTAGTTTATTTTTCTCATTAGAGCTTTTGTTTCAAGATGCGCCTTCAGAATAAAACAAATTAGCATGCAGGGCTGTGGTAACTAGTTGCTTAAATTCTAAAATAAGTAAGTAATGCATAGCTTCCAATCCACTATTGAGTACCACTATTTCTGAATACAAAAAAAGGGAGATGCTGGCATCTATGGATAATGTGTGTCTGTTCACAACATTTTTCTTTGTTATAATTATTTACACAGTTTTATCAACAGAATATTTATTTTTCGGACTTTATTATTAATTAGCCGGCATTAACATTGTGTTGCATTTGCATTTTAAAAGATATTTCGAGTGTTGGGTAAAAAATATTTACCAATACAGTTTTTAAATTGAAATGTACAATAAATCATAAGTTAAAAATAAAATTATTATCATTTATAAAACTTAATTAGAACTTTCAATCACCTTAAGATTCTTCAAAATTGAGCAATTAATTTTTGAGTTTTTGAACATTGAAAGATTGGTTGATTGATTATTCTCCTGTTTTTTTCCTGTTCTCTCAAAATTGTTTTAGATATAAGAATGCTACAAATTGGAGATTGTAGCCACACTTCCCATTTATAAATATTAATTTGACCTTCAAGTTGCCGTAAATTTCCTTAAAATTGATCAGTTAGTTCTCGAGTTTTTGAGCATTGAAAATTGTTTGATAGATTTGTTATACTGGTTTTTCCTGTTTTCTCAAAATGATTTTAGATATAGGAATGCTAAAAATTGGAGATATTGGCCACGATTGTTATTTATAAATACAAATATCACCTTTAATTTGCCGCAAATTTCCTTAAAATGGATCAAGCAGTTCCCGAGTTTTTGAGCAATGAAATATTGGTTGATATCGGTTAGATATCAGAATGCCACAAACTGTAGATTGAAGACAGAAACGTTTTATTTATCCGACTTTATTATTAATTAGCTGCCGTAGAAACACATTGTGTTCAATTTGTATTTCAAAAGATATTTCGAATTTTGGGAGAAAAATACTTACCAATACAGTTTTAAATTGAAATGTACAATGAATCATAATTTAAAAATATCATTATTATCGTTTATGAAACTTAATTGACCTTTCAATCACCTTAAGATTCCTTAAAGTTGATAAATTAATTCTCGAGTTTTTGAGCATTGAAAATTGGTTAGTTGATTGATTCTCCCGGTTTTCCCAAAGTTATTTTAGATATCCGAATTCTACAAACCGGAGATTGTGACGAGAATTGTCATTTATGAATATTATTATGACCTCAAGTTGCCGTAAATTTATTTAAAATTGATCAGTTAGTTCCCGGATTTTTGAGCATTGAAAGATTGGTTGATTGGTTCATTCTTCCCGTTTTTCCGTTTTCTCTAAACTATTTTAGATATCGCGTGGTGTTATGTCATGTGAACGCAATAATGCTTTACGCTTAGGTGTTGCCATTTTGCGTATGTGGCACTGCAAGCGAGTCAATAACAAAGCAGTACTCGCGCATGCGCTATTCTAAAACTGTTTGAGATACTCTTTATTTGTGGCCTTGAACCAACACTCTACAACGCTTACAGTTGATACTACTAAAATTTATAGCTGGGGCATTCTTTATAATCTATCCTTCTATAATCTATCTGTATAATCTTTCCCGAGTTAACCATGATTACGAAAACCGTTCCTTTATTTTCAGAAACCTCAGAAAGCAACAGATTTTCGAGAAAGAAGCGTTCCTGAAACAAAAGACTATTTTTCTCTCCTATGCGAAGTAGATTCGAACCCAATCGCGCCCTTCGGCCTAATCGTTCGGAGTTTTCCGTGGTCTTCTTCGAACCTTGGATTTCCTTGCGTAAATACGGGTTAGGTTCCTTTAGAAAGATCCCCACGGAGGGCACCCCCCACCCCCGGTACCTATATCCCACCTGTTGTTAATTGGCAGTCATAAGGCAACACCAACACTCAGTCTGGTATTAACCCGAAATATCTTTTTTTGGATGCTAACAATTCAAGTAAACATTTTCAAGTCTGTAACAGATTTTATACATGCAAGACTATAAAAATAATGTCATTTTACTCTGTTATTTTAACATGTTTGTGTGTTGAACATATTTATTGAACATGATGATGCTTTTTTAAGAATAGATATCATCCAAAAAACTGGCATTTTGCGTTTATAACGGATTGAAAAACGGATTAATAAACTGTAAAATCACTCGGAAACGTTTTAAAAATTACGGGCAGCAGAAGAGACTTTTGTTTCAGAAATGCTTCGTTAAGTCTTGGAAATCTATTGGTGTCTGAGTTTTCTGAAAGAAAAAAATCGTTGTTCGGAATCGCAGGTAACGCGGTTAAAGTTATATTACATTTTCGTAAGCCTTCTTGTAAGATCAAGAAATATTTCTCATTTTTTACAACGTATAAGTATCTAATTCATAAATTAATTAAAAAAATACAATTATATTAACCCTTACCGGCACTGAGTAATTCTGTTTATAAACTGATGAAATAATGGACTGACAACGCAATTTATAAACGAATTTTTTAGAAAATACGAACTTGCTTATTTTCATGTACATTATAATAGGAAAATTTTAGTTAACTATTCTTGGTGCCGTTTGTCAGTTTTGGAATTAAAATTAGGTGTCCTTTTTTAAGGACACCTCGCCGGAAAGGGTTAAATACTAGTATGAAGGTGAGTGACTTTTGAGTGAAAAAGAGATTGAAAAAAATATCAACAAAAAGAGCCCATGTTCTCAATGCGGAAGTGAGATAGGCAAATTGGTAAAGGAAGACATGAGTATTTATATCAATAAGAGAAGAAGGAAAGCTTCAAAACCTTCTCTTATCATAAAAGAAAGCATCCAGATGCTGTTTTCTCCTATAGATGCCCATTAACGAATATATCGAGTACTCCATTTTAACCCTTTATATTGGATTATGAATTCACGAAAATTTTATCTTCTAAAGCATTTTTCGTGAATTGTTTAAACTACATTAGAATATTTGCACAATCATTTAATAAATTTTAGACGGATTTTAGAAGGATAGAAGGATTTAGAAGGATTAATTAAATTTGAATTTATAGGGATTTTGTGTAATATTTATAGCCCCACTCAAATCTTTTATTTTAAATATTTTCCTTAGTATTTTGTAGAATTAGAAAATGTACAAATATAATGTTCTTACAATAGGAATATTGAAATATTTCCGAATTGAAAATCCCCCCCCCCCCTTCTAACGCCAAGAAAGCTGGAAAGATTAAAGGGCAAAATAAATCCTCCTTTTAAAAATATTTTTGTTTTGTGTAACCAATAATGCTTTTGGAACAAGATAAATTAATGTATCTATGTCTCATTCTAAACTATATTACAACTAATCGATGTATTAAATGAATGTTATAGCACGTTATTTTATTGTTACTTATAAGTACCCTCAGTAGATAAAGGGTTAAACTTCTTTGCAGAAGGTAACTGGAAGTAATACGGCCATTTGGCGGCTTTAGCGTTTTATCATTTTTATATGCCAAGGTTTCGAATTTTTATCATCCATGACATTTTTATGTTACTGTTTTGTGAATTCTGCTAGTGGTTTTAATCTTTTTGATGGTTTGAATTTTGTCGAAATTTTGGAATGTTTAATTTGATTTTTTTGGAATTATTTTACTTACATTCAATTTATTTTAAGCAGGAACATACTTCCGTTAATAAAATATTGAAGCTGTGTCATTCTTCATAACTCTTTTTTATGCAAAGTTAAACTTAGTAGAAATTGATTTATTAGGAAAAATAGGACAGTGGTACAATTATTTTCACCGGCCATATTACTAAAGTAATATGGTGTTTTAAGATTTAAAAAAAAGTGTTTTGTAAAATTTTGAATAGGAAAATGAAAATCAAACGGAAAAATAAAATTATTCTCGAAACTTTTAGAGGATAGATAGAACTAATAACTACTTGCTTTTCATTTCTTTAACTGAATCACAGCCATTATCATTTCATGTTTGAAATAAGATTGTTCATATATACCCTCAGTTACCTTAATATTATCAACTTCATGCGTATTTCAATATTTATTTGCTGTTAAAATAAATCGTTCAGTTATTTCGATGCTCAACATTACTAGGCAATGATTTCCACATTTCCCTCGGTTACCTTAATGTTATAAACTTAAAAGATATTTCAATATTCATTTGCAGTTCAAATTAATCGTTTACTTATTTTGATGCTCAACATTATTAGGCAATGATTTCCACATTACCCTCGGTGACCTTAATGTTATCAACTTCATACACATTTCAATATTTATTTGCTGTTAAAATTAACCGTTCAGTAATTTTGATGCTTAACATTATTAGGCAATAATTTTCATATTACCCTCGATTACCTTAATGTTATCAACTATATACATATTTCAATATTTATTTGCTGTTAAAATTAATCGTTCAGTTATTTTGATGCTCAACATTATTAGGCAATGATTTCCATGTTACCCTCGGTTACCTTAATGTTATCAACTTCATAAATATTTCAAAATTTATTTGCTGTTGAAATTAATCGTTCAGTTATTTTTATGCTAAACATTGTTAGGCAATGATTTCTTTCCCTCTTTCTCTTAGAATCATGAGTTTTTTAATAGTCAGGGATTACCTCCATAGCATAATGAAGAAGCATGACCACAATCTTACTCAAGGCATTAAATTAGAAACGGCATCATTTTTCTCCTATAAAGATTTAAAAAAAAAAAAATATTTTCCGACTCAACTAAATCACACGCTAAATCTTTTTAATCAATTTTTCTCTTTATTCTTTCACCAATCTTTTATGCACTTGTTTAATATCGAAACTAAAGCATGATTAACTATTCGGTTGCTTTTTCCAGAAAATTAAATAAAATATGAAATATATGTTAACAGAAATTGATCAGTTTTATTTATAATATAGTTTTTAAATGAACTAAGAAACGCTTAATGGGGAAATTCTTGGTATGAAGAGACTTTGTAAGAAACTTGATCTCAAAAAATTTTAAGAATATTTCAATAAGAGGGAGGTGTATTTTAACAATTATTTTTCATCATTTATGCTACTTCAAGAAGAAAATTTTCAAAGAAGTGTTCTGTAACTTGAATTAAGTAAATATATATATATAAAAAATCAGTTTACTGAAATTGTAATTTTTTTAAAGCTATCAAATAATTGAAAAATAAATGTTCCATGCATTGCATAAAATGTGCTCTCACTTTTTTTTTTCATTTTTTTTTTAAATAAAAGCGACTTCATTTTAAACATCGCACAAACATTTTTTAATAACGGTTACAGTCACTTAAAAAAATAAGAAACTGTTAGGAATTTATTTTGATTAAAATTCACATAGGTAGGAAAATTTATAGGAACAACTATATGAGTGTAGATCAAGTTAATCCTATTAACCCCTTGAACGACAGCGGTTCATTTTTGGAACACTCAATTTTAATAATCCCCAAACGCCAAATTCGAACCAGAATTTAGGAATGAAAATTTTCCTTTTATTAAGTTCGCGAAGAAAATTCTTTACTTATTTTCAAACAAATTTGTTTGTAAATTCTGATGTCATTCAACCATCTCAACAATTTATGAACAAAGTACTCTCCCTCCTGAAAGGGTTACATGAAGTTCAATGAAAGCTACTACGTTGGTAACTCATGCTCAGAGTTATATCGTAGTCCAATCACATTCTCTTTCACTACAAAAAATATGCAAATTCGATAAACGTTTCACTTGTGGAAGGTGGATCATCTCGTTGGGAAAGCATTTGACGAATTCTGAGAAATGGCGTTTTAACATGAGACTAGATGGACAGTAAGTTTGTAACGCTGTAAAGCTTTCAGTTCGGTCTGGGGTATACTCACCTTGTAAAAATTTCTACATATTCCTAAACATAAAAAAAAGCAACATAATACTTTACGCAAGATTATATCACATTTCCTATATTCTCATTTAAATTTATTTTCTGCAGCAACAGGATATTATGGATTTTGAAGATATGTCAGGCGTAACAAATAAAAGGTCTTGTGCAAGTTCTATGTTTTTAGCTTCAAAATCATTCATGTTACATGCGTTTTTAGACTTGTTCCTTGACACTTCAATAATTTTTAAGACAATTATTCTTTGGTAAATAAATCATATGAGTTGTAATTTTCCAACTGAGTGGATAAATGTCTAGCCGGCTATTTGAACTGGGGATCTATGACAAGCTCCCAATGTTCTTCTAACCGAGTTATCTTGGAGAAATATTTCGAACACAATTCACTGAGACAACCAGCTTTCTCAGGAAATTTGCCAAAGGCCCATGGTTCAAATCCTGGCCTGGACACTTTTTCTATAAGTTAGATTTACAACCCGTATGACTTATTTACCAATTAGAATAATTGTGTTACAAATTATTGAAGTGTAATTACATATCCAACGTTTTCTTGGAGTTTCATTGCTGGTAATGTATTTTGTTGATCTGTTTCAAAGAACAGACCAGATATCACTATCAAAAAGGTTATGTGACTGAATTGTGACCTCCAGATTTGTTGTAGTATGTTTCAAGGTTGTTATTTAAACATATAGAAAATTGTAATAAAAAATTAAAAAGCATGGATCATTTCAAAGATCCATAAATTTCAAAATTTATTTTGAGGAAAATGTATTTCAAGTACATCATGATGTGTTATTCTCACGACTTATTTTTTTAAAAATATGACAATGCACTTTCTGCCAAATATATGTCATTATATTTTTACTACGAAATTTTACCAGTAACACAAAAACTAAAATTCGATTTTTCGGTTGATTTTTGTCCATTTCACAGTCCACCGTTTGCTTCAGAGAGTGTTTCTCACTACGCAGCTCGCGGGATTCAGTGTTACCACTTTTTTATAATACAAACCTTCAGGTTAATTTAACTCAGAAATTCTGCTATTAAATAATAGAAATATCACGTTTTGCAAAAAAGTGATGTGAGAATACTTTTTAGAAAAAAGTATTGAGAGTACAACTGCTTTAAGCCCCATTTTACTATCATCCTGTATACAAAACAGCTCAGATTTATCTAATTTTAAAAAGTAATGTTACATTTTTCATTTCATATTCGCTATTAAAAAAGATTTTAAGATTTGTAAATGCCTATTGTTACGATATTCAGTTCAATTTTAATATTTATAATATTTTTAGATTTTTAAAAATTAATTGTTACTATTTTATCTGACATGCCCTTTTATTTTTTAAAATTAAATAAACATGTAAAAAAAAAAAAAAAATTCTCTTTAACGTTAATCATGACAAATTTTATGTATCATTGCTCAGTAAAACTGATTATTATCGAGTAATAACTATGTACGTGTACACACTTTATATATTTAATGTATTGTACCATCGTCTTATATATAGGATTGTTTGCAAAAATAAACCAATAAAGTTTGGGCACGCTTTTCAATTTTATATTCATGTTTGTTGTTATAATAATCTGTGATAGGAATTTTTGAGAACGTATTATTTTTTTTATAAGTAGTGAAATATGAGTTAATAAGATAAACTAAGTAGCACAGTTCTTGGACCATCGGTAGCAGCTTGTGGAAAACGTTGGGAAATGGTAGGATTAAGAATGGTAATGTTGCCGAATGGTTGGTGACAAGATTCTACTAATCTGGAGCTAATCTGAGCAGAATTCTTAGCAGCGAAGAGTTGGACCATTTATATGCCTTTGTGTCCAGTCCATACACCTTATAAAATTTTTATTTGTATCTCTAAAACGTTGTTAACGTATACTTTTCTTTACCTCACTTTATATCATATTTCCTGTATTCTTATTTAAATTTATTGTTTGCAGAAATAAGATATTCTACATTTTGAAGATATGTCAGACAAGACAAAACAAAGATATTGTGAAAGTTCTATATTTTTGGTGGAAAAAACACGCAAATTAAACAAGTTTTCTCGCCAGTATATTTTAGCTGCAGGAAGATTTCTATATTATATACATTACATAAACAATTCGGAAATTTCATTTTTAACTAACTGTATTCATGTTGAAAGAATTTTGCTACAAAATATAGAAATGATAATAAAAAAATTCCTGAGATTTTAAAAGGCAACATTTTCAGATTGCTTAAGTCAACTGAGAAGTATATTTTTTATTTTTCGGAAAATTTATGACTTTTTTCCGACGTTCTTTAGAAAAGGCGATCAAAAGTCGTCACATCTTTTAATATATAAAATTGGATTTGTCGAGTTTTCAACGAATTCAATCTGGAAAGATATTTATATCATTTTTTAATGTTTCCTACAAAAGCTCGTGTTGTTAGTAGAATTATTAAGGCGACAGTGGACGTTCAAAAACATTTTCTACAGTTTTTGCTCAATTGTTTTGAAATTTAATACACGCATAATTTGTGCAATAATTAAGAAAATTTCTTAATTTCATTAAAAAAAATTAATATGCAAATGAGTAATTAATTAATAATATGGTAATTAGTGATACAAATTAAAAATGCTCCATGCGCATTAAATTTTGTTTCAGAAACATGTAATTTTTTTTTAGGATAGCTTTATGATATTATATCAAAAGTTGCTATACATTTTTGAATTATACTAAATTCCTTGGCAGAAAAAAATTAAAAACCTATAATATTGATCATTTTGGATAAAATTCAATAATAAAATATTACTTTTTGACCTTTATATGAAATAATGTACACATTTTAATAGCAAGTTTTGTAATAAAGTATATCAACAACAATATTACCAAGTATTATGAAAATTGGTATAAAATTAAGACGCATGGAGCATTTTGAACTTACTCAGTCGGCGAAAATTCTCATTTTGAGAAAACTGGATTTAAAGTTTTACTTTAAGTGTAGATTAACGATTGTTTACGTTAGAAAAACAGCTGTATCTCTGCAAAAAATTATCGGATTTGAATAATTTTTATTATATTTGAAAGTAGAAGATTGTCAGAACATTTTTTTCCAAAAAACAAGAAATTGATTTTTTAAATTTTTTTTGCGATTTTGAACGTCCACGGTCGCCTTAATGCTTATAAAACATTCTAAATAGCTATCCATTTAAATTTAAATAAAAGAACTTCCAAACATAAGTCTTATTATGTTGTTAGTATCTGAACTGTTTGAATTACGACATCATTTTTCCCAAGTGAAATAATAAAAAAACCAAATAAATTTAGTAGTTAAACTAAAAATAGAGAAATAAAATGTTTCTTTGCTTCACAGTTGACTTTCATGAAATGTTTGCTAACTGCCATTTTAAGATGATCCATTATCACCGAAACATTCGAAAATATAATTTAAATATTCGCTTATATACCTAAATATGTATAATGTTTATTAAATGAATAATGTTTAATATGAATAATGTTTATGAAATAATGTTTATTAAATCGTAGAACGAATTATTTTAAAATGGTTGTTTGAAAAGTATTATTCAATATTTGAAAATAAAATTAGTTTTAAACTTAACTTTTTATTAATAAAAATCATTGCAAACGAATGTGGAAATTCAGAAGGGCAATCATTGGAAATTATACTAACCCTTTATATAGGTAAATACAACATTATTTTATGCACCAGGCCTTTTTAACCCTTTATCTACTGACGGTACTTATAAGTACTATTAAAATAACTTGTTATAAAATTAATTTAATACATTGATTAGTTGTAATACAGTTTAGAATGAGTCATAGATACGTTACTTTATCTTGTTCCAAGAGCATTAATGGTTACACAAAACAAAAATATTTTTAAAAGATGATTTCTTTTGCCTTTGCATCTTTTCAGCCTTCTTGGCGTTGAGGGGGGGGGGGGGGGGGATTTTTCAATTCGGGAATATTTCAATATTTCTATTGTAAGGACTTTATATTTGTACATTTCCTAATTCTACAAAATACTAAGAAAAAGATTTAAAATAAAAGATTTGAGTGGGGTTATAAATATTGTACAAAATCCCTATAAATTGAAATTTAATTAATCCTTCTAAATCCTTCAATCGTTCTAAAATCCTTCTAAAATTTATTAAAAAAATATGTAAATATTCTAATGTAGTTTAAACAACTCACGAAAAATGCTTTAGAGGATAAAATTTTCATGAATTCATAATTCAGTACATAAAGGGTTAACTAACTGCAGAGTAGTAGCAATCAGCGTACCGTCAGCCGTTGTTAGGAATGATGGAATTTTTCCCATATAAATGGAATAAAAGCGGAATCGAGGAATAGGTTTATTGACCAATAGAATTACAGGAAATTAGAGGGAACGGCCCATAGGAAATTGCATAGGAAAAAGAAATGGTAATGCGAAGAAATGATACTAGAAATTAAGAAAATGTTTTTTTTTATGTAATATTTCCAACAATCTATGGATGAATATAGCGAAGTGACAATTAACAATATTTTTATGCTTTTTATAGATGTACAAAGATTCAATAATGTTAAGTTCAGGTATAGAAAGCACGTTAGAGATAAGTTTAGCTGTGTTAAAGCCTTATGGGTGGTTCATCTTCCAGAAATATTTTCGAATGGAACATTTATTAGTTTCTTGTTTATGAATATATTGCCTGTATTCTTTAACTTGACATTCTAAACCACGTTTGGTTTGTTCAATATAGGAAATACCACACGGCCAATTAATGCTGTAGGTACCTAGAATCTTTCCATTTGGAGAGAGCAAGTTTATTAACAGTGTTTAAAATTTGTTTAAACTCATGTTTAAAAATTTAAGCAATGGGAAAGCTGGTTTTGGAAAAGTAAGGTAAAAAAAAAATACTATTATTGGAAATAGAAGCAGATTGGGGAGAACATTAAAAACTGGAATACTCTTTACATCCCAAATTATGAATTCACGGAAATTTCCATTTCTATAAAATTTTTCCTGATTTTTTGAAAACACGTTAGAAGATTTATGCAATTATTAAATACGTTCTAAAAAGATTTTGTCTTTTAAAATAAATAAAATACATTGGTATTCATAGAAGTTCGGTGGAACATTTAGAGCTCTATTTAAATTATTTTCTCAAAATTTTATTTTTAGTATCTTATTAAAAATTAGAAAATATGCAAATTTAATAGGACTTAATTATAAATATTGGAATTTTTCAAAACGGAAACGCTCCACTCTATGTCTTTCAACATTAAGAAAGCTGAACAGTTATAATTGAAAAACAAATTATCCATTAATAAATATTTTTACTTTGTGTGTTACTTAAATGCTTTAGGAACTTGATAAATTATAGTATCTATGACACAATGCAAATTACATAACTGCCAATCTATGTTCTAATTGAATTTTGTAAAAAGTTTTTCAGACGGTACTTTAAAGTTCTGTAAAGTTACGTTTAAAGAATGCAAGATTAAGTGTGCCATAAATGTGTTTCAATCTGGAATATAGTCAGTTAAATACTTTTTATATTTATGAGTTTTGTGTTTATTGTTAATGTATTTATTCATTTCTCTAAATGGTGCACACGGTTATCATATTAAAACTTTGTGGATATAATTGTTACGTACTTGATATTTTTTATTATGTACAAAATTTGTTATTTTTAAATATTAAAGAATATAATGAATATAAGTGTAAACAAACAAATTAAGAAATAAAATACTGAATAAAAGAATACACGGTGTCCTCATAAATACAAGGCAATAAGATTCAAGTAGATTCCAGCAACCAACTTTGAGACGAACAAAGTGATACGTCGCAGAATATAGCATTATAACCGAAAGACGCCATGACCGCAGTATCCTGAATGCTAAGCTTAACCGCTGACTTAAATATGTAGCTGTTTAGGCAGTTTTTTTTTTGTAAGAGTTTTCACGGTCACTTGAATTTGAATACCGCTATTTTCGAACAATCATCATCGCTTCATTTTCAGCTATTAAATAAGATGAAGAATGCTATTCGAAAATAGTGGCATTCGATTTCAAGGAACCATAGTAAACGCTGAAAAAAAAATCCACTTACCACAACCGCCATTTTTGTTTCAGCACGTAGGTCAACTTTTTAGAGAGCTGTATTATGAACAGAAATTACATAACAGTGTGTTGAAGCCCATGTAATGGGGGTAATGTTGATAGCCACAAATGCGCCAAAAACATTCCACCCGTGCAATTATGCAGTGATGCACACACACGAACAGATTTGATCCTTTGCCTTTTTACATTTGCCCCAACATGCCATTATGTTATTCTTGGCAATGGGTTCATTCGAATATTACACTACGTTTCGAGATCCCCATGTCGATACCATGTCAAACTATCCAATATGAAAACAGTGTTGCCAGTGGGCTATTTTTTTAAAATTCAGATTTCTTGATTTGCACCACCTTTTGGAAATAGTAAAAGTCGTCTTATTTAGCCTTATTTAATGACATATTAATTAAGGCGAAAACAAGGAGGATTTTACCATTTCAGAAATTGGTGCCAATTAAGAAATCTGAATTTAAAAAAAAGTAGCACACTGCAATGTAAAAAAAAAACGACATTTTTACAGTACAAAGTACTGGTCATCTCGCGCACAAACTCGATCATAGTGAATGTGATGTATCTTTCTTTGATTTCCTGACTATATTAACATGGAAAATACAGTAGCTGCGTAAAATTAACAGCACAATGTGCTGGCAATTTGCACGCCAGCAGTTTGTGCTATAAAAAAATGCGTCCAAATTGCCAGCACATTGTGCTGTTAATTTTACGCAACTACTGTATTTTTCATGTTAATATAGTCAGGAAACCAAAGAAAGATACAGCACATTCACTGTGATCGAGTTTGTTCTGGCAAATCTACAGTGGTTTTTTTTTTACAGTGTGGCAACATTGTTTTCATATTGGATAGTTTGACATGGTACCGCCGACGTGACATATTACTGTGATCGTCTCAAAGTTCGCTATCAAAAACCGTTTAAACTCTCAATACCAGTGGATAACCCGTATTAAAGCTGAGAATATCAGCTTCCGGAAAAGTGTCGGATGTGTAGTTAATTCGGAAAAGCACTATCTTACGCTATTACGCTATACCCAAATTCGGATTTTGAAGCATTTGAAAGAAACATTTTTATATTGATAGAATATGCTATTTTATGTACATTTATATATTAACCTTTTGTTTACAAATCTTTTTTGGAAAAATAATTATTTTTTCTCTTTTCAAAATCAATGGAAAAGTTTTCGTTTCTGACAGCGTTTATGAACGGGAAAGAGAGCCGAGCTTATTTTTTTCTATCAAAGTAGGTCTCGACGTCTACGCGAGTTTTTGACCTCTACGCAGTTTTTTTTTTTTTTTAATGATTAGGCCGACTTATATGCGAAAATGTACGGTAATTAGTTTTAAAAAAATATAATGAATGAAACAAATGGTTGAATAAAAGTCATTCCAATCTTCAAATATTTCCTCCTTTTTTAAAAATTTCCTTTCTTAAGGGAGCAGCTTCACTGAAAATCCCCAATTGCAAAATTCCATGTTAATCTACGGGAAAAATTAAAAGCAAAATTACTCATTACCTAATGTAATTATTAAAATACGGTTTTCTAAAACAGAAAGTAGATATTAGGTACCAAAGTCTTACGTTTTTAGAAACTGCCTCCTCAAATTTTAAGCATTTTAAATATCTTTATAAACTTTAAATTTTCCATTTCATGACATTTTATCATCTTCTTAAAAATGCTTAGAATTTAAGGAAAAAAAAATTAAAAACGTACAACATCGGCATCTGATGTCTACTTTGGTAAAAACCATATTTTAATTATATTAGGTAATAAGTAATTGCGCTTTTAAGTTTTTTTGCGCTTAAAGAAAAAAATTACCAAATATATTATTTGTACAACGGGCTGTATATACTTACTATAAGCTAAATCAGGGGTGGCCAACCTTTTTCTCTAAAATTCACTTGACACCGTTTTCTAAGAATTGTAATTTTGTCGTTTTTAAATTGCAGACATTCTGTCATTAAACAATGCATTTTTTTTCTGTATATAAATACTGGTATCTCTGTGGCACGCGTGCCGCGGGTTGGCCATCCCTGAGCTAAATTGTATTCATACAAGTAGTAAAATCCTTTTGCAAAACGAAAAAAGTACATATTAAGGTAAACAATTTCAGTTGTAGCTTTTCCTGCAGTGTTGAATTTGTGAACAATCTGGTTTGGTTGTTCATTCTAACATTCTTCCATGAGCTTCAAATCTTGGTGGAATCTCTCACCCTCCTCATCACTGACTGTACCAAGATTTTCCGGGAAGTCATCAAGATGGCTATGCAGAAAATGAAGTTTGATGTTCATGTCGCAACCAAGCATTTAGAAGTTCGCTAAAAGTTGCTGGAGAATTTTGGTGTAATTTTCTACTCGTGTATTTCCAAGAAAGTCTTTGAATGCCAACCAAGCATTCTTTTGGAGTTCTGTCATTGTTGCGATGAAACGTTCATCTCTAATGAGCTGTCGAATCTGTGGACCGTCAAATACACCTGGCTTTATCTTTTTAAAAGACAGATTTGGAAATTTTGAAATGAGATACTTGTAACAGTCTCCTTCAGTTGACAAAGATTTCACGAACTACTTCATTAGACCCAGTTTTATATGCAGGGATGGAAATATGATGTTCTTTCTGTCGACAAGTGGCTGATGCAAAATGTTTGGATCACCAGGTTTGAGGTAAGATCTTGGAGACCAATTCGACTGAAACCAATGCTTCTCACGAGCTCTGCTGTCCCATATACACAAAAACAAGGATACTTGGTATATCCACGTTGCTGGCCAAGAAGGAAGCAGACCATTTTAAGGTTAACACAGATGATCTATTCGTGCATGTCATATTGTAATAAATCAATGGCTCTCTTTATGTCCTCATACTATACGCCCAAATAAACTGAATGGTCTATTGGGACGGCTCCAAATAAATTTCCTTTGTGAAGGAGCACGCACTTCAAGCTCCTCTTTGAGCTATCGACGAACAGTCGCCATTCAGTTGCGGTATAGGATGAAAATCGCAACTCCTCCATTAAACCATGTACGCCCGAATCAGCGTAGAGTGATCAAATTAATATAAGCTGTTGAAAAAACTTGACGTGATAGAAGAAAACTAATTGCAGTTTTGAAATCAGCACGCTTTTTTGACTTAAAAACAGCTAAAAAATTGAAGTCAACAGAAATTGTGTGAAAAATGGTTCCCCAGTGCAATTATTTCATACTATTTTCATGCTATAAAGAAGAAGAAAATTATATAAATTTATTAAAACTCGAAGGGTCCCAAAAATGGGACAATAGGCATAAATGGGACAATAGGCATAAATGGGTTTTAACCATTGGACTAGTGCGGCAACATCCCTATGGAACCATGTATTATACTAAGACAGTTTTCACATTTATTTGATCCTACTTTCTCTCTTTTGTATATTGACTTTTGCTAATTTAATTACAAATTAATGGGGTTTTCATTTATATGATTTTATTATAAATATACTTATAATTATATCTTTTTCTGCATTCTTTCATCGTTCAGATGCTCTTTTAAACTCTGGTTCTAAGAATTAAATTTTCTTTGTGAAGCTTTTACAAGCTAGTTTACGCCAAGTTAACGCTATTAATTTTTCACATTCATCTTGTTCACTAAAAAGCTCTGTAATTTATAAGAATTTATTTTTAATGTCATCATGCAAGTAAAATACATCAAGGTCTGCATATGGTGTTAACACTTGAGTGGGTTTTTCGTGAATCTAAAATTAACAATGTCATTATTCAAAAATAATTTTTCACTGCCATGATAAAAGCTCCGTAAAATAATTTTTTAATCCTATTAAAAGATATAAAACCGCCATTTTACTAAATATCGAGAAATTTCAAACAACAAATAAGAAATGATTTTACAAAGGAAAATATTTTTGAAAAATAACAATGGAACAACTAAAATAGAGCACCCATTTTTTTTTTCTTTTTTGTAACATAATTAGCTGAGAATCGAACTAGTTTAATGTTTTCAGTTGTCAATTTGTGCTTCATTTTTGTTTACTTCTTTTCTTTCTTGAATGCGTGTCCTCTGTTAATTTACAATTTTATTCTAATTATGCGTTATTTCTTATAGATTTTTTAGAAAAATTAGAGCTCGTTTCCCATATACAGGATGTCCATGAAATAATGTACCATTTATAAATTTTAATAGTAAGCGTTGTAGAGTGTTGGTTCAAGGTCACAAAACAGAGTAACTCAAACAGTTTTAGATAAGCACATGTGCGAGTACTGCTTTGTTATTGACTCTCTTGCAGTGCCACATACGCAAAAGGGCGACTCCTGAGCATAAAGTGTTACTGCTGGGCTGAAGATATCACATGACATAACGTAATGTGATACTTTCCTTTGGGGGTTTATGAAAGGATCCTGTCTACGTTCCGCCGCTACCTAATGATTTGACAGTGTTGAGACACAGAATTGAAGAGGCTATTGATTCCATTACTCTAGACTTATTAACCGGAATGTGGAAAGAATTGGATTTTAGGTTCGACGTGTTTTGTATAACTAAAAATGCACTGCACATGTTTGAACATTTGTAAGAAAAACTAAGTTAATTTACCTTCAATTTGATATATGATTTGTTGTAACTAATCGAAATTAAACTGTTATAATATACGATTGAAATTGGGACATTGTGTTATGGACCCTCTATATTATTTAAAAAAAAATTTGCGGTACAAACCGCTGTGTAGAATAACCGCAGTACGAACCAAGTCATTTAAGGAGTAATTTCAATTTTGCCGAAATTTTATTAGATTAAATGTTTTTTTGTGTGTACTTTTCATTTTTGTAAATTATTTACGAACTAATAAGCGTTTTCTAATATGTTTAACATATAATTAAAGCAATTATTTTTTTCAGTTTAATGCATGTGCATATTGTAACATTAAACAATTAACAATATACAATGTACAGTATTACAATGTGCATACATAATATCAGTGTACATTACAATGTTGGTAAATACTAAAATGAAATAAATAGAAAAGTTAACACGTACACGAACTTTTTGGTTGGTACCACTACCCGAATAGTCTCTTTGCCTTATTTAAGTAGAAAAATTTTACGACTAAATAGATCAAAGGTACTACTCAGTAATACTGGTGCTCAAAAATATGGCTCGGACGTAATTTTTTAAAAGGATATATATGCGCCGTTGGTGCCAAAGTGGTTAAATAGCTTCATGCTTATTGCAAAACTAAGCTAAACACGACGTTTTGTGCATTTTTAAAAAGGTAGATAAAAAAAAAAGATTCGAAAGTAATAATTGTCATTTTTAGATAACCTACAATAAACTAAAACATATTTTAGTCTATCATAAAAACGATTTACCTCTTTAAAACGTCTTTATATTAAAAATAAAATCTTTTCTTTTTTATCAATATGTGATTTGTGAACATTTTATAAGAATTTTCAAAACAAATTACATTAAACGAAGAAGCATTTTAATTTCTATAAAGAAAATAAAAATACTTTAATAATGGATTTTAAGAAAATAACATTATTTATAGCATTTGAAGAGAAAAAAACATTTCTTAGGAATGACATTCTAGCTTCCATAAATTCACAAAATCTTATTTTTTTGATAAAAATTTATATTCAAGATTGTTAAAGATTAAAATGAATGATTATTAAGTAGCAGAAGTTATAATCTTACATTTGAAAATCATTTAAATAAAATAAAATTTGAAAAGTACTATTTCAAATATCTAAGGAAGCTTTAAAAATTTCGTTTTTTCCTACAAAATTTTAGTGAATTTTAAAGCAAATTTCATTTTATACCTGAAAGGAAATTTTTTTCTAGCAAAACTTTTATAGATATTCAATTTGCAACAAATTGCAACGTATACAAGAGCCTTATTTTTCAGAAGGCATGGTTTACTAGATCGGCAAAATTTCCACTGATTAAGACTAGTTCAATTCCAGTTGAATATGTCATTTTAGTCTGACTCAACTACTCACCTCTGTGCTTAATTGTTTGTATCACATGCTCTCAACTGCAAGTTGAATTTATACTCGCGTGAATTTGCGTTTATTTATATTACTGATGAGGAACTTTAAACAACTTCGAAACATTTAATTTTTTTAAAGATTTTTATGTGCTTTTAAACTCCTTAAATAAACTATTGTCTGTACTTTTGCATTTGTTTGTAATTAATTACGAACAGACGTAATATCTTTTTGACATTAAATATTCAATTTAGTTAACTTTTTATTTTCCATAAAAAGGCCTATGTTGTTGCATGCATAAATTAGAAGAATTATAGTAAAGAAATAGAATAGACATTGATACACTTATTGTTAAACATTTACGTATTCACTGTAAAAAAAAAAAAAAAAAAAGACAAATGCTTCTTAATCTACGAAAATGTAATATAATCACGAACGGAAATATACAATAACATCCCATATCATTCCGAAAAAAATTTCTTATCTTTAGAAACCGCAGAACTTACCAGATTTACAGAAGAATTTAAAAAAAATTTCTTTTGCTGCTACTGATTTTCGGGAACGTTTCCGAGTAGTTATTATGGAATATTAATACTTTTTTGAAACCGGAATATCGGTTATTAGGATGCTATCCATTCGCAATTACGGAAACCTTTAAACTTTCAAAAAATCAGTTTTCGGTTTTTGGCTTATTCTGAATGTTTTAAAATTTCTAAACAATATGGGAAAAAAAAAAAAAAAAAAAAAAAAAAAAAAAACATTAAATTCTGCATTATTTCTTGAGTTATAATCATTTACAGACGGTAAGTGTAATTGAATGTCCGTAGATATTGAAACTTTAAAAAGCGTTTTCTCAGATTAATAAATTTGGATTTTGCGCGCATTGTTACTTTTAAACTGTGTAAGCTGCAGCATAAAAAAAAATTAACGAAATATGCGTTTCTTTATAGTCTACAAGCTAAAACCAAAAAAAATCACATATTTTGGTTATTTTTTTTTATTTGAAAAACTTCAAACAAATTTTGAAATTTTCGAATTTTTTTTTATTTTGCGTTTAAATTAAATATTAAACAAAACTTTTTGCGTATATTTTGGTTTTAAGTTCAGACGTAGGTGTGCTATGATTCTATTTTGTTCAAAAATTCTCTTCTATAGGCATAATTTAGAGTGTTATCATGCGCGAAGCACTTAATCACGCATTAGTGAGATGAATTTTTAAATTTAAAATCTAAACATTAATTTTGTTCATGCAACATCTATTTTTCTGGATAATGTAGTTAGGGATGTGTACTTTAGGCAGAAACGGGAAAAACAGATCTTAATTGCACATTGTTTGTGTTTTGGTACTTTGAAGAAGGCGCTGTTTTTTATTGATTCGACAAACGCAAAGGTTCTGTGCCCCTTAAACATTTTCAGCTGCGTAATTGAACCTATGTACGCAAAATCAACAAAATAATATCGATTTTAATGTTAATGTTAAAAAAATAGTATGTTTGTAAAGTATGTTTTTTGAACGTGAAAATATTTACTTTAAAATTGACAGCATCCAAAAAACATATATTCGTGGTTGGGAAAATGGATTAATATGCTATAAAAATTACTGGGAAACGTTTCGGAAAATACCTGGCATCAAAAAGAACTCCTGCATGTATAAATTGAGTTACGCAGGTGAAAATGTTTAAATGAGAATGAATAGCATGATAAAAACCAATATTTCTGTTTAGGAAAACTGATTAATACACTATAAAAACGATTCGGAAACTTTTCCGAAGTTTAGTGGAAGCAAAAGAAACTTTGCTTTTATAAATTATTGCTTAGATCGCGTAAATATATAGGTTTCTGAGGTTTCTACAGATAAATAACGATTTTTGGAATCGTCTGTAACTCGAAACAGGCTTTTGTACAAATCCGATTGTGGTTATTTTATATTTTATTACATTATATTTGCTTTTTTTCTTACAGTATTCAGAAGTAAATATTTTTTGTTGATGTAATGATCATAGAAACACGACTATAGTTTCGATAGCAATTCATTATCCGCTCTCATCATGGGGTGCAATTAGCAGAGAGTAGGCTGTAAAAAAAAAAAAAAAAAAAAAAAAAAAGACAAATGTCACTCAATCTTCGAAAATATAATATAACGACGAACAAAAATATTCAGTATCTTTTTATGAATGACCGACGATTCCGAAAAGGGTGCTTTATCTTTAGAAACCCCCAGAAACTAATATATTTTCGAGATTTAAGGTATACAACTACGCTCTGTGACTTTTTTTTTTTTTAACTCTACTTTTGGCACATTTTTTTTGTATTTTTCAGTGTAATCTAACACAGAAGAAAATTAAAAAATATATATAGATAATATCTATGAAACTTTTTAAAATTTTGAAGAATTTTGGTCATTTTTTAGCATTTTTATTATGTAAACGGCTCTGGCTCTGAAAAAAAAGCATATAACACAAATATTTTTTCAACATATGCATATTAGATACTCTTGAGTTTAATGAACTAAAAACTAGTCAATATACGGAAATCTAAAAGAGATACCGCTGATTATATACAATTACATAGAAAATATCAGTAATTTTACGTGTAATACTTAAAAAATTGCTATATATCAACAAATAAGTCACTTAGAGTTAATTCTTTAGTTCATTACACTATAGACATTATCGAAAAGCTACACAAAAAATTTCATGGTTGTAGGATAATAAAATTTTGAGTTAGAGCAATAGTTTACGATATCCGATGAAAATCTAATTTTTCAGAAAACGCATTTAAAGTTTTCATATGAATTTAAATAAACTTTTTAAATTATATAAATACTTTTAAAAACACTAAATTTATAACTTTAGCCGCCTATTTGCTTATTTTATACATATTTCTATATTTTTATGCATTTAATTCTTTTTGGAGCACTTTCGAGTTTACTACTGTAAGTCGTTATGTTAATATTTATTGCTATCTGGCTATTTAAAAAATCATTTTTAAAAATAAACTGTAATTTTAGTACTTTTTTGGCACTTTTAGGTATAATCCAATACAAACTAAGAAAAACAATGAGAAAATACAAAATATTTATCCAACTTTTAAAAAAATTGAAGAATTTTTTTAATTTTTTATGCGAAGTTGAAGGTATTGCCAATTTTAACTTGATAAAGTAGAAAAAAAACAATTAAAACCTTTGAGGCAATGCTATAGATGCAGCTAAAATATAATATTAACTTTAAAACCTAAAAAAATGCGCGAAAACTGTTTAATAGACCTCAATTTTCGATCCACTTCCGGTTTAAATTAACGTCGTCTGCTTTTCTTAAAAGGGCCCTTATTTCATTTCTAATAGGTGTACAGGAAAAATAAAAACAGATTTAGAAACAGAAATGTTCATTCTATAACAAAAAAAAAAAAAAAAAAAAAAAAAAAAAATGCGAATTTTCATCGAAGTTGACGTTTCAAACGTAGGCGGATACCTTAAATAATCCTTTATAAAAGCAGTTTCATACGCCGTCACCGAATGCTCGAAAACGTTTCCGAATCGTTTTTAGTCTATTGATCAGTTTCTCAACCCATAGTATAGGTTTTAGGTTGCAGTATAGGTCATAGTATAGGTTTTAGGAACATTTCCATGTTCAACAAACATATTTTATAAACAAGCATGATACATTAAGGGGACAAGGGACCTTAAAATCCTTAAAAATAACTTTTTTTATTTTTTGTAAATTTAACATAATTATTATTCAAGGGTACATTATATGCATTATGCCATGCATTTATTACAAAAAAAATTATTTTTGAAAAAAAAAAATGGAATTTTATGCGTCTTAAAAATCTTCGAAATGCCCCCTGCGCATTCCATATCAATGAAAATCCCCAATATCTTTTATAAAAGTTTGGTTTATATATATAAATAAAATAGAGCATCGAATTCTATATATTTGAATTTAAAAGTTAAAAAAATATTGAAAATTTTTGAAATTTTTTCGAAAATTTTCAAAATTTTTAATTTTTTTAACCTTTAAATTCAAATATATAAAATTCGATGCTCTATTTTATTTATATATATAAATCAAACTTTTATAAAAAAATATTGGGGATTTTCCTTGATATGGAACGCGGAGGGGGCATTTCGAAGATTTCTAAGACGACGCGTAAAATTCCATTTTTTTCTCAAAAATTAATTTTTTTATTTATTTTATTTTTTTTGTGATAAATGCATGCCATAATGCATATAATCTACCCTTGAATAATATTTAAGATGAAATTTGCAAAAAAAAAAAAAAAAAAAAAAAAAAAAAAGTATTTTAAGGTCCCTTGTCCCTTTGTCCATTGTCCCTAAGGTCCCTTGTCCCTTTGTCCCTTAAGGGACAAGGGACCTTAAAATAATTTTTTTTAATTTCCCCTTTATTCGGTGAAAGATGACGAAAAAAAAATCGATTTTCTAATTATTTGCTTAAAGTATACTTTATTATCCCTAGTTTATTCTGATGAATTTTCGTAAAGAACCGAGTATTAGAAATACAATTAAAAGCGATTTTATTACATAGCTGTCCCTTTAAATGCCACACCCACTTTACTTAAAAGTGATATTTCTCAGTTTGTGTTTTTGGACGAATTAGTTTCTTCAAAGTGATAAATCTTTTATGTATATTTTTCAATTGACTTGAAATTTTTTTTTTTGTTCCTGATGGTTTATTTGATAAAACTAAGTATCGTATTTACAAAAAATTAAAAAGTTTTTTTTTTTTTTTTTTTTTTTACACATAAAAATGTAAAATAAATTCAGTTTTTACTGTAATTTTACACGTTTTTTGCACATTTTATTTTTTTTCTCCCAAACTAATTGAATTATGGTAAATCCGATACTTAAAATTATACAGTTCTAAGAATAGTTAAATATAAAATTAGCTCAAAATGTTCAAAATTGTACGAGAAGATACGTTTAAAAATTTACTTAAATTAAAAAAAAAATTAATTTTTGAAATTTTGCCAGGGAAATCGAACAATTTCTTCATAGAATCATTTTCCTTTATTCAGTTCTTTATTATTATGACAAAAATGTACTCAAAAATGTTTCAATTAATTAATGTTTCAATTAAAATTAAATGTTTAAAAGATACCTAATTATCTTAACAGCGTTATCATTATCATTAAAATTAATATTATTTTATTACTCTTGGAAATATAAAGAGAATTTCGCAGCTGAAACTTATACTTGAGAAGAGATAGCATCCACACAATCGTTATTATGTGTTGCGAAATCGTATTTAATGCACTCTAAAAACGACTCGGAAACGTTTCCGAGCATGAAGCGACAGCAAAAGATTTTTTTTTATTATAAACGATTCTTTAAATCTCCAAAATATATTGGTTACGTGAAGATAAAGAAACCTTTTCTGAATCGCGGGTTATTCTTAAGAAGTTATTGAATATTTTCCTTCGTGATTATATTAACTATTTTAGATTATGAAACGCTTGTCTTTTTTTACAGTCTAGCTTTCCAGAGAAGAGCAAAAATATATTCCACCAAACATCAGAAAAGTTAAAATTTATACACACCAGAAAATGTAAGTTAAAGTGCAATATTCAATTTCAAACACCTGTTAATTATTCTGCATCCTCAGTTATCTTAGATCATGTGAACGATATGTTTCTGATTACTTTTTGGTTTAAAATTAATTTCTGTACACTGTAAAAATAGTTTTTTAAGCCCTTAAGCACCACGACGTACTTGCGCATGTCATTAATTCTTCTATTACAATACTAAGACGAACGTGCGTACGTCCTCATTTTAAGTCTAGACTGCAATGTTATAAGCATGTGTCTTTTTTTGTGTGGCTACTTGCTATTGTGATTGGTTTTATACGGTCATTATAGCATAAACATACATAGATTATTTTTTTATTTTCTACATTTCCGCACTTTATTGTAATGTATCAATAATTCGAAACACTTACGAACTTTACCCAAGTAATAGTTGTTTATTTCGAACCGTACTTCTGTTTGTACAATATAAATAAACCTTTATTTCATCTGCTCACATTACATGTAATTAAATAATTCTCGTATAATTAAAATAATGACACAAACTACTTTTGATGAAATTTAATACATCTGGTATTCTGTATACCATCACTAAAATGAATCTGGTGCTTAATACATCATAAAAATACAACAACCCCTTCCGAGTCCCCAAAGATTCCCAGAAGCGCTCCTTTATCTTTAGAAAACTCAGAAAATAATTTTATTTAAAAATATAAAGAAGAATTTAAAAAATAAATTTTTATGAGCCGCCGTAACTTTCGGAAACGTTTCCGAGTAGCTTTTACATTGTATTAATCAGTTCTCTCTACCCGGAAAAACAGTTTTTCGGATGTTAACATTTTCAGCTGCATAACTGAATTGGTACATGCAAATGAACAAAATAATGTTAATGTTAATGTTGTTAATTTTGTATGTTTGTTTGTTATACCTGTTTTTCCGAACATTGAAATATTTAGCTGAGAATGGATAACATCCGAAAAACCGATTTTTCGAGTAGAGAGAATTGATGAATGCATAGTAAAAGCTACTCGTATACGAGTAGCTTTAAGAGTAGCTTACGAGTAACGTTTATAAAAGTTTCTGAAAATTACGGGCAGCTCATAAAAAATTAGTTTTATAAATTCGTCTTTAAATTTCTAAGATAAATTGTATTCTGTGATTTGTAAAGATAAAGGAACCTTTTCGGAATCTTGGATGACTTGGAAGAGGTTATTGTGTATTTTCCTTCGTGATTATAGCACATGTTTGTAGATTAAGATACTATGTTTTTTTTTTTTACACAGGGTTCGTACGGGTACCATTATTTTCAAGGCCAAATATCGGAATTTTTTTATAGAAAAATGAAACTAGCTTAAACGGATGAAATTTCGCCCTATTTCAGGAAAGATTTTCCAAAAGAAAATACTGGTACCGAATAATTACTTAGTCAGGAAATTCAAGCACCCGTACGAACCCTATTACAGTGTAAAATAATATATTATAACAACGAACGAATAATATACAATAACCTCTTCCGAGGTATCCATGATTCCGTAAAGCGTTTTTTATCTTTAGAAACACCCGAAATCAATATATTTTGGAGGTTTAAAGAAACATCTATAAAAAGAAAGTTTTTTTGCTGTTACTGATTTTCGTGAACTCTTTTGAGTAGTTTTTATTGTGTATTTATCAGTTTTCTCAAACCGAAATTCCTGTTTTGAAAATACAACTAGTAAATATTTTCATGTTCAACAAACATGCTTTACAGATCAAAGTGATAAATTAACAGACTTAACATTAACAATAAAATTAATATTTGCATGTAAAAATTCAATTACACTGCTGAAAATGTTTAACTGTAAATTGATTGTATCCTCAAAATCGATATTCCGTTTTGAGAAAACAAATTAATACACTGATTAAAACATTCGCAGCTGCGTAACTGAATTTATGCATGCAAGAATAACAAAATAATATTAATTTAATGCTGTTAATTTATCCTGTTAGCCAATAAAACATGTTTAATGAACATGAAAATGCTTTCTTGAAAAGTGCTAGCAGCAGAAAAACCTATATCTCAGATTGAAAAAACTGAATAATACGAGGGAAAGCCAGTAAGTGGGTCACAAACTGATATGAGAGGTCGGAAATTAGTAGTAAATTGTTTTCAAATATGCCAATATGTGGCAGCCCTGGCCATCTGTAAGATGTCAATTTTGAACTTATGAGACAGCAGTTGTACAAGATAAGCAGGATCGTTCAAAAGTTGTTGACGAAGAGCGAAGTTGTCGTCCAGTTAAGATTGCAACAGAAGAATCAGTGTGGAAGGTTGAAGAAATAGTTACTATGCTGTCAATTGCTGCTCGCATGTCAGCTCTAACCATTTCCTCAACCTTCCGCACTGATTCTTCTGTCGCAATCGAAACTGGACGACCACTTCGCTTTTCGTCTACAACTTTTGAACGATCCTGTTCATCTAGTACAACTGCTGTCTCATAAATTCGAAATTAGCAACTTATAGTTGGATTATGCTGCCACCTATTGGCATATTTGGAAACAATTTACTACTGCTTTCCAAGCTCTCATACCAGTTTTTGATCTACTTACTGACTTTCCCTCGTACATTATAAAAACTACTCAGAAGCGTTTCCGAAAATCGGTAGCAGCAAAGAAAACTTTGTTTTTATAAATGCTTCTTTAAATCTCAAAAACATGTTAGTATTTAAAGTATCTAAAGATAAAGAACGCTTTTTTGTATCGTGAGTTACTCGGAAGAGGTTATTGTATATTTTCATGCGTGGCTATATTATATTTTCGCAGATTAAGAAACATTTATCTTTTTTCACAGTGTAGCAAAACTTTGTACGTTTTATTATACGTATAATATCCATAATTTATAACACAATTATCCAATGTAATTTGATTTTTTAAATTTTAATAGCTGAACTATCTGAATATCTATTTAAATTTAACATTTGGTTAATTTATTTTCTAAATTTACCTATTTAAATTGAAAACTTTATTGAAACAAAATGTTAAAAATTATAAAATATGTCTTTCAAGACAAATAAAGCGTAAATACATTATGATTGCATCTCAAATTAAATAGTTCAAAATCTCTATAACTTTAGAAACAAAATATTTTTTTTTTGTACTCAATAATCATTACATCTCTAATTTTGAATTTGCTCATATTCTTATAAAACCCATTGACTCATATTTTTCGCCTTCTTAAAATAAAAGCTTAAAATACTACCTTTTGGAATAAAATAAGAAATGGGTTTTCGATAAATCTCTGTCTCTTTACACATATATACAATATCTATATATATTTCCATGTACGCACATGTATACATGTACCTAGAGAGAGGGGAAAAAAGAGACATTCGTTGACGTAAATTCCGTAGAAGGAGCATATGAGTTAAGAATACAGCATGTACCTTAGACAGAATTTTACTGCACGACTTTCAATACATAAATATATATATATATAATTTAGTAAATATCTAATCGTATTACTAAAAATAATATTAGCGTCGCTTTAGACCCTTAACGGTTGCATTAAATTACGGTTGTTTAAAAATTCAAATTGCTCATTGGCACCACTTTTTTGAACAAGAAATAGTCACCTTATTTAATAACAGGTAAAATGATACCATAATAAAGCCAATTACAATATTTTATAAAATTGGTGGGAATCAAACAATCCGAATAAAAGACACAGCCCGTGAATATCACGGGAGGGAGAATTAAAGGGTTAAGGAGGGTAACCAATTGAGGTGTTTTACATGTCAATTAAATGTGTCTTTTCTTCAAAAACCACTCATCAAGTTTTTGTATAATTCCATTGAATCTGTATTTATCAAATGAATTAAGAATTTTTAAAAAGAATGAGTACATATATTTTATTGAGGTTTTGAAAGAAAAGCACTTTTGCACCTTTTTGAGTTAAAAAAAAAAAAAAAAAATGTATGAAAAATTCCCTCAAGTGAAATGATACCCAATAAGACAAACTAACAGAGAGAAAAAAATATCAAGATGGATATTATGATTTTGGAGAAAAGGTACAAATTGTGATAAAAATTGCTACTTCTCAGGAAAAGAAAAAAAAACAAAAAAAAAAAAAAAAAACTACATTTTTACTCAGTTTTAGAGTAATTCCAGAGCACATATTGCTGTGGGATTTTTTAAAATTTTATGCAGTACATAAAAAGACAAAAATACAAAAGAAACATTATTTATATAAATGATTCGCTAAATTTCAAAAATATATTTGTTATGTATTTCTGAATATTATATTGAATTTTATATTATAGTTAATATATTAATTTTCTGAGATTTCTAAGGATAAAGTATTTGCATAATTAAAGGGAATAGGAATTTTCATAATCCCAATAGAATGGGATTATGCAGAAAAGATGAACATGGAATTTTCTTTCATTTTTCGAGCAGGTTACCCTTTATGTTAATTTTATTTTATATCAGCTCATATGCTACTTAAACATATCGACAAAGTCTTTTAAAGCAGGGTAAGTAAGTTCTGTCACAGTTTTCGAATAGGATTTCCCCCTTATTTAAACAGAATAAATTACCAATTCTGCGATTAATTGGTGAAAGATTTTTAATCATAAGAAAAATATTAGGCAATGATTTCTAATTTTAAATAGTGGTGCCATACTTATTGGAAATTCTAATTAGTACACGAGCCTTATTTATACGCTGTATAAAAAGACAAATGCTCCATAATCTAGCAAATATAACATAACCACAAACTAAAATACAGTGAAATTTCTTTTAAAGGCCACCCCTATTCAAGGGCCACCTCTATTAAGGGCCAATTTTTTTAGGAACGAAAAATTTTCCCATAGACATAATGTTAAATTTACTCCTATTAGGGGCCGCACCTGCCCCTCATAAAGGCCATTTTTTTTCACATGTGCCTTAAATCCTAAAGAGGTATATTGAATTCCTGGACCAAAAGATAAGAGTTCAACAAACGACTGCAGTGGGGAGGATTCAGTAACACAATGACGGACCACAAACTTTTCCACAAGTGAGACAAACAGGTTTTCTCACACTATGTTTGATCTTTCAACCTGTAGAGTTGGCTCGGAGGGGAAACGTGGACCTTTGTTGTTGGCACACAAAGGATAACAGGTTATCTGGAAAACTGATACACATTTACTAAAACTGTGAATGCATATCGAAGCACAATTTTTACACATGTCACGAAACGCTAACAGGAATAAATAAATAAATATCCCATTCTAAGGAATTAATAAATGATGCAAATTTAAGTAATTTGTTCCATAAAGTAAAAGAATCTTTACAAACCAAAATTGTCTGCGAAAAAATTATGAAAAGTAAACAAACTTCAATAGAAATTTTTTTCAAAGATGTATAGAGTTTGAACATGTTAATAAACAGTTTTTTCATTATTGTAGGTTTTGATTTCCTTATTTTAGCTGTTGCTTTTTTGTCACCCCTATTCAAGGGCCACCCCTCATAAGGGCGGATTTTCAATGGAACGGCGGGTGGCCCTTACAGAGAGTTTTCACTGTATGCAGTAACCTCTTCCGAGTTACTCACAATCCCGAAAAGGGTTATATTAACTATAATATTCAATACAATATTCAGAAATATATAACTAATATATTTTTGAAATTTAGAGAATCATTTATATAAATAATGTTTTTTTTAGTATTTTTGTAAACGTTTTCGAGTATTTTTATCGTGTATTCAACAGATTTCTTATCCTAGAATATCATAGCTGCCAACTTTTACGCCTTTTTCTTACCACTAAAATTTAAAACATAATTTTGAGGTATTTAATTACAAATTTCGTCGATTAAATAAGGAAAAATGTTCTTTTAAATTTTAGTAGTAAGAAAAAAGCGTAAAAGTTGGCTGCTATGGAATATGTTTCTTTCGGATGCTATTAAAGCTCAAGTAAACACTTGTATGTTCAACAAACATGTTTTACCAACACCCCCTAGATAAGGGAGAAAGCCTTGACACGCTTTGTTGTGACGTCACGAAACGTCACACGAAGACGGGAAAACACAAAAGAGAAAACTCTAACAACTTTCATGTTTCGGGTTCGTTGGCAATAATAATAATTAATAATTTTACGAGACAACAAACTCGAAACATGTAAGTTCGTCGAATTTCTTTTGTTTATGTTACCTGCATTGTGTAACGTTTCGTGACGCCACAGCAAAGCGTGTCACGACTTTCGAGTAAAATTATTAATAAATAGCAATAATAGTAAGTAATATTATTAATTAAAGTAAATTATTAACTTTAACATTAAAATTAATTCTCTCTTGTATGTATTCGTTACTCTTGTGTGTATAAATTCAGTTACGCAACTCTAAATGTTTAACTGAGAAGAATAGCGTTCTAAAAAATGTTATTCCAGTTTGAGAAAATTGATTAATGCACTGTAAAAATTACTCGTAAATGTTTACAAAAATCAGTGGCAGCAAAAAGAAATTTTGTTTTTATAATTTCTTCTTTAATACTTTCTGACTCGAATTATAAATGAGAAATTTGCCTCTCTTCAATAATTATCTTCGTTAATGCCTGAAGATATCCAAAACAACTTACATAATAACAATTTGATTTTTAGATAGATTTTTAAATAAAACTAATTTAATAAATCGGTAGTTTGAGGGTTTTTTTGTAAAATATTTACAAGAATAATTAGATTAGTTTAAAAAAAATACTATTATGGAAGCCTCACAATTCTTACAAGAACAATGTAAATAAATGTATTGTGATCCTATCTGTGACTGCTGAAGTGTTGTTAAAAATTTTTTGTAAAATATTTTTTAATAGCAGAAAAGCTAAATCCATGTAAATGGTTCAAAAAATAACCACATTAAAAATATTTAGCTTCGACTGTTTCGCATAGAGACATTGATTGAAATAAAGAGACATTGATTGACATAAAGTTTCTAGAACGAACGTATAAGTTAAAAATATACATAGAATACAGCCTTAGATAGAATTCAGCTGCGCGACATTCGATATATAACCTATTAAATAACTAATCGTAACGATGAAAAATTCATACGCAGGTATTTATGTGACATTGTACATCCCTCAATGCGCTTTCTTGTTTTAATATTAATGCATTATTGACCAAATTGATCTTATGTTATTCCCCGAATGTTCTTGATGGTGACCATTTCGAGGCTGTTGGAGGCTAATCTTTATTAATGGTGTTTCTTCCGTGTTGTAATTTTGGAACGTGATTTATTGTAATCACAAGTATGCTTTTAGATCATCCAAAAATGTAAAGATAACTACAGAAATTGTCCTGTTAGAAAAAATTATATACCACAGCTTTACAAAAGAAAGAACAGACACTTTTCGACTGATTTGTGTTATGCTATTCCACGTATTTTCTTACGCTTATTTAATTGGTTAATCCATTTTAAGTAGCTTTCATTACAAAAAGCTACCAATTGCAGCCGTTCGGAGGAAAGAGATTAAAAAAAATTTTGGTATATTTTCATGGATAATGACCCCCAGACCCCGAAATCACCCTCCGTTCAAATGTTGATATATATATATATATATATATATTTCATATATATATACATATATATGATCTTTGTCACACTGTAACTCTCGTATTTATGAACCGATTTGTATGAAACTTTGTGTATACATAGTACATACCAATGACTCAACCGAGTTCGTTGGCCAGCTTTTTCCGCCATCTTGTTTAAAAATGGCGGCCATTTAAATTTTTTTTATTTAAAATTCGAAATCTGTTACCAAAAAATTGAAAATTAAAAAATATTTTTTTCTTATGTGTTTGACCTTGATACAAAGATTCCGGAGCAGTTCTTGTTTCGTTTATATCTTAAAGAATGGCTGAGTTATAGCACTTTGAATTTCTAGCGTGGCTGACATTTTGAAATGACCTGATTTTTGTCACGCAATAACAGGCGTATTTATGAACCGATGTGGATGTACCTTGGGGTATACATAGTACATACCAATGCCTCGACCGAGTTCGTTAGCCAGCTTCAGCCGCCATCTTGTTTCAGAATGGCGGCCATTTAAAAAATTTTAGAAAATAATAAAATTTTAAATGAGGTACCAAGAAATTGAAAAATGAAAAATATTTTTTTGTATTTGTTTGGCCTTAATACAAAGATTCCGGAACAGTTTTTCTTTCGTCTATATCAAAAAAATTGGCTGAGTTATAGCATTTTGAATTTCTATTGTGGCTGACATTTTGAAACGACCTGACATTTGTCACGCAATAACAGGCGTATTTATGAACCGATTTGGATGTAACTTGGTGTGTACATAGTACATACCAATGTCTAGGCCGAGTTCTTTGGCCAGCTTCATTCACCATCTTGTTTCGAACGGGCTGCTATTTAAAAAAAAAAAGTTAAATTTAAAATGATGGATCAAAAATTTGGAAAATGAAAAAGATTTTTTTTAAGTGTTTGACCTTGATACGAAAATTACGGAACAGTTTTTATTTCGTCTATATCTTAAAAAATGGTTGAATTATAGCACTTTGAATTTCTAGAAAGGCTGAGATTTTGAAACGATCTGATATTTGTCACGCGATAACACGTGTATTTATTAACCTATTTCGATGTAAGAAGGCATGTGGATAGTATGTAGCAATGTCTTTCCCAAGTTCGCAGGCCAGCTTTATCAGCCATCTCGTTTCAAAATGGTGGCGAGTAAATAAAAAAATATATATTTAAAGTAAGGTGCAAAAAAATTAGAAATTGAAAAAGGTTTTTTTTTTTTTTTTTTTTTTTTTTTTAAGCATTTGACTTTGATATAAGGATTCCGGGGCATTTTTTGTTTTGTCTTTATCTTAAAAAATGTTTCAGATATAGCAGTTTGAATTTCGAAAGTGGGTGACATTTTGAAAAATCTGATTTTTTGCCTGCGACAGCACTCGTATATACCAACCGATTCCGATGTGAGCACGCATGTGCACAGGAATTGCTAAGGTCTCGACCAAGTTCACTCGTTAGCCTCATCCACCATGTTGTCTTAAAATGGCAGGAACTTCACGATATCGCCGAATTTGGCAACCAGATATAAGTTACTTTAAATAAAAGCAGCTTGGATAAAGCTGACTAATTTCGCCAAATTCTCATTCATAATGATATAGTATTAATAAAAATTAGTATTGAATCTCCTATAATTAGTTTCCACTAAATTGAGCTTTGTGTTTTTGTATAATATAAGCTGGCTTTTTAAAAATAAGGAATATGAAAACTACCTCTTCCTCCCGGCACCGGCCGGAAGGACTTTTTGTTTTTCATTAATCTTTTTTTTCTTTTTGTTTGTGCAAAAGAAACCACATATAGCCATTTCAGAGACACATAGTTCTATCGCTGTAATATTGAATTCAGGCAAATATATACATAAATATATATGGGGCACTCTCACAATCTTTTGACTTTTAAGTCTCTGAATAATAATTTTTATTTTAGTACATATTCTTGTATTTTTTATTTCATATACTGTGGAACATCCCATTGCATGATAGCATAACAATATTAACGAGATAAATAAGTTTTGGACGACGTTGGGGGTCCAAATACCAGGAAAACTCCTATACCGTCCCGTGTCCCTGATTTTTAAGTTTGGAGCTGTCTGTATAATATTGTTTCAATAAAAGTAATTCGATGTAATTTTTTTTTTCGAAACTGGGACAATTGTTTTATATAAATATGTAGCAAAATATTAACCTGCACATATTTTTACGGCTAACATTATTTTTTGAACTCTGTCCTTGGGTTTTAGATTCCTTACCATCACTCTTGTTAAACTTATACAGATTATCACTTCAGATGCAGCCACAGAGTTTGTTTTCAAGTTTTTTCTCATGCAGAAGTATGCTAGAGAAAGAATGTCTAAACTTTTTGACAGGAAATGTACTGCAGAATTTAAATTAGCATTTAAATATCAGTTTAAAGCATCGTGGCATTATTGGTAGCCTTACCGTCCCCAAAGTTTATTCCTGCACTTTTCGAGGTAATTTTTTTAAAATTTAATCCAATGTAAATAACTGTTTTTAAAGATCAAGGAACCTTGTGGCTCTAACGTAGTCTTAACATGATTTGCCTAAAAATAGCGGTAATTTTCCTTACCATCACTTTTTTCCCATTACCGTCCTCTTTTTTCTATACCATCCCTTTTTTTCCTTCCGTCCCTTCTTTAACACCCCTCTGACACAATGTTATAAGGTACCTGGCCCCATTATGTCCACCCCAAGGTTTGATTGCTTTTTTTCACCATGTCAATATAATTTTTCCAGAAATTATTTATGCTGTTGCTTAGAGGGATTAATGCGGTAAATAAAAGAAAAGACTTTATACTTTTAATTATACCATTAAAAATTACATAAGCTGAAATGTAGAATGTGTCATATGGGCCATATTGGGAACACCCCCTTCTCAATATGACCCACTTTGTAAATTTTTAGAAAATTGCAAAGAAAATTACAAATTATTATATGTTATATAATATATATATATATTTATTAGTATAAAATCCCTGTCAAATTTGACGGAAAGTGAATGATAAATCTTCAAAACAATAGTTTAAAAAATATTTTTCTGACTTCAGAAAAAGATGCCTCATGCATTTTGTTAATCAAAAAGTATTATCCTTTGATTTTTTATGATTAGAGCAAAGTAATTATGTACACTACAATTTAGTCACCAGCGCTTAAACGCGCCATTTCCAGCTACACACTCTATGACGAAAAATGACGGAAAGTAAATGATAAATCTTCAAAACAATAGTTAAAAAATATTTTTCTGACTTAAAAAAGAAAAAAAAAGATGCCTCATTCATTTTGTTAATCAAAAAGTATTAAACTTTGATTTTTTATGATTAGAACAAAGAAATCATCTAAACTACAATTTAGTCACCAGCGGTTAAACGCGCCATTTCCAGCTACACATTATATGACCAAAATTATTGTTTAGGTCCCTCTACATAAAAATTTATTGTTTAATGGGACTTTTTTTCGCTACAAACTATGTTAAAATTCATAATTTTATCTGCAAGATAATTAAAATAGGTTGTACCGATAAGAAATATTCATTTTATTTGCAATGTCTTGAAATCTGATGTTAAAATGTTATTTTAGCAAGTTTAATTTCACCAGATTTTGATTCCCGAAAGTCAAAAGATTGTGAGAATGCCCCGTATGTAAATATATAAATATATATATATGTATTTGAAATTAAGGAAATGCAATTTTAAGGCTGATTTTCACTAAAGTTATAAAAGTAAATTTTGTGCCCAAATTATGGTACAAATCTTGATTAAAATTAAGTGCTGTAAAATATATTCCACCACCCATCAAGGGATTAAGCCAATTCAGTAAACATTTCAGCACTAAGTCGTTTATTTCTGAAGTACAGTAAACTTTAGATGATTATAACAAGTAGTCTATAACGTAACGAGTTTAAAATGCAAACTTCGGTAAGCTAGAATGCACTACGGTGAAATTATGCAAGTTATAAAAAACGTGAAAAAAATTCTCTAAACTAAACTGTTTGCTTTTGCGAAATGAAGTGAAATAAAATAGAATAAAAGGGAAAAAAATTGCAAAAAGTAAATTAGGAGTCTTATTTGGAGAAAATTGCATGCAATGATTCTTTCTCACAGACATGGTTTTACAACTCAAGATCCATTTTAAAACATTACTAATACCTAATCCAGAACCGATAATCGAACTTATTCCGCGCCTGATTATCCAAATGGCACGTGAAGTACATGCTTCCTCTCCAAAAAATTAAAAGGGCTCTAAAAATTACTGCGAAATGATTCCTCTATTTCCAATTTTTATTTTTTTTTTATATTGTCTTTTTAATTTTGTTAAAAGGGAAATTTTGTGTAAATTCAAGAGAAACTTATTTAAGGGGACCTTCTAAATTAGGAGAAAAAAAAGCACTTTTTTATGATTTTTTTGTAAGAAAACTGTGCAATGGATCTTTTTGAAATTTTATCAGTTTATTGTACATATCTTAAGATATACACAAGATTTTTTTTATTAGATTTTGTTGCTTCTACTCTAAGTTATAAACAAATATGTTCAACCACATTTTTTGGCACGGTGGGAAAGATTAAATAAAACTACTCAATGAATCATCTTGATTTTTTTTTTAATTAAAGCTTATTTAATTGCCTTCGATATGAATTAAAGCTTTTACTAAAATTATTAAAAAAAAGTTGTTAACAAATAAGAACGAATTTTTTAACGTTTTTTTTTTTTTTAATCAGCCATTACATAACTTTTTTAAAATAAATTTATGGGTTCCTTTAATTTAACTAGAAGCTATACTCACGAAATTTACGAAAAAAAATTATTTTTGTGTTTCAGATAATTCTACAAGGCGCTATCACGCCCACCGTCCAGACAAAATTTTCCAAAACAGTTGAATATATTTGTTTGTAACTTAGAGTAGAAGCAACTAAATCTAATAAAAAAATTATTCTGTATGTCTTAAGATATGTACAATAAACTGTTAAAATTTCAAAAAGATCCATCATGCAGTTTTCTTGCAAAAAAATCATAAAACAGTGCTTTTTTTCTCTCCTAATGTAGAAGGTCTCATTAATCGAGAAATAGAAATGTGGTCAATATGCTGTTAATTAATCACACACCATCGCATCCTGATGTTCTGGTTAAAAATATCTTGGATAATTTAGTATACAGCAATATGTACTAAATATATCTGACAAAACTCGCCTTATCCAGAAAATCAAATTTTGAGAAATCGCCAAAAACCTCTGACTGCGTCCCTTGGTTTTTATTGTAAACCAAGATTTCCCTTGGTTTTTATTGTAAACCTAGATTTTACAATGTCAAAATACACGATAAAACTAGTTGTTTTTTGGCAGATTGTGGTTTTTTTTCGATGCTGATTCACCAATAGAATAGTTTGATAGAGAAAACTCGATTTCCTAAATTTTGGAAAAGGCGAGTTTTAAAACTCACGTCTTCATCTGATGTATATACAGAGAAAATTAAAAGGATTGTGTAATGACATGTATGTGAACTTGGCACTCCGAGATTTATAATAGCATGATTGACGTGTTTTCATGTATAAATTATTTAGAAAACTTTTGCGAATTGAAAGGGGTCTTCAAAATGATACCGTACTTCTCATAGATTCAGAGGTTAATCGGACCCAAATACTTATTTCCTTAAATTTTAAGTATTTTTAAGAAGATGATAACATTTCATCAAGGGGAAATTTGGAAGTTTATAGGGAATTTTTAGATGCTTAAAATGTAAGAAAACAATATTTAAAAAAGCATCTCGTTGGCATCGGACGCCTACTTTCTGATATTGAAACTATATTTCGATAATTATATTAGGTAATCAATAACCGCATTTATGCGTTTTCCCGTAGGTTAACATGGGATTTCGCGACAGGGCAGTTTCAGTGAAGCGGCCCCTTGGGAACCTACGCACCAAAATTATTATAAAAATATATTTTTGAAATGTTACTAGCGTAGGCTCTTAAGGACCTAAAAAGAATCACTAAAGAACTATCCGTGCATATAAACACGAGTTCTTAGAGTGTTTTACACGTAACATATTTATAAAGAACATGGGCCAATAAGACTATGTAAGTGGCCTCTTTTGTTGGTGACTATAGGTTTGTTTTCAAACTTTGTATTGTCTATTATATGTATTCAATATTACCTAATATTTTGGTTCACTGCAATTTTTGGTGGCACAACTTGGCTATTTTTACATTTTGCTTACTTTCTTTCCCACGCTCTATATTTATTTCACACAAAGGGAAGATAGATACAATTTTTTTAATAGATACAATTTAATATATGATTACGTTTAGGGTAGAAATAAAAAAAAATATATGAAAAATAATTAGTGCGAAAATTCTCTTATACTTAAAAAATTTTTTGGAAAGGTATTTTGGCTATTTTTTTGAAAATGTTAAACTGTTTATTACACACAGAACGAACAAAGGTAATTTTGAATTTGATATAGATTTATGTTAAGGTATAATGATTTATAAAACGTAAAAAATTGTATTTTAATTCATTTATTTTAAAAAACGAAATTTCGTTTATAAGACTATACAAGTTTATTATACTTGTAATGATTCACTCTATATTTTTAAACAAAATTATTATTATTATTAATAATACGATATTTTTGTAAAATCATTAATCAAATTATATTTTTCTGGTGTCGGTAACTAAACTAAGTTACAATAGTATCAATTTATGTAAAGCTATTTTAATACATATTTCATATTATTTACTTAGTGTTTTTAAATGATTTTTCATTGCGTGTTATTAGTTAATAATTTGTCTATGATACATTTTTAAATTTACATGAATCTCTCACTTAAAAATTTATCCTTTTAACCCTTTAGTGTGCAGGTTTCCATATAAGCAAGCAATAGTGTTTTGAATTTAATAGATTTTTTTTATTCGTATATACCTATTTCACACCAGAAAATTAAAATAGTAATATTTTCTTTAATTAATAAGATACATTCCGTATTTAAATAAAGGTAAATTAACAATTGAAACTTTCTGGTGTAAAGTCAGATTCTCTGAACTACGTAATTTCTAGAACGTATTCTATCATGGGAATTAAAGAGTTAAAGGTTAAGTTTTATAAAATAAATAAATATATAAAATAAGGTATTTGGAGACATTAAAATATTTACTAATTTGCAATATTTTAGCGTAAAATAGCCACACGACAGTAGTTTTTACTTGTATTGCAGATGTGCAACAGAAGAAAAGATTGACGTATTATATGAAAAATATATTTCTGATTTTTTTCAAAATTTTCCTGTGTAATAAACCTTTGAGAGAATAATATATAATTTTTTCGAAACAAAATAAACAATCGCGCATTTAAGGGTTAATCATAAATTTTCTACAGTTTTGAAAATAATACAATAAAAGGCGTATTATTCATCTTAAAAGTGCTAGCTATCTTACATTCAAAACACATATTTTCAAGCTACCTTCGTCCGGATGTGCAATTTTACGTTTTATACAATATGCTTTGAACAAATCCCAGTGTATCACCAAAAAACATTTTAAAGTATACTGTTGAAAAAAATGGCAAGATCTGCACTTTCTTTTTGAATATACTTAGTGTTTCGATATTTGAAATGTTTTTTAAAAGTAAAATCTTCAAAGTATTTTATTTTTATTTCGAATGCGCTCTTTAAAAGTATACTCGATCATCCAATGTATCACCAAAAAATATTTTAAAGTAAACTGTTAAATAAAATTGCAGAAATCAGCACTTTTTCTTTGAATATAGTTGACGCTTCGATATTCGGATTGTTTCTAAAAAGTAGAAATTTAAGTATTTTGTTTTTAATTCGAATGCGTTCTTTAAAAGTATAATCTATAAAATAAAAAAAAATTAAATACAAAAAGTCCTTCCGGCCAGTGCCGGGAGGAAGAGGTAGCTTTCATATTCCTTATTTTAAAAAAGCCAATTTATATCATTCAAACACACGAAGCTCAATTTAGTGGAAACCGAATATAGGAGATTCAATACTAATTTTTATCAATATAATGAATGAGAATTTCGCGAAATTAGTCAGCTTTATCCAAGCTGCTTTTCTTTAAAGTAACTTGTATTTGGCTGCCAAATTCGGCGATTTCTTAAAGTGCCTGCCATTTTAAGACAACATGGTGGATGAGGCTAACCAGTGAACTTGGTCGAGATCTTAGTAATTGCTGTGCACATGTTCACTCACATCGGAATCGGTTGATATATACGAGTGCTGTCGCATGCAAAAAATCAGATTTTTCAAAATGTCACCCACTATAGAAATTGAAACTGCTATATCTGAGCCATTTTTTAAGGTAAAGACAAACAAAAAATGCTCCTGAATCCTTATATCAAGGTCAAATACTTAAGAAAGAAACCTTTTTCAATTTCTAATTTTTTTGCACCTCACTTTAAATATATATATATTTTTTAATTTAATGGCCGCCATTTTGAAACAAGATGGCTGATGAATCTGACCAGCGAACTTGGTCGAGGTATTGATGTATACTATCCACATTCCTTCTTACATCGAAATAGGTGAATACGTGTGTTATCGCGTGACAAATACAAGATCGTTTCAAAATGTTAACCATGCTAAGAATTCAAAGTGCTATAATTCAACCATTTTTTAAGATATAAACAAAAGAACAAATTTTCAGAAACAAAATCTGCTCCGGAATCTTGGTATCAAGGCCAAATACATAAAAAAAAAAACTTTTTCATTTTCCAATTTTTAATACCTCATTTTAAATTTTAAATTTAATTTTTTTTAATGGCAACCGTTTTGAAACAAGTTGGCGAATGAAGCTGGCCAACGAACTCGGTCGAGACATTGGTATGTACTATGTACAGACCAAGTTACATCCAAATCGGTTCATAAATACGCCTGTTATCGCGTGACAAAAATCAGGTCGTTTTAAAATGTCAGCCACAATAGAAATTCAAAATGCTATTACTCAGCCATTTTTTTAGATATAGACGAAACAAAAACTGTTTCGGAATCTTTGTATTAAGGTCAAACACATACGAAAAAAATCTTTTTCATTTTTCAAATTTTTGGTATCTCATTTAAATTTTTTTAAATGGCCGCCATTTTGAAACAAGATGGCGGATGAAGCTGGCCAACGAACTCGGTCGAGAAATTCGTATGTACTATGTACACACCAAGGTACATCCAAATCGGTTCATAAATACGCCTGTTACTACGTGACAAAAATCAGGACGTTTCAAAATGTCAGCCACGCTAGAAATTCAAAATGCTATAACTCAGCCATTTTTTAAGATATAGACGAAACAAAAACTGCTCCGGAACCTTTGTATAAAGGTCAAATACATAAGAAAAAAATATTTTTTCATTTTTAATTTTTTGGTACCACATTTCAAATTAAAATTTTTCTTAAAAATTTAAATGGCCGCCATTTTTAAACAAGATGGCGGATGAAGCTGGCCAACGAACTCGGTCGAGACATTGGTATGTACTATGTACACACTGATTTACATCGAAATCGGCTCATAATAACGAGAGTTACAGTGTGACATAGGTCAGCTATATATATATATATCAATTTTGAACGCAGGGTGGTTTCCGGGTCTGGGGGTCATGATCGATGAAAATATACCAAAATTTTTTGTAATCGCTTTCCTCCGAACGGCTGCAATAGGTAGCTTTTTGTAATGAAAGCTACCTAAAAGAGGAGAAAATATTGAATAAATACAACGACAGTTTCTTCTTCTTCCCCTCTTTTTTTGTTAAAAGGAATTATTTTCACTGTTTGATATCGCTGCAAACATGTAAAGGGAAAATACAGTGTGCGAAATATTTCATAACTCGCGAACATCAAGATTTTTGAGTGTCACTGTTCCTGAATAGCAAACTTCTTATAATTTAATTTCAAATTTCTGTCATTAAATAAACAAGGGGGGTATACCCGGTCTTCCTGGGTTACAGAATATAAACGGAAACCATTTATTTAATTGATAACTATATTACATTTTTTACATTAAATATATATTTTTTTAGAATACGCACTTCTTCTTCTTCTCCTTTTTTTTTTTTTTTTTTTGTTAAAAGGAATTATTTTTACTATTTGATATCGCTGTAAACAAGTAAAGGGAAAATACAGTGTGCGAAATATTTCATAACTCGCAAACATCAAGATTTTTGAGTGTCATTGTTCCTGAGTAGCAAACTTTTTATAATTTAATTTCAAATTTCTGTCATTAAATAAACAAGGGGTGTTCACCCGGTCTTTCCGGGAAACAGAATATAAATAGAAACCATTTATTTAATTGATAACTATATTAGATTTTTTTACATTAAATATATATATTTTTTAGAATACGCACTTCTCCTTCTTCTCCTTTTTTTTTGTTAAACGAAATTATTTTCACTATTTGATATCGCTGTAAAAATGTAAAGGGAAAATACAGTGTGCGATATATTTCATAACTCGCAAACATCAAGATTTTTGAGTGTCACTGTTCCTGAATAGCAAACTTCTTATAATTTAATTTCAAATTTCTGTCATTAAATAAACAAGGGGTGTTCACCCGGTCTTTCCGGGTAACAGAATATAAATGGAAACCATTTATTTAATTGATAACTATATTAGATTTTTTACATTAAATATATATTTTTTTAGAATACGCACTTCTTCTTCTTCTCCTTTTTTTTTTTTTGTTAAATGAATTATTTTCACTATTTGATATCGCTGTAAACATGTAAAGGGAAAATACAGTGTGCGAAATATTTCATAACTCGCAAACATCAAGATTTTTGGGTGTAACTGTTCCTGAATAGCAAACTTCTTATAATTTAATTTCAAATTTCTGTCATTAAATAAACAAGTGGTGTTCACCCGGTCTTCCCGGGTAACAGAATATAAATGGAAACCATTTATTTAATTGATAACTATATTAGATTTTTTATATTAAATATATATTTTTTTGAATACGGACTTCTTCTTATTCTTGTCCTTTTCTTTGTTAAAAGGAATTATTTTCACTATTTGATATCGCTGTAAACATGTAAAGGGAAAGTACAGTGTGCGAAATATTTCATAACTCGCAAACATCAAGATTTTTGAGTGTCACTGTTCCTGAATAGCAAACTTCTTATAATTTAATTTCAAATTTCTGTCATTAAATAAACAATAGAGTATATCCGGTTTTCCTGGGTTACAGAATATAAATGAAAACCATTCATTTAATTGATAACTATATTGGATTTTCTACATTAAGTATATTTTTTTAGAATACGCAAAACAATACCAAAAATCATATTTATATGGAGAATAGTAATTAGTTTAAATAAAGTTTTGAAATTTATTTAAAAGCGATAGTTTTGTATTGGCCTTGCGTCAAGCGTTAATAGCCGAAAAAATCGCCAATGATTACTATTTAAAATCAGCCTTTTTTATTCTGATCATTTTAGTGGTTTAATTGCATAGTTTGATCATAAGTCTTACATTTGTATTTTATTTATCCATTGGTGAATGTTTGAATTTCGTTATGTCATATAAGCTGGAAACAAATCTGAGCTATTTCTATTAATTTAAGTTCAAGCGGATTTATCCTACGCAATCCTCTTGACACAATAGACATAGATTTAAAAAAAAAAATCATGCCTGAAAATTATTTAAAAAACAATAAAAACTGAGTAAATAGCGATACATTTTTCAAACAAATTGCGGTACACTTCTCAAGTGAATTTCATTTGAAACTACATTTTTTTCATTATTCGACAGTGTAAAAATTGCAGTAAAAGTTAAACTTAATCGTTTGGTGTTGCCACAATCAAAATGACGTCAGCGTTATGCACTAACACGTTTGTACTTTATAATGTAGATGGAATATTTCTATGCAGAAACAGCGATATTAAAAAAAAAACGGAAGGTTTGGCATATAGGATATTTATTATAACACACTTAACTGTGTATACAAATAAGAATTATTTGTGAATTTAATTTGATTTTATATACTTTTCTCATAAACTTTCTTCGTTTTTTAAACTAATACATTAAATGGTGCATTATTCAGCTTAAAAGTTTTTCTAACAATCAGATGTCCTATATTTAAAGTATCTATTTGCAAATTGGCTTTGTACGAATGTTACATTTTACTTTTATATAATTTGCTTTGAACATATCCCAGTGTATCACCAAAAGTATTTTACAATAAACTATTAAATAAAATTTCCAAAACCTGCATCCTTTTAAATATAATTGATGCTTTGATATTTGAACTTTTTTTTTAAATAGAAGATCAAAAGTATTTTGATTTTACTTCGAGTGCGTTCTTTGACAGTATACTAAACGGAAAAACAAAACAAAATAACAACAACGAAAAAAAACCACGGTAAATAATAAATAATTAAAACGTCAGTTTCTTCTTTAATTTCATTTTTATTAAAAGGAAAAATATATTTTTTTTGACCATTTGACATTTTGAAGATATCTAAGTGGAATATAGAGTGCGCAAAATGTTTCATCGTTGCCAAGTATTCCGATTTTTGAGTATCACTGTTTGAGAATAGAAATCTTCGTCTTATTTAATTGAACATTTATGTTGTAAAATAAAGGAAAATATTTCTATTCGGAAATAACGGTTTTCGAAAATTGGCAGCTAAGCGAGTTATTATTTTTGTTGCTGTACACTTGATATCTTTTTACAGTTAAAAATAAAAGTGGCTTTACCTTTTCTAAGCAAATTACAGTTCGCTCACAGCGCGTTACTGTGGCAAATACAAGGCCGTAGCCAATGGGCGGATCCCCAGGGTTTGATCCCCCTCCGAAATTTCTGTCAAGATGACTATAAATATACCATTAACTATCGCTCAACACAGCGAAGATTCGAAAATCAACTAGAGTAGGGTCCCGATTATAGGAGTTCATATGGGCCAAACTCACCTCGGATAAGCAAAAAACTCGGATAAACCGGATTTACTCAAATCGTTACCAGCTAAGGAGATGAAATATAAATTTTCACCTAATCCATTCATTTTTATGGTACTAGTAGCATTTCGTTGATGCACATTTCCGTTACTTAAAAACGGGGAATGAAATTGTTTATTTGAAAAAGCGCTTGGCAGTTTTTTGTTTGTTAAATGTGAATTTTGCTGCAGTTTTTTTTTTTCTGCAGTATTACGCTACTCCATAGCTCTATGTGCAAATGTCTAAGGTTAAAAGACATTAAGATCACTAAGACTATCACTAAGAGACTAAGATCACTAAAACTTACCAGTAAATCTTGCCTAATTCAAACGCCGAAATCTAACAATTGTCAACGATTAAATATGGCAAAAATTTCTATTAAATTTTAGAGGTAACAAAACCGCACAAATTGGCAGCTATGTTATTCTATTAGTGTCATGAAAATTGCAGGTGTAGCCTCTTCTTTCTGCTCAAAGTATTAAATAGTTTTTTTCCAATCGAACTTATACATTTGGAATGGATCATTTTCTTCTGATCGACTGATGGCTTCTATTATTATGAAACAGCCATTATAAATGAAGTGTTAGGTGAAGATGAAAGAGCAGTCGTAAAAAGTTAGAACTCTGATTTTCTGGTCCGAATGATAAAAAAAATGGCCATAATTTTGTTTAGCAAAAAAAAAAAAAAAAAAAAAAAAAAAAAAAAATGGCCATTTATTTTTTCATTTTACATTTTTTTTTTTAATTATGGCTATTTTTTCCCCATTCTGACCGGAAAATCAGAGTTCTAATCTTTTACGACTGCTCTTTCATCTTCACCTAACATTTCATTTATAATGACTGTTCCATAATAATGGAAGCTATAGTCCACCAGAAGAAAATAACACGGTTAAAAATAAAAAATCCAAAATGAGATAATGATCAAATCATGATCAAATCCCCTTCAAAATATCTTTCTGGCTACGGCCTTGGACAAAATGAGTTATTTGTGCATCTAAGTTTGTAATATAGTGATACATTTTAATCATAAACTTTCTTAATTTATAAACAAATACTCTAAAATGGTGAATTATTTAGAATTAAATTTTTTGTGCCAGCTATCCTATATTTAACATAAATTTCCAAATTGACTTTTTCCGAATGTATCATTTTCATAACCTTCTAGGTTCTTTTAGCATTCGATTACTATTCTCAGATAGCTTTACGTTATTGCTGTCATTTTATGTGTGACAAGGTCTTGAGACCTGAAGCTAAAATGACAAAGCGATATAGATACACATTTATTGCTTTTGCACAAACAAAGTTACACCCTATGACAAAAAGAGCCCTTTTATCTGAAATCGATACTTTAGGGGACTGGTAATTTACGTTCTTAAATGCAGATCTAAAATTAGTGACACCCTGAAAATATCAGTATCATGATCAATAACTTAAATACGCGCAATACGAAATTTAAGGACTTTAAACAAGTGACTAATCTACAAATCCCTCTTTTTTCTTGCCAAGAAAGGTTATGTGTTTCACGCGTATCTGGGTATGTGGATTTCTTTATACCCTCGAAAGATAACAACGGCTGGATGGATTTTAATGAATGAGGTCTGTATCGATTTGTCTTAACCGTCCGATGGTTATAGGCTGGGTTTTGTTTATATAAATTCAAAATGGCGGCCGCAAAATACAAAATGGCGGTAGAGAAGAAAAAAAAAATACGCACCCTATTGAGTGACATATCATTGGATAGGTCTTTCAAAATGAAGAAGATGTTTCATTGACTATTTTACAGTCAGAAGCTCCGTTTAAATATTACACAACTTGGAAGTTGTGTAGACAGGATCTCTAGCTTTACTGCAACTCTAACCTTCATAGACATCTATAGGTCTCATCAAAACAGTGTTTATGGATAGGAACTAAGAATTAAACACAACTTAAAAGTCATCAATACAAGTAAATAAAAAAAAATAAGTAATATAAAAAACAGTTTCACATTGATGAGAAATAATTAATTAGTTCGCTTTTACGCAGTCGGTTTTTTTTAAATACTCAGATAATTATTCTTTTTTGTGAAGCGTTTAAGTTAAATAATTATGAGAATTTCTTACTTTCTTGGACACATTGTCTTGAAGGCATTTTGTAAACTGAGATGAAAATAACATTTATTTTATGAGAAAATGAGCATCAGTGTTGCCATTTATTGTTTTTGTTCGGAAGCAAAAAACTTTCAGCTATACAGGGTGATTCTAAATTGTTTTTACAAAATAAGAGGGGTGATAGTACCTTGCCAGACGAGCAATAATTACCATAGAACATGGGGTCGCAATCCACTTATTGCGTCACGAATACAGGGTTGACGATAATAATTTTCAGCAAACTGAAATATATTATAATGAAACGCTCGCTTTTGTTGTCAATATGATAACACACACACAGAAAAAGTGGTAAACGTTTCCATTATACGCGCCAGCAGTATGCATTTGACGCTCCACATTTTGGACTGTGATGATCAGTTCATGCGGTGTCATCGATTGTGTGAGTACCCTGTTTTTTCAGAACTTTTTATGATTTTATAAATTTCATGCAAAATAAGGTACATATCGTTACATTTTTATTGCAATATTTTTATTTTTCGCAGAATTATTACCGACAAGCCGACTTCCATTAGGGTGAAAAACCCTTTATTTTTGACTCAATAAGTGGTTTGCAGCCCCATGTTCTATGGTAATTATTACTCGTCTGGATGGGTACTATCACCCCTCTTATTTTGTAAAAACAATATAGAATCACCCTGTATAGAAGTCAAAGTAAAAATGTAAAAAAATCAAACAGTTTGGTTTTTATGAGGAAAAGAACAGAAGTGCACATGTGTGTACCTCAGATCTGAAAAGCTTTTATATGACGTACACTTTATATATAACGCTAGACTGATGTTCAGCCCACTGAGCGTTAGGACCATAGGGGGGGGGGGGGGACCTTCCCGAACTCCAAAGACACTTTTGCAGTAAGTGATAAACTCAATGTGCATTTTACAGATACAAGGATAGTAATCGAGTGTTAAATGGGATATGCATACTTTGAAGCAGACATATTTTAAAATAAAATGTTACATTTTCCCTATATCCCCTGATCGCTGAGCAAAAGGGAAAAATTATAATGTTGTTTTCTCTATAGTTTTTTTAAATCCTAAAAAAAGATGTTCTTTCCAACACGATATAATTTTTCTTTATTACGTATAGGCATATAAGCCTTCAGAGTACTTATCATAACTTAACTTTTTAAAACTGTATCATATCTGTAGAATTATATTAATTTAAATAATGCTTCTATTGCAGTGAAACCTACAGCTTAGTGAACGGATATATCAGTTCGTGGCAGTGATAAGGTTAAAACAATTACACTTTTTCATTCATTAAATAAAATTTCTGGTTGAAATACGTTTATTTCACTTGAAAAAACACGGAACGCAGGCAACGATCTATTTTACTTTTTATATCAAATGTTTTGAATAGATCCAAAACATCTAAAAACATATTCAAAACATCAATATGCAAATACAAATTATCCGACTGCACCATTTTACTTTTTATACAATATGTTTTGAACATAACCCAGTGTATCACCAAAAATATTTTATAATAAAATTGTTAAATAAAATTGCCAAATTCTGCACTTCCTTTTGAATATACTTCATGCTTTGATATTTGAGTTCTTTCTAAAAAATAGAATTTTTAAAGTGTTTTTTTTATTTTGAATGTCTATGCATTTTACTCTTTATATCGTGTGTTTTGAATAGATCCAAAACATCTACAAATATATTCAAAGCATCAATTTTCTAATAGAAACTGTCCGAGAGCACCATTTTGCTTTTTATACATGCTTTGAATATATCCCAGAATATCACCAAAAATATTTTACAATAAAACTGTTAAATAAAATTGTAAAAATCTGCACTTCCTTTTGAATATACAGTTGATGCTTTGATATTTGAATTGTTTCTACAAAAAAAAAAAAAAAAAAAAAAAAAATAGAAGTTTCGAAGCATTTTTTTTTATTTCGAATATTTTCTTTGAAATTGTACTACACAAAATAAAATAAAATAAAAATACGTAGTAAATAATAAATAAATAAAGCGAAAGCTTCTTTTTTTAATTTTTTTTATTTGCTAGAGGAAAAATAATTTTTTTCCCCGTTTGACATCTTCGAAGACATGTAAAGGGCAAATAGAGTGTGCAAAATATTTATTCTTTTTGTCGCTATATACTTGATGTCTTTTTCAGTTAAAAATAGAAGCTTTCTTGCTTTTCCTAAACGAATTATGGCTGGTTTACTTTCAAAAAGTTTTTATATACGAAATCTCTTTCAGTTTCAAGGAACTGTGCATGTGTTAGGAGTGTGAAAAGTCGAGACAAATATTTAAACAAATGGAAATATATTTTGGAGCGTTTTCAAAACATATTTCATTACTGTGTTTAATTGAGTTTGTATTCAAATACTAGCTTTGCTGTTTAATAATTAGGATGAGCGAAACGAATCCTCTACTAGGCTACACAAATTACATTTTGTCGTACACTTTACGAAAAAACTATTCAGTATTGTGACTTGAAATTAAACATAAAAATAAATTATGATCTGTAGATTTGCAAAATATATATATATATATATATATATTTTTTTTTTACAGAATAACCTTAAAAAATTAATTATTTTAATTAATTTATTTTACATGTTTTTCCATTACGGACACATTTCTGCAAATAAAAAATGAAGCAAGTATATTTTCAGAAGAAAAAATAAATCATGGAGTTAGTAATTATAGATAGAATCATGATTAATTAAATAGTTTCACGATTTCTTTTATGAAATTTTTAAAATACCCTTTTTTATGAAAACTATAGCATATTTTTAATGAATTAAAATCTGTAAAAATTCAACTATTTACATTCAATTATAAAAGTATTTTTCAGTGTTAAGAATTCAAATACACAATTTATTTTTATTATGTGAAATCAGACGTCACACGTTTACGCATTTAAAAGAATTATATTATGATTTTTTTTTGGTAAAGTGGCAACAAAAGAATTGTAAACAAATAAAATTAATTGTTAAATTCGTTATATCATAAATAAAAAATTCCGAGGAAATTCTTAATTATTTAGCTGAATTTACATTTCTAAAATTAAAATGCGCCAAAACATAAAATAACGTTTTTGCTTAATAAAGATGCAAAAATAATATAAAAAAATATTGTTACTTTCAAATATTTATCTTATTAAATAATGCTTCGCGAATCCAATCAAACCATGGCTTTTGCTAGTTGTAAATTAAGCCGGTTTACCACCCGAACTTTTACTTCTTTTATTTATAGATATTTTTTTACGTTATTTTATTCTTGAAGAAGACAGTTGTATATATGATATATTAAACGCCCCGGTCCCTCGCCGGTCGATGTGTATTAAGTGTAAATTCGGCTTTTAAGTTTTTCCGGTGACGATCTTTCGTGATTGTTGGATACCTTACCTTTTCGATCGATAACTGATGGAAGGAACCTCAGATTCCGCCCCGCGCACCGCTTTTTCCGCAAAGTAGCGGTGATCGGTAATTTTCAAATGCAGTGGATTGTTTGAGAAAATTATAATTTAATTTTTAAATTTAAAAATTAAGTCATACTTAAAAAATAATATAATTTTTAAAAGAATAACTTTCTTTTTCTATATTTCTTTTCCTTTCGAAGTACAAAAAAATTATAAATGTTTTTTTCTCTTCGGAATTTAGAAATCTATATTTTTTTACAAAACAATTAATAGTTTTTAAAAGAAATAAGCTTTTGTGTGTGAGTACATTTTGCTACAAGGTTCACATGTCCAAAAATGTCATTAAAAAAAAAAAAAAAAAAAAAAAAAAAAAAAAAAAAAACTGTCTAAAACAATCGAAAAAATTAAAGAATATAAAACGGAAAATCAACGTAGAAACTTTCATAGCTTTATCTGTTTTAGAAATTTAGATATATCAGTTTAAATACGGCAAATGTAAATTCTAAAATAGATGCATTTAAATCGCGGAAAAGTGTGTGGTAATCACAGGTAGTATAACATAAGAAGTATTTTATCCTTTGATTTAAAATGATCTATAGTATTTACATACGGTTTTCGTTCTTTTATTTTTAAAAACTCTTGACTATTTTTTAAGCTAAAAAAAATGTGGATTTTCTTTCGAGAATCTTGTGCCCCGGGCCACCTTATTAATTTTTGTTAGCGTTTGTTTTGCGCTAAAATTTCCTTCTTAAAGCAATGCTTTGTTAAAAAAAGGCAAAAAATCTCTCTAAAATGCATATTCTCATGAGTTATTCAATAAATACAAACTTTTGGTTTTCGCAAACTGTTGCAATATTAAAAAAGTAAAAAAAAAAAAGAAAAAAAAAGTGTCGAGGAATAATATTACACAATATGGCGAATAATGTTTCTCATAGCACATAGGTTCGTAATTTGTTAAATCGGTTAATCCCATTTACAAGAATGTCTGTTTACTAATCAAACCAAAAATCTCTTTTATAACTCAAACAATAACGAATGTATTGTAAATATATTCTCAACAGATCTTCTTCGATCTTTCAACAGACCTGCAAAAGATTTTACGTTGTGTGAAGTACTCCCAATGCTTAATACTTCGGTTAATAACACCATATGTACTGTTAGCAACATTCCGAAATATGGATTGTCTAGTTCAGTGATATGCAAACGGTGGCCACTTAAATGCTTTATTGCGACCGACTCACATTTCACACAAAGGAAGTTAAATCTGTTGAAAAGTTCTTCATTACAATATCTTCACTTCTGTTAAATTTACGAACAAAATATTTGGTTTTGGTTTCAATTGTGTCAGCATGTATTTATCATTAAATGAGTAGATTGCTATCCCATACTAAATAGTATTCGCGTTTTACTGTGATCTATAACCTCTGTCTTTTTCTTGGAATAGTTTTCGTACATTCTATATCTAAGCAGAAGAAGTCGTAGGAATCCTATTTCCGCATGAAGTTTTCAGACGTGAGGTACAGTCCTCCCCACTTAATCGGGTCACAGATAACCGAATACCCTGCTTTTTCGAATAGAATCCTCCGGAACCGAATTTATTCCTATTGGTTCTATGTTATTTTTCCCCGCTTAAACCAAATACCTTTTACGAAAGTCTCGCTTAATCCAATAACAACTGTGTGGCCGATGTTTGAAAATCGGCGCGGAAAGCCGTTTCAGCTGGAATTTCCTTCCACCTTTTGTCATTTTCGGTTCATTACGCTGAAAACAAATTTTTAGTTCTTCCTGTAATGATTTCGCCCGGCAGGTTTATAATGGAGAGGTCAAATGATTTCCCCACCATCACTTCTTGCTGTTAACCAGGCTTTAATGGTAATGCGCCGTCACTTCGAGACTCGAGATGGTAGTTGTGATATTTTGCACTCATTCGAAAAATAACTCAATATTTACTCCTTTAAAATTCCACTTAAACAAACCACTTTAGACGATTTTTTAAGGCAGTATAAGTAACGTAAATCAAAAGTAGCAAAGTTTTGACCAAATTCAAACGACTGCATTAAGTGTGATGTAAACCATATACACGTATGTACTAACATTAAATTAATAAGTATTTACTTTATATTAGCATTTCTATTTATTTTATGTTATGTTATTCTATTAACTATTTATTATGTTGTTAATTAAATATACCGTAGATGGTTATTTTGCCTTTTTATTACGCGTTAAATATTACAGTTATGATTCCCCGTTTAAGCAAATACCCCGCTTAATCGCATATTATTTCTGGAACCGTCAATATTTGTTTAAACGGGGACGACTGTACACGAATGTGGACCTGTATTCTTTTCCTCATAAAAAATTTACTGTTTTACAATTGTGACTTTTTTACAATTTTACTTTACTCCTATATAGCTGAACGTTTTTTGCTTTGGAACAAAACCAATAAATGGCGGCACTGATGCTTATTGTCTCTTGAAATAAATGTTATTTTTATCTGAGCCTTCAAACTGCCTCCAAGACAGTATGACCAAGGAAAAAAAATCATATTTAACTTAAACTCTTAACATTAAAATTTTGTGATAATTTGTAGATAATTCACTTGTTTAAAGTCTTTCAATCTGTTATTGTGTGAATTTAGGTTATTGATATTTAAATTGTTATTTTAAGGGGGTAAGTCATTTTAGATCCATATTTATTAACTTAAATTTCCTCTAAAGTATCAATTTCAGAAAAAAGACTGTTTTTGCCATCTTGGGTGCCATTTTGTTTGTGCAAATGCAATGCATGTTTATTTGTAAAGTTATTTTAACTTCAGGTCTGAAAAGAATAAAGGATTCCATACTTCAATTTACATCACAATAAATCCAACCTTTTTGTACTTAGTAAAACTTTTTCTCTGATCGTCAATATTTTTTTTATTAGGCGAAAAGTTTGTCAACATCCACCGATATGTTACACTAATTCGTTTAATTTTGTATAAAATGATGTCACTTTCACCGATGGATACACTCTATGCTTATTTACGAAGTTATTTAATTGCTTCAACTTGTAAATACTGATGTTTTAGCTAAAAAGTCCCACGTCTTTCACTATACGGGATTTTCTTTCCTTGCCTGAAATGTGTAATTCATTCATATTAGAAATGCGTCCCAAAAAGTAGTACGGTACGCCGATGTTATAGCAATGGTGAGGAGGGCTTGCGTTGTAGTTCCGTTTTTTATAGCTCATACAATCACTTCTAAATATCACAAAATTTCAATTTTTAGATCGTGCAACAGGAAAAAAAGGTGTACATTGAAATAAAATCGGAAAACTGTAGTTAAATTAATTTTTTATTACATTTTAAAGAATTTTTAATTAATTCTTTATTAAATACTAATTCTTATTTTAATAGTATATTATATCTTATATATTGTATATTATATCTTATTTTAATAGAATAATTATTTTAAAAATAATGTATTTCAATGCTACAATCATGTAAAGTAAGCAGTGGAAGAGTAACAACAATTAGCCCTCATGCCCTTTAAAGTGAATATAAATGTCATTAATTATTTAAAAAACTCTTGTCCTAAATCACATTTGCTCAAGTATACCATTTGGTTATGGACCGTATTATTGAAGATTAACCATGCTATAACGTACGTTGGTGCTAAACTGAAATCTGCCTCACTGTAAAAAAAAATCTGTAAAGTTACTAAAGTTTTTCTAGGACACTGGGATTCCAAGAAATCTTTATGTAACGGCAACAAGAAAAATTCCTGTAACAGCGTCTGTTACAGGATTTTTTCTTGTTGCCGTTACATAAAAATTTCTTGGAATCCCAGTTTCCTAGAAAAACTTTAGTAACTTTACAGATTTTTTTTTACAGTGCTGCAACAAGACATATTCCATATTTTATGTTAAACATAAATTAATGTCAAATTCATTTGGCTTGGTTAAAAAATACATTGAATCAGAATATGCAGGAGATTAAATTGTTATATTTTACTTTTTAATCAATATTTTAATTTTAATTTAATAATTTCTGAAAATTTTAGTATTACTTATCTTATTTCCTTTAAGACTTGCTAAATTTAGATCTACTCAGATTTTCTCACTGCATCATTTAGAACAAGTTCTCGAGATTGCAATTTTGCTTATATTTTACATAATTTATAAAAACATAGACATACATTAACATCAACAGTTATAGCTGTTATAATTACTTGCATCTTTGGATAAAATGACCTTTTGCAATTAAAATGATTAAATTTCATTTAATAATTTATGAAGATTTTTTTTAGTATTATTTATCTCACTTTCTTTAACACTTGCTAAGCAAAGCGATATAAGTAAGCGTCCTATCTTAAATGGGAGAGGTAACCTCAAGATTAAAGGCAAGGTCACATCAATCTAGGTCGCACGCCACGTAGCGGACGAGGTTAAACTACAGGAATATGCCTAACTGTTTTCTTACTTCACACCACTAAAATTGTAAAGTTTTTTTCACCTTCATTAATAGCTGAAATGTCTAATGACATAGCTGAAATAACAAGGCGAAGAAATCTTTGTGGTGTCAAGTGCATCTGAACGCCTTTCTCGCCATTATTTTGCAATAAATGTGGTAAACAAAAGCTCTATGAGTGACTGAAGATTTAGAAAATATGCACAGATGGTAGATATTTTGTCATTAATGACGTCATACTAAAAGCCCGCGTATGTGGATTATCACCCCGTCCACAAGATGGCGCAACTGTGTTAATTTACGACCGATTCCAGTATTAAGTTTGTACACTTACTTATATCACTTTGCTTGCTGAGTTTAGATCTACTCGATTTTTCGAACTGCATCATTTAGTGTAAGTTCTTGTGACTGCAGTTTTATGAATGTCTTAGATAATTTGTAAAAACGTATTTCAGTCATAGATGTCATTTGTACTTGTATCTTTGGATAAAATAATCCTTTGCAATTAAAATTATGAAAGCATACACTGTAAAAAAATTATGTAACGTTATTCCATAAAATTGGTGGCAGCCTTGGTGTTTCCATTCTATTGAGTAATTTAATCGATATAACTGGTGTTACTACACTGTAAAAAAGGGGGCTAAAAACGGAAATTCTACTGGCAATCGAGGCATCAGTACTATTTCCGTATTTTAACGGAAAATTTCCCCGTAAATTACAGAAAAATTTCCGTTTTTCTGGAATTTACGGGGGAAATTTTCCGTTAAAATACGGAAATAGTACTGGCGCCTCGATTGCCAGTAGAATTTCCGTTTTTTATTCCGTTTTTTTTACAGTGTATACGCTAATGTGTAGTATTACACCAATTATATCAGTTTAAATAACACCATGACAAAAGTTAAATTACTCCATAATTGGAGACAACATGTTGCCACCAAGTTCAGGAAATAACGTTACATAAATAGTTTACAGTGTGTGAATAGTGAAATGCCCTTTCATACAATAGCAAATGAATCACATTCAGTTTACTATTTATTACTGTTTTATAAAAATGTTGGAAAAATATGCTTTTCTGTCGGAAGAAAAAATATGAAAATACGCACTAATAATTTAAATTTTACGTATTTATGTATAGTTAGAGAAAACATAGCCAAAATATTCAATTACATATACATATTCTGCATTTACATAAACTCCAAGTCCCAGTAATAACTTATCTACAAATACATCATGAATAAGTACTCAAGAACTCTGTTTCATCTCCATTGACTAAAATAGCAAAGAGATATATTCTCGTTAGAGTTCTTCCTGTTTTCTTTATCACGTTTTCCCATATCAGCTAAGCTTCAATAATTTCTGATAGTTGCTGTAAATAAATGCGATTAATCATAAGTATGCATAATTTTGTCGTTAACTGTTGCGTTTTATCAGTTATACATAGATAAGAAAACAGTTTAACAAAACCAACTGTTAAAAAATCAATAGCATAAAAATGTAAGACAGGAAATAGAAGGAAGAAAATGTCTATTTCAAAGAATTTATTAAAAGAGCTTTTCAGAAATATTGTATGTATTTGTTGAAATATTTTTTTTTATATTTTGAAATAGAATATCGAGTCCTTTGAGATGACGTTATCATCAAGAGATCTGAATTTTAAAATCTTTAAATAATGTAAAAAATGTTTCCATGTTGTTTTGAAATTTACATAGTTTATTTAAGGAACAGTTGAAGTCAAACTGAAAATCTCAGCGCACAGAGACAAGTCTTAAAAAAAATATATGCTCTGTTGAATCGTAATTTATATAAAACGAAGAAAGTGGAAAAAATACAGAAAGCGCTTCTACAGCCGTTTCGTTGAATAAGAAATGTTTTGACCTGTTTATTTTTAAAATATGTAGCAAGGAAATACTTTTAGTTCACATATCTCTTTTTTTTAATCTTAAATTTGAAAAACTCTCAGAATGTCCACCGTCCGATTTGGATATCCAATTTTTTTTTTTTTTTTTAATCTAAGGGGTATTTCAAAAAGAAAAAGCAGATTTCAAGAACAAATTACATACAAACTGTATCAGAGAGAAACACGTTTCGTACAGCGTTGGATATAGAAAACTACAAAGTTTAATGTATACACTGTAAAAAAAAAAAAAAAAAAAAAAAAAAAAAAAAAAAAAAAAAAAAAAAAAAAAATTGTTCATTGCCAGTATAATGTCCGCATTTTTACGGGAAAAAATTTCTGATGAAAATGATCTCGTAATGTGTCAAAAAATATGGATTTGACAGATAGATTTGACAGAATATCTTTGACAGATAATGCTATATTTTCATTTTACTTAAAGCTGTGGGATTTGTAGGCCTTTTTATTATTACTCTGCAGAAGAAAAAAAATACCATAAAAATACAGAAATTGTACTGTCAAATACGAAAATTCTTTTTAGAGTGTAAAAAGATAAAAAAAAAAATCAGAACTTTAGCAAAAATGGCAAATTAAGGAGCGTTTTAGCACTATTATGTGTCAAAGATAACCACAAATACTTATTCGCTAATTTCTAGCACATTCGCGGAATCATTTCATCGGAGAAAAAAATTCCGTAAAAATATGGAAATTGCACTGCCAATGAACGGATTTTTTTTTTTTTTTCTTTTTCTTTTTTTTTTTTTTTTTACAGTATATGGTCTAGAAGGTTGCATTAACTTAAATAAATATCTGCTATTTGATTTTGAAGGACCGTTAGAAATGGTGACCCGCGGCAGCTGCTACGTTTACAATTGCGATAATCAGGCTCTCCATGAATCCACTCTTAGGCCCAGTGAAGATAGCTGTTGCAAGGTGACATTATCTGATATAAACATTTTTGCTTTGCTTCAAACAATAATCGAATTGAAGCAGAATGTAAAGTGTAAAGTTGATTACAAACTCACATCACCTAAATATACAGATGCAGTTATAGAATTCACAAATAAACGTAATTATATGTAAGGATAGACCAAAAAGGTTTTTAAGACTGAAACCGAATTTCGGTAATCGTCCTATTATCGGCCGAAAACGAAAATGTCCTAAAATGTCTTTAAAGTAATTAATACATACATAGAGTCCGTCTCATAAATATAAAGACACAGATGCTTTTGAAATTACATTTCATTAATTCAGTTAACTACTAAACTAAACTCTGTGGCTATACAATCCATTGAGGATCTGGGCCGACAGTGCCCATCTCTGTTTTCTTGACCCTGGGCCCCGAGGTGCTATGCAGCATGCGTCCCGGCCAGGTGGTCAGCCTAACGCGAGACCCTCGGTGTTTAGTTCCCAAGCAAGCTTGGTACTCATTTTATCGACCCCAAAGGGATGAAGGGCTGAGTGAACCTTGCCCAGTCGGGAGTCGAACTCGCGACCTGCGGTGCGGCAGTCATTAATTCAGTTAAAAGATGTTAAATTTTATACCTCATATTAAGAACACTGAAATGAATCTCTTATAGGGGTTTTAATTTAAATAGAATAATTTCCTCTCTAATAATTAAAAAAAAAAAATACGCTGTCTCATAAATATAAAGACAAACTTGAAACTGCTTCATATGCAATTTTTTTTCGAATGTGCGAGTACAGAATTAATGCGCACGCACAGAAATACACTTTAACTTACCCAAACGAGCAAAGTTGTTTGACTTGTTTCAATTGCAAAGATGCCGTGGAACATTGAAATTTCTAAAGATGAAATTTGCAAAATACGTGAATTTAAAGCTAATGGCTTAACAGTTTGTCAAATATGTAAAAAAACTGGGAGAATCAGAGCTGCACTTTATAAAATTTTATCAAAAACTTACAATTTATGTTCGAGAAAACGATCTGGCAGACCGAGAAAAACTAGTGAAAGACTCGATCGCAAGATCACGCGACTTGTTTCGTCGCAAAAAATGTCACTCCGATAAGTTTCTCAACGAGTTTATGGTATGGTCCCAAGGATACAGTACATCGTCGAATAAAAGAAAGAAAAAACATTGTATGCCGACATACGTGCAGATTTTCTTTACTGAAAAAAGAACACAAAGAACGGAGGTTAATCGGGTTTAAAGATCATATGCACTGGAAGGACGAATGGATGCATGACATTTTTTCAGATGAAAAGAGATTTAACTTGGATTGCCCAGATGGTTGGAATTCCTGCTCGCACGATTTAAGACGTTAATCTCGAACCTTCTTCAGTAGGCAGAAAAAGGGAGGTTGTGTTATGGTGTGGGGTGCCTTCTCTTTTAATGGAACTACGGATATTGCTTTTCTGGAAGGTAAACAGACATCTAAAGAGTATATCGAACTGCTTGATAGTCAGTTGTTGCAAATTGATGAAACTCTTGGTGGTCGGAATCATTTGTACCATCAGGATAATGCATCGATTCACGCATCAAGACTCACAAAAAAATGGTTTGCCGATAGCAATGTTCATGTTACGGTGTGGCCCGCACGTAACCCTGATTTAAACCCAGTTAAGAATCTTTGTGGCACTCTCGTTCGCAGTGTATGTGCATCTGGAAGACAATTTTCAAACGTCCTTGAGTTGAAAAAAGAAATCGAACTAAGTTGTTTTATATAAAGCCAAAATAGTTACACAACTTAATAAAAAGCATGCCAGTTAGAATATTTTCTGTCATTAATAAGAATGGATTATTTATTGGACGGTAATTTAAAAGTATGTAAAATGTCTTTATATTTATGAGACAGCAAATTTATTTACATTTATCAATTTTCGAGTTGAAATTATTTAATTCTAATTTAATTTACTGTAAAATGTTTTCTTGGCACATACTTTTCGCTATATGCATAGATATAATTTTGAATACTGAATTATTAAAATATTATTTCGAAAATATCAGTGTCTTTATATTTATGAGACGCACTGTATAAATAATTATTAATTATACGTGTGGCCCAAGTTGACTCTCTGTGCCTCTGACCAAAACTTTTTATTTTCTTATAAATAAAGTGTAACTAATTCAGCAACGACACAGAATGATTTTCTAATTACACAAATTTCATCTAATCAAAAAATGTTTTAGGTATACATAGCTGGATTTATCTTTTATAATGATTTTTGTAAATGATCATTTGTTATACTAGAACTTTCTCAAAGAGTATTAGAAACACTTTTGCGGTTTTAAACTAAATATTTTTTATTGCTTTTAAGTCTGCAGCTTTTAATGAGTACGTGGAACGCGTCTTTAAAGTTTAGTCATATATGCATTTCTTGCTTTATAATTTGCACTCACGTCTTTAGTCAGTCATTATAAACAGTGAAGCTCATAGTAATAACTAAAGAGTTTCTCATTTGAGCTGATACAGCTCACATCAATGAGAAATGTTGAAAATTCCTGAAGGAATAAACGAGGTTTTTGGAATATAGATAGTTTCGGTCCGGCAGAATTTCGGCCGAATGAAAACAAAACCGAATTTTCGATCGATTTCTAATTATGTGCTTTTTCTCAAACAATAGATAGAATTACTTTCAAACATTTCGTGAAAGAAAACTTCTATCACGAACAGATAATTTGCATCGGGTTTTCTTCTCCTTTCTTTTTATCCGATTGTCCGATTTTTATTTCGATTTTAAGTACTCATTCTCTTCTTAATTACCAGAATGAAATGTTTAAGAAACTAATAACAATTTAAACTAAATAACGAAGCGTTGTTAAATGTTTTCCAATTCTCTGGGTGTTTTAATTTATTCTCTATTTACATTTCTGCATTCGTAATTTGTTCTTTCTTAATTATCTGCACCAATGAATTTCTAGTATATTTTCCTTTTAATAACTTAAAATTTTAATAGCCTTGAAAAAAAATATATTATCTCAATTGTTTATCTTCTTGTAGAGAAAAATAAATTTTGTTTTAATTTTCCTAACGTATAATTAATATTTGCTTTTAAAAGCTAAGTCAATATACAATATTTTTTAACAAGTTAAATATTCTGTTTCTAAAACAGCAATAACAGTTCTCTTGTGAAAAATAGTGTATAACGCGTATCAGTGTGAAAAATATAGCGAAAAGTATTTGAAAATCGTACATTATAATTGTTATGTTATAGTGAATTTTCCTTTCAATTTTTATTTGTATTTTAAGGACTGGATATCTATTTAATTACCAGAATGAAATTTTTAAGTAACTATAGTTAGTTCAACATTTCATTTTTTGTGTTATATAATATTGTTACAGAATATAACATAAAATTTTGAATTAAATGGTAGAATACTGCTAAACGTTTTCCATTTCATCCAATTTAATTTATCTTTTATTTAAATTTCTGCTTTCCAAATTATTTGCATTAATTGTAAAAAAAAAAAAAAAAAAAAAAAAAAAAAAAATGTTAATACCCATGGAGAAGTATTTCTGTTACTTAAATTGCTTTTAATTTTGTATTAAAAAACATATTTTTAAAAAATAATTTTCTTAAACGAATGGTTAATATTTTATTTTTACATGCTGATACAATTTTAACACGTTAAGTAGCTTTTAAATAAGTAATCCGTTTTTAAAACAATAATAACAGTAGTTTAAATGTAGATTGTGAAGAAATATAAAGTAAACAGCTTATAACGAAGCTGAATGGAGTGCGAAAATTACTTATTATACGTAGACATCGTTAGAACCTATTTCCTTATCTTCTTAATTACCAGACGGAAGCGATTAAGTAACTAATAACCATTTAAACGAAAACGGTATGCTGTTAAATGTTTTCCAATTCATCCGATGCTTTAATTTATTCTCTATTTAGCAGATTAATGTAACATTTCTATTCTCTATTGATTTTTTTCTGTTTTAATTATTTTCATCAATGAAGTATATTTTCCTTTCAGTAGTTCAAAAATTTTAATAGCCTGGGAGAAAAATTTTTATTATGTAAATTGTATTTAACTTTGTAGAAAATAATATTTTTTGCCATTTTCTTAAAAGAATGAATAATTTTTCATTTTTAAAGGAAAATAATATAATGCTATTCAAATATTAAAGAGAAAAGCATTTAAGGAAAGTATGATCGCGATTCAGTTCAGAATAGATTATATTCCAATTTTCAAAGCTAGTGGTTCCGAATTTGAAACCAGAAGATGTAAAAGTTAAAAATAGTTGGGTATTTGAATTAAACAGAGTTATTTATAAATTTCCATAAATCGCCATTTAGTGACCACATAAAATATAATTACAGTATTAAAGATCATAAATCAATACATGCACCACCACTTGGCCTCAAACTAGGCCATGCAATCTGTCGCGATAAATTTGACCCTTACTCTAACTGGCGGTAACTATTAACAAACTAGTTTAATTATTTGCCACTTTACCAATTAATTAATTACCTATGGACATGTCGTAGAGCTACTAAAGTTTTTCCCCCTCTTCCTGATTATTTATTATTTTAAATAACCACAGAAATTTAATTCATAAATTACATTTGTAAGTTCTGTTTCCAGAGCTTACATCTGAAAAGGGATACTTCTGATTTTGCTAATGTTAATGCCACATTAAAGAGCATGCCGTAATTTATAAGAAATTTTTGAAAACTTCCGTATAAAGTAAAAAAGAAAGGTTCAAAACATATATTTTGCGAGAGCTTTGCAACTAACGCATCCCTCGACTATTATGCGACTTCGCAGTTGCGTAATAAATCTCGAAAATTACATTTATGAACACACTAGCGCGTTTGATATGCATTTATATACTTTTGATAATTATTTTATAAATAAAATAGTCAGATAAAAACACAACCAGAACATAGTTTTATATATTAGTGAGAGTTATATTATTAGGGCAATTCCACAGGAAATCAACATTTTTTTTTTTTGGGGGGGGGGGATCAAATTTATAATATGTTTAATTTAAGGGTATGATGGGAAAACTTGATATTTTTATATTCTATAGAAAAATCCTAACAAAAAGGCATTGTAAGTTACTGTTTACGAACTAAGTTAAGTATCATTATTGTCTTTGTAAAGTCATAATGTTACGTCAGTTACACAATAACGGTTACGTCAGTTACACGTGTAATTATCATTTTTTTCTTTTTTATTATTCAGAAATTAATTAAACAAGTTAATGTTATAATTTGGCATTTCTTAGTGTTGTTGAGAACGTTAAACGACTTTTTTAAACGGGATAGTTCTGATAATTTTTACACTTCAATGAAAGCAGAAAAAATGTTTGTCTATTTTATGTTACGTCAGTTACAGAATTTTGAATTGCAATTGTTGGGACTCAAAGAGAGATTGAAATATTCTGCTGGTATTGGGGCATTAAGACCTTAGTAAGAAATATTTTAAATTGTAAAAAATTGTTCTAGCTTTATTAGTAAATTTTCTACATAGATTTCAAAAGAAAATTCGATGATAAAATGTTACGTCAGTTACGATGGAATTTTTATCATTCAAATCTTTAAGAAAACAAACTCAAATCTAATTAAAATGATACAAAAAATCTGGTGTTCAACCGTAATAATTATGTTGGCTGAATTCAAACCTCAACCGTGATAATTATGTTGGCTGAATTCAAACCTCAACCGTAATAATTATGTTGGCTGAATTCAAACCTCAACCGTAATAATTATGTTGGCTGAATTCATACACCAGAACGAAAGATAATTTTAAAATTTCGATGAAGAGGAACGAGAGTTTTATTTTCTTCTAGATTCACCTATTCGTTTAATGTAAATTGAAAATTGTTTAAATCAATTTATCAATGCTAAATTTATAAATTTCGCATTCCATAAAAAGTTTTTGTATCTGAAAAGTGTTCTTTCAGTTTGTTTTTATATTTTTTCATATTTTTATAGTTTATATCCAAGTAAATACTGCTGCATGATTATTTATTCATTCAATAATACCGTGTAAATTATATATATATATATATATATTATATTCATAAAAAAGATACTGTTCTAAATTCTCAGTCTTTAAAAATTATCGTTAAAAATTATCATCGTCCTTATCGTTAATATTTATGTATAAATAATATATATTGTAGTTTCTTACGAAATTTTACCTAATCAATTAAGAAATTCGACTTACGAAATATTCAAGTTACGTGAAAGTTTGCGGAACGCATTACTTACGTAAGTCGAGGGATGCCTGTATATATGGATGTAAAGTCCGGATAAACCTAGATATCTCCTAAATAGATAAAGCTGGAATTGGAAAACAAGTATATCTAATAGTAAACTAACTGTGCTTTATCATATGAGAGTAGCGCGTAAAAATTTTGGAAGCTTTTAAGAATTTCTTTTTAAGGGGGCAGATCACGTTGAAATGAAAAAAAAATCGATTTTTTGAAAAATTCAGTGTGGATTCCTTGAAATGTTACAAATCCATTGCAAAAAATTTTTTTAAAAAATTCGAATTAGAACGTGAGTTATCGCTAAAAACGTCTGACAACGCAACAGAAAAAATTGGGGATTCCCCTTTAACTCAGAACAGCTGTTCCGCGCCTCCGCGCTGTTCATTTGTTTACATTTTGCTCGCTCGCATTGCGCTATCTCTTTCCTCTGCTAACGACATTTTATAAAGGTATTCTTACCGTGAAAGATTTCTACACACATTGTTTTGACTCCATGTATCTGTTTTAGTTCCGATGGTTTGATTTTCAAGAATATGAAAGAAACTAAACTCTCCGAGAGTGTTTGTTTTGATTGAAACTTTGTATTTGCACGAGGCAGAGATCTTTCATTTGCGCTGTTATTTATTAATACGATTATTTTTTCTTTTATATAATTTGTCAATTCAAATTAAATATGGATAAGAGTACTCGAAAATCAGGTGTAAGGCCAAGTAAGAGAAAGTTCAAAGGCAATCAGCATACGATTCCAAAAGTTCAGAAGCTAAGTGCTTCTGGTAACAAGCTGAATTTTAATTCAAAATTGCAGGCATCAGAATTTGATGGATTCGCCTTTATTGACAAAAAAATTGTTTTCTCTGCAATGGAAAATTGTATGTGCTGCATAAAATGTCATTCATCGTTAAAAATCGAATCTGAAGTAGTGTTTGGCCTCTCAGAAAAAATCAATATTGTGTGTTCTGGCTGTGATTTAATTTCATCTTTCAGAAATTCTGCAATGCTTGGAAGGTCACAGAAATGTGCAGAGATTAATAAGAGATTTATTTATGCTATGAGATGCCTTGGACAAGGATTAGCTGGAGCACAGACATTTTGTGGCATAATGGATATGCCTCCTCCCATCTCTAAAAAGGCCTACAATGATGAAGTGAAAAATCTTAAAAAAGCTTCAACTAAATGTGCAGAAGAAAGCATGCATAATGCTGCATTATTGGAGTTAGACCTAACAGAGGATGCTGGAATTAATAATAATATCACAGTGAGTGGGGATGGCACTTGGAAAACGCGTGGCCATTCCTCACGTATTGGTGCATGTACTCTTATTGGTGCTGAAAGTGGCAAAATTATAGACACAGAAGTTTTGTCGACACGATGCAAAGGATGTGAAAATTGGAAAGGAGTACGCAAAGGGGTTAAGTATGAAAAATGGTTAGAGGAACATTCTAAAATTTGTGAGAAGGATCACATTGGTTCTGCTGGCATGATGGAGGTTAGAGGGATGAACAGAATTTTCAAGCGATCCGTATCCAAGCATAAAGTTCGCTACTCAAAATACATAGGTGATGGCGACTCAAAAACATTCACTTCTCTGCAAAAAGCTGCGCCTTATGGAGCTGAATTCAAGATTGAGAAAATTGAATGTGTAGGACATATTCAAAAAAGAATGGGCACACGACTCCGAAGAAGAAAGGCTGAGCTAAAAGGCAAAAAACTGAGCGATGGAAAAGTGATCTCTGGAAAAGGTCGTCTTACTGATGACGTTATTGACAAACTCACAGTATATTATGGAAATGCAATTCGAGGTAACAATATGTCAGTGAAAGACATGCAAAAAGCCGTCTGGGCCATATTTTACCACAAAAGGTCTACCGATAAAGAACCTCTGCATGACTTTTGCCCCCAGGGTGAAAATTCGTGGTGTCCTTATCAAAAGGCAAAAGTTTCTGGAGATGTTTACCGCCATTCAAACACTATTCCAGCTGCTGTTCTGGACAGCATAAAAGACATATTTAAAGACTTGTCCATGCCAAGTTTGTTAAAAAAATGTGTTGGGGGGCATACTCAAAATGCAAATGAGAGCCTAAATGCTCTCATATGGAAGTTTTGTCCTAAGACATCTGGCTCGGGGAAAAAAATTGTTCAGATTGCAATAAATGAAGCAGTCATGTGTTTTAATGAAGGGCAGTGTGGACGTATTAATGTTATGAGGGAAATGGGCTTGCAAATTGGCAAAAATTGTACGTTGTATGCTAGTGAAGCTGATCAAAAGCGAATTGATGCAGCTGAAAAGAGGGCATTAGCGTGTACACTTGAAGCCCGCAGAGCCAAAAGAAGGGCAAAAAAAGCTGCGGATGAGGCTCTGAAACTTCAAGAAGGATGCGTTTATGCCTCTGGTGGATTTTAGCATAGTAAGCAATCAAGCCGTTTTACTCAAAACTATATTTTTGGCATTGCCCGTAATCTTTTTTATTTATTTATTTTTACTTATTTATTTATTTATTTTTTGCTAAATTTAATGAATATGGTACATGCATATTATCCAGGCCAGGTCAGCTAGAACCGAGCCAATTATACTAATTACAGTAACCCTCATTTATTTTTTTCAACTGTCAATGGTAAACAAGATTGGCATTTGACAATCATTTTTGGCGATAAATATCCTAGCCCGGATAATACGTAAGTATAATGAATATTATAAAGCCATTAATTATGCAAATGAATTTAAATATACTTTAAAATTTTGCTTCAGTGTAAGATATAGCAATATAAGTGCAATATTAAATATATATATGCAGTAGAATTTTTAAAATCTTGCGTTTCAAAATGCATATTTAAAAATTCCTATTTTTGTCGTTAGCGCCATAAAATGTCAATTTTGTCGTTAAAATTTAAATAATTAATATTGCTAAATATATATATTTAAATGTTTTTCTTCTTAAACCATAAGTATTTATGAAAGTATAGAAAATATTGTTTTATTACATTAATTGGTTTTGAAACTACAGAGTTTTTAGTAGTGGTCAAATTATTGTCACTTTCCGGTTGCTCCGAAAGCGATCACTAGTGTGTACACTTAAAGCTCGTAGAGCCAAAAGAATGACCAAAAAAGCTGCGGCTGAGGTTCTTCAACTTAAAGAAGGATGTGTTTATACCCCTTCTGAATTTTAGCGTCATAAACAATCTTCATTCTTATAAAACTTGCAGTTAATTTATAAAATTAACTTTGAAGACGTTTTTCTCAAAACTGTATTTTTTGGCATTGCGCGCGCTCTCATTTAAAAACTAATTATCGTAGAGTCATGAAATTTTGCATTTTACTAATTTTCATGCGTATATTTAAGCTGAACCTCAATTTAGCCAGATTTTTGTCATAGAAAAATTTTTATTGAATAAATAAGTGTAATTTTTTTGCTAAATTTTATAACTATGATTATTGAAGCCATTAATTATGCAAATGAATTTAAATATACTTTTAAATTGAGGTTCAGAGTAAAATATACTAGAATAAGTAAATGTTGCTGCAATATTAAATATATATCTGCAATAGAATTTTTAAAATCTTGCGCGCAAGATGCATATTTAAAAATTCAGATTTTTAAAATGTCAATTTTGTCATTAAAATTTAACTAATTAATATTGTTAAATATATATAATTGAATGCTTTTTTTTAAACCATAAGTATTTATGAAAGTATAAAAAAAAATTGTTGTATTCCATTAATTGGTTTTGAAATTACAGAGTTTTTCGTAATTGTCAAATTATTGTCATTTTCCGGTTGCTCAACGTGATCTCCCCCCTTAATACAATATAGTTACCCCATTCACAAAAGCGATATAACTTCCACCGAATTCATGTCTGCCTAACACATTGAACAACCAATTTAATAACTGAATGCTTTTAAACGTTTTACAATTTATATGACTTTTTTAATTTGTTCTTTATTTGCAATTGGAAATTCGTCATTTGTTAATTATTTGCACCAATGTGTTACAAGTACATTTTCTTTTAGTAACTAAAAAAATTTTAATTACCAGTAAGGCATTATTTAAATAGCTTATCATTTTATAGAAAAATTTGTATTTTATTTTGCAATTTCTTGAATGAATGATTAAGGTTTTTTTATCGCTAAATTTATTAACTATATGACTCTTTTTAACTAATATTAACTTTAATTTTTTAACGCTTTTGATTATTTAACTTGTTAAAAAATGATAATTTTTTTAAGAAGTTAAGTATTCTGTTTCTAAAACAAGAATGAAAATTATCTGACATATAGGTTGTGAAGAAATACAATACATTTGAAAAATCAATTATAAGGAAACTGGATTGAGCGTGAAAATTATTCATTTGGAGATACACAGACTTTGGTATTTCTTAGCAAGTTAAATATTCCGTTTCGGAAACAAGAATGTAATTTATCTTACATGCAAACTCCGAAGAAACACATTCGAAAAATCAATTATGAGGAAACTGGAATGAGAGAGAAAATTATTCATTTGGTTATACGTAGACTATGGTACTTCTTAACCAGTGAAATATTAAATTTCTGAAACATGAATGAAAATTATCTTAAATGTAGACAGTGAAGAAATATATTCGGAAAATAAATTATAAGGAAATTGGAATGAGCAGGGAAATTATTAATTTAGTTATATGCAGACTATGGTATTTCTTAACAAGTTATATATTACGTTTCTGAAAAAAGGAATAAAAATTACCTTTTCATGTAGACGGCGAAGAAATACATTCGAAAAATCAATTATGAGGAAACTGGAATGAGAGAGAAAATTATTCATTTGGTTATACGTAGACTATGGTACTTCTTAACCAGTGAAATATTAAATTTCTGAAACATGAATGAAAATTATATTAAATGTAGACAGTGAAGAAATATATTCGGAAAATAAATTATAAGGAAATTGGAATGAGCAGGGAAATTATTCATCTAGTTATATGCAGACTATGGTATTTCTTAACAAGTTAAATATTACGTTTCTGAAAAAAGAATGAAAGTTATCTTTTGTGTAGACGGTGAAGAAATACATTCGAAAAATCGATTATAAGGAATCTGAAATGAGGGTTAAAATTATTCATTTAGTTATAGGCGGATTATGGTAGTTCTTAACAAGCTAAATATTTCATTTCTGAAACATGAATGACAATTATCTTTCTATAGACGGTGAAGAAATACATTCGAAAAATTCATTATAAGGAAACTGGAATGAACTTGTGAATTATTCATTTATTTACAAACAGACTATGGTATTTCTTAAGAATATAAATATTCGTTTCTGGAAAAGTTTTTGTTTTAGATGATAAATAGGGGAGAGTGGTAATGAATGGGCCATTAACAAAATATGAAAAAGTATTTGCATAAAATTATTTTAGATGCCATCAATAGATGAAGCTACTTGTTCTACCAAAGTCATAAAATTTTCCATTGTTTGGGAGAAGCCATTTTCCCACCAGAGTAGGATGGCCAAGAAGCTGATTGAAAAGTAATTTTTTTCCCTTTTCAGTAAAATAAATAAGCTAAAAAGTATCTATTATTTCATTGCAGATATGTGTATTATCAAGTCCTTGCATATCTGTAAACTAATTTTAGATGTATTTAGATGTTATTTGAATTTAATGTGCTAAAAAAACCTGAATATATTCCAGAAATATAGGTGAGGCTGAATGGGCCACTATATCATGGTCATGAATGGGCCACCTTTGCCCTGATCATGGTTTTTCTTTCTTTTTTCTGATTTTCTCTTTAATATGAAACATAACTGGCTGTAATTGATTTAGATTAAATTACTGTCTAGTTGGAATATGTTTATAGTGATGTCTAAAAATTAATTTGCACATTTTCACCCTAAGAAGTATTAGTTATTTATTTGAAACATAAGTTAAATTGTATAAATGATTAAAGTGAACTGTCCAGTTGTTGACCACACCTACCAGTATTTTTCCATTTGATATAAAACTAGAATAATTGTTTATATTCTGAATCTGATGGGTAGAATAAATAATACCAGAAATTTACACTAAATAGTCAATTAACCCACTGACCGCCGAGTAAAAGGGCAAAATTGTAATGTTGTTTCCTCCTTAATTTTTTTAATATGCTGATAAAAGATTTTTTTTATCAACTTGATATAAACAATTTTATTACTTAAGAGCAAATAAGCCTTAAGAGTATTAATCCTTATTTAATTTTTTTTAAACTGGATTATATTTGTAGAATTACATTAATTTAAATAATGCTTCTATGGCAGTGAAACCTGCAACTTTGTGATCGGATATATCAGTTCGCGGCAGTGAGAAGGTTAATAGGCAGTTCCAACCCTGTTACAACCATGTCGTTTAATATTAATTTTGAAAAATATAAATTTCGTTAAATCATAATGTGTATTATGTATTATTTTTATGTATATTTTATGTTCTTTCTTTCTTATAATCTCATGATTTTGTCATTTTTTTGCTATAATTATGTGATTTAATAATATCATTTTTGATGTTCATAAATTTTGATAAGCATTGTGTATTACTATTTCAGTATGCTTTGATCATATCATGTCAAGTACCATTCATTTTGTCATATTTGGTGAATAAAAGATTAATTCCACATTTTTTCATTGAATTCATTTAGTGGCCCATTCATTACCTTCAATGGCCCATTCAGCCCCATGGGTGGGGATGAATGGGCCAAATTTGTATATTTTTATTTTCTATTATCATTCATTATAGACATTTTCTAATCCAATTTTTATGACTTTTTTTATATAACCAAATAAGTAAAGTAACTGAAAAGTCAATGCTGAGCCAAAAAAAAAAAAAATATATATATATATATATACTAGAAAAAATTACAAAAATTAAAAACCAAAAATTGACCCATTCATTACCACTCTTCCCTACTTGCATTGCATAATGCATTTCACTTTTACAAATATTTTCTTTTACTAAATGAAAGGGACTGCAATCTTGACAACATCTGCATAGAAATAGCAATAAAACATGATTCTATCCTGGCTCATGATGTTCCTAGTTACCCGTTTGGAATATAAAATTAAATTAAAAAAAAATATATTTGTTTTTAACCAACTTAAAAGAAATATTCATTGATATTTGATTAAAAATCGAATTTCTTTTTAAGAAAAGGAAACGATTTTTCACTATCTGTTTCATAAAGATAATTTAACGTATAAAAATATTATTATGCTCAATGCCCTGTTAAAGACACTTGGCATTTTTCATTTTAAGAAAATTTACGAAAATATCATTTTTCCAATATTTCGATGACAAATGTATCTAGACATTCCTAGTATATTCTGGTAAAGTTACGTAAAGATCCAATCATTATAAATATGTAAAAAAGGCATTTTACTAAACATAATTCCCTTTAAATTTAGAGTAATCTTTAAATTCATTTTACTTAGAACCGGCATTTTTAGGTATATCCAGTTTGATTAAAATGCTGAAACTTCAGCATATATTTTTCAATTTATTTGAAATGGCGATCCTTACGGTGTATTTCCTAATATTAAAGTTAAGATTTTTAGTAATGTAAATAGATTTGAAAATAATAAGGAGAATGGTAAGTAAACAGTCATTTTTCCTGTATTCTTACATTTTATTTGTTTTTTCTTAAACTAATTAACTTTTTGTAAATTTGTTTGTTACCATAGAGCATACTTGTAAGAAGAATAAAAAAAAAGGTTGCAAAAAATAAAAAAAAAAAATTAGAAAAGTATGACATTTTTAAATTAAATTCTTCTAATTTTACTATAAAGATTTTTTTCTTTGTAAACTGGTTTTTCTACATAAAACATGATAAAAAGTTACTATAAAATAATCAAACAAAAAATAACAGTTAACACGCGTTAACTGTTAATTTTTGTTATACCAATTTGCTTTAAAGCATGGCATATAACCTATTAAACAAAAAATAAACGCATTAATAAACTAATTTGCCTCTAATGATCATATTCAAGATTAGGCATAAATTAAGGATCAAAGAGAAATTTAGTAAATACAATTGGCTCATGATCAGTAAATGATCTATGAAACACTCTAGTTAGCGTGTTTATTTTTCAAAAGCTACTCAAGCTATGAAATGAAATTTAATGAATGTTAATTATTCATTTGATCCAGTAAAAATTTAGGTCTGCCCCTTTTGCACATTTCTAAAGCGCATTTCCTTTAGTAACGTGATTGAAATTTGCACGTGTCTATTAGTACTTTATCTCTCTTGAAAGTAGTGGTAGTTTGCTAATGCAATTGGTCAATGAAGGAGGTAAATAAGACGATTAAGATTATGAAAATTCGTCATGGATACATACAATTTTAAAAGGTTCGCGAGTATTAGTTAAAGGTATAATATCAAGTCCAAGCATTTTCTACCGATGTACAGGTTGAATATATAGTGCGATATTGAATATGTAGTGCCTATAGTGAATATATAGAGCCTATATTGAATATATAGTGCCTCTAGTGAATGTATAAATGTCTACTGAATATGGTCTTTTTTATTATTACAGTAATAATTCCGTAAATAAGTATTTCAATCAGAATAGTTAAAGAGGGAGATAAATTATGAACTGAATAATAGACAGAATTACCGCAATGATACTTTACGTACATGGCTGGAGATTAAGAGAGCTTTGATTTTACAAACAGTAACTGGAAGGAAAAAAATACCTTGAGTTGAGGTTTGTGGATTTTTTTAAAAACAAATTGACCTTTGTTGTGGTTTTACCCAAAATTTTCTCAGTCCAGACATAGTCAATACGCTGTTTATTCCCAGATGCTTCTTGAAAGTTTTACTTACAACTTACTGTCTAGTAATTGTATTTTTACAAGAACATGTGGAAGAATTCAACCAAGCAAATTAATGTGCAATAAATCGCGTTATAAACATGATAAAAATTTCTACAACCTTAGAATGAAGAAACATTTGACATGATCAAATAAAGTTTTAAAAAAGGAAGGAAATAAATGTTACGAATAAAATATTCGGCAATCACCACGTCTTTACACTTAACTAGATTCTTATACACCCAAAGCTTATTTTATAACTTTGCATTTTACAGTATCCCATCATACTAATAGTTATGACTGATAAAATAAACAAACAGTATTACAGACGAAGCCTGGAGTTTCTTACATGAGAATTCCAAAGCTTTAGATTAATAATGAGATTAAAAATATAAAACATTCATTCAATTGTACATTTCAGCCTTCGGATAGGTGAAAATATATATTTCTCTTCGTATTTTTCCTGTTTAGTATTTAGATAAAAGTATAAATCCTTACAGTGTCTAAACAAAAATAATTTTTTTCCCCATAGCCGTATAGGAGAGATTCCTCGAACCACCAAACATATTTAACAGTGCGCTTTTCGTTGCATTGAGAACTACGGCAATTTTTTTGTCTCTAAGTCTAAGCTCTCTAACACAATTCTGCGAACGGCAATGCCCCTACGTACTAATTATGTTGAAAATACAGGGTACAATATGTTATCTATCGCCTACATTTAATTTCTGAATCGTCGGGTCGACATATAGTTCCAATTACAAAAATATTTCACATGAGGTAAATATTCATGATGTGGCATTATTTAAAGTAAAAAATCAATTTTATAAAAATTACGAAATCTAACTTTTTATACGGTCCCCCAGTCCCTATAGTTATGTTTAGTAAAAGTTTACACATATCATAACAGATATAACACAAAAAGTTTGACATCTGTGCTACAAAAATTGACAGAGTTATTAAATTTCAAAGTTTGAGATTTTTTCACATGATTTTGTTTTTTAATGAGGGATCAGTTAAAAGATGAATTAAAGTAATTCGAGATCAAAATCAGGGTGCAAAGAGGGTTATTTCATTTAAAATATTGAGCTGACTTTTAGGGGTCGTATACAAAGCGAAGAATGAAATATTGAAATTAAACAGAAAAATAAATATCAATTAATTATGATATAAAAAAAACGATGTACTATAAAAAATGAATACATCAAACGCCGGAATCTACTAGAGATACTGTTCAAAGTGTTATTTAACACTTTTATGGGTCGAACAACATTTAGATGTCAAAGTAGGTAGAACCGACATCCGGGAAATAAAACATACTCAATAAGGACTAGATAAACGGCACCTGAATGTAAACGACCAGCCGAGCTATAACGAGCATGAAAATTGGGATTATGCAAATTACAATAGTACCGTAGCGCCACACGTTCGGGGTAAAACAAGAGCCATCTAGCAGTCGATATGCTAGTCAGCGCTGAGATCACGATGGCAAGCTACGTATACATGCAATATACCGAAATGATGCTTATTTATGGTGAATGTCAAAGGAATGCTAGAGAGGCTGCGAGTGTTTATTCAGAACGTTTCTTTAAGGATCTACATCCAACACATAAAAATATAACTGATGCATTGCATCATCTTAGAGAGACCAGCTCTGTTTCACCACGACCCAGAACAAGTAGGCAGGCCGGGTGTAATGTTCGAGTGACACCGGAGGAGGTGCTGGCATTCGCCCTTTTAATTCCACAGCTGGGCACGGCGGAAATAAGCGAAGCATGTCGTCAGCATGTCTGGCATTTCTTACATGCACATGATGCGCATCCATGCCATCCGACACTGGTGTAAGCATTGATGCTGGGTGACCACTCACGACGATTTGATTATTGTAATTTCATGCTCAACCCCTTAGATGAAAATTCGTCGTTCCTTTTTGACCTTTGTTCCTGTGGACAGATGAGTCAATGTTTATACAGGGTGGCATTCTGAACGCGCACAGTTTGCGTTACTGGTCTCTGGAAAATCTCCATATCGCCCGCACAGTACGACACGTGTGGTGCGGTATATGGGGAACCCAGATTGTTGGACCGATCTTCTACAATGGGACCTTAACGGGCGATCGTTACATAAAACATCAAACGTCCGGGAGTATCTGGCCATCAGATCCTTGAATATAGTTGTCCGATAGAGTGGCTACAGCGTTCGCCGGACTTGACTCCCATGGACATCTACCTCTGGGGTTACATCAAGGCATAGATCTATGTGACGGAAATCAGTTCTCTAGTTTATCTTAAGCAGCGCATCATCCTTGATCGTCTCACAGTTTGCACACCTGCTATGCTCTATCGTGTCCAGTACTCAGTACTGGACACGTATTTCAGTTGTGCATTGCCATCAATGAAGAACACTTTGAGCAGTATCTCTAGCAGATTCCAGCGTTTCATGTATTTATTTTTTTAGTAGACCGTTTTCTGATATCATAATAAATTTATATTTATTTTTCTGTTTCATTTCAATATAATCATTCTTCGCTTTGTATACGACCCCTAAAAGTGAGATCAAATTTTTAAATGAAATAACCCTCTTTGGTGATACCCCAATTTGGCGATACCGGTTAAAGGTGTTTTCGCCGTAAAAAGGACAATGCACCCTGGTTTTGACCTCGAATTACTTTAATTAATCTTTTAACTGATCCCTCATTAAAAGACAAAATCATGTGCAAAAATCTCAAACTTGGAAATTTAATAACTCTGTCAATTTTTGTAGTAAAAAGGTAAAACTTTTTGTGTTATATCTGTTATGATATGTGTAAACTTTTGCTAAATATAACTATAGGGACTGGGGAACCGTATAAAAAGTTAGATTTCGTAATTTTTATAAAATTGTTTTTTTACTTTAAATAATGCAACACCATGAATATTTATCTCATTTGAAACGTTTTTGTAATTGGAACTATATCTCTACGAACAACGGTTGAGAAATTAAAGGTCGGCGACAGATAACATATTGCACCCTGTATATTTTAAAACATTTCCCAAAAATGTAACAAACTGCTCGATAAGCTGCAGGCACAACGTACGTATACAATTTTACTCCTCTAACAATACGAAGTATGAAAACGTATATACACAGGCATACTTCCTGGGGTCACTGAAAAAAAACCGTATTTACGGATATGCTGTTGAAAAGGTTTATCATCCACGTGGTTTGTTGACTTGTTTATTCTACAAATATGTGTTCGTAGATTTTTAAGCAATCAGCTTTATATTCTTTGTTTCAAAATGCGGATTATAGTATATTATAAAGAGTTACCATCTCAAATTATAGAGGAATTAATAAAAATTGTGTGTTTCTTACACATGTTTATTATTTTAACGTTTTTTCAAGCATTAATTCCTTGGACAAAATTTAACGGTTTGATAGGATAGTATATCAAAATAGTGAGAGCTATTATTTTTCTTATCCAGAAAAACAAACAATTTCGTTCAAATAATTTCCAATGAATGGAATATCTGAAATGATGATGGTAATATAATACGGACAGAACTATGATAATTGCAATTACATTTCCAAATATATTGTTAGTAACTAGATATTTTTCTTTCCATTTTTGAAAAAGTACAAGCTTATATTTCACATTTTCTTGTTATATTTCCATTAAGATTGCTTATTTATCCTTTAAGATTGCGTCCAAAACTTTCGAAAATATTTTCATTATAATCCATGTACCGTCCTGAGTAAAATCATTTAGAAATTTTATGAAGAAAGCAGTCTTAGTTATTTCCATTTATAAACGATTTTAACTTTATGTGCAGTTTTGCTATAGTTTAAGCCTACATTTTTGTCTAAAATTTGTTTCCTCTTCTTTAAGATAAATAAAACTATATTTATTTAAATTATGGCAAATGCTAGTAAATTATCTACTACATTACGTGTTTCTGAAAACAGGGTTCGTACGGGTCCTTGAATTTCCAGATTAAGAAATTCTTCGGTACCAGTATTTTTTTATAGAAATTCTCTCCTTAAATACAGCGAAATTTCATGCGATTAAACTAGTTTTATTTTTCTATAAAAAAAATTCTGATATTCCGCCTTGAAAATATCGGTACCCGTACGAACCCTGGAAAATGTACAAGGTGGCCAAATTAAACTGAGCGTGTTTTCAAGCGCTCTTTAATTGGGAGAATGGATCCAAATTTTCTTGGATGATTAAACAACACGAGGGAAGAAGGATTCGCGAAAATAGAAGTCCCAAAAGTCAACGATAGGGGATATGTGGCGCTATTTTTGGCGGATTCCTTTGTTCTCCGTCCCATCTACAAACTTTAACTGCATTCCCGTAATTACATCGCGCTATAGAACACGCTAAGTTACAGATAGTTTAATTATGGCCACAGTATTTTAAGACTTATATACTACAATATCCTTCAGCAACTATTTTATAAAAATACTGTAAAGCATAAATCGATATACAATGAATGAAAACATATTATAATTCATCACAATGGAAAGTTAAAAAAAAAATACAAATGTATGCTTTGTTAAAATATCAGATACATAATATTCATAGCGGGTATTACACTATATGGCCAAAGGTGACCGGTCACTTGCGATTTTTGACGTGTTGTTAAATATCTAGAAAAATACATGAGGAATCAACCTGAAACTGAAGGTGTGTAAACAGTACAGTATAGGTCATATATTTCCGCGAAGATTTTTTTCTCGAAACCCCATAGGGGACCGTCAAAAAATTGAAAAAGAACGAATATCTTTTGGACAACCCTGTAAAAACTAATGCAGCAAAAGCGTTTAAACTCGAGATTATTAATAAGTGGCTTATTGTAATATATTGTGTTCATTTCTATGAGGATAGCGTGTACACTCGTAAAGAAATTATGTATAAAATATATGAGGGGTTGTATCCATATATCCATTGATTAGTGCCAATTTAGCATACACAATATTGCACGTACTACTGTATTTGGATACAACCCCTCATCTTTTTGCTTCATTTTGGGAACAACGTATTTTGAGCTTATTCTATAAACGATTATTATCAGACTTTTCAAACTATGTTTTTGAGACTTTTACAAAAGTTGTTTTATACATTTAGCTAACACATTATGCACATTATATTTTGATTGCATTCGCGCATGCGCAGTGAAATATTTTTTAGTAAACCTGTCATTTGTCATCCAATTTTTATTATTTTTTAATTCTGACTGCAGAGTATTGTGTAAAATGTTGTTCGTCATCCTTTCTGAAAAGAACTTTTTTTTATATTAAGAACTCTGCAAATTATAAGCAAAAACTTGGCGAAATTTGGGACTGTTTTATAAAAACCTTTATTTCTCTACAAGTATACATGCTATCCTCATAAAAATGAACACAGTATATTACAATAAGCCACTTATTAATAATCTTGAGTTTAAACGTTTTTGCTCCAATAGTTTTTACAGAGTTATCCAAAAGATACTCGTTCTTTTTCAATTTTTTGACGGTCCCCTATGGGGTTTCAGGAAAAATTCTTCGCGGAAATATATGACCTATACTATACTGTTTACACACCTGCAGTTTCAGGTTAATTCCTCATGTATTTTTCTAGATATTTAACAAAACGTCAAAAATTGCAAGTGACCGGTCACCTTTGGCCATATAGTGCATATATGACAATCTGCATAGAATCTTGTTTAAACAGCCTTAAAATATAAAACAAGCTACATCAGTTTTCAAATGAAAGTTTAAGCACTATTTGGAGTAGTTTTACAGAAGTATAATGCAGTATCCGACGAAATATAATTTGTGTTTCAGTTTCTAAAAGTAGATTTAGAAAGCGTATTTTACTTCTTTGCATTAAAAACACGTTCCTTTTTAACCACTTTCGTCAGGAGCATGTGCGTTTAAAATCCATCAGTTATCCTAACTGTTATGTTAGTTTTATTTTTCCAGCATAAGTATTGTTATTAATATCATATAATACTGAAACGTGGAAACAAAAGATGAGACTTTTTTTTTTTTTTTTTTTTTTAAATTTTCGAGGTAATTTATTTTATTTTATTGTAAGGGGACTCTGTACATTTTGAAATGAAAAATTATTCCTCTTTTACACATAATAAAATGAAAATCTTGAACAAAATGTTTTTTTTTCAGGACAAAAAATATATCACGGTTAAACTGTGTAAAAGGAAAATATTTATTTTTAAATTTTTAGAAAACTTTTTTTTTAGAAGATAAAATTTATATTAACAATCATGTATCTGATACAAATATTGCCCCACCAGTGGCCGAGAAGTTCTGCTCTCGAAGCTGGTAGACGGGAGGTGCTGGGTTCGATCCCAATCGCGCCCGTCGGCCTAATCGTTCGGAGTTTTCGTGGTTTTCTTCGAGCCGTGGATCTTCCATGCGTTAATACGGATTAGGTTCCCTTAGAAAGACCCCCACGGAGGGCACTTCCCCCGGGCCTATATCCCTCGTGTAGATAATTGGCCGTCAAAATTCAACTCAACTCAACTCAACTGATACAAATATTCATGTATATCATAAAAGCTATTTGGTAAGAACAAAATATGTTGAAAAGCGAGTTTATTTTCATTAAATCTTACTACAATGGCATATGTTGTCGCCACTGAAATGGCTATATTTTTTCCATACAAGTAAAAGATATGCATATTATCATACGCCTGCACATTTTAAATATTAAATGTTTTATTTAATACTGGAAGATGACTCACAAATAGTCTTTTACTGTCAATTCGAAACCTATAGTCAATTAAGAGTTTAATAATATGCAGAAAGATGATTACATTGATTCTAAAAGTGTTAAATACCAAAAAATGCTAATTAATAGTTCTTGGTAAATCATTTAAAAACTGATTTATTAAGTTCCAGAATACTACAATGTGAAGATGGTAAAATGTTATGGTAGTAGAATGTTAGTATGGTATTTTGAAACGGAATGACAAATATATACATGATAGGCTGAAAATAAATTACCTCTGTGTTTCAATTTATGTAATAGACTAGATTCTGATCTATGTTATAAAGTAAAATATGTATTTAAGCAGCTTTGTGTTGATGTTTGATTTTGGCTATGAAGACAATTTTGTTTTTAGGAATTAATATTACATTATAAGCACATTTTATTATATTGAATCAAAACATTTTATCAAGCATAATTAACAAGAGGAATGTAGTATTCAATATAATACAACTACGGATGTGCATGATATGCCAATGAGACCAATCATAAAACAATTAACATACTAATACGGTGAAAAAAAAACTCGAAAATATTTTTCTTTGTAGATATATATTTGTCTTTAAATAATTATAAGACTGTGATAGAAAAGTTAAAAATGAGAATTAAATAAAATCATCTTATTAAGAAAATTCTCATCTTCATTCAGAACTAGAAATTTATGAAGTAAATTTGTACGTTACAGAGCTCGTGCTTTTAATTTTCTTACTGTTTAATTGACTTTTGAGTTAATCGTGGTTTTAAAGTATATTATTCTAAAATGAATATTTAAACTGTATTTAAATTTTTTTATTCATGAAAATGAAACATCTTTTGAAATCGTATCTGAAAAATAAACTAATGGCCCATGTTCTTTTTAATCATTTAGCACACGAGAACTCAAGATGGATTGATAGACATTCTTTTATAATTTTTCTGCATGCTTTTACTAGATTCTTTTCTAGATACTGAATAACATTATATTTATCAGGCTATAGACAAACGAAGATGAAAAACCCGCTGATGGTAATTCATATGCCAGAGTTGAATATTTTTCACTTTTTTGCAGGATATTTGCAGACAGACTTTATTAGTAAGTGCTTTGTGTTTCTTTCTTGCCTTTTAGGAAGTTCTTTCTGTTCCTGAAGGTGGAGCATCGAATTGCTAGGCCGAAATTAAGCATAGGGTAAATTTTTTAGGTGTATCTCTGTGTGTATTAGAAATAGGCTGCTTTAGAGTTGAAAATACATGAGTGCTCGAGATGTAGTTGTTCATATATTTAGAGAAATTTGTTTTGTCACTATGTGCATCGAAGTCCATAAATTTGTTGGTTAGGTTATTTACTTTTATGATATGTAACATTGTAAAGTGAATGGAAATAATGTAGTATTTTATGTATATGATGTTAAGCGTGTTTCCACTTACAGGTTTACTTTGACCTCCGCTTCCTGGGTCCACATATGTGGACCTTTATTATTTTTTTCATAAAAACTAAACTGTTTAATTCTTTTACATTTTGACTTCACTTCTTAATAGCTGAATATTTTTTGCTTTAACAGCAAACCAATAAATGGCAACATCTATGCTGATTTCCTCAGAGACAGTGTGGCCAAGAAAGTGATAAATTTTCATAAGTATTTAACTTAAATCGTTTACAATAATTATTTTTGACTATTTGTATATCATTCACGAGTATAAAGGCCTTAAATTTGTGATTGTGTGAATTTAGGTTAGTGATAATTAAATTGATATTTTAAGGGGGTTTATAATTTTAGATCCATATTTGTGAATCTAAATTACTAGGCCCCCTAAAGGGTCAATTTCAGAAAATTCCTTTTTTCTGTCATTTTGTTTCTGAAAAAACAATGAATGAGTATTTGTAGCATTATTTTAGCTTCGGTTCTGAAGAGGTTAAGACATTAACTGAATATTTCCTGGGGAGCCATACCATGCGAATATGCGTGTCACGAATATTTTTATTGACGATAAATTATTGCTACGAAACGCGACTATTGATAATTTATGACCATGTATTTAAAAAAGAACCCCGTGGTCCTATATGCATGTTTAGTGATTTCAGCTTGGCGTTCAACGTGTAAAAATAACTTAAATTTCATATTTTTGAATTAAAAAGGTTAAAAATTAACGCTTTGTATGAAATTAAAAAACACTGCCGCGATTGGGAGCTGTGAAGTCGATTTGATAAACACTGAAAACCGCTTTGTAAATGTCTGTTAAAAACTGTCACAATCTGTGGCAGTTAACTTGTTAAATAGAAGGATAACCTTATGATTTATAGCAGTAATTAAAACTTGATTTTATTTGATAAACATCTGCTAAATGTCTTTGTAACTATCTGCTAAAAAACCACCAGTTCGTCGCAATCTGTGGTGTTTAACGTGTTAAATAGAAATATAAACTTACGTTTTGTAGCAGTAATTAAAACACAGTTTCATTTGATAAACACTTGCTAAATGTCTTTGTAAATGTCTGCTAAAAAAACCAGCAGTTCGTCGCAAACTGTGGCGGTTAACGTGTTAAATAGAAGGATAATCTTATGATTTAGAGCAGTAATTAAAACTAGGTTTCATTTGATAAATAAGTAAAATCCTAAGTACCAAGACAGACAAGGCTCTAAAAGATTTCATTTTTCAGATGTTATTCTAGAAAGCACACCGTCATTTATAAAGGTGTTTTATTCATTTTTCGTGACTAATAAATTTTCCTTTCAAAACAGGTTAGATTTTCAGATGTTTCAAAGGTATCAGTATATTAATATATGATTCTAATTTTTCTTTATTTTTGCCTCGTAAAATAAATACATTTTGTAACTGCATCGTTAAGTACGCGAAAGAAAATAAGTCTCTGTGTGTATTAGAAGTAGGCTGCTTTAAGAGTTCAAAATACATGAGTTCTCGAGATGTAGTCGTTCACATATTTAGAGAAATTTTTTCATCATTATGTGCATTGAAATCCATAAATTTGTCGGTTACGTTATTTACATTTATGATATGTAACATTGTAAAGTGAATGAAAGTAATATAATTTTTCTGTATATGATGTTACGCGTGCAGAAAATTCCATTTGCAGGTTTATTTTAAATAGAAGGTTGATCTTAAAATTTGAAGCAGTAATTAAAAATGGGTTTCATTTGATAAATACAGTAAAGCTTTAAGTGCTAAGACGGACAAGATACAGTAAAAGGTTCCGTTTTTTACAGGTTGTTATCCTATAAAGTGCACCATCACTTATAAATTGTTATTTTTCCGGGACTAATATTTCATTCCGTTTAAAACAGGTATATGTTAGACACATGTTTCATTTTAACAGGTTTTCGTGTATTAATGGTTGATTTTATTTTTGCCTTATTTATGTCTCGTAAAATAAATAAGATTTGTAGTTACGTCGCAAAGTACGCAAAAGAAAATAGGTTAGAAGATTTCTTTTTCTAGAGGTTTTTAACCTATCAAGTACAGCATCACTTATAAAGATATTGAATTATTTTTTTCGGGACTAATATTTTGTCTATTTAAAACAGTTTTCCGTTAGACACGGGTTCCGTTTTAAGATGTTTTAGTGCATTAATATCTGGATCTAATTTTTATTTATTTATGTCTCGTAAAATAAATGAATTTTGTAACTACATCGCGAAATCGCGCAAAAAAAAAAAAAAAAAAAAAAAAAAAAGTTAAAAGATTTTGTTTTTACATGTTGTTATCCTATTAATACACCATCACTTATAAAAAACATTGTATTCTTTTTCCGGGACTAATATTTTCTCTGCTTAATAAGGTTTCCGATACACACGAGTTCCGTTTTAAAAATTTTAGTGTATTAATATCAGGTTCTATTTTTTCTTTATTTATGTCTCGTAAAATAAATAATTTTTGTAATTACATCGCACGAAAAGTACGTAAAGTGCGCGAAAGAAAATAAGTTAAAAGATTTCTTTTTCTAGAGATTTTTGACCTATATCAAGTACACCATCACTTATAAAGACATTTCATTCTTTTTTTCAGGGTCTAATATTATTCCGTTTAAAACAAGCTTTCGCTAGACACAGGTTCCGTTTTAAGATGTTTTAGTGCATTAATATCTGGATCTAATTTTTATTTATTTATGTCTCGTAAAATAAATGAATTTTGTAACTACATCGCGAAATCGCGCAAAAAAAAAAAAAAAAAAAGTTAAAAGATTTTGTTTTTACATGTTGTTATCCTATTAATACACCATCACTTATAAAATATTGTATTCTTTTTTCCGGGACTAATATTTTCTGCGCTTAGCGCAGGTTTCTGTCAGACACAGGTTTCGTTTTAAGAGGTTTTAGTGTATTAATAGCTGGTTCTAATTTTTCATTATTTATGTCTCATAAAATAAATTTTTAACTACATCGCAAAGTACGCGAAAGAAAACAATTAAAAGATTTCCATTTATAGAGCTTTTTAACCTATATCAAGTACACCATCACTTATAAAGACATTGTATTCTTTTTTTCAAGGACTAATATTTTCCCGTTTAAAACAGATTTTCGTTAGACACAGGTTCCGTTTAAAGACGTCTCAGTGTAATAATATCTGGTTCTAATTTTTCTTTATTTATATCTCATAAAATAAATTTTGTAACTAATTGCACATTACGCGAAAGAAAATAAGTTAAAAGATTTCGTTTTCTACAGGTTTTCAGCCTATCAAGAGCACCATCACTTATAAAAACATTGTATTCTTTTTTCCGAAACTAATATTTTCCGCGCTTAACGCAGGCTTTCGTTATACACAGGTTTCGTCTTAAGAGGTTTTTGTGTATTAATAGCTGGTTCTAATTTTTCTTTATGTCTAGTAAAATAAACAAATTTTTTACCTCGCAAAGTACGAGAAAGAAAATAAGTTAAAAGATTTCGTTTTCTACAGGTTTTTATCCTATCAAGTACACCATCACTTATAAAAACAATATATTTTTTTATTTCGGGACTAATATTGTCTTCACTTAATCCAGGCTTCCGTTTGAAACAGGTTTCATTTTAAGTGATTTTTGTACATCAATATCTGGTTCTAATTTTTCTTTATTTATGTCTGGTAAAATAAATAAATTTTGTAACTACATCGCAAAGTATGCTAAAGAAAATAAGTTAAAAATATATATTTCAGAATATGACAACCACTTTAAATATTTGTGTGAAATTAGCATATTAATACTGTTAATTCAATAGCCATCAAAGTGTCCGAATATGAATCTCATTGAAATGTATTAGATGCACTTGGAGGCGAATCACATCCAGGCATTTCCACGGATGACCAATTCAGAACTGTAAAGCTTTCTGATGTCGGGATGCAATTAATTACTCTCTTAGCTAGATCATTATTACACTGAACGCAAGTATGCTATATCGATGCGAAATATATGTCTTTCACGGTTCTAATTCATGATCATATTTTACAGATTTTTTAGATAATTTAACCTGAAAAAGCTGTTCTTTTACTTATTTTGTTAAGAAAGACCTGGATTAAAAAGCTTTTACCTTTTTCTTAATTTGTAAACATATAATTAAACTTCAATAATGCATACTAATGTTTTTTGGAAGCAATTCGGATATGCTGAAATCCGAAAAATAATTAGTGTAATAATAAAAACAAGGTTGTGTTGTGAAATAAAAACTTTTCTGAAATTCACTTTTGTTTTATAAAAAAGGTAGGTGCAGTGTATAATGAAAATAAGATAAATTTTAATCAAAGTAAAAACGTTCATTTTTCGCCACAGAACTAAACTGAATACACATTTCCCGACTATTTTATTTGCTTATTCATACTGCCTCTCTTAACAATATTTAATACTACCTGCTTTTTCCTTAAAAGTACAGTTGCAATTTCGAAAATAATAATACATTCTTCGGATTTTCTTAGAATATAAGTATAAAGAACCTCTACAATTTGTATAATACCGACTTTAAAATATAAACTTTAAAAACTCCAGATAAACATGAATTTTTATTTTGATTTAAATAGCAATATCAAGGAAATAGTATTTATACAAACGGATACATAAAGTTAATTTCAATAGGCTTTTAAAAAACGGCATTTTTTATTTTGTAGTATACAGGGTGTGTTCACAAAGTTTCAAGACTGGTCTGAGAATACAAAATTTGTAAAACATTTTTGTACAGCGAATTAAAATTCTTCGAAATATGACACTTGGGAATCCCCACACCCACTGTCAGAGTTTTTTCCATTGTTCATAAACCCCCTGGAAATCTTCGCGCGCAAGGCTGTTAAGGGACCTCAACGAAACTGCCTGGAATCCCGTCGAATCGCTTCTATTTCAGGTCTTTCTTTATCCGGGGGAACAAAAAAGAGTCACTCAGAGCGAAGTCAAGGGTGTAGGGGGCTTGCGGTAGTATTGTCACGTTAAACTTAGCCAAAACTTCGGCTTCGGCGAGCAAGGTGTGAGAGGGTGCATTGTGGTGGTGAATAATCCAATCGTCTCTGATGTCTGGGTGGACGCTCCGGGTCAGGTCAGATTTACGCTGGAGTGCTCCACCATTTGAAGGATCGAGTCCGGCACGTCCGCCCAGACATCAGAGACGATTGGATTGTTCACCATGACAATGCGCCATCTCACACGTCCTCGGCGCCGCCGAAGTTTTGGCTAAGTTTAACGTGGCAATACTACCGCAATTCCCCTATATCCCCGATCTAGCTCCCAGCGACTTTTTTTGTTCCCCCGGATCAAGAAAGACCTGAAAGGAAGCGATTCGAGATTCCAGCGTTCCAGGATGCTTCGACGAGGTCCATTAACAGCTTTGCGCGCGACGACTTCCAGGGAGCATATGAACAATGTAAAAAAAAAAACGATGGCAGTGGTGTGTTGATGCTCAGGGGTCCTATTTCGAAGAATTTTAGTTCGCTGTACAAAAATGTTTAATAAATTTTGTATTCCCAGACCAGTCTTGAAACTGTTAACACACCATGTATATACGGATAACTGAAGGTAAAATGATTTCTTTTTTACTGGATTTTGACTATTCCTATTTTTTTTTTTTTTTTTTTTTTTTTTTTTTTTTTTTTTTACGATTACGATTGTTGGATCAACGTATTCTGATTAACATATAGGAGTTGGGATACTTCCATATAGTGAAAATAAGGCCCGAGTCCGGCCCGCGGGCTGGACCAGCAAAATGAAGGCAAACTTTCAAACGGGCCGGGACGGTAGAATAAAGACTCTGTTTAACGGCCTCGACCGGGCCGATAAAAAATCTGAAGTTGTGAGGGCTAAAATTATGAAAAATCTCGAAATCGGCATGTTCGAAAAAAGCCTTGTTTTAAATCAGCTGATGCGACATTTAAACAGCGCAGAAAGAAGATGGAAAGAGCAAAAGCTAAACTAAATCGAAAGTTTAAGCTACAGGAAGGAGTTACTTACTCACCTTCAAGCATTTAAAAGACATTTAAACATTCTACTCGTATTAAGAGTTTACTTTGTTTAAAACTTTAAATGCGTTTTTCTGCATGGTGGGTACTTTCACCATTTCAAGTCTTTAAATTGTTATAAATCAAGTATTGGTAAAGATAAATTATTCAAACTTTTAACATGTCTTTTTCGATTATTTTACATTAATTTTGTTTTGCCAAATTGGAAAAACATATTTACTTTTGAAAATATTATTTTTTTAAAATAAATTACATTATTTTTTTTGAAATTTTTATTTGAAATATTTTTTTAATTAATATTTAAGAAAAGGCTGAAACAAAATTTAAGTTATATTTCCTCTTTAATTAAATGAAAAAAATTTGAAATTCGACAAAGAATACTTCGATTTATAACGATTTTAAACTACCCTATTTAAAAAAAAATAATTAAAAAAAACTTTATGAGAAATTTTAGGATAGAATTTTGTTTACAAATTATATGGTTAACAATCACAAAAAAAAAAAAAAAAAAAAAAAAAAAAAAATTCTAAGCCAATAAATATATTTTTTTAAAGTTTCCCGGACTCTGCGCGCATTTGATCATCTTTTAAAAGATACTTTTCATTCATCAAAACTTTACTTTTGAAATATAAAGAAACCCTGTCATGAAAGGGAGAAAATTTTTGCAACTAAACAAAATAAAATAGGCTGCAAATTATTCATGGAGATTTTTATTTTAAGTCCTCTTACTCAGCACTTTTCGTGATATAGTCACATTTCACAGACAGTATAGTAATTCCGTTTAAAATATTGTTCAAATTATCATTAAACTTAGAAACAAAAATTCGAGTTAGGATTGTATTTAGACACAGCCTGAATTTGAATGAGTATATTGCGACCCATATTTTTCTAAAAAATATATTTGTTTAGGTGTAATTTACAATCTGTTAAAGCTTTTACGCCTAGCGCTGAGATTACTTGCAGATTATTCCAGTAAAGTAGAAAAGTTAAATGTCAACTTTCTGGAAATAAAAAGTTTCCTTACTTAATTATAAATTTATTTTCCAAATTAGATAGTTTTTCATATGTTGCCAAAATTTATGTATATTAATTTTCTTCTTTTTATTTGTTTTTGTTCTTTTTTTAAAATAAAAAATGCTTTCGCCATTAATTAAATGGGTGGGATTTGTAGGGCACTACACTATTAAAAGAAAATCGGTGAAAAAAAACGTAAAAGGTACTGGAAGCGAAGTCGCCGTCTATTCTCCGTATTTTCATAAGACTTCCATTTTGGTACCGCTGTTCAAAACCGAAAATTTCCGTTTTTAGAAAAAATGTCAGAAACAGAGCAATGTAAAAAAATCTAAATAATAATTATATATATTGGTGCATATTTACACGGAACAGGTACTTGCACTGTATATTATCACACTCGTTTTTTAACGCCGTGCCCTCCCCCGGATTCGAACCTCGGTACTCGCCAGAAAGTATGAATGCTCTATTCGCTACACCAACTGGCTATATTCAACGATTTGATTAGATCCCAAAACATCAATTGTGTAAATTGAACTGGAATTTTCCTGTTTTACCTTAATTTGAAATGGAACATTTCCATTTTTTCTTAATTGTAAAGGAACATTTCCGTTTTTAGCATCCAACGAATAAGAATAAAAAGGAAATATTCCTTTTATTCCATTAAAATTTACGAATTCCATCGCAAAATAGAACAATTCCGTTAAAAGTCAGAAATTTCACATAAAATTACCCGTATATATACGGAATCTTTGTACAGTATAAGATTTTTGATTTGCGGATTTGAGAGCATACACTGTAAAAAAATTACGACCAGTTTTCCTGTAGGAATCGGAAAAATAGTTGCCCTTATCGTACCGGAAAAATTGCCGACCTAGCTCGGAATAAAATCCGTAAAATACCGTTTTATTGACTATTTCCTTTTTTTGACGGATTTTATTCCGAACTGGGTTGGAAAATTTTCCGGTACGATAAGGGTAACTATTTTTCCGATTCCTACAGGAAAACTGGTCGGATTTTTTTTACAATGTATATTTTATATGCTACGTAATTGTTTAAATAGTCGGTAGCTTAATATAGTGAGATGAGCGTAAGAATTGAATGAAGTTCTGCGGCGGAGAATATTTGTTCTTGTTCCTTATAATATCTTTCAATAATTTAAGTGCACTGTAAAACAAAATACTGCCAGTTTTCCGGTAGGAATCGGAAAAATAGTTGCCCTTATCGTACCGGAATAATTTCCGACCTAGCTCGGAATAAAATCCGTAAAAATAAGGAAATAGACAGTAAAACGGTATTTTACGGATTTTATTCCAATTTTAGGGATTTTATTCCGAGCTGGGTGGGAAATTATTCCGGTACGATAAGGGCAACTCTTTTTCCGATTCCTACCGGAAAACTGGCATTATTTTTTTTTACAGTGTGCTGAACACTAGTAAAAGTGATAAAAGTTTTCATCGATAGGTCATAATATTTTAAATATATTTTTTCAATAACTTTTCAATATTATTTTTCAGTATAAGGTGTAATAATATAAGCTGTACGTTTCGTACCGAAAAGTACAGGGTGTCCGGGCTAAAAGTATCCAAAGGTTATGGCTTATTTTTACGGAACTACCCATGAGATTTTTTTAAAAATGTACTCAAATGAAAATAGCATCTCACAAAGTTTTAATACCAACAGATTTCGATGTGTGCACCTTTGGTAGCACGATAAACGTTTAAACGGTAATCCAGTTCTCCTCAAATGTTTTGTAGCATATCAGTAGTTATTAGACAAATTGCTTCTATGATACGCTTTTTCCACACATCCACAGTTTCAGTTTTTTGTTTTGTTCAGTGTTTTAAAATCTCACAGGCGTTTTCAATCCACGGAGGTGAAGTCTATTATATTCTAATGTGTAGTTCCGTAATAATAGGCCATAAATTTTGGATAATTATAGCCCGGACACCCTGTATATGTTTCGACTAAATGAAAAGGAGAGCTTTACTGTAGCGACCACATAACCTTTGTCACCTTTTCATTTTGGCGAACTTTATAAATATTTTACAAATCTTTGTTAGGTTCACAAAAGTACAACTAGTTGCAGATTAATAAATCAAAGAATGTGGTATACATATTGAAGCGTGTTTTTTCCAATCTTAGAAAGAGCTCACTATTTTTCTGTCTTTAAATCTACGCCGTACTTGTATTATGTTTTACCTGATATCCCAATTTTTTTTAACATTCCTACTAGCCCAATAGTAAGTTTGCATTAGGTTGGCAACTGTTCACTATATATTGATGAGATAAAATTAAATTACATAGGTTGACATAAAGCGGTCAAACATTAAAGTACATTAAACTCAATATTTTTAAGCATGTTTAATAATTTAATTTTTTTAAATGTCCTTTATTAACGTACATATTGCTTTCAATCTATCTCCAAAGTTTCGATACGGTATTGGACCCAAATTGCGGTTGAAACAATGTCTATAGATGCTTCTTGCATGAATTCTTTCATATGATCCTGCTCCCTTGCACCAACCCCCTTGTTTCCCTTGTTTCTGATACAATAAATGATCAGACTGTCTATGTGTGTGTGTGTGTGGGGGGGGGGGGGGTTAAACTTTTCTATCCATGTCAAAAGTTCTCTCGATATTTTTCAATTTTTTTAAATATTGGTTCATAATCTACTGTTTTTTTCCGTATACTTAGGATGTTTGTGATTGTTTACAATACCTCTAAAAATATTGAACTAAGTAAACAATGTGCTCTAAAGAATCATTGTATAAATCATTATATGTATCATTATATGAACCATTACAGGAATCATCATATACCTTTGGCCCACTCAGTAACATTAATTGCTATTTGTTTCTTGGCGTTTTTTTACGTTAAATAAAACATTCCCCCCCATTATCTTTAACAATAAACTTCGAATATTAATATTTTATGTACGCTTTCACACAAAATATTAAATTCTCGAGATAAAATTGATATAAAATTGATCAAAAAATATGCACAAATATTTACTTTCACTCCACAAATGTTAATTAAACCCCGATTAAGTAGAGGTTTTCTTTCTAAGGTTAATGTACTTTTAAATGTTTCCCAAAAGGAAAACCATATCCTTTACAATAAACAAAAGCTCCAATCGGATAACAAATTGCTTTGAAATGAAGACGTAGAGAGAGCTTATGACAGAAGCAGAGAATTTCACCGTTGGTTGATTTTGTGACGAATGGAACTTACTCACAAAAACAAACCTTTGAGCGCACTTAAGTAGGAACTGGCAACGGGAAAAGGACAACGGAGTTGACTAGGAATATTCGGTCGGACGAATCATAAATTCGCCGTAATGGCGTATTCGCTTGGCTGACAGGACTATTCTTTTGCGCATATAAGAATACCAGAATGCGAAAAGAAAGTTTAGATGACTCTCGTATCAAAGTATGAATACGCATGTGTGTTTTGAACTCAAATATATATAAAAGCGCGTGTGTATCATGAAATTTCACAAATTAAGTGTAGATAGACGCATGAAACAGGCATATTGGCTAGATGTTTTTTACTTTGTTCATTTACTTAGAACTAATTGAAATTTTTGCCTGCAGAAACATTATCGGTATTATCAGCATAAAAAACTATATATACAGGGCGTCTTAATTCTTTTTACAATATATGGTGAAATTACCCATCCGGACGAGCAATACTTACCATGGAACATAGGGTCGCAAACCATTTATTTAGTCACTAATACAGGGTGTTTCATAATAATTGAGCACGGTTTGATGGTAATAATTTTGAAAAAATAAAAGAACAATATTGCAATAAAAATCTAATGATATGTACAGTCGTGGAAAAAAAAAAGTAAACACCCCCTACTAACTCCGCAACAAATTATCGTAGAAGAAAGTTACTGGTACCGAACGATTTTAAATAAAGTCTACTTTTAAATGATGTATATAAAATTTGATTAGGGGGCCATCTACATATTAAAACGAACCATAACTTCATTTTTTTCAATAGCAATACCCAATTCTGACAGCATAAATGAACTCTACACCCTTCAATTAGCCTAAAAACAAATTTTGATGCAATTCGTACCACAAGTTTCCGAGAAATTAATTATTTTAAAACGAGCGTATTTTAAGGGCTGTATCCAAATTGAAGTTGGGTTCTCGATTGCTAACCGAGAGAGCCGCCTTCTTGATCAAGGCACCTTAAGCAGTCAATGCAGTCTGTTAGATAACAAGGCAGCAGAAGAAATTTCAAAATATCTACTCACTTCAATCATAGACGGCCCCTTAAACCATCATTTTGCTGTTTTTTAAGCATAATTTGAAAACTACTTAGAAGAAAAATGTGAAATTTGGGATTTTAATAAAGCAGGACTTAATAAATCTAAATCCATCAAAAAAATTGTAGGTTGCAATTCATTATTTTTTCGAATATTAATTTCATAATTCATAATTCATATCATAAAATTATAAAAATTGCAAATTCAGCGTATTTATGTTTGGGCACATTAGTTTTATTTCTAAACAAAAAATTAGCACATTACGAGCATAATTTCAGAAGATATAAATAAAAATATGAAAACGTAATTTAACATTAGAACCACTAAATTCTGAATGCTTATAATTCAAAAACTTATCATTCAAATGACTTGACATTTGGTGTCTAGACATATTTTGAACCGAAGATTTGAAATATCTCGTTAAAATTGGGTATTGCTATTGAAAAAAATGAGGTTTGGGTTCTTTTTATTATGTAGATGACCCCCTAAGCAAATTTTATATACGTCATTTAAAAGTAGACTTTATTTCAAATCGTTCGGTACCAGTAACTTCCGTCTACGATAATTTGTTGAAGAGTTAGTAAGGGGTGTTTACTTTTTTTTTTCCACGACTGTACCTTGTTTGGTATGAAATGTGATAACATCACGAAAAGTTCTTGAAAAACAGGGTGTCCAAGCAATTGATGATACCGTATGTACTGGTAATCGCAGTTCAAAACGTGGAGCGTCAAGCGCATACTTCTGGCGCTTAAAATAGAAACTTCTACTACTGTTTTATGTTTTTACATTTACAACAAAGATGAGCATGTCTGTTAAAAGTTTCATTATAATACACTTCAGTTTTCTGAAAGTTATGGCCATTTTGTTCCGCTCGACATCACACTCTTCATAGCTATTTTTGAGATTTTCTCCCACTAAACGTGGTTTGCGATCCCATGTTCTATGCAATTTTTCATCCTCTTGATGCCTGCTATTACCCCTCTGATTTTGTAAAAACAATTTAGACTCACCCTATATATTAACACACTGTATAAAGAATACGCAAAAATACTTTGTCGCAAGAACGATCTGGCAGTACTTTATTTACTGTTTTGCATCTAACAAGTCGTGATGGTGTGTTCACTTGACTGATAATGCTATTCTTCTGCGCAAATAAGGAATACCAGAAAGCGAAAAGAAAATTTACCCACTCTTGTATCAAAGTATGAATACGCATGTGTGTCGTGAGCTCAAGTGCTCACGCATTAAAGCATGTGTGTATCATTAAACTATACAAAGAACGTGTAGAGATACGCAACAGATATACGGGTTAGATTAAAAAAAAAAAAAAAAAAAAAAAACTAGCTGCTTTTTAAGTTCTTGCTTAGTTTATTTACTAAAACCTAATTCACATTTGTACTTGCATGAGCATTATCGGTATCGATATAAAAAAAATAAATGATTAACCTACTGTATACGGGATATGTAAAAATACTTTGTTGCAAGAAAGAACTGGCAGTACTTTATTCGCTGTTATTCACAAAACAAGTTGTAATGGCGTTCACTTAGAAGATAGTACTATTCTTCTTCGCAAATAAGAAATGCCAGAAAGCGAAAAGATAGTTTATTTACTCTTGTATCAAAGTATGAATACGCATGTGTTTTGCAAGCTCAAAAAAATATAAAAGTAAGTGTGTATCAAGAAATTGTACAAATTAAGTGTAGATAGACCCATGAAACAGATATAACGGGTTGGCTTACAAATGTCTAAGTGCTTTTCAAGTTCTTACTTAGGTCATTTACTAATAATTAATTTACATTTGTAGTTGCAGGAGCATTATCGGTATCAGCATAAAAAATAAATTATTAACCACCGTAGAAGGGATACGCAAAAGATAGTTTGTCGCAAGAAAGAGCTGGCAATACTTTATTTGCTGTTAGGCATAAAACATGTCGTAATGGGGTATTCATTTGGCTGATAGTACTATTATTCCGCGTAAGTAAGGAATACCAGATAACGAAACGAAAGTTTACTCACTCTTGTATAAAAGTATGAATATACATGTGCGTTTAGAGTTAAAATATTTATACGGAAAAACAATTGCGTGAATTTCTACAAATTATGCATAGATATATGAACGCGAAACAGATATACATAAAAGTCAAAAAATTACAATGTTTTAAAATTAATAATTTTTTATATTTCTTCCTTCTTCTTCTAAATTTAAATCATAAATACTTTTAAATTTTGCCATGTAGAGGTAACTGTTGAATAAATGGTCGATTATGAATATTCCGACCAATCATTAATTGCGTCGGACTATATTCGCTGCGCTGACAGGACTATTCTTCTGCAAAAATAATGGACGCAAAAAATAGAAAAGAAAGTTTACGCAATCTCATATCAAAGTATGCATACGCATGTGTGTTGTGAGTTCAAGTAATTACATAGAAATGCATGTCCATGTTTTGAAATTGTAAAAATTATATGTACATATGTGATTATTTTTGTGTGTCTAATTAGGATGAATCTTAATAGTTTTAACCCAGGTGTATATACTGAGTAACCGTTCTTAAAACTTTTGAATTCTAAATAATTGCATTAAACCTTTCAAGAAGAGCGACAAATATACGATCTGCATATGGTGTGCAAAAGTAACTTGAATCGCATTATTTTCGAACAATTTTCTCCCTATCTAATCACAGAGTTTTAGAGATTAAATAAAAAATAATAATCTTTGGAAATAGTAGTACAGAAAAGTAAAAGAAGTGTACGGGAGATTCATTGTGATGGGGTTAAGGAAAAATTTAATCTTTTATTAAAAATCATTTCAGAGGTAACAAATAAATGGTTTTAAATAAACGGTTATGAATATATAAGGTTATAAATAAAAGTCATTTCAATAATGTCTTTCGCAGGTCACAAATTTATCTAATTAGTGACCTCAAAATGCTACATGCAATATTAAAATATAGATTACTTAATCTAGCCAAGTAATATAATGCAAATGAGAAAAGGGTTAGACAAGTGGTTATGGTTAGTGCAAGTTAGACATGGTCATTGACACTGTTTAGACATTACCGAGAGTGGAATGCATGCAATGTGGATTCGAAAAAAATTTGCCTTTTCATCCAAGGATATCCCTAAAACTTTTCTCTGTCATTCCATTTGAGCCATGCGGACATGAATTCAAGAAAAATGAGCTTTTATTTACTCATATTTATAGTAGACATTAATCATTGACTCAAAAAGGAGAAATAAATGCGAATGTATTCCTCAAACTTTGCCCTGCCATTAGACTTGAGTCATGCGGATTCAAGTCCAGAAAAATGGCCTTTTAGCTTCTCATACCTTTAATAGAATATTAACCATTCAGTCCAAAAGGGGAAATAAATTCCAGAATATCCCTGAAATATTTGACTAAACTTTCCCTTTGAGTTATGCGGATTCGGATTCAGAAAAATGGGCTTTTAGCTTCTCATATCTATAGTGGAATTCTAAACATTTAGTCAAAAAGGGAGAGAAAAAAATTGTTTTCATTCAAAAGCGTGCAAAAAGGTTTTCGAAAAAAAAAAAAAAAAAGAAAACACCCAACGCAAATCATAACTTCAGATCTAAAAGGGGAAATATAATGCTCGTTTGCATCGAGATTGGTTCGTTTTTATTCTTTAACTTTCTCTGTTGGCTTCAAGCCTTGCCTATATATGTATCTTTGTTCGAAGTTTAAAATTTTAAATGCAAACCGATACTTTGATTATTTCATTCAATTTGTCATGCTTCATTTGCCTAAGTAAACATGTCACAGCTCAATCTTTAAAAGAAAATGATTACATATGAGTTAAAATACATTTTACGACTACAATAATAATGGGAAACGTATATTGAAAGTTGAATTAAATTGCTGTTAAAACCATTAAAATATATTAAAAGAACAATATATTCATTTTTTAGACAAAAATATTGCTTAGCTGGAAGTTAAAAAATGTATCGATATTTAATGATGTGTCTGAAATGTCAAGAAATGAATTTTCCCTTTTAATTTTACGTATACGCTTTTAACATTATGTAATTTTGAAGAGTGAAAAGAAAACTTTCTTTTGATGGGGTTTTTGTGCGTGTTATTTTTTTTTGATGAACAAAAATGTATTTTCAAGTAATTTTTTAGGACTATTCATATTTAAAAACCAGATTAATACAAAATTTATTTACGCGTTATTTTAAAAAGTATAAAATAAGTAATGATTTTCTTACATTTTTTATAGTTCTAATGCCAAAATAACTTAGTTGACCAAATTCTCTAAAGGTGTTTTACCAAGTCTTTTTAAAAATTTCGTAGAATTAAAATATGTAATTTTTTAATATTTTCCTTTTATCTCATGATTTTATGAGCTTCTGAAAATGTAATAAGTGTGTTAAATAATAACTACAGAAATTGATTTAACTACAGTCCCCAAATTTGAAGACTTCCTCGAATTTCGAGCGCGTTTGGTCTGATTAAATGGCGTTTCTATTTTAACATAAATTAGTTTAATTTTCAGCATATTGCGAATACCCTATCATCAGGTTTATCAGTTTGGCCTCCATTTTTATTCAGAAGTTCGGAATTCATGCCGAGAATTCCGAAAGAAGAATTTTTTAGTTTAATTAATCACGAATTGTCTGTCGTTAAATAAAGTTAAATTGCGATTAGAAATTTCTGGTATGAATTCGAAATTTATGAATGAAAAAGGTGGACCATCTGGCAGCCTGGTCTTGCATTTGGTTTTTGAAGAAATTGATTTTTCAGAGAATATCCTTAAGAGATAACAGTGCCAAAAACTAGTAGTTAAATTGCCATTTTATTGAAGTTTGTAAGATGTAACTTTTTTTGACACCGTAAAAAAATTCCACATGTTTAAGGATTTTATTTTGCTATATAAAAATAAATAAAGACATCTTACAGCGTTAGTAAAAATTCCATCAATTTCATCGGAAGAAAATTCTGTAAAAATAAGAATATTATACTACCAAAAAAAATCCCTGCCGGCCCGGCCTACAGGCGGAGGTAGATTTGGAAGTTAAGTATATTAATTGCACCAACAACAACTAAATCATGAGTAGATATAAATCCACTCTAACAGTTTTATATGACCGCTTTTGAAGAGTTTTCATTTCATTTTTATATAATATCTGGTTTTAACAGAATCATGTTAAGGCGGTATTAAAAAAATACTTTTCTATGCTCAAGAACTAGAAATTTTCTGGCACATTTTCAGATTAATTTTTAATAGAAAAAATACGAAAATTGCTGACGTGATTTTTGAAAAGATTTATAAGCGACATGTGTTTTTATTTTTCTTTCAATTAAATGAAACTTGATTAATAAATAATTATTTTCTCAGTAGGGCAATATTTTTCGTTTCTAACACAATCGCTTCGGGAAATTCTGTTCAAAATGCCCACTTTGACATCATTTTTTGAAATATATTCTGTCTCTATCAAAAAATCGATCATTACGGTACATTATGTAGTTTCTGAAGAAGAGAATCTATCAATTGGACGCGTTTGAGAGCAAAAATTAATTTAAAAATGAGTAAGAAAATAAGCAGTTTGGATTTGAATACATTCTTAATAAGATGATTTTTTTCTTCAACCGCTATGTATTTTTAATTTGTTTTTGTTGTAAGAATTGGTCCTATCAAAAGACAATATTAAGAAGATATATGATCAATTCATGGGGATTTTATATCTTGTGAATTGACGGAGTTATGGAAATTTTTCTTCTTCACCCCCCTTTTTTTGTTTTCGTTTTTAATTTTTTTGCGGTACGGATTGGTCCTATCAAAACTTGTAAATATAAAAGTTGTAGATAATATTAAGGAGATGTATAATAAAATTAATTGGATTTGATATCTTGAGAATTGACGAAGTTATGATTTTTTTTCTTTCAAAAACCTTATTTTTTGCGCCCCTTGAGCCCATTTTTAATTTTATCAAAAATCTGTGATACATGCATTTTTGGTCCTATTTTTAGAAGTAATAAAAACTTTAAACTGATTTGACATGTACAAAAATTAAGAAGTTATGGGGGTTTTCGGTTATCACAAAACCCCTCCCTATTTCCATCCCCTTGGTCCGATTTTGCCCATTAACGAACTTGACCGAGATTTTATGCCCCTTGATTTTATGTATTTGGATTTTTCAATATGTATATATATATATATATATATATAATGCTTTCAAAAAAATTTTTAAAAACAAATAACCCAGTGCATCAGGCGCAACGCAGCTTCTTATATGCACTAAGTGAGTATAGCTCTACTAAAAGTGAATGATTATGAAAATTATTATGAAAAGAGGGTGCATTTTTATTGTTGTTTTGCACCCTCTTTTCATAATAATTTTCATAATCATTCACTTTTAGTAGAGCTATATATATATATATATATATATATTGAAAAATTCAAATTCATATAATTTAGTACACGAAAAAACATCTAACAAACTGTAACTAAAACAATAATTAACAAAACCAAGAGTAACTAAGAAAAAACTAAATATGGAGACAAGTGGCCAAGGCTTATGACTTGTACTGCGGGGTTAAACATGTTTTACGTGCACAACATTCCCCCTCACTTGCCAAGACCAAACAAATAGAGATTGAAAAAATGAAAATCACAAACTAACCCAAAAGCCGTCAAATGAAGTCCGTGAATAACCTCACTGCTAAGCTATTTTCGATAGGAATCACATATCGATAAATCACCATCATCGAACAATTCCAATACCTTATTTCGATAGCATTTTTTCTTGATAAAATTGAAAGTTAAATCATTCAGAAATGTATTGGGTAATTTTGTTTACTGGCGTTTATGTAAAGGTTAAAAATTTCACCAACCAATTTATCAACATTTGAACACAAATTTGCAATACGATGTAATCCATTTAAATATATATTTCTAAAAATTGAAACATGCACGTTACTATTAAAGTTTAATATTTTTATTGTATCAAAATCAAAATAGTTTCTTTTATCATAAATACTGTATACTAAAATTCCGTTTTTAATCTCCAAATTAACATCCAAGTAGTTGACACTGCTTTGATTATCCGAAGCACTCATTAAATTTAAAATGTCTGGATAACATTTAAATTGATAAATTTCTTTATTGTTATTCAGCTCAACCACCAAAACATCATCTATATTTCTGTATATCTTTAAGTCTTTTTCCAGCAATAAACCGGCTTCATATGTAAACAGATAAATATCTGCAAGGATGGAGCTACAACTGCCCCCCATTGGAATACCTCTCACTTGTTTATATATTTGTTTCCCTTCAAACAGATAATTTTCGTAAACAACAAATTGAAATAAATTGGTGAATACTTCAATACTGATATCCCTCTCTTTAGATTTCTTGAAAAAAATCCATAACTCTGTACTTCAAATCATCTAAATTTATGCTATTATACAAATCCTCGAAATCATATGTATACAATCCTGTAATGTTTTTCAGCTTTTTTAAACTTTTTATAAGTTCAAAGCTATTTTTTATTACTATCGAAGAATATTCATTTATAACCTGATCAAAAATCTTTTGTAATATATTCAACAATTTTTTATTTACACATTCCAGGTAAGAACCAAACCCACAAGTTACGGTTCTAAAAGTAATTGGGTTTTTACGGAATTTTGGAATCATTACAAGATAAGGAAATTCCGCACTATTTTGCTTTGATTTTATTTTTTTATAAAACGCCTTCACTCTGTTTACAATAACTTGTTTAGTAGTTTTTAGTAGTTGATAATTTTCCTCATTATTGTAGCTTTCCCTTAGAATATCTCCGTATAATTTTTTACATATTATAGCATAGTTGGTGTTAGCTTTATCCACATACGTAATTATAAAATCATCCTGTAGATTTTTTACTGATTTAATCAAATCTTTGTAAGATTCTCCCGAGACACCCTCAAAATCTTTATGGTAATAGCCTTGAAATTCTTTTAAAATATAGTGCCTCCATATATATATATATATATATAAAGTTTTTTACTGAGGGTGGTTTTGGGTTCTAGGGGTCATGATCGGTGTAGATCTGCAAAATATTTTCAGAAATTCCAACATAGGAACGACGCCAATAGGTAGTATTTCATACGAAATCTACATAATACGCATTTTTACAATCTACTGTTTAAGGCATTCATTTCAATGGTATTGTTTAAGGGGTCTCAGGACTCTTAAAGATTTAAAATTTTCGAAATTTATTTTTTTAGATGTTAAAATCCTATCTTTTCTGAACATTTTGCTATAATTTTTTCCTTGAAATTCCAATTAGAGCAGAAGTTATGGCTTTTAGAATTATACGTGCTCAATAGCTGAAGTGGCGTTACCAAAACTTTGAAGTCATTTTTCTCCAAATGGCGTTTTTGGCTATAACGCGCACGATATTTCAAAAACTTCTGAATATTTTTTCCTGAAATTGTTGAAACACATGTGTCATATTAGTTTGTATAAAATGAACCTAAAAATTTCCTTTTTATTGTTCAAAAAAGTATTTTTTTAGGTGATTCTACTGTTAAATTTTTCTAAATTTTGCATTAGCTAAATACACCTTTGTATCAAAAATATAAAAATGCTTTAAATATAAATTTATTTAGGTTCAGGGTAATTATTACTATCTTATGTATAAGTAGGCACCAAAATGTTCATTATAGTTGCAAAAGTTATTTTGTAATCCTGTGCGTAATCTGTTATGCCAATTTTTTGCTCGACAAAGCTCTGACAGGTGGCAGTCCCTGTAAATGCTAATTCTGCATCTTGCAATTTCTTAAATACATGAAATGAAAGAACATACTTGTATCTTTCAATTCCAATAAAACGTGTTTCTTAAAATCAAATAAATTTTAAGGTATTAAATGTTGAAATACTCTTTTTTTTTTTCAATTTTAAGAGACCTGAGACCCTTTAATGATAGTTTTAAATGCAAAAATTTACTTGAAATTTTTTTTTCGATATACAGTTTATGACTAAAATGATACGAAAGGGTGAGTGCATTCACCCCTTACCAACAACAACAACAAAAAAAAAAACAAACACAGTAAATTTAAAAATTTGACTACATTTAAAAATAAACTACGCTTAACTGGCGCAGAATTCATAATTTATCATACTATATTCTGCGCATATTTAAAAAATACTTTTGATTGCATTTCATGTCGACGGGAATTTCGTCGACATTAATGAATTTTTCCAGGAGATTAAACAGCGCCTGGAAGAATTTTATGATAAAATTTAAATTGATCCTCTCAATTATGTCAGAAATAAACCACACACAATGGAGCGCTGATAATTTTTATTCCTGTGTTCGATTATCTCATTATCTTACTTAACCTGTTTTAGTGATAAGATTTTAATTTTGCGGGTATAGTAAAATATTTTATAAGCATAAAAATGTAATTATTAATAATTAAGTGAGAATTTTTATTTTATTAATGACTTTAAATTTAATATATTTTTAGTTATCTGTCAACGTGATAGTACAAATTAAAATTTATTGACTTTAAAATCTTCTGGAAATTAATATTTTATTTTAAGAAATATTTTTTCCTAATAACAATGGCATTTAATTTTTGATACATGAAAGTAATTAAGTATAATTTTAAGCAATTTGTATTAAACACGTAGTATTTGAATATGTTTATATTTAGTATAGTTTAAAATAAATTTAATTTGATTTTTAAAATTAGATGTTAAAGGAGATTTTATAGTTATTAATAAATAAAGAAATAAATATATAATTTAAATAAAATTACTTGCGTAAACTGAATTGGAAAAATAGGAAGTAAATTGAAATTGAAATTATAATAACAGACCACGAAATGCCAATTTATAAGATCATAAAAATATTTAAAATAGTAGAATTATGAATATTACATATATATATATGCAAGTTTATATAACTTATATGTTTTTAGTTTATTCAGTGCATAAAAGGTAAGTTTTAAAAAATTATTTTTGTTGCTATAATACTAAATATTAGTGATACCCGTTATTTTAAAAATAATTTATGTTTGATGTATTATTTTAAGGTAATATTTAAAGAACATAGCCACCGTAGATTTTTATAACTGCCGTCACCTATTTATTAAGTATTCTATCCCAGTTCAATGAACTTAAAGAAATATGGTTTTAAATAATGTATTTCAACACAACATTAATTATGTAACATTGATACAGTAAGAATTATTTTCCTGGTATTGCTATCTCTATAAAATGTAAACTAAACTAAACGTCACAATCCATTAAATATTATGTTCCCTGAGATGCTATATACAACCTATGTTGCGGATATGTGGTCAGTGTAACGCGGGAAACTAAAGGTTTAGTTCGCAAGCAAGCTTGGTACTCTTTTCATCGACCGCGAATAGACGAAAGTTTCAGTATACCTTGCACAGTCCGTAGTCCAGAATCGAACTGTGAACCTGTAGCGTGGTAGAGACCAAATAAGACCAGTTTCGGGGTGGTTGTAGCGGGGAAAAGCAAGGTAAAATTAATTTTTATATATGTTCAACCGTTTTTTCAGAATTAACTTTTCAGTTTTGTGTTTGTAATCATCACAACTACTGAGAGCTGACATTGTTTGCTAGAAAAAAAAAATATATATATGAAATTCGGACCAACACGATCATGTGTACTCGGTACAACTTCAACTATGTGTTCATATAAATGTTCTTTAACCAATTGAATGTAATTTTTTTTTCTCGGATAACATAAATGTTTTACTGATAACAAAAGATCATTATTTTTACTGTTCTTATCATTTGTATTATTATTATGTAAAACTTGGACATAAAATTATAAAATAGCTGTTATATCATGGAAAAGTAAAACCTATTTCATTAATTTCAAACTAAACGACGCACAGTATAGTATTTGACCCAAAAACCTGGCCAAAAATACAAAAATTAAAATTTCGTCAACAATTGTAAAAATCATATTTTTTAATAGCTAACTAATTGGTGCATCGATCTATGTCTATTTTAGGCACCTGAGTTATATCCGGTGGCTTCTGGCCTCAGCTGAAAAGGAAGTTTCTTTCTGAGAAGAAGTGGTTTTTTGTTGTTTTTTGGCATTGTTGTTATGCTTAAATATAATTTTTTTGTGGCTCAATAATTTGTTGAATTGTAATTAAACAGGGCTTACGTGTTTAACGAAGGTCAGAGCTTAGTGTTAAACTATGTGTTAATTTAAATAGTTTCGTTTTTAATGTAATAAAAAAACATTAAATGTGTAAAAAGGTTATTTTTAAAGCGTTTTTGGCTCTAATTTATACATATCGAAAGCTTTTTATAATATGTGCCGCGCTTTGCCCACTCATGTTTGAATTATAATCATATTAGTTATAGTCTTCATTGTCTATTTCTGCAAAAAAATCTTCCGCATATTGTTGCCATTTTTTTATAATTTTTTTTTCGGGATGACTGTTTAAATACTCTGTTCTGCGGCCACCGAATTGAAGAGATAAGAACTATATATTTACTGTCGTATTGCAGGTTTTTAGCTCACGGGATATTACCGGGAGCTTTTGCACCTACATATTCTGCCTGTCTGTATGTACGTAATTTTTTATAAAACTGGTTCTTTGCTTTAAATAATGCCACAACATGAATATTTACCTCTTTAGAAACGTTTTTGTAACTGGAACTATATGTCTACAACCAACGGTTGAGAAATTAAAGGTCGGCGATAGATAACATATTGCACCCTGTATATGAGATTTCACAATTTGGTCACGAGTACTCTTTAAGTAATTGAAATTACAAAATATAGAAGGTGTTGTGACATTGTTGTGACTATTTTGGAAAAAGAAATATATAAACAAAGATAAGAATTTTATTTTCTTATATGTTCGAGTTGATAACCCTTTTATTGAACTATCATATAATATCTTAATTTCGAAAAAAAAAGAGCTTTTCTCAATACATCAACGTTGATTTTGTTTCATTCCTCCACTACAATCTTCCAGAGTCTCATCCAATGTTTTTGGATGCCGCTGATAAAGAGCTTGTTTTAAAACTCAAAATGCGCATTAATCCATAGAAGACATGTTGGAACACTTCGGTGGGATGCATTTAATTGGGAAAAGCCTCAATTCCGGTTTAATTCCACATTTTTTCTAAAAGTATAGCAGTAGATTAAGAGGTATGACTGGTATCTTTATCCTGATGGAACTTAACACAATGAAGATTGTTTTGTAAAAATGATGGAATACGCTATTTAAAAATAAATGTTAAAACAGATTTTTTATAGTAAAATGTGTTCTTCCCGTATTTTAAGTTTTCCGTAATAAGAAAATCCAGCAATAATCATAAAACCTATAAACAACCATAAAATTTATGTTTGTCTAGCAAAACTTTTCTTGTTTTCTATAAACCAACTTTTTAGGATTAGTAAATCGATCTTTTTCTATTGCAGTAAGATAAATATACAGGGTGATTTATAACTCATCGCTCAAATTTTGTTTGGAAGTAGGGAATACGTCAGGAAACCGATTTTACATAGGAAAGTATGTCCGAAAATGTACGCATTCGTATGCAGAGGGCGCTGTGTGTACGCAACCTTCCATTGCGTCCCAATCATTGTTTTGACTTTCCTAAATCTAGTATTATTTCTTCTCCTATTTCGACTTCCCATTTGGACTTCCACGAAGCCTTTTACATCGTTAAAAATTCCTAAAATCTCGTTAATGATCTTTATTCAACGCCTTCATTATCTGACGCCTGGAAACTTCTCGTTCAATTTTGTTCTTTCCTGTTCTTTTAACCTTTTTTTTTTTTAATTGGTTTGTTTTTTACTCTTTGTTTTCATTCTTACCTACTGTTACTACTGTGAGGCTGCACTTCACCTTCTTGGGATAGAAGCTACATTAGTTACCACTTAACTGGATTGTTACCTTGCGTACACTTCACTTGTTCATTTTGTTCATGTAGAGGACATTTGCGGACATACTTTCCTATGTGAAATCCGTTTCCTGACGTATTCCCAACCTCCCCACGAAATTTGAACGATAAGTTTTGAATTACCCTGTATATAAGCTTCATGAATTGTAACTACATATTTTCATTTTTCATCTGCCAAATAATTTTCATACGACAATCTGCACATAGTCTTACGCTGAGACGCATGTTTTCGCATTAGGCTGCGAACATCATGTTGTTTTTGTTTTGATTAGCTTTTCAGATTTAATAATTTTGTTTACAGTTCCTATACAGATGTTTAAATAATTTTTGATAAATTCTTTGGGGGGTTGGATTTTTTTTTTTTTTTTTTTTTTTTTTTTTTTTGAACATCCAATACCTTATTAGATACAATATGCAGTTTACGTACCTTTGTTGGGCATGCATTTTATATCTTTTTTCCCAGATAAATGTAAACTTTGACTTTTTTTTTCATTCTTATAGATTATATTACTTTGTTTACGTGTAGAAATATTAAAATCATGCTTTTCGCATCTTTTTTACTAATCGAATAAGAGATCGAAAATCTATTGTTTATTTAACAGCGAAATTTTAAAGTAAAGAATGTTTTTAATGGCGAAGACGAAAATTAAATCCTGATACAAATAGTTTACCCATATAAGTCCATATAGTTGTGCCATATAGGTTTATATTTTCTCGTTTAAAGTAAAATCACAGAGAATGTGAAAATCGCTACAAAAATGTGTGAAAACCCTCTATAATATACGAAAATGTTTTGATTAGCTTTTCAGATTTAATAATTTTGTTTACAGTTCCTATACAGATGTTTAAATAATTTTTGATAAGTTCTTTGGGGGTTGGATTTTTTTTCTTCTTTTGAACATCCAATACCTCATTAGATACAATATGCAGTTTACGTACCTTTGTTGGGCATGCATTTTATATCTTTTTTCCCAGATACATGTAAACTTTGACTTTTTTTTTTCATTCTTATAAATTATATTACTTTGTTTACGTGTAGAAATATTAAAATTATGCTTTTCGCATCTTTTTTACTAATCGAATAAGAGATCGAAAATCTATTGTTTATTTAACAGCGAAATTTTAAAGTAAAGAATATTTTTAATGGCGAAGACGAAAATTAAATCCTGGTACAAATAGTTTACCAATATAAGTCCATATAGTTCTGCCATATAGGTTTTATATTTTCTCGTTTAAATTAAAATCACACAGAAAGTGAAAATCGCTACAAAAATGTGTGAAAACCCTCTATAATATACGAAAATGCATATCGTTATATTTCAACAATATATAATTTGCATATAATACGAAATATGTATATTAGTCAATAATTCAAAAAAACGATATCATTTACGAAAGACACAAAACTCTCTACATTTCAATGAAATGTAATTAAGATATGATTCGAAACATGTAATATGATCATGAGAATGTTTCAGTAATTGAAGATACAAAGTAATGCAAGAAATACAAATTTCGTTATATTCGAAAAATATGTAATTAACATATCATTCGAAGTAAATAAATTAGTCAAAAACATTTTTATAAATAATTGAAAAATGTAAAATAATTCACTATTTTTTCTTGGAAAATAATTAATTTATTTATCTAGATGCTAATCATGTATATCGTATTCAACGCAATCCTTGAAAAATATATTATATGAAATAAATTTATGCAAATGGAAATTTCAGTAGTTTTAAAGTTCGATTAAAAAATGTATTACACTACTCGTACACGAAATATTCGAAATATCCGTATAAGCTATTCAAAATTGTTCCACATTATTCATTTTATTGATGTGGCAGTGAAGGTTTCAATATTACTTTTATTATTTTTTTTTATTACACATGAATTAATAAAAAAGAATTTCGAATTTCATACTAGGAGAGATTTTTTTAATTTTCCACGATTAGTGTAGTTGAAATATGTTACTAAAAAGTGCTGTATAAAATTTCGATTAAAATTAAAATGTTCAATTAAAAATGAGAATTAATTCATAAAGTTCGATAAAAGAGTTCGATTAAGTAAAATTTTTCACCTTACTTTTACCCCAAATCTTCACTGTAAAAAAAAAAAAAAAAAAAAAATCCGTTAAAATACGGAAATTGTACTGGCAATCGAGACGCCAGTAATACTTCTGTACTTTAACGGATTTTTTCCCCGTACATTTTGTGAAAAAAACGGAATTTTTCTGGAATTTACGAAAAAAAAAACTCCGTTAAAATACGGAAATAGTACTGGCGTCTCGATTGCAAGTACAATTTCCGTTTTTTTAACGCAATTTTTTTTTTACAGTGTTCAATATCTGCCTTTGAAATCTTTAAAAAAAGTTCTATTATTTATTTTAATGAACGATATGGAAACTGTAAGTTTATATTATTCCATCTTGTCAATTATACATGAATTAGAAAATAATTATTTTTACCCTCCGAAATTCTTCTTGGGAAATGTTTTTTTAATTTCCTGCGATTAGTATAGTTGAAATATGTTGCTAAAATGGGAATCTATGCAATGCTGTAATTAAAAAAAAGTAATACAATTATACAAAAAATATAGAATTTCCGCATTTTAACGCATTTTTTTTTTTTTTACAGTGTTCAATATCTCCCTCTGAAATCTTTTAAAAAAGTTCTATTATTTATTTTAATGAATGATATGATGACTGTAAGTTTATATTCCATCTTGTCAATTATACATTAATTAGAAAAGAATTACTCGTACTCTCTGAATTTCTTCTTAAGAAAGTTTTTTTTTTTTTATTTCCAGCGATTAATGTAGTTGAAATAGGTTGCTAAAATGGGACTCTATGTAATGTTGTATAAACTTTCGATAAAATGTTCAATTAAAAAAATAATTTATAAAGCTTGATTAAAAAGTTCAAGAACTTATAGTTCGATTAAGTACAATTATATTGCTTAACTCTTGCCCCATATCTTCCAATTCTCCCTCTAAATTCTTCAAACATTTTTTCCATTAATTATTTTATTGAACGATGTGAAAAGTGTAGGTTTATATTACATCTTTTCAATTATACACGAATTTAAAAAAAAAAAATCATCTTCTTTTTACTCTCCGAAATTCTTCTTAGGAGATCTTTTTTTAGCTTTCCCGCGATTAATGTAGTTGAAATATGTTGCTAAAATAGGAATCTATGTAATGCTCTCTGAATAACGCTGGCTAACATGCGTAGATTTTTTGAAGCCATACGAATGATTCAAATTGCTGCTGTTAGTTGTAATGATTGATGTTCTTCATTGTTGCTATGAGTGGTAACTGTGTATCAATGAAAGAATTGTAAACGAGAAATAATTAACTGGAATACTTTGTCATTGATTCAAAGCAAAATGGCGATTGTCTTTTTGCTATGGTGGCATTAATAGATTAGGCACATGTTTTTTTTTTTTTTTTTTTTTTTTTACCTCTGCGTTTATTTATAACTAAATCTCTATTTCAGTGTGCAAATCATTTACAAATAGTCAAGCTAAAATAAGTAACACAGGATTTAAATAATCATTTGATAAAATACATTTAGATCTTAAACTAATTATTATTTAAATGTGATATTTATTCTGTTTACTACTTTATTAAAAAAAAATACATTACGAAATAAAATAATTTAATACCTTTAAGTTTCGTTTTCACTTTTGAAAAGTGATAAAAAAAGCGAAGTGCAAAGTGGTTAAAAAGAAAAAAACTCAGGATATATATTACGATTTCAAAGTTTTACCTACTAAGACTTTTAAGTAAATCGAAAAATTGAAAAAAAAAAAGAACTTGCTTTAAAATGATTGAATGTTTTACGAGCTTTTAACTAGTTTGATGAATTACTGATTTCTCATTGCGTATTATTTATTAAATATATTTTTAAAGCAACATTAACCATACAGCGTCGATTAATCTGTTGCCAAGATTTTTCGAGATAAGTACGAAATATATATAAAATTAATATTTAATAAAATTCGCGAAATACTTGCAAAATATTCTTAGAAAATAATGCGAATTTACATTAAAGTAAAGAAAACTTAAAGTAGAACATTTATTTTTATTTTTCATTTTTAAAAAGTATTGGATATCGAACCAGTCTATAAACAACTCTTGGAAACTAGCTTGATATAAAGTTTGGCTGAATACACGAAACCTATTTTTTGCAGTCTTCTTCTTTATTTTGAATATCTGGACTATTTCAAAAGATTCGTCTTTCTATCTTGTATCAATCAAATAGGATACCATGAATGCTGTGTGTTTATTTATTTTTATAGTAATTCAATAGCATGTGCTTACAACAGCTTCAAAGAATGCTTCAGATGTTTACAGAAATTTTTAGAATGTTATGATAAGAGTAAATTTATTTAATAGCACGACAAGTATCATTTGGTTATATTTTTTAATTTATAGTTCTCATGACTATTTCTGTGCTCACATTAAATTAAAAAATAAATAAAATAAAAAGATCACATCATACGGATTTTTTTTTTTTACGAAACAGTGTAAAAAATAGAAAAATTAATATCATCAAACAATTAGTACCATGGAATATATAGCGAAGGCCATTTTAACATAATGAAAGTCATTATATGCATATCCATAATAGCTAATCTACCATTTAAAACAAATGGGAAATTAAAAAGATTATAAAGTTACATTGAAAATTTATTTTCTATATACATATTAAAACATCATATTCATGTTAAATAGATAAAATTAAGAATTACCTTTGAAATTAGAATTATAATCTGCTAAAATTTACAAAGACTCGCTGTGCAATTTTCTGTAGATAAATACAACACAAAGCAATACTGTGAAATGATGTTCGTTATTATATTAATGAAAATGTGATCGTTGATAACTAATTAAAATTTACAAATAAAAGAAACATTAGAGTACTGATAAAAGTTTTTTCTTTCTTTTTACGATTTACTTCGGAAACACTTCTAATCATACACATGTATGCATATTTAAGTTTATACAGGGTGTCCGGTCTGAACGGTGTCCAATGGCTAATTCCTAAACCGTAAGTCATAGACATATAGTAACAATTACAAAAATGTTTTAAAAGCGATTTGGGTCAATAAAATATTTATTAAAAAATTACGAAATTCAAATTTTTATACGGTCCCCCGGTCTTATAAGTTATATTTAGTAAAGTTTTCCTATTACACTGACAAGTAAAACAAAAAAAGTCCCATTCGTATAACACTAAAATTGCGCGCGTTATGAAACTTTAAAAATGCATGACTTATGCCCCTTTTCTGTTCTGAAAACAAATGAGTTCGGCTTGACTTTGAGGGGTCACATACCAGGTGCTTAAAGTATTCGAAGATCTTATTTCATGTGTATCTGCGCTTTGAAAAAAAATCATACAAGTATTACGATTGAGTTAACATTTATTAAGTTTCAGATTGGTTAAAATAACATATGTTTTATTTTGTCAAGATTTGAGACTGTTTTTTTTTATGATTTCTTTTAACAAAAATGATGTTATTTTTGTAATTTTTTATGTTACTTCAACGATCGTATGTATGATTTTCCCGTTCAAAATTTGTACTCGAACTTTAACTCACTTTCAAATATCCGATCGAGATTACATTTTACATACTGGCGCAAATCCGATAACAATCTTATATTATTATGATTTTCGGTGGTTACCATTTATACTTATTTTACAGGATAACACAAAAAAATTTCTGATAGATTACCGCCAAGAAGTTTAAGAATTTTTTTTTAGATTAGATAAAACAAGACTGCGATTGGGTTTTTTAACTTTTATGTATTTTTTAGCACTGAATCCGAAAATTACATTAATTTTTAACCATCATAGGATATTTCGTAAATCATAAATTATCAAATTTAAAGAATAACAAAAATCGGATACTATAAAGTAGAGGAGATGGTTGTGTTTTTTACCTTTTGATAATTGATTTTTATGTACTTGTTAGCACTGAACCTGAAAATGACCTTCATTTTTAACCATCACGTTAGAATTTTTTTGCAAATCGTAAATGTGTAAGTTAAAATATAGCTAAAATCTCATACTATAAAACATATGTACAACTTTTTTTATTTTATTTTATTTTAGTCAATAATTTATTCGATATTTTTGCTTATCCTGGGATTCTTACAGCTAAACAGCTGAGTGGTCCGATGAGATATGATAGGATGTTCTATTTTAACTTTTAACTTTTTAACTTTGAAATTTTAAAATTTGCGAAAAATCCTGATGTGATGGTTAAAAATGAAGGTCAATTTCGGATTCAGCGGTACAGAATACATAAGACTCAATTATCAAAAGCTAAAAAAACATGACATAACCCAATTTTTGCAGGCTAGTGCAATCTAATAATATTTTAAAATACGTATCATTTTGTAATGAATTGAGGCTGTTAATTTAGCATCGTTTTATTTAACAAAAATTCTGTTTTTTCTTTCTTCTTAAATGTTTATTACAAGTTGTATATTTTGCAATAATATGCCAGAATGATTAAAGATTTCAAATTTATAATGCAATGTTAATTTTACTTTCAATCATTTTTTTTTGGTATATCTGACAAAATTATATTTCGACTAAATTTGTGAATGACCCCTAATTTGCAGCAAAATATATGCTCCAACTTTAAACAGCTATTACTCGGTCAATTTTAATCGTAGAATAACGGGACATTTTTATATTACTTGTCAGTGTAAAAGAAAAATTTTACTAAATATAACTTATGAGACCGGGGGACCGTATAAAAATTTAAATTTCGTAATTTTTTTGAAATGTTTTTATTGATCCAAATTGCTTTTAAAATATTTCTTTACCTGATTTAAAACATTTTTTAAACTGGAAATGTATGGCTATGACTAACGGTTTAGAAATTAGCCATTGGACGCCGTTGAGACCGAACACCCTGTATAACGAACTTGTTTGTTGTCTTTTGATTTCAAAAGTATTATATTTATGTATGATTCTATAATATCCTACTGTCTTGCGTGAATAGATTGGAATGTATATTTTTTGAATAAATCTATAAATATGAATTCAACATTATCTTCAACATTCAGGCAACAACCATATACAGGATGTTTTTTTTTTTTATTAAACTGACGCTATTCGGAGTCGTCTGTAGCTCGTTCTAATAATAGGAATGGGAGTAAACTTGGTAAGGAGACTAATGACACTATGGGAGAAAATATTCCGAGAAAAAAATAGTTCAAGACAACGCCAATATGGCGCTGTTGTATTCTACGTAGCCTAGAATGGGCATAAAACACGGGTAACAAATGAAAATGCAAATTTATACCAACGCATGCTGCAACAGCGCCAATAATTTGAGCTATACGTGTGCTGTGGTAAGGTGAGACTCATATACAAACTGAGCTGAAAATGTTCCACGAAGCTTTTCGCGTGCATTTATAGCCCAAATTATTGGAAGTGTTATTTTATACGTAGGTATAAAATTTCAATATCATTTGTTACCGTTTTTTTAAGCGAATTCTCAACTGCGCAGAATACAACAGCGTCACATTTTCCCTATCGACGATTTTTTGAACTATTTTTTCCCATGGCGTCATTCATTCCCTTACCAAGTTTACTGCCAATCCGGTTATTGTAACGAGCTACAGATGGCTATGAATAGTGTCAGTTAAAAGAACCCTGTGTAAAATTTACTGCCTCTTTGACATTTTTATCCCAAAACAGAAGACCAAGTCAAGTCCTTGCGTATTTGAAGGAGGTACAAAACTTTAATAGGTTATAGTATATAAAAAATACGAGAGATATGGTTTTTTCCCTATGATTAGGTAAACTATTCTTAATCCCCCCAAAAATGTGCCAATGTACATATTCACTTAATATCTAATCCTAGAGATCCTTTCAAAGATGTGTCACCTGGAGATGACAATGTGGTCCAGGGTAACAAATGAAAATGTTAATTTATACCTACGTACACGGCAACAGAGCCAATAATTTGGGCCTATACGTGCGCTATGGTAACGTGAGGCTCATATTCAAACTGAGATGAAAATGTTTCTCGGAGCTTTTCACATACCTTTATAACCCACATAATTGACGTAGTTGTCACATACGTAGGTATAAATTTACATTTTCATTTGTTACCTATGTTATATGCTAATTCTTGGTTGCTCAGACTACAGTAGCGTCAAACTTCCCATATCGGCGATTTTTTGAACTAATTTTTTTTTCGGAATATTTTTTTTCATGGCGTCATTAGCTCCCTTACCAAGTTTAACGCCATTCCGGTTATTAGAAAGAACTACAAATGGCTCTGATTAGTGTCATTTAAAAAAAACACTCTGTATAAGACTTACTGCTTCTTTGACATTTTTGTACCCAAAAAGAAGACCAACTCAAGTCCTTGCTTATTTGAAGCAGGTGCAAAACTTTAAAAAGTTATAGTAGATGAAAAATCCAAGAGATATGGGACTTTTTTCTATGATTAGGTAAAGTATTCTCGATTCTCATAAAGGCGTCATGGTACATATTCACTTAAAATCTAATCTTAGTGGTCCTTTCAAAGATGACTCACCTGAAGTTGACAATGGGCTTGTAAATTTAAATGCTCAACTTCTTTCTTTCAGTATATTGACTAATGTTAGTTTGATAGCTAGTATATACGAAGGCAAGTCAGTAAGTAGGTCACAAAAGACAATAAGAAAAAGGGAAGCCAAGATGCATACTTAAAAGGCAGGTTTATTTCTTTATAATCGTCATTTACATTGATACCTGTGTCCCATCTCTTTATGAGTTTTCTAACACCTGCTGCATAAAAGTCTTTGGACTACACTCTCCGCCATCTGTGTACCTCCCATTCAATGTCTGCATCAGGCGGCTGTAAGCTAATCCATGAGAACACCCTGTTGCAGTTGCTAATGTTGTCTAATGTTGTTCGCCTGTCAGTTCTAACCATTTCCTCAGCCTTACGCTTTTGAACACCCCTGCTTATCTTTACAACTGTTGTCTCATAAATTCGAAAATTAAATCATACAGTTGGACAGTTCTGCCACCTATTGGCATATTTGGAATCAATTTACTACTAATTTCCGACATCTCATATTGGTTTGTGACCTACTTACTGACTTTCCCTCGTAGTGCACTCACGTGCAGTATATTGACGTGCAGTATAGTGCAGTATATTGACTGACGTTGTTCTTTAGGAGATGTTAATTTAAGCTGAATTTTATTAATTATTATTAAACAAGAATTAACAAATTTAATTCACTTAACGTCTTGGGGTAATATTACATATTGATATAAAATACTGGATCGAACTCCAGATCACAATCACACTACTAAGGGTTTTATGTTTAACATATTTCACAGCTGCAAATTTTTAAAGTGAAACTGAATAATAATAATGAGTATTAAACTTGAGTGAATAAATAATATTCTAATATAAATATTTGTAAAATATTAATTTGCCAATCAAAATGTCCATTGAGAGGCCGAAAAATTTTACGCTTTTTATAAATGTTGCAATATGATATCGTCTAAAAATGATTAAACATGGTTAAAAACGAAAGAGCATTATTTGTGAAAGGAAATCCTTTTATAGTTACATCATGAAGTTTGAGCCTGGCTATAACTATTATGCAATATTATAAACATGAAAATGTATCGTTTAATGTTTTTTTTATGTATTTAATGAGAAAAAATGTTCGCATTCATATTACTGTTTGCCTGTGAATCAAAATTCTACATAATTCTATGTTTCAAAACTAGCTCTCCGTGAAAGCAATCCTATTAAACCGCGATAGATAAAAAGTAATTTTCTGAATATATTTTTAAATAACTTTTTTGCAAATATTTTTAAAAATTATTGCAGAAATAATTAATGCTATTATTAATCTTTCATGTCTCATTACGAGATCATTTTACTTGTTATTCTAAGTTAATATTCGTTGTACATAATAAAGCAAAATAATTAAAATCCTAAAAAAATGCTATGAAGCATTTCCTACCAAATAACACCAATTAAAGAATAATGACATATTCCTTGTAGTAAAGTTTCACTGTCTAAAAAATAAAAAATAATTAAAAATAACCTTTAATAACCGGCATTGTAATAATTATGATGATAATTCCGAGAATATGAATTAAATAAATTATCGAAAAAAATTATAACACAAACAAAAAAAAAAACCCATCCCTATTGCGTTGTTATAAGTATAATTATAATATCACCATGGTAAAATAATTCATTTCTGATTTAAGCCATAAAAAATATAAGTGAATTAAACTAACTAAAATTTATTTTTCTCTTTATATAGAAAAAATATTCTGTCTAATTAAAAAGAAATTTTCCGTTTCAGATAACAATCTTTGCTCTAATAATTACGTTAATAATTCTGGTTTTTCCTATACAATAAATCAACTATAATAACTATCGTAATAGTACACTTTCAAAAAATACATATTTCTTAAACTACGAAAAAATAATATAACCAAAAACAATCCTAAAAACTAATATTCCTGGTTGATAACGCTGATTAATACACAATAAAAACCACTCGGAAATGTTTCCGAAATCAGTGGCAGTAAGATAATTTTTTTTTTTTTTTTTTTTTTTTTTTTGTAAATGCTTCTTTAAATCTCGAAAATATTTGATTTCGGAGATTTCTAAAGATAAAGCAGCAGTTTTAGAAATCGTGGGTAACCCAGAAGAAGTCCTTGTATATTTTCGTTCACGGCTAAATTATATTTTCCTCGATTAAAAAACATTTCTCGTTTTTTTATGGTGAAATAAACAAAAATTGTGAATTTAAAGAAGGTATAAATGCGAGTTTGGGAACATTTAAACTAGAAATTCTTGAAATGCATTTATAAAATTTTAATATGTTATGTGGTACGTATTCAAAGAGGTGCGATAAATTCAGGCTAAGTTTACTATTCGGAAAAAGAAAATGATGTTTAAAATTGATACGGGTCTGTCTGTCTGACTGCTGTCTTTCCGTGCTCTGACTCGTGTAAATATAGTCAGATTTTCATGCCATTTATATATGTTATTGAAGTTTACTATAGCCTGTTCGGTATTTAAAATGAAGTGTTTAGCATTTACGGTTTGTTTACAGGAACACTCAAAAGAATTTCTTTACATTACGGTCTATGGGGAAAAATCGTTTGCGGTGTAATTTAATGATATCACACTATTTTAAACATATTGGAATTTATATATCTTACTGATATCCACTACAAGGCGCGTACTGTAGAATCTGGTTCGCATATAATTTATCGTTCATACTTATGACATATTATGATGACATATTATTATGTCATATTTATTTGTCATACTTATGACAAAAACAGTTATATTATAAAATATAGTATACATATTATATACAGAGTGTTGCCAAATTCGACCGACAAATTCATAGGGGTAGTAGTAGGCATCAAGAGGATAAACAAATATTGTCGAACACGGGGCCGCAAAGCACGTATTTAATGGAAAATACAGGGTGTTCTACCCTTACTCAGTTTGGGTTGGCGGTAATAACTTTCAGAAAACTGGAATATATTATAATGAAACTTTTAATAGACATTCTCATCTTTGTTGTAAATATCGCTCACCCGCAAGAAAAGTGACATACCTCGCAAAAATTCATTTTGCGTTTTATTCCACTAATACGTCTGTCATAGGTGTGTCATAGGTGTGTCTTGCTACACAAAAAGTTTCATAAGTGTAGTTATACGGTTGGTTGGATTTATGACGGCCAATTATCAACACGAGGGATATGGGCCCTAAGGGGTGGAGTGTCCTTCGTGGGGGTCTTTCTAAGGGAACCTAACCCGTATTAACGCTTGGAAATCCAAGGTTCGAAGAAAACCACGAAAACTCCGAACGATTAGGCCGACGGGCGCGATTGGGTTCGAACTCAGCACCTCTCGCCTACCAGATTCGAGAGCGGAACCTCTCGGCCACTGGTGGGGCCGTAGTTATACGGAAAATTACTTTATTACGTTATTAGTCCACTCATGACCACAGAAGAGGGGTGGATTGTGTGGGGAGGTAAATTTACCCAACCCTCCAAACCTCATCCTATGTCTTCATTCTGAAGGGTTTTACACTTTTATGCACATTTTTTTTCCTGCATGCAGAGCTAAATGCTATAATTTCATGTCACAGAAAAATTATGCAAATTTTCTTTTGTCTCTCCTATGAAATTTACATTTGTCGAGATATGTCACTTTTTTTGTGGGTGAGCGATATGATAATATGAAAAAATGCGGTAGAATTTTTCATTATGCGCCAGCAGTTTGCACGTGACGCTCCACATTTTAAACTGCGATTACCAGTTCGTACGGTATTATCGATTGCTTAAGTACCCTGTTTTTCCAAACTTTTTCGTGATGTTATCACATTTTACACTAAACAAGGTACATATCGTTGCATTTTCATTGCAATGTTTTTATTTTTCTCAAAATTATTACCGTCAACACTTCAGTTTGGACGAAACTCCCTGTATTTGTAACTAAATAAGTGGTCTTCAACCCCATGTTCTATGACAATTTTTCATCCTCTTGCTGCCTACCCTCTAAATTTATCGGTCGAATTTGGTAAAACCCTGTATAGCAAAGTCATAATATCGCAAGTATTGAAGTCATTTGTTTCTGAATGATGCAATAAACATTTGATTGATTTGAACTAACTGAAATAACCCTTTCTCAGTATACAGAAGAAACAACAAAAATCGCAGATAAATCTCATTGTCTGGATTATAGTTACAGTTACAAAGTAACATAAAGTGGTGAAATTATGTCTGGCATTTGGCAATATTTTCTTTAAAAAATACTAAAAGTGCCATTCTTCTTAAACATTTACTAGAAACTTTTATTGTTCCTCACGGCCTAAGAAAGTTTTTTTGTACCAAATGAGGTTTTAAATAAATCAACAGTCTAGCATGAAACTGTGGACTATCATGAGTTCTATTTCTATGATGTCTGTAATTTCATGATTTTTTGTTTGATGGCTGTTCTTCCTTTATTGCTGGATGTTAAAGGGAAAAATATAACGAATGATTATAAAGAGTTTTCGTCTGAGTAAGATGCATTGAAAGGCAAAAACAAATATATACTTAAAATATGACTGTTCTTCTTGAACAACATTAACATACGTTAGTATACTACACTGTTAACCTTACGATGCATAGCGTAGCAATTTGGAATTTTAAATTTCACGTTATATGCTGCTCAGATTATAACGTTAGCCGTTTGACAGACTTTAGTCAAAAATTATGGATAGAAATTTTATGGATTATAATTTTCTCCTAAATTATGGATAAAAGTTGACTTGGGATTATTTCAATATTTTTCTTGTTCAATATACAACTATTGCATATTTTTTGAGGGGAAGGGGGAAAATAATAACCATGCATTTTAAGTAGTGTTGATAGCTCCATTGTTAAAAAAGCGAAACAGAGAGATAAGCAAAGCAGGACAACGCCTTGTAAATCGGGATAAAAAAATACAGTAAACCGTATTAAAGTGGAAACTGTTTTCAACAGAATCGTGTCTAAAACGTAAAATTTCCATTGTCCCTACTATAGGAATGCCATATACATGTGATGACAAAATCTTGTTTAAAATGGAATTTTTCCTTTGTCCTGTGCGACTCCGTCTTAATAGGTTTTATTATACTAAAAAAACATAACAATCTTATACAGTAAAACCTGCGAATGCGAAATTGCTAGGGACCGTAACCAAATTCAGAGACAAGTAGAGTATTCTTACCGCAGGGACAATGGAATTTTTACTTTTAAAGCTGAATTCCGTTATAAACAGATTCCCTTTACGCAGGGTTTACTGAAGAAAGTACAGTAAAATTTGTAACACAGAATCGTTAGATATTGCAAAAAGATTCTGTTTTAGACAGGTTTATATCTAGGCAGGTAGATTTTAAGATATTACTTTAGATGGGTCAATTACAATTTTCCGTTATAAATAGGATCTATCTTCCCAGATTTTACTGTATTAAGTTTCAGTCGATGCAGACTAACGAAAGCATGGTAGAAATTTAAAAGAATTTGTGCATCATGAAAAATCGGGATTTTTGCCTTCCCGCGCAGTGGTTAGGCGGGACAAGTCTTGGAGATCCTAAAAATCGGGACATCCCGCGTAAACTGGGACAGCTGGCAGCACTAATTGTAGCGTTAAAAATTTGCAGAAAATTGTACAGTCATTAAACCGTTTTTAAAGATGACAGTTACTTGACCAAATTTTGTAGAGATGTCATTAAATAATATAAATAATATAAGCTTATACTGGTATAAAAACTATAATTATGCCATTTTTAGCAGACAGTGTTTATTTAACGACATTAAAATTTAACGTCAAACTTACCTTCTTTTTGCAAGTCAACGGGAACGACAGAGAATCACGAGTTCTTTCGCCATATTAGTTACATAGCATTATAAGTGACATAATTTTTAAGTTGTTATCAATAATTAATATTAAAATAAAACCAAATGTGGTACGATTTAGAAGACCGGTACGTATTTGTCAACTTCATTCTGTATGGTTATAATAGTAGATAAAAATTATAGAGCTTTTAGATTCCGATACTTTAGAGTATATATCTGCAGATTATCGACATCTTCTCAGAAACTAATTAGAAACTCTAAAACGTCGTCATCTTTTCGGTTAAAATAACATAAAAATTTCGGCAATGAAATAGTCATGTAATTATCCACTTGACCATTGAATTGGATCTGAAATCAAGATTGGCCATTAGTTATGTAAAAAACACTTTGTTACCCTGAGATTTTAAAATTTTATTGTTCTTCGAAAATTTCCCAAAATTTTCAATTTTCTCACATTTCTTTCCAAATGTTCCTGTTTTTTCCGCTTGTCTCAAAATTATCATGTATTTTGCAACACCAAATCTCAGCCATATAGAAAACCGATTTACAATATTTGATTTTAAAAGTGGCTTTTCATATGGCACGTCCATATATATATGTGCATGCAATATTTTTTATAGACCTCCAACGAAAGAGGTTATACAATTCGTTTGATGTTTTTTTCTAAGAGCTTTTAGATTCTGATGCTTTTGAGTACATATCTACAGATTATCGACATATTCTCAGAAACCAATTAGAAGCTCTAAAACGTCGTCATCTTTTCGATTAAAATAACATGAAAATTTCGGCAATTACATTGTCACATTTAATACAAATCTAAAAAATCTGAAGTGACTCCATTTGATTTCCGAACACTGATGTAGTTATCCAATTGACCATTGAATTGATAATTCGAAATCAAAACTGACCATTGGTTACGTAAAAGACACTTTGTTACCCTGAGATTTTTTTTAATTTTTTGTTCTTCGAAATATTTCCGAAATTTTCAAATTTCTCACATTTCTTTCCAAATGTTCTTTTTTTTTTTTTTTCGCTTGTCTAAAAACTATCATGTACTTTCCAACACCAAATCTCAACCATACAGAAATCCGATTTAAAATATTTGATTTTAAAATGGCACGCGCATCTATATATGCGCATGCAATATTTTTTATCGACCCCCAACGAAAGAGGTTATACAATTCGTTTTATGTTTTTTTTCTATGTATGTCCATGTATAACTGTTCAACGGATGGTCCAATTTTTCTACTTTTTAAATTGGAAAGATCTCTTTCTGAAAAATGTCCCATTTCAATACCATTAGGATAAAAAATAATATATTTGCCCGTCTGTCTGTTTTCATGTCTTTTTATGACTCTATAGAATTTACTTTGTAAAAATTGACCAGTCATCGCGGATTTCAATGTATATACATGTATATATATATATATATATATATATATATAGGTATATTTAAATTTCTGACAGAATGGGACTGCTGGATTCGAACGTTCGACTTCCCATTTTGATACTTAATACATTACCTCTGCGCCACCAATGGTATGTTAGACTGCTATAATATTTATAACTTACATTCTGAACACATTTATTTAGACACTAGAAGACACTTTAGACACTAGAACACTTTTCTCCAATATAATCGGACGCAAAAAGGTTTGAAAATGTTTTAAAATGAATTAAATACCTTATCCGTTGGCTGATTAGTACAAATTTATACAGTTCTACCAATGGTGGTCTATACCATACTTGTCAATTGGAAGTGCCGTTTGGGATTTATTGTATTCAGTCACTCTCACACTCAAACACATACAAATCAGGACTCACACACACAACTCACGATTTCACTATTTTTCTAAACCTATGTGTTATTAAGGGGGCTGGTCACTCAGCTTCGGAATTCTCCTCCGTAATGTTAAGTCCTTGGACTTTTGATACATTCGTATGTTTAGAATATCGACTCGGGAAATTCATATTTTTAACATCTTTTTTCAGTGTACTCTTCTTAAAGGATGTCTCTTTTTTCTTAGTTTTCAAAATATTTCTAAAATCCACGCTGAATTTAATATTTTATGTGTTAAAAGCGGGCAAACTGTGAGTAAGATTTTAACACGTCTTATAAAATTAAGTATATACTTTAGAAATATTTTGAGAACTAAGAAGAAAAAAGACATATTTTAGGAAGTGCACACAAAAAATAGAAGTTAAAAATTAATTTGCCGTGGAGATAGATATTTTAAATATACGAATGCGCATTAAATGCTCATAGACTTTACATTAGTGAAGGGAAATCGGAAGCTGAGTGACCAGCCCCCTTAAGATTCAATATTACTGATATGTTTTGGGGAAATTTGCCTGTTTATTGAAATTAATTTTTCAAAATTCGTTTCTTTTATATTTCATTTGTTTCTCTTAATTTTATAAATAGAGTGAATGATAAACAAGTGCTTAAAGATTTGACTATATACTCACTCTGTATTATTGTTACACAAAATTCAGTTCACTATAACCCCTTTCCAATAACTTTTAAGCCATCTTTTTCTCGTTAATCTCAGATGCAGTAACTCGCTGTCTAGTTTAATCAATGCCCGAGTCAATATTTACAATCATCTGTCTATTTAAACTCAGAGACTATGCCGCTATAATAGTGATTAATAGCTATTTGGAGACAGTAATCAAGGAGCAACTGTTGTATTTCCTTGAATAAATTAAATAGAAATCTTAGTAATTGAATACTCAGAGAAATGTTTAGTCTCATATTTAGAAGAAAGAAGTTAGTATGATATATGATGAAAGAAATCTATCTTCATGGGCCCCAAAATGCATTCAATGGTTTTGCAACAGATAGTACATTCACGAGAACTTTCTGAAACTGGATAGTCACGATATTTACTTTTAGTCGCACGATTCATTTTGATTTTATTAGCAAAGTTTTTGTTGTGATTGTTGTAGTGAATGATCATGTTTTATTGCCATACATAATAGTACATGTTATCTGTAATAATAAGGAAAGAAGTTTGTGTGTGAGTGTGTGTATCTGTCGACGCTGTCTTGAAGAGGCCTCTATCCGTAGAGCGACAAACTTCGGCTGCAAGGTATCTCTATGTATGTAGTTATGCACCTCGAACACCTATTTAGGATTTTTTTAATTTAATTTTTTATTAGCACTTTTTTTAATTTCGAGGCAATTTTTCTACATTAATAAGAATAACCCCTTTTCAATATTTTAGCCTATTATAGTAAAGTTTATCTTTTTTCCAATAAAGTTAATTCGGAATTCGTACAGAAATTTTTGAATTTTTCACGATTTTTTTTTATATCTGAAATGAAAACAGCTGCTTTGATTTGAAATCGCAGATGATGAAATTTTCTAATGTTCACTAATCCTAAAAACTATTTGAGTTATCGATTTGAAACTCACCATATATAAGTAGACAAATTTTATGTATCCGAAAATCCCATTTTCGTCAAAAATCGGGAGATTCTAACTATTAAAATTAATAAACTAAATCGGTATTCAGAAAGGATTTTTTATTTAGAATATATTTATTATATAATTAGATTTAAGGGCTTATATTTCGAATTCTACTCAAAGTATTTTTTTAAAATATTGATTTTAGTTCTTTATAGATTTAGAAAATATAGAAATATAATAGTCTTACAGTATAAATATATAAATTTTGCAGAACCGCCACTCCGTCTTTCAACATCAAGAAAGCTGAACAGTTGGGTGTTTATAGTGTATCGGATACTCCTTTTAACAGTAGTTCTGTTTCCAGGCTGCTTATTCTTCTTTTGCGAATGTTACCCATAACCACTCTGTAGTTTTACCAGTTTATTTTTCAACATTTTTCCAGTTAAGGATTAATCACACTTCTGTCAAACACAAGTGTATGCGAAAAAAATAGTACTGAATATTGTACTATTTCCCGGTTTGCTTAAAATACTAAATCATGGTGCATTTTTTTCACCGTTGTCTGATTTCAGCTTACTACAACAGCAAAATGTTGTTCATCCTACGACATAAAAAAATAGAAACATTTCTGGATCTAGCAAAAATCTACGAAAATGTATTTGAATCCCTTAAGTTATCCATGAATCCGAAAAGCATTTTATTATCTGCAAAAACCTCAGAAACCAAATGATTTTGATAACCATTTCTAAAAATGGAATTAGTGACAGTTTAATAAATAAATAAATAAAATGAAAAAAAAAAAAACAGAAGAAGAAGAAAAAAACCTAAACGTTTCCGAGTAGCGTTCTCAACACGAAATTTCAGTTTTCAGATTCTATGAATTCTCAAGGAAATATTTTTTATGTTCAACAAACATATTTAACAGATGGACACACTATAGAAGTAGTATTTACATTAATATTAAATAAAACGTTCCTTTGTTACTATTGCATGTATAAATTCAGGAAAAAATTCCCCGTGAATTCCAAAAAAATTTCGTTTTTCTGGACTGGCGTCTCGATTGCTAATACAGTTTCCATATTTTAGTCCCTTTTTTACAGTGTAGATGTAAGTATTTACTTGAGGATTAATAGCATTCGAAAAAACGATAAATGGGCAGTAAAAAGTACTCAAGAACGTTTCGTTTTTTTTTTTTTTTTTTTTTTTTTTTCTGTCTACAAAATAAGACTTTTTTTATTTCACAAATTTTTCTTTAAATCTTGAGATATTTTAGGTTTCTGTGGTTTCTGAAGATAAAAGAACAGTTTTGGGAATCGTGGATAACGGAATAAGTTATATTTTCGTAACGTTTTTACAGATACAGATTTTTTTTAAAATTTTTTACAGAGTAGCAGGAAGTGTTTAACCATTCTCATATTGATAAAATGGAAATAATTTTGTGTAGAAAATCCTTTGATCTAATAGGGCCAATTTAGAGTGCTATTTGACCCAATTCTGATTATGCGTGTCTTTTTATATGCAAATAATATATTAATACATAGCTGACCGGCCGTTTTCCTATTTATAACTTTTTAAAAATTTGAAATATCTACCTCAATTTTCCAACAGTAAATTTCGCTCTAATTAATACAGACATCTTGTGGTTACGTAAAGTAACATTGCTACTTAAAAGTTCAAGTTTAATTAAAACAACGCGGTAATTATTCACAAGTATACTCGTCACCGTCCAACGATGTGTTAAATTAATATATCGTTTTCTCATAAAATGACTTCATTAAAGCATTTACAGATATAAATCGTAACACTAAATCACAGCTATAATTCGTAACATTTTATTATTAAACATATAGAACAAGAACACTTTTCATCAGAATAATAATGCCATGATTAGTTTGTGTAAATAAAAAGACAACACTCACTGACATTTTTTTTTTGTTTTTTGATCAAGTGAAAGTAAGCTGCTAGCTTATACTTTCATTGGAAAATTTTAAACTTATTACGAAATAAAATGAAAATCTGAAATCAGATTATTAATTTATTCTGTTAGATAAAGTAAATTAAATGGAAACGTACATTTGTATCATCGGAGATTAAAATAGTCAGCAATTGATGATTAATATATTCCCAGAACAGGTAAGATAAATGATAGGTGACTGTCTATTTTAATCGTTGAAGTTTTGTGAGCATAATGTTTAAAGCTATAGCTTCCAATGCAACTGTACATGTATTATGCATTCAGAATTATTTGATTACCATTACATTATGATTGAAAAGCGGAAATTCAAAATAATTTAATACACGTTTTGATGAAGCCTTCTAAGGAAAATTCTTTGAAGATAGAAATTTTTTGTGCAACTTAAAAATAAATCAGCTTGTCTTTTAAGGTGAAATAAACATGATACGAAAAAAAATTGAGAAGCCATATTTGATCCACAAGTAAGTTAATTTTCATTAGCCATGTAAAGTAATTAATTTATAATTAAAAGGCCGCAAAAGTGCTATTTTTCTTTTAAAAGGAAGTCTCTCTCTATATTTTTTTATTTGCAACTTTAATTTAGAGAGGGGTTTGCTCTACTTTGATTAAGTATTTTGCTTATTTTGATGCACGTAATTTTTTTTCTTACTCATAAAGTTTCTTAACTAAATTAAATTTCTTAGAAAAATAACGCTTAATAAATTCAAACTCTCCAGATTTAGCCCTCTGTTGCAATTCTTAAAGAATGTTCGCGAAAAAAAAAAAACCTCTTTATATTTTTTGTTATATATCACATTAAATAAAAATGATAATGAAACAAAAACACATAAATAATTTATTTTTTTATTTAAGATAGTATATTTTTTTGCCATAAATTCAATTTCATTTTGCAGCATTCGAAGAATAAGTCTCAAAGACGACTTTTTTATGCATTAAATATAAGATTTCGTATGAAATATATATATAAAAAAATAAGGTTATTTTCATTCTGGATAAAATTTTCAAATGTCGAAGAAGTATTTACGCTTGAATTATATGTTACTTTTTATAACTTCAATTTTAACTGTTTTTACTAGGATTTTTTTCCGTAAACTATTATAAAGGATAACTATAATTAAAAGATAATTCAATAAAACTGGGCAAAAATGTGAAAGAAAATTCTTACTTTTGTGTTTGTTCTACAATTAAACTCGATACTTTTCAACACTAGCAGAATTTTTTTTATCCGATGCATTGCGTAATACTTCCAGATATTCTTATTCAGATTTCTCGGAATTTAAATTCTTGGAGACCAAAGTAACATATACTTGACGCATAAAATTATCATACTCCTTCATTATCCCTACCGGTAATTTTGAATTGAAAAGTTTGCGTTATTTAGTAAAAGCATTTCTACGATTCAATAAGTTAAAGATTTATATTTTAAAAATCCGTTGATAAAAGATTAAAAATTCTGTAAAAGACGTTCGTCACAAAGGGAATAACGAAGTTTCCCTCTCAAAGTACACTTTAAAAATTTCAGCAAACTGTCCAGTCCTTCGACCGCTTTTGTGGAAAGCGGTAACATTACCATAATTTAACTTTATTCTGATCATTATATGGACAATAATATGGTCAGACACGTTTAATAATATGATAGAGTAGGGTAAGTCAGGGATAGTTTCCCCCTTAAGCCCGCCCTGATATTTCTTTTTTACAGTAATGATTTTTGTAGTACACATTTAACCTATGTACTCCAAATTTTATGCAGAACTTCATAAAAAATATTACTGTAATATAAATGCCAGATAAAATGGGATTTCAGAGCTCCCAAATGGTCTGCCAACTGAATACCAAAAAATTTTAACAGAAAATTTTATGGTAGGTTTGCGCTAGAATTAACTTTCAAAGGTGATTTCGAGGCGGTTTGTAAGAAAAATCTAAAAAGAAAATTTTTCTAAAAAAAATATTGGTATTAAGTTGGCGGACTATTTGGGAGCCCTGGATTTTTATAAAAATACTGAATCGATCATTTTGGCTATCTATCTCGGACCTCAAGGTTAGACGCCCCACAAGATCAGAATAGATGTTCCAACCAGTAGAAACAGAACAGAAAGTACACTGTTAAAAATTTGCAGCATTCTGGCAGGTCATTTGACCATTTTTTCCGAAAACGGTTACACAACCGTAAATTTAACACTATTCTGACCATATTATTGGCCATTTTATGGTCAGAATATAGTTAAATTATGGTTATGAAACCGTTTTTTCAAAAAACGGTCGAATGACCTGCCAGAATGCTGCAAAAGTTTTAACAGTGTAGAAACAACAGAAGTAGAAAGAAATATGGCTGCAACCTATAAAGTAACACATTATTCGATATCTGCTTCTAACAACATTCACTAAATATTTCATGAAAAATCTATATATATATATATATTACGCTATCGTACGTGGCACAGAAATCGCGATTATTTGTTAATTGTTTAATGGCAACGCCCGAATGAAACACATCTCATTGCTTATTGACAGCATTTAATGCATCTCCATACCGTGGAGGTTCACAGGGCACGGTATAATTACTTTTTCCTGCGTTTTCCTCCCCAAAGGTCAAAACGGGGCTGTGGAACGGGAAAGGACAGTTGACGGGACATCCGCGTCTGTTACTTGGCGATGAGAGGAAAGGAATTCGCCAAGCACTGAATTGCAGAAATAGGATAGTTTTTTAAACACCGGCCCGATATAAAAATTTAAATGAAGCCGATAACATATGAACCATTTTCAATGGATACTACTTTCACGAGTATATGGATGTTCTCAAATCCAAAGGCGCAACTTTATGCACAAGTTTTAATTCATTTTTGTTCGGAAATGCATGAAATGTTCAGGTGCTGTTTTTCAGAAACTATGTAATCGAAAGGCGTTTCCCGTTTTTTGGTAAACGTAAAAGATTGTTCAGAAAATAACATCAATATGGGCGTTTTGAACCAAATTTGCGGACGAAAAAAAAAAAAAAGCCAGAGACAGGAGAAAACCCGTTTATCATTCGACCAAAATTGTTTAGAATTCGATAATTAATTTATTTATCAAAGAACGGAAAACTCACTTCGATTCCAAATCTCTTCCATCGTCAACCAGTGTTGAATTCAGACACTTTTCTCCGGGAGGGATTTCGTTGGCTCCGGTGGTGGTGGGGGGGGGGGGGAGGAGGGGGGGATTGCGCTTTGTGACCATTGAAAACACAAAAAACTTAAATCTTACGGGGGGACATCACATTGCTCTAGGGGGTAATGTCCCCCCAGGACACCCCCTGAATTCAACAGTGTAGTCAACCCTGCCAATTTTGTACTTCTACGTTTAAAAATAAGTTAGTACATGTGTCAGAAAGTTTCACGCTTGTTGAGAAGGGCACTTGAGAACCGATTTAAGTAGACATGTTGTACTTGAGCCGATGCTAAATTGACAACATAAATACAGAAATATAACATGTCCAGCGCAGAGATCGTCGTCAGATAGTTACATGATGCCCCATCATCAGCGCGCAGGCTACATTATTTTTTTCTACATAGTCGAACTGGGATGGAGCTGGACTTAAATACTTGCATGAAGTGTCAGGCTGGCAGTACGTTTTTAAACAAGTTGGAAATTGCTCGTCAAACGTGGCAAATGAGGTGCGTTCGTACTATAACTAGTTTTATAATTATTTTTTGCACCCGATATTGTACTGAATGTATACTTTTTTGCACTTCATAAAGCGCATAGTCTGATACATCATTAAAATGCACTTCCAATAATTTTTTCCCATTCCCCGTAATGTAACGGAACACTTTTGACTGTCCCTGTAATTAAACTATACATCCGATTTTCCTAAAATTTGAAATAGCTCAACAAAACTTTGCAACAATTATATCTTTAAAATTTCAGACCATTCGGAAGGCTGTAATATCATTAAAATGCACTTGCAATAATTTTTCCCATTCCCCGTAATGTAACGGAACACTTTCGACTGTCCCTGTAATTAAACTATACATCCGATTTTCCTAAAATTTGAAATAGCTCAACAAAACTTTGCAACAATTATATCTTTAAAATTTCACACCATTCGGAAGGCTGTAATATCATTAAAATGCACTTGTAATAATTTTTCCCATTGGCCGTAATGTAAAGAAAAACTTTTGACTGTCCCTGTAATTAAACTATACATCCGATTTTCCTAAAATTTGAAATGGCTCGACAAAATTTTGCAACAGTTAGATCTTTAAAATTTCAGATCATTCGGAAGGCTCTAATATCATTAAAATGCACTTGCAATAATTTTTCCCATTGGCCGTAATGTAAAGAAAAACTTTTGACTGCCCCTGTAATTAAACTATACATCCGATTTTCCTAAAATTTGAAATGACTCGACAAAATTTTGCAACAGTTATATCTTTAAAATTTCAGATCATTCGGAAGGCTCTAATATCATTAAAATGCACTTGCAATAATTTTTCCCATTGGCCGTAATGTAAAGAAAAACTTTTGACTGTCCCTGTAATTAAACTATACATCCGATTTTCATAAAATTTGAAATGGCTCGACAAAATTTTGCAACAATCATATATTTGAAATTTCAGACCATTCGGTTGGGTAGTTTTTGCTCTGTTACATGCGGACAGACGGACGGACGGACGGACAGACGGACAGACGGACGGACAGACGGACAGACGGACGGACAGACGGACGGACTGAACGACGACTATAGGTGCTACGTATTTATATAATTACGAACGCACCTAAAAATAGTAATAGTCATAATGAACTTCCGTTAATGGAATTATTGAAAATATACATTAAGGTGGTTCTCAAATTCCCTGCTCAAAAACGTGAGACTTTCTGACAGATTTTCTTACTCATTTTTAACTGTAAAGGTATAAAATTGACAAGCCTGATTATTGAAACTGTTGGAAACGAATATTATTTTCCATTTTTTGATAAATTAATTACTTATTGAGTTATAAGCGATTCTTGTCACGTGACGATAGGTTTTTCTCCTTTCCCGTGCTATCACTTAGTGAGATTTGATTCAAAACGCCAACTTTGACAGTATGTTTTGATAGTTCTTTTGCTTTATAAAAAATGTACAACACCATTCGATTACGAAGTTTCTGAATAAGAACACCTGCCCATTTTATACATTTCTGAACATGAATTAACTCAGAAATGTGTCAGAAAGTAGCTCCTTTGGATTTGAGAACAGCCTTAATAAATTACAAAGAAATATTTTCAAAAGTCTACTTTTATTATACAGCTTCAAAAGTTATCATTTTTTAATCTTCTTTTTTCTTTTATTCTAAACTGCATTATTATTATTTTTTTAAATGAATCTTCATTTGAATGCTGAAAAGTCTTTAGTTTCTAAGTAATAATTAAGGTTGTTATTGTGTAATTTGTCTTGAAGAGACATAATCTATAATATATTGAAAAATTTCCCCATAAATATGTACGGTGAAATCTTGACCCGACCGGGCTATATTTGTTTTTTTCATGGGCCGGGGCAGATCAGTTTTTACTGATTTTTGTACGGACTGTGCCCTGAACTGTGAAAATATCTGCCCGGTCCGACTTTTAATTTTACACTGACCGGGTCAAGATAGTTTTCGTTCGGGCCGGGCTGGGTTGAGCCTGGTCCTGGAAATTCGGCCCGTGCAGACTTCCAGCTTGGAGCCGAATTCTCTCTCTTCTCATTGTAAGCGTGACAACGTCAAAATATTTTGCGTCAAAAAATGTTATTAAATTAAAACAATGAAGTATGTACAGTCGTAGTCGTGGAAAAAAAAGTAAACACCCCCTACTAACTCCTCAACAAATTATTGTAGAAGAAAGTTACTGGTACAGAACGATTGGAAATAAAGTCTACGTTTAAATGATATAGATAAAATTTGCTTAGAGGGCCATCTACATATTAAAACGAACCGTAACTTTGTTTTTTTCAATAGCAGTACACAATTCTGACAGCATAAATGAACTCTACACCCTTCAATTAGCCTAAAAACAAATTTTTATGCAATTCGTACCATAAGTTTCTGAGAAATTAATTATTTTAAAACGAGCGTATTTTAAGGGCTGTATCCAAATTGAAGTTCGGAACTCGATTGTTAACCGAGAGGGCCCTCATCTTGATCAAGGCACGTTAAGAAGTAAATGAAGCGTGCTTGATTACACGACAGCAAAAGAAATTTCAAAATATCTAGTCACTCCTATTATAGACGGTCCCTTAAACCATAATTTTGCCGTTTTTTAAGCATAATTTGAAAACTACTTTGAAGAAAAATGTGAAATTTTTGATTTCCATAAAGCAGGACTTAATAAACCTAATTCCATCAAAAATATTGTAGGTTTCAATTCATAATTTTTTCGAGTATTAATTTCATAAATCATAATTCATATCATAAAGTTATAAAATTGCAATTTCAGCGTATTTATGTTTGGGTATGTTAGTATTATTGCTACACAAAAAATTAGCACATTAGGAGCATAATTTCTGGAGATATAAATAAAAATATGAAAATGTAATTTAACATTAGAAGCACTATATTTTGAATGTTTATAATTCAAATACTTATCATTCAAATGACTTGATATTCAGTGTCTAGACATAGTTTGAACCGAAGATTTGAAATATCTTGTTAAAATGCGGTATTGTCATTGAAGTTTTTGATTCGTTTTAATATGTAGATGGCCCCCTAAGCAAATTTTATATACATCATTTAAAAGTAGACTTTATTTCCAGTCGTTCGGTTCCAGTAACTTTCTTCTACGATAATTTGTTGAGGAGTAAGTAGGGGGTGTTTACTTTTTTTTTACACGACTGTACAATATAATTAATATAACTTTTGTTATAAAGTTTTTATTTCATTAAAACTGCACCAACAATAATAAATAAATACAATATGTAATTATTTGTCACTGTATATGACTGAAATTTTATGTGAACATTTTGAATTACCTTTTATATAATAATTTTTATAAATATGAAAGAAATATTATTTAAAAAAAATAAAATTAAGTTCATTTTTATGCAATGTAGTGTATTGTTTACCATACATTGTATATATCAGTGAAGTCAGCTATCATTATTTAAATCTAAATAATGTAACTAAATTTAAATATTAATACTTAAAGTAGTAATCTATTATCTTATTTTATTAAATTACTATTCTCATTAGATTATTAATATCCATTGCTTATATAACTTAATATTTTCTCTCATAAATTAATTTTAAATTATATAAAAATTACTCTTGTACTCTGTGATATTAGAACTTTTTTCTACCTCTTCCCCCCTTCCTTTTTGTTTGTTTGCTTGTTTTATTTATGTTTATTATTTTTGATTAAATAATCTGAAATTAAATTAATTTTGAAGCAAATAAAGGTTACCCTTTTTGAAAGATAAAATAAAAAAATTAAATGAAGGTGAATGTCTTATATGATAAAGTACGAATCAAAGCAATTTTGTTCAAACAAGTATTATTTTAATTTCTGAATACTTTTTATGAGCAAAAGTTTTCATGATTTAGCCAAGAATTATTTTTATCATTTCATTTAGGAAAAATAATTATTATTACATATACCTACAATAAGACCTTATTAAATAGTGAAAGGCCCATTACATACAGTAAACCTGCCTTTTCATGGCAAGCATATCTTAAAAGTTAGTTTTAATCATCCATTTTGTCAGATTTTTTTTTTTTTAATTCCTTGCAACCACAATAAAATTATTTTGATAAATAATTTACATGTTTTTTATTACTGGAATATTTTATTTCAGTAATAGTTGTTACTTTTTAACCTGATGAAATAAATAAAAATTATGCTCTGTTTTTCTAAAATCTAAAAAAGAGGGGGTCCTTATAAAATATATTCCTATACGTTTGATAAAAAAGAATATATTTATATAAACTGATATATTGAACAATCAATAATACGGAACACACATAATACAGTACACCAACAATACAAATTTACTGCAGCCTTCCCCCTCCCCCCCCACATTTTTTTTTATTAATCAATATTTTTGTATGGCATAAGACATACCAAGGTTTAAAAAATGTGCATTTTCTTTAAATCCAAATTTCTACTAAATAACCATCCCTAATATGTCAAATATAAACAAAAAATATAAACAGTCATCTCCACAAGCCCCACTCCCAGAGTAAAACCTGCGTTGCTGCAATGTAACTTTTCAACTGTTTTATTATAGATCACAGTACTTTATTTGTTTCCTTGATGTAAAGCATATTTAAAAAAAATTTCAAAACAAAAATGCTCAATGATAAATTCAGGAGATGGCTTTGGTGTGTGCATGTGCGTGTATGTGTGTGTGTGTGTGTGTGGGGGGGGATCTTTCGGGAAGTTTTCGCTTGAGTTTAATGCTTATTAATGTAGTTTAAGTGCAAATCTTCCCTGCAACCACAGGAGCTTTAAAAATTCCTCCTGGAGAAAAATGCCGGATTTTAACCCTAGAAATATTAAAGAAATATTAAAGTTTCTAAATTACTTAACGCACTCAGTTTTTACTTATTCTCGTACTAAATAGGGCAAAAAGGGTACACATATAACATATTAAATGAGTTAAAAGAAATATTTAAAAACAAAATTGCTAAAAAATTATTAAAATTTACAAATTACTTAACGCACTTAGTTTTTACTTATTCTCTTACTAAATGTGGAATAAAGGGAATTCATATAGCGTATTATAAAGCATATTAAATGAGTTAAAAGAAAATTTAAAAAACAAAATTGCTAAAAAAGTTATTAAAATTTACAAATTATTTGACATATTAAAATTTTATGTATAATTCTCTTAGAATTATGTACAAAAAGTCTATATAACTATATGTTACAAAAACCAGACGTTGAATTTTTTTCTCAAAAATAAAACTAATAAAAAGTTATGTTTTCTAAATAATTTAAGCATCTTTTTTTTTTTTTTTTATTATTCTCTTGACAATTGTAAACACACACACACATATATATATATACATACATATTATAAATTTTAGATGTATCAAATTTTCAAAACCGAAAACTGTAGTATTCATTTCAATAAAATCATAATCAAAATACTTGTATTTTACTTGTTGCATACAATTCTATATCATATAACCCAAGTACATCTAAACAATAATATTTTTTTAATTGCAGATTATCTTAAATAAATCTTTTTAGGAACTTGTTTTTGCCCAGTATATTAATGAACATGAAATATTTATTAATAGAGAGAAGGTACAATTTTAAAAATAAATATTTATTTTGTACGCGATTTTCTTTCCTAATTCGTGTTCTGGCGGGACCAATCCTACATGTTGATTATTTTCTATATAATAAATACTATTCAGTTAGCCAAACGAGGGATAAACTGCTTAATACAGTAACCCTACTCGTGTGCCGTAGCTTAGGGGGCATTTAAAGCTGGGGAGAATTCTATTGTCCGTGTGACACGTGCCCAGCGTACCCAAGCCCTCCATACCTATAGAAGGTTACCGTAAGGGGATCCTGTTTTGTCACCAAATTCCCATAGACTTCCATTGTAAACCAATAGGGTTTACTTGCTTACAGAGAATCAACAAATTGGATATTTTATTGCAACAAAAACTAATATTAGCTTAAGGGATTATATTAATTATATTTAAGGGAGTCCAAGTAAATTAAATTATGAATGAAAGTAACATGATACAATGCTTAGCATTCTTTCCCAAACATAAATTTTAAGGGAGACCAAACTGGTCGCCAAGGGCGGCTAGTATCTAATAAATACATTATATTTCATCTGCTACTATATCTTATTTATGAGACCATACAACAAAGAACGGTTGAAGAGTGGACTGCATGCTGCAGAGTTTTATGAATGTAAGGCATCTTGCAGAATTTTTTGTCAAATTTTGTGTTTTAAACTTATTTGCATGCCCTGAGTATTAAAATCACGAGTCAATTGACCAACAGTTTCCACCCGACTATAACCAAATACTTAATGCATTTTGTGGAAAATATTCTTCGTTTTTTTCGCATCTGAATAAAAATGTATGACAATTTCTCACATCAATGGACGGAAAATAGTTTATATTCTGATTGTCTTAGAAAAGTTCTCATAGAATGGAGACGATAAATTTTAAATACCTTTTAAGGACAAAATTCTTTCAAAGTTTTCTATGTTGTAAATTTACAGTCAATTTGGCGGAGAAAATCTTTCACCTAGATGCTAGCAATAAACTGTTTAAGCTGAGAGTCTGTTTTTTTAATGTAAAAACAGTATTTGACTGTTACAGAAATAAAAAGTTTATGAAAAGTACACATTTTTTTACTGCAAAAGAAACGGACTTTTACTACTTTACCAGCTGGCCCTAATTTTCTTTTTTTTCTTCTTTTTGCTTATAGGGTAGGAAAAAATATCTTGGGACACCAGAGAAAAAAATAATCAGACGCTACATCATACAAACACGGAATGCTACTTTTTATATTATATTAATATATTTCAATTATACTTATTTAATTTTCTTTTGAAAGAAGCTCATCTCATATAACTATTATCGTTTTTACATATATTTTATTTTATCGTTAACATGCGCAAACACTACGATCCTGTTACAAGCGCGAAAGAAATCAAAGTAATATAATTGAAAAACGTTAAAATTTGCTAAATAAATCAATCTTCCTGACGTTATATTACACATTAAAACAATCTCCAAAACAAAATCGATTACACAAGCAGTAAATATCGATCTTAAATTACATTATACAAAAAAAAGAAATCATGACTTTATCGGAGGAGGGGGGCAAAAAAATCTATGCTTATCTGCCAATCCATTTTAAATAATGAGATATGAAGTTTAGTTGAACCAGAATTTCAAATTTTAAGGTCAAAACACTATATATAGACAATGTCCTGTTGAATTATTGCCATTTTTAGGTGCGTTCGTAATTATATAAATACGTAACACCTATAGTCGTCGTTCATTCCGTCTGTCTGTCCGTCCGCATATAACGGAGCAAAAACTATCAAACGGAATGCTATGAAATTTTAAATGTATAATTTTTTTTAAATTTTGTAGAGTCATTTAAAATTTTATGAAAATCGGATGTATAAAATTATCAAAAGTTTACTTACAGGGACAGTCAAAAATTTTCCTTTACATTACGGTCATTGGAACAAAAATTATTTCAAGGGCATTTTAATGATGTTACAGCCTTTCGAGCAGAATAAAATTGACAATAATATTGACAATTTTAATGCACTTATGAAGTGAATTAAAATATACATTCAGTACAATATGCGGTGCAAAAAACATGTATAAAACTGGTTATAGTACGAACGTACCTTATTTGGCATGTTTGACGAGCAATTTTCAACTTGTTTAATCTCAAGTAATAAGCGTTCGCAGTATATCATTATGAAATGCATCTGATGTAGTGTTGCCAGGTTTTCTGATTGACACGGGACGTCCTAATTTTAAGGAGTCCAAGACCTGTCCCAAGAAATCATGATTTTATCGGGTGAACAGGTTTACGCATCTGAACAAGTTCGCGTGTCTGAACAGGTATGATTCTATGGTATTCCTATAGTAGGGACAATTAAATTTCTACGTTTTAGGCAGGATTCCCTTAAAAACAGGATCCTCTTTAACCACTTCGCCGGCAGCAGGTATATCCCTTTAAGAGCTGACCTACACAATTATGTAGGTGGTCCTAAAGAAAAAGAAAAATCATTTTCCTTTTTTGTGAGATTTAACCCTGTCGCTGCGCAACCCGAGATTTCCTCGGGCAACGTAACAGTTGCAAAATTTGAGCAACCCGAGATTTCCTCGGGGATTCATTTTATCTACTGGCAACTTATTTTTAATTCAATTCGGACCGCTTTTTAAATGCAAGAAATTCAGTATAGACTTAACAACATCTACAAGAGGAATATACAGCAAAATTCATTTTCTTAAAATAGTGGTGCGAGAATATAAAAATAGTCTCCAGCGACAGCTCTGACTTAGTCTGATTTAAATGTTTAATTATTGATTCAGCTTTGGGTTAAAAAAACTCTTTTACAAAAAATATTTACATACATTTAAACCCTAAAGTATATATAGATTTGAAATATGTAATTAAAAATGCGCAATTTTTGAGCCTATTTTGATTAAAAAAAAAAAAAAAAAAAAAAAAAAAAAAAAAAAAAAAAATGCGCAGCGAGAGGATTAAAGTCGAATCTGCACCCAGAGAATTGCATGGATCCTCTATTGGAATAGTCTGACATCGGATACTTTGTTAAATATATTTTCCAATCAAATATGATCCTATTTATTAGTGAAAACCACCAAGACGTTTCATTTCTGCAAAAAATCTACCAGTCTTAAAGAGTTATGAAAACAGCGCTTTTACCCCGACTTATCTTGGGACAAACGTTGAAAAAGTTAATATAGGGGTTAACTGTATTTTTGTATCTATAGAACCATTGTCCCGCTTTATTTTTCTCCTTGTCCCGTTAATTGTCAAACTAGGCCTCACTACACTAAATTGATTTGTGCATAATATTGACCATTATTGGTTAATATTTTGCATATATGAAAACCTGTGTATTGTGTATTAAACCTTCTAATATCCATGAAAAATCCATTCACATAGAAAAAAAGGGATTTGTATTTTTTACAAGCATAATTTATACATACCTGATCAATGGATAAGTTTTTTATTCTTATAATATTTAATACTTGAAGAAATAAATTACTTTCGCAGGTAATGGTAAAATAAATTTCACTAGCTGTTTTCCATTGCTTGCTTCTAAAATATTTCTTAAAACACCTTTTCGAAATAAAAGGAAATATAATCTTTAACGTGTATGATAACATGAAAATTCAATATGTTGCTGGGACAATATGTCTTCGGGGAGATTTTAAACTGACAAATAGTTAAACACAACAAAAGCAAATCTGGGACAAAAACGGAATTGGAGATTTAAAAACAATAAATAACTAAAGCGTTTAACGTCGCAAATTAAATGAAATTTGAATTCCTGAGGGTACATAACGTGAATGGGTGTTTTTTTTTATTTGGTGGGAATAATTTATTGCTTTTCCGATGTTCAACTTGAATGCATTATTAAGAACAAATAGATTGAGAAATATTTCATTTTCGTAAAGGAAACATACAGTTAATTTATTTTATTATGTTATTCTTTAATTCAAGATAACGTTGGACATCTATAATAGCTCAAATAAATAAAATAATAATAACACAATTATTAACAAGTCGAAAATAGAAATTATTATTAAGTTAGAAAAAGAAATACATGTAAAAGTTTTATAAGATTTGATTTCATTTTTAAACGTTCTACTTCAAACTTTATCAACTTAACTTTTCATTCGCAGGTAATGCTAATTTTCTATGTTTTAAAATTCTATTTGGATACTGTTTTATCTGATAATTTTTCTCTAAAAGTTTGCTCGTTTATTGGTTACTTGCAAAATAAATTAATTAACATAATCTTTTTACTAATTTTTATGGACCCTTTTTAAGAGGTGGTAGTTATTTCTTATTATGTTACATTTCAGTTTAGGAAAGAAGAACATGCAAGTCATTCATAAAATTTTTTATACGAGAATTTCATTAAAAAATTTTCTCTATAATTTTAACCAACATCGAACAAAGTAACTTGTACAAATCGCTTTTATATTGTTCTTATGTCATTATAATCGTTTGTTAAAACCGATTATATATGTTATAATCATTTTTGTATTGTTCTCCACGCATAACTTTTGAGCGGGTACTCCAATTTTGATAATATTTTTGTTAGAATGATATCTTTATAGGTGGTCCCACATGAATATCATTAGGATAAATATGTATATACTAGCCGGCATGACCGAGCTTAGCTAGGTCAAAATTAGCCTTGTGTTCAATTAGATATTTCATTGTCACTGTATAATTCTTGCTGATTAGATAACTTTGGCATGACATATGGATCCACTAACCGAAATTTTTCGAACACACGACCTAACCAATGCTCTTCTCGAACCCGAAAACGATAGAATATAAGATTTAGTCAAAATCGCTAGTCATTTTATAGATAAAATTAGCTTGACCCACGGTAACCCAAAAAGGACCTACTAATCTAAATTCATCGAAAATGTGACCTATCCCAATGGACTTCTCGTGCTAGGTAACGGTGTAATAAGAAATTTTGTCAAAATCGTTTGTGCCATTTTTTAGATAAAGTTAGCTAAACCTTGACCCATAGTGACCCAAAATGACTGGTTTATTAAATTTTCTTGAGCATGCGACCTAGACCAATGGTCTTCTCGAACCCGAGAACGATAGAAAACAAAATTTAATCAAAATCATTTAATCTGTTTCCTAGATAAAATTAACTTGACCCACAGTGACCCAAAAATGACCCATTAATCGAATTTTCTCGAACATGTGACCTAACCCAATGACATTCTCATGCCCGGAAATAGTATAATACAAAATTTTGCCAAAATCGTTTGAACCTTTTTTAAGATGCAATTAGCCTGGCCCACAGTGACCCGCAAAATGAACCACTAATCGAATTTCCTCGAACATGTGACTTAGCTCAATGGTATCCTCATGCTCAGAAACAATATAATATAAAATGTTCCATAATGTTTTGAGCCGTTTTTTTAGATACATTTAGCTTGACCCACAGTGACCCAAAAATGATCTACTAATTGAATTTTCTCGAACATGTGACTTAGTCCAATGGTCATCTCATGCCCGGCAACGGTATATTACAGAATTTTGTCGAAATGTTTTGGGCCCTTTTTAGATTCAATTAGCTTGACCCTGACCATTGTGACTCAAAATGACCCACTAATCGAATTTTCTTGAACATGCGGCAAAGCAGAATGGTATTCTCGTGCCCGAAAACGATAGCATACAAAATTTCGTCAAAATCGTTAGAGCCGTTTTCTAGATAAACTTTGTTTGACCCACAGTAACCCAAAAATGACCCACTAATCGAATTTTCTCAAATATGTGACTTAGCCCATTGGTCTTCTCGTAATCCAAAACGACAGAATACAAAATTTAGTCAAAATCGTTAGAGCCGTTCTTTAGATAAAATTGGCTTGACCCATAGTGACCCCAAAATGACCCACTAATCGAAATTTCTCGAACATGTGACCTAGCCCAATAGTTTTCTCGTGCCGAAAAACGGTTGGATATAAAATTTAGTCAAAATCGATTGAGCCGTTTTTTAGATATAATTAGCTTGACCTTGACCCAAAATGACCCACTAATCGAATTTTGTCGAACACGTGACCTAGCCCAATGGTCTTATCGTACCCGAAAATGGTAAAATACAAAATTTCGTCAAAATCGTTACAGCCGTTTTTAAGATAAAATTTACAAACACAAATACACACACACAATTTTTGCTGGCATTATAGTATAAGATATATCTCCGTCTGTCTGTTTTCTTGTCTTGTCTTGTTTCTAGCCTCGAATTTTTGTAAAAATTTGACAGTTTAGGGTACTTTAATGTGTTTTTAAGTTACATAGTATTATTATGAAAAACATCAACTATGAACTTATCAAATTGGTTTTCCTATGTTATAGATAATCCATTACTTCTACAAAATATCATAAACCGTGTCTATCTTTTGGAGAAAAATCAATTAATCTTCGAAGAACTTCATGCTGCAAAAATGGAAGCGGAGGAAGAATTAGTTCTAAGTGATTCAAATGAAGATATTTATTAAACAGAACTTTCCTACATTACTAACACCTTCATTGTATTGCTATTACACTGTAAAAAAAACTACACTTTTACAGTACAAAGTACTGTTCATCTCGCGCACAAACTTGATCACAGTTGAATGTACTGTATCTTTCTTTGGTTTCCTGACTATTTAAATATGGAAAATACAGTAGTTGTGTAAAATTAACAGCACAATGTACTGGCAATTTGGACGCCAGTAGTTTGTGCTGTGGTCCAAATGCGTCCAAAATTGCCAGTACATTGTACTGTTAATTTTACACAACTACTGTATTTTCCATATTTAAATAGTCAGGAAACCAAAGAAAGATACAGTACATTCAACTGTGATCGAGTTGTGCTGGCAAATTAACAGTGGTTTTTTTATAGTGTATTTCTTCCCTGTATCTTTCTCATGTAACTTTAAAATGCAGGCGTTTGTTAAGTATCAGCACAAAGTAAAAATTTTCAATATTTTAATTTAGTAAAATGTGTATAAGAATTAGATAAGATATAGAATTATAACTATAGAATAGTTTATAGAATTATAAACACTTTAAGAATTTTGTTAAAGAATTTGAAATATTGGTATTTAGTTAGTGCACACAAGTATTAAAAATAACAATAAAAGAAAAGAAAAGGAAGAATAACGGAATAAAGAAGAGATAAAAAGAGTAGTGGAAGTTTAAGTTAAAGAACCTGTTGATGTGTATGTACAGTTAGGATAAAGAGGGGAAGAAGAAAAAATAGTCATAGTTTTTGTAAATTTTTCATCTTGGAAAAGTGAACGCACCGTATGGTAAGTTGAATAGTCTTTGTTAAATAATTCGTTAACATTTGGTAAAAGACATTTGGTACATGTTGATTAATTTTTAGTATTGCATTTTTGATTTTATATGTGTTATTAACTTTAAGCAAACTTTGTTGAGCTTAAGTAACAATAACAAGTATGATATGAAATACTGTTATTATTGTGCACTATTCTGTTTTGTAACCGATTTAAGTATAATCTCTGTAAAATAATGTCAGTGTAATGTTAATTTATCAAAATTAATTTCCTCGAGAGATAAGCGGTCTCCTACTGTTTCCGTCCTTGGTAGAGCCAGGCAAAATTTTGGTCGGGGTAGGGAGGGATCATTGTATTCAGACTTTTCCACTTGTTTTTTTGTTCAAAAAAATCGAGAGAGGATTTATTTCCAAATTTTTTTACAGACACACTGAAAAGTACTGCCAATAAAAATGATATGTTACTAACATTTTTTGTTTGCAGTTTTCTCTTAGTTTGAAACACGATGCTGGTTTTGAGATTCTCAATACATATATTATGCATCCAGTGAATTTCATTGTGTTTGTAGCAGGGAATAATTAAATATCATATAGCATGTTCAGTCACAATTTACTCTCAAGAAACATTCAGTTTAGATATTGAATTCGATTAATTGCATCTTTAAAGAAATCGAACGAAACTACTAATGTTGTGGCCATCACAAAACGTTTTTCTATATCTATCAGACAGCCTGCAACCAACATTAATTGTTAATCTATTCGTTCTTAAGATACAGCTATCGCAGAAATTGTGAAACACACAGCATACTAGTGACAACTTTTGGCCAGTACATAGCCAAACCTAATAAGGATCTATTTATGTCACGACCTATAATAATATGAAGTTTGGTGAGATTCCGTGCATTAGTTCTTTAGGCATTGCTATGCTATTGCGGAAATCGTAATAAACACAGCATAGAAGCAGCACTTGTTGGGCAATTTATATCCAAACCTAATCAGCGACTATTTATGTCAAACCCTGGCATAATATGAAGTTTGAGGAAATTCCGTGCATTAGTTCTTACGATACAGCTATCGCAGAATATGAAGCATAGCAACGCCACCTATTGGGAAATTTACACCAAAACTAATCAGCATCAATTTATGTTAAGGTATACCTGAATATGAAGTTTCATTAAATTCCGTGCATTGCATTAGTTACAGGCAGTAGTAACAATTCAGTAACAGTTATTAGTTTCACATACACTGTAAAAAAAAAAAAAACGGACTAAAATACGGAAATACTACTAGAAATCTAGACGCCAGTACTATTTCCGTATTTTAACTGAACTTTTTCCCGGTAATTTACAGAAAAATTTCCGTTAAATAAAAAAAAAAACGGAAAATTTTCTGTAATTTACCGGGAAAAATTTCCGTTACAATACGGAAATAGTACTGGCGTCTAGATTGCCAGTAGTATTTCCGTATTTTAGTCTGTTTTTTTTTTTTTACAGCGTACAGTCAGATAGACACACAGTCAGACACAATGATTCATTTACAGATATTTTCTAAAAACAATGAAATCGTGTTCAGGATTTTCTGAAAAGTATAAATCTATCGAAAACTGGAAATCGAAATTTTTCACGAATCCAATATTTTCTTCTTTTAAAGATAGAAGAAAGTAATAATATTTTCGCAGTAGCAAACTATTGGGTAAATTATGTATACAATACGAGTTAATTTTAAGAGAGCGTGTTATGATCTATACATTCGTCTCATTGTATAAAATAGTATTCTTTGTCCATCGCTAATGATAATGCAAAAAAGTATAAATAGCTACGCAATTATCTTATTTTATTCTTAAAAATGCAAATATAATTATTTTAATTTACAACAAAAGAGATTTGTCTATAACAGGTAACTGTATACTTTTATTCAGAGCCTAAAAAAAATATTTTCAGATGCTTGAATATGTCCTAAGTTGAAGACCCTAGTTTATTCATGCAAAATGCATCTTAAAAGAGGAACAAACAATGGTCTTCTTTTTTGTAAGACTGTGTGAGTTTTATTAATAATGTTTCTTTAATGCATAAAAGAAGCATAATGGTTTATTTGCGCAAATATCGTTAATTAAATACGTAAGGCTTGAATTTTAAGCTTAATAATGCCGTGTAATTTTTTCTGTTTTCCCTGCTATTATTTTTTTCCATTTTCACGGTAGAGTGTTTTACTTCATTAATTTATTATTTGCTTTATTTTTTTCATTATGTTTTCTTAATTATGAAGCATTTTCTCCATGATTTTGTTTGGCATTTCACAAAAAATTCCATCATCCTATAGGTTTTTATTCAGTGCGAATTTACAGAGAATATAAAGTGAAACTGTGAGTAAAAAGATAGAATAAGTTTGTGGAACTCTAATACTAAGAAAGTGTAAGAAAAAGGAAAAACCCAAATATTTACATTAGAATTATTTTTTTTAAAGTTCAGCTGTCCAAGAAATTTAGCAATTTAATAATTTGTAAATCGTCAATAATAAAGACGTATGCTCAAAAGTATGTCATGGTGATAGTGAAGTCACGAAGAGATGGTCATGGTCATCTGAGACATATAATGTGACGAAATAAATATACCAAATTTTTGTCACAGTTGTGAATGTGACCATTTGTGACGTCACATCGAGAGGCTTTGCTGAAGATTAATCATGTATTACCACCCGGAACATTAGGGCTTCTACTAATGAACTTTAATAAAACGTTGGAAAACAAACCTCGTCAACAATGACAGTTACTGACCGTTTAGAATGTCTCCTCAAGCATTTGCTATTGTAGGGAGGACATAACTGTATCGCATTCAATATTTTACATTTCTAAAAGTTTTTAATTCTAATTTTCCAGGTCTTAAAGTATTCCATTTTTTCGACTTATTGCTAGGTTTTACAACAATCATACTGACTTCCAAGTATTATTTATTATTAAATTCTTCAATAACTATTTACAACAACAGTTTTAGAAAACAACATTGACACCTGAACAACGTACTTTTCAGCGCAGCAAAACAAATCTGAATTCGCTCCGATAGCAGTGCAACTGATACCCTCGCAGTAAACATTTTTTTCTCTAATTGGTAGAAGCGCACACTGAACCAAAGTAAAATAATGTTTATATAAAAGCTTATAAAGAGTAGTATCATTGCAAGTCAAAATTAATTTGGTTCATGGAACGCTTCTTAAAAAAAATAATTCAAAGATACCAAAAAAAAAAAAAAAAAAAAAAAAAAGGCAAAAATGCAGGAAAACTCGGAGCTATAATAACTTCGGGCTATAATTTCTATGACTTACTATTTTATTTATCACGTAAATCTTATATTAAACAAAAATACATATAATTAAGAATACAAAAAAACTGAACAATTGTCGGAATCCGAAACTTTTTTTTACGCGTGTATGATGGGCGAAAAATAGGCCTTATCAACCCACCTCCTTAAATAAAATGAATTAGCTTTAATTTCATCTTTTGAATTTTGGTTTCGCTACATTTTATTTGTGTTTTTAAATAACAGAGAAAAAAATATTTTTTCTAATAGTAAAATAGATGAATAACTATATGAATAGAGGATATGAAAATGTTTAAAATAAGACCCTAACCTTCAAATAAAACTCATAAATAAAGAATTTCAAGCAAGAAATTCACCCTATAATAAAACAATAATATATATAAACATAAAAATTTATTCGAATTCTTCAGCTACTGAAAAGAAAATTTCATAATTGTTCTTTGTATACAATATTTAAAAATGAAGCAATTCTAAATCGCAAATACCACGATAACTGAAAGTACAGGTTCTAAAAGAAAAGGAAATTGCGTCGAGTCCCCCTAAAAGAAAACCATTTAAATGGAAAGCTTTTTCAATAAGAATTTAAAGTTTTTGTATTTCTTCTAGTTATGACTCACATTAGATGTTTAAAAACTTTTCTCTCGAAAGATATTTCTACTAAAGATGTTGCTAGTCCTAATATTCTTTTCTTTTCGTTTCAGTTTTTCTTTGTAAAACAATAGACGAATATCTTTTTATATTTGAAAAATAAATAAAATCTTTATGTTGTGAAGGTATTTTTAATATTGCAAAAAATGCACTTTTTACAGCTTAAGAAGTGATTATGGAAGAAAATAAAAGCCCAAAAAGGTCCTGCAAAATATCTCTTAACAAAACTTATTAAAAGCGAGTGAGATTTTAATAGGAATTTTGTTGCTGTATCCTCATGAAGGGATTGACGGGATATTTAAAAATGTGTACCAATAAAATAAGAGAGGTTTGTCTGTGTGTGGTGTGTTTGTAAGATGACTAGGAAAATCTTATGCACGTAGCGACTGAAAATTTGGATGAGGATGGTACAAGGCAGGTCTTAAAGCACCTGAGACTCAGATTTTTCAAATTTTTACAATTAGCCGAGATGTTAATATAAGACCACTACAAAAACCCACAAAAAAAACATCCTTTTTCTCAAAATGGCTCACAGCACCCGTGATGAGAGATCGTCAGCAGAGAAAATTCAAATGATGGGAAACGCTCTTTTTATTCGGGCGTTTTGAAAACTCCCCATCGGCCAAACTTTTTGAAATACAGAAAAACGAAAAATAGAAGCTTAAACGTTGTACATTTTACTATCAAACGGTGCAATTCATTTTAAAAATTACGAATATAAACCATTTCAAAAAAGATCAATTTCGTGTTATTTTTTTCTCCCTTATTTCAAAGCTTTCATAGGGCTCGGTTTTAGATATGTGTAAAAACAAAAAATACCCAGTTAAATCTTTTTTTTTATGTTTATAACAGTGCAATTCGTTTTGAGAACAATGAATATTAATTGGATAGTAAAAATCCGCGGCTCTTTTTTTCCTGCGCTAAAAGTAACCAAACATCAATATTTTGACACAATATTTTACACTTTTTTTGCACACTCGATTTACATCACGTATAAGAATCTAGAAACATTCGTACGATTAGTAGCATTTAAAAAAATCATTTCCTCATGTATTTTACAACTTTCATTTTTACAATTATGTTTATTAAATCCATATTTGTGCACGAAAATTATACGAAGGTTTCAAAACATTATATATAAATAAATTATAAAAAATTTAAAGAGTTCAAACAATAAGACTATTTTGTTTCTAATATTAAACGAACTGACGGGAAACAAAAGTGTGGAAAGACAACATAGCCCTTTTACAACTAAATATCAATATTTTTTCACGAATTTTTTGCACAAGCTTGAAAATTTGAAAGGGTTTGCTGAATAATATTTTTTAACCTATTAAAAGACCCGATGTGATAAAAAGTCTTCTTAAAAGCGTCTTTACCACCAAATATCATTATTTTTTCACAAACTTTTTATACAGACTTCTGAATTATTATATGTTTCAACCATAAATGTTTTAAACAGTTTGGATAATAAGAACTATTTTTCATGTCTATTTTTATTTAGAACTATTTTTATTATGACCAAATGGGGAAAAAAATAATCCGCACACATTAAAATTACGAATCCTCTATTTTTTTTTTTTTCGAAATACAGAAAAACATATAGCACCCCTTACAGAGCGTAGATTTTACTTTAAAACGACAGATTCGGTTTTACAAATATAAATATTGAGCAGTCCCACACATGAGATTCGTTTGAAAATATTTTCGTTAAAAAGTATAAATTCTTAAAACGTTAGGTTATATAAAGTCATTTAAATTTGAGGTTTATTTAAGGTTACGATCTCAGGCCCGGACAACATCGGGCGGGTCAACTAGCAGATAACAAAATGAAAAATTCATCGTAACAATTGTAGATTTTTCAATATAATTGTGTAGAGATACTTTCTGCGCTTGATAAACTTAGCATTTGATTAAAATTAAGCAAGAAGTCTAATTAAGGCTTAAGAAAGCATAATAAGACTTTTGTCGTGAATTAAGGCAAGTCAAAGAAAGTTCTTGTCAAATAAAGCAAAAGCGATAGAATTTTAAACCATTTAAATAACACAATGCAGTGATGACTTCCGAAGGCGTCTAGGGGAAATATCAAAATCCTGAACATCAAAATGTTCCTTCTGGAAGGTTTGAAATTTTTTGTTTGGTAATGGTCTAAAAGTGCAAATCCTCTCTGGATCTCAATTTTGTCTTCCCGTGCTACACTGTTAAAAATATCTCTGTAAAATTACGGCAGCAGAGATTCCAGTCATACTCCGCAAAAAAGGCCCATCAATTTGTGTCAACGTGTACACCCTAGCGGAGGAAAATGTTTGGGGTCGTACCATATTTTTACAGATGGGCTAAAACTGTAAGAATATGTGGAATGCCCTTAATTTTCAAAGAATCTAAAAATATTCCTGTAAAATTACGGGCAGAGGCCGGCAGCAGAGATTCCAGTCATACCCCGTAAAAAAAATCCATGCCCATCATTTTGTGCAGCCCGTAATTTTACGGGGCAAAGATATAATACACTTCAAAACACAATAACACTTTACTTACTGTTCCATAGCACGTTAGATAATCATCACAGAATCGCTATTTTGGCGGGTTAAAAAATATGTTATGGTCGCGGTTAAGTGGCACTACTTTTCAAAAATGAAGGGTTAAACCCTAGCGGGGGAAAATGCATGGGGTCGTACCGTATTGTTTTAGGACCGTTTTTCATCAAATAAGGCTGTTGCCCGTGAAAATTGAACAGCAAACGCCCATAAATTTACAGTTTTTTCCGAGAGTGTACAAAATTCTTAGCCAGAAAAGAAAATTAAATTCAACATATTCATACTGTAAAATAATTGTCTCTAAATGATACACTATATAAAAAACTAAGAGCTTTTTGTACTGAAAATATTAAGCACGCTCTTTTAGACTTTTCAAAATAATTAAATAGAATTAATTGTTGCGCTTGGAAAATTTTTCATTTGATGGAAATTAGGTACGAAGTCATGTTAACGCTTAAGAAAGCTTAGTAAGACAATTCTTGTGAATTAAGTTGTCCAAAAGCAATAAAATTTTAAGCCGTTTAACACAATGCCGTGATGAATTCAAGAAACTTGCAGGAGGGGACTTCCCCTAAAGCATAAAAATGTTCTCTCCGGAAGATTTAATACTTCTTTTTTAAAATTATCTAAAATTACTAGCACCCCATCACCCCGAATCTATATACTGTACTGTGCCCCGAGCTGCAAAATTTGCTCAAGAAAAAAATGTCTGAATTTAACAATGACACAGTAGATTGGAATAAATGCCTTGTAAAAATACAGTACATAAAGAACTAAAACACCTTTTTGCATTGACAATATTAAGCACGCTCTTGTAAACTTTTCAAAATAATTAAGTAAAATTAATTATTACCCTAAAATGTTTTTTCATTCGATTGAAATTAGGTGAGAAATCATATTAACGCTTAAGAAAGCTTAATTAGACTCTTCTTGTGAATCAAGGTGATACGTATAAAAGCAATAACTTTTAAAACTCTCTAAGAGAACACTTTGTAATATAAAAATGTTCTATATATGCAATATGCAGGATGTCCGGGATATAAGTATCCAAAAGTTATGGCTTATTATTACGGAACCACACATAAGAATATAATAGACTTCACCTCCGTGGATTAGAAACCCCTCCGAGATTTAAAAAAAAAAAGAACAAAAAACTGAAACTGTGGATGTGTGGAAAAAGCGTATCATAGAAGCAATTTGTCTAATAACTCCTGATATGATAAGAAACATTTGAGGAGAACTGGATTACCGTTTAGACGTTTGCCGTGCTATCAAAGGTGCACACATCGAAGTCTATTGATATTAAAACTTTGTGAGATACAATTTTTATTTAAATAATTAAAAAGAAAATCTATTGGGTAGTTCCGTAAAAATAAGCCATAACTTTTGGATCTTTTTAGCTCGGAAACCCTGCACTGGTAAAAAAATTAAAGAAGATTTATGTACAACAAATATTTCATAATTAAAAACTCTTATGATACTCATCAGCGTACATATAAATAAAAACTATATTTAAAACACATTAAAAATGAATCCCAACGTTTCATGCTCTTTCCAATGAGCCATCATCAGGGGAGAGGGTTCTTGACCTCCACGAAGCAAAGTTACAAACAGCACAGTCACTTTCACAGCATCAAACTGGATGGTTAACATCTGTTCAACTGGATGTCACAACATCAAATTGGATGTCACAACATCAAACTGGATGCTGGATCAATTTGATGTTGTGAAAGTAACTGTGCTGTTCGTAACTTTGCTTCATGGAGGTCAAGAACTCTCTCCCCTAATGATGGCTCATTAGAAAGAGCATGAAACGTTGGGATTCATTTTTAATGTGTTTTTAATATAGTTTTAATTTATATGTACGCTGATGAGTATCATAAGAGTTTTTAATTATTAAATTTTGACGGCGTAAGTGCAAGTTTTTCTTATTACAAATATTTCTCAGGCTGTTTCTAGATTTGTCTTTATTGATAGATTGGAAAATATATCATCATGATCTGATTTTCCATAAGGTAAGCAGAGTAGTCACCTTAACTATGGAAAGCTTACTGAGGTTTTTTTCTATAATTCAAAATTATATATACAAGATCGATAACCTTTTTAACCCCCCTAATAAAACTACCTACTATAACAGCCTCAAAAATGTACATAAAGAAATTAAGAAGATTTTTAGTAAAAAAAAATATGATACACTGTTTTACAACTCAGAATTACTGATAATCCTTTTACTTAATAAAAACAAAGACCTTTAATAAGAATGGCAAATTACTATTTGTTTAATGAACGTATTTGTTTACTTCGCAAATTAAATGTACTCAACAAAAAAATATGCAACTACTTTAGGTAAGTTTTTTATATTCTTTAAAGTAAATTTACCAAAGTAAATTTAATACTAGCTAACGTAAGAACAATAAAGATATACAATAAAATCTTTCGAGAAAGAAAAACAAACTGGAAGATTCACGAAATTGGGTCTTATATTTCTTAGAATAGTTTTAATGTTTTTTTACATTCTAACACTTCCTGTCTTTGTGATTCATTTTCAATTTATTTCAATTATGAGAGTGAATTACAATTTTCTTAAGATTTCCTTTCCCAAACATTATTTTGTTGCTTGATATGTTCTCAATTTGGGCGCCGAATGAAACATTCTCGTATATTCTTATGGGATATTTTGGGATGTTTCAGGACTTCTTTTTATTTTATTTATAGATATGACAAATATTTAACTTAAACTGGCTCCACTAGGAGAAAAGATAATTAAGTAGAAGATTATGAGCAAGTTATACATCTATTGAAATATGAAACTGAAAAAAAAATATATATATTGTTGTCTATTACCGAGAATTACAAAAGAGTAAAATTAATTTTTTTCTTTCACAAATATTAATTTTGTGAGTTGATGTACTCGTATAGTATTGGTAAAAAAAGTTGATCATCTTATACCAGTTCTGCTATAGGGGAGAGTAGCCGAATTCGGACCACTTCATTCATTTTCAGGTCTAACTCACTTCATTTTTTGAATACTCGCAAAGTATCACTGAACGTCGTCAATCTATTCATCTACTAAACAAATAAATTTTTAGGACAATTTTTTTAAATGTTAAGTTTTATTTTAATTTGAAAAATTTGTCAAAGGTGGTCAAAATTCAGCGTCTAGTCGCCTTGGACCCCCAATCTCCTAAATTCGACGAAAATAGGCTTTTTTAATGAGCAGTGAATATAACTAATTTTATTAAAAACAAAGTTTGCGATTAATGAAACAATTAAACAAAACAACAGGAATGAAATAAAACGAAATCAAATGTCTGAAAGTAAGAGTAATTGTTTTAAGTCAAAATGTATTCAAAATATAAATCAAAGTTATAAGTAATTAAGAATAGAAATTAGGTAACTAATTGCCAGTTACTTGAATATCATGTAAGGAGGGATACAAGGCTTACACATGAATTTCTTTTGTTAATTTCTTATACCAGCGCACACAACATGGAATCATATTTGGCAATCTGAAAACTGAATCATTTCTGCTATTTTATTTTTCTTACAAATTATTCAAAACCAATCATCACTGTCTTGATTTTACTTTTTAGACTTGAATCATTAGAATTTTTTTTTGCAACAGTAATTTTCTGTACTTTATGTCTGTAGGTCTTCCCTTCCATCATTTTCTTTCAAAATGAATTACGTCTATTTTTTAAAACTTGATGTTCCAATTGCTTTTGGGCTTTGAGAGCTTCCTTTTTGTCGTTTTTTTTTGTTTGTTTTTGTTTTTCAAAGTATACATTATATGGCGAAGATGTTAACACAGCTGTTTTTTTAGCTCCCTCTGTACTTTGATTTAACTGATTTTGCCAAGTCAGATAACATTTATAATGATTCTTTGGCTTTTTGGTGTGTTTGTATCTGCAGCCTTTTTGCAGATCAATCCCAAATATCTCCGCAAATATCCTCCCGGAGGAAAATGTTTGAATTCAACACTATAAATCAAATACGCCGTAGGAATAAAGAATTCAAAGAAAATAAATACAAATACATACAAATTAAAAGAAATTGCAAAGAAAATTTATTGCATAAACATGTAAACATTTTTTAATGTTTATATAATCCTAAAGTGTATAAAGAAATTGGCCCAGATATCAATAAATAAATAAATGAATTAAAATATTCAAAAACCTGCATGGAGTTAGTAATCCATAACAAAATATTAAAAAATAAAAAAATAATGTCCAAAGCGTACAGCCCTCGAAATTCATTATTTACTTCTTAAATTTATTGTCGTATATTTGGTTAAATTTAAGCAACTCAAATTGGTCCAATTAAAGCAACTGCGCCATTCTTTAAAACAGATAATCTCAAGACTAAGAACAAAAACAAAAGCAAACAAATACGCGTGAAAAATATGCACAATAAACACATGGATTTCGATATGTATATGAAACATAACAACTTACTTTAATTTGAATGTAGTCTCTTACGTTTAGTAGGACAAAATTAGATCAAAACATGTATTTTTATTTATTTTTAATTTGTCTGACAACAGCACGTAGAAGGCGAGTGCTTCTTCTAATCATAAATGACGTCATTCTGACGAGTAGGATTTAAGCGGTAGATTTCGTCTCTTTTTGTAATTAAAGGCAGAATTGCAGCGGTCCATTTAAAGCGGCGGTCCAAATATGGCTACTCTCCCTTATAACGTCGTATAAAAGAGACCCCATATCAATGAGCTAGGAAAAATGCCTATAATTTACATTTTGTGCATAAATTATGCGCCGAGAGCTATATTTAGTTAAAATTGCATACTAACTTTAGCAATTTCAATATTAACACCCTGTTTTGACAAAATACTTTTCATCTTCTTTTAAAATTCCTGTTAGACAAAAAATTTAAAATTATTTGGATGTAAAATTTTTGAATTAAAATTATTAAAAATTTTGCCTCTCTAATATTAAATTACTTTTATATATGATAATGTATGTGCAGGCACAAAAAATAACGAAACACGTTTACTGGATGTGTTTTGAAGGATGCAATGAAATGCCGAGTACATTCCGAGGTGCTGGTATTCCCACTAGTAGCAAAAATTGATCGCCCTTTGCTTGGCCATACCTTGTTAATCGATGAAATAATTATTGACCAATGAACGATTGTCAATATGAAGGAATAAAATCTTATCTCAAATTCCCCAAAAATATGTGATCCAGATTAGGATATATTCATATCAAGAATCAATTAATTTAGGAATTTTAATGAGAAATTTCTGAAACTTCATAGGAAATTCGGGCTATTGTTGGGAATGCGGTAAAACTGTCAACGGATCAAGACCTACGGAGAATGAAGCATTTTGATGGCATTGTGTTGTGGTTGGATAGGTTCTGCACAACATGATACAAAATATAATGACGCTAATTTTTTTCATGTGTTTCGGACACGGAGATGATAGGCCATGTATTGTACATTCGGATAAGCAGATCTACAAGGGACCAAGGCATTTTTAATACTAATTCAAATCTTGCTAGCAAAGCTTAATCATTTAAGTTTTACTATTAACCCTTAACCGGAAATGTTCGTCTGTGAGATGTTTGCGCCTACATATCTGCCCTTAATGTTTTCTCTCTCCGACATTCCAAACTTATTTTTATGCTGTTATATTAAAAAATTCGTCCTGTTAATGCATTACTATTAAAGATTAAATGTTTAAGCTCACTATTTGGCAAATTATTAAGTGTTCTGTGCGTGCACGGGATTTTCACGTTTCCGGTTAAGGGTTAAGACAATTTGGTTAAAGTTCTGATAAAAGACAATATGTATTGCTATTTTTTTAATTTCTTCATCATCATATTATCATTTTTAAAAAGATGCAAAATTAAAAATAAATAAACAATTTAATAGCAATAATTGTATTGTAATTCACACGTTCCATTAATAGCAAAGCAGTGTCAGGAAACTATAAAATTGCATATTTTACATTTTTGCTCTAGTTTTTAACAGTTCTTATATAAATCGTATCTTATAAAATTTAAATTTAATTTTCTTTACTTTTCAACTAAGAAAAATCCTGTGCAGTTTGTAATAAAAAGACTAAGACAGAGAAATCTTGAAGTTGTGTTTGACATTTATTTATATATATATATTTTTTTTTGTTTGTCTTTTTTGACTGCATAAAAAGTTTTCTTGAAAATAAATTACAGAGTTTTCGGAGTATCTGACATTCAAAATGGCGGAAAAGAATTAAGAAAATGTGTGGGGTTATAACTATTCGTTGTCACCTATTTCTGTAGTTCAGCGCTTTGAATATTCGGTATCTATCTAAAAAATACGTTCAATGAATGAAAATGTAGAATAAATGTAGTAGAGAATATAATATGTATGTAAATGTAGGTAAAAGAGAAAAAATACTTTTACAAGTAAAGAACTTCAGTTCAATGTAGAATCCATTGGGAATAAATTCAATGAATAGAATAGTAATCTCATCCTATGCAAATGTAAATAAGGAGCAAAATTAAAGACTCGCGCATATTTGTAGCATGGTAAACAGTGTTTGGGATAACAAAACACTAGTTCGAAAAATTTCTCGGGACTTTCAACTAAAGAATTTACAAGATTTCGAATGACTTTCTGTTGCTTGAAGATTAGTGATAGTTTAAAACTTTTAAAAATCCTGAAAAATATCTTATTTTTAGATTTACTGGAAAGAAGCTATTGGTAAACTGTTAATATGGGAATATTTGTAGTTTAACAAACAGCTGCGTCTACAAAATATTTGTTCGATGCATTTCTTGTTGTTTTCAATATAAGAGTTTCCAGGATTTTTAAATAAATTTTACTGCTTAGATTAGTGTTAATTTAAAGCAAAAAAATAACTGAAAAATTATTTTTACATTCTCTTGCGAAAACAAAATCTATTGGCAAACTCCTTACGTGGGAAAATTGAAAATCTCTTTAATATTAGCACTTTTATAGTTATTATTCAAAAGTTTAACATATGTAAAATAAAAAAAATAAAGTGTATTTTCTTTACTCTTTTAGCTATCTCTAAAAATCCTTGTATTGTGCGTAATAAAATGAATAAGACATGGAAATATTGTGATTGAGTTTGACATTTATATATTTTGCATTTGTTCCATTTCATGTGTATAAAAAAGGATTTCTTGAAAATAAATTACGGAGTATTTGGAGTATCTGAGGTTCAAAATCCCGGAAAGAAACAAATAAAATGCGGTGTTATAACTATTCGGTCTAACCTATTTCAGTAGCTTAGCGCTTTGAATATTCGGTATCTATCTGAAAAATACTTTGAATGTATGGAAATCTATAATAAATCTAGTAGAAAACTTAGTATGTATGTAAATGTAGGTAAAAAATGTAAATGTATGTATGTAAATGTAGTAAAGAACTTCAGTTGAATGTCGAATCCATTGGGAATGAATTCAATGAATATAATAATAACCTTATTCTATGCAGATATAAATAAGTAGCAAAATTAAAGACTCTCGTATATTCGTAGTATGGTAAACAGTGTTTGGGATAACAAAACACTAGTTCGAAAAATTTCTCGGGATTTTTAAGTACAGAATTTACAAGATTTCAAATGAATTTCTGTTGCTTGAAGATTAGTGATAGTTTAAAACCTTTAAAAAGCACTATTTTTAGATTTAGTTCAAAGAATCTATTGGTAAACTGTTAATATGGGAATATCTGTAGTTTGACAGACAGTTGCGTCTACAAAATAATTGTTCGATGCATTTCTTGTTGTTGTAAACAAAAGAGTTTCCAGGATTTTTAAATGAATTTTACTGCTTAGATTAGTGATAATTTTAAAGCAAAGAAAAAACTAAAAATTATTTTTAGATTCTCTTAAAAAAAAGTCTACCGGCAAACTGATAACATGGGAAAACTGAAAATCTCTTTAATATTAGCAATTCTTTTAGGTAGATTTCGTATGAAATATATATTCTCCCTCATGTTGGAATTTCTGGAATATTTTTACAAACATCTTTACCGATCATGATCCTTAGAACCCGAAACCACACCCCAATTCAAAACTATATATGGGTCAATCCATTTCAAGTGGTCCAGAAAATCATTAATTCGTTGCTCGACCATTTTTAAAAAATCTGAAATTTTTTGTACAACAACCCTAACATGATGGAAGTTTAAAATGACTATTATTTTAATTTTATTAATTTTTGTTTGTGCATGGCGGCCATCTTTGTTTCATAGTCTGCAGCAATTTTCTCAGAAGAAGGGTTTACGGAATTGTAAATAATGCATCGTATATTTATCCAATTCAAGTGCGGATTGAAGCAATTTGTACAGAATATATTGGGCTAAAAATGTGGTAATAGAGTAGTTTCCGGAAATAAATCCTTATTGGTGAAATTTAAGCATAAAGTTTCAGTTTTTTCAAAAATTTGTCCGTTTACAAAAGGAAATTTTTCTAGCAAGGAAAACTGTAAACATGACTTTTTTTTTTTTTTTTTTTTTTTTTTTTTTTTACAAATAGGCCAAAAGTACTTGTACTCACATGCCAAGTTCCAGACCTGGGACTTCGTTTCTCTTCGCTAAAAAAATTCCCAAATTTTTCAAAAATGTCAAAAATCGCACTTTTTAGGCTTAGATATCTCTGGTGGGGTACGAGATAAAAATCTGAAGTTCTGGTTTCTGAGAGTATTGTATGGTAGTGCTATGCACAAGAAATTTAAAGATGGAGATTTGACTACAAGCTGAGATATGGCAAGGGCAACATATCAAAAGAATACTGCCAAACTATTGTTTTGTTGTAGTCACAGCTAAGTATTTATCTCAGAGTGTCACTTAAATTTATGTTTTTAATTATCTTTAATTAATAGTAACAGAAAATAAAGCCCTTTGCAAAGCTTAGCAGTTAATTAAAAAAATAATTATGCCTAAGTCCATACATTTTGTATGGTTTCAGTAACTTTTGTTGTAAGTAATTTTAGTAACTAAAAGAAACCTCAGCACTTTTACATAAAGAAAAAAAATATTTTTATAGAAGACCTGAAACAAAAACAGAACAGGGAAAGAGAAAAGCTTTTAATGTTGTCATACTTGTTGAGACATGATCAAACGTGTCAAAACACATTCTTACTTGTTGGTTTTAAAGCCACAATTTTGATCTTTCTCAAAATTTTATTTGTAGGAACCAAGTCTTGTCATTTCTTGATAACTTGATTGAAGATCTTGGCCCTGCTGGCTCATATAAATAAACTTTGAAATCACTATGTGCAAGTCTCAGTTCATTAATAATTCCTAGCTTACTTCTTCTGCAAAAATGTCATTTTCTGAAGTGTAAATTTTGAAAGGGCTTTGGATATATTTACTTTCTAAAATTTACTTAAGGCTGATGCATGGTAACATCGTATGATGTTTCATTTACAGGAATATACTTATGGTGGGAACAAGTTTCAGGAATTGGCAAGCAGCATTAAAATTGTGGTTTTTAAACCAACAAGTAGGAATGTGTTTTGACACATTTGATCATGTCTCAACAAGTATGCCAACATTAACAGCTTTTCTCTTTCCCTATTCTGTTTTAGGTAGCTTTCTTTACAAAAAAGCTACCTATTGCAGCCGTTCGGAGGAAAGCGATTTCAAAAAATTTTGGTATATTTTCATCGATCATGACCCCCAGACCCCGAAACCACCCTCCGTTCAAAATTGATATATATATATATATATATATATATGTATATATATCTATCTATATATATATATATATATCTGACGTATGTCACACTGTAACTCCCGTAATTATGAACCGATTTCGATGTAATTCGGTGTGTACATAGTACATACCAATGTCTCGACCGAGTTCGTTGGCCAGCTTCATCCGCCGTTTTGTTTCAAAATGGCGGCCATTTAAAATTTTTAAAAAAATTTAAAACTTGAAATGTGGTACCAAAAAATTAAAAATGGAAAAATATTTTTTTCTTATGTATTTGACCTTTATACAAAGATTCCGGAGCAGTTTTTGTTTCGTCTATATCTTAAAAAATGGCTGAGTTATAGCATTTTGAATTTCTAGCGTGGCTGACATTTTGAAACGTCCTGAATTTTGTCACGCGATAAAAGGCGTATTTATGAATCGATTTGGATGTAATTCGGTATTTACATAGTACATACCAATCTCTCGACCGAGTTCGTTGGCCTGCTTCATCCGCCATTTTGTTTCAAAATGGCGGCCATTTAAAAATATTTTTAAATTTTAAAATTTGAAATGTGGTACCAAAAATTGAAAATGGAAAAATATTTTTTCTTATGTATTTGACCTTTATACAAAGATTTCGGAGCAGTTTTTGTTTCGTCTATATCTTAAAAAATGGCTGAGTTATAGCATTTTGAATTTCTAGCGTGGCTGACATTTTGAAACGTCCTGAATTTTGTCACGCGATAAAAGGCGTATTTATGAACCGATTTGGATGTAACTTCGTTTATACATAGTACATACCAGTATCTCGACCGGGTTCGTTGGCCAGCTTCACACGCCATCTTGTTTAAAAATGGCGGCTATTTAAATTTTTAAGAAAAATTTAAATTTGAAATGTGGTACCAAAAATTGAAAATTGAAAAATTATTTTCTTCTTATGTGTTTGACCTTGATAAAAAGATTCGGTAGCAGATTTTGTTTCGTCTATATCTTAAGAAATGGCTGAGTTATAGCATTTTGAATTTCTAGCGTGGCTGACATTTTGAAACGTCCTGATATTTCTAACGTAATAACAGGCGTATTTATGAACCGACTTGGACGGACCTTGGTGTGTACATAGTACATACAAATATCTCGACCGAGTTCGTTGGCCAGCTTCATCCGCCATCTTGTTTCAAAATGGCGGCCATTTAAAAAAATTAAAAAATAAAAAAATTTAAATGAGATACCAAAAAATTGGAAAATGAAAAAGATTTTTTTTTGTATGTGTTTGACCTTAATACAAAGATTCCGGAACAGTTTTTCTTTCGTCTATATCTAAAAAAAGTCCTTCCGGCCAGTGCCGGGAGGAAGAGGTAGCTTTCATAATCCTTATTTTAAAACAGCCAACTTATATCATGCAATCACACAAAGCTCAATTTAGTGGAAACCGAATATAGGAGATTCAATACTAATTTTTATCAATATAATGAATGAGAATTTCGCGAAATTAGTCAGCTTTATCCAAGCTGCTTTTCTTTAAAGTAACTTATATTTGGCTGCCAAATTCGGCAATTTCTTAAAGTGCCTGTCATTTTAATACAACATGGTGGATGAGGCTAAGCAGTGAACTTGGTCGAGACCTTAGTAATTGCTGTGCACATGCTCACTCACATCGGAATCGGTTAATATATAGGAGTGCTGTCGCATGCAAAAAATCAGATTTTTCAAAATGTCACCCACAATAGAAATTGAAAATGCTATATCTGAGCCATTTTTTAAGGTAAAGACAAACAAAAAATGCTCCTGAATCCTTATATCAAGATCAAATACTTAAGAAAGAAACCTTTTTCAATTTCTAATTTTTTTGCACCTCACTTTAAATATATATATATATATATTAATTTAATGGTCGCCATTTTGAAACAAGATGGCTGATGAATCTGGCCAGAGAATTTGGTCGAAGTGTTGATGTATACTATCCACATGCCTTCTTACATCGAAATAGGCGAATACGTGTGTTATCGCATGACAAATACAAGATCGTTTCAAAATGTTAGCCATGCTAGAAATTCAAAGTGCTATAAATCAACCATTTTTTAAGATATCAACAAAAGAACAAATTTTCAGAAACAAAAACTGCTCCGGAAACTTTGTATCAAGGCCAAACACATAAAAAAAAATCTTTTTCATTTTCCAATTTTTTAATACCTCATTTTGAATTTTAAATTTAATTTTTTTTAAATGACAACCCTTTTGAAACAATATGGCGAATGAAGCTGGCCAACGAACTCGGTCGAGACATTGGTATGTACTATGTACAGACCAAGTTACATGCAAATAGGTTCATAAATACGCCTGTTATCGCGTGACAAAAATCAGGTCGTTTTAAAATGTCAGCCACAAGAGAAATTCAAAATGCTATTACTCAGCCATTTTTTTTTAGATACAGACGAAAGAAAAACTGTTCCGGAATCTTTGTATTAAGGTCAAACACTTACAAAAAAAATCTTTTTCATTTTCCAATTTTTTGGTATCTCATTTAAATTTTTAATTTTTTTTAAATGGCCGCCATTTTGAAACAAGATGGCGATGAAGCTGGCCAACGAACTCGCTCGATATATATGTATGTACTATGTACACACCAAGGTACATCCAAATCGGTTCATAAATACGCCTGTTATTACGTGAGAAAAATCAGGACGTTTCAAAATGCCAGCCACGCTAGAAATTCAAAATGCTATAACTCAGCCATTTCTTAAGATATAGACGAAACAAAAACTGCTCCCGAATCTTTTTATCAAGGTTAAACACATAAGAAGAAAATATTTTTCAATTTTCAATTTTTGGTACTACATTTCAAATTTAAATTTTTCTTAAAAATTTAAATGGCCGTTATTTTGAAACAAAATGGCGGATTAAGCTGGTCAACAAACTCGGTCCAGAGATTGGTATGTACTATGTACACACCGAATTACATCCAAATCGGTTCATAAATACGCCTTTTATCGCGTGACAAACTTCAGGACGTTTCAAAATGTCAGCCACGCTAGAAATTCAAAATGCTATAACTCAGCCATTTTTTAAGATATAGACGAAACAAAAACTGCTCCGAAATCTTTGTATAAAGGTCAAATACATAAGAAAAAAATATTTTTCCATTTTCAAATTTTTGGTACCACATTTCAAATTTTAAATTTTTAAAAAACATTTAAATGGCCGCCATTTTGAAACAAAATGGCGGATGAAGCTGGCCAACGAACTCGGTCGAGAGATTGGTATGTACTATGTACATACCGAATTACATCCAAATCGGTTCATAAATACGCCTTTTATCGCGTGACAAAATTCAGGACGTTTCAAAATGTCAGCCACGCTAGAAATTCAAAATGCTATAACTCAGCCATTTTTTAAGATATAAACGAAACAAAAACTGCTCCGGAATCTTTGTATAAAGGTCAAATACATAAGAAAAAAATATTTTTCCATTTTTAATTTTTTGTTACCACATTTCAAGTTTTAAATTTTTTTAAAAATTTTAAATGGCCGCCATTTTGAAACAAAACGGCAGATGAAGCTGGCCAACGAACTCGGTCGAGACATTGGTATGTACTATGTACACACCGAATTACATCGAAATCGGTTCATAATTACGGGAGTTACAGTGTGACATAGGTCAGATATATATATATATATATCAATTTTGAACGGAGGGTGGTTTCGGGGTCTGGGTGTCATGATCGATGAAAATATACCAAAATTTTTTGAAATCGCTTTCCTCCGAACGGCTGCAATAGGTAGCTTTTTTGTAAAGAAAGCTACCTAAAAATGGCTGAGTAATAGCATTTTGAATTTCTCTTGTGGCTGACATTTTAAAACGACCTGATTTTTGTCACGCGATAACAGGCGTATTTATGAACCTATTTGGATGTTACTTGGTCTGTACATAGTGCATACCAATGTCTCGACCGAGTTCGTTGGCCAGCTTCATTCGCCATCTTGTTTCAAAAGGGTTTCCATTAAAAAAAAATTAAATTTAAAATTCAAAATGAGGTATTAAAAAATTGGAAAATGAAAAAGATTTATTTTATGTGTTTGGCCTTGATACAAAGATTCCGGAGCAGTTTTTGTTTCTGAAAATTTGTTCTTTTGTTGATATCTTAAAAAATGGTTGATTTATAGCACTTTGAATTTCTAGTATGGCTAACATTTTGAAACGATCTTGTATTTGTCACGGGATAACACACGTATTCGCCTATTTCGATGTAAGAAGGCATGTGGATAGTATACATCAACACCTCGACCAAGTTCGCTGGCCAGATTCATCAGCCATCTTCTTTCAAAATGGCGGCCATTAAATTAAAAAATATATATATATTTAAAGTGAGGTGCAAAAAAATTAGAAATTGAAAAATGTTTCTTTCTTAAGTATTTGATCTTGATATAAGGATTCAGGAGCATTTTTTGTTTGTCTTTACCTTAAGAAATGGCTCAGATATAGCAGTTTCAATTTCTATTGTGGGTGACATTTTGAAAAATCTGATTTTTTGCATGCGACAGCACTCCTATATATTAACCGATTCCGATGTGAGTGAGCATGTGCACAGCAATTACTAAGATCTCGACCAAGTTCACTGCTTAGCCTTATCCACCATGTTGTATTAAAATGACAGGCACTTTAAGAAATTGCCGAATTTGGCAGCCAAATATAAGTTACTTTAAAGAAAAGCAGCTTGGATAAAGCTGACTAATTTCGCGAAATTCTCATTCATTATATTGATAAAAATTAGTATTGAATCTCCTATATTCGGTTTCCACTAAATTGAGCTTCGTGTGTTTGCATGATATAAGTTGGCTTTTTTAAAATAAGGATTATGAAAGCTACCTCTTCCTCCCGGCACTGGCCGGAAGGACTTTTTGTCTCAGGTCTTGTATAAAAATATTTTTTATATATATATAAAAGTGCTGAGGTTTCTTTTTGTCTCAGGTCTTGTATAAAAATATTTTTTATACATATATAAAAGTGCTGAGGTTTCTTTTGGTTACTAAAATTACAAAAAAAATTACTGAAACAATACAAAATGTAGGCCTTAGGCATAATTATTTTTTAAATTAATTGCTAAGCTTTGCAAAAGGCTTTATTTTCTGTTACTATTTTTTAAAGATAATCAAAAAAATAAATTTAAATGACACTCTGAGATAAATACTTAACTGTGACTATAGCAAAACAATAGTTTGGCAGCATTCTTTTGACATGTTGCTTTTGCCATATCTCAGCTTGTAGTCAAATCTCCATCCTGAAATTTCTTGTGCATAGCACTACCATACAATACTCTCAGAAATTAGAACTTCAGATTTTTATCTCGTGCCACACCAGAGATATCTAAGCCTAAAAAGTGCGATTTTTGACATTTTTGAAAAATTTGGGAATTTTTTCAGCGAAGAGAAACGAAATCTCAGGTCTGGAACTTGGCGTGTGAGTACAAGTACTTTTGAACTATTTGTAAAAAAAATTATGTCATGTTGACAGTTTTCCCTGCTAGAAAAATTTCGACTTGTAAACGGACAAATTTTTGAAAAAAACTGAAACTTTATGCTTAAATTTCACCAATAAGCAGTTAGTTTCGGAAACTACTCTATTATCAAATTTTTAGCCCAATGTATTCTGTACAAATTGCAACAATCCGCACTTGAATTGGAAAAATAAACAATGAATTATTTACAATTTCGTAAACCATTCATGTGAGAAAATTGCTGCAGACGATGAAACAAAGATGGCCGCCATACACAAACAAAAAATAATAAAAATAAAATAATAGTCGTTTTGAACTTCCATCATGTTAGGGTTGTTGTACAAAAAATTTCAGATTTTTTAAAAATGGTCGAGCAACCAGTGCTGGACCACTTGAAATGGATTGACCCATATATATATTTCACCTTTTTTATGGACACGATAACTTCCGTAATTCTGCACAAATCTGTTCCAAACCGATACATAAAATCAAAGAGGGAAAATCTCGGTCAAGTTCGTTAATGGGCAAAATCGGACCAAGGTGGTGGTAAATGGTGAAGTTTCTTGTGAAAACAGATAAAACCGGTAACTTCTTAATTTTTATACATTTCGAATCAGTTTAAAATTATTTTTACTTCTAGGAAAAATGCCCAAAATTTATATATGAAAATTTTTTTGATATCATTAAAAATGGCTTCAAGGGGCGATAAAAATAGAATTTTAAGAAGAAAAAAATTCATAACTTCGTGAATTTACAAGATACCAAATCCGCTTAAATGTATTATCTTAATATTATCTACAACTTTTGTATTAACAAATTTTTAATAGGAGCAACCCTTACAGAGAAAAAAAATGAGAACATAAAAATAGTAGAAGAAAAAAAAAAATCCCTGCCGGCCCGGCCTACAGGCAGAGGTAGATTTCGAAGTCAAATATACTAATTTCACAAACAAAAACTAAATCATGATTATAGATAAATCCACTTTAACAATTTTATCTGGCCGCTCTTGACGAGTTTTTATTTCATTTTCATATAATAGCTGGTTTTATCAGAATCATGTTAGGGCGGCATTCAAAAAAATACTTTTCCATGCTCAATAACTCGAAATTTTCTGGCATAATTCCAGATTCATTTTTAATTAAAAAAAAATATGAAACTTGCTGACGTGATTTTTGAAAAGATTTATAAGCGACCTGTGTTTTTATTTTTTGTTCAATTAATTAAAACTTGATATATAAACAATTATTTTCTCAGAAGGACAATATTTTTCGTTTCTAACATAATCGCTTCGGGAAATTCCGTTCAAAATGCCCACTTTGACATAATTTTTTAAAATATATTCTGCCTCTATCTAAAAATCTATTATTACGATACATTATATAGTTTCTGAATAAGCGAATCTACCAATTAAATGCGTTTGAGAGCAAAAATGAATTTAAAAACCAGTCAGAAAATAAGCAGTTTGGATTTAAGCGCATCCTTAATACAATGATTTTTCCAACACAATCCGCTTCGGTAAATTCGGTTCAAAATGCCCTTTTTAACAGCATTTAAAAGAATATATTCTGCCCCTATCAGAAAATCGACCATTACGGTACATTATATAGTTTCTGAGTAAGAAAACGTACCAATTGGAAGCCTTTGAGAGCAAAAATGAATTGTAAAATGAGTCAGAAAATAAGCAGTTTGGATTTGAAAACACCCTTACTAAGATCATTTTTTACTTCAACCGGTATGTATTTTTAATTTGTTTTTGCTCTAAGAATTGGTCCTATCCAAAACTCGTCTATATAGATGTTGTAGACAATATTAAGAAGATATATGATAAATTCATGGGGATTTTATATCTTTTGAATTGACGGAGTTATGGATTTTTTTCTTCTTCAAACCACCTTTTTGTTTTCGTTTTTAATTTTTTTTTGCGGTACGAATTGGTCCTATCAAAAACTTGTGAATATAAAAGTTGTAGATAATGTTAAGGAGATTCATGATAAAATTAATTGGATTTGATATCTTGAGAATTGACGAAGTTATGGATTTTTTTCTTCTTCAAACGCCCTTTTTGTTTTCGTTTTTAATTTTTTTTGCGGTACGAATTGTTCCTATCTAAAACTTGTGAATATAAAAGTTTTAGATAATGTTAAGGAGATTTATAATAAAATTAATTGAATTTCATATCTTGAGAATTGACGAAGTTATGAATTTTTTCGTCCCAAAAACCCTATTTTTTGCGCCCCTTGAGCCCATTTTTAACTTTATCAAAAATCTGTGATACATAAATTTTTGGCCCTATTTTTAGAAGTAATAAAAACTTTAAACTGATTTGATATGTACAAAAATTAAGAAGTTATGGGGGGTTTTCTGTTTTCACAAAACTCCTCCCTATTTCCCTCCCCTTGGTCCGATTTTGCCCATTAACGAACTTGACCGAGATTTTATGCCCATTGATTTTATGTATCAGTTTGGAAGAGATTGGTGCAGAATTACGAAAGTTATCGTGTCCAGAAGAAAGTGATATATATATATATATATATATATATATATATATATATATATATATATATATATATAAAGTTTTTTACTGAGGGTGGTTTTGGGTTCTAGGGGTCATGATCGGTGTAGATCTGCAAAAATTTTTCAGAAATTCCAACATAGGAACGATCCCAATAGGTAGTATTTCATACGAAATCTACCTAAAAACTACGAAATCTACCTGTGCCTGCATGTCGAGGTGGCAGGGTTTTTCTTTTTTATAGTTCTTATTCAAACGTTTAATATATCTAAGTTAAATAATTTAAATTGTATTTTCTTTACTCTTTTATCAGTTTCTAAAAAATCCTGTATTGTGCTTAATAAAATGAATAAGACATGAAAATCTTGACATTTATATATTTTTCATTTGCTACTTTTCATGTGCATAATAAAGGATTTCTCGAAAATAAATTACAGAATATTTGGAGTATCTGAGATTCAAAATGGCGGAAAGGAACAATGAAAATGTGAGGTTATATGTAGCTCTTTGATGTCACTTATTTCTCTAGCTAAGCCCTTTAAATATTCGACATATGTCTCAAAAATACACTAAATTAATGGAAATTTTGAAGATATGTAGCAGAAAATATAGTATATATGTAAGTGTACCTAAAGGTAAAAAATAAGTACTTTTAAAATAAAGAATTTCAGTTGCATCCATTTGTAATAAAGTGAATAGCATAGTATTCCTATCTGCTTTAAGTGCAAAATATGTTTTTCATCCATTTTAAAATAATCGATGCATAAAACGGTTACCATAATTTATACTTAAGTATGAATACTATATTATTCTTTGTAATTCTAATGTGACTTTGAAAGTAATAAATAAATTAAGTAGCTACTGAACAGTGTATTTTTTTCATGTTCAGTGCAAAATAAACAGTCTATAAATAGAGACTTTATAATAACAAAACCTCGAGCAAAAGACTACAATTACCTTTGTAAAAATTTTTGTGCTTCAATGTGCTAAAAATATCATTTATTGAATAGCACGTTCAGTTTTTACTTAAACTTAGCTTTAAGGTATTGTTAGACTATTTTTTCTGTAAACATTTTAAGTCGAGTGCTAAAATATACATATGACAAAAATTTTATTTTAATGAATGAAATTTTACAATTTTTTATTTCTTTGCTGCATTATTTGGTGACTGTGACATCAGAGGCATGTAAAAATAATAGAAATAAATTAATAAGGTGATTTAATAAGCTTTTCTAAGAATAATTTCTACCGCAAGAATTTTATTTACACACATAATAAAGTGGATTATTTTGAAGAATTAGTGTCAATAATTTTGTTAAATATGTTTCTTTCTACTCTACAAAATCTATTTCAGATCAAATGCATAAATATGTATATTTAAGAAGATTTTATTTCTCTTTCAGCTAATATCATTAGTGTGAAAGTTATATAGAATTTAAAATAAGATTTAAATCAAATTTAGAATACAGTTATGACCTTCGCAACTGATATATTACATTCCAAAAAATAGTTGAATCTTGTTATCTTTAGAATATTCTGCTTTACCCATACCTTTTAATGGCCTAGATGTTGTTGGATTCCGTATCTTAGGTGAAATAGATAATCAGCTCTTTTAAAACAATTAACAAACGAAAATTTATTTAGACACAAAAAGGAAATTGAAGTTTGTGACTTTCGGCAAAAAAGTTAACGCTGTTCCTCAATTCTAATAATACGAATTCCTGGGGAGGGGGGGGGGGACGAGACGGAAGATTGATTTCTTTCACGGAGGACTTTCTCAAGTAGAATCGTGAATAAATATGGTTAGCTGATGTAATCACTAATTTATAACTGTGTACTCACTTTGAAAAAACTGGCTTACTTAATGTCCGGTTGACCTCCAAGAATAACTTTATTGAAGTAAACCACTGCTTCAAGCTTATGAATAGAGATTCTCCATCATGTTTGAGGAGACGGTTTTTAAACTACCTAAAACAGCTAAATCAACAGTAAAAATTTCATGTTTATACCTTAAAACGTTTTTTAAGATACACTATTTCAAACTTTGAATGTTTCTATTTATTTTCATTGCGTTTAAAGGTTCAAGACCCTTTAAATGGTCCAAAATGACTTCCACGTTTTCTTTTATCATTTTATGTTCAGAAATTCTTTACTGTAATTGCCGTTTTATGCTTTTTAAAAATAGTGTTCAAATTCTTAGTTTGCTCAACAAAAAGAATCGATATGTAATGTTTTGACAAATATTGGCATCAAGATTACAAGCAAGGAAAACAAAGAATCTCTATAAATTTTGAAGAACGGTATGAAGCCTAAAAGTAAGGAATACACTAGCAATAAATACCTCATACTGAAACAAAAATCTAAAAGATAAAATCATTTATCGTTTTTTAAATATTTTTCTTAAGCCTCCAAAAAAACTTCAACATTTCTTTAAAAAACAGCGGATATTAATAGGCTTTTTTTCGGGAGCTACTGAAGTGATTTATATATTTTTTTAGCAGATTTGGCAGTAGATAAAATATAAATTGATCGTTTGGCAAGAAATAAAAAAAAAACTATGCAATTTCGTAACATTGTTTTATTAATATTACTAAAAAGGAATTCATTCTCCAGAAAAACAAAGCAATAAAATATAATTATAATACAAAAAAAAAAAAAAATTATCAAAATCGCTTCAGTATTTCACGAGAAAAATGTTCCTCAATTCTAAGTTTCATAGGAATTCGCAACAGTTCTTGCCCTCTTAAAACTTTACCCATACGTTTCTTAAGTATGTTAACATTTTATTAAAAACTTAAATCTATTTCCTTGAGAGAAAATACGAGCGTACGAAAAAATAGTCATCTGCTAAATGCGCACACAAATATCCATTGAATAAATGTCATGGCACTCTAATTTTGTTAACCATTGATACAATTTTTGCTACATTATTTTCTTACAGTTTACTCTGTTACGAATAATGTGCCATACTTAATCATTTTCTTGATGCTATTGTTGTGGATTCAGAACAGGAAATCTTAATGAACATTCTTCCGAATTCCTGCATTGATCTTGAATAATTTATAAAATTCTGACACTTAGTTTTCTCATCTTAAAAATCTTTATGTAGCTAAAATTTTGGCGCGCGTTTGTCAAATTTAATAAAAGACTGTCTTGAAGTTGTTTTATCTCTCCGGTTATCTAAAGTGCCTTCAAAAATTTGTTCGCAGTTTTAATATAAATATATTATTAATTAAACACTGTGTCGACGTAATAATTCCATACTTTTGAAAGTGTTTTAAGGAAGAAAAATTATTTTATCAGTGGCTTAAAAATTTGAAATGGATATTGGAAATAAAATGATATGCATTATACACATAAGGATATTTTTAATTGACAATGTTTAATAAAATACTGAATATGTTTCGTTTTATCTCATATTAAGATAAAAAGAACTTCTTAAAAATGCCAATAAACTGTTTTTTTTTTAATAAATGCGCAAGGCCTTTCGAAAGAACTAGTCTTTTTTCATCAGGCGCAAATAAAACGTCCTGCTACTTTGGAAACAGCAGCAAGACTGACACAGAACATAAAAGGGGAAGGAGACAAGTATAATCGCACAAGAGCATTACCCAAAGAGAATAACCTACACCAGCAGGAGAATAATGAAGCAATTTAATAAAAACTAAGTCAAAAATACGAATAAATAAAATAATGCAGAATTAAATATAATAAAAATTAGCAAAATAAAATAATAATAATAATAATAATAATAATAATAATAATAATAATAATAATAAATATATATACCAAAACTAATATTAAGTAATTTAAAAAATAAAAATTATATGGTGGTGTGAACAAATTTTTTCAAGCTGCAGAGAGCAGAAAAGAATCAGAATTTTCATTAACAATAACTTCGCTAATAAGATAAATGTCTAAATTTTCAAGAAACTCCAATTCAGAGGTGCTATTGGCATTAAAGGTAATTTTTGCATTTTGAAAATTAAAACTATGGCCCGAATCCCAAGAATGCTAGACAATATCATTATCTTATCTTATCATTTCATACCAGCTTATTTAATTATTTTAATATCTCATATTATATGTTTTATTCTTTTCAAAGTGCACTGTAGAAAAAATATAGATGTTTCTTAATGTATAAAAAGATAATCCAGACACAAACGAAAATGCACAATAACCTCTTCCAAGTTACTAACGAATCCTTCGTCTTTAGACACATCAGGAACCAATGTATTTTCGAGATGTAATGACTTTACAAAAAACAATGTTTCTTTCGATGACCATGGATTTTCTGAAACGTTACCGAGTTGTTCTTATAGCATATTAATCAGCCACTTCTCAACCTAGAATATAGGTTTTTCGGATGCTCTCAAATTTCAAGTAAACATTTTCATTTTCAAGAAACATATTTTACAGGCAAACATGATAAATTAACAGCATTAACATTGCCATTAAAATTAATATTATTTTGTTATTCGTCCATGTATAAATTCAACTACACAGTTGAAAATGTTTAGTTGAGAATTAATAGCCATCCTACAAACCGACATACGATTTGAAAATCTCATTAAAACACTGTAAAAACGCCTGGGAAACGTTTCCGAAAATTAGTGCAGCAAACGAATTTTTTTTATAAATTATTCTTTTAATCTTGAAAACATATTTATTTCTGAGATTTGTAATGATAAAAAACGCTTTAAGAAATCACGGTAACTCAGAAGAGGTTATTAGCCCCCGGTATGCTATTTCTTTCTCCCAGCTATTAAAGTGTCGTCTCCAAAAAATAACGTTCCGTTGTATAAGCCAGTCGTAAAACAAAGCAGATGTACCATTATACTGTTATACTCTACTGCAATTTTTTAAACTTCTAAGCGTCGCACATTTTCAATTTTTATACCGTCGTTTTGGGAAAAAAGTACTTTTTAAAGCAATTTGTTTGAAAACTGCATCTCCATTTAGTTTTGAGATATTAATTTTTTTGTACTTTTTAGCGCGATTTGTTTAATTTTGGCAACTCAAGTACTCCATTTCTGTAGAAAGTAAAGAAAAAATAGTTGGAAAATAGTAATTATATCTATTTGTTGCCTTTTTCCCATAACTACTGAAATTTTTTTTAAAATTAAAATACGTGCTATTTTGAAAAAATATAAATGAATGATTTCTGATAAAACATGGCGCTATCATAAACAATATTTAATTTAGCTATCTATATTAGAAACAAATGAAGGCATATGAATCATTAGATAGCCGATTTTTGTTTTGTCGAATTTCTTGAGTGACGACATCTGATTTTTTAGACTTGTGTATTATTCAGTGATAGTGACGTCATGTGGATACTTTACTGTAGATGTTAAGACTGGATCGTAAATGAGTAATTCTTCAGAGGATGCGAATAACGTCATTTTGTATAAAATAAAAGCGTGTGTTTAAAGTCTTAAAACTAAAATATGTTTTGTATTATCTATATTTATATACATATATACTTTCTTTCGTAGGGGGCGACACTAAATTCTGAAAATGCAGAATTCCTGTTTTCTAGTTTTACATTTTCGTTCGTTATTTCGTTATTTTATATTTTCGCTACATTATAATTTTGTAGATTAAGAAACATTTGTCTTTTGTTACTGAGTGATGTAGTTAATTTTATCATTAAGATCGATGTGTGTTCGCAGTTAGTTACACGATATACATTTTTAAATATTTTATTGTAACAGTCAAAATTAGAGGTATGTTAAATTATTAGGTATATAACGTAATAGTAAATAGAGTTTTATATTTTTATAATCACTCTTTAAACACATGACCTTTAATTAAGGCTCCCCTGTTTAAACATAAGCGTATGCTTACTTATCTTATTGCAAGGCATTGTTTCTTTCTTCCTTTCTACGTAATTTCTAAAGAAACGTATGGTAATAGAATCAGGGGATAGGAGACACAAAAATATAATTTTATCACTATGTTCGACGTGTGTTCATTGTTAATTACAGGATATATACTTTTACTTTATTATTACATTAGTCAAAAATACTGGTATGTTAAAGTAATAGGTATATAACGTAAAAGTATATAGTGGTTTGTATTTTTATAATGAATCTGTAATCCCGTGACTTTTAATTAATCCCCCTCCTTTTTATGTATAAGAGTATGTTTGCTTACCTTATTAAGGGGGCAACCTACTTGGAAAAGGAAAAAAAATCCTGTTCATTTTTATTGCACACCATTATTCTACACTATGTACTGCACAAAATGCAAAGATTTCCATCTGGATATGTGATCTGGAAATATAATATATTTGTTTGTAAAATAGGACATAGGGTTTTTTTTTTCTTTTCCTGAAAAATGGCACTTTTCATTACGTATTTGTATTTTTCCTCCAAAACCATAATAGTCATCTTGGTATTTTTTTTCTCTGTTAGTTTGTGTCATTCGGCATCATTTGAATTGAGGGAATTTCGAATAAACATTTTTCATTTTTTTTTTGCACTCAAAAACAGTACAAAAATGGTTTTTTTTTTCAAAACCTGAGTAAAATATAAGTATTTATTCTTTTAAAAAATCCGTAGTTCATTTAATAAATATAGATTCCATAAAGTTATACAATTTTTTTCCGGTGATAGAATGGGTGGTTTAGGGGAAAAAGTACAGTCGTGGGAAAAAAAAGTAAACACCCCCTACTAACTCCTCAACAAATTATCGTAGAAGAAAGTTACTGGTACCGAACGATTGGAAATAAAGTCTACTTTTAAATGATGTATATAAAATTTGCTTAGGGGACCACCTACATATTAAAACGAACCATAACTTTGTTTTTCTTCAATAGCAGTACCCAATTCTGACAGCATAAATGAACTCTACATCTTTCAATTAGCCTAAAAACGAATTTTTATGCAATTCGTACCATAAGTTTCCGAGAAATTAATTATTTTAAAACGAGCGTATTTTAAGGGCTGTATCCAAATTGAAGTTCCGTACTGGATTGTTAACCAAGAGAGCCGCTTCCTTGATCAAGGCACCTTAAGAGCCACTCAAGAAGTCAATGAAGCGTGTTAGATTACAGTACGGCAGAATAAATTTCAAAATGTCTACTCACTTCCATCATAGACGGCCCCTTAAACCATCATTTTGCCGTTTTTTAAGCATAATTTGAAAACTACGTGGAAGAAAAATGTGAAATTTTTGAATTTCCATAAAGCAGGACTTAATAAATCTAAATCCATCAAAAAAATTGTAGGTTGCAATTCATAATTTTTTCGAATATTAATTTCATAATTCATATCATAAAATTATAAAAATTGCAAATTCAGCTTATTTATGTTTGGGTATATTAGTATTATTACCACAAAAAAAATTAGCATATTAGGAGCATAATTTCGGGAGATATAAATAAAAATATGAAAATATAATTTAACATTAGAAGCACTCAATTTTGAATGCTTATAATTCAAAAACTTATCATTCAAATGACTTGAAATTTGGTGTCTAGGCATAGTTTGAACCGAAGATTTGAAATATCTCGTTAAAATTGGGTATTGCCATTGAAAAAAATGAAGTTTGGATTCGTTTTAATATGTAGGTGACACCTAAGAAAATTTTATATACATCATTTAAAACTAGACTTTATTTCCAATCGTTCGGTACCAGTCACTTTCTTCTATGATGATTTGTTGAGGAGTTAGTAGGGGGTGTTTACTTTTTTTTCCACGACTGTACATTTAGTTAACATGCAAGACACCTCAATAGGTTACCACATTAAGCTTGCCGATCAATTTTAAAATATTTGAAAGCATACACATACATGTTTATGCAAATTCTAATTTACAATATTTAACGCAGTACAATAGGTATCGACAAATAATACGGGATCTTTCATGTATGCTAAAAAATCAACGAAGAATTGATATTAGCTGGCCGTAGGACGTGTTCTGGTAGTTGTGGTTCAGAGCGTATATATCAATTTGGCCATTCTTTGCAGTTTTTTGCAAAAAAAAAAAGACCGAGAAAGGCATTGTTTCTCTCTTCTTTTCTGCGTAATTTCTAAAGAAAAGTATGATAATAGAATCGGGGGGATAGGAAACGCAAAAATGTACACGAAAATATAATTTTATCATTATGTTAGATCTGTCTTCGCGGCTAATTACAGGATGTATATTTTTAAATCTATTATTATATCAATCAAAAATAGTGGCATGTTACAGTAATAGGTATATAACGTAAAAGTATATAGTGGGTTATATTTTTATAATGATTCTTTAAACCCATGACATTTAACTAATTCCCCCCCCCCCCCTGTTTATACATAACAGTATGTTTGCTTACCTTATTAATCTACTCAAAAATGAATAAAGAATCCCTGTTCATTTTTTGTATGCTATTATTCTACACTATGTACTGCACAGAATGCAAAGATTCCCATCTGATATGTGATCTGGAGGTACCCTATATTTGTTTGTAAAGAAGGGCATAGGGTTTTTTGATTTTTCTGAAAAGTAGTACTTTTTTATTACAAATTTGTACCTTTCCCCCAAAACCATAATAGTTATCTTGGTAATTTTTTTCTCTGTTAGCTTGTCTCATTCGGCATTAATTGAATTGAAGAAATTTCAAACAAACTTTTGTTTTTGTACTCAAAAACAGTACAAAAGTGCTTTTTTTTCAAAACCTCTATAAAATATAAGTGTTTATCCTTTTAAAAACTCCTTAATTCGTTTAATAAATATAGATTCAATAACGTTATACAAAAAAAATATTACGGTGATCGGATGGGCGTTTTAGGGGACAAGGTACATTTAGTTAACATGTAAAACACCTCAATAGGTTACCCCCTTAAGCTTACCCAACAATCTAAAAATATTTCAAAGCATACATATACATGTTTGTGCAAATTCTAATTTATATTTTTTAACGCAAAACAATAGGTATCGCCAAATACTACGGGATCTTTCTTGTATGTTAAAAAATAAACACAGAAATATGATTAGCTGGCCGCAGGACGCGTTCTGGAATTGGAGGTTCAGAGCGTATACATCAATTTAGTCATGCTTTGCATTTTGCTGTAAAAAATATCAAAAGAGGCATTGTTTCTTTCTTCCTTTCTACGTAATTTCTAAAGAAACGTATGATAATAGAATCAGGAGGATGGGAGACACCAAAATATACTACATTGCTCGCTTCACTGTTAGCCATGAAAGGTGCTTAAGAAAGAAGTAGAAATCGAAGATGTCCTCTACGATGTTTATTTTTTCATTTCGTTTTTCTTGCTTACGTATAAATGGTAGGCTTCAGACATTTAGGAAAAACACAGAGAAGTGCTTGTAAATGTCTTTGATAATAGTTGTTTATTTATGCAATAATGCAGTAACACTACGCAATATGGCGCCTTGTTATATTGCTTATGCGGATCAATAGGTCTTTTTTTTTATCTCTTGAAAAACAAAGCTAGTTCCAGTAAAAGTTCACTTTTAATTATCTTTATACAGGGTGCCCGCATCTTATAATTATTCAATAGCTAATTTCTATGCCGCTAGCTTTGGGGGTATGGTTATAATTTTTAAAATGTTCCAAAAATTTTCTTCATCTTTTGAAACGCTACTGATGTCAAAATGATTATTTATTTAAAATTTTACGAAATTAAAACTTTTATGCTATCTCTGTGTCCTATAAGTTAGAAACTTATAGGATGTAAAACAACAAAAATTGCCTTTTTGTACGACTAAAACGTATAGAGTTATGATACTTTCAATTTTCTGCATTTTCAACATTTTTGGATATTAAAAACAAAAACAAAACTTTTTTAATGCCAGTTTATCGTGATCGACCTTAAAAAAGGTATTCTAACCATAACAAATTTAATTTCTTAATTCACAGAGAGTAGATCAAAAATCTATGTATGGTCATTCTTTACGTATGTGTGCAACAGATATTAAATGTCTGCAAGCGATATTTTACAGTACGCGCAAGTAGAAAAAACACATTTTCAAAAAAGCGGATCTTAAAAATCAGTGTCAGTATGTGTTGAAGTACACACATCAATTTCAAATTGACTCGGTACTAATTTGAACATTTTCATGTGGTTTGTTGGATTTTTTTCAATTCAGATTTGTGGAAATATATAGTTTTTAAAATGTAAAAACAATAAATCGATATTTTGAAGGTTTAAAACTTACATCTTCCTTTAAAGCGTGTAATAAAATGAGCAATAATTAATGAATGTAGTTTTTGAATTATAAATATTCCTCTAAAAATCTAGTTTAAAGAAATATTCAGTAACGCAAAGTGTTAAAGATTTGCGTCCCAGAGGTGTATCATAAAAGTTCAACAACTAAGCAAACACACTAAATCTTCTCTTTAGTATGTTGTACATAAATGTGAGACAATTGATGCCGAAGTTTATAAAATCGATTCCTTGTAGAACTGTAGAAGCGATAGTTTAAATATTTTAGGGTTTTTCCCGCAACAAAAAATAACAACAACAAAAAGAGCTTGTCTGTATATTCCTTTAAACGTCCTTCCCGAAATAGTTCTGCTTATAACTGTACGGAAATCGTTTAAATACACACGTATTTACGTATTTTACCCTTTATCTACGGACGGTAGTTATAAGTACCATGAAAATAACTTGTTTAAAATTAATTTAATACATCGATTACAGTTTAGAATATACAGTAATATTCTAATATAGTTTAGAATATACATATATAGTAATACAGTTTAGAATGAGTTATAGATGCATTAATTTATTTGATTCCAAAAGCATTATTGGTTACGCACAACAATTATATTTTTAAAAAGATGATTTCTTTTGCCTTTGCATCTTTTCAGCTTTCTTTGCGTTGGGGGGGGGGGGGGGATTTTTCAATTCGGAAATATTTCTATACTTCTATATTTCTATTGTAAGAACATTATATTTGTACATTTCCTAATTCTACAAAATACTAAGAAAAATATTTTAAATAAAAGAATTAAGTGGGGTTATAAATATTGCACAAAATCCGTATAAAAATTTAAATTTAATTAATCCTTCTAAAACGTATTAAAAGATTATGTAAATCTTCTAATGTAGTTTAAAAAATTCACCGAAAATGCTTTAGAAGATAAAATTTTCATCAATTCAAAATTCAGTACATAAAGGGTTAAACTCTTCTTTACAAAACTAGCACTATTGGTAACTATCAACAGCGATTTCAGGATAGGTTGTTTCGATGCACTGAATGTATCACTTAACATTAATTGCATTCATAATCCATGCATTCATTTCTTGCGAATCTAGTGGCCACGACATAATCAGTGTTGCACGTTTTTTAATTCAAAGTACTTACCCTAATTTTCATAGAGTAATTTTCGGTTTATTTAATCAAGGAATATCTGCAAGAAAATAAAGGAAACGTTCAAAAGTTTTTTATTCAAAAATTCTTGTAGCTATTTGGAATAAACTGATTACAATGCGTTGGCCGTCGTATACGGAGTTCATTCCAGAAATACATGCAACGACCGGCGCTTCGTATGGCAGTTAACGTTTTAATGAAATTTTCAGAAGAGAAATTTTAGTATGTGAGTAATAAATGCTATACACTGTAAAAAAACGGACTAAAAAACGGCGATTCTACTGGCAATCGAGATGCCAGTATTATTTCCGCATTTTAAAGGAAATTCCCCCCATAAATTCCAGAAATCCGTATTTTTACGAAAATTTTTCCCCATAAATTACAGAAATTTTTCCATTCTTCTGGAATTTATGGGGGGAAATTTTCCGTTAAAATACGTAAATGGTACTGGCGTCTCGATTGCCAGTAGAATCCCCGTTTTGTGGTCCGTTTTTTTTACAGTGTACTTAGAGGTATTTAAGAGTAATTTTCAGAAAAGTGGCAAGTTCATGTCTCAGTGGTGATGTGGACGTATTTTTAAAATAACAAAGAGAAAAGAGGATTGATGTTCAAAGTAAATACAGGGTGTCTATAAAAGACAGTCTCAGTTTCAATAGTATATTATAACAGTTTAATTTAGACTATTTACAACAAGTCATACACTTTTAAAAATTTGCAGCATTCTGGCAGGTCATTTGACCGTTTTTTTTTCGAAAACGGTTACACAACCGTAATTTAACACTATTCTGACCATATTATTGGCCATTTTATGGTCAGAATATAGTTAAATTATGGTTATGAAACCGTTTTTTTTCAAAAAACGGTCGAATAACCTGCCAGAATGCTGCAAAAGTTTTAACAGTGTACGTCAAATTAAAGGTAAACTAACCTACTTTTTGTTACAAATTTGCATATGTGCACCTTTATTTATACGACACATATCCAACCTAAAGTCCAATTCTTCCCACAATCGTTCCCAATTATCGTTTAACAAGTCCGGAGTAATAGAAGCAATAGCCTCTTTAATCCTGCGTCTCAACTCCGGCAAATCAAAAGCGGCGGAATGTTGAACGATCTTTTATAAAGCCTCTGAGGGAAAAAAATCTCAGAAATCTAAAGGCTTTTAAATCTTCATCTCAGCAATAACGATTTACGCTCAGGAATCGCCATTTTGCGTATGGGGCACTGCAAGAGAGTCAATAACAAAGCACACTGTAAAAAAAAAGGTAACGTTCCATGTAAAATCCAGGTACGTTTCGCCTTTTCTCAGGTTTTCAGAATAATTTAGCTCTTTCCTGTGAAATTCTGGTTTTCTTATCTGAAACGTTCCTGAACAAAAGTTGGAAACAGCAAAACGCTGCGGCCGCCGTTTATTATTTTTTTGCTATAATCCGTTGCTCGCGCGCGAGTGTCGAAAAAGAATTCCTTAAATGAATGTAAAAAAATCAATATGGAATGCAAATAAATCAATAGACGAAATAATCCTTTACGTCTCTATTGTCAAGACAATTCAGATGAAAACACAATACCTCCGTGACATCGCTAAGAGATTATCTCTCGTACTTGTCTGTGGAATGTTTAAGGAGCAGACCGTGTAAAAAAAATACACCTATTATTTGGATCTCCATTAACCAGGGGACCCTCAAACATGATTCTCACCGATTTTGATTAATTTAAAGTATGTTTTAGAGTTCTTATCTCTAATTATTCTTGTGAAAGGATTTCTTCAAATGGGACTTAGATTTTCAGAAATTAGATGCCGAGATTTAGCATACGTTTCAAATACCCATTAGTTTGCAGCTCTCAACGTGTCTTTCGTGGTGTGGACGCAGAAAGCTCGCACGCCACCCGTACGGCCCGAGTTCGATGCTACCTCTGGACTTTTTTTTTTTCTTTTTTAATTAATTTGATATTTTAACACTTTATTACAATTTGATTTACATTTGATATATATTTGACACTTTGAATTGCTGCAAATTTGAATTTTTTTTTATTTTCGGAAAAAAATATACAATTACGTTTAGGTTTTTTTTTTTCATGAAAATTTATATGTATTTTATCTAACTTGTAAACTAACATAATTACTAACGAAAATCCAAAATATTTTATGTCTAGATTTTTTTTCTAATTATTATTTACATTTATATATTTTTGATATTTTAAGCAAAGTTCAGAAACAATATATCATATATATATTTACTTTATTGAATTTTAACTGAAAATTTATTTTTTCGTGTAAATTATAAATAATAATTTTGATGTCAATTTCAAAATATTTTTTCATTCTAACAAATAATGATAATAAAGCGAAAATTGTCAACTGAAAATGTAAAAATCGTCTGCGGATCCCGCATGCTGTGAAATGTCAGTAATGTTTTGCTGTCAACAGAAATATTCCTGGTATTTCGCAGGAAACTTACTGGCATTTCTGTAGAAAGTTTTTAACATATACAGTAAAGTTCCAGTCATTTTCAAGAAATATTTCTTGGAAATAATGGGCAACTCAGCTGCCCATTTTTTCCCAGGAACGTTGCGGAATTTTTTTTACAGTGCAGTACTTACGCATGCGCTTATCTAAAACTGTTTCCGTTACTCTTTATTTGTGACCTTGAACCAACACTCTACAACGCTTACAGTTGATAGGAGAAGGTGTTGTTCCTTTGACCACTTTGCAAAATTTAAATTTTCCTAGCTTGACTATTAAGGCTAAATTCAATTCCTTTGTTCTATTATAATCAGTATCATATGGTTTATCATAAATAATTTTTTCATGGTTCTAGTTTTACTTTTATTATGTCTCATTTCATATTTAAAAAATAATAATACTGTGGTCAAAGGTACAACACATAGATGTACCTCTGACCAGGCAATTAGACAGCACAGAAATGAAGAAAAAATTCTTTTTATTCAGTATCATTGTAAATAATTTTAAGTTAAATGGGTATAGGAAAATGTAAGCATAATAAGAATTGTGTAATGATAGTATTTTTAAGCGTTTTGTGTTTCATGTTTACTTATTCCACTTCATATGATGGAAAGTCTAGTCTAAATGACAAACATTCTGACTGTCGAGCAGATCCACTAGAAATAGTAGGTCTGGCAGTTTAGCCACAATGTGTTCTATATAACTATCATCTTTTCATATAAACTTTCCACTGAAAGTTTTTTTTTCACATATTGGATATGAAACACTGAATATTTAATGTCACAGATCTCTGCGACAAAATAGGTTTTTTAACTGGCAATTTTAAAAAGAATAAAATTTCCATTTTCCAATCCATCCAGAGGTTTTGTCTAAATGCTTACAATTTCAATTTTGATTATTAGCCTTAGGAATGGAAAGACTATATTAAAAATTATTTATAATTAGGAATGAATAATAGGTAACAGAGTGGAGTAAGATAGTAATTGTATTTTTATTCCGTAATGAGAAAAAATTATTTTTCAAAAATTTTGAGGGAAAAATGCAATATTTCTGTTGCTCGTTTAAGCATTAAGGACAGCTCTGACAAGATTAATTTTTTTTGACGCTATAGCTAAAAGTATGTATTTTAAATATCGAAAATTTCATTCTTTCCTTTTTATCCCTTAATGAGAAAAAAAATAAATAGTAAAAAATGTTGACTGTAAAATGCAATATTTCTATCACTTCTTTGAAACTGAAGGGAAGCTTTTTAAATCTTTTAACTATTTGATATTATAGATAAAAGTGTATATTTTAAATATAGAAAGTTTTATTCTTGCTTTCAGTTCATTTTTACCTCATGAATATATTTAATTAAAGTAGAAAAAAAGATTCAGTTTGGACAAAAAAATACATATTAATCCTAAATCCAAATTCAAAAAATGGATGGCAGCACTCGTTTTTTTTCATCTTGAAATCGTGCAATATTTTAAGAAACGAGCTCGAATTCAAGGAGGAATTGCTCATGGAATGTAACACATATTACCTTTTTGAACCCATTTTTACTATATTAGGAATCAAAAGGCAATCTTGAATTTTTTTTAGCATGTCAGGGAGTTATTGATTTTTATGTCTGTGCAATATTGTTAGTGTCGGACGTTTCATTTATTTATAGTTTTGCTTATACATAAGAGGAAAAATTATGATTTTGTAATTTTTTAAAATTTTCTAAGGGTTTTTTTTTTTTTTTTGAAGATGAAGGAAATAAATAGCAACTTTCAAACTTGGAGAATTTGATCTTCATATGTAATACTGCATTTTTATAACGTTTCTATTTTTCTCAAAATTCACAAATTTTCAATTTTTACAACGAATTAAAGATAAATCATGCTGTTACCAGATTATTATTACTCAATAAATAGGAACATGATTCTTCAGAGGTTAGAATATTATAAAAAAATCATTTCTGTTAAATAGTTTTCAAGATACAGAACTTAAAACTTGCAACTTTGGGCGATTGCACACATGCCATTCTTTGTCACAAGTTTTTTAAATGTCCAAAACTTCAAAAATAATTTATTTTTTGTGAAGATATTTTGCAGAATTCTATTTTAATATGAATTGAATATGTGTATCAAATTTTAGTAAAATCGGTTACTATGTGACCACGACTTTTTAAAAATTTTTGCTCATTTTACGTGGAATGGCCCAAAAGTGTTATTAAAGTCCCGGCCCCATTGAGTTTATTAGCCAATTTAACCGTTATTTGTGACAATCAAAATGGGCTAGATTAAAAAAAGGATCACTCAGGATCTCTTCTTGGAATACAATTAGCCACTTCATCGAAAACGAAAGAGGGGCAGAAAATGCAGTGAAACAACTAAAAATGATCCAATTGCATAATCCCATATCATTACCATACCACACTAGAAATCAAATTAATTAATTACCTCCAGAGCCTCGATAAAGGGTCATTTTGATCCGTACCAAATCAGTATATTTCGGCTCGAAATTTCTTTATAAAAAATGTTGAATACATGCTACAGACAAAATAAGTCGGAAATTGAAAGTCAAACATGGCAAATAAGGTGCGTTCGTACTATAACTAGTTTTATAAATATTCAGATCTTAGTGCAACAGCTCTTGCTCTCTTATGCAAACATGCATTAATGCAAAATTTATTAAAATTATTTACGAGGACCCCAGAAGCCAAGGGGTATAAGTGACAAAACTGAGCTAAGTGCGCAGGCTGTCTGGAAATAAGGCTATTTGTTTAGAGGAAAAAAAAAATGATTTTCTGACTATGTGCTGCGTTCTAAAGGTCAACTATTTAAGCTCTTTAAACTACTTAACTGCTTCTTTAATTTCTACTTAAATTTTCTAAAAATATTGTACTCCACTTTTTTAAAACAGTTATTGAAACAAGAGCTCAAACACCGCTGTGAAATAAGCAACATTTTCATATTTTAATTCAGACAATTCCTATTGATGTTCCAACTTTGAACTCATTTTACTCCAAATCTAAATTTTGTCACTTGTCTCTTGGCTTCTGCGTTCATCTTATATTAAATTTAGTAATACGGAAATAATATGACTCTATCGTAAATATGAAGAAATCACCATGGCAACCTAGAATCATTAACTATCATGGGATATCGTTGAATTAATTACATATGATAGGATTTAATAGAATGTAGAAAACTTTTACTAATATCTTTTGATTTATTAAAAAAATTCATTTATTAATATATTTTCATAAAATTTGAAATGACTCGACAAAATTCTGCAACGATTATATACACTGTAAAAAAATAATGCTAATTTTCCAGTAGGAATCGGAAAAATAGTTGTCCTTATCGTACCGGAATAATTTCAAACCCAGCTCGGAATAAAATCCGTAAAATCGGAATAAAATCCGTAAGATACCGTTTTACTGACTATTTCCTTATTTTTACGGATTTTATTCTGAGTAGGGTCGGAAATTATTCCGGTACGATAAGGTCAACTATTTTCCCGATTCCTACCGGAAAACTGGCATACGAAAAAAACTGTTTTGTTGAAATTACTAAATTTTGGTTCATATAGCTCCATCCAAATATTTTGGTTGGAATGATTAAATTTTGGTTATATTAACCAAATTATTTTGTTAATCCAACAAATCGTTTGGTTAGTCCACCCAAAATTTGGTCATTCCAACCAAAATATTTGGATGGTGCTATATGAAACAAAATTTAGTAATTTCAACAAAACAGTTTTTTCAGTGCAGTATTTTTTTACAGTGTATATTAAATTTTAAAACATTATGTTTGGTAGTTTTGCGCTCTTATATGTAGACAGACAGACGGACGGACCAGGCGACGAATATAGGTGCTAAGTATTTATATAATTTCGAACGCATCTAAAAAAAGTTAAATAAGTTAAATAGTTTCAAATAAAAATTCTTGTGTGAAACATCAAATAAAACTAAATAAATTTTCACGCGGTTCTGATATAGAACCATAAATCAGGTAAACGATTTCTGATATTGTTCTCATAATGCCAGACATGCAAGCATTTTATTAGCTCAGAAAACATGGAATTAAAGACAAAAAATAATTTCTTTTTTTCGATGCCCCAATTTTTTTTTTCTGAGAATGACGCTTATATCTTTCCATTACTAATCAGCAGACACTCCTATTATTTAAATAAAATTAAAAGGCTAAAACTATTTAAGTTTGAAATATTAATGGAAAATTAAAGACCTTGAATAAATGAATAAACCCGACCCATTAAAAAAAAAAAACCGGAAATGAAAAAAATAATTAAATTTTCTTAATATACTAGCCCTGAAAAAGGAGGCATATATTTTTTGAGAACGTGACATCCGATATGACTTTTAAAAAAGTGATATTTTATTTTAATTTTTGATTGGTTTCTTTAATAACATTTCAGGCACGTACGTACTTCATGTTCAAAGCGAAGATAGTTTTTAGTACTTTCTCCACTTTATCGTTTAGATTTAGTTTTTTAGAGCTTTATCAAATTTCTGTCATTTAGACATTAAAGTTAATGCGTAAGACGTTAACAAAATAGTTCGCAAAAGGGCTTTCTTACGTTGCTTCTTTAGTAATGGCAATTTATTATTTTGCGTTGAGTTTTATTAGCTGATGGTTTAGAAATAATTGAATAAAAGAAAATCTAATAAAAATTTATACTCCATTTATTAGATCTTCTGTTGCAAAAAAGTTTTAGATTATGAATATGCTTTTAATGCAACCTAAAAGAAATGTTTTCCTTTTAAGAAACTGGCAGGAATATTGAATTATAAGATTTTTTTAAAGACTGTAATAATTATTTCCCTATTTTGCGGAGGATGTAAAGTACGAAAACTGCATGATTGTGAAAAATGGTAATTTATAATGATAGTTGCACACATTTCTTGTAATGAAATTTGGAAGGTAGGTAAAGGGCACAAATATATAGACATCCACTAAATTTATCTGAAATCGTTAATTTGGAGACAGCGAAATTTCGTTAAAGTGCTTTTTCGCCAAAAAAATGAGTTGTACCCTCGTCAGAAATTCTCAAAACGCTGTTTACAAAAACGTATTTTACGATATTATATCCAATATACTATCAAGAAATATGTTCAAAGCTAACGATCGAAACAACGTTATTTTTGAACATTATATACAATAAGTAAATACTTTAAACCCATTTTATCTATGTTTAAATATATTATTTAAACGCTTCTCAGAATTTTAATGTATTTTTCTTAATTTTGTTTTAGAATGTGTGCGCTTTTCTTCTTTGTAAAAGTGCAATGTTCAAATTGCATAATATATCGCGCATTAGGTAGAAATGAATGGCATTTTTGATTTTTCGATAAAGGCAAAAGATTTTATTCAAGTTGAAGTTCCCCTAAATGTCTAATGCTGCGTAATTTCTCTGTTTATCATAAACAAAGGAGCTTTATCAGAAAACAGAAGGCTAAACATAGAAATATACCTGTTTAGACGGAACCTGTCTAAAACGGAAACTTTTCTTGTCTATAGCAATATCTATTTATCAAAAAAAAAAAAAAAAACGAAACTGTTGAAATAGGTCTCATAGAAACTGAATTGATAAACAAATTTAAACTATGTTGTAGAATGTTTTGTTTAGAGGGAATCCCGCAACAACTCCTTTTTTGTGTCCCAGTGTTAATGAAATTAATTGGCCTTTCAAAATAGGTTTTAAAAATCATTTACTATTCATATTAGATGTAAATTTCCAACCGGGCGAAAAATGTCCGGACTAGGATTCGAACCAGGGATCACCTGGTTGAAGCCGCCAGTTCTCTACCATCTGAGCTGTCCCGGATGAATCTGGTGGAATTTTCTCACCCAGCTAACCTTAATGATTGTAGCAACTGGTCTGAAACCTGGTTCAGCTCAATAGAATAAATCTCAGGTAATGGAACTCCAGAAATCGCTGGATACGTAACAACAATCATTAAGGTTAGCTGGGTGAGAAAGTTCCACCAGATTCGTGCGGGATAGCTCAGATGGTAGAGCAATGGCGGCTTCAGCCAGGAGATCCCTGGTTCGAATCTTGGTCCGGACATTTTTCGCCCAGTTGGAAATTTACATCTCATATGATTTATTTACCAATTAGAATAATTGGGTTAAAATTAATCTAGTGCATTTACTATTCACCATTTATATATATATAAAAAAACGATCAAGGGAAGCTGACGCTGAACAGTCCGTTTAAGATTCGTTATTAAAATTCCTTTCAAAAATAATTTGATAGGGAACTGTTGAATGAGATTATTTGCAACCAACTGTACAATCGGTATCTAAAGCTTTGTGAGTGTTTCTTGTAAGCCACCATTTACGCAAAGATATTTTTTATTTTCCTGTTACAGTCCTCCCCCACTTAATCGGGTCACGGATAATCGAATATCCCGCTTATTCGAATAGAATCCTCCGGAACCGAATTTATTCCCATTGGTTCTATGTTATTTTCCCCCGCTTAAACCAAGTACCTTTTACGAACGTTCCCGCTTAATCAAATAACAACTGTGTGACCGATGTTTGAAAATAGGCGCAGAAAGCACGTTTCAGCTGGAACTTCCTTCCACCTTTTGTCATTTTCAGTTCCTTTAGGATTAAAACAAATTTTCAGTTCTTCCTGCAATGATTTCGGACAGCAGGTGTATAACGGACAGGTCAAAGGATTTCCCACCTTGATCTTCCCACCATCACTTCTTACTGTGAACTAGGCTTTAATGGGAATGCACCGTTACTCGAGATGGTAGTTGTAATATTTTGCAGTCATTCGAAAAATAACTCGATATTTATTCCTTTAAATTTCCACTTAAACAAACCACTTTCAACGATTTTTTTTAAGGCAGTATAAGTAACGTAACTTAGAAGTAGCAAAGTTTTGACCAAATTTAAACGAGCTGCATTAAGTGTGATGTAAACCATATAAATGTATGTACTGACATTAAATTATACGTATTTACTTTCTATTAGCATTTGTATTTATTTTATTTTATGTTATTCTGTTAACGATTTATTATGCTGTTAATTTTATATACCGTAGATGGTTATTTCGCCGTTTTATTACGCATTAAATATTGCAGTTATGATTCCCCGTTTAATCAAATACTCCGCTTAATCGAATATTATTTCGGGAACCGTCAATATTCGTTTAAACGGGGCGACTGTATACATCATTTTCCTGATTGAGCCTCAGTATTTTGCTAATTTCTAACACCAACATCTTATCTTGGTTTCCGACAGTCATGTCCATATAAGAGATGTGTTTAAACGGGTTCCCATCCCCCACTGCTTATGAAAGAGTTAATATAACGGGATGTTTGAATTTTTTATTTTTTCTTGGTTGTTTAATTTTGCCTTTTATATTAGCCGTCCATGTATAATAGAGGAGTTTAAAACCGTTAAACACACCCCTTACTTTCGCGCCTGTGGTAAGTGTCCTGATTATTATCCTCTTAAAAAAATCATCAATAAAAGTAAAAATACAGGCAGCAAGTTGCCGGAACATCCCTGTGATTGACAGAGATTTTTTTGTTATTTGAAGAAATTTCTGTCTTTTTACTGGAGAATTTCAGGAAAATTTCACCTTCTTTTTGCGAATCTTTTGTTTTTCGAACTGGCTAAATACACATTTGTCGAAACACACCTGTGATTTATCAAAAATGCAGCTTCAGATTTGGGGGTTTCATGGAGCTTTTACATTAGAGTTGGAATTTTCTTTATTTAGGGTGGGAATGGGCAAATCAAAGCAACAATGGTTCTTTTATTTATGAAATATATATGTTACCGTGAAAGATCGAAATTGGAGAATGTCGACTTTCACCGGTGAATGTCAACACATACTAAATACGCCGGTGAAAGACCGAATTATATTCTTGTACATTCGGACCATCACCGGTGAATGTCGACAAGCACCGATATGCTCTGATGGAGGTCGAAAAGAGAAGCGGTGTTCAACAGAGAAGCTACAGTCTGTCGCCAAATTCTTTGTTCTAATTCCAGTCAGTCAGCTTTGTCAGTTTTATGCAAGGTTTGATGGTGAACGCAACGTTTTCTTAAATTTTGTTTTTTTATTTAATATCCTAATTTATACAGAATGGATACTGCAGCGATCCATGATCTCTCTTTTTTTTTTTTTTTTTTGAAAAATTAAACACCTTTATTGAGAGTAAACAAGAAAACAATTGTGCTTTTCCTTAAGAACAGTACTCTAAAGTACTTTCTGAAGTTATTTTTGCTAAAACTAAGTGCAGCACACCTTTGGATTACAGACTATTAAAACGTTTTATGTTTTAAAAATTAATGATCGCGCCTGAAATACGGAGAAGTAAATGCAAATTTCCGACATATTCAACATTCACCATTAGCGCATGGTGAATGTCGACATTTGCTAGTGTAAGACAGAAATAAGGATATTTAGCAAATATTTCGGACATACACCAAGCGACTATGTGAATGTTGACATTCACCGGTGAAAGTCGATATTCTCTAAATTTCGGTCTTTCACGGTGACATATGCAATGGAAAAATTCGTTGACTTCACGGATTGATATGAGAGCGTGGTCTAGATTTGCCAATTTTATCTTCTGTGTGAGTTTGGTTATCCACAGTAATTCAGAATCCTATTAAGTTTTCCCATTAAGATCCAATTAAGATCATTTTATTTTGGTTCAATATACAACAAGGATAAAAAATTAAAAAGGAACATAGGGTCGCAAATCACTTATTTAGTCACAAATACCGGGTGTTTCTTACTAACTCAATTTGGGTTGACGGTAACATCTTACAGAAAACTGAAGTATACTATAATAAAACATTTCACAGACATTCTCACTTTTTTTGTAAATATGATAACACCAAATAAAAGTGGTATAAGTTTGCATTATACGCGCCAGCAGTATGCAGTATTTGGCTCCCCCACATTTTGGACTGTGATGATCAATTCATACAGTATCATCGAATGCTTGAGCAACATTTTTTTCCAGATCTTTTTGGGATGTTATTATATTTCACACAAAACAAGGTACATACCGTTGCATTTTCCTTACAATGGTTTTATTTTTCTTGAAATTATTACCGTCAACAAGGGGTTCAGTTACAATGAAACACGCTGTATTTGTGACTCAATAAGTTGTTTGCGACATGTCCCTATGGGACTTTTTATCCTTGTTGTATGCCTGATTTACCATGTCAATTTGTTAACGTTTTTTTCAATCACCCTTCATATATTTCCATGACTAATAAGTACGATTCGACAATCGGCAGTCCTAATTTAATACTCAAGTTTTTTGGCTTGAAGTAGCGAAAACTTAGTGTATTATGACTTGTATAATGATCACATATATTAACAAAGCGAAATGTTGATAATTTAAGAAATGCTAAATCGAAAAATTTATATTAGATTAATCGCTTTTTCAACTACAGTAAAACCTCCCTAAAGCGACCACGTTCCGTTCCAATAAAAATTTGTCTCTCCATGAGGTGGTCTCTTAATGGAGGTCATGTTTAAATCTACATTTTAATTGTTGAAAAAAGGTAACAATTAACGTTACTAAAATTTATTTTTCACATTAAGAAAAAAACATAAAAATTTAAGTATCAAAACAAAAGTTAATTACATAAGTTGATTACTGCAGAATTTAAAAAATGAATACATTGAAGTTTGCTTTATTTTACGGATCTATATTTTATAGCTTTTATATCCAAGTCCTTTCGAAGTTCAGTAAATAAACGCAATTTTTTTATGGAAACAACTAATGACGATTTCATTAATTTAACTATTTCTTTGATAGTTTCCTGACAGAATAGGCCATGGGAGTTTATTGACTGTCATTCTTAATTTGTAATCAGAGTTAAATTCATTGCCTAAAAAAACACAAAGGGGTTTATATACTTAAAAGTTACTGGAATTTTAAAAAAAAATCTAAAATTAGTTTAGAAGTTTCAAGAATAATGCGCTCTCGACCAATTAATGCGCTCAAGCAACCAGGAAAAAACGAATTTTGTTTCATTTTCTTCAAAGAAATTGGTCGCTCCTAGAGGGAGTTCAACTGGGATGGTCTCTGAATGGAGGTAAAATTAGTATTGAGCACATGGGAATAAATTTCGTTCCATGAAAAAAATGGTCGTTCAAAGGAGATGGTCGCTTAATTGAGATGATCGCACATAGAGGTTTCACTGTACTATATAATTCCTTACGCTAGTATTATAAGAACGTTTTAAACTAACCAACACAAAATTTTAGATCGAAATTTAGCAATAGAAAATTGCTAAGCTATTAAGAGAATTGTAATAGATAATCAGGCCTCATAAGGATAAAAAATTATTATTAAATAATTCTTATTAAATGAATACATGTTTATCCGATAATACTATTGTCAGTTTTATTAAGCATTTTCAACTCTAATCATTATGTAAAAAGTTCAAGTATCTCAATTAATAGTAAAAATATATATAAAATAAAGATTCAGGGAAAACACCTAGATAAAACATTATATCTGAAATAGCTGAAAATCTTGTATTTTTCAGAATATAAGATATATAAAACAGATGTTTGGAACAGAACCATATCAAATCCAGATGTTTAAAAGATATTCTGAAGCATTCTAAATTTTACATCTATTAGCATTCAAGGTTTTCCTAAAATTAACTAAATGTTTATTATGAAAAAACTTAATTTCTGTATGTTTTCCAGATAAGTTTATACTTATGTGAAATAAGCGGTCAGGTACCTTCCAAAAGTCAAACATTATCTAAACATTTAACCTTGCTATATTAAAATTACAGACCCATTAGTACAAAATTTTAAACGAATATTTATGCAACTGTTATACTTTAAATTCTAAGTTATATACAGGGTGTTCCGTTAAAGGGGTCCAATATTAATAGGGGTAATAGAGGAGATCACACGGAGCATAAATCAGTATATAATGCCTGGCCGGATCTCAATAATTTTCAAGTTACAGCAAATAGAATGAAAAATCGGAAATTTGTAAAAAAAACCCTCATTGCTAAACTATCGATAATGCTACATAAAAACGAAGCACATATTTAGAAAGAGCAGAAAAAATCCTACGAAATGACATAAGTTAGTTGTTTTAGAATATTGAGAATTAATGGCGAGTTACAAGCTCTGAAACTGTGAAAAAATACAAAATCAAATATTTAGCAAAATAGTTAATCGTTAATTCCAAAAATGCAACTCTACCTACATCAAGGAAAATGTTATAAAATTTGGTCCATTCCGAAAGCTTTCGAAGAAGCTGACAATAAACCATATCAGTTTAATTGTATGGGAGAAATCAAGCAGTTCCCTAGTTACAACTCTGTACTGTTGCACGCTCGGAAAGGGCGAAACTCCGCCCATGACGATTGTAAACACCTCGTTTTAATATCTTTCAATTATACATTTCTGATCAACCTCTATCAATACCCTTTCATTATTCAGTCTGGTCAAGTGAATGACATATTGTGCAGCTCTCGCCTTGTCTTAAAGCAAACTCCGTGACTGCTGCGTTTCCTCCATGAACTTTCAGGATGATGAAGAAGAAGTACTTTTTATGCAAATTTTCTATGTGTATAGGAAGAAAAGTGTAATAAAACAGCAGTCATCAGTGGGCGTTATGTTAAAGGGAGGCTGTTGTAAGTGGGATTGTAGTAAGTTGATGTATAATAATTATGCCGGAATACTCTAACGAAGAATATGCGGACATGCATCTGATGTACGGGCAAGCTCATGGAAATGCATGTCTAGCACAGCGCATGTACCGTGAGCAATTTCCAAGGAGACGTTGCCCAAGTTCGAAACTCTTCATAAAAATCGATAGACGATTACGGGAGACTGGATCGTTTAATACAGCAAGCATTGATGCAGGGAAACCTCGACATGTACGAACACCTGCAATGGAAGAAGATGTACTGAATATTTTTAAAGATAACCCCTCCACGAGTACACGAGCTGCTGCGTCTGAAGTCGGTGTTTCTCACCAAAGTGTGTGGCGTGTTCTGCGTGCAGAAAACATGCACCCCTTTCATGTGCAGCGGGTACAACTGTTATCAGTAACAGATTGTGTTCAGCGGACAGAATTCGTACGCTGGTTACTTAATGTAACAGAAAATAATCCACAATTTCTGGAAAATATTTTATTTACTGATGAAGCAACATTTACGAGAGAGGGCGTGGTAAACACGCACAATATGCCCACATGGTCATATACAAATCCGCACACTGTTTGCCCGTCGAACGCACAACAAAAGTTCAGTGTGAACATATGGGCAGGTGTCCTCGGCGATTATCTCATAGGACCATATTTACTCCCAGATGTACTCAATGGCAGTACGTACTTGGTTTTCCTACGGGATATCTTACCGCAGTTACTGCAAAATGTGCCAGCAACATTGCGCCACAATATGTGGTTTATGCACGATGGCGCACCGGTACATTTTTTCATAGGTGTTCGCAATCACCTCAATTCAACATATCCTGGGAAATGGATTGGACGCAGTGGACCTGTTGCTTGGCCTGCACGCTCTCCAGACCTCAATCCGTTAGACTTTTTTGTTTGGGGACACCTTAAATCACTGGTGTATGAAACGCCTGTGGATACACCGGAGGATTTACTAGCGCGAATCGTTGTCACTGCAGGAGACATTCCCAACTCCGTCGGAGTTTTTCGGCGTGTTCGCCAATCTTTACGACGTCGCTGTCGGCTGTGCGATTCTGTTAATGGGCGCAACTTCGAACACCTCTTATAATAATGTCGGTTCGTCTGCCTTCCGACATTGAACAGTGCAGCGCAGGCCAGAAGACTATGCTTCACATATGTCATAAAGTACGTGGAATGTAATTCTTTATTTGTCATTTTTCTTTTATTTTCAACACTTTTTGGCACAGTATTTTGTAAGTCACAGACTGTGGTGTACTCAAATTGTAAATTACAAAGTTAGTATGAATTAATTTAAAATTTAGTGTCTTTTTTAAATTTATAATTAATAAAATTATTATGCTATTTGTTATTATTATTTCCTATCATAAATTATGATGCACATATACATACAATAATTGTCCATGTAAAACATGTACTGAAACTTCTTGCATAGTTACAAATCGCAATATTTTTAATTATTTCCGAATTTTCACCACCAGTTTAATTTTAAAGAATTTAACTTAAGCTTTATATCAATAAAAGACCACTTTAAATTGTAGACTATTATTGTAAAGTTATTTTGGTTCATTCAACTCTTGAATAATTAAAAATGTTGCATCTCAGAAGAAGCATGATCGAAAATGTATAGTTGAGAGTAATTAAAAAGGCGGTGTTTCCAATCGTGATGGGCGGAGTTTAACCTTTGCTAGTGTCAAAGAAAGCGGAGTTGTAACTAAGAAACTGATTAATTTCTCTGACACAATTAAACCGATATGGTTCATTGTAAGCTTTTTCGAAAGTTTTCGGAATGGACCAAATTTTACTACATTTTCCTTGTTGTAGCTAGAGTTGTCTTTTTGGAATTAACGATTAACTATTTTGATGTATATTGGATTTCGTACTTTTTTCACTGTTTCAGGGCTTGTAACTCGTCAATAAATATTGCTATTTTAATACAATTGATGTCATTTTGTAGGTTTTTTTCTGCTCTTTCTAAATATGTGCTTCGTTTTTATGTAGCATTATCGATAGTTTAGCAATGAGGGTTATTTTACGATTTTCCGAATTTTCATTCTATTTGCTGTAACTTGAAAACTATTGAGATCCGACCAGGCTTTATATACTGATTTATGCTCCATGTGATCTCCTCTATTACCCCTATTAATATTGGACCCCTTTAACGGAACACCCTGTATATATATATATGAAAGGATAAGAAGCAAAATACTTTTAAAATTCAAAATCAAAATTAAATTTCAAAATTAAAATTAAAATTGCCAAGTTCTTTTTTCTAACTTTAAATCTTATCTTCAAAACCCTTTACGGCCCTGGTAACTTTGTTTCCCAGCCCTACATTTATTAATTTCTGACTTCAATTTCGGGATATCTTTAAGATAAAAATGGCTGAGCTTGTGCTTCTTGTAGTGATGCAGCCGTGTCTGGGTCCAGCCTGATTTCGTCATAAAGCCCCAGATATAAATCAAGAGCTAATTAACGAATAAAGTGAAATTATCCTCCGAGGTTGCAACCTTCGCTTCTGTTGAAAAATATCCCAAATTCCTAAAACACTCCTGTATTTCCGCCAAGAGTTCAGTTTTTTAGAGATTTGAGACTGTTCTAATAATCCAAGAATATGATTTAATGAAAAATATGATTTCTCGGGGCCTCCGGCGGATTCGAGACTGACTGTCGTGTATCGTCGAATTGGAAAATAAACGAAGTTTTAGTTCAAAGTGTGAGGTCCCGAGTCAAAGGATTCCAACACTTCTGCTTCAACAATCTGGATTTACGCAATACACACTAATTTGTGACGGAAAAGAACCCCGTGAATATGTGATATTTCACATATATCTATATCTAGATATACAATAGAACCTCTTTTATCCTTAACTCTTTTAACCGAAACTCTCGTTCAACCGAAATCCATTTTTAAACCTTTATTATTATTTTTTAACTATCATATTCCTTGTGTGCAAGTGATCCTTTCCGGACTACGAGTACATATAAATATTTTCGATCCCCTTTCTTAGAGTTTCTTTGAATTTAACTTGAACTCTTGTACGCTGCGGAGTGGAACGAAGAAAATGAACAAATTAGCAATTCTGAAGCTTTTGAATGTTTTGCAAAAGGTTTGTTATTGCTGGAGCAGCAGAAATACTGTGATACTGGTGAACTAATGATATTAAAAAACTCCGTGATAGAGCTTCAAAGCAAAGGCAATCGAAACTGCGACACACAAAACATTTTTTCAAACCCTTGTGATACATGTAACAGGTACTTAATTTCAAAATTAAAATTCAGGTAATTTATTTATGTTACTATTTTGCTATTGCTTTATTTTTATTAAGCACTTGTTACCATAATAAGAAATATTTTATATATTTCTCTTTAATCTTAAAATCGAAGCATTCTTGATTATCCGAAAATTTCGATTCTTTGAAAGACGGTAGGTCCCAATTACTTCCGATAATCGAGGTGTGTGTATTTATTATATATGTGTGTATTTACTAATTTTAAGTCATAAAATGATCCATTTTTTACGCACTGTGTGCAGAATAACGTTCACATAATTCAGTCGTACGGGCTATTATATTTATTTATTTATTTATTTATTTTGAAAAATAGTGTTTAAACAAACTTATCGAAACAAAACGTGGATTCTTTTAACAATAAAATCGAAATATTTCATAACAGTCAGAAATTCGAAAACATTTAAATACCATAAATAAGTCATATTTTAGGGAATATCAACTGACAAAAAAAAAAAAAAAAAAAAAAAAAAAAAAAAAAAAAAAAAAAAATGTCGCCAAAAGTCACCAGACAATTTCGATTTTGACGTTTTGTAGAATATGAACAGAATTACTTGACAAATTCTTCTGGAACATTACGAATATGAAGATCATGTATAACCACATAATTTTCATCGAAAGTTTGGTCCAAGAGCAATTAAGGGAGGAACAGCCAATAGAAAACACTCATGGAACTCAAACATTGTTTGAGAAAATTCTGTACATCAAAATGATCTATAGCTGAATAACATGCCTATGTGTGTGTTGTACAATATTTATATTAAATTATATAAGAATAGAACATGTATTCCTAAAGATAATATAAAGATTACTTTAACGAATACAAGAAATTTCGCATGTTTTTTTTTTTTTTATAGCCCACAGGGTTTTAAACCAAATTTAACGTTAATTTTAGGAAACTTGATAAAGTGCAGTATAGAACAGTATATTTCAATTAGACTATAAATAAATTCAATATTTGGCTGCTAATGATAACAATTCTTTTTCATAAATAATAAATAAGTAATCAACTAGATCAGGCAACTTTGATAAAAATGTAAATCGAATGTTGTGAAAACTCCTAAAGGTATAGCGATATAGTGAGTCGAATTTAAGTTGATTTAAAAAAGTAGCTCGATAATAAACGCGTTTCCACAAACTGTCACTTTGTGTTAACTTACTGCCAACCAATCGTATAGACGATTTTTTTATATAAAATGTACGATTTTTTGTGCAGTCCTGTATATTATCTACAGATATGTATGCATACTTCGTAGTATACTAAAAGTTAGTTCAGTTAAACGCACAGCACAGTTGAAAATTTCCACTCAGCAATTTCCGCCAATAAAAGGATGTTGTTGAGAACTTTTGGGCGACCCTGGGCGTCCCTTTGGGCGTCCATAGAATTTATACACACCAAGTAATATTTAAAAAAATAGTTAAATTTCGAATATCACAACTGAAAACGCACTTCCAGTAATTGTTGTTCGTAGGCTTCAGTAGTTCAATTATTGCTCATTTTCTTCTATAAATTTTTTGTGTGTCCCTTAAATGAGCGATAAGTTCTATGCACACCATATTCTATTGTAAGAATTTGTAGTACACCTCAATGATGTATCTCAATTTCAATATGTTTAAAGTACTGTAATATCATTAAAATATATGGCAAATGATTTTCCTCCATAGACCGTAATGAAACGGAATTCTTTTGAGTGGACCTGTAAATGAACTATGAATAGTACAAACTTCATTTTCAATACCGAACATGCCACAGTGAATATCAATAACATATACCAATTACATAGAAATCCGAGTATATTTACGCAGAGCACGGACAGACGGACCGACAAACCGAGTTCGTAAACACATTTGAAGTATGTTGGAAATTGTTAAAGAATAATCAGAGGGGCAGTAAATAGGGATTCTAAATTATATTAAAATATGCAAACATTAGAAAACATTGAGAAAATATTTACAATACCTGGTGGAAAGTAATTAGCCTTACCTACCCATGATTTATCTTAAATTATCTGTAAATATAAACATGAAAAAAATCATGTGCCAAGCACAGATCATGACATGCTTTCCAACACGTTCAGAATACTGTAAGAAAACTTTTCCATTTAATAAGGTGAAAGGTGATATCTATGAAAGCAAGTTATGAGATGGTGAAGACCGAGCCGTAAACCCAGTTTTCTTTTTAGTGATCTTAGTAAACAATTTGGAAAATGCATAATACATTTGAAAACACAATTTCAGCAATTACTAAGTATAGTCAAAAACTATCCGAATTCTGTTTTGCTCTGTATGTGAACTATATGTTTCAATATCCACATGGTATATTAGAATTTAATTTAATTAGGCAATGAATAACTCAGTTGAGAATTACCTACCATTGCTTTCCGTATACAAAGTTAAATATACACAAATTCTTTTGGTCAGTCTTGTATATGTGTACAGTTTATACACACCCAGTGATACGTACAAAATTAATTAAATTAAAAAACGCATCCGACAACTGTAGACGCATTTTCTCCAATTATCGCTTATGCAGAGTACTGTAAGAGAATTTATTTGTGTGTCCCTGTAAATTAAAGATAAATGCATAACGATAAAATGTATTGCATATTCTACAGTAAGCATCTTGTAGTGCATCTCAGTGATGTATATCAATTTCCATATGGTTGAAATAGCGTAACATTATAAATTTATTTCAGACGATTTTTTTCCATAAGCCATAATGTAACTGAATTTTTTGAGTGTCCCTGTAAACGAACTATAAATGATAGACATTTCATTTTCAATAGAGTACCTACCATAATATACCTGGGAAGTATATATCAATTACATGGAAATCCAAGTACGGACCGACAGATAGTCACATAGACGGCCAGACAAACAGTAGTCATAAGCACTTTAAAAATATGTTGAAAAATGTAAAAAGTATCATATGAGTTATTTTGATTCTCTCTTTAAATATTAGAACTTCGATAAGGCTTCTTTTAAAATCCCCAAAAGAAATCTTTACCCCAGTACTCAAAAGGGTTTCTTTAAATGCAAATTCAGCGCTTTTGTATCATTTTGTTTTTTGTTTTTTTTAAATAATGTTTTCTGTAATGGAATATACAATTTTTGTATGCTTTCACAATCTAGCAAGAAAAATAGCCCACTCTCATAATCAGCTATTGATTGAAGCTTATGTAAAGATAGATTAAAGTGTTTATATTCATTGGAATATTTTTTTAAATGCTTATCTTCAGAAGCAACAGCAAATACACTACATATATATTACACATAGTTTATATATATACTGTAAAGCTGAAAACTGTATATATAGTATTATATTATATAATAAGGTACTCGTACCCAATATGGACAGTGCTCTCAATATGGACACCCCTAATATCTTTAAAAGTAACAACTTTGATTGAGAAATGGCGCTACATGTCCGTGAAGAAAAGCACTTGAAAAGATAATTAAGCCTGTAAAGTGCAAAAAAGCGCGATGTTCGCCATTTGGAAGGAAACTTGTCGTTTCGTGGTGTGCTGATGTTAATTACAGGTAAGTTTAAATTCTTATTAGATATGGTAAAATTACTTTAAATATTGAAAAGTGGAATGTTTTAGAAAGCTGATAATATATATTTTCGATTGCTATTGCATATATTGCTTAAAAATGTTTTCTTTGTTAATTTATTGCAAGATTTAGTAAAACTATGCCCGATTCCCAATATGGACACCTTATGTTCACTTCGGAAATACAGTAAGTGAATATTCAAATTCACTTGCTGTATCCTCCAACCTTCCAAGAAAAAAATCCTCCAAAAAGCACTTCCAGAAAAATCAAAAGAAGCCTCCCCTTCAGTAGGGTATCTGTTGGCGAAATCACAGGTACCAGCGGTATGACTTCCTCAACAAAGGAGAGCTGGAACTGCTTCTTATGCAGTATTGATGCTGTTGCAGACATGCGGCTATGCATCACAAGCGGCAGATACGTCCATGAGGACTGTGTGGGACTTACCGCCCATGATGAGGAAGTTTTTATTTGTCCATACTGTGAGGACTGAGTAGATGATAACAGATGACAATTCTACAGACAGATGCAATAAAGCTAAGCAAAACCAACTATATTATTTCATAATATTTTGTAGTAACTGAGGTGCTTTGCATGCTTCTTCGAGGAGCCGCAACCGAAAATGACCCCCCTCCCTTCTAAAGTGCATGTTCTGGAGATATTTATTGTCCCCCCCTCCCCCGCAATACTTTAAGATATATTTCTTTTATCCTCTCTCCTCTAAAATCCCTTGGCAGAGTGGCTCTTCCATACACCATGTGTAGTAGGTCAATAAGGAGCCACCTGTCATTAATATGGGCATGCATGACCATAATAGGGACAGGTTGTTCCTTATATGGACAAATTTTTTTTGTTTTTATCATTAAAATTAAACCAGAATAATTACAAGGTCGCTAATTTTAATAATGATAGTCAACAGTCCAGGGATAGTGGTCATGCATTTTTGGAGTCCTATGACGTATCAATTTTCCTTAGGGTATCCATATTGGGTACAGGTACCTTACTAAATTTTTTGACATTTTAACTCCAACGTAGCGGGGTATGTTTTGAGACTTATAACAACAATGGCTGTTACCTCGAATTATCCATATTTATGCATACATATATACATTTTTACATACACGACAATTTTTACTTTTTCTATTACATATATATCTTCTCTGTATAGGGGACAACCGAAATACAAGTAATCATTATGACAAACACAGTTACATCCATGCTTCACAAGGGATTCGAACCTGTGCCCTCAGCGTGGTAGACGCCTCCGCTACCAACAACACGCTGCCGGGGAGTCTATATAATACTAACTATGCTATACTAAATATTACTTATACTCTCGCCCTCTCTCTCTCTCTCTATATATATATAGCCAGAGATCTTGAATATACAGATGCACGTTGTATAAAACCTTTTCGCCCGTTTACATTAAAAATAGATCATTAATTTATTTTTTTTATTCATTTTGTTCTTGTTAATGAAGGTTATAACTAAAGGTTATAACTAAAACAATTAGTCCTTATTGATTTTAATTTTATAAAATACTGTATGTAATACTGTGTGAGAAAAAGAATGTTGTTATGTTGAAATGTAAGATATTTAGAAAGTATGTTTTATGTTATTTTCAATGAATCATGATCATATGTATTTAAAACTGCGCATTTTTTACCATGTATAATTTATGAGTACATTTTGGACGAGAAGTACGAGAAGTTAAATATCATATTTTTATTTTTAAAAGTTTCCCTGTTTCATATAACAGCCATTCTGATTTTAAAACAACATATGCTGCTGATATCTGTAACACAATTATGTTAAAACACTTTGTTGATCTTACTGATTACATTGCTATTAAACTAACTAACTAATTAAATAAATATATATGTGTGTGTGTGTTTATAGATTGTCGATTATTTTTCGTCTAACAAGATCTAGTTTAGTTGACAGTTTTTTATTTAAAAAAATAAACAAACACATCGTTATCCACGGATAAAAATATCTTGTCTAAGATTTCATTCTCAAAAGATGTTTTTATGAATGAAAAAAGTTGTAGATTCATTTTTTTTATCAATTAATCATGAGCGCGACGTACAAGATATCTTTAACAAATGAAGAAAACAAGACGGGTAACAAGATAGAAATATTTTTTCTTTTTTTTTACGTCGTGTAATAATTGGATATATCTTTTCATTTTATATTAAGTTGTCTTTACATTAATTTTATTATTATCTGCATTTGATAACAATAGTATATGTCTTTACTTTTATTAGTATCACTTCATTTAAGTTTCATCATGTCGTAATAATATTAAAAAAAATGTTCGTTTAAAGCTCTATACACCGTTGTCGAGACTTTATTTCAAACAAGTGTTTAAGTCTTTAAATTTAATAATGATGTCTACATATCCGAAACAATAATTTATGATTAAAACAAGAAAGAAAAAAATCATGCTTCAAGCATAGATTATGAAACACTTTCCAACACATTCAGAATAATGTAACAAAATTGCACATTTTAATAAGTTGGAATAGGACGTCTAATTCAATCATATGGAAACGCATAAGACAATTGAAAAACCAATTTCATCTGTTCCCATCTACAATCTGAAAACTATCCGAATTCTTTGAGCATCCCTGTATATGATATATAGATTTGTATCTATTAACTATATGCATGTCAAAATTTAGTTCAGTTAGGAAATACATACTTCAGTTGACAATTTCCCTTCAGTAATTTCCGCTAATAAGGAGAATAGTCCGTGAATTCTTTTGTACAGCCTTGTATACAAGGTATTGCATTTATACACATCGAGTAACATACAAAAAAATTGTTAAATTTAAAAGTGCATACCGAAATTAAAAACGCACTTCCAGCAATTATAGGTCTAAAACAGTACTGTAACCGTTTGCTTTTGAGTGTTCCTGTAAATGAACGATAAATGCTATGAATTCCTAATTCTACAGTAATCAACTTGTAGTGAAATTCGGTGATTTATGTCAACTTCAATACATTTAAAATAGCATAATGACAGTAAAATTCTCTGCAAACGAGTTTTTTTCCATTGACCCCAATGTAACAGAATTTTTTTGAGTGACCCTGTAAATGAACTAGCAATGCTACACATTTCATATTCAATACCGAACATGCTATAGTAAACATCATTAACATATATTAATTGTATGAAAATCCGAGCACATTTACGCAAGTTAGAGAGTGGGCAGATAGACGGACAGGCGGACAGACAAACCGAATTCATAAACCCTTTTCAACTTTGTTGTAAAGTGTTAAGAAGAGAATGTTCAAGAAAGTTGTTATTTTTATTTAATTCTGATTTAATGGTACATTTTCCAAACGTCTTCTAGAATTATTCTATAATGTTTTGGCGTATTTATAACACGCAAAATACTTATATTAATTTGATTTAAGGTAATTGACTTATCCGGTAAAATTCCTAAAACCTTATTCTTTGCTATAGCTGCTTTTGGATAGCTACAACATCTTAAAACTAAAATAACTCCCCCCCCCCAAAAAAAAAAAAAGAAATGCAATTTAACAAATTACAACGACCATTTGGAAAATGATTTTGTCAATGTCTAAAATTTAAGACATAAAAAATCGCACTGAGTTGATCATACATTACGTACGCCATGGATTACATTTTTCGGTACTGTAAATTTTTAAAATTCTACGGAGCTGGTCATTCATTACGTACGCCATGGATTAAACATTAATATTCCTGGACCAATTTTAAATGAAATTTCATTCTTAAACTTCTAAACATCCCACAATATTTCTTTTTACACCGTCGTATAGAGAAAAAAAATGTACTTTTAAATGCAATTTGTTTGAAGGCTGTATCTCAATTTTTTTCTGAGTTATTAATTTTTTTTGTAGTTTTTATTACTTTTTTGTCATAGTGGCAACAGAAGTATCCATCTCTGTTGAAAATAAAGGGAAAATACAGATTACTGTATAGACCAACCAGAAAACGCATAAAATGCGGATTCAACCAATAAAACGCTTCAGATATGTTTTTGATTTCCTACCCTGAGGGAATACAATAACCATTTTTCCAAATGGTTAAAAAACAAAGAAAAAAACAAATATTATACCCGAACGAGTTAATTTTTACATCATCCTCAAACATGTTTTTTAGAGCGAAAAAAATAGATTTTTTATCAATTATTCTTAACCCTTTATGCTCGAACGGTACTTTTAAGTACCATTAAAGAAAATGCAATATAAAATGTATTTAATTCAACTACTAATTGAAATGGGTATGGCACTTTGCATACAAAATACTTTGCTGGATCACATTCAGTAAGCACAGCGAAACAGTCGAGGCTAAATATTTTTAATGTGTTTTTTTCTCAACTATTTACATAGATTTAGCTTTTCTCCGATTAAAAAAATGTTTTACGAAAAATTTTCAACTACAAAATACTTCTCAGTTATACACGGGAATATAATACATTTAATTACATTGTTCTTCTAATAATTGTGAAGTTTCCATAACAGTATTTTTTTGTTAATTAATCTAATTATTCTTGTAAGTATTTTACAAAGCAAAAAAACTCTAACTACCGTTTTATTATATCTGTTTTATTTAAATAATCTCTCTAAAAATCAAATTGTTATTCTATAAGTTGTTTTTGGATATCTTCAGACATTAACGAAGATAATTGTAGAAGTGGAGCAAATTTCTCATTTATAATTCAGGACATAAATGGTTAAACCTTATTTTTGGCCATAGCTACCTTTTGGACAGCTACAACATCTTAAACCTAAAATAAATTTCCCCCAAAATTAAAAAAAACAAAAAAAATATTAATTAAATTTAAAAAATCAAAAAACCGGACGACATAAAAAGCAAACTAATTAATTATTTTTCAATCAATGTTAAACTATTTTTTATATTACTTACTTATTTTTTTATTTACTTGTATCGATGACTTTTAAGTTGTGCGTAATTGTTAGTTCCTATCTATAAACACTATTTTGATGAAGCCTATAGATGTCTATGATGGTTAGAATTGCAGTAAAGCTAGAGATCTTACCTACACGACTTCCAGGTTGTGTAATATTTAAACGGAGTTTCTGACTGTAAAATAGTCAATAAAACATCGTCTTCATTTTGAAAGACCTATCCAATGATATGTCACTCAATAGGGTGCGTAATTTTTTTTTCCGTGTCTACCGCCATTTTGAATTTATAAAAACAAAACCTAGCCTATAACCATCGGCCCGTTAAGACAAATTGATAGAGAACTCATTCATTAAAATCCATCCAGCCGTTCGGATGTCTTGAGGGTATAAAGAAATCCACATACCGTAATTTCCGATGTATAGCCCGAGGATGAAACAATCGTGTTTCGACCCATAATTTTTTTAAAATAAAATGCTTAAATAAAACTTTTTAGATCACGGTAAATATTGGTCTTCAAAGAGTGAATAAAATTTCTGGGTGCAAAATAATTGTTTGATCTGCGGGCTATACACCGGAAAATACGATACCCAGATACGCGTGAAACACATAACCCTTCTTGGCAGTCGGGTAACAAGAAAACAAAAACTATACCTGAACAAGTAAATTGTTGCATCATCGTCAAACATGTTTTTTAGAGCGAAAACAAATATTTTTTATCAATTAATGTTATATTTAAAAATGGGGACTGCCCATCCGAAACAATAATTTTTGATAAAAAAAAGAGAAAGTATATGCGTATATATATAAATAAGAACGCACATAAAAGTTGTGCACGAACGAGTTAGTTATTACATCATCCTCAAACAAATAGACTTTATATCAATTAATCTTAAGCTCGACTTACAAAATATGCTTTAACAAACGGATAAAACATTCTAAAAAACGAACTCAGATAACAAGGTAGAAATTTTGAACGTTCTCAATATCATGAGAATCAAGAACGACGACAAAAAATTCCTTCGTTTCTTCGGAAAAAATGTTTTCCGGTAAAATTCCTTAAATCTTATTTTTTGTTATAGCTACTCTTTGGATGGCTACAGCATCTTAAATCTAAAATAAATTTCCCTCAAAATTAAAAGAAACAAACAAACAAGAAAACAAAAACAAAAACCCGAACCAGTTAATTATTACATCAGCATGAAACATGTGTTTTTTTAGCGGAAACAAATAGGTTTTTTATCAATTAATCTTAACCGCGACTTACAAAATATGCTTTAAGGGGAGTTAGTATCTTTTGGGACCCAATTTTACTCATAATAACACACGTTTTTTGATTCAACATAAATAAATAAGTTTGGCATATTTTGGAGTGAAATTGCCACAGTTTTATAAATAATATCCTAGCTCTAAAAATTGCCACAACATTAGCAATTTAAATAATATATATATATATTAACAATATGCAATGTATACACAAAAGTAAAAGAAAAATTATTTACTTACCTCTATTTCTTACGATATAACTTTTTAAAAATACATAAGATAAACTACATTTTTATATCAAATTGAAGCTAAATATCACCTTTTTCTGTAAACCTAAAACAGTGAACTTATCAAGTGTTTCATATTTTTTCTAATTAAAAAATTACCATGATAAATGCTTAAAATTATAAAACATTTGATAAGCTCGATGTTTTAGGTTTACAGAATAATGGTGATATTTAGCTACAATTTGGTATAAAAGTTTAGTTTCTCTTATTTATTTTTCAAAAGTTATATAGTAAGAAAAAGAGGTATATATATATATTTTATTTTACTTTTGTGTATACATTATATATTGTGGAATATATATATATATATATATATATATTATTTAAATTGCAAATAATGTGGCAATTGTTTAGAGCTATGGTGTTACTGTTGAAACTGTAACAATTCCACTGCAAAATATGCAAAACTTATTTATTTATGTCGAATCGAAAAAAATGAGTTATTATGAGCATAATTGTGTCCAGAAAGATACTAATTCCCGTTTAAAAATGGAGAAAACATTCTGAAAAACCAACGCAGTTAACAAGGTAGAAATTTTGAACTTTCTCAAAATCATCAGAATCAAAAAGTACGACAAAAATGATTCTGAAAGTTGAAATCTCTGTACCAATTTTAGTTCACTGCTGAGATTCCTTCCTAAAAATACATATTTTGGCATCAGACTGAAAAAATAAGGAATTGGCAAGGAAAAGAGAAAGTTTTGTGTAGCGAAAAAAATAAACACATTTGTGAAGTTTGATATTCCGCCAGAATTAAGGTTGAACTGTATTTATTTTTATGAAGCTAATCAAAGCTTTGTAAATGTCTCCGTTGTCTAAAGGACTGATTTATAAGGTGTGAACTAATGTAAATTGATTTCTCCCTTTTTATCGTGTAATTTCCTGTTTGATAAAGGTCACCATCTTACGATTTTAATTGGAATGAAGATCTTTTTTATTATTATTATTTATGTAGACAAAAAAAATATGTTTCATGTACTTTTTTTTGCATTTATTCGCACGTCAAATCGTAGGTTAAAATGACGTGACACTATTTGTAAGGTTATACTTTCCGATAATAATAGAATGCATTGATTGGTTAATAAAATATTGCAATTGCAACATCATATCACCATCTCACGATTTTAATTAGAATAAAGATCTTTATTATTATTATTATTTATGTCGACAGAAAACATGTTTCATGTTCTTTTTTTCGCATTTATTCGTAAGTTAAATCGTAGGTTAAAATGACATGACATTATTTGCAAGGTTGTACTTCCCGATAATAATAAAATAAATTGATTGGGTAATAAACTATTGTAATTGCAACGTTATAAAGTGATATTGCATTAGTATACAACGATAGGCTAAAAAAAAAAAAAAAAAAAAAAATGAAAATTTAAATAATTTTGTCATAAAATGCATATAACTGTGATTAACATAAATTGAGGGAGTGGTTCTAAAACTTGAACTGGGAGAACCTACATCGACGCTGCATCTGAATGTTTATAGGAAGACTAAGCTCCAAGGTTTTGCTAGGAAGCGGTTTCATCGTTACCAAAAGGGAAGGGATCTATCGGCACCTAATCACTATTTCATTGAGCAACAACCCGGTGAGAGGGGATTCCATACCACGGATTGCACGTACACTATTTTCCCTTTTACTAATTTTTTACTTGATGTAAACTATATTTAAATATTTTAGAACCAAACCAATGACAGATTTTTGACAAAATATTTGTTTTATTTAATGAATTACATGTAGGTATATAAAAAAGTTTTTTTAATTCTATGTAATGAGTACAAAATGTTGCTCGAATGATCTAATATCTGAACAATAATATTGACATTTAAATTATTATTAAATTTTTTTAATTGATTTCATATATTTTTAATTTTTAATATTATCCCAGCAGAAAAGTTTATAAAAGAAAAGTGATAAAAATTATTTTGGGGGAAATACTTCTTGTTATTTCCAATAAATCTGCACATATAAAAAAGAAATTGATAAAAAAAAACCGCTGTATAAAAAGTGTTTTATATTAGATTAAAAAAACTATAAGATACATTTAGCTGTAAGTAATTCCGAATTTTTTTTTTTTTTTATAATATTTTCAAAATATATTAGTTTTCAATGCATATTTTATTATTCAAGTGAAACAATAAAAATTTACTGGAATTAATTTTAAAAGTCAGATGATTCATTTTGTTTAAAGCGCTTGTATAACCAAGTGCACCAACAAATTTATACATTTTTGTGAGACTATTTTCACTTGAAATTGTAAGTAAAGCGAAAATATTTAAATGTAAATATTATTCAAGTGCAGCGATAAATGTGTATCCATTCAGTGACATATTTTCATTTGGAAATCCGGCTAATTCAAATTATTTCAAATACACATGAGTTTCAAGTGAATCGATAAAATTTATCCTTTCAGTGAGGGAATATTTTTATGCATAACTATCAAATTATTTTAAATGGAGATATTTTTCAAGTGTAAATATAATTTTTTATCCTTTCGGTGACATAATATTTACATTTCGCACGACAGATAATTCAAAATGCTTACATTATTCAAGTGAAACGATAATTTTTTACCCTTTCAGTGAGATAATATTTATATTTGGAACGACAGATAAATCAAAATGCTTATATTATTCAAGTGCAACAATATTTTTTGTCTTTTCGTTGAAATAATAGGTATATAATATATACCTATATTATATACCTATATATATATAAATAAATAAATATATATATATATATATATATATATATATATATTTATAAATGTATATAATATATATATATATATATATATATATATATATATATATATATATATATATAATATATATATATATATATATAAATATATATATTATATATATATATTTAGAAGTCATATAATTGAAGTTATTCTTATTCAAGTGAAACGATACATTTTATCCTTTCAGTGAGATAATAGTTTTATTTGTAAATCATAACTATCAAATTATTTTGAATGGAGATTATTTTCAAGTGCAACGATAAATTTTTATTCTTTAAGTGACATAATATTTATATTTTTAACGACATACACTTCAAAATGCTTAAGTTATTTAAACACAGCGCTAATTTTTTGGTTTTTCTTTGAGATAATATTTACATTTGTAAATCATGTAATTGAAGTTATTCTCACTAAAGTGAAACGATAAAATGTATCCTTTCTTTGAGATAATATTTTTATTTGTAAGTCATAACTATCAAATTATTTTAAATGGAAATACTTTTCAAGTGACATAATATTTACGTTTGGACACATAATACAAAATAATTAAGATATTAAAACACAGTGCTAATGTTTTGGCTTTTCTTGAGATAATATTTACATTTGGAAATCATATAATTGAAGTTATTCTTATTCAAGAGAAACGATAAATTTCATCCTTTCAGTGGATAATATTTTTATTTCTAAGTCATAACTATCAAATTATTTTGGATGAAGATGTTTTTCAAGTGCAACAATAAATTTGTATCCTTTCAGTGAGATGATATTTACATGTGGAACGATAATTCAAAATGCTTATATTATTCAAACACATCGTTAATTTTTTGGCTTTTTGTTGAGATGATATTTACATTTGGAAGTCATGTAACATTTCATTCATAACAAGTTCATTTGAAAGGTTAGATAATTTTTATTTTCAAATACTTGTATTGTTCAAAACGCAATAATAATTTTTTATACGCTTGTTAATCCATCTCGTTTCCTTTTGAAATATTAAATAATTTGAATGCTTTCCATTCAAGTGTAAACGATACACTTGATTTTACTGACGACCTTTGATATACTTTTATCCAAATTCATATATTATTTCGAGGGCAATAATGATTGTATCATAGTATCGTTCGGATAATATTTTCATTTAAAAGTAAATAATTAAAATAATTTTTAATCAAATAAATTGATAAGATTTTATACTTTCAATTAGATTTTTTTATTTGAAACGTCAGATAATTAATTTTTTAAATGCATGTATTATTCAAACTGAAAAAAAAAAAAAACCCTTTCACTGAGGTATTATTTTCTCGTGAAACATTAAATAATTCAAATAATTTACGATCATGAAGCGCAATGATAAAATATTATCTTTTAGGCAGATTATAATTACATTTAGAGCGCCAGTTAATTATTTTTTAATTAACGTATTATTGAAGTGCAACAGTTTGTTGGATAATCTTTAACTTTAAAACGTCAAATAATTCACATCTTTTTTTTCATGTGAAATGATAAAGTTTCATTCTTTCTTTAAGATATTTTCCATTGGGACGTCAGATATATCGAAACACATATGTTATTCAAGTGCAACGATAATTTTCTACACTCTCATTGAGATAATATTTGTATTTGAAATGACATATAATTCAAAATATTTTAAATGCATATGTTATTAAAACCAAATACTATGTCTTTATCTTTTCAGTGAGATATCTTCCTTTGAAAAGGTAAATAATTCTAATTTTTTTACCTGACTGCCAAGAAGGGTTATGTGTTTCACGCGTATCTGGGAATGTGGATTTCTTTATATCCTCTAAACTTCCCAACGGCTGGATGGATCTTAATGAATGGGGTCTCTATCGATTCGTCTTAACAGTCCGATGGTTATAGGCTAGATTTTTTATATGTTCAAAATGGCAGCCGTAAAATGCAAAATGGCGGTAGAGACGAAAAAAATTTTTTTGCCCCCTATTGAGTGGCATATCATTGGATAGGTCTTTCAAAATGAAGACGATGTTTCATTGACTATTTTACAGTCAGAAGCTCAGTTTAAATATTACACTACCTGGAATTTATGTAGGTAGGATCGCTAGCTTTACTGCAACTCTAACCTTCATAGACATCTATAGGCCTCATCAAAACAGTGTTTATAGATAAGAACTAACAATTAAACACAACTTAAAAGTCACCAATACAAGTAAATAAAATAGGTAAGTAATATAAAAAATAGTTTCATATTGGTGAGAAATAATTAAATAGTTCGCTTTTTACGCAGTCGGGTTTTTTTGATTTTTTAAATTAAAGTTTTACTTGTTTAATTGCACATACGATTCAACTGAAGCGATTAATTCTCGCCCTTTCATTGAAATAATATTTTCATTTTAATATCATATACATGAACTTATTTTAAATGATCATATTATTCAAATAAAACAATAAAGTTTTAGTATTTTTCACATTGTAATTGCTTAAAAGCCGGAGAGCCAACAGAGTGTCTTTCTGTTGGCTCTACGCCTTTTGAGCAATTAAAATTTTGAAAAATAACTAAATTCAAGGCGTGTGAAATTTTCTACGAAAAATTTCCAAAATTGTATATATAGATAATCCTTTATTCTTACAATGAGATAATTTTTACATTTGGAGCATCTGATACATCAAAGCGTTTTAAACGCATCTAATATTATTGCGCATATATTCAAGTGCAGCGATGTTTTTCTGTTGTTTTCTTGAGACAATATTTCCTTTGAAACGTCAAACAATTCACAATGTAATATTTTAAAATTCAATAATAAATTTTTATCCCTTCAGTGAGATAATATTTTTATTTGAAAGTCATATATATTCTTATAATGAGATAATTTTTATTTTTTTAGCATCTGACACATCAAAGCGTTTTAAATGCATCTAATATTATTATGCATCTATTCAAGTGCAGCGACGTTTTTTTATCCTTTCCTTGGTACAATATTTCTTCTGAAACGTCAAATAAATCACAATATATTATTTATAAATGCAATATTAAATGTTTATCTTTTCAGTGATATACTATTTTATTTAAAGGTCATTACACATTCTTACAATGAGATAATTTTTACATTTGGAACATTTGATACATCAAAAATCTTTAAATACATCTATTATTATTACGCATTTATTGAAGTGCAGAGATGATTTTTTATCATTTCCTTGAGCCAATATTTCCTTTGATACGTCAAATAATTGACAATATATTACTTTTAAAAGCAATAATACATTTTTATCTTTCAATGAGATACTATTTTTATTTGAAAGTCATATACATCAAACAATTTTAGATGAAAATTTTATTCAAATGCAACAATAAATTTTTATCCTTTCAATGAGATAATATTTATATTTAGAACGTCGAATAATTCAAATATGTTCAAATTCACCTCTTATTCAAGGACAACCCTAATTTTTATCCTTTCCCATGAAATAATATTTTCATTTGAAGCGATAATATTTTCCTTTCAAACTATTTTAGATGAAAATTTTATTGAAATGCAACAATAATTTTTTATCCAATTTTAAATACATCTATTATTCAAGCACAACCATAATTTTTATCCTTTCGTTGAGATAATATTTTCATTTGAATTGATAATATTTTCATTTCAAAATATTTTAGATGAAAATTTTGTTCAAATGCAACAATACATTTCTATCCTTTCAAAGAAATAATATTTACATTTAGAACGTAAGATAATTCAAAATTTTTTTAAATGCACCTCTTATTCAAGCACAACCATAATTTTTATCCTTTTGTTGAGATAATATTTCCATTTGAAGCGATAATATTTTCATTTCAAACTATTTTAGATGAAAATTTTATTGAAATGCAACAATAAATTTTAATCATTTCAACGAGATAATATTTACATTTAGAACGTAAGATAAATAATAGAAGTTTAAATGCACCTATTATTCAAGCACAACTATAATTTTTATCCTTTCGTTGAGATACTATTTTCATTTGAAACATTAAATAATTCACATTATATGTATTCGAGTGCAGCGATAAATTTATATCCTTTCAGTGAGATAAAACTTTCATTTGAAGCGTCATATAATTCAAAATATTTTAAATGCACGCATTATTCCACAGGAAGGATAATTTTTATCTTTTCTTTGAGATAATATTTTCATTTGTAACGTCGGAAAATTCAAAACTCTCTTTAAATTCAGAACTAAATGTTACCGTTTTCCCTTTCACTAAAATTCTACTCCTTGCATGTAGCCTCATATACACTGCATAATAAAACGGACATGCTATCATAAATTTATTTTCTGAAATACGAGTAGATATATCCTATTCAAGAACTGATTGAAAGTCTGAACATCATTTATATGCAAGGGCGAAATATGTAGTGGAAAAGTTGGACAAAATTCAGAAGAAAATGTGTGACGTGCATTTCGCGTGCTTCTTTTATCCGATCTGTCATGAGCCTTTTGTTCTACATACTGTGTCTCAGGAGAAGCTCGTTTTTCTTTTTCTCTTGTTTTATTTAATCGTGATGCTTGTGTCTGTTGAGTAAGGGGGGAAAAAATGACATATGCACTTATCGTAATGTATCGTAATACTGCATATTTCGTGTAGTTAAAGCTTTAAAAATGCTGTTTTAATTATTACGAGTTGACGGGTATTTTTGTTAAAAATATTTTTAACTTTTGAAATGAATCAAGATTTTTTTTTTTCTTTGCGAGTTTGTCAATGAAAGATATTTATTCTACATGATTTTTAATAGAGATAAATTTACACTTTTTCTGAGCCTTTTTAGACCGGCTTAATTATTACAAGTTAATAGATTTTTGCGTGAGAGTTTGTTTATGAAAGATATTTATTTTACATGATTTTTTAAAAGGATAATTAACCGTTTTTCTGAGTCTTTAAAATGTTGTTTTCTTATTACGAGTTAATTGACTTTTGCGTGCGAATTTTTTTATGACATGTATTTCTTTTACATGATTTTTTTAATGAGGTAAATAACACTTTTTGGAGCCTTTAAAATGTTTCCTTATTACTAGTTAATAGATTTTTGCGTGGAGTTTGTTTATGCAATATATTTCTTTTGCATGATTTTTTTAAAGAGATAATTAATACGTTTTCTTAGTTTTTATAATGCTATTTCATTATTGCGAGTTAATAGATTTTTTGTGAGAGAGCTCCTTTATGAAATATATTCCTTTTACATGATTTTTTAAAAAAGATATTATCCCTTTTCCTGAGCCTTTAAAATATTGTTTTCTTATTACGAGTTAATGTATTTTTGCGTACGAGTTTGTTTATGAAATAGATATCTTTAACATGATCTTTTAAAAGTGATAATTATCCTTTTTACTGTATTTTTATGATGCTGTTTCATTATTACGAGTTAATGGATTTTTTGCGTGCGAATTCCTTAAAGAAATATATTTCTTTTACATTATTTTTTAAAAAGAGATAATTAACCCTTTTCTGAATCTTTATAATGCTGTTTCATTATTACGAGTTAACAGATTTTTTGCGTGCGAGTTCCTTTATGAAAGAAGTTCACTTTACATGATTTTTAAAAAGCTAATTAACCCCTTTTCTGAGTCTTTTGAAGGCCGTTTCATTATTATGAGTTGATTAATATTCTTCTGTAAAACTTCTGTAATTTTTGAAATATATTTATATTTGTTACGTGAGAGTTTCTTTCTGAAAAAAGTTTACTTTAGATGATTTTTAAAGACATAATTAACCATTTTCTCTGACTTTTTTAATGCTGTTTTATTATTACAATTTGATAGGTATCCGTTTGCAGTTATGTAATGAAAATCCTTTCTAATTTTCAGCTGAATAAATATTTTTTACTTGCGAGTTTGTTCATGAAATAAATTAATTTTAGGTGATTTCTAAAGAAACTAGGGGGCTCAGCCCCCTGCTCGATGACGCTCGCCAACCTCCGTGAATTGCTACGCAAATCACATTGGGACAGCTATGCAATCCCAGTTCGCTTCGCTTGCTCGCCACTACTTGCGTCAATTCTAGCCAGAATGGATGCTATCTTAAACCATTATAACATATTAAATTTAAAAATATTGTTAATGTACAAAACAGTAATGGAAAACTTTGTTGAAAATGTAAATAAAAATATATTTAGATGGTGCTGCTAATGGTTTTAAATCACTGTAAATTATACAATTTATAAATTTTTGAAATGCAAAATAATGAACTGAAAAAAAGTACCTTGGAAATAGAATTAACTTAAAACCTCAGTGAAAACACAATTAAAAATAGTTTTAGTTGAACCGCTATGCGATCCCATCTCGCTTCGCTCGCTCGCCACAATTTGCATTAACTCTAGCTAGAATGAGTGCTATCATAAATCGGTACAACTTGGTTATCCCGTAGACTAAAAATCTATTGCCAAATTATAAGATTAAATGCCAATAATGATTGATCGTAAATGTCACATTCACTTGACTTTAAGCAAGTTACACGTGTCTACGTCAAGTGATTTTTACTTGTATTTTTATTAATGTTATACTAATTTATTTGTTCTTTCGTTATTTTAAATAAAAATTATATCAATTTGTGTAATTTGACGAGTGGTTTGGCGATTTATATAATTTGGTCGATAACTAAGTAGTACCCATAAATCATTATAACATATGAAATTCACAAATATTTTTAATGTATAAAACAATAATGGAAAACTTTGTTGAAAATGTAAATAAAAATGTATTTAGATGGTGCTGCTAATGGTTTTAAATCACTGTAAATTATGCAATTTATAAATTTTTGAAATTCAAAATAATAAACTGAAAAAAGTATCTTGGAAATAGAATTAATTTAAAACCTCAGTGAAAACACAATTAAAAATATTTTTAGTTGGACCGCTATGCGATCCCATCTCGCTTCGCTCGCTCGTCACAATTTGCATTAGATCTAGCTAGAATGAGTGCTATCATAAATCGGTACAACTTGGTTATCCCGTAGACTAAAAATCTATTGCCAAACTATCAGATTAAATGCCAGTAATGATTGATCGTAAATGTCACATTCACTTGACTTTAAGCAAGTTACACGTGTCTACGTCAAGTGATTTTTACTTGTATTTTTACTAATGTTATACTAATTTATTTGTTCTTCCGTTATTTTAAATAAAAATTATATCAATTTGTATAATTTGACGAGTGGTTCGGCGATTTATATAATTTGGCCGATAACTAAGTAGTACCCATAAATCATTATAACATATGAAATTCACAAATATTTTTAATGTATAAAACAATAATGGAAAACTTTGTTGAAAAAGTGAATAAAATTGCATTTAGGGGGTAATACTAACTGAACATACACTGTAAAAAAAATAATGCCAGTTTTCCGGTAGGAATCGGGAAAATAGTTGCCCTTGTCGTACAGGAATAATTTCCAACCCAGCTCGGAATAAAATCCGTAAAATCGGAATAAAATCCGTAAAATACCGTTTTACCGACTATTTCCTTATTTTTACGGATTTTATTCCGAGCTGGGTCGGAAATTATTCCGGTACGATAAGGGCAACTATTTTTACGATTCCTACCGGAAAACTGGCAGTATTTTTTTTACAGTGTATTTTATTAAAAGTTTGGCAGTGTGACTTGTTGATCGTCATTGAGAAAGCTAAGCCGACTGGAAATTGACGCCGTTTAAATTCAAATGGCATGTTAGTGTCATATGGAGTCCTTCTCCTTTCATTTTGCCTATTGTACTGAACAGCACGGCTTAAATTGATTTCAAATTATAATAAGACGCTATAAAAGATGTTACGTATCATGCTAACGAACTGTAAAGAAAACGTTTTCGGCTGTGTCTAAGTACAATCTTAAACAAAAAACTGATTCGTCGAATTCAACACGTCACCATAAAATGGACCAATAGCAATTGTTATTCATGCATCACTGAAACGGTTGTGTTAAAAGAGAGATTCTGTCTGTACTTTGATTTACTAAATGGGTCGGATCATGTGACCGTAAATTAACCACTTATAATCGTTTCTGTGGTTGTTGCCAAATAGCAAGTTACAAATACAGCCTTTTTTTCGCGCTACGTAAGAGAAATATATATATAGATAATGAACCTATTTTTTTTTACATTTTTAGAGCATTATTATTATTATCAGTTTAAAGGCAGTGTTACCATCTTAACCCCTTTTAACTCAAATTGACTGCCGTTCTACCAGAAGTTCTGTAAAATAATTTTTGTTTATTTAATGAGTAACACTACTTGGAAAAATAATCAAAATCTACTAGGCAGAATTTCTGGTAAGTTGTTAGTTTTTCTTTTAATAAAAAAGTGACTAAGTTAGCAGTACTGTTAATAGGTGCTCTTCTATATGCAATCTATAAATGTCAACGTTTTGGTATTGTTTCGGAGTCTGGCCTAATTCAAACGTGTTTTCAACTAGAAATTTTATTTAACAAAAATTTTTTAATGAAATCTAATAAGCACCCTATAGAAACATTTCCTTAAATTCACTTTCTGGTTTAAAACATGTTTGGCTTGGGAACGATTCCGGAAGAATACGAAAATGTGGGCATCTATGGTAATCAATATAAACATATCTTTAAAACTTTTTTCGTTCAAATTTGTTTAAGAAAAAAATGTATTTTACGTGATATTTAAAGTGATAATTAACCTAATATTTAGTCTTTTTAATGATATTTTATTCATACGATATGAAAGGGACTCTTCTCTAGCTAAATAATAAAAAATACTTTTTTCCACTTTTTACTCAATTAAGTTTTTTGCATGGGAGTTTGTTTTAAATGATTTTTAAAGAGATTGTAAAATTTTTTTCGAGGGGACATCAACCCTGTTTCACAGAATAATTATTAATTACGTAGATGGAATTCACTAATCCCAGCCTTTAGAATTTTACAAAATACCGCTTATTTCTGCCATAGGAAAAATTATAAATTATATTTTCAAATTTCAAATCTTCGATTTCAATTATTGTGAAAACATTAAAACTGCAGTATAAAAAGTGAACTATAAAATAAAATGTAAATAGACATGAAGCTCTAATTTTGGCTGTGTACATTGTGTAATTCTTTATTGCCGTTACTAAAACGTTTTAATTAAATTTAATGGTTTCAAAAATTATTAATATTTAGTTTACTAAATTTATAACTAAATAAAAAATCACTTCTTTAGCCATTGTAATAAATTATTTATAAAGAAATCAAAGAACAGCTTTAAACCTTAGTTGTGCTTAAAAATTATCCAACTTTAAGCAAATTTCTAAAACTATTATCTTTCTGTCTTCTAAAAGCATTTTGCCATTCAATAATTTCTAAACCTTTTATAATAAATAATTATTATTTTACAAAAGCAATATTAGTATTAAAGTCTTATTTCTTGACACAAGATTCCATTTCTTTGAATACATTTTTACAAAATCAGCAAAGTTTTTTTCACTGTAGCGTTTTCTGAGCTCAACAATTGTGGTTTAAAAATAAATATGGGTAATTCTATGGAAGACGAGCACTTTTTTTAGACTATGGTACTTGTTGTGAATAAAAATTTTAATAAAACTTTTAACCCACAAAATTTTATACATTTATATATACTTCATCTTTTACATCTTTTAAAGTTTATATACATAGTCGCATAGTCTTTTCATTATTTGGTGCTTAATTTATTTTATATAAAAAAAATAACGTATACTTTCCTTAATAATATTATAAATAGGGAAATTGAATGCCAAAAAAGCTTCACATGAATTGAAACTTATCACAAAATAACTTATTCTTACTTTTCAAATCCAAAACTGAAGATACATAAAATTTACTCCGGAGGATACATAAAGTTCAGGGAGAATAACTCAAAATTAATGACAATATGCACATACACCGCAAATAACTGAAAATAAAGAGCAAAATGCTTCCTGCTCTGAATATTTTTATTAGGTGATAAATGCTATTATAATTTGGAAATTATAACATTTATTTTTCTTGTAATAGAGCATTCACAAAATACTTGTAACAGCAATTCAAATACAAATGTAGAAAAAATTATTCCAAGGTTTTTCAAAATAAAATTTAATTTAAGGTCAGTCTGCCTAAATGTGATAACCCCTAAAAGCGACAATGTTCTTTTGCATAAAATCTTAATCAAGAATCGTAGATAAATGTTATGTAATGAAGCATACGAACTTCAGAAACAAAACCCGAAACATATTTTTGCATGTAAAACGGTTTCTTTAAAAGAAATTTCCAATCAAATACACATAGTTCATTTTACATCGCCCCCATATTTCGTAAATGCGACAAAAATTCCCGAAAGTGGCTCACGGTTTTTATTTTTTAACTTTGAAGATCAAATAACCTTATAAACGTCAAGAGCTACGTTTTCCGTTTTAGTTACCTGACCAGTTAAACTAAAGAAAAGGCGACCAGTTTCCGGTTTAGAATTTGAAGTGGACTACGCATTTAGAAGAGCTTGTTTTCAGCCTGTGCCTAATAGCGACATACATATTGATGTAAATGCGGCGAAACATTTAGAAGATTAGCGAAGAAGTTTATATGGGATTTTTTATATATTGTGTTAAAATGATATTTAAATCAAATTTTATGTTTAATTAAGTTGTGTTGAGTCAGCATAATCCTCCATTAATGTTTTGCTTTAACCAGGTGTTTAAATATGTGTTTAAGATGATCAAAAAAGAAAAATACGCTTCTTTAAAATTTTTAATAAAAAAAAGGTGTAAGAAACGCAGTGTCTATTCAAGTAACATAATATAGACATATGATTAAGGAATTTGCAATAATTTTACATAATAAAAATTCTGGAAAATCTTGTGTAGATTGAAAACAATTTATGTTTATTTTAATACGGTTAAGTAAATTAATTTTACCAACATTATACCATTCGGTAGCTTAAATGCTGTCTCCGATTATAACGTGATGCAATTGAGTTATTCCCTGGTTTAGGAGTAATATTTTTTGTTAGTACTCTTATAAAATCTGATATTTTAATTCTGTTTTCACTTTTAATCGTTATGATCGACATTTTCTACTTTTAAATTAGTAAAAGATAAAAATAAATAAAACCATGTTTATCTAAATGAATATTTGTTTCCATATACGTATTTTTAAGTACAGAAAATGTTAATTTCTTTGTGAAAGTGCAAGAAAAATGAAGAGGGGGGGGGGGGTGGGCAACAGAATATCAGGCACAGAGCTTGTCTTTGGCTTAATCAGAATTATTAGAAATATTGTACGATTTTATCTATTTCTAAGGGTGATATATTTATCCTGTGACATTTTATAATAAAGTTATATGTTATAAATAGTCTAGTTAACAACATTCATTATACATATCTTTTAAATACTCTTTTAACCCGTAAGCTCCACACTGTGAATTCGCATCGACCGAAATGTCGGCGTCTTTAATTAATTCGCATTTTTCCTGTACAAAATAAGAATTTTGATAAAATTAAATATTTCATTTGGAATCCTAATTAAATTTCGTATATGGACCATGTAGTTATATTTCATAATCAACAGACTGTCAGCAAAATTATGCGGAGTTGAAGTTACGGAAATCCAAATCGCACTGGTGTATAAATTATGACTTAATATTGACGCGCGAATTTCTCGAATTTTAAACAATGTTTTCTGCGAAAATCATTTAATTGTAGTTATGGCCAAAGCTCCTTGGCAAAGAGGGATGAGGGTTTTTTATATTAGGAACGCATTTATTTATTTGGGGGTTATTTATATTAGGCATTATACGCAGCATTCAAATTAATTTTGCATATTACACTCTAAACTGAAATGTCTGAAATTCAGACACTTAAGTGTCTGAAACGCAGTGTTCAATTTTCAGACGTTTTAAAATGTCTGAAAATTATCAGACACTTCTTGTGTCTGAATTTCAGACACTTAAGTGTCTGAAACAAGAGTGTTCGTTTTTCAGACATTTTAAAATGTCTGAAAATTTTTAGACACTTCTTGCATCTGAATTTCAGACATTTCAAATGTCTTAATTGCGGCCATCTTTGAGCCGGTTTCCTCCCCCCCCACCACCACCAATATGAAGCCATCTTTGACCACTTTTCTTTCTAAGCCACATACGCAGCCATATTTGACCACATTGAAACATTTTTTATAAATGGGAATAATTTGTTACCATAAAGCAGAGCTGATCGCAGCGCAGGAAAACTTTGAAGCATCTGCCCCCTTATTTTAGGGTACCCCAAATTGGGTACAAAATTTTTATAAAGCTGATATTTTAAATCACTTTTGAACTTATGACGATTGTAATCAGTATTTTGTAGTTTTGGAACAGGATATTATATATAGGGTAGATGTGCCAGTAATGGACACCCTTCCAGTAATGGACACCCTTCCAGTAATGGACACCCCTTGATGTTTTTGGTTCATAAAAAAATAACTAATAAATATTTAGCTTTAATTATTTTTTTTATAATTCTCCCTTGTATGTTTTATAAATCTATGTTATTGTTGACACTTTTAATCAAACCAATCAGGAATCAGAAAATAATGTTTCAAAGTTTTGCTGTTTTTCTGTGAAAATCTTAATGAAGAGGTTAAGAGCTGGCTTCGTTTAATTAATTTATATATTATTTATTTTCTTGCAAAATTTGAATGTTTTTGTTTGAGTAGCAATAGAAAACTTTGAATTTTATATACTAATGGCTAATTACAAAATTTCATTTCTTTTTAATGTTTTAAGAGGGGGTGTCCATTACTGGGATGGTTAATTAGTCATTTTCCAGTAATGGGCACCCCATGTAGACAATGCTAAAAATGCAATTTTAGTAATGTTTATGGTGCATAAAATACTTTCGCTTAACTTCAAACCTAAATAATCAAATTTAATTTTTAAATTATACTTACCAAAATGTAATAACACCAAAACTTTTATAAATAGCTGCTTTTAATTTATTTTATGTGATTAAAAAAATTTTGATATTTTATTTTTTTTTTTTTTTATGTAGTACATATATATACCTCACATATTTTATAATCTGCCAATCAAACCAGCCAGGAAGCAGAAAATACTATTTAAGAGCACGGTCAAAGAGGGGCTCATGGGGCTTAACCCCTCTCCGTTAAATAAAAACAATTAAGTTACAGAAGCTATTAAAAATCCTTTTTCTGTCTTAAATGTTTCCTTATTAAAAAAAAAAAAGTAATACTATTAATAAAAGTTATAGGTAATATTCATGAAACTAGTAAATCTGCAGATCAGTGGCCTCAAACATCAGTTCTACAGTTTTATTTTGAAAGTATTTTATTTAGTATTTAAAATATTCAACTCACAATATCATTTCTTTCAGATTTGTAATATTAATTATTATAAATGGTATATCAAGTAATCGCTGGAAGATTGTTAAAAATAGTGACACAAAACTAAACATTAATATTCCAAAACTTTTTTTTTATTACCTTTTAAATAAAATCCACCACTGTTTCAATAATTTGATAGCTGTAATTGTCTGATATGTAGTATTTTAAACTATCCATCTAAAACAATTAAAACATCGATCTTCTGATAATTACAATAATTGATGCAAACAGTAAATGATTATCACAAATATTTTATTAATTACTGGTATCCTAATTGTTAAATTTATTTAAAAATAACTATTTTGTTTCATTAGTAAGTATTCATTAAATTCTGGTTCTAAATACAGTCATAAAAACAATTATATTTATTACTTTTTATGGGGTATCCACTACTGGGCTTTTGGGTGTTTTGATATATTTCTGTTATTTAAAATTAAATTTCTATCCATATGAGGAAATGAGGCTATAAAATGGTTAAATATTGTTTATAGATTAATATAATATTGAAAAAACTGGAATATAATAATTATAACTATTAATAAAAAAATAATTTTTAAAGAAATTCCTTAAGGGTGTCCATTACTGGCACATCTACCCTATATATACAATCACCTAAAAATGTATTTATGTGATATCATATATGCGAGCATAAAAAACGTTTATTACTTTCAGTGAGAACTTTAAATTAATTCTAGTCCAAAGATCTAGTATTCATTCGTCTCCCCGCGCCTTTCATATACTGTTACAAAAAAAAAATTAAGCCTGTTCAATGCCATTAAATACAAATACATATTTGGATAAATATTTCTTTTTCTTAACCTAATCATTTTCTAAAAGTACAAAATATTTATTAAAATAAGTATAAGATCAAAACAAATTTAAAATATCAGCTTTATAGAAATTTCATACCAAATGTAGGAGCACGTAAAGCTAAAGGCATAAAGAAACAGCCCAGTTTGTCCATGCTGCAATCAGCTCTGCTTTATGGTAACAAATTATTCCCATTTATAAAAAAAAAATAATTCACTCCTTCAGAAAGAATCTTATCCCTGCTTTGTTGCTCAATTTTTTTTTCCATTTAAATTAGATATTCCCAGTGACATTTTTATTTGTGTGTTAAATAAAATCTAACACTAGATTACACAAAAATTTCAGTATATGAGATCCCAACATTAAAAAAAAAGTATGAAACTCTTACTTTTTTGTTGTTGTTGTTATTATATTATTTATCATTAGTAAGAAATATTGAAACATTTGACAACAGCACATTAATCAGCATAATGTTGAAAGACATTCAAAATATCAGTTTTACAAAAATAGAATACCAAATTTGGGACCACCAAAATACAAAGGGAAGGGGGCATCGCCCAATTTGCTAATGCTTTAATAAAATCCTGCGTCTGCAAAAAATCCAACCCAACGTTATGGTTCGTTAAATAGAAGTGACCAGAATTCGGAAGTGTCCGCTAATGAACATTCCCGAATACCAGAAATCTCTGTGTAGCGAAAACCTTAAATCATACTATATTACTCTAACCGTTCAAAATATTCATTGTAATCAGCGTAATTTCGAAAGGTATTCAAAATTGCAGATTTACGAAAATTGTATCAACCCCCTCCCCCCCCCCCAATAAAAAACAAAAAGGAGCAGGTACCCTTAGCCCATGTTTTAAGCATAGAAGCCCTATGATGCTAAACAGACGTATCCCCTGTTCAGGAATGTCCGTTACGCAGGTTTTACTGTGTGTATTTAAAGTAAAACCTCCGTAACGGAAATTGCTGAATAGCGGACACCTCTTTTTTTTTTTTTTTTTTTTCTTATCCCCAACACCTTTAAATCTGTACGTCTTCACCTCTTTAAAGTAGACACCACCAAATAGCGGACTAATTCCGTGCTCTCGAGGTGTCCGCTATTCAGAGGTTTTGCTGTATATTCATTTATATGCACATTCTAAAGGGTAAAAAGTATTTACCTTTTTTGTGACAGTATAAGAAATATGTTCCAAATAAATTCTAGGTGCAGTTGTTGATACTATTCAATAATATTCTACAAACTAAATTTAAAAGACAACGTGCGTTGATATTAACGTTGTCATTAACGAACACAGGCACACACACACACACACACACACACCAAAATAAATAAATAAATAAATAAAAATAAATAAATAAATAAAACTTAAAATCCATAATATTTTTTTTTTAATGAGTTTCTGTTTTATTATTATTTTCACGGATTCTTTTTAGCACCCAGATATGCTTAAAGAAAATTCTTTGAGGGTTGAAAAACACTTCTAAAAACATTTTTCTTCCCATAAACATCACAATAAAAATAATTTGTATTAAAAAATGTTATAATAATATGAAAATATATACATACTCGGAGCAAAAGTAATTATAAGAATAATTAATCTTCAAACCATGTTACTTTTTCAAAATATATTAAATATCAGCATAGTTACACTTTATCAATCAGTCAGAATTATTGGCAATACTTGTTTGAAATCTTGCATTAGAAGTGCGTTTTCAGAACATGTTTATTTAGGTCTTAAATTTTATTACAAAAATGAAAAATATCTCCTACTGTCATGGGCGAGAATTCTTATACACCCATCTTCTTTTTTTTTTTTTTCATATTATTGAAATTTTTTGCATGATGTTATTTAAATTGATTTTTTTAATATTTTCCGCATATATTTAATTAATTACGCCGATTTTTATAATTTGTTTATAATTACTTTCAAGATCGCTTCATGTTTTAAAATTTAAGTATGGTGTTGAGATGTAACGCAGGAAATACATACTAGGTATATTCCATCTTGAAATAAATTTTCATAAAAATTATTAAATATATATATAGTATCGGCGTGCAGTTGAATACAATAAGAGTGATTTATTTCCAATAGGAAAAACTGCAAGTTTACAAAATACTCCGAAATACACGATAACACAAACCCTTATACTTTTTAGATTTCTTTTCATACTTTATATCCACCATATAAAACAAAAAAATAAAAAGTTCATGGTTTCTTTGATAAATTTAAATTTGTTAATATAAAAAAATCACTTCAATAATATACTCTGTAAGATAAATAAATGGCACTCTTGTCACTAAAAATGAAAATTTGTATGTAAAATTATATCACTAATATAAAATAAAGGAATTCGCAAGGAAAGAACTTACTTGTGCAAAGTTATATAAAAATTAGCTTTTTTTAAAACTTATACTGAACAATTTTTTTAATATGTTGCTCAGATGATACGAGCTATTTAACAATCATTAACAAAATTATAAACATTCTTTTTTAATAGCATGCAGGAAACATTAATTCTATAATTTCAAAACTTCTTTACATCTTACCAAATCTAATTGAAACTGTTGTATTTTTTACGTAAATAGTATTATTCAAACAATAAATAGATTATTTACTACATGAAACTTTAATTTATAAAGTAAAGATTTAGATGAGAATTAAATATATTTATTAATACTGAAAATCATTTGCACTCATTGAAAAGCAACAGAAATAAGCAAACAAATCTTTTCACACAAAATATATTTATTTGATAAAAAAAGACAAAAATATTAAAAATGCAAATTAGTCTAATAAGAATAATTTAAATAATAAATAAATAATAATATATATGTAAGAACGTTCTGTGAATTATCATTCCAAACCTGCGGAATACCTTACCTTGGCGTAAATATCCAAAACTGTAACAGCTAATCCAGTATGAGGGATATATTATTTTACGATATTGAACGCCATTTTAAAAATATATGCGTATTCATATTATTTTACCACTGTATTTTTATATATATCATGCTATTCTTTTGAATATTTGGTGCGTCTTGATTAAAAATTATCGTATAAATATTGACATTTTTATATTTCCATGAAAAATATAATTCCCAATTGATTTTTTTTTCGATCTCCATTTACTAGCAGGTACTGTCAAACCATTCAAATAAACAGAATATAAATTTTCGTCAAGCATCTCTAAAATGAAGACACAAAGATATAAAACACAGACATCGGATCACTATGCTAATTTTTTTTTCTCTAACGACTAACACACCAACGGATGTAGATGTAGAAGTGCATACTATTTCACAAAAGAAAGTAAATACTGCGTCACTACTTTCTCTTCATTAATGATGATACACTCACTTTCTGACTCATCTTCGATTTACAAGTAAGAGAATTCAAAGTTCAAATCTTCAATCAGTCTAATGTTTTGGAAATAAAACAGAAACTTTTAATGCGTTATAAGATTATAACGACAATTGACGATTCCATTTATTATGTGAATAACAAACGTCATTATAGAGATTTCGGATTGAAGGAAAATATATCGTCACACTTTCAAATAATTTATCAAATGATGATAAATTTAAAAGCAATTTTAACACTTCAGACAAATTTACTGTACTGATACTTTAAATCAATTTCGCCAATCCGTTGAATAAAAACCGTTGCCCGCCAAAACAGCAATAATCAAATCCGGTCGCGTTCTTCTCCCGCACCGTTCATGCTTGCAACAACAAACAAACCTACTCACTTCACTTCATTTTACTTGGTGAGTGGTTCAAATGGCTGAATTTCTGAAATGTCTAAAATTGCAAGTGTCTTAAATTCAGACATATAATCATAATTCTAACATTTTTTTCTGTTCATTTATACCATGATCATAATAAGACGTTTATGTGTCTTAAATTTAGACATCTATCACGACTGAAATTTTATTTTCAGACGTTTAAGTGTCTTAATTGCTTTTTCAGTCACATATGCGTTTGAATTTAAGACGCCTCTATTTGCAGTGTAGCAGTGCAAAATTGACAAACACCACGGTGCTGCGCCGTGATAAACATTTCAAGAATAATATTGAAAAGTTTAATCATAATAGTCCTGTACTTAAATTTTAGTACAGAAACAGTACCCCGTGAGTTAATAGAGACTTTCATTCATCTTTTAATCAAGTGGTCTCAGAGACCGCTCACAGTAGTTATGCAACAATTCTTGTCACAGCAGTTAAGGGTTAATTAATTCAAAAAATAATTACAGTTAAACCTTAACTGCTGTTAGAGCTGCCTTTTTTAACCCTTAAATGCCTGGTGTTGCTTTTCGGCAAAATACCCAATTTAGGCTCTAAAATACTATTAGAATAATATTGCGGCTATAATGTCTAATGTTGCCAATAAAATACATTCTGAAAATCTTATTAAATCGATTTTCAACATGTAGATGGCAACACTTGTGCTGTTTAAGAATAAAGATAAATTTATTTTTCCAATTGTTGCTACTTGTTCTTTTTGTTTTGTTTGGAAGCTTGCAAAATACCCTATTTTGACCTGCAGTGAGCAAGTAAAATTTATTTCTTATTATAGTTCGTAAATTCTTGTGTGTTTAATATTATAGAATTTTATCAAGGGAAATTATTTTTTCAATTAAACACCAGTATTGCCGATTAGTAACAAACTGTTTTTTAGCCGTAAACTATACTTAAAACAAAATATGATTTTTTTAACTATTTTTCCCGTGATTTATTTAAAAAATGAAAGCCGAAAAACATTATTACAATGATTTTTGAAAAATCAGGCATTTAAGGGTTAAATTTTCACAGTTTAACTTGTAATTTCCAGTTTAACTATCGATACAGCGAAATTTTGCTTCATTTGGAGCCTAGTACTATTGTTTGAAAAATAGAAATTTTATTGGAAATAGTACTGTACAAACAGTTTAGTGCAAATATTTTCTGACTATTTTATGAGTTAATCGCGCATTTTATTCATCTTTCAATCGAATGGTTTCGGCGACCGCTCACAGTTGTAATGTGGCAATTTTCTGTCACAGCAGTTAATCGTTACATGAACTTTTTCAGAGAAATTGTCATGTATAAAATGCATTATCACATTTAGGACTATGAACGTGTCCTTTAGGTTACAGCTGCCATAAATGCGACAAAAATGACCTAAATGCGAGAATCCTATATTGTGGTATTATACTATAGATAATTATTAAATTTCTACAAAACAAGTTAGTTTTGAACTAAAGGTACAGTATTCAGTAATTTGTTGCTTAATAAAATATACATTTATATAATAAAATCCCAAATATACCCTAAATGCGACAAAACTACGGGGAATCGTGTCTCATTTAGGCAGACTGACCTTACATATAAAGGATATTTCAGAGAAGAAATAAAATACATTATTGAACGAATAAATATATTTATCACATTCACAAAGTAAATAAAGATGTTTATAGATAAAAATAGCATAAAATTAAGTGAAAAGTAACAGAAGTACGCATTTATTTCTCCTTTCATAAACAAAACAGCAACAAGATCAAACAAATGGAAAAATATAAATCATCAATTTTCACCAAATATATATATTTTAATGTGATATCTAAAAACCTTAAAAAATATTTAAAATATATATATTCTTTGAAAAATTAAGTATCAGGGAACGAAAAGGAAACTTTTTTTCTAAAACGATACATATGTTAAATAAAATACAAATTAAATAATATATGAATGATGATGGTATCATCTTGTGTGGGAAAGTATTATAAATTCTAAAATGTCTTTACGGCGACATTTTTAGTGAACTAGACTAAACTCAGAACGACTAATGAATCTTTCATACATCAATACATTACATTCAATACACTTCGTTTTTATAAATATTTCAATAATACTTCGTTAAACCATTTCTAAAAATTTAAATTGGACATACATTTTCATTTTTGTAAAGCGAAATGAAAATTTCATTTTGTAGTTTTAAAAAATATTATGAATAGATTTTTATTCGCGAGTGTGAGCAAAAAACAGATTGATTTTTGCTTCATTCATAAAGAAGGACTATGTTGAAACGTATAATTAACAGAAATTTGAATTGAAGTATTTAGTTTGTAGAAGAACTACATTCGTATGTGAGAGCATAAATGATATGTTGCTTTATTGAAAAACAAGATCAGTGTCGAAACATATAATTAAAAGAAATACAAAATAGAAAGCATTGTGTACTTTTCAGAAGAATTACATTAGTGCGTGACAGTAAAACCTTTTCCTGCTTCATTCATTTATAAACGACCTCTACGGGGAAACGTTTAATTAATACAATATAAAATGCAAGTATTTAGCTTTTAGAGGAATTTCATTTGTGTGCTTGAACTGAAACGGATTTCATTTTGCTTCATTTATAAGCAAAATCTACACTGTTAAAAATTTTGTGGTACACTGAACCAAATTTTAGTTCCACTGCAACCATAGGCGTTCAAGATTCGGAACTCTAATTGAACGGCAGTCCCAAATGTCGGAAAAGGATTTGATCATCATACGGTTACAGCTAATGCAGCTCTAAAAGTATTACAAGCCACCACAAAATATTTAACAGTGTTTGTGTAAACATATAATTAACAAAAATATAAAATTGAAGTATTTATCTTTTACAAGGTTCGTGTGTCTGAACTTAAATGGAATGCATTTTTCCTCCTTTATGAAGAAAATATATATATGGAAACGTATACTTAACAAAAATATAAAATTAAAGTAATTATCTTTTAGAGGATTTACATTCGTGTTTGTGAACTGAAACGGATTACGTTTTGCTTCATTTATAAACAAGATCTATGTTGAAACATATAATTAACAAAAACTATATATTGAACTGAACTATAAAACTATATAATAACTATATAATATAAAACTATATATAGAACTATATAATAACTATATAATATAAAACTATATATAGAACTATATAATAACTATATAAGATAAAACTATATATAGAACTATATAATAACTATATAAGGCTAATTCCATGCGAACTTGTCATGTCTCTCACACAGCTGAAAATCGCTATGCTTGTTAGCCACCGTTATTTTCGAAAAGTTGGCTTCGCCTTATTCAATTGATGAGATACCTCTGATAAAATAAGTGACATTTTTCCGTTCTAAAATACTGGTAGCCAAAAATCGTAGTGTGTGACAGACATGACAAGTTCGCATGGAATTAGCCATAATATAAAACTATATATAAAACTATATAAATTGATATATTTATCTTTTAGCGGAATTACATTCGTGTGTTTGAATTGAAACGGATTACAGCAGTTTTGCTTCATTTATAAACAAGATCTTTATTCTTAAAAATTTTGAGGTACATTGAACCAACTTCTGGTGCTGCAGTGGTTGCAACCATAATATGTTGAAGTCTCGTTCCGCTATTCAGAGTTCTTGTTGAACCGCAGATCCAAATGTTTATCAAGATTTCACCATCTTATGGTTGCAGGTACTACAATAAGAAATGTTGCTCAAAGCACGACAAAAGTTTAACAATGTATGTTGATATAAAATGTGAAAACGAATAAAATTGAATTATTTATCTTTTAGAAGAATCACATTCGTGTGTGCGAACTGAAACGAATTACATTTTGCTTCCTTTATAAGCAATATATATGTGTAAACGTGTAATTAAAAAAAACTTGAAATTGAAGTAGTTACCATTTAGAATATTTCAAATCGTGTGGTGTGAATTGAAACGGATTACATTTCGCTTAATTTTAAACAAGGTCTATGTAGAAATATATAATTAATAGCAATGCAAAATAGGAAGTACGGTTAACTAAGGCGAAAATCTAAATCTGAAAGATCTTCAAGTCCCAGAGGATTCACAGAAATACTGTAATCTCTGTAAAGTTAGAATACTGTTTCCAACGAAAACTTTTCTCTCCCTCGTTCGATTCCGCTAGAGACAGAGTTTAGTTAAATAATTTTTCAGAAAATTTAGATTTGTGTGCGTGAGCAAAAATATATTATTTTTTTGGTTCATTTTTAAAAAAGATCTATATATTAAAGTGCAATTAATAGAAATAGAAAATAGAAGTATTTATTTTTAAGAGATGAAACATTCGTATGTGTGAGCGGACACAGACATATAATAATTATTTCTTTTTATATTATTAAGTAATTCAATTAAATATTTTTTACCCCAAGTCACACGAGTCTTAATATTGAAGCATAATTAAATAATATAATTCATCGATTCAAAGAAAGTTAATTATTTCTGTTTTGTTTTATTTTCTTATATGTAAGACAAATGTATTTTAACATACCATATGTAATCAGCCTATGAAATGCCTGCTTTTGTTTATCCGATTCAATTTATTTAAATACTTTGCCAAATACATTAATTTTTCTTTTCTATCGATAAAAAAAATAAAAGAGTCTGCTTTATTAAGTATGATAAATATGAAGAAAAATTATTTGTCTTAATATGAATGGAAATAAAATATTTTTCTTAGTAATATGTTTTCACTATAATAACGGAAAACTGCAGTTAAATACAAGGATGAGATTTCCGACTTTTTGAATACCAGTATAATCTTAGAGAAAATGACGTCCTGTTAAATAACAAAAGTGTTCCATTTAAATATCATAACATTTCCTCTAAGATTATGCTGGTATGAAAAAGTCGGAAATTTCATTCTTGTAAATATGAAAATTTGAGTTTGATTTATATTTGATTTAAATTCGTATAAAATAAAAATATAATAGGTTTATTGAAAAAAAAAATTCTATTAAAATCGGGATCCGAATATGTTAAAAATGTGAAAGCTTCGTGGCACTAGTGCAACTCTTAATGTCCATATTGTCGTCATGTGAGTTGGAAAGTGATTCATGTAAATGTGAAGTCGACATGCTTCATTTTGTGACGCGATGCAAATGACTCAAAAATTGGTTACTGTAATTCCACAGTAAAGTCATGAAGTGACGGTTACCTGATCAGAATTTGTGAGGTCTGTTAAAAGTAAAGAATACTATTAAATTTTAGTAGTGACAATCACCCAACTGTTGCGCCACTGTTCCATCACTGCGTCACATCAACTGAATGTGTTCTTAGGTTATATATCTGTGGAAAAACATCTTAGCTTAACCGTATAAGGTTATCTCGCAGCTGCAAACTTGTAATTATTTTGATTTTGCATTTCGTATAATACAAAAGTAGATCACGTTTTGTTTCAGAAAATAAGTAGCTACAGCGAAAAAGGTTAGCGGAAACATATCTGGTAATCACTCGTAATTCAATAATAAATTGTCATATATTAATACTTTTTCCTGCATATATTTGAAAAGTTGGAGGTGCAACTGATAATTTGTGATAATTTTGATTCTTTTTTTATATATAAATTGAAATACAACATGGTTAGCTTAAAAAAAAACAGATCTGCGGATAAGGAGCTGTGCTTAACCTTATCCGATCGTCATCCATCCTTGTGTAATAAGCTTATTAACATTAATATTTTTTTCAGTACATCATAAAATAAATGCTGATTAAACTTGAAATTTATAATTATTTTTATTGGTTATTTGATATGAAATTAAAATACTACTCGGTTTGCTACAAAGCTACGGATAAGGAATTTAATTACCTTTATATGGTCATCACTCATCGTTGAATATGTATGTGGATTTTATTTGTCTACAATATCTTTTGTCTACCAAATAATTTATGTAAATATCGAAAATAAATTGTTTTGGAAAAGAAAATCACTTTTTTAAGGAAAAAAATATTAAATATAGAACAAACAATAAATTTTCGCAAATTACAGAACGAAAATGATAACGGTATCAATCGATTAGAAATAACGGCTACTATTAAATGGTGTAGACGAATTAAACTTTCAAGGTCCACTACATATTACAATTTTAACAAACTTTTAAATTTTTAATGACAAAATCCAATTTTGAAAACATATTTTTATTCTACATTTAAATTTATTTCTAGATACCAATTTTCAACTCATTTGGATGGTAAATTTTGGAATGAAAAATATTGAAAATTTTAACCTTCTCATGCAAAATCAAATTTCTATATTTATATTTACATTTCCTCAAATAACAATTTTATCACGCTGATTTTTTTTTTTTTTTATAAACATATTACTAAAATCTTAAGGGGGCACAGGATCTTTAAGTTTGTCAAAACAATCAGAAACATCGCCTTCTTCAAAGTACCAAAACACGTAAAATATGCAGTTAAGATCTTTTTTTCCCTTCCTGCCTAAAATATATATCCTTAACTACATTATCCAGGAAAATAAATGTTGTATGTACAAAATTAATATTTAAATTTTAAATTTAAAAATTCATCTTGCTAATGCGTGATTAAATGCTGCGCGCATGATAAAATTCTAAATTATGTATAGAGAAAACAATTTTTGAACAAAATAGAATCATAACACACCTACTTCTAACTTAATATCAAAATATACGCAAAATGTTTTGTTTAAAATTTGATTATAGCGCAAAATACAAAAAAGTTCAAAAATCTCAAAATTTTTTACAATTTTTTCAAATGCAAAAATAAATAAATAAATAAATAAATAAATAAATAAATAAATAACCAAAATATGGAAATTTTTTTTGTTTTAGCCTGTAGACTATAAAGTAACGGATATTTGGTTAATTTTTTTAAAGCTGTTGCTTACATAGTTTAAAAGTATCGCTGCGCGCAAACTACAAATTTGCTAATTTGAGAAAAAGCTTTTTAAATTTTCAATATTTACGGACCTTCCATTATACTCACCGTCTAGAAATGATTATAACCCAAGAAATAATGCAGATTTTTGAATGCGGTTTTTTGCATATTATTAAACATTTTAAAAACATTCAGAACTAAGCAAAAATCGAAAACTGATTTTTTGAAAATTTAAAGGTACTGTGCCCCCATGACAGAACTATATTGTAATTTTGCCTGCTTGAATGACACGAAATATTAATTATGAATTTAATGGGTCTCAGGACTCTTAAAATAGGAAAAAATGAAAAATAAAAGACCATTTTCAGCATTTAATATCGTAAAATGTATATGATTTAAAAACACAATTTTTATTGGTATGAAAGATATAAGTATGTTCTTTCATTTCATGTTTTAAAAAAATTGCAAGATGCAGAATTACTATTTATAGGGCGTTCCAAACTGTCAGATATTTGTCGAGCAGAAAATTACCATAACAACACAAGAGCATGGTTACAAAATAAATTTTGCAACTAGAATGAAATTTTACGTGCCTAATTATACTCCAGACTCTAATAATTCCCCTGAACCTAAATAACTTTGTATTTAAAGCATTTTTGTATTTTTAATACAAAGTTGTACTTACCTAATTCAAAAGTTTGAACATTTCAACAGTGTAATTAGCTAAAAAAATATTTTTTTGATAAATAAAAATGAAATTTTGGGTTCAGTTTATACAGACTAACATAATATATATTGCTTGAAATTTTCATGAATAAATATTCAGAAGTTTTTGAGATATCCTGCGCGTTACGCCCTAAAACGTCATTTGGAGAAAAATGAATTCTTCAAAGTTTCGGAAACGCTGCTTGAGCTATAGAGAGGGTACAATTCTAAAAGCCTTAACTTCTGTTCTAATAGGAATTTCAAGGAAACAATTATATCAAAATGTTCAGAAAAGATAGGACTTTAACATCTAAAAAAATTAAACTTTCGAAAATTTTGAAGCTTTAAGAGTCCCAAGACCCTTAATATTCGAAAACATTGTGAATTATAGTTTTAAAATACTTTAACAGGAACTTATTTCTAGACTTTTAGAATGCAAATTTTCCCTCCTTCCGCCGTGTAGTTTTTTAGCTTTCCTAAAAATCTATCAACGCTACAGTTTTGATGACCGTACATTTATTGAAAGAATGACTAATGTACATAAACTTGTTGATAAATGTAAGAGCGGTAAGAGAGTGTTATTTGATGTAATATTTCATTGATTTATTTGCTGTTTTTGAACCACTAATTACATTTTCCTTTGAAAATGCATTAATAAAATTTTTATTGAATCTGTAATTTACAGTAATGAATTTTAATTTTAAGATTTCCCACGGAATTAGCTCAGCTTCATACATTGAATATCAACGGAACTGATCGCAGTAACAAAGTCACAATATGTATTTAGCCTAATTAAAGGGGGTATAATTTTCATTGTATCATATTTGTGTTGTTATCGTTAAAGAAAAATAAAAAATGTATACATTTTATTTTGGAGACTGTCCCCCGAAAAGACTTTGACGCTGTTAAATAAAAGTAAACATTAATTATAATTGAATAAATATAATTAAATAAATTTAATGAAGAATTGAAATTAAATTGAATAAATTTAATGAAAAAAAAACCCAACAAATAACATGACCATAAAATATATACTATGAGTATGTAACAATGGATGAAACATAAACAAAGATGGATTTAAAACACATATTTTGGTGTTATGTTTGTCCAAGAGAGCGATATTTTCACAGTATTAGTACTTTTAAAAATAAGAAATGGGTTCTACAGACAGTGAAAACAGACAGAAAGTCTTAAATAAAAAATCTTTTTCTAATTCTTAATTATGACCAGTTTTACATTGAAAACTTTCTAACGGGTAAAACACACCTTCTAAAATTATGGAAGCTAAACTGAAATATTGTTATAAACGTTTTTTAAAAATTAAAACCTGAAATATATGTCAAATAAAATGACGCTGAACGATTTAAAATTACATTAAGTATAAATAAATATTATTGCACTGCAATTATACAGAGCATTTATTGATCAGTTGCAATTTTACAGGAAAATAATAAAGCTTATGCTAAAAATGAAGCAATCATTCTCAAATTATGAAGACCAATTAAAGATATAAATTTCTTTTTTTAGTATTTAAACCTTTTCGTAAAATAAAAAGTTCAGTAAATGACAATGAAAATAACATAGAAGGATCTGAAAATACATTTAGTATATCGTGATACATTTAGTATATCGCTATTAATCGCGATGTTTTATACGATGAGCATTAACCTCTTCAGTTCTGAAGCTAAAATAATAATAAAATGCTTATTCATTGGTTTTTTTTCCAAAGAAAATGCCATCGTAAATGGCAGAAAAAATATCTTTTTTGAAATTGATCCTTTAGGCGCTGAGTAATTTAGGTTCACAAATATGGATCTAAAACTACAAACCACTTAAAAACATCAGTTTAATAACCGTTAACCTAAATTAACGCAATCAGAAATTTAAGAGCTTTAAACAAGTAAATAATCTACAAATCCTCAAAATTTTTTATCGAAAAAGTCTTAAGTTAAATACTTATGAAAATTTCTCACTTTCTTGGTCATACTGTCTTTTGGGCATTTTTTGGCAGTTTGCAAACTCAAATGAAAATAACATTATGTAGGAATCAGCTTTGACGCTGCAATTTATTCGTTTGCTTTGAACACAAAAAGCATTCAGCTATTAAGAAGTGATGTAAAATGTAAAAAAAATCGGACATTTTAGCTTTTATATTGAAGAGAACAGAAGCTCACGTATGGGAACCCAGGGACCGAAGAGGTTAAAAACAAAAATGTTTACGGGAAAAATAAAAAGGACACATTCTCAGATTATTTAAAATAAATAAAAAGTATATTTCATGGTTTAACTCTTTATCAAAATTTTGAAATGTAAAACCTTCCATTAATGTGGTTATAAAATTATTTTTATGCGAAAGAATAAAAGAAAACTCTCTCCCAAAATTTAAAAAATAATATTAAGCAGCACTTTTAGAAACGTTTTAGAAGAGGAAAACCTTTAATAAATGTGGTTATAAAGTTATTTTTATGCTAAAGAATAAAAGTCAACTCATTATCAAAATATGAAAAATAATATTAAGCATGTCCTATTTTAATTTTTTATAAACGTTTTCGTCCAGTAAAACCTTCAATAAACGTGCTTATAAAATTACTTTTATGCTAAAGAAAAAGAAAAAAAACCTCATTCTCAAATTATGAAAGATAATATTTAGCATGTCTTATTTTAACTCTTTATAAGCCTTTCCGTAAAGTAAAATCTTCCATAAATGTGGTTATAAAATTATTTTTATGCTAAAAAATAAAAGAAAACCCACTCTCAAATTAGGAAAAATAATATTAAGCATGTCCTATTTTAATTCTTTATAAACATTTTCTTAAAGTAAAACTTTCACTAACTATATTTATGGAATTATCCTTTAGACATAAAATGAAAAAGACAATTTCAAAATTCCCTATAAAATTTTTAATAAAGTAAAACTTTAAATAAATATGTTTATGAACTGATTCGTATGGCAAAAACTGTAAAAAGACGCTTTCTTAAATTATAAAAAATAAATATAAGTATCTCTATAAACATTTGTATAAAGTTGAACTTTCAACGAATGTCAAATTAAATGACCCGAAAATACATTTATATAAATAAATATTATCGCGCTGCTCAGTATAATTGAGCATTAATTGCACTCCTATTTCCTGCTTCCGCCAGAGACTTATGTCACTGACATCCTCAGAACAGTCATACTGCTCCGTTTCTCTCACTTATATGAGGTTTCTCTGCCAAAAAAAAAAAAAAAAAGATATCATCTATGACCGGAGATATCGGATCTAAAAACCGATGGGGAAGTGAATGAGAAAACTCTTTCCTACGATTGAACGAACGCCCTTGGAAGGGCACTCGGGCGACGTCATGAATCGATACGCAGCCGCAGAGGTGGGGCATCATGGGTAGAAGTGGCCACCACAGGAAAGAGGCACCTCTAAAACTTCTAGCCCATTCGAGAGACCCCTCAAAATGAAAACAAACTCACATAAACAACGCTTTACGTAAAGAAGTTCCAACGCTTTGAAATTTCTCCACGCGAAAGGCCCTTACTTTCTTTACATTCGTTTCTTCTTTATTTATTTTTAATAATTTGCTCAAATTTTATTAATCTATAATAGCATTAATCACCTAATAATGAACTAATTGTATTTCGATTGTTTTACACAAATAAGTTTCAACACTTTGAAACTTCACTAGAAGAAGGTCATCGCCTTTCTTTGCATTAGTTTCTTCCTTATTTTTAATAATTTGCACAGATTTTATTTATTAATAATAACATTAATCACCTAATTTAACCGAGAATTAATAATGTACTAATTGTATTTCGATTGTTTTACTCAAACACTTTTCAACACTTTGAAATTTCACCAGAAGGAGGTCACCGCCTTTCTTTACATTAGTTTCTTCTTATTTATTTTTAATCATTTGCACAAATTTTATTCATCTATAATAACATTAATCGCCTAATTTAACCGAGAATTAACAATGAACTAATTGTATTTCGATTGTTTTACACAAATAAGTTTCAACACTTTGAAATTTCACCTGAAGAAGGTCACCGCCTTCCTTTACATTAGTTTCTTCCTTATTTATTTTTAATAATTGGTGCAAATTTTATTCATCTATAATAACATTAATCACCTAATTTAACTGAGAATTAATAATGTACTAATTGCGTTTCGATTGTTTTACACAAATAAGTTTCAACACTTTGAAATTTCACCGGAAGAAGGTCACCGCCTTTCTTTACATTAGTTTCTTCCTTATTTATTTTTAATAATTTGCAGAAATTTTATTCATCTATAATAACATTAATCACGTAATTTAACTGAGAATTAATAATGTACTAATTGTATTTCGATTGTTTTACACAAATAAGTTTCAACACTTTGAAATTTCACCAGAAAAAGATCACTGACTTATTTACATTAGTTTCTTCCTTATTTATTTTTAATAATTTGCACAAATTTTATTTACATATAATAGCATTAATCAATTGATTTAACTGAGATTGAACTGGTTTACCGTTCATATGTCCTCATAATTCGGGTGATTTAATTGTATTTCAGTTGTTTTACACAAATAAGTTTCAACAAGTTGTAATTTCACCACAAGAAGGGCACTGACTTTCTTTATATTCGTGTCTTCCTTATTTATTTTTAATAATTTTCAGAGAATGAATAGTGTCCTTATAGTCCGGCTGATTTAATTGCATTTCAACATTTTTACGCAAATAAGTTCCAGTGCTTTGAAGTTTCACCAAAAGAAGGGAACTCACTTTCTTAATATTCGTGTCTTCCTTATTTATTTTTAATAATTTGCAAAAAAATTATTCACATATTCTAGCATTATTATCTGATTTAACTGATAATTAATGGTGTCCTGATAATCCGGGTGATTTAATCGTATTTCAACAGATTTACGCACATAATTTCCAATGCTTAAAAACTTCAACACATGAAAGGCACCCACTTTCTTAGCATTCGATTTTTCCTTATTTATTTTTAATAATTTGCATATTTTTTTTTACATATTATAGTATTAATTATCTGGTTTAACTGAGAATTTATAGCGTCCTGATAATCCGGATGATTTAATTTTGTTTCAACTGCTTTACGCAAATAAGTTTCAACACATTGAAATTTTACCACACGAAGGTCAGTCAATTTCTTAATATTTGTTTCAGCATTACTTATTTTTAATAATTTTCGTAAATTTAATTCCCATATTATAGCCTTACTTATCTGTTTAACTGAGAATTAACAGTGCCCTAATAATCCGGATTATTTAATTGTATTTCAATAGGTTTAAAAAATAAATTTCATTGCTTTAAAATTTCATCACAAGAAGGCCACTCTCTTAACATTCGTTTCTTCCTTATTTACTTTTAAGAAATTTTATTCACATATTATAACATTAATTATCAGATTTAACTCAGAATTAATAGCGTCCTGATAATCCTACTGACTTAATTGTATTTCAACTGTTTTACTCAAATAAGTTTGAATGCTTTGAAATTTCACCTCACGAAGAACACTCAATTTTGTAACATTAGTTCTTCTTTATTTAATTTTAATAATTTTCAAAAATTTTAGCCATATATTGTAACATTAATTAACTGATTTAACTGGAATTTAATAGGGTACCGGTACAGCGGGAGATTTAGTTTTATTTCAAATGCTTTACAAAAAATAATTCACACGCTCTGAAAGATACTTCAACTTTCGTTTATTTTTTATTTTTAATAATTTTCATAATTTTTACATCGCAGATAAAGGTATCAAATATTTACTTTTATTGAAGATTAGTAGTGATCGAAAAGTTAATAATTCGGATAATTTATTTTTATTTAAAACGAACCCGCATGACTAATATAAAAATATAGCACAATTTACTACTGGATGCGCACGTGAATACGTTTAGATACACTTGATGTGATATAGCACAAATTGATGGTGTGAAAGCCAATAGATAGCACAGGAAAGTGGCACTTCTAAAACTTCTTGATCCCTCAAAATTAACATAAACAAAACTTTAAGTAAATTCCAACACTTTGAAATTTCACCACGCGTAGAACACTTACTTTCAAAATTTTCGTTTCTTCATTTTTGGTTTTTAAATAATTTTATTAATTAATTAATTAATTAATAATAATAATAATAATAATAAAATATTTAATAACTAATAAATCTGCAGATCAGGAGCATCAACGTCAGCTCTGACACTCATTGTTTTTAACACACTTTGCGTAATATTACTCTTTCTACAAAAACACAATATAAAGTTTTTAAATTACATAAACATTTATAAAAGTAAAAGATATTTCGAAGGTTTCAGACATTAGAAGTGTTACATTAAACACGTTGTTATGTAATGATATTATGAGAATCTCATGAGCTACTTATTCTGGTAATTTTTGGATAATAAAGTAGATTTCTTCAGTAGGGTTCTGTCCCCCTGATACCTCCCCCCCCCCGTAATGTAATTTAATTTACATTTGTAATTTTTTTTTTGATTGTGTTAATGATTATCGTATATCTTAGATTTCTTTTTACACTGTGATTTATAAGGATAAGCAATGGACAAGCATTTTACATTATCCTAATATCCATACAGCAGTATTTACTTGCCTGCCAACCACAAACACCTGTATCTAATGGATAAGGAACTTTTGGAAATGTAAACTGAGACATCTAATTTAGAATTCTAATGTTTTTATAATTTTTGTTTACGAAAAATAGTTTTGTTTGCCGTTCTACAAAATTTATATCTAAGATCTAAACTAAATATCTAATAATATACACGGTAGCATTAACGTACCAAAATCACCCCAAAATAGGCATGTTTCAAGACTTCTAATTCTCACGGGTAATCATTCATCATCGTGTCCGCTTCCAATTGACTACATACCAAACGTGATTTGGCGCTGTAAAGTATTTTTTGCGATACCTTTTAATAGTATCTACAATCAATTTAAAATCGTGATGTTACGAATACCGTTCATATTTGACAAAAACCTATGTTTCAGATCAAGTTAAAAAAGGTTAACTAACCTTTTATTTACATTAGCCGGGATTTCTGCCTAATCTTTCGTAATAGGGATTATTTTAATAATTTATTTTATACTCTACAAGCTGTTACACATGACGTCGTTCACGTAGTATTAAAAGAAAGATAAATGCAGTAATTAAGTAAAACATGCCAAGTCTCAGGCTTTTTGCACATCACTATTATCTTAGAGAAAATGTTCTTTTAAATCGCACAAATGTTCCAATTAAATAAAATAACATTTTTTGTATTAAAATACTGGTATCCGGAACCCCGGAGGATTGGCAGCTCTGCTCACCTTAATAAAAACGTAGATAATTAACCAACAATTTATCACATTTTATACGAGACAATACGGAATTTCTTATTTGTATGGCCTTATATAACCTCAGTCGTAAAAATGAGAAACTTTGTGCCAATTAATATACAAACTTGCGAAAATGAAATCGCAACCAATGAAAAAAGGAAGACCAAGTAAAATCGTGTAAATCGTGGAATCTTCCTTCGTAATACTGGGAGAATACCACTACACCAATTATTTTAGGTGGTATTTGGCGTGAAATATTTATATGTATTCATTCCATTGTATAAGACTTTACAAAAATCCATTATAGAAATATGTATTTAAAAAAAGCTATTTTTAAAAATGACAAAATACTTTTAATACAATTTTAAAGCTAAAAGAAATGTGGAATCGAAATCCAGTTAAACTACCATTTACAAACGTGTCTTCATTATACTTTTGTGTTTTCGATTCTTAATTTCGATACCGGTGGAGGGAAAAGGATTTTACTTTGTCGATATTATATTAAAAGTTTAGGTTTTATGAACGAAAATATTATTATTATTTTTTAAATATAGTAATTTTCATTTATATTTCCTGAAATGAGGTGACTTTAAGAATTTGTACTAGTCAAAGAATTGGTTATTTTTTAGTTTTTAACAGTTTAAAAATGACATTATTTTCAATATTTATAATTTTTGCGTTGTTTAATTTTGACATTTAGTATCCATTTGTTTTGAAAAGTATTTTAAATTTAAATTTTAAATTAAAAATTAAATCGTTATGTTAACCGTACGCAGACGATAAACCGTAAAGCACTGATAACATAAAAAAAAATAATAAGAATATCATTACAAAAGACCCATTTATTTCAACATCAAAACGTATTCGTTTTATTTCGATATAAGACCTATTAGCTGCTTTCTGTACTTAGTAAAATTCACTCACCTTATATTAGTGAGAAATACTTGGGAATTTCAGTTTTATTTTCAATATGATGTCATATATTGCCTTTTCAATTTTTAATTTGTTTATTCCTTTTTCCTTTTTCACGTGAAAATCTTACAAATTAAAATTAAATCTTTGGGAGAAATTATTATTTCCTTTTTATTTATTTTTTTTTGTCAACAATAAAGAAGGCTTATAAAATTTAATAGAAAATGTCAGTTTATTCTGTATTAAAATAACGAACTTTTGCATTTATCAGCAAAATAGTTGAATAAATAAATAAAATATTATATATTTTCATTTGTGGGTTAAAATATATCTATATGCAAACATCTATAAAAAGGCATTCATTAATGCATCCCTTTTAACGTTGATGTGACTTAAAAAAAAAAAAAACTACATACTTTTCACATTTATGATATTTTTAGGTGAGATGCAGTTGCTAGGTAACGGATAAAAGAAAAAATGAAATATGTATATTTAAAATAAGTAAATTTATAAAGTAAAATGTTTTATATTATTCGAACACATTTATAAAATTCCATCATAAGTTATACACCTAATTTAAAAACTCTGATAAATGGTCTAGCCGGATAAGAATAGCGAAATGGCCTCCACGGCCGATGTTTGAAATAATATGTGTGGTAATAAGGCTCAGCATGAGAATAAAATATAGAGTGTTTTTAGCTCCTGACCTTGAAGTGTAGTTAAAATAATCGGGGAAATATGATCCGGCGCTACTATTTTTCAAATACGTTTTTCTCAAAAAATACAAGAGTTAAAAATACCAAGCCAACGTCAGTTATTGAAGAATATATTTGTTCAGATTATATATATTTTTTAAATTTTTACGAAAATTTTAACATAGAAAAATAAACAAAAATATATTTAAAAAAATATTAATGTAGTAAAATTATATTCACACCAATCAAAAAATTACAGAATAATGTTCAAAGTATATATTTTTAAGAAAAGAATTCGTTAAAATCAAAGATGCGCTTTTTGAGTTATAACAAAAATAATGCTAGCAACTTGCTAAAATATTCGTAACTTTCCCTGTTGGTATTTGCAGAAATACGCTGTTATCAATGCATTGATGGATTCGTGACATTTCCACTTTGGCAGGATGCACAGTGCGCCAAAATAACAGAACGTTTCCATACGTACCACTTCTCTATAGATTTCTTTCGTATTTGTAAATATTCTGTTATTTTGGCGTACTAAGCATCGTTCCCGCGTAATAATAGCTAGTCCATGGTCTAGTCTATTATACAGGTGAAGCTGAATAAGGGCTGCAAGTACAATAGACTCCCTGAAATCAGGAACCCTAACATCCACAAACACCTAAAATCCGCACATCATCACAGATGTAAACAATGAAACTTTCAGTTAAGTTTTCAGTAGGGGCAGAATTACAGAATTTTTTAGCTTTATATCATTCCATATGTATTTTAATATGTAATTCCAATAATATGACTGAACTCTTGGTTTTTCATGAAAAACTATAAATTTATATCTGAAAAAAATCGAGATATTGCTGATTCACTGGTAATCACAATCTTTTTACCCAATATATTTATGTATTAATCAAGCTCTTTTGGTTATTATTAATACTGACTAAACCTGAAATAAAACTTCCTTACTTCAGGATTTTGATGTGAATTAATACGGTGCCTTTATGAAGAAAGTTTCATTGAATAATACAAGGAAAATGTATCTCATCTTTATTTTGCATATTTAATCATGCATCATTCATTAGTTACTTGACCTTTACTTTTAATAATTTAAAAAAATATCTTACTTTTTATCATTTTAGTTTATTACTTTACTTAATTATTTTAATGTTTTACTATATTGCAAGCAATCATTATAATTTTGATTACATTGTGACATTCAAATTACTGTTTAGAAAATGTAAACAAACCAATGATCAGAAATCCGCAAAAGTCTAAAATCCGCAGAACCTCTAGTCCCAAGCTGTGCGGATTTGAGGGACTCTACTGTATATAAGTTATCGGCTTTCTGACAATTTCGGACCCCCTGCCAAATTTCCGATATCATGTGTTGTCGTTCCTCGACCCCCCCCCCCCTCCCACCCTCACCCTAATAATATCTTTATCAGTGTCTAAAAATTCTTTTTATTTTTATTTATTTTTACTTTTCTTTTTCTTTTTATACGTTTGCAATGATATACAGATATGGTTGTACATTTTTTATTCACATAGTTTACTGATTTAAGTGAAGAAAAGAATTTCGTAAAATATTACTGTTATATAAGAAATAACTTTATAGCAAGTAAAATTCAAAGAAATACTTATTATTTAAAAGTTTTTAACTCTTTGTTACACAATGCATTGAACAGTAATATTGTTTTCTAGGACTTCTCAATTGCGCGGGGCTAAACAGAATTTCTTTTAAACAAAACAGGTGGACAGCATTATTCCCCATTTTTTCTAGCAAAAATAACAAGTATCATTTCGAATCTGGTTTCTCTAATAACGAATTATGCGCGCATATGGCAGGACAATATTAATTATTTAAATAATTATTATGTTAATATGGCAGGAGAGTATTAGACAGCGAACGTTAGGTTATTCCATATTTTGGAATGAAATGATTTTATGATCATTCAGTGGTTTTAATAATAACTTTGTATTTTCATAAAAATAAGAAAACAGACTAAATAATTTTAAAATAACACATGTAAAGGAAAAGTTAATAAAAAAAGTAAATTTTGTTTTGATTAATAATGATAACGATGTCAAATGATAAACCCCTCCTAGTTTTCTTCTATCTGAAAATAATGGTAGCCAAATGATACCCTTTTGTTTGCCAGTTCTTGATATTATTACGCGAGAAAAATGTGTGGTACGGCAAAATAACATAATATTTACAAACACGAAAAAAAAACCTACAGAGAAGTGGTATGTATGGAAACATTCTCTTCTTTTGGCGCACTGCGCATCCTGCTGAGTAGAAATGTCACAATTCGACCAATGGATTGATAGCAGCGTATTTCTGCAAATACAAACAGGGAAAGTTACGAATATTTTAGCAAGTTGCTAGCATTATTTTTGTTATAACTCAAAAAGTGCATCTTCAATTTTAACGAATTTTTTTTTCTTAAAAACACATTCTTTGGGCATTATTCTGTAATTTTTGGGTTGGTGTTTATATAAAATTACTACATTAATATTTTTAAAAATATATATTTTTGTTTATTTTCTATGTTAAAATTTGTGTAAAAATGTGAAAAAAATATATGTTGTGAACTAACATATTCTTCAATAATTGGCGTTGGTTTCATTTTTTTCAACTTTTGTACTTTTTAAGAAAAACGTATTCGAAAAATAGTAGTGCCGGTGCATACTTCCCCTATTATCTCAAGGGCAGTTCAAGGTCAGGTGCTAAAAGCACTCTATATGGTATTCTCATGCTGAGCCAAATTACCACACATATTAATTTAGACATCGGCATGGGGGACATTTCGCTATGCTTATCCGGCTAGACCCTTTCTTGACAAAATTACAAACTCATGGGAATAATTTAAGACTCTTATTTAAAAATTTCATCATACAAAATTTACCATTTAAAACCATTATTCATATGAACCATTTCTCTCAATAAATGAAAATTTGAAAATCGTCTGAATTGCAATAGAAAAGCATTATGGCGCAAAATAAAATGTTCTATATTTTCCAAAAGAATAAAACAAATCTAACAAAAAACTGTACAGCTTAATCCGGGTATCTCACCAACATGTCCACTTAATTTCAAGCTAATCGGATGTTTCTTGCGACAGTTATCCCAGAACAGACAGACTAACTAACAGACAGACGGAAACTAAAAACTTTTCGTGTCGTCACAGAAAGCCTTCACTAACGTTTCGGCAATAACAAATTTTACTTCGCGTATTATAGCATCAATTATCCGGTTTAATTGATATTTGATAACCTGTAAAATTATTTTTATTTAAAATAAAACTATTTCCATTAACACAATTCATCATTAACATAAAAATGTAACAGAATTTATTTATGGGATTCTCGAACGCAAGTTATTACCGAAGTAAAAAGTTAGATTTCCAAACATCCAGCTCAATCGATAGACCCTTCAAAATAAAATAAATATCACAACGCTTTATGTAAATAAATCCCACCAGAATATCGTGGAGATTTCAGAGAAGATACTTCCTATAAAGATAATGCTATCTTTAAAGCACTCGTCGCATTTGACGGAAGGCTCAAAATGAAAATGATTTAGTAAAAATATTAAAAAAAAGATAAATAAATAAATAAAAATAAAAATAAATCTTTGCCAAAATTATTTGCAGTATTTTGAAATTTCACCCAAGAAAAGCATTTATGTTTTTAAACTCTTTTTTCTTACTTTATTTTTAAAACTCTCATAATTTATATTACAACATATATTATCCGGATTCATGCAGTACAAGAAATGTGCTGAAAGCTGATAATCTGGATAATGTCTTTTCATTTAAAACGAAACCTGCACCGTTGATGTGAAAATGTAGCTCATTCCTAAAAATGTGATTATACCCAGTCTTGTAGTCTTAAAAAGACCAGACGGTATGCGCTTAGTTAGCCAGAATGTATTCGCTAGAACGTATATACTATAGCTGTATTTGTGAAACAAAGGTATACGGAATTCCTTCAAAACATCTAGAGGGTATACGTCGTATAACACCGTATATGCACTCCACTACATCACTGATAGTGTGATTACGAACAAATTTGTTACCGCTAGGGAGAAACTATCTTTAAAGCACTCATATCGCCTGGGGAAAAAAGGATAAAAATGAAACTGGCTCAATATGAAAACCCTTTTACCTGAATTATTTCCAATATTTTGAAATTTCACCTCTCGAAAAACGTTTATTTTTTAAACTTCCGTTTCTTACGCTATTATAAATGCACTCTTTTTTAAAAAATTCAAATCTTGATTATCCGGACTCATTTAGTGTCTGAAAGCTGATGTTACGTAATTTTTTTAAACGAACTTTCACCATTAAGAAGGCTGATCACTCAGCTACGGAATTCTCCTCCGCAATGTTAAGTCTATGGACTTTTGGTGCATTCGTATATTATATTTAAATATACGTATATTATATTTATTTCGTATATTATATTTAAAATAACTTCTTGGAAAATTCATTTTTTTAACATCTATTTTCTATGTACTCTTCTTAAAGGATTCTTAATTTTCAAAATATTTCTAAAATCTATGCTGAATTTAATATTTTATGTGTTAAAAGCGGGCGAACTTTGAGTAAGATTTTAAGAAAAAGAGACATATTTTAGGAAATGTACACAAAAAATAGAAGTTAAAAATATTAATTTCCCGAGGAGATATTTTAAATATACGAATGTATCAAATGCGCATAGACTTTACATTAGTGAGTGGAAATCGGAAGCTGAGTGATCAGCCCCCTTAATGTTCAACTTTATACCCTTCTCTACTCTTCTCTCCCTTACCTACCTACCTATGGGATTCTGTAATTTTCAAGCCAAAAGTTTCTACCACAGAAGAGCGTTATCTTTTAAAAGTTCATCTCATTTGCGAAACCCATAATAGCAACACATTTTAACCTTTTAACAGGGTTATGTGTAATCAATAATATAATTATGGCAAAATCTGACGGCATTTTATGGAATCCTTAGTTAAGAGGTTAAAAGGTACTTGTAGATTATTTTCAGAGAATCGATTTTGATAATTGCAAATATAATATCGTATCCCAATTACTAAATACATTTAAGGCATTTTTTATTTTTTACATCACTACTCTTAAATTACTCATGAATCTCTTTTAATTTACTTACTGTAACTTAAATGCATTTTAGAAGAAAGTAAAATAAGTATCATTTTTAATTTTATAAAATTATGGAAGGAAATTAAACTCAGTTTAACCTTAAACCCTTAAATGCATAGTGTAACTCAAGAGTTATATGAACACTTTTTCAATTTGGTGCTTTTTATTAGACTTTTGGTAAACTATTATGTGTTACTTATGTGTGATAATACACATTTAAGGTCTTGAAGTCTGTTTTTGTTCTGATTTGTTAGCACGGGGAGGTTATAACATCTTCTGTTGATTCTGCTTGCAATGTACTCGACTGCGGTTTTTTTTTTTCTATCTTTATACACCGAAGAGCCAAAACATTATGACCTTCCCCACATTTTGCAATGAACTCGCCTGGATGGCGTGGGGGTCACTTAAACAGGTGGGAATGGTATTGAACTTCTGCTAGCGAGTCTGAGGAATCATTTTTATGCTTATTACTGCCTGTGATGGGAAAGGCTGTTGATATAAGCGACTTTGACAGAGGGCAGAATTCAGTGGCCCGACGGCTCAGAACGAGTATCTCCGAAACTGCAAGACTCGTGGGTTGTTCGTGACATATCGTTATTGGTATGGCGGTGAAACCATCAGTACACGCCATGGCGTTGGACGCCAAAGCGTTAACAAAGAAAAAGGACATCGGAGATTCTCCCGCTTGGTAAAGCAAAATCGGCGCTAGTGACTGGCTCAACTGACATCCCAATACAATACAGGTCCTAGTAGAATTGGTTTGGAGCACAAAGTTCAGATGACACTGTTGAATGTGAGACTACGCAGCGAACGTCCCTCTCACGTGCCTCTGTTGAGCAAGCATCATCGCCAACTACTCCTACACTAGGCCGGGGAACACCTTGACAGGGCCATGGATCATTGGCAGAGAGTTGCCTGATCGGGAGAATCACGATTTATTCATAGACACGTCTATGGACGTGTCAGGGTACGCCATCTCCCAAGCCAGCTGTTAATCCCCCTTATACAGCAGGTCATACGCAGGCCTGTGGTGGGGATCTTATGTTTTGGGGACGTTCTCTCGCGCGTCTCTGTGTCCTGCGGTTGTGGTAGAACAGACCATGAAAGCCGCGGACTATCTAAACTTCACTGCGGACAAGTTGCATCCTTACATGGCATCTGTCTTCCGAAATGGAGATGGAGTCTACAAGCAAGACAACGCTCCATGTCATATTGTGCGAATTGTACTGGAGTGGTCCCATGAACATAATACTGAATTCCATTTAAAGTCCTGGTCATCTAACTCAACGTGTCTTAATCAGATAGAGCACATTTGGGTTGTCATGTTACAGCAGCTCAGAGCTCAAAAACAACCATGTCGGAATATCCCGGATTTGCGTGACCGCTGCTTGAACATCTGGTACAATCTGTCTTCGGTAATCTACCAAAGACTTTTGGAATCCATGCCAAGACGGGTTGCAGCTGTTGTGCGGGCCAAAGGTGGATCAACGCGTTATTAGGTAGGTGGTCATAATGTTTTGGCTCTTCAGTGTAAGCTTGTACTTTGTAAACTATTTAAAGCATTATAAAAATTATTATATCTTTGAATGGTTGTTATCGTGAAGTGTAAACAATTCAAAGAAGTATATAATTTAAAATTATCATTTTTTGAGCAATTTTTGTTATGCGATATTCACGAGTGGCGTTATGATATTATGCCCAACAGGAACATAAATAAATTTTTTCGCCATTTTCCTACTGGATAATTAACAAAAACAGAGTTAAATATAATGTTTTCCAAACAAAATTAGAAATCATGCATTAACCCTTTGAGAGACAAGCAATAATGTCCCTGTAATATTGAATTCTCACCGGAATAATCGAAAAATTTTATTTTAAAATAAGGAAAAGCAATTTTTCACCATTTTCCTCCCAAAGTTAAAAATATAAAATTTAGTTAAAAGATTCTGGTGCTAATTTTGTTTAAATTAGGTGGGATGTAATATATACCACCACCCCTCTAGGGGTTAAAGGCTAAATACGTCTGAGAAGTTGCTGCAGCGTTGCCAGATTGGGGAATTTTTTAATTCAGATTATTTAACTTTGACCACTTTCTTAAAATAGTATAATTCGCCTTATTTTAAGAATATTTAATCTATTTTTAAGTAGGCCGAATATTTTTATTTAAAAAAAGTGGTGATAATCTACAGTCTGGGGACAAGAAGTCCCCAATCTGGCAACACTGGGTTAATGTTTTTTTTTAAATCAGTTTTCACAATTTAACTTGTAACAATTTGCAACCTTACAAAATCAAAAAAGTACAAACGTACAATAATCGTTTAGAGTCCTTGTACTATCGCTAGAGATTTCTGAATAGGTGAATTTTAATCTTAAAAATTCTGTACAAAAAGTTTGGTACAGAAAGTATATTCTACGAGATAATCGAGACTTAAATTCATATTTTCATCAAGCGGTCACAGAGTCCGCTCACAGTAACTATGCGACAGTTTTTGTCACAACAGTTAAAAGTCTACACTAGTCACTCTAGAAACGCTTAAGCTAATATTAATCCTATGGGAGCATTGTTTATCGGTTCTAACTGGTTCTGAAATGAAACTATCCTATGAAAAAAACAGTACTATAAAAAACGGTAACCTATATCAAAAAAGTACAAAAGTACAATAAAAGATTAAAAGATATCGATCTCGGGCACCCTATGCATAAAAAATCATTTAAGGAGGAAGATTACGTTGAAGGTTAAAAAAATCGATTTTTCAAAAATTTCGGCATGGATAACTTGAAATGCTACAAATCCACTGCAAAAAGAATTTTACAAAGCTACCAATTAGAACAGAAGTTATCGCTAAAAATATCTTCCATAAAACCATTTGCTGTTATGCTACAGGTTTAAAATTAACTTTGAAGCCGTTTTTATAAAAACTGATTTTTTACCATCGTGTGCACTCATTTAAAAACTAATTTTCATAGAGCCTTGAAATCTTGCGTATTACTAGTTTTTCTTTGTAATTTTATGCTGAACCTAATTTTAGTCTGATTTTTGTTACAGAAAATTGTGTATTGAAAAATTAAATAAAAACTTTTTTGCAAATGTAGTGAATATGATTATAAAAGCTTATAATAGCTTATTTAGTGATTATGATTATTAATTATGCTAATGAACTTGAATGCGCTTTAAAATTTAGGTTCAGTGTAAAATATAGTAGTATAAGTAATAATATATGACATTAATAAACAAGCATCTGTAGTAAAATTTTGAAAATCTTACGCGTAAAATGCGTATTTTAGTATTCATATTTTTAAAAAGCCATTTTTTGTTATGATTTAATTAATTACTTTTTCTAAATATATATATTTGGATTTTATTTTCAAACCATAAGAATGTGTGGAAATATAAAAAAAAATGCTGTATTTCATTCATTGTTTTTTAAGCTGCAGCGTTTTTCGTACTAGTTAAATATGGTAATTTTCCGGCTGCTCAACGTAATCTCTCCCTAAAAACATTAAAATTCAAGCGGGAAATTTTTAAAGACTTCTCCCACATGTTTAACATTAGAGTTCGAGCTTATTCACGTGACTAGTCGTAAGAACCTACATTAGTCATATCCAGAAATTTGAACGCTAATGTTAATCCTATGAGAGTGTTGTTTACAGATTTCTCGATCGCATTTTAATATTTGTAAACGATTTCTTTTGCATAGGACTCCTGAGGTCGATATCTTTCATTGTGTGTTTGTATTTTTTCGATTTTTGTTACAGATTTTTTATATGAGGATGGTTTAATTTTCAGAACCGGTTCTAACCTATTTCAAAAGTAAAAGTACGTGCATATGAAAAAAACTGGAACTAAAAACAAAAAATTACAAACGCACCATAAAAGATATCGATCTATGCAAAACAAATCATTTCAAAATATTAAAATGCATGCTAGAAATCTGTAAACAACGCTCTCATAGGTTAAGCATTAGCTTGAGCGTGGTAGATGTAGGTTTTTAAGGGTTAAGCGACCCTTTTTTTAAATTTCAATCAAGTTGCCTCAAACACCCCTCATAGTTATTAAGCAAGAATTTCTGTGACAGTAGTTAACAGTTAAAAAAAATAATATCACTTATCCAGAAAAAAATCAGTTTGTATTTTTCTGTAATACTAATAGTGAAATGTGTCATTAATGAAAACAGAGAAAATTTTTAAATTTCTGTCCAATTAAATATTAATAGCGGTATATCTCTTAAAAGATAAATTTAACCCCTTGACTACCTCATGGTCGATACCCATGTTGCAGAATTTATTGAGTTTAATTCCAGTATTTCCATATAATAAACTTCTTGTTATTTAATCGCAGAATTTCTGTCATTAAATGAGTAAAATATTATTATACAGGAATAATGACGTTCAAATTAAAAAACTGCACAAAACCTGCGTAATTTCAACCATGCATGGGTCACAGGTCCAAATAGTCAAACGGTTAAACCGTTAAAAAATATTAGGAAAAACTGGGTTATTTATATAAATAAATAATAATTATGTAAATAGTAAATAATTCTTTCCTGTAATTCTGAAGCTAAGAGTCATGAACTTTCATACAGATTATTGCTCTGAAATCTGTTATTTTGAATCAAAATACCACTTAATTTTTATAACGTTTACTTTCAAAGTTAACACCAAACTGTCAAAAATACGCTTAGAAATCTGATGTGGGAAGTACGCCAATTGAGACAAATCTTTCTTTTCACATCTTTTTTAATCGGCTGAGGATGTTTAGGGCCTTCATTTATAAATAACATTTAAATATCTACCAGATGTTATTAAAAAATGCAATCATAATGTATTCCACCCCGCATTTATTTAGATATTAGTTTTTAACTTTCGGTTTCAAGAGTTAGTGGGATTTTCATGTCGTCATGTATTACTCATTTGTTTTTTCGTATTGACAGATGAATAATATGTATGTAAGTTTTCATTCTCAGCTGTCTTTCTTTACATATTATTAAAAAATAACTAATGCGATATGACAAAGTAGTGTTGATAATGTGAGTTTTACTACAGCAAAGAATAAAATAAGGCTAATGTCAGACGAACGTCTTTTTGCACGCTTTTTGCTTACGTATCATCCATTCGCAATGCTATAGCATTGCGAATGGATAACACGTAAGTAAAAAAGTGTGCAAAAAGACATCCGTCTGACATTGGCCTAAGGGTAATTTTGTGATGTCTTTATATAATAAGTAAATTTTTAAGCGATTGCTTCAAAATTTACTGGGTGCTTGATAAAGTCATTAAAAAATGCAAACAATCCATGTAGGATATGTGACCTGCGGAGCACAATTCCGTTAAGGGGACCTTCTACATTAGGAGACTAATAAAAGTCCTTTTTTATGATTTTTTGTAAGAAAACTACATGATGGATCTTTTTTGAAATTTTAACAGTTTATTGTACACATCTTAAGGTATACACAAGAATTTTTTTATTATTTTTTTTTTTTTGTTTCTACTCTAAGTTAAAAACAAATATGTTCAACTGTTTTGGAAAATTTCGTCTGGACGGTGGACATGATAGCGCCTTGTAGAATTATCTGAAACACAAAAGTAATTTTTTTTTCGTAAACTTCGTATGTATAGCTTCTAGTTAAATTAAAAGAACCCATATATATTTTTTTAAAGTTATGTAATGGATGATTAAAAAAAAAATGTTAAAAAAATTCGTTCTTATTTGTTAATAACTTTAAAAAAAAAAAATAGTAAAAGCTTTCATTCATATCGAAGGCAATTAAACAAACTTTAATTTAAAAAAAAATCAAGATGATCCATTGAGTAGTTTTTTTTTAAATGCATTTTTGCACACCTGTGTGCAAATGAAATTTTTGCACACCGTGTCAAAAAATGTGGTTGAACATATTTGTTTATAACTTAGAGTAGAAGCAACAAAATCTAACAAAAAAATTCTTGTGTATACCTTAAGATATGTACAATAAACTGTTAAAATTTCAAAAAGATCCATCATGCAGTTGTCTTACAAAAAAATCATAAAAAGGGCTATTTTTTTGTCCTAATGTAGAAGGTCCCCTTAATGTGACTATAGCCTGTGGTGCTATACAGGGTGATTCAAAACTTATCGTTCAAATGTAGGAGGGAGGTACGGAATACGCCAGGAAACTGATTTCACATAGGAATGTATGCCTGCAAACGTCATGAAAAAAAAAAAAAAAAAAAAAAAAAAAACATGAACAAAATGGGCAAGTAAAGTGAACAAACACCATCAAATGCAAAAACCCGCAACAATTGTTTCGGATCGAAATAAAGAACAAACCTGGTAAGCACAAGAGCAGTAAATGCTGCAAAACACACAAAATAGCAAATAATTGCAGCAAAAATATCGACTAAAAAGATTTTTAAAGAATTCTGGTGTGAAACCAAAATTTAAACATTCATGAACGAAGAAACTTAAAAGCAAAAAATAAAATAAATTAACAAAAAAGAAATAAAATGAAAATGAAAACAAAAAGTAAAAAACAAACCAATTAAAGAAAATAAATAAAAGTTAAAAGAGCCTGAAAGAACAAAATTGAACGAGAAGTTTCCAGGCGTCAGATAATGAAGGCGTTCAATAAAGATCATTAACGAGATTTTTGGAGTTTTTAAAGATGTAAAAGGCTTCGTGGGATTCCAAATGAGAAGTGGAAAGAGGAGAATAAAAAAAATTACTAGCTTTAGGAAAGTCAAAACAATGATTGGGACGCAATGAAAGGTTGTGTACACACATCACCTCTACATACGCATGCGTACATTTACGGACATACTTTCCTTTGTAAAATTGGTTTCCTGACGTATTCCCTACCTGCCCACGAAATTTTAACGATAAGTTTTGAATCATCCTGTACGTCGTATTTGTAGTTGCCCAAGCAAACTTGGTATTCATTTTATCGATCACTTAAGGAGTGAGATGTTGAGTGAATCATGACCAAATTTGGAGGTGAACCTTTGATCTGTAGTGGAGCAGCTCAGTGCACTGACAACCGAGTTAACAATGTCAATACACGCTCTTTTGTTCTGCTTAAATTTGTGATTTACTTATTTTTATAATGTTCTAAGAAATTCTTTAATTATATTGTGAATTAACCTTTTTTATAACTATTCTAATTATCCTAATTCTGATTTTTTTATTTCCCTGTGCCTTTTACCTGTCTTTATGGATTTATTCTTTATTATTATAGGTGAGTAGTGTAGCTTTATTTTCAATTCCCTTTTATTTGTATATTATTAAAGATTTTAATGTCTTATGTAGTTGTTATCATGAAAAGAGGAAAAAGTGCATTATCTTTTTCATGGTGTTTTAAGAAGTGTTAAATTATCTTGTGTATTACACCAGTTTGTTTTAAATTTTATTGTAAGTAAATATCTATTTATAATTACATTCTGGGCAGTAGGTATTTAATCAGTGGGAATTGTATGTGAATGATACAACGTGTTAGCCTGTTTTCTCTAGATCAATTGAAGAGTAGGGTATTTTAGATCTCATTTCAAACATTCCTTTTGACATCGAAAAGTTGATGGTCGATCAGAATTTGGTAAATTCAATACAAAACCTGTTGTCATAAATTTAGAGTGGAAGGTTCGGATTTTTTTTTTTTTTTTTTTTTTTTTTTTTTTTTTTTTTTTTGATTAAATTTTGCGTTTCTATCATTCTCAGCTCTCTACCAATGCAGAACTTAAACTACCTATTTCCTTTTTTCATACCTTGCCGTGATTTTTGCTTAATGTTTTTCTGCACAAATCTGGAAGTATTTTCAGCTACCTGAAAAAAAAAAAAAAAAAAAAAAAAAACTCGTGAGAAATAACGTTCCAACATTTCAGAATATAAACTTAACCCCTTCGTGTCGGACTTCCTAACTAAACGCATATCTTTGCATATACTATTAGTTTGTCTTTTCAATTACTTTTGTTGTTATCTGCATGTAGTAATGATAATATATCACTCGAAAAGTGGCACATCTCGACAAAAGTAAATTTAACAGGAGAGGCAAAAGAAAATTTGCCTGATTTTACTGTAAAATGAAATTATAACCCTTAGCTCTATATGCAGGAATAAAAACGTGCATAAAAGCATAAAACCCTTAAGAATGAAGACGTAGGATGATGTTTAGAGGGTTGGGAATTTTTACCTCCCCACACAATCCTCCTCTTTTCTGCGATCATAAATGGACATATAGCATAATAAAGTGGTTTTCCATATAACTACAGCTTACAAAACTGGTTGTGTAGCAAGACGCACCTAAAACAAATCGATTAGTGGAATAAAACACAAAATGAATTTTTGTTGTGTCATTTTTATTACTGGTGAGCGGTATGTTTATACTTCTAGTACGCTATTAAGTTTGTTTTGCGGGAATAATTTATATTTATTCCGAACTTAAGTATTTTTCTGTATAAACATTTTTTTTTTCGCAGTATATCATTTCATCTATGTTTTAGCTATATAGTATTAAAACAAACGAAGAAAAAAAAATATTCACCTAAAGCTCTGTACACCCGTTGCTGAGACTTTTATTTCAAATAGTCATACGAAATAATGTTTCAAGATTTCAGAACATAAACTCAACTCTTTCGTGTCTGACTTCCTAACAAAACACATATATTTACATATACTATTAGTTTGTCATTACCATTACTTTTGTTGTTATCTGCATTTAACGCGTTCACGCCGGCGCGGTGGGTCACAGTCGACCGTCTTAGAGTTTTCAAGTCTCCGGCTTTTTGCACACCACTATTATTTTAGAGAAAATGTTGTTCCTTTAAATCGCCCACTTGTTCTAATTAAATAAAATAAAATTTTCTGTATTAAAATACTGGTACCCAAACAGCCAAAGACTTAGCAGCTCTGAGACAGTCAAATGTGACCCACCGCGTCGGCGTGAACGTGTTAATAATGATAATATATGTTTAAACATTTTCTTGTACAGTGTTTTGTTTATTTTACGGAAATAATCTAAATTTATTATTACAATCTTAACGACAAAATCTCTTTATATAGCAGAAAGTTCGTAGTAAATACAGATTATTTCCGTAATATATATATATATATATATATATTTGCTGGCGTCTTAGCTGACAGATTTTTTCTGTAAAATCAACATTTCTTTTTCAGTGTATCACTTCATTTATGTGTTAGCCTTTAGTATTAAAACAAACGAAGAAAAAAATATTCACCTAAAGCTCTATACACCTGTTGCTGAGACTTTTATTTCAAATGTCTTTTATTCTTTAAATTTAAAAGTGGGCGTTTCTTGTCCAAAACAATTTTTTATGATAACAAGTAATATAAAAAAAAAAAAAAAATTAAGTCAATTCCTACTTAGGTCAATAAGAGAATTTTTTTCTCTCATATAAAACTAAAATTAATTAATTTAATTTAATTAATGAATTAATATTTTAAAAATCTGTATTATCATCAAGTGTCATCCACTACAAGTTAAAAAAAATATATTTCAACCTGAGTGGATGAATTATAAGTATTTTATTAATGATTGAAAATATGAACAAGATATATAAATATAAGGAGAGTGTGAACTAATAGTAGTCCTGTATTCCTATCCTGTAATCTAGCAGTCTTCAATGACTGCTTGAGTGGCGCTTAAAATGCCTTGATCATGAAGAGGGCTCTCTCGGTCAACAATCGAGTAAGGAACTAATTATTGAAAATTAATTAATTTAATTTAATTAGTGAATTAATATTTGAAAAAGTGTATTAACATCAAATGCCATCCACTACAAGTTTAAAAAAATGTATTTGAACTTGGGTGAATGAATAATAAGTATTTTATTAACGATTGAAAATTCCAACCAGATATATAAATATAGAGAGAGTGTGAACTAATAGTAGGAATTGAAAAATAAAACAATATTGAAATATTTTATGTCTATTTAATCTTGTTGTCATAAGAAAATTTCTAAAAGTCTTTGAAACTTGTTCTATAACTTGTTATTGTATTAATAGTACGAAAAATAATTATATTCGTTAGATTTCAGTACATGGCATTTTCGTTAAATCTCAGTAAATATTAATTTTTATCGTTTGGATAATTACTTTTTTTTAAAGGCGTAAAAGTGTATTTTCTGAGGAAAACGAATACTATCTATATGTTTGTGGATATATCCATCCATGGCTATATCTATACCTCAGTTGACATCACATAAAGCGAACATATATCACGTGAATGTTTGCCAATAGCTTTAAACCTTACGTGCAGGAGTTGAATTTCATAAAAAAAATAGCAATTTCTGAAGAACAGGGATTATGATTCAACATACATATTTATACATTTTAAGATTATTTTTTAGTTTATCTTTCAGATAAAGAAAATCGGAATGTTGTTTTAACGTTTGGAGGAAAAAAAAATTCTATTTTGCAAAGAGAAAAATAATCTTATAAAAATGTAATTAATTGTTAAACCATTTGGTGGATAGTAAAATAATGATTTATAGCTTCTTGAAAAAGAAAATTCACTCACCTCCAATTTATTTTAATACTAAGTAATACACACGCACATATACAAGGTGTCCGAAAAGTCTGGAAACGCTCGAATGGCTCCAGAAATACAGATCAGATTAAAAAACGAAAAAATACTAGTTAAATATTTTAAAAAAAGCTACTCAGTGATACCAAATTTGACCCCCGCAATCGATCCCGTGGGGGTCAGAGGGGGTCCAACTTTGATATCGTGAATCATAACCCCCCTTTTTTATTGCATATTCAGATTCTACTGACAAAAATACGTAGCTTTTGTATTTAACTTTTTTTCGGATCCTCGTTGATCACGCTGTAATCGAGCAAATTCGACAGATACATATTTTGGTTTTCCCAATCAGGTTTTGCCATCTCGAAATCTGATCGGCCAGAACTTTTATCGTCAATGTAGCCGTCTTTTGCGGGAATAGTGTTTCTCGAAAACCATCAGTGGAGATTGTTTCGATGGCGCTTTATATGCTTTTTCCATCGTTAAAAGCTATTTATGGCTGTCTGATTGTCTGTCTTAATTTCCCTCCATGTTCGAAATTAAATCCTAAATGGGTCGTTCCACACAAAATGAGCAAAAATTTAAAAAGGTCGTGGCTACATAGTAACCGATTTTAATAAAATTTGATACACAGATTCAATTCATATTCAAATAGATTCAAAATATTTCGACAAAAAAAAAAAAAAAAAAAAAAAAAAAAAAAAAAAAAATATTGGAAGTTCTGGACATTTAAAAAACTTGTGACATAGAATGTCATGTGTACAATCGTTCAAAGTTGCAAGTTTGAAGTTCCATATCTTGCAAACTATTTAACGTAAATTAAATCTTTTTGTAATATTGTAATCTCTGGAAAATTAGCTTCATATTTATTCAGTAATAATAATTTGGTAATGTCATGATTAATCTTAAATTTGTTGTAAAAATTGAAAATTTGTCAATTTTGAGAAAACTAAAAAAGTTATAGAAATTAAAGGAAATCAAAAACATCTCTGAAATTGATGCCTGATGTAGTGTTACATATTAAGATCGAATTGCTAAAGTTTTTAAGTTGCCATGTATTTCCTTCACCTTAAAAAAATTTTGAATCTTTAAAAAAAATGACAAAATCGTAATTTTTCCTCTTATTGATAGGTAAAAAAAAATAATGAAGGAAAGGTCAGGCATTCCAGTTATTGCACAGACATAAAGATCAATAAGTCCATGATATGCTAAAAAAAATTCAAGATTGCTTTTTGATTCCTAACGTCACAAAATTTGGTTAAAAAAGTAATATTTGTTGCATTCCAAGAGCTTTCTTCTTTGAATACGCGCCCGTTTTCTTACAATACTGCACAATTTCAAAGGGAAAAAAGATGCAGTGCTGCCATCTATGGATTTAGAGGATAAATATATAATTTTTTCGTTCAACATAACATTTTTTTTTTTTTTTTTTTTTTTTTTTTTTTTTTTTTTACTGTAGTTTAAAATAAATATATTAATAGCCAAAAATAAACTGAAAGCAAGAATAAAAGTTTCTATATTTTAAATATACACTTTTACCTATAATATATAAAATAAGCTAATAATTTAAAAGTTTAATAAAGCTTTCCTTCACTTAAAAAGAAGTGATAGAAATATTGCATTTTACCCACAACATTTTTTACTATTTATTTTTTTTCTCATTAAGGCAAAAGGCAAAAATGAAACTTTCGACATTTAAAATATATACTTTTAGCTATAACGCCAAAAAATGTTAAATTGTTAAAGCTGTCCTTCATGCTTAAATGAGCAATAGAAATATTGCATTTTTACCTCAAAATTTTTGAAAAATAATTTTTTTCTCATTTTGGAATGAAAATACAATTACTAATTTACGCCAATATGTTAATTATTAATCATTCCTAATTATAAATAATTTTTAATATAGTCTTTCCATTCCCAAGGCTCATAATCAGATTTGAAATTTTAAGCATGTAGACAATACCTCGATTTTGCATCCACTTTTAATGTAATTTTTAATGCTTAAATAAACAATCCTGAAATCTATTATTTCACATTTACTAATAAATAGATATGATCTACTTATAGACTGATTTTCATTAAAATCTGTGGCATGTCTGCCACAGCTGATTTGCTCATTTTGCATGGATTGACCCAACTATCCTCTTTTGTAAATATAAATGGATTGCTACTAAATTGATATAAATTATTGAGGTTCACTACAGCATGTTCTCTATTGAAAAAGTTGAGAGTGTAGCAGTTGTTCGTTTACAGGAAAATTTACAAAAAAATTCAGATACATTAAAGTCTATAGTTATAATTGTTCGAAGTGCATTTTAATAATGTTACACTACTTAAAAAATTATTGAATTAATGTGCGTTACTGATATGCACTACAATTTTTTTTCGATTTAGATCAGTGTGCGTTAAGTTACAGAAACACACAAAGTAACTAGATTGAATTACTGTTTACGCAACGTTGCTATACTGTTTGTAATGAAATTCGATATACGTTTTTGAGGTGCATAATATTATCATCCCAGTAGAAAATATTGAATGTAGCATTTTTCGTTCTTTTACAGGGCCGCGCTTAAGAGTTTAAATACATTACGGTCCATGATGGATAATTGCAGGATGCGCGTTTTCAGTTGTGTTATACGTTTTCAAGATTAATTAAGCTTTCGCACTTTAAGAGTGTGTATAATTTCTATTATCATCATATGTATATTATATATATATATATATATATATATATATATTCAGCATCGTTATTAATCAAAATATCTCTCGCAAATATTAGTGCAATACTAGCGAAATGAAAACATCTCGATGTCGGGATTATATGTCGTGCTAATATTGCAATTATTGGCGGAGATATAGATAAAACAAACAATATAAAGCCAATTTTCAATAACACGAAAAATTCCGTTCAACATGACATCCATGATGGATAATTGCAGGATGCGTGTTTTGAGATGTATTATACGTTTTCAAAATTAAGTTTTAGCACTCCTCGAGGCGTGTATTTTTTCTATGCATCATTATTCAGCAAAATATCTCTTGCAAGTACTAGTGCAATATTGCGAAATGTAAACATTTCGATATTGGGATTATATTGCTGTTGATATATAGATTCATTTAGATTGAGATAGATTGATATAGCGATATAGTGTTGATATCGCTACTATTGGCCAAGATATAGATGTTGCAAACAATAATAAGCTATTTTTGAAACACCCGAAAATTTCCACTTTGATTTGCCCATCTCCTCCCAAAATACAGGAAACTTACCACTCTAACGTGAAATTTACCAGAAATCTAAAACTGCATTATCGTCAAAGAAACTGAGCATCGTGTTAATTTTTCGTTTTGGAAACGGATTTTTATCATTTTTCTCTCAAAACACGAAAGATTCACGAAAAGAAGCTAAAAAATTTCCTAAAATCCTCCTGTCAAAAGAGAAAAATTTCTTGAAATAACAGAAAAATTTCTTTTACTTTTTTCGGCGAAATTTTAGGTAGCTTTCTTTACAAAAAGCTACCTATTGCAGCCGTTCGGAGGAAAGCGATTTCAAAAAATTTTGGTATATTTTCATCGATCATGACCCCCAGACCCCGAAGCCACCCTCCGTTCAAAATTGATATATATATATATATATATATATATCAATATATATATATATATATATATATATATATATATATATCTGACCTATGTCACACTGTAACTCTCGTATTTATGAACCGATTTGGATGTAATTCGGTGTGTACATAGTACATACCAATGTCTCGACCGAGTTCGTTGGCCAGCTTCATCCGCCATTTTGTCTCAAAATGGCGGCCATTTAAAATTTTTAAAAAAATTTAAAATTTGAAATGTGGTACCAAAAAATTGAAAATGGAAAAATGTTTTTTTCTTATGTATTTGACCTTTATACAAAGACTCCGTAGCAGTTTTTGTTTCGTCTATATCTTAAAAAATGGCTGAGTTATAGCATTTTGAATTTCTAGCGAAGCTGACATTTTGAAACGTCCTGAATTTTGTCACGCGATAAAAGGCGTATTTATAAACCGATTTGGATGTAACTTCGTTTATACATAGTACAGACCAATGTCTCGAACGAGTTCGTTGGCCAGCTTCATCCGCCATCTTGTTTAAAAATGGCGGCCATTTAAAATTTTAAGAAAAATTTAAATTAGAAATGTGGTAGCAAAAAATTGAAAATTGAAAAAATATTTTTTTCTTATGTATTTGACCTTGATAAAAAGATTCGGGAGCAGTTTTTGTTTCGTCTATATCTTAAAAATGGCTGAGTTATAGCATTTTGAATTTCTAGCGTGGCTGACATTTTGAAACGTCCTGATTTTTGCCACGTGATAACAAACGTATTTATGAACCGATTTGGACGTACCTTGGTGTGTACATAGTACATACAAATAACTCAACCGAGTTCGTTGACCAGCTTCATTCGCCATCTTGTTTCAAAATGGTGGCCATTTAAAAGAAAATGTAATTTAAAATTTAAAATGAGGTATTAAAAAATTGGAAAATGAAAAGATATTTTAAGGGGTTTGGCCTTGATACAAAGATTCTGGAGCAGTTTTTGTTTCTGAAAATTTGTTCTTTTGTTTATATCTTAAAAAGTGGTTGAATTATAGCACTTTGAATTTCTATCATGGCTAACACTTTGAAACGATCTTGTATTTGTCACGCGATACCACACTTATTCGCCTATTTCGATGGAAGAAGGCATGTGGATAGTATACATCAATATCTCGACCAAGTTCGCTGGCCAGCTTCATCAGCCATCTTGTTTCAAAATGGCGGCCATTAAATTAAAAAAAAATTATATTTAAAGTGAGGTGCAAAAAAATTAGAAATTGAAAAAGGTTTCTTTCTTAAGTATTTGACCTTGATATAAGGATTCAGGAGCAATTTTTTGTTTGTCTTTATCTTAAAAAATGGCTCAGATATAGAAGTTTCAATTTCTAATGTGGGTGACATTTTGAAAAATCTGATTTTTTGCCTGCGACAGCACTCGTATATATCAACCGATTCCGATATGAGTGAGCATGTGCACAGCAATTACTAAGGTTTCGACCAAGTTCACTGGTTAGCCTCATCTACCATGTTGTCTTAAAATGGCAGGCACTTTAAGAAATCGCCGAATTTGGCAGCCAAATATAAGTGACTTTAAATAAAAGAAGCTTCGATAAAGCTGACTAATTTCGCGAAATTCTCATTCATAATGATTTAGTATTGATAAAAATTAGTATTGAATCTCTTACATTCGGTTTCCACTTAATTGAGCTTTGTGTGTTTGAATAATATAAGTTGGCTTTTTAAAAATAAGGAATATGAAAGCTACCTCTTCCTCCCGGCACTGGCCGGAAGGACTTTTTTTGACGTGTAGGGAACGATATAATGCAAATAAATTTTTTGAAATGCATACGAAATCCTGTTAGATATTTCTTCCCAGCAAAAAATACAATAAATAAAATAAAATAAAATAAAATAAAATAAATAAATAAATGAAAACTTTTTTCGGAGATATTAAACTGCATTTATACCTTGCATTTAAAAGTTCTACTTTAAAATAGAGAATGTACATGGACCGTTTCGCCCGCAGCATTTCGTTACTCAACAATTCCGGAACCATTAAATCCTTTCGTATGATGACAAAAGCCTGCGAAATATCTTGGCCCCAATAATCCACTGATGTGAGTCTCATTTTCGAATTATTGTGCCAGTTATCTCTCGGGCGTCAAGAAATTGATATCAACTGCAAAAGCTTTTTGAATTTATTATGTTGAAATTTTCTATTCCATCGGAAACTTCCGCAGCTATACTTCTTTATTTATTATTTATTGTAAAATAGAAATTTGCTGATATATTAAATAATTCGCGAAATATAGTGACATTAAAGAGAGAAAAGTTGGAGTGGTTGTATTTGAACTGAAAATAAATTGTTTAAGAAAGTACTAAGATTTTTTTCTACAAAGATTTGATAGATATATATGTTGTAAAAGAATTTACTTTCAGACCGCTAACCACAGGCAACCCCACCCAATTTAACCTTTTAAATAATAATTATATCTATTTTTTTGTTATGTAATTTTTTCATTTATTTTACTCATTCATTTATATATTATTATTATTATTATTATTATTATTTATATTATTTATTTATTATACATTTTTTTCCTTTAACATTAGGACTCTTATTTTATTCAATTTGCTTCACAATTCTCATTCTGTTCTGTGTTCTTCTGATTGCATAATGCTCTTTCGTGATTAGCTGTTGATTTCTGTTATCCTATTGGTTGTTTTCTTTACCTTGTCCCTTTGCGTTCCATTTTCTTTCAGTCTTGCACCTGCTTTTAAAGTTCAAGACGTGTACGTGAGTGCATGTGTTCTTTGTTCCTGATGAAGAAAGACAAAGTTCTTTCGATAGGCCCAGCACATTTTCTATTTTTTATAGAGTTATTAAGAAGTCATTTTGCCATTAGATATTTAAATGTCCATTGGGATGCTAAATTAACTAATCTCTGCCTTTGCAGAAAAAAAATATAATTCACGGAGTAAATTGCATTTTGAGTAATCGCAAATACTGCGCTCTTGAAAAACATACTGTTGAACGAAATGGGTTCGGTCGCCATTTGTAATGGGTTAAAATGTTTGACATTCGGTAAAAATTTATTTTACTCGCTGTTGGAAATCTGGACAAAGTCTTGTCCCCCAAAATTTGTCGTCTGGTTTGTTCGGAAGTTATATCGTTCCGAACCAGTTTTTATTTTTCCATTTCGGTCGTAAAGGCACTCTCTTTTAACTGTAACTGTATGCATATTTTTATTCCAGTTTTGATGTACTCAGTAAGTATATTTAGTGTGAAACAACTCCATGGAGTATGAAGGGTAGTGATGGAAGTAATGTAATGGAAGGACTACGGAGATGGAGTTTAAACTTACTCCTTGCTATAGCTATAATATGTCAATATGATTCCCAGCAAAAGCTGGAGGTGCATGTATATATCTTTATTATTTAAGTTTTTAAAATTCAAGTTGAATTTAATAAATGAACTGTTATTTTGAAATGAACTGTTTCGTCGACTGTAATTTATACTTTAACGCCACACCAAATGACCTTAAAACCTGCGTATTTATAACTCTGCTTTAATTATAACATGGTTAAGGGGCCATGTCATGCTATTTAAAGGTCAAATAGATAAAATATGGTGTGATTTAGATGAAATATATACTGCATAATGGCACAAGTTCAAGAGTTAACTTATTCCTTCCCGAAACTATCGGATTATAACTATCCTTCCTGGAAGCTCGACGTTAAATGTGTATTGATTGACCGAAATTGCTGGGAATTTATTACAAAGCCAGATATCGCATGTAAATCGGATGCCTCTGATCGTGAGAAAAGCGATTTTGAATGGCGTAAACGAAGAGCTTATACAACAATTTACCAATCCATCGAACGGAAATTCCAGATACTAATTGCTCAGACAGAAAGCGGCAAAGATGCCTGGGATATTTTAAAGTTAAACTTCGAACCAACTTCACGAGCACGCTTAGCGGGATTAGTCGATGAATTTTTCGAGATGAAGTTAAACTCGCAAGAAGAAACTATAGGTTTATTTTGTAAAAAAATTGAAGAAAAGAAAGTTCAAATTAAAGATGTTGGATTTGAGATGCCAGACCTGTTAGTATGTTTTCAACTAATCCGTCGATTACCTGAGGAATATGATAATCTAGTTCAAGTGTTATATAGATTAGAAGATAAAGAATTTAAATTAGAAAATGTATCTAAGCAGTTAATAACTGAATATGGCAGAATTTGCTTAAAACGAAAAGATGAAAGTAAAGAGGTTATCGCTGTAGGTGATGCTTATGCAACTAAGTTTAAAAACCCTACCGTTAAACCAACCATTCCAGCGGAGAATTTTGGAAGCAGTAAAAAGCCATGGGTTTCACGTAGTGGAAGCGACCTGGACACTACTAGACGATCGTATACTTCACCAGCTAATCGTATGGGGCCGAGTTTAATATGCAGTTACTGCAAGAAACCTGGTCACACAGATACAAGGTGTTTCAAAAAGAACTCTAGAGGGAAAAAGCAAGTTTTCTACAGTGAACCTACAAAGCAATCCGAATTCGCCCTAATATCTTCAAATGGTAGAAAGTTCGTGGAATTTCTTCTGGACTCAGCGGCTACTTCTCATTTTACGAATGACAGGAGTCTATTTGTAACATATAGAAACCTCCCCCCTCAACAAGTGCTGATAGGAGACAAGGACTGTTCGTCGGAAATTCTGGGTGTTGGTGATATTGACTTTACCATCCTAGATGTAACAGGTAATGTAGAAATAACTTTAAAAAATGTGTTATATGCTCCTAACATGAGAAGAAATTTAATTGGTGGGTCTAATATAGACATTGCAGGAAACCAAATTAAATGGGGAAATAATAAAATGATTGTGTATGATAAATTTAATAGATATTGTTTTACTGTACCTCGAGTTGATAAATTGTATATTGTTAAAGGTTATGCTTCAAAATGTGAAAATTTTGCTTATTCTACTAGTTTAAATTCAGAGATTGTACACCGTAGATTTTGTCATACAAACTTACCTTTACTTGAAAAAATGAGTAAAAATAATTGTGTTAAAGGTATTGAAAATATTAACTGTAAAAACAAAAATAAGATGTGTGAAACTTGTGTAATTGCAAAATCTAACAGAAAATCATTTAAAAGAAATTATTTGTATAAACGCATTTCTAATCAAATCCTCGATAGAGTGTATATGGATTTGTGGGGTCCTAGCCCTGTTAACTCGTTAGGAGGGGGGAAATACTTTTTGTCAGTAATTGACGATTATTCTAGAAGGACTGAGGTTTATATAATTAAGGATAAAACGGAAGTGATTGAATGCTTTAAAAAGTTTTTAGTTAAAGCTGAGAGACAAACTGGTAAAAAGTTAAAATGTGTACGAACTGATAATGGGCTGGAATTTACCCATAAATTATTTGAGAAATTGTTAACCGATTTAGGTATAAGAATCGAAAGATCCTCCATTTATACTCCAGAGCAGGTGGGTGTTGCTGAAAATTTTAATAAAGTAGCAATGAATGCAGTTAGAGCAATGTTACACGATAGCGGGTTAAAACCGTCATTCTGGGGGGAAGCTCTTTTGGCGTTTGTTCATACAAAAAATAGGACTGAACACAGTTTAACCCAAGGTCTTACACCGCAAGAATTATGGACGGGATTCAAACCTTCGGTAAGACATTTAAGAATTTTTGGTTCTTTAGCATTTGTTCATGTTCCTAAAGTTAAGCGAAATAAACTTCAAACGAAAGCTTTACTAGGTATCTTAGTTGGTTATGCCATGAAAACCAAAGGATATAGAATTTACATTCCAAAAGAAAGGCGAATTGTAGAGACTATTCATGTGCGTATAGATGAATCCAAAAAGGGTGTAGAAACATTATTTGGGGGAGAAAACAAATATAAGGATTTGATATTGAATTTTAATGAATCTCAAATTAAAACAAACGGTTTAAGTAATGCAACTTTAGATCTCAATCATGAACTACCAGGAGATAGCTTAAACGAAGATGAAGAGAAAAAGGGGGGTAAGGTAACTGTAAGTTCTATAAATATTTCAGAGTGGAAAAGGATTGAAAGACCGAGAACGAAATGTAAGAGAATTGACGTATATTATTATACCCCAATAACAAATACGAGACTGAGATCTTTAAATGATGTTAAAAAATATTGTAAGAAAAATAAAATCCAGTTTGAGCCAGATAAGTTTGACTTTAAACCTAAAACTACTCATACTAATACTGAAACTTTAAGTGAACCCTCAACTAGTGATTCGGACGATCCATATTTAACTGAATTATTTCAACATGAATTTTACAATACCGAAATCCCTAAATCATTTGAGGATGCACAAATAAATCCAGAAAGGGGGAAATGGAATGCCGCGATGAGGGAAGAACTTGAGATGATGAGTAAGAGAAAAGTTTGGCGGTTGGTTGATCCACCGAAAAATTCCACAATAGTAGGAAGTAAATGGGTTTATAATATAAAAAACACGGAAAAAAATGGTAAAAAGTACAAGGCACGTCTCGTAGCTCAAGGATTTAAACAGAAACCAGGTATTGATTTTAATGATATATTTTCACCTGTTGTAAATTTTTCAATTATAAAACTAATGTTTATTTTATTAGTTTCTATGTTAAATTGGTATCATATTCAATTGGATGTAAAATCAGCATATTTATATGGTTCTTTAAAAGAAACTGTGTTTATGAAACAACCTCCGGGATTTGAAATGAAGGGTGCTGAGAATAAAGTTTGTTTGTTAAATAAATCAATTTATGGATTAAGGCAAAGTGGCCGCGAATGGAATTCTGAATTAGATAATATATTACATAATCTTGGATTTTGTAAATTAAAATGGTGTAACTGTGTGTATAAACTGAATAGTAACGCAATTTTAGTTGTCTATGTAGATGATTTAGTTTTGTTTGCTAAAGATGAAAATGTATTGCAATCTGTAACTAATATGTTAAAAAAATAGCTTGGAAATTACTGAAATAGGATTAACAAAGTATTTGCTAGGTGTTAACTTTGAACAGATTAAAGATTCATTATTCGTTCATCAAAGAACTTATATTGAAAGATTAGAATTAAAATATAAAGATTTACCTAAAAGTTACGTTAAATTACCTTTTAAAATTGGCTCTGTTTTACCAGATAAAGTTAACGAAAATGAAATTATCGAAAATGAATTAATGAAAAAATTTCCATACCGATCTTTAATCGGGTGTCTGTCATTTTTGTCAAATAGATCAAGACCCGATATTAGTTTTTCTGTAAATGTAATGTCACAGTTTTGTAATGGGTATACATATAAACACTGGTTAATAGTAGTAGATATTATGAATTATGTTTTTGCTACTAAAAATTTTAAAATAAATCTGTCCAATGTAAAATCACTAAGTTTGTGTGCATATTCTGATGCTAATTGGGGATGTCAACTTACTAAAAGACATTCAAGTAGTGGTTATATAATTTACTTCAGTAACGTTCCGTTTGCTTGGAAATCATCGAAGCAGAAATGTATTGCACTAAGTTCTATGGAATCTGAGTTTATCTCATTAACGGAAAGTGTAAAGGAACTAACTTGGTATTCAAGAGTTTTAAATGAACTTAATTTATACGATAGGATAAAACCAATTCAGTACTGTGATAATGAATCTGCCATTTATTTTTCTAAAAATAGCCAAGAGAATTTTAAAACGAAACACATTGACATAAGATGTCAATTTATTCGTCAGTTAATTAATGAAAATGTTTTTGAGTTAAAACATGTAAGTTCTAAAGATAATAAGGCAGACTTTCTGACAAAACCTCTTCTGTATGTAAAGTTTCAAAGAGCTATTTGTAATATTTTTGATTTTGACTATGAAAAGAAAGAGGAGGTATTTACGACCGATGGGGCCGCATGTTGGAAATCTGGACAAAGTCTTGTCCCCCAAAATTTGTCGTCTGGTTTGTTCGGAAGTTATATCGTTCCGAACCAGTTTTTATTTTTCCATTTCGGTCGTAAAGGCACTCTCTTTTAACTGTAACTGTATGCATATTTTTATTCCAGTTTTGATGTACTCAGTAAGTATATTTAGTGTGAAACAACTCCATGGAGTATGAAGGGTAGTGATGGAAGTAATGTAATGGAAGGACTACGGAGATGGAGTTTAAACTTACTCCTTGCTATAGCTATAATATGTCAATATGATTCCCAGCAAAAGCTGGAGGTGCATGTATATATCTTTATTATTTAAGTTTTTAAAATTCAAGTTGAATTTAATAAATGAACTGTTATTTTGAAATGAACTGTTTCGTCGACTGTAATTTATACTTTAACGCCACACCAAATGACCTTAAAACCTGCGTATTTATAACTCTGCTTTAATTATAACACTCGCCTTATAGTTCAATGAATGATTTTTTGACAAAAATACAAATCTAAATTTTTTAGGGTTCCCGGTTCGAATAATAAATATATAGTAAACAAGTATAGTTATACTAAGTATAGTAAACAAAAAATACGTGTATGTACTAACAAAATTCAGTGAGTTACCAGCTATATAAAATTTAAGAAATCATTTTAATGAGGATCACGCACAAACATGAAATTAAACAGCAATCCAATTAATTGTTGAAAATGTACATTGCACATATTATTACTTCATGTGCCCAACTGAGGGTAAATTAAATATTTATTTTGCGCTATGTGCATTATTGCAGAATAAAGTAATTTCGAGAATAATTGCAGAAAAGTAATTTCAATTTTCAATTTAAAACGTTCTGTACAATCAATAACACGCACTAAACACGAGAAAATATCTAAACCCTAAATCTTAAATAAAAAGAATTTTTTTAAAGGCTATCAAGAAAGCGAAAACCATTCAAGCATATTTTTGAATGCAAGGTCCATGGTGTGAAAATAGCTGTTTCGTAAAAAGAAGTATTGTAATATAAACTCGGAGTTATACTCTCTTTATTTTGCAGTAATTCACATATGTAAGAGGATAATAAATATTTAATTTACCTTAAGCTGCACTTCTTTAAGCTGAATTAATAAATTGTGTATTTGATATTGATAAATTTGCCATGAATACATGTATGTAAAGCCCTGGAAAATAATAAACTTTCCTACTAACTCTCCCTCAAATCGTTCTAGAAAATATAACAGTTACAAAAAGATTGGTAATAACGTCAACTAATTAACGCTGAGGGGTCTTATACATATAGAAATTGTACTAAACTTAAAATAATTCAAACCTAACACCTAATTTTGGCATAATATTTGGATTATTAGGTACATTTTATCTTAGGATAATAAACGGCAAGTAATATATGAATTATGCTAGTTTAAAAATTTGAACTCCTACTGTTAAATTTATTTTCGATCATTGCAAGACAGATTCCACTGCGGATAATTTCTTTCATAACACAAAACTACTTGGCGTAATAATCGGTAATGTTGGATTCGCTGATTAGAAGCTTCTAGAAATCGATTTCTGTTTTTTAAAAATATAGATTACAATTCATATTTATTTTGAAAATTAATCTTGAAATTAAATATATTTTGTAACTGTTTTTCCAAAAAAAAAAAAAAGTAATGAACAGTAACCTATGGATTTTTTTAACAGAAATCGATTTGTAGAAATTTCAAATATGGGAATTCAAAATTACACCCCATTCCGCCAAATAAGTTTTGAATTATGTAAAAGAAAATCTCTTTGCAGCAACGTATCTTATGGATATTTGTCAATCAGACCTAAAATTTCCTTTGCTAATGTGAAACGTATGAGAGGGGAATACATTATTATTTTTAAAATATCTCCAAGGAAAATAATATTTTAAAATTCTTTTTTCTGTGTACCTTTCTTAAAGTAGTATCTTTTTTTTTATAAAGTTGTTAAAATATTTCTAAAATATGCATTTAAGTGTTTTTGAAGTGTTAATCACAGCTCAGCAGTTTTAACACATAAAATATTAAATTACGCATAAATTTTAGAAATATTTTATAAAAGAACAAGAAAAAAAGCGACTTCCTCCAAGACGAGTACACACAGAAACAGAAATAAGAAGTTACAAATATTCATTTTCTGAAATATTCTTTTATATATATATTCTCTTTAAAAATATATATATAAATGTACGCTACACCCATAGGTTTAACATTATTGATGGGAATATGATATCTCACTGACCAACACTCTAAAGGAACCATATTCAACCTTTTTTTTTTTCTCGCGGGCCGCAAACGTACTTTTGCGGTGTTAAACTGGCCACAGTACACTTGAAAAAGGGTTTTAAAAAAGTGTAATCAAAATAGTAAGATTACATAAGTAATATAAAAAAGTTAACATTAACAGTGTGTGTTAACGCTTGTGGCAGAAGAAATGTTGCCAAAAACTTTTAACACCACTGTTTCCGAACAGCAAACTTCTTGATAAATTTCTATTGCTAAGGTTGTAGAAATACACCGTAAACTTCGTTGTTTGAGAATAGTGGTGTGAACTGTCTTATTTACGTGGCAAATCTTCAGCCCTAAAAAGCAGTATTAGCACTATAATAAATGTAAAACGTAATAATATAACAATGCAGAAGTTCAAAGTTATAAAGAAAACAAAATCAAGCGATTTTTTTTCTGATTTTTTTCTCAATACAAAATCTTTTTTTTTTTTTTAATTCAAGGCATTCAAGAATGAACTATATATAACAGGATAGATTTTGTCTTGAATATATATATAAAACAACAGTAAAGGTCTTAAATACACACAGGTTGGGTATGGCTGCTCTAAAGTGTTCTTGACCGCTGCAGCACAGTCGGGAAAAAAAAGATATCTATACATTTTAATCCCCAAATTCTCCCTTAAAAACGGAAATAGCCAGTCGACTGAAAATTATGTCTTCTTTCACTTTATGTTAAAAAATCTATTAGTTGCCGTCTCCATGCTGAAATTGTAAAAAACACTGAAACTTTAAAAATGAACACCTAATTTCGACATCATATTTGGCATTTTAAGAAAATTTTACCTGGAGATACTAAAAGAGAAATCATTCAGTGAAGAAGTTAAGCAATTATGCACATTGAAAATTTTGAACTCCTAATATTAAATTCATTATCAGTAGTTACAAAACGAATTGTAATACGTGTAAGTTTTTTTTTTTTTTTAAACATAGCTCAAAAACTACTGTGTGCAATGAGGTGATAGTTAAGATTCGATTATTTCCTGATTTTAGAAATCGATTTCCGGGTTTTTTTTAGCGATTACAATGCATGTTTTTTTTCGAATATTAAGTTAATAATTTATATATATATATATATATATATTAATCAATATACTGAAAAATATATATATAACCTATAAAAATTTTAATACAAATTGATTTTTAGATGTAATATCAAATATGCGAAGTATCACCTAAATCCGCCGAGTAGCTTTGAGCTACGCTTAAAAACTACTCGCATTGTAATTTGTTTTGCAACTATTAAAAATGAGTTTATCATTAAGAGTACCAATTTTTGACTTACAATTCCTTAACTACTTGACCGAACCACTTGCCGTTTGGTATCATTAGGTAAAACTAACCGAAGAACCCAAATATGATGTCAAAATTAGGTGTTAATATTGACAATTTTCCAGATTGGTATAATTTCTGTATGTAACAACCCACTAAGCAAAGTTTAACTGTAGCATTAATTAGTAAACGTTATTACTGATCCATTAGTGCTAATCATATTTTTTCACGATTCTTTGCGACAGAGTAGCACTTTTGCAGGTAATCACTTTTTTTTAATCCCAAGACATCATTATATACACATTAATCATTCATAAAAATACAGGTTGGACTTAAATTAGCTTGTCAAAAAGAAAGGTTTATGATGCATGGTCATATATTACAGTTGACATGATTATATATAAGATAGTGAAGCACTCAAAATTTACTCTTTATACATATGTCGGATATGACTGCCCTTCGCTACCCTGAAAATGTCCAATAGGCAGGACTCCTACTGGTCCATTTTAATATGCCAATATTACTCAAGAAAATTTTATGTGCTAAGATTTTACAACATTTGCAGCAGAAATTACGTTCCGGGTAGTATTGTTGCCCAGATAGTAAAAATGCTTTTAACTTACTGCTTTAATCAACAGGTGATAAGCGTCTCACTGAAGGAGAATATAGACACCAACAAGAAATTAGGAATTATAGAACTGAGAAGCTATTCACTGTAAAAATATTAGTGTGACGTTAGTCCATAAAACTGGTGGCAGCATAGCTGCCTCCAATTTTGTGAAGTAATTTAACCGCTATAGCTGGCGTTAAGTTACACCATAATAATGTGAATTCTGATATTTTCACATTTGTATGGTGTAATATTACACCAGTTATATCAGTTTAAATCACACCAGTTTTATCAACTAAATTAATTCATAAAATTAGTGGCAGCATGCTGCCACCAATTTTATGGAGTAACGTTACGCAAATTTTTTATAGTGTTGCATTACTCACGAATTATTTAGCAGCTTGAACTCTCTCCATTTCCATTTATTTGTGATGTAAAAATCATTTAATTATTGATAGCCTAAAATACGCGGTAACAAATTGAAGGCCTTTAATTGACTAAATGTCTACTAATCCTCAAAAATTTTTATTGCAAATCTTTTAAATTAATTAATTGTGAAATTTTCTTAATTTCTTGGACACACTTTCTGGAATGCATTTTGCAAACTCAGATGATGATAACACTTATTTTATGAGGAAATAAGCGTTAGTCCTGCCATTTATTTGTTTTGATCCAAACACAAAAACATTCAGCTATATAGAAATAAAGTAAAAATGTAAAAATAGCAAATAGTTTAGTTTATATCCTCCTCGGTCAGAAGTAGCAATATGATACTTGAGAACCGAGGAGGTTAAATGATGTTGCAGTATTTTAATTTTTTCACGCAGATTAATTTTATGTTAGGTTAATTCGTTTAAAAAACACAAGGAGAGTGGGCACCAACGATACTTTGTCATTTATCTTATCGAAAAATATACACAGTAATCAAAATGGCATCTAAAAAAATTTCCAATATTTTTAAAATGGAAAATATATACCTGGAACTAAGAATTAAGTACTTATGTTTTGGATTATCATGCCAGTTGATGTTGTGTATGGGGATAAATATGTATATCTTGTGTGTAGAATAAACTTTATATTTTTTGTAAAACGTTTATGCGTCGTTTGTTCCCTTTTAAAAGTTAAAAATCATTTCGAAAATGCGACTTCTCAGGCCTCTGCATTACATATTTTCGACTTGAAAATATTTTTAGTATGCATAATATTTAATTGTTTTAATAAATTAACTGAATTTATTAATTACAACTTAATCCAACCGCAAAGGAAATATATTTTTTAGATCTTATTCAACAAAATCAAGATTAAAATATTGGGGATTCTAAAGATTCTAGACATTGTGCCTATGGACAGTACGTTCAAAGAAAACTTTATCTAAATAATCTCTAAGAAAAAACAAGAAAAGTGTTTCAAGGAACACACCAGCTATTATATAATTTTATTGCTACAAATTATCTTAGCATAGCCTGAGGTTAAATACAAAGTTTTGTAATCATAATCATTGAGTGTGATTTGTTGACATTTTGTTATCTTAATTCATCCTGGCGTAAAATTTCCTCGTCTGTCAATTTCATAGATCCTTTGAGTTTACTTTAAAAAGAAATTCAATATTTCTTTTACAGTTTCAATGTTATGGTTACAATTAAATTCTGAACGTCAGTTTTATGAAAACTTCGGACTGTTTCTTTTCATTCTCTGACGCTCAGTTAAATCTTTATCTTAAAGTGCCTTTATTAATATAAGTTAAAATTTTAATTAATTTTGATCAATAGTAACTTTTCAGAGTTAATAATTCAAAACTATTTCTCATCTTCTCAAGATCTTATTAGTTATAACAATGAAAACATATGTCATTATTATTTCTTTTTGTTTTATTTTAGAACCATTAGGTTGAGAAACAGAAAAAAGCAGTTCAATTAAAAAATAAGCTGTTACAGAGTGTTATTACAATAAATTATTTTAACATATCTCGAGGGCTCAATTGAGAGTTTTGTAAACATCTCATTAAGTGAGATTTGTTGAAGATTCAGTAGTGTTTATTCATTCTGGTGTAAATTAACCTCGGCTGTTAGTTTCATACAGCCTTCTATTTTACTTTAAAGATGAGTTGAACGATTCTTTAATACAAAAATAATTAAAGTTCTAATTTTTCCAAACTGGTCGAAAAAGTGTCCTGGCCGGAATTCGAACCAGTGACCTTCAGCTGAAGCCGCCGGTACTCTACCAACTGGGCTATAGCGGACAAACCTAGCAGACACATAATTCACATACAAATCTAATAACTATGATTTCTTTCAATATAATTCTTTAATAGTTTCCTTATTTTAGTTATTACATTTCATGAGCTTTCTAAATATCTACTTGAATAAAATTTTGTATTCTTACTTTCCATCCTCTAATGCTTATTTTAATCTTTATCTTTAAATATCTTTATTACTGAAATATTAAAAAAAATTCGTTTTCATCCTTCTATAAATTATCATCTTTAACTGTTTACTTATTTTGGGTTACTAGATATCGCGAACTTTTCTGAAGATCCAGTTTAAGAAAACTTTTTGCTCTTTATTTATACTCTGACGCTTAATTTAATCTTCATATTTAAATGTCTTTATTACTTCAATATAAAAATTGAACTAGTTTGCACCTTGCTATAAATTATCAATTAACTTTTTAGAATTAAATAATTATAATAAAACTATATATTCTGAAGGTTGTAACAATATAATTAATGGCTTATAAATGTATTTTAATAAACAGATCAACTAGTTTCGTTCACAAAATCAGTGATGAACATTCTCAAGATCAATACTGATACAATAAACTATTTTTATAACAACATGTATAATAATCATAAACAGATTAAGTTAAATAATGCTATAAAAAATGATAAAATATCTTTATCAAGATTGACGATTGTTTCATCGCACAAACGGCGACATTTTCAAAATCATTCACGCTAGAAAAATTTTAATAATTTTTATATCGTGAATGATTTTGAAAATGTCGCCGTATGTGCAATGAAACGATCATAAATATTAATAAAGATATTTTGTCACTTTTTATAGCATTATTTAACTATTTTTGTAAAAATATTTGAAACCTGAACTTGATAAACAAAAACATCGATATCACAGGTATAATGAAAGCAGGTGTTTTAATAAAAATAGTCATCTGTAAACGTGAATTATTTTATCCTATTTTTGTTATTTATAAAGCATCTCGCAAAAATTCTAGGTAACTAAAAGGATGTTAAATTAAAAAAATTCAAACTAATTTTCCTTTTTCAGCATATCATTAATTAGAACAATGAAAAAATAAGACATTTATTTTTTTTAGAACCTTTACGTTAAGAAAGAGGGGAAAATAACGTTCCAATGAACAAATCGGCCCTTATAGAATGTTATTGCAATAAATTACTTTAACATAGCATGAGGTTAAACTCAAAGTTTTGTAATCATCCCATTGAATGAGATTTGTTGACGATTCTTTAGTCTCTATTCATTCTGGCGTAAATTTTCCTCAGCAGTGAATTTCATCAATCCTTCGAGTTTACTTTAAAGAGAAGTTCAATAATAGTGTTACAATTTCCTGTATTTTGGTTACTAGGTAACGCGAGAAGTGCTGAACATCTATTTTGAGAAAACGTTACACTGTTTATTTTCATCACTTGAAGCTTGTTTTAAAAGTTATCTTTAACTATCTTTAATATTACAAGTTAAAAAATCAATTGGTGATAAATCTTTCATAAATAATCAATAGTAACATTTTAGAATTATATAATTGGAATTTCGCATCTTCTCAAGGTTACTTATTAATTACAAATAAAAACATGTATCATTTATTAGTTATATTTTTATAGAAACATTATGTTGAGAAAAAGAAAAAAAAAGTTTTAGATGAGCAAATTAAGTATTACAGAATATTTTTGCAATAAATTACTTTAACATAGCTTGAGGATAAACTTTAAATGTTATAATCATGCTGATGATTATTTAATCTTTATTCATAACGGCGTAAATTTCTCTCGGTTGTTAATTTCATCAAGCCCTGGAGTTTATAGAATATTTCAAAATTTCTTTTGCAGTTTCCCATATTTAGTTTCCAGATATACGGAGTATTTCTGTTCTAGTTTAAACAAAATTTTGTACTGTTTCTTTTCATTCCCTAATGTTTTTAATCGTTATCGTTAAATATCTTTCATTAGAATAATTAAACTTTTTTAATTAGTTTTAATCCTTGTATAAAAACAAATAATATCTGTATAATTATAATTGGTTTTCCAATTAAATTTCCACAGTGAAATTACGCTTGAAATATTGAATATATAGTACATGATATACCACAATGCTAACTAATCGTAGAACTAACAGAGGGTAAAATATCCAAGCCGGGAATCGAAACCAGAACCCTTGGAATAGCGCTCCAAGTGCTCTACCATTTAAGCTACGAGGACGTCACCCAGCTTCATCTCTCACTCACATATCGTGGTAACGCTGCAACTGAAGCACAAGATTTATAGTCTTCATGAGCACACAATCCTCGACGAAACATGAGACACAAATAAACCCAGCATAGATGAACACATCTATATCTACCGACATTTGTGAGCCAGAGATTTTAAGCTGGGTATCGTCCTTGTAGCTTAAATGTTAGAGTATTTCGAGCGCTATACCAAAGTGTTCCGGTTCGATTCACAGCTTCGACATTTTCACTCTGTTAGTTCTACTCCTATTTGGCAGAGTAATAAATCACGTATTAAATATTAAATAATATCTGTTTATAATAAAATATAGTACTAGACAATTCTCATATTTTGTATATCGTACTTATTTTAACAACGAAAACCCATGCCTACTTTTAAATTTTACTGTGGTTCCTTAAACGTCTTTCATTGCTGCAATTAAACAAATTTAATTGATTCTATAAATAATCAGTAATAAATTTTTCGACATAAAATTTTTCAGACTATTTAGCATCTCTTGAAGATCTTATTAATTTTGACGCTGAAAACATGCGCCATACTTTAATTTTATTTGTGTAATTCACTACCACAATTTAAAAAACTGAATTGGTTATGGCACTTCTACACTGGCTGTAAAAGTTAATGTACAGGGACTAGATGCTTTCGATTGTACACGGTTTGTCGAAAATCTACCAACATTATTGGCGAATTGTTCTTGAACTTGTAGGATGTAAAGAACATGTTTGATTTTATATTTCTCGGTGAAGATTTATCGGGGGGTACAATTAGGGGGCTAATAATAAATTTAATAATAAAATAATATTTGCGATCACCTGTGTAACAGAAAAGTCCGGAAATGGTTTGTCACTGTGGTAAATGACTATTTGGGTCCTGTGTCAATGTTTGTATGCATTTGTGCACCCCTTCAACGTTTGTATGCATTTGTGTAAGCATAGCACTCATATTCGTGAAGATGTTAAAGTTTTTGTGAAAAATTCAAAAGTTTTTTGTTTATAGCATACAGAGTTTTCAACCAAATTTAAAACAACTTTCCAAAAACCTGACAAAGAACAGTAACAACAGTATACTGAAATTAAAACATGAATATATTGAACATTTGATGAGATATGGGCACTTGTATGAAATAATTTTTAACTTCCCATGCGTGTAAGATTTCAAAATTTTTATTTCATAATTTGGTAGCCAGATATTTTGGGTAACTTCTGTAAAAGGTCCAGTCAAACATTGTGAAAACTCAGAAAGATATAGTGAGTTGATTGAAAAGTTGTGGAAAACCCTTATAATAAAGCTATTTTTAGAAAGAAACTCACTATATCGCCCCTATCTTTGTGAAATTTCTTGATATTTGACTGGACATTTTAGATAAGTTGCCCTAAATAGCTGACTACCAAATTATGAAATAAAAATTTTGAAATCTTCCACGCATGCGCAGTTAAAAAATATTTCATACAAGTGCCCATATCTCATCAAATATTCAATATATTCATGTTTTAATTGAAGTGTACTCTTGCTACTGTTCAGGTTTTCGGAAAGTTGTGTTAAATTTGATTGAAAACTCTGTATGCTATAAACAAAAAATTTTTGAATTTTCCACAAAAACGTTAACATATTTACGAATATGAGTGCAATGCTTACACAAATGCATACAAACGTTGAACACGACCCAAATAGTCATTTAACGCAGTGACAAACAATTTCCAGCATTTTCTTTTGCATAGGTGATCGCAAATATTATTTTATTATTACATTTATTATTAGCCGCCTAATTGTCGACCCGACTAAATCTTCATCGAGAAATATGAAATCAAACATGTTCTTTACATCCCAGTAGTTCAAGAACAATTCTTCAATAATGTTGGTAGATATTCGACAAACCGTGTGCAATCGAAAGCATCCAGTCCCAGTACCTTAACTTTTGGAGGCCAGTGTATAAATAATCAATAATAACATTTCAGAATTAAACATTTAAAAACTACGTCGCATTTTTCGAATGTAATGAAAACTCACCACTTTAAATTGTATTGTTTGTCTTTAAAGATGTTTCATCTGCAACTAAACAAAATTAATTGGTTTTAAGCTTTCCCCTAAACTAATCCTTTCATTTTACGGTTCTTTGTATGTTTAAAACAAAGCATTAAAAAAAAAAATTCTCAAATCTTGCAGACCCAAAACAGAACACCTTTAACCTTCCGACAACAAAGAACATTTGTATGGCATGAACAGTTATCATGAAAAAAAGAGAACACGTATATTTTAATCGCTATTGTTGCAGAGAAAAAACGAAAATAGTCATTCAATTGAGAATTATGCCTTCTTTCAATTAATATTAAAAAAATAAGCTTGGAGGGATGTCTCCATATTGAAATTGTAACAAACTTTGAAACTTTTAATACGAATGCCCAATTTTGTTATTATATTTAGATTCCTTGGTAAAATTTAACTTCGGATATCAGCAATTGATTCGGTCAGGCAGTTTAATAATTATGTATATGCAAAAATTGGAACTCCTAATATTAACGTCCTTTCAAAACTTTAAAACAAATAATGCGTAAATCAGACACTATTTGGTGGAATGAGCTAAATTACTTTACCTGAATATTTAAAGTTATTAAAAATCTATTTCTCTTTTTTAAAAAATTATAAGTTACAATACATATTGTTTTTTAATGCTAAGTGCATAACTTACATCTCATTCCTCTAAGTACTTTCTAAATTATGATTAAAAAACTACCGCATTGCAGTTTGTTTTGCACACGGAAAAAACTGTTTTGTTAAAATTAATAAATTTTGGTTCATATAGCTCCATCCATATATTTTGGTTGGAATGACCAAATTTTGGGGGAGGGCTAACCAAACGATTTGTTGAATTAACAAAATAATTTGGTTAAACAAATCAACATTTAATCATTCCAACTAAAATATTTGGATGGAGGTATATGAACCAAAATTTAGTAATTTCAAAAAAACTGTTTTTTTTCGTGCAACCAATAAAAAGAAACTGAACATTAAGAGCATTTTAAAGTAGTATTTACAGGATGCTCCAAACCGTTAGACATTTGATGAGCAGAAAATTCGTTTAACAGCTTACAAAATACATTTTGCAAGTAGAAGGAAATTGTTGATGCCTACTTATACTTCAGATTATAATAATGACCCTGAACCTAAATAAATTTGTATTTAAAGCATTTTTATATTTTTAATACAAAGTTTTATTTGGCTAATGCAAAATTTTGAAAATTTCAACAGTACAATCACCTAAAAATAACATTTTTTTTAAATAATAAAAAGGACATTTTAGGTGCACATTATACAGACTAACATGAAACGTAATGTTTTGAAAAGTTCATGAAAAAATATTCAGAAGTTTTTGAGATATTGTGCGCGTTATGCCAAAAAACGTCATTTGGAGGAAAATGACTTCAAAGTTTCGAAAACGCCGGTTCAGCTATTGAACAGGTATAATTCTAAAAGCCCCATAACTTCAGTTCTAATGGGAATTTCAAGGAAACTTGTATATCAAAATGTTCGGCAAATATAGTAGTTGAATATCTAAAAAATTAAAAATTAGAAAATTTTGAAGCTTTAAGAGTCTTGAGACCCCTTAACAGATTGCCGGTATTGGATTAATTTTTCACGCCAAAAATTTCTTTATCATTTGAGCAGTTTCCTACCGAAATTTTTAAAATGAACTTTCTAAAGTTATTTGTAATAAATTTTGTAAATTTAAAAAGACTTGAGATGTCCGAAAAAATACTTTTTACAAAGGTAAGTTCGTGTACTTTTGTATAAGAATTTTGTATTAGAAAATTGACAATATTTATTAGAAATGTGTAATTTTCTAAGAAAATAAATTGAAACTGGTGTGAATTCTACGAATGAAAAGATCTCCTTAAAACGCCATTAAAAACTTAAATGCGCTAGGCCTTTCGACAGATCTGAGTCTTTCTTCGTCAGGCGCAAAGAATACGTGATTCTACTATATCAGTCTTTCTGCTTCTTTCATAATAGAAGCACGTCTTCTTTGCTCCTGACGAAGAAAGAGTCAGATCTTTCGAAAGGCCTAGCGCATTTAAGTTTTTGATGGTGTTTTAAGATCTTTTAGTTCGTGTAATTTTTAGTTTATTGCACATATGAAAAAGTAAATTTTAGTCGACGATTTTTTCGTTTTATTTTCTATTTTTTTTTTTTTTTTTTTTTTTTTTTTATGGTTAAAATGATGCTTTCTAACAACTGAGTCAACACCTTTCGAATTGGAGTTGCTGAGCTAGAAAGGGTTAATATTGTTCCGTTTTCGATTACGACAAGATTTTTCTTTAGACTTCTTTATTTCAGACATACAAAAAACATACGAAAACATTAGATGAACAAAATAGTTCCATAATAAAAATTCTTCCCTACCCTTTTCCTCAGTGTTAGTTTTATGTTAACGGTTTATTTGGAAGCAATTTGTTTTTACTGCTATTGTTCGGAATATTTCGCTTATACCTCTTAAAAAAAACAAAGATCGTTTTTCAATCTGAAACAAAAGAAGTCAGTTTTGACTATTTCTCCACTTTCGTGGGCGCCGTAGGTTTTTTTAAACAAAACACAAAGCACATTCAACTTAAAACAAAGCTTCTAAGATCATAAAACAACTCAATTCAGCTTCCCTTTAAATTAATACGTAGAAGTTTATTTTAAAGAATATTAAAGTAAATTTAGAAGAAAAATGGCACAACTCTAGCCCTGTTTTCTTGAATCGATAAAATAATCGTTAAATTTAATGCTTTTTATTATTATTAGAAGGAAAGTCGTTTTCTGAAAATTATAATAAAGCATGAAACTCTTTATTAAAAAAAAAAAAAAAAACTTATTAAACATTTTTCTTAAAAGTAACGGTATGCAGGGCTTGATTAATATATAGGAAACCTATGCCGTGATTTTGGGGACTCCCAAATTTGGTGTATAATTTTCATAAAGCTGACATTTGAAATCTTTCTAAGATTTGTATTTTATTCTAATATGTTTTTGTACTATTAGCGTAGGTAAAAAAATATATATATATATATATATATATCTTTGTCTAAATACGAAATTATATATTCACATATGTATTTCAAACATACTTTTTTTGGCGTAATCGGGACAGTTTTGAAAATCCTGACAAGGTTGCCTGTTCTACTATACAGTGTGTCCACGTATAAACTGACCGACCTTTATTTTCGCAACCGTTTGTCCTAGCTGCATACTTCCAGTTACAAAAACGGTTTAAATAAGGTAAAGAATTATTTTTAAACAATTTGGGTAAAAAAAAATACATTTCTTAAAAAAATTATGAAATTTAAATTTTTATACGGTCTTCCGGTCCTATAAGTGATATTTAGTAAAATTTTCCTATTACACTGACAAATAAGACAAAAAAAGTTCCGTTCATATAACACTAAAATCGACCGAGTTATGAAACTTTAAAAATGCATGACTTATACCACTTTACTGCATCTGAACACTGATGAGTTCACACATACTTTGAGGGGTCATATACCAAGTGCTTAGAGTATTTGAAGAACTTATTTCACGTGTATCTGCGCTTTGGATAAAACTGTACAAGCATTACGATTGAATTAACATTTATTAAATTTCAGATTGACTAAAATAATAGTATTTTAACATATGTTTTATTTTGTAAGCATATGAGACTGTTTCTTTTCATGATTTTTTAAAACAAAAATTATGTTATTTTCATAGGTTTTTATTTAATTTCAACGATCGAATGTATGTTTTTCCAGTTCAAAATTTGTACTCAAACTTTAACTCACATTCAAATATCCAATAGAGATTAAATTTTACATGCTGACATAAATCCGATGGCAATCTAATATTATTATCATTTTCGGTGGTTACCATTCGTACTTATTTTACAGGATAACACAAAAAGTTTCGGATAGATTACCGCCAAGAAGTTTAAGAAAAAAAGTTTTAGATTAGATAATACAAGACTGCGATGGTTGTGTTTTTTAAATTTTATGTATTTTTTAGCACTGAATCCAAAAATTTTCTTAATTTTTAACCATCATGTCAGGATTTTTTGCAAACCATAAATTGTCAAAGTTAAAAAATAACAAAAACCGGATACTATAAAATAGAGGTGATGACTGTATTTTTTAACTTTTAATAATTGATTTTTTATGCACTTTTTAGCACTGAATCTGAAAATGACCTTCATTTTTAACCATCACGTTACAATTTTTTTGTAAATCGTAAATGTCAAAGTTAAAATATAGCGAAAATCTGATACTGTAAAACAGATATAAAACTTTTTTTTATTTAACTTTATTTTAATTAATGGAATAATTTATTCAATTTTTAGGCTTATACTGGTATTTTTACAGCTGAACAGCTGAGGCGTCCGATGAGGTGGGGGAGAAGGTTCAATTTTGATTTTGAATTTTTTAACATTGAAATTTACAATTTGCGAAAATTCCTGACGTGGCGGTTAAAAATGAAGGTAATTTACGGATTCAGTGATAAAAATACACAAAAATAAGTTATCAAAAGTTAAAAACACAACAATGACATCTTTTTTATAGTATCAAATATTCGCTACTTTTTCTTTTTTTAACTTTAAAATTTACTATTTGCAAAAAATCTTTACGTGATGGTAAAAAAGGAAGGTAAATTTCGGATTCAGTGGCACAGAATACATAAGAATCAATTATCAAAATCTAAAACTGGTAATTTTCATCATTTTATTTAACAAAAATTATGTTTTTTTCCCTTATATATTACAAATTTTATATTTTACATTAATATGTCAGAATGATTAAAAATTTCAAATTTATATTACAATGTTAATTTTACTCTCAACCTTTTTGTAATGTATCTGACGAAATTATATTTCTAATAAATTTGTGAATGACCCCTAACTTGCAGCAAAAAGTATGCTCCAACTTTAAACAGTTATTACTCGATCAATTTTAATCGTAGAATAACGGGACTTTTTCGTGTTACTTGTCAGTGTAACAGGAAAATTTTACTAAATATAACTTATAGGACTGAGAAACGGTATAAAAATTTAAAATTCGTAATTTTTTAATAAATGTCTTTCTAGACCCAAATCGCTTTCAAAATAATTCTTTACCTTATTTAAATCATTTTTGTAATTGGAATTTTGTACCAAAGACCAACGGTTGCGAAAATAAAGGTCGATCAGGTTATACGTGGACACACTGTATACAGGGTGCAATATGTTATCTATGGTCGACCTTTACTTTCTCAACCGTTGGTCGTAGACATATAGTTCCACTTACAAAAACGTTTCAAATGAGGTAAATATTCATGTTGCGGCATTATTTAAAGTAAAAAATAAATTTTATAAAAATTACGAAAACTAACTTTTTATACGGTCCCCCAGTCCCTATAGTTATATTTAGTAAAAGTTTACTCATATCATAATAGATATAACGCAAAAAAGTTTGAGATCTGTACTGCAAAAATTGACCCAGTTATTAAATTTCAAAGTTTGAGACTTTTGCACATGATTTTGTCTTTCATTAAGGGATCAGTTAAAAGATGAATTAAAGTAATTTGAGATCAAAATCAGAGTGCAATGTGCTTTTTATGGCGAAACCACATTTAGCCGGTATCACCAAATCGGGGAATCACCAAAGGGTTATTTCATCTAAAAATTTGAGCTAACTTTTATGGGTCGAACAACATTCAAAAGTCGTGACGATACCGGCTAAAAGTGGCCTCGCCGCGTTAAAAGGACATTGCACCCTGATTTTGATCTTGAATTACTTTAATTCATCTTTTAACTGATCCCTCAATGAAAGACAAAATCATGTGAAAAAAACCTCAAACTTTGAAATTTAATAACTGTGTCAATTTTCGTAGTACAGATGTCAAACTGTGTAATGTGTGTGTAAACTTTAGTGTGTGTAAAAAAAAATATGTGTAAACTTTTACTAAATATAACTATAGGGACTGGGGGACCGTATAAAAAGTTAGTTTTCGTAATTTTTATCAAATTGATTTTTTACTTTAAATAATGCCACAATATGAATATTTAGCTCATTTGAAACGTTTTTGTAATTGGAACTATACGCCTAGGACCAACGGTTGAGAAATTAAAGGTCGGCGATAGATAGCATATTGCACCCTGTATAATTCTTTTTCAGAAGGTTTTTATATGTTTTTCATAACTATCTTCCTTACCATACATACCTACAAAAACTGCATGCTAAATCTACCGCTGCAAATATTTTTGTTTTAAATAGCGGTACGACTCGAATATAAAAATAGTCACTTAAATAATATAAAAATAGTCGCTAAAATTACACTTACGCATTCACTTATGAATGCGCCGAAAAAGTTCAATATTTTCTTCTTCAGATTAAAACGACCAAAACAAGGTTTTCTCCTTTATTGTCTTGAAATCTTTCTCTCCTGTATGTCTTAGTAAAATCCTACTATGACTTGCAAGTCAATGGTCACTGATCAAATATGAATGTAACGTTTAACTATCTTTTTAGATAGATATATTTTGATATTTAATATGCAAATGTCTATGAGTTTTAAAAGTAAACTTTAACATGCGATATACGTATAATTAGTAGTAGAAAAATTATTTAAAGGATTTACTGCAACCAACCACGTATTCATAACGTAATTACTTGTGAACGAAATAATAAATTTCAATATTTTCGTTAAGATTTAAAAGATCAAATAAAAGTTTTTCACCTTTATTCTCTTCAAATCTTTCTCTCATGTACTTTGTAAGTAAAATGATTCTATGGCTTGCAACTTAAAGATCGCTGATCAAATATTAAATGTTTAACTACCTTTTAAGGTAGAACTATTTACACTGGAAATGTCTATGAGTTTTATTAACATATTTTTACATCCGATATATGTATAATTGACATTAGAAAAATTATTTATAGGAATTACTATAACCACATATTCGTAACGGAAACTACTCGTAAATGAGTCATTAGTATAATCAATATCCTGTTCATTCATCTTTAAACTTAACAGTTCATTGATGATGTCTTTATATAATAAAGCGATGTTTTAACATTATTTGGTTGTCTAAACAGCTGTAAATGATCCGTTTGTAACTTGTAAGTATTCCGATGATAAAATGAAACATATTTCTTTTTAAATATATATGCTTTAGAGTGAAGACATAAATAATGGCACGTGGTTAAGAAAGTATATCTTCAACAGCTTTCAACAACCTCATCTCTAAATTTACATTGCTTGAAGGTAGATTTTTTTTTTCTTTCGAGATTCTTGTTTAGAATTACTACGACAAAAAGATTTTATATTTCTTCCTGTTCCTTAATAGTGTGATTTCTGGAGCTTTGCCAGACGGGTATCTATTTAAGTTGTTAAACCTTATTGATCGTTGAGATTTTACGGGTAGAAAATCACAGGTTTATCGTTCGCTTTCTTTAAAAGATTTAACTTTTCAAGATGAGACAAAATAAGTCTATGTATTAACAAATTTTATGTTTTCAGGTAAATCTCTTCTTGTCGTATTTTTAGATATTTAAATGAATGAACGATATGCGCTAAGTCTTTAAAAAATAGCGTAAGTATATAAAGATAAGAGTAAATTTCAGCGTATATATTTAAGCATTTTTGATTATTCAGATTTAAATAGCATAAAATCCTATTTTTATCGTTTATTTTCTTAGAGAAATTTAACTTTTAAAACTGAGGCAAAAAATTTGTCTGGATTACAGGTCCACTTAAAATACATTTTATATTTTATGGTAAATCACTTCATTTAATATTTTTAAAATATTTTAATGAATGGTACACTGAAAGAAAAAATATACCGCCTTCATCTAGATTGAATAAGTAATCATTTTCTAAATCCCTAAACTAGAAATATAGATTTCCGAGTTATGTGGATAAGGTAAAAAAAAATAAACTGAATAGACGAAATGATCGATAATTTCTAGTCTAGTTTTCTAGGTGATGAAACGATACATTATATTATGAAGCCTTTGAAGTGCGAAAAATTATCACCTGATTTCTAGAATTAATTCATAAAATAGAATTATAGTTACAAAAACTCACTTCTTGTGTTCGCATTTATTTGCAGAGATTATTAAATATGTTTAATAACGATAATATAGGAAAACGCCCTTGAATTTAATAGGGATAACTAGAACTCTCTAGCAAAGGTAACTAGAAGTTATATGGAACTATATTTTCTAGAACCACAATTTATTTTCTAGATGCCAGTAGCAGATTTTTTTTTTCAGTGTATGCGTTGAGACTGCAAAAATGAGTGTATGCATATAAACATAAATGAAATATTTCGCGTATCTACTTAAGCTCTTAAACCTTATTGATCGCTTAGACTTTACTTATAGAAATTCATAGGTTTATGGTTCAATTCTTACAAAACTTTGGCTTTTCAAGCTGAGGTTAAATATTCCTCTTAAATATTTACAAACAGATTCACCTCTACCGTACAAAATCAGACTACTTGTTAAATCATGTATTTGTATTCCATATGCATCCACCAAATTTAATTTGATTGCAAAATATCTGGGATGCTTGAATGAAGCTGAAATATCTCTTTTTAACAAGTTAAAATTTTGTTTTGTTAGAAAACGTATTAATTAGAAGGTGAATTTCTGTTCACTAAATATTGTTTAAATCATATTTATAAAATCTTAATAAATTGATTATTTATCAATATATCACCTAATAATAAGTTGAAAGTTGTGTTTTGAGAAAAACAGGAACATTCTTGCATTACAAAAAACTTTTTTTATACAAATAAAAGGACAATGGAAGAACTAATAACATTTACAAGGGGTGAATAGGTCCTATAAAAACTGCAGAAAAAGTAGAAACTAATCAACAGAAAGTTTGTTGCATTTACAGTTGTAATTATTCATGTGTTATCGAAAGTTTTTATAAAGATGGAGTAACAGTGAATGTCATGGTGAAATCTTTGAATAATTGGAAATGGTTTGCGAATACAGTTAAAAATTTTGATATATTGGCAATAGCTGTAACCATTTACTTCTAAAAAGTTTTTTAAACCGCCAGTCCATTTTTAACACCCTGTCTATTTGTTCAAAGCTTTCAACTTTTCAAACAAACTTGTTCAAACTCAACTTTCAAAACTCAAAACATTTCAAGCAAATTTGTTCAAAAGAATAATTACAATAGCCGTAACCATTTACTTCTAATAAGTTTTTAAAACCGCCAGTCCATTTTTGACATCCTGTCTATTTGATCAAAAATTATCAGGCAGCACAACACCATCTATAGTTGATATTTAAAACTAATACAAGGAAGCAAACTAAAGAAATTCCCTATTTCAGAAATCAATCTTCTGCAAGAACAACTACAATAGCTGCCGCCATTTATTTGTAAGAAAATTTTAAAAACCACATTTAGTTGAAGGTATAACCCCTACTTTGAATAAGAGTATTTTTCTTTTGTCCAGTCTGTGCTGGTTGCGATAGACATTTAAACATTGTTTTGCTACACAGTTTCGCAAAGTTTTGTATGATAATCGAACTTGCGTCATTTATTTGATAACAAACAAGATATTACAGTCCTCGTTTACACGAACGCACTTAACGCGAATTACTTTTAACACGAACTGTTTCCAATTTTACCGTCAGAATGTATAGTCATTTACTGTGATTTTAGTCATTTTAACACGAACTCGCAACGCAAAATACTGTTTATCACGAACTTAAAAAAATCGGCCTTTGAAGTATTTCCTACTCATATTGCGAACTAAGCAAGTTTTTCTAACTTTTTGTTGCAATTGTACTGAGTTTAATTTTTTTTCGAACTCCAAATTTTTCAAAGAACATTAGTATCGGAAGAGAAAAGTGTTTTGTTTTATTTGTAGCAGACCAGCGATTGCAAATTTGTCATGCGATCCCGCCTTTTACCCATGTTAAAGTTAAAATTCTATTGTAAGAATTGCAATGAGTGGTTAAAAAAAGGTCCTAACGCTAATTAAAGTTGTTTACGGAAAGTTGTTTACGTACGCTGATTAAACTGAGAGATAACTGTGGCACATAGAACAACATGTGGAACAAAGATTCGAATCCACTAAAAAAATTCGAGCCTACTATCCGGAGCTTTGGTAATTTTCTTCGAATGTAACGTAAATATTGGCCAATTTCCCTTGAAAAGGCATCTACCGAGTTGTATCCCATATGTAGGTCTATATTCTTGACGCAGGGAATACAGATTATTTTTAAAGTATGGATAACGCGAACTACTTTTAACACGAAAAAAAAAATCGCCGTGAGTGTTCGTATTAAAGAGGTTCGACGTTAGAAATTATTTTTACGTGTTAAATACAATGCGTTACTCTTTTGTAAATTTTGATTATTTTCTCCCTTTAACACTTAAATAAATTTGCTTCCTTTTAGTACCCGTCGTATAGTGTAACCAAGAGTCTGAAAAATTTGCATTTTTTTTTGTAGGGAACTGCCCTACAACTACGATATAGAAAATGTACTTAAGTACAACTACGTCATCGAAAATGCAGTTAATTGCAGCTACAACTTTGTTATCGAAATTGTAGTTAACTACATATACAACTATGTTATCGAAAATGTTGTTAAGTACAATTAAAACTACTTGTTTTTAAGCCACAAGAAACTACATTTTAAAAATAGTAAACATTTCGCTACTTTCAGGTTTTGATCGACACAGTGGCCACTCGCTGTATCCTGTCTGCCGGTATACAATCAAATAAGTGCGCTATAACCCAAGGCATTAAGAATTTAAGAAATATATATAATGCGATAAACATTTATATACAGTTATATAAAATTGCGGTTAAACTACAGCTTATTTTCTTTTGTTTGAAACACTAGAACCTAGCTATATATCTGAACAAACTATGTAAGGAGTCGGCTTTTGTACATAATACATTTTTGCAAAACAATATACTGCACATACTTTATTATTATTATTATTATTTTACAGTAGTTTATTGCTGACAACCGCCAAATTGTGGCTTATAAAACATTTTGCACAAAACAATCAACTTAATATCACGTAATTTGTTGTAAGACATAGTTTTTTTTCCTGAAGTAATGTTAAAAGTAGCTTCTGTGCTCACTAAAAACTACTTATTTCTTGCATCGAGCTACTCGCTATTATGTTGCATTTTACAAAATATAGCTCGTTACACTACAAACTATTGCAAAAACCTCGACTACTGTAGTTTCATTATTTTCAACCACTGATTATAATACTACCAATTTTAAGTGGGCTTAGATTATTCCAAGATATTGCATTGCTTTAAAGTATTTAGTATATTAATTAGTCACTTTAATTCATTCTTATTGTATACTCCTATTGCACCTTTTTTAGGAAATTAATACTAGGCAATTATGTACGTAGTTGTTTTCTCTATGGTTTTAGAACTGTTTTCATACTGTATTAGAATACACCGACGTCGTTTACATAATTCGTTTTAGAAATTGCGTATACTTACAAGAGATTTCTTTAACCAACTCTCAATAAACGGTGCAAATTTACCTCTGATTATGGCACATAAAAAATATTAGCAAGAACCTTTTCTAGCATTATATATTGCTATGTTCTATTGCAATATTTCTTTATTTATTAAGATCGTCTAACATTTTTTTATCTTAATGAAAAAAAGAAATTTCAGCCGTAATTTGCTATTCAATATGTTGCACAAATTTAGCCTATGTATGTAAATATTGATCCAAAAAAATCAATCTTATTACTTCTCTGTCTAGTGCAACATGCGGTGCCCAAAAACACAATGTTTTACTAACTGACTGAACGGTCACACAATTATCAGATCAATAAATATTTTACCTATCAATGCCAAACAAGGTCGATTCTTTTCAACTTTTTAAAACATAGTTTCAGTATCATTTGATAGGGCTAACGTTATTTAGTCATCTACAGGCAAAAGAGTTTTAATGCACCCATTGCAAAGTTCTTTCAAATCTACACAATTTTAAGAATTACAATTACTTGTCTGAAATTCATACAAATTCCTATAACTAAAACATGAATCGAATTTTCAGTAGTGATTTTATCAAATGTTTTTATTTAATGGAGTAACAACATTCGCAAAATCATACAGAAAACAACTTATATTGACGTACCTTTTTCTCGGAAACTACAAATTAGATTTCAATATTTAGTATATATGTATATATATATATATATATATATATATATATATATATATATATATATATATAACCAATAATTAAACATAACCTACCACCATCAAAAACCGTAATATTATGAATTAAAGCTGTAAGTATATATATATAAAAAAAAAAAAAGAAAGAAAAAGAAAAAAAAGATTATATATATATATATATATAATTTGCTTTGTTTGGTTTTTTTGTTCTTTTGGACAGTAAATTCTCGTTAGTAGTGTCAGTGTCCTTAAGAATAAGTAGATATTTTTGTTTCCTGAATCATGTAACTATTGAATTTATTCTTTTTTTTCCAAACTATCAATTTACAGTTAACGATTCTTAAAATTATTAAGGACAGATGAAAGGCAAATTTGTAAAAAAGTCGTTTTTAAATAATTTGAATTTTTCATTTTTCCTCTTTCAAATGGTATATTACCGTAATTTTTGGCCTATAATCCGCGGATCAAAGAATAATGTTTGGACCCAGAAATTTTATTTGATAAAACCTAACTTTTTAAATCATAGCAAATATTTGACTTCAATTATTAAATAAAAATTCTTTGTCCAAACATTATTCTTTCATCAGCGGATTATAGGCCGGAAATTATGGTACTTTTGTTTCTACGACTACAAGAAATTAAAAAATATTAAAGAATTCAGTTTATTTACATACGTTACATATATAAATTTCAAACTCAATTTTCTCAAAATGTTGTTTTTTGAACTTTGGTGTACCTATTTTTTTTTTTTATAAAAACTACTTCATATTATTGTTTGTAATCGTGCCTGAATATTTTACACATATCCCTGATCAATCTGAAGTGAGCATTTTTTTTTTTTTTTTTTTTTTTTTTTTTTTTTTACAAACACATGTACAAAGTTTTTATAAAAAAGTTTTAATTTTGGAAAAAATGCAAATTTTTCGTCATTTAAAAGTGGTTTTCATTCCAGATTTTCCTTAAAAAATAACTAAAGAATATCTGTTTATAAAGATGAATTCATTTTATTAGGAATTAGTCGTATTACGTACATCAAAATTTCAAGTGGATATCATTGGCAGTTTTTGAGAAAAGATACAGTCATGGAAAAAAATGTAAGCTCCCTACTAACTCTGCAACTAGTTATAATAGAAGAAAGTTACTGGTACCAATCGATTGGAGCCTACTCTTAAATGATGTATATAAAATTTGCTTAGGGGCCATCTACAAATCAAAACCAGACCAAACCTTGTTTTTTCAATGGCAACACCCAATTTTGACATAATATTTTAAATTTTCGGTTCAAACTATGCATAAAAACGGAATTTCTAGTCATTTGAATGAATTTAGAGATTCTAACATTAAATTACATTTTCATATTTTTATAAATATCTCCTGAAATTATAATCCTAATTTTATAATTTTGCATGTGGTTATAATACTAAAAACCCAAACATAAATACGTGGAATTTGTAATTAAAAAAAAATCTATAATATGAATTAAGAAATTAATATTCAAAAAAAATATGAATTGCAACCTACAATTTTGTTGATAGATTTATATTTATTATGTTCTGTTTTACGCGAATTCTCAATTTCAAATTTTTCAATAAAGTAGTTTTTGAATTATGATTAAAAAACGATAAAATGATGCTTTAAGGGGCCGTCTATGATGTGCAGAGAAGCATAATTAGAAAAAATATATTTTACTCATTTTATTGAAATATTTGAACTGCCAATAGTCAAAAGATATTAAGCGAGTGAAATGGTCATGTTGGAAAGAAATAATACATTAATAGAAGTGATATAGTCATTCCGTAGCATTTCAACAATCGATTACCGAACTTCAATTTGGAAACGACCACAAAATAATTAATTTTTCTTAAACTAATCGTACGAATTTCATGAAAATTTGGATATAGGCTAATTAAAGGGTGTAAAATTTATTTATGGTGTCAAACATGCGTATTGCTACCGAAAAAAAAAAACAAAGTTTGAGTTCGTTTTCGTATGTAAAGAGTCCTAAGCAAATTTTATATACATATCATTTAAAAGTAGACTTTATTTCCAATCATTTGGTACCAGTAACTTTCTTTTACAATAATTTATTGCAGAGTTAGTTGGGGGTGTTTATATTGTTTTCCACGGTTGTACATTAGTTTAACATAGTAGGTATAAGGCCTTCCAACTACCCTTAAAAAATAATTGAACTCGCTTAAGTAGTTCCCGAGAAAATGAGTCTTCAATACTATCAATTATCTATAGAAGCTTACAAGTGTTGTTGCCTCATTAACTAAGTAAAATTACACATTGGCACACAAAATTGTGGACACTTTTAGATAGCTTTCATTACAAAAATTAAAAATCTACCTATTGCAGCCGCCCGAAGGACAACACTTTGGGAAATTTTGCTATATTTTCGCCGGCCATGACCCCCAGATACCAAGACCACCCTCATTTGAAATGCTGAGTTATATATATATATATATATATATATATTTAAAATCTGTGTTAACTTAACTGTAAAAATAACCTTAAACTTGTCATGCTTTTGGATACCACGTGCAGGAGTATATTTGGATAAAAAAACTTGGATTTTATTAGGTATGTTGTGTAATATTACTATTTTTCCTTGCTATAAATTAAACATTTAAAAGGTTGTATTGCTTTTCCATTTTATGGCATTTAATATTATTCTGTTTTCATCTTGAAACTATTCTCTTGGTTATTTTAGTCATTTGAGTACAGGAGAAAAATATTTTCCAGCTTTTAGCTTTTTTTCTCACAGAAAACGACTATTTTGCTTATATAATTGAATTCTGTACTCTTGATAACGTAATTCAACATATGAGCTTTCCAATTATTTTTATCAGTATCCATATTCTTCTTTTTTTCTTCCATATTAATTCTTGTAATAGTACAAGGGACTTTATTTTATACATAGCAGCTTGTATATTATGTTTTTGGTATCCATTCAGTTGGGTTGGGGGAAACTGTATTATTGTTATTTCATTCATACTATCACAATTTTTGTGGGTGGTCGGTAATGTTTAACTAATGGTTCTATATATATATATATATTTATTTATTTATAATATATGTATATCTGAATTTTGTCATGCTGTAACTCTCGAATCTTTGAACCGATTTCTTTAAAATTTTTCATATGCATAGTACATACTAATGTCTCAACCGAGTTCATTGGCCAGCTTCATCCGCCATCCTGTTTCAAAATTGCGGCCATTTGAATTTTGTGGACAGTTTTGGAAATTTTTAGGTTTCCTAACTTTCTCTTTAAAATGACCTATGTTGTTAACTTACACTAAGTGACTCTTTAAAGTATATTTTAATGTTTCTAACATTCTGTTTAAAATGATACATAAGAGTTTGCATTTTGTGAAACGTAACATTTTCTATAAGTATACAATATTAGAAAACATAAAAAGTATCCAAAATTCAAATGGCCGCCATTTTGAAACAAGATGGCGGATGAAACTAGCCAACGAACTAGGTCGAGAAATTAGTATGTACTATGCACATGAAAAATTTCATTCAAATTGGATCAAAAATTTGAGACTTACAGCATGACAAAATTCAGATATAAATAAATATATATATATATATAAGTTAGCATTTGAACGGAGGGTGGTTTTGGTATCTGGGGGTCATGATCGGCGAAAATATAGCAAAATTTGTTTTTGCTCTGGACGGCTGCAATAGGTTCCTTTTTACTTTTTGTAATGAAAGCTACCTAAAAGTGTTCACAATTTTGGCCACCATTGCACAAAAAGTAAAAAAAAGGCTTCAACTAAGGCTTTACTATTTTTTATCACAAACGTCAGTGTTTAAATTTCTCACCATATGAGATTAATGTTTAGAAGTTACGTAATATATATGTGTGGTCAAAATTACAGACATTTTTGCATGTTTTTGAATTTTACATTTTTAGTTTTCACTATAAAAATTTAAATATTGTACTGTGTTCAAAACATTACCTTTAAAAAAATGCTGAATCAAAAAAAAAGAGAAATATTAATATAAAAATATTAAGATCTTAATATATAAATTGTACAATTGTGTGTGTTTGTATGTGTTATACCTTTAATAAGAAAAATGTTAGCTTAAATTTAACCTGAAAAAGAAATAAAAATATAATACGCACAGCTTTTGCCTGCACTTTAAGGGTACAATGCAATTATATCAATCATAGAAAGCATTAGATTTTAACAACATTTAGTACTTGGTAGCATTTTAAAGATACATTTTTCTTAAATCTTTAAGACCTGACATACACAATTGTGTAGGTGATCTTAAAGTAAAAAAAAAAAAAAAAAAAAGATTCCTCTTTTGGTCCGATTTAAAACCGAGCTTTCACCTACAGAATTATGTGGGTCCTCCCTCGGCATAACCTGACATCGGATATTTTTTAAATATTTTTTTTCAATCAAATATGATCCTATTGTTTATTGGAAACGATCAAAACTTTTAATTTCTACCAAACATCTCCAGGTCTTAAAAGGTTAAATGCTTTGTGTAAAAAATTATGATTTGAAAAAATGCTGAATTGAAAAAAGTGATTTAAAGTCCCTTAATACGAAAAGTTATCTTAAATTTAATCTGAAAAATAAATAAAAATATAATATCGACAATTTTTTCAACCTTTACTTTAAGGGTACAATAAAATTATCTGAAACACAGAAAACATTACCTATAAATTATTTAACCACATTTAATACTTAGTAGAAATTTAAAACTAAATTGAAAGAACTTTTAGATTTCCCATCATATAACTTGTATATTTCTATGTGTTTGCATTTCTATTGATAAAAATCATGAATTTAGATTATTTTTCATTGCACTTCGTCAAACAGCTTTCTCTGGCAGATCTACTTTTCGATAATTCATTTTAAGGAGTCCCTATTATGTCGATGACAAAATTTTAAATGGTAGTTATGAATGAATCACTATACAGTGTGCCCGCTAAAGTCCGTTGTCACCACAATAATTTATGAATGTCATAAAAGTCATAAAAGTGTTGTCTAAGTTTAGTAAAGTTGCCATGCGTTACTATATGAATCCGCCAACGGCGCCACCTGGGGGAGGACTGCGGAATTAGCATTCCTATCTCGAAAACGGAAAGAGATAGGGGAAAAGTGATTTACAAAGTTATAGAACATCATCGATTTAGTTCGAAAAGATGCTTTATGGACATTGATGCGAAAAATAGAACGGTTAAAACGCGCAGTTGTTTTTCGTGATTTCCTGCACTCTGACGTCACGAAACGTAAACGGAAGGAGAAATGATTATCGTTCGGAAATGTGCATCTAAATGTGCCTTGTAGCTGACGGTGAGAAGTTTGAACATCTCAAATAACTTATTATAACTGGTTGTTTTTTTATTTCTAAGATCGTTTTGTCACGTCATAGAGTAGGAAATCACGAAAAAACGAGTGCGCGTTTTAATCGTTCTATTCCTCGCATTAATGCCCACAAGATGTCTTTTCGTACTCAATCGATGACGCTCTATAACTTTGTAAATTACTTTTCCCCTATTTCTTTCCGTTTTCGAGATAGGAATGCTAACTCCTCAGTTTCCCACCAGGTGGCGCCGTAGGCGGTTTCATTCAGTAGTGCATGGTTACTTTACTATACCTAGACAACACATTTATGACTGTAGCCCTTGCCGTTCAGAAACTATTGGGGTGACAACGGACTTCAGTGGGCACACTCTATTGATTAATAAAATCTAAAAGACATAAAAAATCAAAGTTATGTTGCTTGTACTTGCAACAGTAGCATATAAAGGATTTTGTTTTTGTAAGCAAAAAATTTTCCGGGTATTTTCGCACAGCTTACTTCATTACATTTTTACTCCACAAAGAAACAAAAAACCGATGGATTTATAGTAGAAGTCAAGCTCGAGATAGACGAATCATTCTACTGGCACTCTCTTTGTTCTGGTCAGAGGCTTTATTGCGGTCATGCGGCGTTTTTCATCTTTATTGGCTTTACAAGTAAAGTGCTGGGCATCCTGCAGGGGGGGGGGGGGGGGAGAAGTTTCCTTCAAGTTCAATCTTATCTCTGTATCACCTTTTTATTGTTGAACCTATTATTGAAATTCCCGTCCTTTTGTTAAAAAACACATTTAATTCTTTAGCATGATAGTGAGCACTTTTCTTCTGTAAGCGCAGCTTTAAGCTCCATATAGATATATCCTTCTAGTAGCAGTCTTTTTGTTCTAGTCAGACGGCGCTTTCTTGTGGTTACGCAGCGTTTTTCATGTTTTATGGCTTTAAAGGGAAAGGGCTGTACATCCTGCAAAAGGGAGAAGTATACTTCCAATTCGATCTAATCTTATCTTCTGACTCATTGTTGAATATATTGTTAATTTCCCCGTCGTTTTGTTAAAAACCACAAATGAGGTTGAAAAGAAAGGTTTTATTGTTCTAGCATGACAGTGGACACTTTCTGAACGGGACCTTATAACATGACCCCCCTACCCCCCCTCGATCGCAAGTTATGAAGCCAGATATCAACGTGTGCCGACTGCAGTTTTTAACTGTTTGTGATTCAACAACTCCGATTTTAAAAAATATATATTTACTCAGCTGTTAGAACACATCATTTTAAGCAGGTGAAACACAGTAAAAAAAATAATAAAAATCACTAAAAGGTATTTTTTACTTCTCATAAATATTGTCAGTTTTCTAATACAAAATTGTACAGCATATGAAATTACCTTTGTAAAAAGTCTACTTTTGGACGTCTCTAGCCTTTCTAATTTCACTTAATTCACAAAGTTCATTTTAGCAATAACTATGGAAAACTGTTTAAAAGATAAATAAAACATTGGCATGAAAACTTAATTCAATACCACCGTCTGTTAAGAATTATATGAACAATTTTTCTGGACGTACTGGGAGAAAGTAGCAATAAATAAAATCGTATTTTAAAGCCCTTTGTATAAATAACAATGATTTTTAGGTATATTTCATATCTGCAACATCGTGATACAAAGAGATGATTTGAAAACATGAATCATACTTGAATCTGTTAAAATGTAGATACCCGAGGGCATGTTTAGAAAGAATTGGAATATCCTTAAGATGTTTTGGAAATGTTTTACAGTTCTAATATTGAATGTTTCCGATTTTAATTTGTCATTTGTAAAACTTTGATTAAAATACCGCTTTCAGTTTAATTTGTTTTTAGAAATGAAGCGTGAAACAACAACAATAACAAGAAAAAACTCTTTCCTTACAAATAAAACTTTTTGAGTAGCTGTTACATAAACAAGCAACATAATTTGGCAGTTTTCTCACTCAAGCTGCCTATATGCAATGCTTAAAAAAATCTTTTGATCTTACAAGAAAAACTGCCTGCCAGAGCTGCAGTAAAAACTGTATTTTGTGGAAATATTCTCTATTTATTACCATATGAGGGATAAAATTTGTTAAAATAACAGAAAGTACGTTATAAATACAGATTATTTCCGTCAAATAAACAGTTTTTCATTGCTATCTTGGCTGATAATTTTTTTTCTATCAAATCAACAGAGATTTTTATAGTGAATACTGGCGAGAAAAATATATAACTCGAATGATTTTGTAGATAAGAACATGGAACTTTCAGAAGATCTTTATTTAGTCGTGCCTGACATATATTCAAAATTTAGAAGATACACATAAAAAAAGGACTAAAATACGAATAATGTACTGACAATCGAGACGCCATGTCGCGCTAGTACTATTTCCGTATTTTAATGGACATTCCCCCCCCCTCCCCCCGTAAATTCTAGAAAAACGGAAAATTTTCGGTAATTTATGGGGAAATTTTTTCCTTTAAAATACGGAAATAGTACTAGCGTCTCGATTGCCAGTACAATTTTCGTATTTTAGTCCGTTTTTTTTTTTTACAGTGTGCTTCTGTAAAAAAATAAATGATAGGATTATAGGAAATCTGATTGTTATAAAGTGGATTACGGTTAAAGTTATTTTACAGAGCTCAATATTTTTAATCTACAAATAAATTCATTGCAATTACAGTATCTAATAAAATTTATTTATATATATTTATATATATTTATTTATATATTGTTTAGATTTCAGATCTTTTTTAATTTTTTATTTGTGTCTACTAGTTCAAGAAATACGCACGATTTTTTAAACCTTTAAATTTTTAAAAACGTGCAAAAGAGCAGTTTTAACCAAAAATAAAATTATTCTAATTAAAAATATTAAAAGTATTTTAAATATAGTTTTTTTTTTTCAAATGGATTTCTTATTTTCTATATAAGTTCCCATATAAAAGGACAAGGAATAATAAAAAACGGGCTGGCAACGAAAAAAATTTAATTTGTCGAAATTCTGTGGAATGGCCTTCAGTTGCTCTTTTATATTCCCCGCCAGTGCATATATACATGTTACGATATAGTGGGTCAACTTTCTGAAGTTTTGGATTCTAGTACATAATTGAGGTATTGTTCTGTATTCATTTATGAATTTTTGAAATCTTGCGTGAGGTGTATCAATCTCTGGATATCTTGTTTTTTTTATCATTTATTTTGTTTTATGATGTGCTATTAGGAGCTAATTTTTGTCATTTTTAATGACGACAAAATTGGACGAAATAACGCATCTTCACTATGAATTAAACCTGCAAGCTCCTCTGATGATTCTCTGGGTTATTCATTTTTTCTTATTTTACATACTGTTTTCCTATGTTCATATCTTGCTCATCTTTAGAATTTTACCAATTTGTTCCTAGATTTCTGATTTCATCTTTATTATATATATATACAGGCTGATTTAAAGATATTGGGAAAACATTTAAGAAGTGATAGCACACAAAGCACAATACAACAAACAATATTTAGGTAGGAAACTAGGTTCGCAAACCATTTATTGAGTCAAAAATAAAGGATGTTCCACACAAATCCGAACTAGACAATTTATATTTCCGAATGCTATGTACAGTTCATTCGCTTTCACTAAGCAAAATGCTGATCATCAAAAAAGATTATCATTCTTTCTGTTACCATTGGATTACACGCAAAGCACGGTAAGTTTGTTAACAATTCACAATAAAAAAATCTGTGATTTTTACAAAAAATATTGTATTTTTTACAGAAAAAATCCCGTTTTAAAGTAAAACAGTTTTTTCCTATAAAAATAAGTAGATTTCGTAATTTTTACAGAAAAAAACTGTTTTAATGTAAAATTACAGATATTTTCTGTAAATTAAAAGGATTTCCGGACAGTTTTTTTTTCTGTCAATTAGAGAGATTTTTTTTACAGTGTTGTTTTCAACTATTTTTCATTAAAATTGTAAATATGAATTATGTTCGGATTCCAGTGAATAACACCCTATATTTTTCTGTGAAAAAATGAATTACGGCTGTTGTTTCCCATTCAAAAATTGTATGTTTCGTTAATCTCTACCACCTCTTAAAGTTTGTTCAATATTTTTCTAATAACCGTGTAAGAAAAAAAGAACCACTGAAGTGTTCCAATATATTTTAAGTGCTATTGCTACTTATATTTTCATGTCTCCTTTAAAATGATTGAGGACGAAAATTTTCAGAACATTTGCAGCAACAAATAAAAGCAGAGGAAAGAATGAATAGAGGATGTCACTAACCTTTTGTTAAAATAAATATATATTCCTGCACATCTGGTTTTGCAACAATTTCCTTTTTATTGTTTTTCTGATCTACTTTCCTGTTTTAATTGGCTTTTTACTTGAGCCCCAGGGACATAGAGAAAATATTTCCTAATTTTTGTTATACCAATTTTGAGAAAGGTTTGTTTTTAAAAACTCACTTTTTAATCCTTATCTCAAAAGGTTATTTTTTCTAAATATCATTTTATTGGTTAATATAAAAAAGAATCATAATTATTTCACTTTAAGTAACTGCAAATATCAAAGATATTCTGCTCTTAAACTTGAGCAATGATGGTAACTAAAGTGCCTTTATAATAAGAGAGTTGTCTCATATTTATTGGTCGAAAGTGTTTTGAATGTTCAACAAAACTTAGCAATCCTATCATTATCACCTTGTTAAATTATCTGAATCCGCTAATCGAAGCTGTCTAGGCGAGTATTGCCAAGTTTTGGAATGTAGTTTGCTATAGTTTAGACAAAAATTTTCAGTCCGAGCATGCGCTCTGCGCGTAAGGCGCCACGATCTTCTGTATAAAGGAATACTCCACTGGAAACAACGTAGATTAAATGGAGGATATTCCATCTACGTTTTGATCATGTGGTCAAGGTAAAAACTTCTAGCGTAAAGAAGGGAAGGCTCCGTAGACGTGTAATATAAATCCCCGTTAGCCAATGAAACAGTTCATGAGGCAAAGCAGTAGTATCTTCCCTTCTTATCAGTTAGAAGTTCTTTGGGTAAATTACCGGTATCACGTGACTTTTTTCAGCCTCGAACCCAGATTTGGAATATCCTCCGTTGAATGTGAAAAAAATAAACGGTTGTGATAAAAAAAGCCCTCTGTTTAGCCAAACCACTCTTTCCTAAGATACGCGTATTGGCGCACAATCAGTAAATAAAGAAAGATAGGCACTTTTAATATTGCAATTGATAGAAAGTAAGGATTACGAAACAGTCACTTGAAAATTACTCGTTATATGTATTACATGTATATTATTTTTATTCTTCTGTATAAAGGAATGCTCCACTGGAAACAACGTAGATTAAATTGAATGTGAAAAAAAATAAAAGGTTGTGATAAAAAAAAAAAGAACTCTGTTTAGCCAAAACACTCTTCCTAAAATACGCGTATTGGCGCACGATAAGTAGATAAAGAAAGATAGGCATTTTTAATATTACAATTCATAGAAAGTAAGGATTACGAAACAGTAAAAAATTGAAACATTTGAAAATTACTTGTTATATGTATTACATTTATTTAAGGGACGATAAGTCTTCCGATATTTTTGAAATGCTATAGCTGCAGTTACTTTTAGGTCTCCTTTAGAACGATTGGGTTCGTATATTCACAGAAACAAATAAAGAGGGACAAAAGAATGAAACGACGATGTCACTAAACTTGAAAATAAAATAATAAATAAATTCTTTCACAACTTCTTTTGCAAAAAAAAAAAAAAAAAAAAAAAAAAAAAAAAAAAAAAAACCCTTTTATTATTTTTCTAACACGCTTTTCTGTTTAAATTGCCTTTTTACTTCAACAAAAGGGACATGTCAGAAGAGATTTTCTATTTATTTTGTCATTGCATTGGAGGTACAAACTAACTTTAAATAAGATTTATTTTTACAAACTGACTTTTCATCCTTATCTCACAAGGTAATTTTTTTCTAAATTTCAGTTTATTGGTTAATACAAAAGGAGAATCATAATGATTTGCGTTTCAGCAACTGCCAATAAAAACGCATTCTTGTATTAATTCCCCAACAATTCCTTTAATTCAATGCCGACACATAAAGTTCCTTTATAAATGAAAAAGATGCCACAAACTAGCAATAAATTTGAGTGTTTGAGTGATTTTGAAGAAAAACTTAGCAAGCCTATCATTATCGACAAGTTCCTGTTTCTTGATATGTCATCTAGAATACGTTTATATTAGAGTTGAAACATTCAAGACATAGAATTTAATTAGTTGAAAGGATTTAGGACAAAAACGAATAGCCAAGATTCTTGGTAAGTCTGCCATAATTGACAAAATAATGTTTATTAATTTTCTCTCTCTTTTAATCGAATTATTCCATCGAGTACGTCATGTTGTGGAATGTAGGTCTGCCATGGGTCCTCTGCGGCTGAGTGGTTAAGGCACAACTCCGATAATGGACAGTATTCTTCCCCGCGGTTTGAGGCTATAAAAAGCCAGCTGTTGGAGAAAACATTGAAAAATCACTCCATTTGAAAACATTATGCTCTTGAAGAATTCACTTATTTTTTATTCTGCTACAGAAACGATACGAATGTATGCAATAGATCTAAATAATATAAGGAGTATTTGTTCAATTTCAGATTAATTTTGTTTTAACTATCGAATTTACTACAAATATAACGTTAAAATAAATTAGGTTATACACAGTGTCTAAAAAAAATGGGGGAAATTTAAAGTGCTTAAATTGAGGTTCCTATATTAATTATGTAAAACAAACTTATTTTACTTAAATACCGTATATATTCGTGTATAAGTCGACCCCTAATTTCGCGAAAAATATATATTACATACCAATATTTTCTCGTAGCCATCTTCGCCTCAATTAATATCCGCAAATTCTTCATCTATATAAGTCAAAGATAACTTTTTTTTAATGCTGGTATTCAGTCTGTTATTCCTCTCGAATTTGGGGTCGACTTATACACGAGTATATACGGTATACTCTTATTTCATGCTTTCAATCTTAATTTTTGGTATTTAGAATATTTTTTTTAATTAAATTTTTCAAATCACGCTTCAATCAAATTTTACGTTATTTAATCATTAAATAATGAACGAATATGGTTTTGTTTTTATTAATTCGTTCTCTGTTCTCATGACTATCAGAATGAAATAACATAACTAAAAGAAATAACGAAAATAAATTCGTGAATGCAAAGCATAAACAAATGATCACTCAGCCATTTTGCCTACTGCGACGTCACGAGAATACTGCCCATCGCTTGAGAGTGTAGAAGAGGTGACGGGTTCGACTCCCAGTGACTCCATCTCCCATTCTTTGGGGAGTTCTCGGGTGTAATCTTCAGGTGTTGTCTATTTCCGTGCACTGTTAAAAATATGCAGCAATTGCTGCATACTCACTCCACCACTTTTATAGAAGGGGATCATTAAGGGGATCATTTTAGGCCACCGCCCACTAATTATAGCATTGCTATGAATTAATACCGTCGTCTCAAAAGGTATCTATATATTTAAAACACTAAGCTTATTCTTTCGATAGTCCGTGAGAAGAAATTACGGCATCAAATTACACCAATCTTTTTTTAAATGAAAGATATTTGGCCACAGATTTGTTATCGTACATTCGTTTGTTCAAATATTTTATTAATTATCCGTAATTTTAAATTAAAATTCTACGGTTGCGCAGGCGCATTATATAAGTAGAAGTCTGCCTTTGGAGTGACGCGCTGCACATGCGCAAAGATTCTCGCTCAGTTGAAATATCATATCACAGGTAGAAGTTGTTTTAAGTTCGTCTGCTATTCGATCTCACTGTAAACAAGCTTTTCTTTCTTTGACAAAGTTAATATTTGCCTCTTTCAGCATTATTAACTATTCAAAAATTTATTGTGTCGATATTAAGAACTAGATAAGACTCATTTCAGGGGTGTCACATTGTTTTGGTCATATTACATGCTGAAGATAAACACAGTGATTTGAAACTAAAAGTTATGGCTGGTGAATTGCCAATAGTTACACAGGAAGATTGGGAAACTAGCATGTTAAGTTGTAGTTTCATCTTTAAAAAAAAAATAAGGTAACATAAATATTAAAACGCAAAACTATTTTTGTAAGATCGAAACTCAAATTCGAGGCAATTGCGTATGCGTCAACTGTGTTTCGAACCTCTTCAATTTAGAAGGAAGAAAATCAAGTTCTTGATAGCGTAGTCGGTTAAGGCAGCAGTTTAAGGCTCCGAATTTTTGCAGAGGGTGCAGGTTCGAATCCAGGCCTGGCAAAATGTGTACTATTTTTGTCGATAATTCATTTCAATAATGACATATTTTATTAGGAAGAGAAATTATAGGATTTTTATTTTATTATTATTTGAATGCTTTATAATTAAATAAAATTTAACTCTCAATAATCTTTTGAAAAAAAAATAATGATTTTAAATTTAAAATATTTTGCAGGTAATTATCAATTAAATAAACAACTGATCTACAATTTTCGTTATATTTTCTGACCATTATCAAGAATATATATGGGTGCGTGTCAAAAAGAAAAGTTTGTCATTCATAATGGTAAAAAATAAAACGGAAAGAAAGAAAAATATTCGTATAAGAGCTATAAAAGAAATTACCTTGATATTCAGGTTTAATATTTAAAAAATGTAAAATAAAATTCAAGTAAAAAATATATATGCATATTATAAATCGTTAGCTGCATGAAGTTTCAGATTTAGGTTTTTAGAGAATGAGACAGATAAAAATAAAATTCATGGCAACTTTTAATGGTCGTGTAGTTTTAATAAATAAATAAATAAATGAAAATAAATATTGTTATTAAGGGGGAAAAAAAGAGGCCGTAGTAAGTAAAAATAAATTCTCTACCCGGTATTTTAAGATAAATTTCTGATAAAAAGCAAGCATAATTGTTTGTAAATTATAAACTTAAAATTCTTTAACTTCACTGAATAGGTTAGAATGACAGCACCAGCTATCGCCTTACGTAATTCGTCATTCAATAATTAATTTAAAAGCAACTAATTAAAAATTCAAGAATTTTTCTAATGAAACTTTCAAGTTATTTACCGTCAAATCTTGACGGGCACTATCTAATTAATTTAAAATGAGATATTTTTGGTAATATTTACTAAAAAAACATCTCTAACATTTAAGCGCCATCTATCGGTAAAAATTTTAACTTATCATTTTTACCGCATAAGTCATTTCCGCATACTGTAAAAAGTCTAAATACCAAAGTTTTTAAAAATATTCCAAATAGTTTTACTTGAAGAGTCTTTCAAACACGTACACTTTAATTATGGCCACCCAATATAAGACAGGAATAGAGAGCTACTATTGTTTCCCGATATACAGGGTCTCCGTAAAAGAATGTCCCAGATATAAATTTTAATAGTATTAACTGTAAGCGTTTTAGAGTGTTGTTCAAGGTCACAAATAAACAGTGAGTAACTCAAACAGTTTTAGATAAGGGCATGCGCGAGTACTGCTTTGTTATGTACTTGCTCTCAGTGCCACATACGCAAAATGGCGGCTACTGAGCATAAAGCGTTATTGCTGGGCTGAAGATTTAAGGGCCATGTGATTCTTTCCTTTGGGGATTTATAAATGATCGTGTCTACGTTCCTCCACTACCTAATGACTTGCCAGAGTTGAGACACACAATTGAAAGGGCTATTGCTTCCATTACTCCGGACTTGCTAACCGAAGTGTGGGAAGAATTGGACTTTATTTTGGATGTGTGCCGTCTAACTGAAGGTGCACCTATTGAACATTTGTAAGAAAACTAGGTTAGTTTACCTTCAATTTGGGGTATGATTTGTTGTAAATAGTCTATAATTCTGATAGTCTTGAACAGCACTCTAAAACGCTTACACTTGATACTATTAAAATTTATAACTGGGACATTCTTTTACGGACACCCTGTATATCGGGAAACATTAGTAGTTTTCTGTTCTTGTCTTATATTGGGTGGCCATAATTAAAATGTACGTGTTTGAAAGGCCCTTCAAGTAAAACTATTTGGAATATTTTTAAAAACTTTAGTATTTATACTTTTTAGAGATTGCGGAAGCTAGTTATGCAGTAAAAATGATAAGTTAAAAATTTTACCGATAGATGGCGCTTGAATGTTAGAGATGTTTTATTAGTAAATATTGCCAAAAATATCTCATTTTAAATCAATATCTTTTGAGGCGACGATATTATTTCATAGCAATGCTATAATTAGGGGAAGGTGGCCTAAAATAATCCCCTTAAGGGTAAAACTTTTGTAAGATATCATAACTGTTTAAATAAAACTTTCCCTTTGCTATTATGTTTTACACAATATTTTGCATTATAAACATACTTTAATATTATTTTAAACCCAAATCGAGTAATGAAAAAAATAGATTTTTAAAAAAGTGTTAAATAATCATTTTACTCTCGATAGTTAATAAATATTTATAATATACTATTGAAACTGGGGCATTCTTTTATGGACATTCTGTATTTTAAGTGGTGTTTCTAATATTACGGTCTCCTTTGGAACGATTGCGTTTTACAATTTGCAGAACATTCTCAGTTACAAATACAGGCGCGAAAAATAATAAATAGACGATGCCACTGACCTCCTGTTAAAATAAATAAATTCCATCACATCTTTTGCGATAAAAATTCCCTTTTTACTGTTTTTCTAACTCCCTTTCCTGTTCAAATTGCCTTTTTACTTCAACCACAGGGACATGACAGAAGAAATTTCCTATTTCTTTTATCATTGCTTTGGCCGTATAAACTAGCTTTAAAAAAAAGATTTATTTTTTCAAACTGATTTTTTAATCCATAGCTCATAAGATATTTTTTTCTAAATCTTATTTTATTGTTTAATATTGAAAGAGAATCATAACAATTTTTCATTAATTATCTGCAAATAAAAAATTTATTCTTGTAATAAATTTCGAGCTATCCTTTAAATAAAAAATAACCGAAAGTTTCTATAGTTTGAATTAAATTAGCGAAGGTAGAATCAAACTTCTTTAAGAAAGAAGCTATCAAAAGAAGAAGCTTTAGAATCTTTCTAATTCGGAATAAATGGGATTTAAAAGTATTGAAATTTGAATGACTAGGATTTTAAAAAAATCGATGCATAAACAAGATGCGGTTTGAGATAACTTTTTTTTCATTCTGCTTATATAAACAGAAAAACGGTATCGAAAAATATCCATGTTTTGGAAAATATTGTACTACAATTGGTTTTATTTGCTTAATGTATTACAGGCATTCAGTAGTTTGAAAAAATTGTAAGAAACAAAATCTACCCCAGTTGTTGTCGTTACAGCGACTCTTTTATAAATTGAATATAAGTTTAACCTTAAGTATAGTATAAGCAATATACAAGCTATCAGAAATGGACTGAGGGTTTTTAAATCTTTTTTAGAAGTAAATGCTGGTAGCTAGTGTAGTTATTCTTGCAGAAGATTGATATGTGAAGCAGGGAATTTCTTTAATTCGCTTCCTTGTTTTAGCTTCAAATATCCCTTATAGATGGCGTTGTGCTGTCCGACATTTTAACAACCAGACTAACATACAACAAGTTGGAAATTGCACGTCAAACGTGGCAAAGAAGGTGCGTTCTTACTATAACTAATTTAATAAACGTTTTTTGCACCGCATATAGTACTGAATGTATATTTTAGTGCCCTTTATAAATGCATATACATTTCATTCTGTTCGAAAGACTGTAACATCATTAAAATGCACTTGAAATATTTTTTTCCCATTGGTCGCAATGTAACGGAAAACTTTTGACTGTCCCTGTAATTAAACTATGCATCCAATTTTCATAAAATTTGAAATGACTCGACAAAATTTTGCAACAATAATATATTTAAAATGTCAGACCATTCGGTTGGATAGTTTCTGCTCTGTTATATGTGGATGGACGGACAGACAGACGGACTGAACGACGACTTTAGGTGTTACGTATTTATATAATTACGCATCTAAAATGAGATCAAAATGCACTTTGTTTTATTCTTCATAGTGCTTACCTGTAGAAACAACAAAAAACTATTTGAAATTTCAAGTTTGTTCTGGGTATTATTACAGAGCAGTGCCACATACACTGGTGGAAATTGATTTATGAAACCACGGTTTTTTAACAAGAATGTCTATAATATTCATTAAAAATGAATGAAATTTTATGGGATATTCATAGTATGTATAACAAATGAGTTACATAAATAAAATTTCATACATAATATTAAACAAAAATAAAAAGTCAAAAATTAGATTTTCGTAATATGCAAACATGGAAATTGATTTATGAAATATCACATTTCATTGGCTATTCCGAAGTAATATGACGAAAATTTGCACAAAACAAGGTAGCGTGACATGCACAGTAGACATGAAAAGTGTTATATTTAAGAAGCAGTACGTTTCAGTTATACTTTTCATGATGGTTAAACGAAAGATGTTGTCTGAGGAAAAAAGAGCTAAAATCAATGCATATATAGGATGTGGAAAGTCTGTTACGGAAATTAGTAAAATTAATTAAAAGATCAGTTGGTGTGATATATAACTACAGAAAATATCCAGCAAATTATGGGAAAAATTTTAACAAAAATTTAATCCACGTTTAAGTAAGAGAGAGAAAAGGGGGATTCTTCAACTTGCATCGAAAGTCGACCACACGTCAAAGAAGATTTGTGCAGATCTATCCCATCTGTTACTTCTGGAAGCGTTAGGCAAATTTTACATCCTTCACGAAGCTTGAGTTGGTCGAAAATGAAGTCTGGTCAAAAATTACTCCTCCATCACAAGCAGATGCGTTTGTAGTATTGCGAGAAGTACATGACAATGGGTGAAAATTGGAAGAAAGTCATTTTCTCCGACAAAAAAAGATTTAATTTGGATGGCCCGGATGGTTTGACGTACTATTGGAGGGATTTCCGAAAAGAAACAAAATCTACACTCAGCAGAAATTTTGATGGCGGAAGTTTGATGATTTGGGCAGCGATAGCTTACGATGGCAAAAATGAAATTTTATTTTTAAACGGTCGCCAGACTTCTTTTGATTACAGTTTTGTTTTAGAAAATTCACTTCCTCCATTTGCATGGCAATATTATGGTTTAGATTACATCTTCATGCAAGACAATGGAAGTATTCACATTTCAAATTCAATTAAAGATTGGTTTGACGAACAGAATATTGTTCTTTTACATCGTCCATCTATTAGTCCTGATCTGAACACCATCGAAAACATTTGGGAACAGCTTGTTCGAATGATTTATGCAAATGGGATTCAGTACACGTCACTTATAGAATTGAAAGCTTTAATCTGTCAAAACTGAAAATTAATTGATCAGAAATACATTCAAAATCTTGTTTTATCAATGCCATCTAGAACAAAAGAAAGTCTGATGAATAAAAGCGGCTTCACTAACTATTAATTTCAATTAAATGTGATATTTCATAAATCAATTTCCATGTTTTTATGTTACTAAAATCTAATTTTGACCTTATGTTTTAGTTCATTAATATGTATGAAATTTTATTTTTCTAAATTATTTTTTGTAAATAGGATATATAACGTATGAAATTTCATTCGTTCTTAATGAATATTGTAGAAGTTCTTGTTAAAAAACCGTGATTTCATAAATCAATTTCCACCAGTGTATCAGTGATATTTCTAACTCATTGGTGAAATGATGGCTGATTCTTCAATAATTCTCATCGTAGACTATAGGCATGCCACCAATAACTACTGTATTGATTTTTCGTTCTAGAACTGTTAATGAAAAATAAACAATTTGCATATTCATTGAAACCCAAATTCATACAACATTACCAATCTTCAGTTTTTAAATATGTTTATTCGATCTGTATTAGATCATTTGCAGCTTGTAGTGTGTATTATACTATTTTTATTTAAGGATAGGTTCTCCCGACACGACTTAATTTTTGGAAAATTCTTTTTTTGTGTGTGCTTTAATAACATACATAAAAAAAGTGGCTTATGACATTGTATTGTACTTTCACCTAAGCGTGTAATTATTTCCATAGAAACATGTTAATATTTTAATCGACTTAAACTTTCCTCCAAAATTCACTTACCACCGCGTGCACAGTAAACAGGTGTAAATGATTGCGCAGTTATTCTGAAATAAATATTCACATGGATTTTAAAAATATATTAAACCTGTCGACTCGCGCGAGGCTTTCCTGCTATAATCTTTGAGAATATTTGCTGATACGTTTTTCACTAGTTTTTAATTAACTGTAATTTTTAATCAAACAAAAACTTGATTTAACGAAATGTGAGTTTACTATGCAAGTCCAGAGGCGCAGTGGTCAGGTAGTCTGGCTACCAAGTAACAGGTCCCGAGTTCGTCTCCGGGTTGCGAAAGATTCACTCAACGTTTTATCCCTTCAGGGTCGATAAAATGAGTACCAAGCTTTCTTGGGACCTAAACACCGAGGGTCCCGCGTTAGGCTGACCACCTGACCTCAAATAGTGTATAGCACCTCAGGGTCAAGAAAACAGGGTTGCCACTGTAATCCCTGTATGATTCTTAATGCATCGTAACGCCACAGGTGTGGTTTTAGAGTTTACTATGTCAAAAGCCTTTTCAGAAACTTTCGAATAATTCTTTATTTAGCGTTTTGCGTTTTGTATAGGGTAACTCCGGGAGAGTCGCCGCTTCCGGGATAGATGCCGCACCCCTTGTATTTCTTTTAATTATCAATAGCTGGTCGTCAAACGCACAGTATAGGTGCGCAATGAGATTATTTTAACCAGTGTATAGCGTGAATCCTATTTAGATGTTTACTTTTAGAAGTAAAATCCTTATTTTGATTAGGTGCATGATTTCACTGTCCAAACTTTTAAACACGTTATGTTTAAATATTTTCATACACTAATTACTAAATTCATGCATGATTTCGAAGTCAAAACTAAGTGTAGGGTTTTTTATAGAGTACTGTGTGTATGGTTACGCCATTCCCCTTAGCGATGGCAGGTAACTGTGATGGCCGACGTCTGCAACATGCAAAATGGGATACATGCCGCAGTTTCTTTTGTACGGGATGATTAAGCGTTATTAACTTTTCCTTTTCATTTTGCACAGATTAACCATGTTAGGCATGTTATCAAGTTTCAAATGTAGTGCGACATTTTTCTGTAGATTATAGTCGAAAAAACAGTTCTCTTAACCCATTCGGGACCATAGGTGCATATAAGCACCTTCATAAAGAGCAAACAGAATTTGTTTCTGGCACCAGTAAAAAAGAAAAGTAATATTTGCTTTCTTTCATTACAGCATTTTCATGATTATTTAAATAAAGGTAACTTATTTTATAAAAAGTGGTGCCAACCGAATAAAATTTGTGTAAAAGCCACCGATCCCGTAAGAGTTAACAAATAAATTATGAAATACAATTTTACTTTTTTTCTTTTCCCTCGCTAATACATTGATGTAGCGTTGTTTCTGAAATAACAATTAAAATTTAATGTAAAAAAATAAGTCGATAATTTTAATAGTGAAAGTAGGCAAACAATTATTAATTTGAATCTACTAATCCGTTTAATTGTACTCATTTAGTTTCATTTTGTTATTACATCGTTAATTATAGTCCTGATATGAATATTTTCTTGAATATTTTTATTTATAATTTCATTCTTTTCTTATTACAAGAGCGGCATAACTACCGTACAAGTGCGGCTTCTTAGCCTGAATGTACGGATGAAGTGCCGCAGTGTAATGTTTTAGAAAAAAAAAATGTTAAAAAATATTAATTATTTGCTTTGGATTTTTTTTCGCAGTACACGCGTTGTATATTTAACATTAAATAGCACAGCATGATTTTTTTTTATTTTATGCCCACCAGGGGACTTTATACACAAATTCAAAAAAACGTGCGGCATAAATCCCGGAATTACCCTATGTATAACGAAAGGTATGCTCACATTAGGAAAATATGTATGATTACTCATAAGATAAACCTCAAATTGACAAAATAAATCAAAATTTCACAAAATTGCGACCGATCGAAGTTTGTGTTAGATTCGTTTTTTTAAAATAAATATAATTTAAAAAATTTTAATTTGAAAAGTTTTCTCTCCAATTACAAAACTCTCGTTTAATTTGCAAAAAGGAAAAAAAAAGTCGATAGCTTAACACTTTGAGCTCTGGTGGTTGAATTTGTTCCCAATTAATTTTAATTCCGAAATGTCACAGTGGCAACAGAATATTCGACCAAATTTATTTGAAAATGATTAATGTATTTTTTCGTGTATATTGTAAAGCGAAATTTTTGTTTGAAAAAACCGGTGCCAATGTAACGTTTGGCAATTTTGAAGAAATTCACCCACCAGAGCTTAAAGGGTTAATCGGTTTGAGCGTGAGAACCTACACCGTTAAAAAAAAAGAAAAAAAAACTTGCTTCATGAAAAATGCAAGTGTCTGATCAGCCTTTTTGCCAACCATGACACCGGTCCGTTAAACTGGTTGCCCCAACTTAAATATTGAGTGAAACAAAAAAACGGTATTAAAGGTATATTTTAAATATTTTAAAAGTATTTAAAAAATAAAGTTTTAAACTTTTCCGGGAGAACCTGCCTATAATGCTTTAATACGCAGACGAGGGAAATATGTTTGAAGAAAATGCCCGATGATACATATATCCAATACATTTATTTTATACATTAATATTTTCTATTCCTCATAATATTTCAATTAAAAGGTTATGGGAGTTTCTTGTGTTATCTTTTTAAACACTTTCCAACATAGTTGAAAAGTGTTGCTTTAGTTTGCCTGTCTGCTGTCTGTCCGTACTCTAACTCTCGTAAATATGCACGAATTGCAATGTAATTGATTTATTTTATTGATGTTTACTTGGCATGTTCACTAACGAAAACATACAGCATTTACGAGTGTGTAGCATCAACAGTTCGTTTAACAGCGATACTCAAAATAATTCCGTTACATTATGAAGTATGGGTAAAGGTCATTTGCTGTGTATTACACTTTTCACTTTTCAGTTACACTTTTTCAGACATAACAAAATTTATATACATGATTCAGGTGCATTACAAGATGCTTAATGTAGAATATTGCATGCATAAAAGTTACCATTCATTTGCAGGGGCGCACAAAATATTTCGATTGCAATATTGTCTATAACCAATAAATTATGGAAGTGCGTTTTCAGTTGTTGTATGTGGTTTTAAGTTTTACAAAATTTGACCATACTACGTGGTGTGTATAAATTCTATATATCATGTACAGGGCTACACAAAATAATTTGTAAGCATTATTGTATGAAAGCGTCACTTGCTTAAGGGTGTTTCGTAACTGAGTTATATGAACTGTTATATGAACCTGCTGAACTGTATTCAGTATACTAAGAGATGTTTGTAGAATATAATAAATTCATATACAGGGCCACGTAAAGAACTGGATACATTACCATCTATGAATGGCCATTCCACTCCAAACTTGCTTCCCGATTTAAGAAGACAGGTTCCCATGTACCTGATATTCAGATTTTTTATTTTTAAATAATATTAATCAAAAACCCTACCTAAACGCTTCAATTGTCATGAGCTCACCGACTTCACAATCTCTACCACACATGTCCGGAGTAAACGTGGACATGCAAGTAGAAAGGAAAGTGTTGTTTACACCATCAAATTTCTTCATCGTCCGGGCCAAGTTGGACATAAAGGTTGTTTTTCATTTTCAGCTTGCTTCTCTCGCAAGCATCACTCGTTGATGAGTGATGTGATGTATCACGCAGATAGATAACTAGGCTGGATAGAGTTGATAATTTTTATTTTCTAATTTTGCGTAAGCCCGCATGACTCGGGGGAAGTAAAAATTCTGTTTTCAAGCCGAGTGCGAATCACGCGTGGCTGTAAAGATGATAAATATAAATCAATTGAAATTGTGTGTCAATATTTAATATCTAGAGAACTACAGGGGTGATTGTGCTCCGGGTGTAGCCCGGATTTCCGGGTTTTTCGGTCGATCCTTCCGGGTTTATGAGATAGTTACATTTAGCGGAAAATTCGGACATTAAAAAATATCGCGAATTTCGAGAAATGGTCGCCAAAAAAATCAATTCCTCAATCGTTCGCTGAAAAAAAATCAACAATTTCGCCAAAGGATTGCAGGAAAAAAAGTGAATTTCGTCAAAGAATCTCGAAATAAACACAAATTTCGTCAAAGGATCGCGAAAAAAGCGCAAATTTCGCAAAGGATCGCAATAAAACTAAGATTTTAGTCAAAACATCGCAGGGAAAACGTGATTTTCGTCAAAAGATCGCGGGAAAAACGGATATATTGTCAAAGGAACGCGAAAAAATTGATATCGTCAAAGGATCGCTGGAGAAACGCAAATTTCGTTAAAAGATCACGTAAAAAACATTAATTTCTTTAAAGAATCGCGAAAAAAACGCGAATTTCGTCAAAAGACCGTTGAAAGAACACATAATTAGAACCGGGAAGGATTTTCCCCATCCCGGAATCGCGGGGAAAATGCGATTTTCGTCAAAAGATTGCGGGGAAAAACGCGATTTTCGTCAAAAGTTTGCGGGGGAAAACGCGATTTTCGTCAAAGGATCGCTGGAAAGACGGAAATATCGCCAAAGGATACCTGGAAAAACGCGAACTTCGTTAAATCATCGCTGAAAAAAAACTAATTTCTTTAAATAATCGCGAAAAAACCCGCAAATTTCACCAAACGATCGCGGAAAAAAACGCGAATTTTGTCAAAGAATCTCGAAATAAAACAAATTTTGTCTAATGATCTCGAAATAAAAGAAGTTTCTTCCAATGATCGCGAAATAAACACAAATTTCGTCAAAGGATCGCAAAAAAAGTGCAAAATTCGCAAAGGATCGCGAAAAAAACAAGATTTTCGTCAAAAAATCGCGGGAAAAACGGAAATGTTGCCAAAGGATCGCGGGAAAAACGCAAATTTGATTAAAGGATCATGAAAAAAGCAATTTCTTCAAAGAATCGCGGAAAAAATGCGAATTTCGTCAAAAGATCGCGGGAAAAAAACGCGATTTTCGTCAAAGAATCGCTAGAAAAACGGAAATATCGTCACAGGATAGCGGAAAAAACGCAAATTTTGTTAAAGGATAACGGGGAAAAAACATGAATTTCTTTAAAGAATCGCGAAAAAACGCAAATTTCGCCGAAAAATTGCGGAAAAAACGCAAATTTCGTGAAAGGATCGCAGAAAAAACACATAATTAGAACCAGGAGTGATTCTCTCCCCACCCTCTCTTCTGTAGCCTTTTAGAAAAGTTGCTGTGAATTTCAGATATATTTTATTTTACTCAGAATCACCCCTGGTATTGTGTTATCCATCTCAATCTCAGTACAAAAATGTCCAGAATTGCATATCTGTAATGTGTAATAAGCAGGAAAAAGAAATTTACCTTGTGTAAGAGTAAAGCTTTAAAAATAAATTTTTATTTATTTTTTTCTAATATTTAGCCACTTAGAAGTAAAATTGAATTGGTTTTGACATTTTTTTTACTGTTTTCAAATAACTAGATATGACTTGCATTAAATCTACTAAGAGATAACTCTTAGCACATAATTTGTACTTGTTTCATGAGTACTTAGAATGAATTAATTTACTGAATATAGAATTCGAACTTTGCATATAACAAGATAAATTGCACTCTCCATTTGATGAAGTCATTTAGCTTTCTGTGAAATTAACATAAATTTACCAAATTATGCTTTCTGCAATTTTATATTTCAAACAATAGCAGAAATATGCCATTTGATTGTCATGCTGTTGCAGCATCAGTTGTTATGTAAATTGATATTGGTATAATTTGCATCGATAATTTTCAGGGTTTTTCACTTTGCATCGATTAATTTTCAGGGTTTTTCGCTCTGAGTCACAATCACCCCTGGAACTAATCAACCAACTCGTATATTTTTTTAGGTATTTACCTAGAATTTAGATTATTTGCTATTTTATACAGATATATTAAATGTAACCATTATAGTGATTGCCGATTTTACGATCACTCACAACGATGCTGAAGTTACCGCTCCCTCCCCTTCCTCCACCACTACGTTCCTTTGTATATTACATTCAAGGTAACTTTAGATATATTTAACGTAATGCTGGGCAACGCTGGTTGAGTCTACCATTTTTTAACAAGTTTGACAAACTATCCTGTGTCTATTTAAGTTTCTCTGTTTATGACGATAACCCTTCACTATCAAAATTATTGTTCATAACTGTAACTGAAATAAAGGTAATTGGAAATGATTGTCAACAGAGTTACTTTGCTTTGTGAGAAATGTAATAATGTCATAAAATTGGTGGAGGTACACTGTAAAAGAAAAACGGACTAAAATACAGAAATTGTACTTGGCCAGTGCTATTTTTGTATTTTAACGAAAATTTTACCACGTAAATTTCAGAAAAATGGAAAATTTTCTGTAATTTACGGAGACAAATTTCCTTTAAAACACGTAAATAATACTGGCATCTCGATTGCTAGTAGAATTTACGTATTTTAGTCCGCTATTTTTTTTTTTTTTTTTTTTTTTTTTTTTTTTTTTTTTTTTTTTTTTTTTTTACAGCGTACGACATTTTGATAAATGAAACATTATGAACTATTATTACTCAGAAATATGGAGTGCGCTATTTGGTTCAGCGGCTCAGAGCTTATTGGATAGCCACTTCTAACTTTTTTTGCGATACATTTACATTTCATACACACACACAAAAAAAAGAGTTAGCTGTTTCAAATTTCCTAAAATAATCTTCATTATTGTTAAAGATATATACAAAAATCTCAATTCTGATTCGAGTGAGAAACTGTGTATTTTTGAATGATTGGCCCAAGTTTTCTACACAGAAATTGCTTATTACAGTGTGCGCTACAACCTCTTAACCCTTTGAGGTCAAAGCCCGAGTGTCACTCGGGTTTCCATTTTCGGTGAGGCAAACTAAGCCCGGGTCTCTCGGGGTCAACTTTTAATGCTCTGATCTATAAAAGTACCGACTATATACGTTCTAGATCTTTTCAGATATCATCTATGAACATTTTATTTGAAAAAAAAAAGATGGCAGTAATAAAAACAGAAATAAGTATCTAGAAACAGAGCTTAATTTGAACTTATTTTGAACCTTGTGGTGTTGCTCTTTGTGCAAATCCGTTCTTTGAAATGTACCACACAAAACTAAATTTTACTAGATAATGTTTATACACAAATAAAACCTATTTTCAGACATTTGTACAACATTTGGGCAAGTTTTTATTCAAGTCTATGTAAAATTTTATGTTTAAAAATAATGTCTTCTTATGTAGAACTTTTTAAAAAAGTATAAATCATGCTTTTTTTCAATAATTTCTCATTAAATATTATTTTTTTGTACATTTAAATAGTACTTTCATTATGAATAAGAGCAATTTGAAGTTTATAATAAAAAAAAAAATATTAAAATACATATCTTCGTAGTATTTTTTAAAGAATCATGAAAAGTACCATATACACTCAGTCCAGAGAGATATATGCGGTTGAAATACCTCAAACCTGAAAGTGTTGACCCTTTCAGGGCAAGTAATTGTGTTTCTGAAATGTCAAATTCACACCGGAATCTTCCAAAAATTTTATTGCAATATAAGGAAAAGCAATTTTACGACTTTTTTCCACCAAGATAGAAAAGTAAAATTTAATAAATTTTTTCTTGTGTAAATCTTTATTAATAGTACGTGGGATATAACACAAGCGTCTAGCGATCACACTTTTTCATTTTGATCCTGTGATCCTGCGGGATCAGAGCGCTCCGCGCATATCGTTCCGCGCAGGACTTTTTTTGCAACATACCCATACCGTCCGTGCATGACGTATATTTGTTTACATTTAGATGTTACATAGATGTTTAGGTGCAACATAAAATTACTAGAAACATATAAAAATTTATTATATTCAGTATTTAAAGTGCCTTTAAATGATTAAAAAATAAATAAATTACTAAATCATTATAAAATTTCAAATTATGAAAAAAATATTAACAATTATTATTTATTCAAAATTAAAAGTTCTTTTAAAATGATGATAAAAATTAAAATTATTAAGTTTAAAATTATGAAAAAAGATTTAATTAGTATTAAATTTAAAACATTCTTTATGATTTGCTTATCTTTACACCACTAGATGGCGATACTAAAGGCATTAAATCTGTTAAAACTACGATCACCATATCAAATATTTCGAAAATTCACAATTAAAAAAAAAATTGCTAATAGTGGTACAAATATTGAAAAATATAAATTTTCAATTTTTATCTTCAAAAAAATTTAGTTTTTTAAAGCAATCTTGACATTAATTTTCAGTCAGCTCCGTAAGGAATCGAACCCGTGCCATTTTATCTGAAGTTGAACGTCATACCACTACACCATAAAGTTCCTTAAAAAAAACTTTGCTTAGAATATTATTTTGCGCAAACATCGCTACGTTATGCGCGGAACAATATGCGCGGAGCACGCTGATCCCGCAGGATCGCAGGATCAAAATGAAAAAGTGTGATCGCTAGACGCTTGTGGGATACAACATATCCCATTGTCCCTCAAGGGGTTAACGGTATTCGGTACCCTTTCATATTTTTTTATTCATGCCCTTTTTTTGAATCTCCGTTTCATATCTTAAAATGAAATTGTTAGATCAAATTATTTTCAAGACAAAACAATATAATATCAGGGCTAAATTTTGAAAAAATATAATTAAAAAAAATTAAGAAAATGTAAATTTTGAATTTTTTTTAACATTTTTGTACAGTATTTTTTCCTGCATTCACAGAATTTTAGTAGGTAATTTTTGCATACGTTTACTACCTTATAACGGAACTCGGTACCCATTGATTTACTTTTTACTTGTGCCTTTTTTTGTACTTCCTTTATGTATATCATAAACTGAAACAGTTAGAATAAAATATAATACCCTGCTAGAACTTGAAAAAATATAATTAATCAAAAATTAAGAAATTTAAAGTTTTTGCTATTTTTGCACAATATTTTTTCTTATATATTCACAGAAGTATTCTTCATAACATTAGGGACTGATTTTTTCATAAACCCATTCTTTTATGAGACAAATATGAAAGATCCTTATTATTATTAAAGGTTCTTTTTTTTCCTCAATTTTATTATTAAGTGAAAAAAAGAATTTATTTTTAAAAATTTAAAAAGTTTTCTATTCATTTAATTGCAAAATCTACTCCGAATTCTACTGAATATTGATTTAGAACAATAAAGAATAAGAATGTTGAATTCTTGTTACAACAAATATATGTCATATCTCTTGAAGATGAATCATTTTAAAGTTAGCACAATGTCAAAAAAAAGAAACAAAAACTCTAACTGAAAAAATGTATTTTAGAAATTAGAAACCTGATACATTTATGGGGAAATAGATGCAATAAAGATCCCGTTTCACATATTTATAATCATTGGATTTTTACGTAACTTTGCCAGTATACTAGATATGTTTAAAAACACTTTAAAGAAAAAGATTGGAAAATTGACATTTTCGTCAATTATCGGAAAATGAAAGGTAATGTTGTTTTATACGTTTGTCCAATCTTTTCAAATTACCCTGGATAATAAATTGACCCGTTCATTTACATTTATAAAATTTAATAATTACTAAATTAACTTTCATTTCATGATCAATGGAAAAAAATCTATCCTAGGTTTTACGCTATCAAACACATTTCACTTTATAATGTCACTAAAACAGAAATAATGTAAAATTAATTACTGAATTAAAATACGAGTACACGAAATAATACAATAGTGTGAAAACTGAAACATTAATGTCCTTATATAAACATTTCAGGAAAAGAAAGGGGAAAGCGAGATGCAAATAATGAAATAATCTTAAGCCTTACTTAAGGTCTATACTGTGAGTGAACCTTTTCTTGTTATGCATACAACAACATCATAAAGCGTAGCGACACGCGTTTTAAAATATTCTTCAGTGTTTTCTCTGCGTAATAAATAAAAAGAAAGACAATGAGTATATTTACTCAGAGAGTAATAAAATTATTTACTCGACAGTTTTAAGTCATACGAATACAACTTGTAGATTTGTTGCATGGAAACTTTAGAATTCACAAAGTCTATATTTCATCGCGTTTTAGATGGTATATATTTCAAATCGCTTTGAATACAAAAGCGTGAAATGCGATTACACTGCATTGTATGCATATCCATATTTGTCTATCTACATTTCTGTTAATTTTTACTTAAAGATATGCATTAAAGGAATATATTTATTTTTGAAGAAGTTTTCTTTTTCCTTTTCGTTTATTTAAATGGAAGTTGTTAAATGTTGTACACCTAAGACACTTTCCTGTGTAAGGATACTGGATAGGTTTAAACCTTAAATGTATTATTTTTTTATTTAATTAAACTCTCTCTGCTTTTAAAAGATGCATTTCCTCTAAAAATCGATCATATCAGTCTTGTGTTGTAAACTCTTTCCATTCGCTTGTGTTATAGGCAGTGAAATAAGAATGTATAAAAATAGATGAAAATGTATTCATAAAGAAAAAATTCTGGAGTGATTTCACTTGACTTTTCGGACACTGGTGTTCCAGATGGTAAAGTAAAAAGTCCAGAAATTTAAAAGAGGTGGGAGGAGTCATTTCTGACACAATACAATCGTCTGAATTAGAAATCTGGACCTACTCTTTTGAAAATGCAGATGTTGCCTCTGAACAACTAATGCTTAATTGCGTCGGCGCAATATTTTTCACTTATTCTCAGTTACACTTCCTTAGTGATTTTCCCTATAGAATATATTGCAAATTAATTTATACTTTCGTGTATACTTTGTCGTTTTTATACTACTTATATACTTTCTCAAAGCAATGCGCGCAATGTATCATATACCCAGAATGGTGGTCTTTACTTTTGTCACCATATTTCCTTAATTAATACTTATTTGACCAGTGACGAATATACTCGTCATTAATTTAGAGCATTCTTTATTCAAAACATCTACCGTAACATTCTTAGTAGTACTCTTTACTCTATTTCGAAATAAATTAAATACCTTATCTGAAGGCAAAATGTTTTGCGAAAATCTACACAACACCTGCGACTTTGGTCTATTATATTTTCTCAAATGGGAGAGCTTTATAGGAAGTATCGTTTTGGTAGTTCTCACATTTTTTCTCTCACACACACATACACGTGTGCGCACACATGTCCCACACATCATGATTACAATACTTTCCATACTCTATGTGTTCCAAAAATAAAATAATAAGCTCCACGTGATACATGTAAAGAAAAACGTGCACTCTTACAATTCTGCTCCACACTTCCCAGTCATTCGACCGTTTTTAAAGATAACGGTTACTTGACCATATTATGAAGGGTATTTTCCGTATTATTCACCATATTATGGTCAGAATAAAGCTAAATTGTGGTTATATAATCGTGTTCTATTAAAACGGACGTATGACTGCATAGTTTGCTGAATATGCTTACAGTGTGTGTGTACCTCATGAATTACACTCTAAAAACATTGTTACTCCTTATATACTTTCTCAAAGCAATGCGCGCAATGTATCATATACCCAGAATGGTGGTCTTTACTTTTGTCACCATATTTCCCTAATTAATACTTATTTGACCAGTGACGACTATACTCGTCATTAATTTAGAGCATTCTTTATTCAAAACATCTACCATAACATTTTTAGTAGTACTCTTTACTCTATTTAATCATGGAATGTCTATCATTAACTATATATTGAATAAAAAATTGTTTAACTGGGAACACTATGAATCAACAATGCGTTAATTGGGGGAAAATTGTTACAAATTCTGCGATAAAATAAGTTGACGGTTACTATTAGAAATTAATGGTAAAAAAAGGAAAAACCGTACGCACTCCGGGTAGGGGAGCTAGGGGATATATGGGACATTCTAAATATTTCAGGCAATAAATATTTATTTTAAATTGCTTCCTAACCCCATATACCTCTACCACAGTGTGCTTCAGAACTAAAAGTAGGACCACATTGCTGTTTTCATATTCCTTCAAAGTTGAATTTTCTGAAATCTCTGCTTAAAAGTAAGTTTTTTTTTACATTTGAAGATGTGAGATATCTTATACAATATAAAAAATTAAGCTATGTTGTAGTTATTTATTGTAAGGTTCAATATCAATAATTAAAATGAATGAATAGTAACCATTGTGACAAAATAATTTTTGAGGTAAAATGGCTGAGAAGGGATATTATGCATCATGGGGATGATTGGGACATTTCAAATGGGGATGAATGGGACATTCTCACACCTCCCTAGAGATGTTGAAAATTTTATTTATTAATTAAATAGTATTATATAGGATGATAAATCAATAATTTACGTCAATTAATAGTATTAAATAGTATTATATGAGTTGTTATTGTTTAAAATTTCTGAGTGTTACTTATTGTATTGTAATAATTATTAATTGATTATCAAAAAATTGGTACTAAAACTTAATCAAAATAGACAAAATTGATAAAAATAGTATATGTGTATTGATCAAATGGGGGAAATTATATTGAATTTTGAAATGTTGCACAAATAAATCCCCACCCCTAACATATTGGGTCAATCGGAAAGTCGTGTCGTGTTGGGAAAATCAATTCGTACCGAAAAATTTAATCATTTAATTATTAGACATTGATTCCAATATCTAATGTCTAATAATTTTCGGGCAGAATTTTACGGTACGAATTGATATTCCCAACACGACATGACTTTCCGATCGACACAATAATTTCCATTCTGCATGTTTCTACGATACATTTAATTAATATTAATTAATAAGTTATGATTGAAAATTATTAGCTATGCTATATTTAAAAGACATTTTGCACTTTCATTTCAAATCTAAAATGCCTCATAAGTGGAAAAAAAGAACAGGTTGATAGCCGAAGTCCGCATTAAAAGTTAAAACTGCAATAAAAGAAGTTATTGAAAAAAAAAAACCATATCGATTCGTGCTGTAAAATCATATATTACAAATATAATTTTCATATAAGGTTATAATTATAAATTTTAATTTGGTAAAATTGAATACAGGGAGGAAAATCTTTGTGTCCCATCCATCCCTATTAGTGTCCCATTCATCCGTGCTGTGGGGATGATTGGGACAGGGAGGAACGTTTTTTTTGATTTCATAATATTTTTATGAATAAATCATAATCTAGAATAAATATTGTTCCATGTTGGCAAATACCTAATGTATGAAATGTGATATATAATATTGATAGTAACTTAAAAAAAATATATAAAAAAATATTTTTGTGAAAATGCCCCATTCATCCCCCACCTCCCCTATGTCATACTCTGAGTGTCTGTTACCGGGTTAAATAAAAATATATTTTTTAGAATTGTGGAAACTCAGTATGTTTAAAAAGTTTCAGCAACGAATTAAGAAACTATTTTAAACCATGGATGAGTAATGTAGTTAAGTAGAGCTTAAAAAATAATATTTATAAATATAGTTTATAATTTTTAAACTGACTTTAGCGAACTATGTATTGATTCAAATGTGACTTTATTTTCTGCCCTAACATCTTTTCTTCCATTGTTTTCTCATATATAATGCAAAACCAAGCTCATAAGATATAGGTTGTCTGCATAATGCTAATACTTAATAGACTGTCTGCATTCGCAGAGAATAATGTTCTATCATCTTGACTCTTAGAACATGTTTTAGGTGCTCTAAATATGCAGCATTAATTGTTCAGACGATTGTCACAATTGTAATACTCTGTTAGAGCCACTAAAAATTCAATTTCTAATAAATGTCCACATTGCTCTTTTTAATTTGTTTTATACATTTTAAAGAATTTATAGATGCAGTATAAACAATCGTAATTGTGAAAGGTGACTATAATGCAAATTGAACAAATCCATAGAAACTGTTTTTCAGAAATTTTAACGAAAAAAGTATGCAACTAAAAAAAACTAAAGAGAGAAATAATTAAGCCATTCAGTGCACAAATCGATTAACTCCATCAAATGAAAATGTTCAGTATCAACAGTTAAAGTTATTGTAACTATAAAAATATTGCATCTATATAATATTTTTTCTCGGTATACTTTGATTGAACTCATTAATTTTCTTTTAATCAAGGGTAACTTTTTATCATTGTATAAATATATAGAAATTTTTCAATGTTCCTTTGTTTAAGAAAACGCCACTTAAAATGGAGTGAGTTGGATTGTCTTCTGAATGCCTGGATTATTAATCTAGTAAGAAAGTTAAAGAAAATATATTATAACCTCTTTTAAATTGTCCACAATTAAAAAATCTTTCCTTTACCTTCCAAAAGCCAGAAACCGAAAGATTTTCGAGTTTTAACGAAGTATTTTTGAAACTGAAGTTTTGTTACATAAGTTCTCGTAATTTTCGGAAACATTTCAAGAGTTGATTTTACTTTGCATTATTAAGTTTTTTCAAGCCGGTATCAACAAGAATTATCGGTTTTTTTGGATGCTATCAATTATCAAGTAAATATATTCACCTTTATCAAACATGTTCAACAGACAAACATGCTAAATTAACAATGTCAAATAATCATAATTTCGTTACTCTTGCATATATAAATTCTGTTAAGTAGCTGAAAATATTTACTATCGGAAAACCGATATTTCTTGCTGATACCGGATGAGAAAACGAAATGATACACTATAAAATCTATTCAGAAACTTTTTCGAAAAATTCAGGCAGCAAAAGAAATTTTTGTTAGAGAAATCTTCTTTAAATATAAAAAATCCATCGGCTTTTCAGAAATCAATTTCTGATGATAAAGGAACTTTTTTTTGGAACAGTGGGAAATTCGGTGGAGGTTAAATTATGTCTTTGTAAACCTTCTTGCTAGATAAAGAAACATTTCTCTTTCTTTAAAGCGTGTATTTGGGGCTCAGTAATCTACTAAACTTATCTCATTTACATTTGAAAAAAAGAAAAATATTTGAGAGGACCAGCTCGAGAGTATATGTTGCTTTATGTATTTCTTTTATTTGTGATACTTTTTACTCTGTAATCCTTGGGAAAAAATGAAACTGTATTAAAACCACATATAATCGCCCCTAATTTAATGCCTCTTCTAGATTGAGCTTAACGTACCGAATTTGCATCTTAACATGAAAGTAAAACGGAGAAGTTTGAAACTTTAAGACTATAATGCATTAATCAAGTTGTTGCATTAAGAAGGATGTTGCATTAAGCAGGATGTTGCATTAAGAAGGATGTTGCATTAAGCAGGATGCTGCATTAAGCAGGATGTCGCATTAAGCGCATTTAACTATGAAGAAATTTTACAGATTTTGGATTTATAGGATCTATCCTATTAAACGGGTTATCTCATTAAATGATTATTTTATAAAATCAAACATTTTTTTTTATTTAATAAATTGATTTTCTTAATAACGAATAAGAAATTAATATAATACTAGTATTACAGGAAAATAAACTTTCGGTACTTCCTTGTTATAGCGGCCCAATAATTACGATTATGCCGACGTTGCAGTTACGATTTCACAAAGGTCATCTCCAAGATTATATATGAATCATGTAAGCGCATATATATATATATATATATGCTCCAAAAGCTCGCATATGCGCCATATACATCAATATATACGTAATATTTGCGTCTTATATGTCATATACACGTCATATACGTCTTATACATATGTTATATAAATATTTCGTATATGATTATAATGTCATATATGTGGCGATACAGCCTGGTTGCTTGGCGATTCATTCTCGGGGGCCACTATAACAAATAAACTGTCAAGTACGAGTATTACTCGCGCACAGAGGGTTCCGTAGAATAAATATATGAATTTGTAATGATATTATAAAAAAAAACCGTTGCTAAAAGAAAACTAAGACTTTGTAAAAAACTGTACAACGTAGGGTTGGGTATAACAGTACATATCAGAAAAGTGTAAATGGATATATCATGAGAGTTCAAAGAGATATGGAACCTAAATGATAAGAAATACAGCTATTCTGTATAACTCATTATTTAATATTTTCCTAATCTGTTTATGATGACAATAAAAGCAGTACATATTTAAACTTCATTTGCATTTCATAAAACTAAATTCAGCCTAGTAATAACCTTTATTTCTACAGTGTAGCTAAAACAAAACCTTTGTTCAAAGTTTAAATTTGGCATTGTGCTAAGCTCGCTTCGATAAGAGGTCGCAAAGTTGCAACGCCGCCTTGGTCAGTGCCGCGTTTTCCCAGATAGGTTTTTAAATAACTTTTAAAGTCACTCAGGCGTACTAAGAGATACACTCAATGCAAACTAGTCGCGAATCCCACAGTATTTATGTGATTCATTCTAATTAAACCTTTCAAGGACTGTTTCCTTAAAAAAAGGACACAGAATTTTAATTCCAAAGCAGACAAACGGCACCAAGAATATTTAATTAAAATTTTCCTTTTATCATGCACGGGAAAATAAGCAAGTTCGTTTTTTCTAATAAATTCGTTTACACTTTCTGGTGTCAGTCCATTATTTCATAAGTTTATAAACAGAATTACTCCGCGTCGGAAAGGGTTATGTGGCCGCCGGACTCTTAAAGCTTCAAAATTTTAGAAATTTTTATTTATTTAGATGTTAAACTCCTATCTTTTTTTAACACTTTGATATAATTATTTCCTTGAAATTCCCATTAGAACAGCAGTTACGACTTTTAAAATTATACCTGCTTAATAGCTGAAGCGGCGTTTCCGAAACTTTGAAGTCATTTTTCTCCAAATGTCGTTTTTTGGGAATAACGCCAAGGATACCTCAAAAACTTCTGAATATTTTTTCATTAAATTTTCAAAACATATATTTCATTTTAGTCTGTATAAACTGAACCTAAAATTTCCTTTTTATTGTTCAAAGAAATATTTTTTCAGGTGCTTATACTGTTGAAATTTTCAAAATTTTGTATTAGCTAAATGCAACATTCCATTAAAAATATAAAAATGCTTTAAATACAAAGTTATTTAGGTTCAGGGTATAAGTAAGCACTCAAATTTTCATTCTAGTTGCAATATTTATTTTGTAATCCTGCAAACTGTTATGCCAATTTTCTGTTCGAGAAATCTCTAACAGTTTCGAGCCCCTTATAAATACTAATTCTAAATCTTTCAATTTTTTAAATACATGAAATGAAAGAACATACTTATATCTTTCATCCCAATTAAAATTGTGTTTTAAAATCATATACAATTTAAGACATTAAATATTGAAAATGGTCTTTCTTTTTTCCAAATTTTAGACCTGAGACCCCTGAAATTAGTATGTTTTTTAAAAATTAGACATTTATTTCTTTTATACTGTTACTGGACATTACATTACACATATATATCATTAAAAGTTGTAACTAGGCATAGAGTACGCCGCCCCTGTCATTGTGTATGTCCAAACTGGCCGATCTTCAAGGGTTAATATCTCGGCTAATTACCGATGATTTTTTTCGAAATTCATTATCAACAATGCTTTTATACTTCTGAGAAGATAGGTACATCCAGCGATGCTCAACACTTTTCTGAATGCCCGTAAATCAAAATTTGTGTGTAACAGAAAAATGCGAATTTCTCAAAAACTATGTGACCTAGGGTAATCGCTATAATTTTCCTGCAAGGTTTAAATTCACGTCTATCTCTAATTTTTTGATAATTTTAGTTTCAGTAGATTCGGAATTAGATGGGGGGGACATATTTTTGCGCTACATTATCGACTATATCTTTGAAAATATAATACCTAAAATTAAAAAGAATGTATTTTTGAGTTCAGCGTTACGAAAGCTTTCAAACGATACCCCACACGATATACAAAGAAAAAAGTTTTTTTTTCAAGTACCATAATTAGCCCCTCTACATTTTTCCTAAATATATTTATGAATGTTTATTAATCTGAAAATATGTGAGTCAATGATCTTTATTACTTCCCCGAATTTGAACTTTCCACATTTCATAGATTACGAGTAAAATGGCTGTGGCAGACAGGCAGACAGACAGACACAGGAGTGATCTTATAATGGTTCTGTTTTTACTTTTTAAGTACGCAACACTAAAAAGTAACGAAACTTCTACTGTTGCATATGTTTTCTTGATAAAAATATTGGAAGAGATCCAACTCATAAGGTAAAAGTGCCTTAAATTGATACTTGAAGTTAGAAATAAGTCACTCGGTAAATCCAACAAATTTTCAACATTGACTGTATAAATCTCATTTCAGAGTAGCTTCTTTAACGTTTGCCGCTGTATTTGTACAAGAACTGACGTCTAAATGTGAAATCATTAAATTAGGAACGACTGCATTTGAGAGGTTATCGTTACCGAAAAGGCTCATTTAATTAAGTGATTGAAGTTACAGTGATAGTATGGTCCGACGATAGTATATTCCGAAATGGGTCATTTTCCCGGAATCGAACGTTATCAGTATTTTTGTTTTTCAAATTAGAACCCAATTTTTGATGTAAAAATTGACAAAGTTTTCTTAATCTAGGAAAATATAATATAACCACAAACGAAGAAATACAATAACGTCTTCGGAATTCGTCCCATGTTTCCAAAAAACATTCTTTGACTTTAGAACCCTCAGAAACTAATATGATTTTGAGAATGCAATAAGGATTTCTAAAAACAATTTTTTTTTTTTTTTTTTTTTTTTTTTTTTTTTTTTTTTTTTTTTTTTTGCTGACACAGATTTTCGGAAACTTTTTAATGTAGTTCTTTGAGTATATTCACGTATTTCTTCAACCAGTAATATAGGTTTTTTCGGATGATATCCATTCACAAGTAAACAGTTTGATGTTTTACAGATAAACATAATAATTTAACAGAAATATCATTATCAATAAAGTTAATATTAATTGATTTATTTTTCTTGTATATTTTCAATTACGCAGCTGAATATGCTTAATTGAGAATGGATAGAATCTTTAAAACCGATATTTCGATTTGTGAAAACTGATTAATGCACTCTAAAAACTACCCTGAAATGTTTCAGAAAATGAGTGGCACCAAAAATAAACTTTGGTTTTATGAATTCTTTTTTAAATCTCGAAAATCGAAAAGGCTCATTTATTAAGCGATTGAAGTTATAGGGATAATATGGTCCGATGATTGTGTGTTCCGAATGGTCATTTTCCCAGAATCGAACTTTATAAGTGATTTAGTTTTTGAAATTAGGGCTCATTTTTTACGTAAAAATAGATAAATTTTTCTTAATCTAGGAAAACATAACATAACTGCAAACGAAGAGATACAATAACTTCTTCGGAATTCATCCCATGATTCCGAAAAGCGTTGTTCCACAGTTATTTTATTATTTTTTTGACGCAGCTAACATTTGCAACGTATAGTTACGTTTAAAATGACTAGCAAGATTCTCCGGTTCACAATTTTTTTAAATTTTTTAATGTGTTTAGAAACTATTAACTTTCTGCCCACGGACATGACTCAATTTTTGAGACAGTAACTCTTTATCAAATAAAACTGTCAGTAAATAAGATTTCCTTCTGAAACAAAACGTAAGATTAGCTCAACAAAGTATTGAATTAAAAATAAGAAGTGCGTCATGAAAAATAGTTTCAAATCAATTTTACAGATCTAGTAATAAGTACATTGTAGAACTGTTACAGGCTATGGACATGGTATTTCAGTCACTTTAGGCACATTATTTAAATGAAAAATTATCATATTTTATTATTTACATATTTACATGTATATAGTTCGAGTTATGCTATGCCATATTTTCATTAAAACATTCTTTTAATTGCAGTTACTTTTGTAATAAATATTCTATTACATCGTTTTATACATTTCCAGGAGAATGATTCATAGAGATAGTATTGTAAATGCTTTAAAAACGCTTCTTAAATGTAAACTTCTTAGCACTCTTTACAATTTTGAAAAATAACGACATGTTTATGCACAGAAGAGTTGCATCACACGTTATTTAAAGCGTCATGTCACGCCTGACGTAGACGAGATTAACTTTTTGTCTTTATTATAACTAAAAGTTAATTTTTTATGAGATTAGAAGCAAACATGAACATCCGCGCAAGAAATTTACCATAAAGTTAGCCTAAGGTAAACGAAATAAATATTTTCTCCTTTAAAATTAAACGAAGCTGAGTGTAAAGTTTCAAATTGACTTTTATTTCTTTGGTGAGATTTAAGATTGAAATCTCATTTTTGTACCCGAAGGAACTGCTTTAAGAAATGCGCAAATAGTCTGACTTAAAATCGAAATGAGGAAATAAGATAAGACATTCCATGTTAATATATATTCTATAACTGTTAAGGAGAAAAAAATCAGGATTATGAAACGGTAACGTGCAATAAAATAATAATAATAATAATAATAATAATAATAATATAATATTAATAATAATAAATAATAATAATAATAATAATAATAATATAATATTAATAATAATAATAAATAATAATAATAATAATAATAATATAATTATAATAATAAAAAAAATTAATACTAGTAATAACAATAATAATATAACAATAATTATAATAATATAATAATAATAATAATATAATAATAACAAGAAATACCGTAAAATATATTAAGCATTTATGAATGCTTTAAAGTAGCAGTCTAATATTTTGTGTTTCATATGTTTATTTATTAGCACGCTGTACTTGAAACATACTCCTTATTATCACTTATACAAGCATTTAGAAGCACATGTGTTAAAATCTTCCTTTATTGTTTTTAAGATATGAATTAAATTAATTTTTAATTAAGATAATCATAAAAAAAAATATTAATAAAATCTTGTGTTTATTGTAGTAGTAATTTTGCATGTTCACTACAGAGAATAAGTGATAAATATTCCGACGGCATAATCAAGCCTTGGTAGTGCAGATGTAATGTCTCTAGTTTGAAAACGGGAGGTCCGGTGTTTGAATCATGCTGATTCCGTTGTGTCAGTGTTATAACATTTCTTTTTTCTTTAACCTGTCCAAATTTTATTGTAAACTCCTTAATTAAAATTTTAATTAATTTCAACGATCCTTTAAACTTTATTCTTATTTTAAATAAATAAATATTTTCCTCCGTTAAATAAGTAATTTAAATTCAAAAACAATAATAATGATAATTTAAATCATATTGAAATTAGTTCCATTTTACGATCTCATTGAAATTATCTTTATTTTTACCGTTTAACTGGATATTCCAGTGAAAAATTGACTTATAATTTCCGAAATGAAGTAATAGCGATCTATTTAGAATTTTAAAACTCTTTTGACGCCAGGGGTTTCGTAGGGGTTGTTATCTTTTTTTCTTTTTCAGGTATCAAATACAACTTTGGCCGCCATATTGTTGATTTTGTACAATGTACCTGTTTGCACCAAAGTGGTCAACGAAATTCATTAGATTTCTGAGTGATCAACTATTGTTGCCTACACAGTTAAAAAACTACAAAAATATAATTTTCATGACCCTAACGACCATATGGTTAATCGATAGCCGATTGCAACAATCGTTGGTGGTCAGAGCTGGTAGAGCAATTAAGTTTGCAACTATATAAGAGTGTGGAAATGGACGTCAAAGATTTCTGACGTCATGCAACGTAACGGTGGATTATAGCTAATCAGCTTCTCGATTTTTCACACAAGCGTTAACGAAAAGCCAATCAAATACCGCAGTGCTTGTGGGAAGCATTACGAGCTCCACCAACGCCCCCTAGGTATTTGAGAAAGCCTTGACACGCGTCACGAAAACGTCACATAAAGCAGGCAAAACAAAAAAACGAAATCATTCATTGGCTCGTTGATATGCAACAGCCAATGAATGATTTTGTTTCTTTGTTTTGCCTGTTTTGTGTGACGTTTTCGTGAATGCGTGTCAAGGCTTTCTCAAATATCCAGGGGGTGTTGGCTCCGCCCAATGCGTGTGGTCAATTTTCTGTTTTGTGAATTAGAAGAATGAGGGGACAAGTGTGGGGGGGGGCTCTTTGGTAATAGAAGCCGACCCCCAGTCTGTCCACATACATATGCTTTTATTTTTCTCTCTCCTGCCTTCCTAGATTTAAAATCTGTTTGTCTAGTCCTTTTGCTGAAATTTCGGCAAGGGAACTTTGGTTTGCACCAAATTTGCCCTTTTTAACAGTTCTGTGGTAAAGTGTTCTGCAGGAGGCTCAGATATCATTCCTAGATGTCATTCATAGAAAAATTATTTGCATTTTTATTGGTGTTAGTCAATATGACACTGGATTTCTGTCATACAAAACAACGAAAGTTATGCCTTAATCACCTGACCGCCGAGCAAAAGGGCTAAATTGTAATTTGTTTCCGTAATTTTTTTTTTTTTTTAATGCTGAAAAAAGTTAATTTTTTCAACATGATATAAAAAAATTAATTATGTATAGGCCTGCTTCCAACGCCTAAATGAGTGGTGTGACATTGGATTTTGCCATGCAAAATCAACTAAGTTAATACCGTAATGATGTTAAATCTAGTATCTATATTTATGATTCAATCTCTGTTATCTTAGAATAAAAAATAATGATTTTTAGTAGTTCTATATTTTCTGTCCACGGTATAAATATATAAATGCTTTTTTTAATAATATTGAAGAACGATGTTTAGACATATATATTCCTGAGCTGTATCATATGAAAAAGAAACATTGTAATCTAAAAATAATGTCATGAGTGGAACTGCAGTATAATGGGCTGTAACGGTTTCGACTACACTATCGTTTGATCGTTTGATGTGAGAAATTGATTTTTTTAAATTATTAATTTATTGGAGATAAAATTTTAGCTGTAGCTGTAAAATATATGTTTGATATATATAATTTAAAATAAAGAAAAAATCACTAATGAAAAAGTCTATCCACCTTAACACAAACTGTTATCTTCTGGGTGAGTAAAGAAAATAGTATAATTAAAATGACAAATATTAAGGAAACTTGAAAAAATAATTATTTATTTTATGAACTTTTTCTCTTTTTTATAATGTTGTAGTGATTATTTATTTTACCCATTGTTTCATATAAATTACGCGCTTAAATTAGGGAGTTTAATTTGAATATCAGGATTAATTTTTAATTTATATATTCACAATGCACAGGTGATTAATTTATATTTTTGGATACTATACAGTTCTTTCGTGTAGTGTCGGAAAATGGGTATATGTATGTAAAATAAATGTGAGGGAATTTAAGGTAATTTTATTTAAAATAATACTGTTTTTTAGTTAATTATACGGAATATTATTATTTTTCTACCCACTATCCAACAATACCATAACAGATATCCACTAGCTTAAAACGCCACCCCGCATATAACAATAGTTTCTTAAAAATCCAAGGAATCCTAATACAAAGTCACTCGAAAAATATTAAACTCCGTTAAACGTTACTTAAGGTTTCCCTTCTTTTCCACAAACGATAGTTGAAAAATAATAGAAGAAACACAAACCGATGAAAAAGAATAAAGTGAGAGTGATAACGAACTCATTGAAGTGAAACCAATAAAAACCAAATTCCACTACGCTGTTCTTGTATTATATACCTCAAATAGTTTTATAATTTCTTCGAAAAAATAATAATAAGATAATTTTGTAATGCTAGTGAAATTAGGAAATAAAATTCAACCGCTGAAAAACCAAAGAGAAAACAAAAAAAAAAATAATTTCATGTTTCTTTTAGTTTGCTGAATTCATATATATTATAATTTTCTACTTAATAACTGTTGTAAAATAATTATTTTATAATTGTGATTTCCAGATGGATTTGCACCATTTAACGTTTCTTTTCTCATTAGGTGTATTTTTTTATAAAAAAAATTACCTCTATTAGAAAATAAACTAACGTTATAGACACATAAATAAGTTTTAATATTATATTTATTTAAAAAATTAATATAACCAAGTTAACTACAATAAAAAGGGTAAATCTTAATTAAGCATGCATAACCTATTCTATTGTAAGCTTGTATCAACTCTTGAATTGTAAGCCTGTATCAACACTTGTATTGTAAGCTTGTAACAACCCTTGTATTGTAAGCTTGTATTAACCCTAAGCTTGCACATAAATCAGAGCGGCAGAATCGTCCAGTCATTTCTAAAGGCTGAAGATTTAATAGCTTCCCTGATTATTACGAGTAATCTCGGGTTCGTATGTATTGCAATTAATTATTATCCCGATTAAACTCGGGCGTACATGGCTGCCACTGGCTACTATTTTTATATTATATGCGCACCACGATTTCTAAAAAATGAATTTTGCAGAATACTTCTGTTGCACATAATGTCAATGTATATGTGAAAGATTTTTGTTTAGAGAAAGTGGTACAAGTAAGAATTAAAAAACATTCGCCAGTCGGGATAGTTAACTGATGATAAAACTAAATGCTTTAACATCTGTAAAAAATTAAAAATTCAACTTAAAACCTGTGTAATAAATTTGTTTCATTTCCTTATATCAAAAATGGAATAAAATATTATGATGATTTTTTGCAAATATTAAAAAAAAAAAAAAAATGGTAAGGGAAGCGGTTAAGAACGTTTGTTTGAATTGCTTTGTCATTTTTTATGACAAATCATCTATTTCTCTCACCAAAGCAAAAAGCAAGTACCATCTACAAAGCATAAAATGAAACTGTCATAACTGTCTTTACGTCTGAACTTTTTCAAGACGATGAAAATGAAAGTTAGCACCTATATAATTTTTGTCAATGAAACAATATCGAGAAGAAATACTCCAAATGAGGGAAGAAGTCTACGTCATACTGATTTTACGGGTAACAAGAAACCCCCAAAGTGATACACTGACAAATACAATTATGAGTAACGTCTTTCTTTCCTGTATTTGATATTTCATACAGCTTATTTCTAACTCCTAAGAAATTAAAATGAAACTCCCGAGATAAAATTGGAGAATTCAATACATTCTTTATTTTATTTTACGTTAAAATAAGATATAGATAATCATGGTTTTATGTGAAGGGAAATAAAAATGAATCTAACAGATATAGAAGTTTTAGATTATTTTTAAATTGACAAAATTTTCAATATAACATGTGAAATGTAACAGCAGTTTTTATATTTTATTGTATTTTGTTTGTTTGAGTGGACTCGACGCCCTTTGAACTAGTTTTTAAATTTGAGTAAATTATAATATCTTATTGACATGTGATTAAATAGTTTTATAAAATAACAAATTAATAAATCAAGCAAAAATTCATCTTTTGTAATGAAATTTGAAAACGTTAAAAAGAATTATGAAAACTTTATTGCCGTACTTCTCCTTAAACTGTAAAAAAGGCAAATGTTAATTTATTTAGAAAATTATAATTAACCATGAATTAAAATATACAATAATCGTTTCCGAGTTGCCCATGATTCCGAAACGCATTATTTATCATTCGAAATCACATAAACCAATATATTTTCCAGATTTAAAAAATCTCTTGTAAAATAAAATGTTTCTTTTGCTGTCACTGATTTTTGGAAACGTTTCCGAGTAGTTCTTATAGTGCATTAATCAGTTTCCTCAAATCAGAATATCGGTATACAGGATGCTATCAATTTTAAAGTAAACATTTTCAGCTGCATAATTAAACTTGTACATACAAGATAAACAAAATAATATTAATTTTAATGTTAATGTCAATGCTGTTGGTGTGTCATGCTTGTTTGTAAAATATGGTTGTTGAACATGAAAATTTTCCGTTGAGAATTCGTAGCACCAGAAAAACCTATATTGCGGGTATAAAAAAGCTGATTAATATACTATAGAAATTGCTTCGAAACGTTTCCCAAGCTCAGAGGCAGCAAAATAAACTTTTTTAAATTCTTCTATAAATTTTGAAACAATATTGGTTTCTGAAATGTCTAAATATAAAGAATGCTTTCCGTTATCGTGGGTAACTCGGAAGTGGTTTTTGTATAATTTCGTTCGTTGTTATATTTTATTTTGTTAGTTTAAGTAACATTTGTCTGTTTTTACATTGTACAATTTTAAACATTTTCAAAGTCTTTTCTTGCATACTTATATTAAGAGTGTTTTCTGTAATTGTAACTATCACATCAGACCAAAAGTTTAATTAAATTAAGAAAAAAATATTAACTATCATGCCATATATAAAAATTACTCTTTATTTAACATTTTTATATATTTTAAATAAACAATTTATGTTATTGAAAACCCGATCCTTGGTCTTATAAACTGCACCTTAAAGATCACCCAATATAATAGCGAATGAATAGAAAAATAATTGTTGAAGTTTAGTCTCTTGCACTGATGTATTGAAAAAACCCAAGATGAAAAATATGAATTCAAAGTTTGTAACTCCGAATCATTTAAAGAGAAGTGGATGAAGTAATTAAAAAAATCGCATATTTTTAATTATCAGGTTTGTGCGTTACTTCGTAAAAATGTTTTACGGTATCCGACCACGTACGGAGAACCTTAAGAAAAAAAAAAAGCTATTTAATTATAGTTTAAACTTATATTTAGGATGATTGTGACTAACAACCAAGAAGAAAAGTAAAAAATAGTCCATACATTGATTACATTTTGGTAAATTGAGGGATTTATGGTAAAATTTAGTGAAATTTAGCCCAATACGCAAAACGCTCTGCAGGAAATTCTATTGCATATATATGCATTTTATATCTACACGCAATTTGTATGGAAATGGTGAAGTCAATAAATCAATATATAAGAGATACCTTTCATGTTTTTTAAAATTCATAGTTATCATTCCAGGAAAACAGCTATAAAAAAAGGTATTTACACTAAAATTAAATGGTTAGTTCATTGCCTTCACAATAGTGTCAATAACTTGCTGTTGGAATTTCATAGTGGTATTTCAATAACTTTTTTAGAAAACATGTTTTGCGTATGGAATTTTCACTGAAAAGTACATTTTCGATAAACCGCATTTAAGGGGGGCCGAAACACAAAAATCTCCAACTTTTCTAAAAAACTTTTATTGGATTAAAAATTTCTTTGTTTTTTTTTCTGCTTAAAATGACATTTAAATCATGTTTCTATCTTAATTAGAACTGGAAATATTAAATTTTTTTGTTTTGGTTTCTTTCAATATCTAGCTTTCACGGAATGGTTGACATGGAAACGACTTTTTGTGAACTTGCGTTTTTCTTTATGATGGATTTTTCACCATTTATCGTATTTAAATCATTATAAGTCAAGAACGGTTAAAGATAAATGGTTCAAACTTGGAACATGTCTTTTTCAGTTGTTTTACTTTAATTTTGATTTAGCAAATTAGAAAAAAAATATTTACTTTTGAAAATATGATTTTTTAAACAAAAGTTGCGCCATTTAAAAAAAAAATTGCTTTAAATATTTTTAAATTTTTTAAAATTAATATTTTTTAAAATGCTGAATAAAAATTAAAACTTCATATATATATGTTTATTTAAATGGAAAAAAATTTAAATTCTACAAATAATATTTCGAGTTATAACGTTTTTAAATTACTCCACTTTTTTAATGAATTTAAAATTTTTAAATTAAAAAAAAAATGTATGAAAAGTTTTATCATGTATTTTTTTTTACAAATAACATGGTTAACCCTCACAAAAAAAATCAAAAATTTAACTTAATAAATAAAAATTACTTTAAATTGTGTCCCGGATCCCCTTAAAGTTTACATTTATATTTCTCTAAAATTGTTTACAGTTATGTGCATCTGAAATTTTTTGCATTTATAAATTGCGGCCTTTTCTTTAGTTGCCTTCTTTTATTTCGTTACGGTATTTTTTGGCAGTTTTTGTGTGAAGAGAAAAAAAAAAAAAAAACGTTTCTCACTGAAACGTCTGGCACTTCCGGTTTCATTCACGACTGTCAAGTAGTTTTTAAATCACTATAACTCGGGTTTTATTTATAGTACAATAAGAATAAGCACAGATTTGTAAAGATAAAGAATTAGGCTTTATTAAAATGTAATAAAAAGATGGTCCAAAATCGCTTTTTAAACGTAGTCAGATACATTAAGGATGTCTAAATTCAATTTAAGCAGAAAGTTTTATAATTGATGTATATGTCATTTTTTGCAATTTGAAGTGCACCGAGTTTCCTCATAACTATGCTTTAAGAAAGAAATATCTGAATTTCAAACTGAGGACAACATACTTGCAATGATGTGCGAACCAATTAATTATTCTATGCACCAAACACAAGCTAAGATTTTTTTAATGCAGTAAAACTTCTAAATAACTAACACCCCGTGAGTTCGGAAATTGTACACTATTCAGAGATAAAAACATACAAAAAATATATTTTGGGGGTGAAAAAGTGCTCGATAAAGACAGATGTTCCTTTTTCGGGAGTTTTCATTATGGCAGTTTTATTGTTTATAAATAATTAATTAAAAACATTTTTCGACATGTATATTTGATAAATAAACAACAATATATATACTCTAACAAGCTATTCACTTTTTTGCTTCAAACATAATTTTTCGCTTTATTAATTTACATCAAAATCTATATTTGGCTCCTATATGTTACCGAATTCTGAAATTTTAATTTTATTACCTATGTTATCATGAAAAAATATATATATAAACAAATTTTCTAAAAATTAAAAGTGCTGAACCGTAGATTAATTGTCTAGCTGTTCTTCGGATAACTTAAACTACAATTACTAGATTTAAAATTGATTTACTAAATGTTTCGTTTATGGACAGGAATAAAACACAAAGAACTGGTGATTGACCACTGTAATGTAATGAATATAAATTGCTTAAAAGTTTACTTCTATCTCAAGAAACTTTGCTTTACTTACATTGACACTAAAAATATCTTTTTAAACTATTCATTTAATATTACTATAAAATCCAACAGCATATTAACAACTTTCAAGCAAATTCTTCAAGTAAACGAAACATGTTCTTTACATCCTAGAAGTTCAAGAACAATTCGCCAATAATTTTGGTAGATATTCGACAAAACGTGTGCAATCGAAAGCATCCAGTCCCTGTACCTTAACTTTTGGAGGCTAGTGTAGGTAAAGCAAAGTTTCATGTGACATGATGAAAGTCTTAAAAAAATTATCTAACTTACATGAACTCTCCTTAAAATTTTACTTTTACTTTCACTGCCCGAGAGAGACTGCCCAGCCTACTAGGAACTGTAGAGAATAAATGTCCCTCCTGGTCCACTTTATTGAGGTCTAAAATACAGCTTAAACTGAGCCCGCCGATATGAGCGCGCGGCAGAAAGCGGAGTGGCATATAGATTATGTAAATAAATGTGACAGTAGCAAAGTTTGTAAAACGACAATGTAATACAATATAATACAAAGTAGGGCAATGTTATATAAAGTCTCCTTAACATTGAAATTTGAGCTAATTTAATGGAGACACATTAAAAAGGCAAATTTTTGTAAAATAAACACCTTTGTCCGATTCTCGTGTCACAGAGCTCATATCTTTTCGACTTCTTCCCTCAGAACAATTTGGTGCCGTTTTTTTTGTTCCCCCGCCTCCCCTGCGCTTAGCGCACTAATCAAAAATTTCCACGCACTAATTTATCAATTGAATTTAGCATACTACCTGAAAGTCTCATTAACTGAAACCGCAAAAAGCGAGAGAAACCTATACTGTAAAGTTTCTGAATTTGGACCACACACGCATGAATTATTTTTATGTGGATTACGCTAAAAATGCATTTAAAATATAGCACTAATTTATAAATAAAATCTAGCACACTAACTGAAAATTTCATTAACTGAAACTGCACAAAGCGAAGGAAACCTGTACTGTAAAGTTTCTGAATTTAATCCACACACGCATTAATTATTTTTTATGTGGATTACACTAAAAATATGTTTCAAAATGGATTATTCAGAACCACTAATGTTGAATTTTTAAAACAGAGTATTAATGATAGCCAATATATTCAAATATCCACCATCTCAGGTTTAAAGTACAGTGAATCCACACTTTTGTAAAAATGAACTGTATAATTTTATAAGAGTTGCAAATCAAGCTGCAATTTTGGATATCTTTTTAATCACAACTCAAAAACTATTTAGCGGAATGAGCTGAAAGTTTGGATCCGAATATTTAAAGGTTCTAGAAATCGATTTCTGTTAAATACATATTTTTTTATCTGAAGTCTTGAAACCATTTTTTATGATTATGCTCTTATAACGAATAAATATCGGATGTATATCATAATATATTTCCATTATATCATAATATATATTCATTAACACATATCACAGAACCCTGGTTGAAACACAGTGCAAAAAATATGTATGCATAGTATATGTATTTTAATCCTTCCCCTATGAAGTATATCAATACATGTTTGAACTTGTATTTTTAGTTTCAGATACATACATACTTAGATTTACTTTAATTTCTGTATCTAAAAATACCACCTTTTTTCGATATTTTTGCGGGATAGATAGGAATATAATATGTAAATATACATATATAAATGTCATGGTAGTCCTATCTGAATTGAACGTTATATTAGGAGAATGACAGATTTATATCTAAGATTTATCAAAATTTTCAGAGCTCGAGTCTTCTGTCACTAGAATAGATGGTTGGCTGAAACGGTAAATCATCTTGTGTGAGGCATTTTGGCGCTCAGCCAACTTTGAAAATCAGATAATGAGCATTATGATGCATAATCGAGAGTTTATAAAGTATTTTTAATGAAGAAAGATTCTTGCAAATGAAAATGACACATGATTCGTACAATAATGTACTTAAAATTTGATTCATTATTATTTTGTTTTTGGCTTGACACAATTGGAGCAATGTTATCAAAAAAAAAAAAAAAAGATTAGACAGTTCTTAAAAAATAATGTACTTTTTACGGAGTTAAAAGCAAAGTTTTCCCTTTTAAAAATGATTATATAGAATTAAAATTTAGTTTGCGAAAGGAAATTATGAATCATTTATTTTTTAAATATTTTGCTGATGCATTTATTAGCGAAATCGTTTGTCGTATTTTAAACAGTTACTTTTTAAATTGTTAATTTTACCAGTTTTTATTTCTGGAAAATATATAACAAAATTGAAATTAGATAAAGTATATTTTATTAGCTTTGTAAAACTTGTTAAACTGTTATAAAACTGTAATAATCAGTAAAACTCCAGTTAAAAGATGAAAGCTTCTTTGTTAAACAATAACGGTAGATCTACAAACAATAAAATGTTTATCGTAATTCATCTCACTGTTAGCCAAGAAATTTTTTATACCTTTTCGACCGTAATGATATATAAATAGTCTGTCCCAATCAAACATAAACACATAACTATTCGTGACTGGTTTGATATGAAATCTAATCAAGGTGCCATTAGACTGGAAACTACGGTGTATAGTTGCGGAAAAAAAATTAACTTCATGAATTTAGGAAAAGGCGCAACTTTATATCTTACTCTGGAAGAATAGGCAAGCAGATAATATAAATGATGCTCGTGCACACAGAAAGAATGCCGGAAAAGGACAAAAGCAATTTAACAATGCGCAAAGAATTTTATTTACCATTCTGCTATACAACCAAATGTGAAAAGAATTTTGTTATAAGTGAATTTGGAATTCACAACCGTTCTAAAAACTTTGATAGAAATATTCGCCACGATTTCAAAATTCTTAGTCAACAAATGAATTTTTTATAACAAAAAAATTAACATTTAACTGTATACCGATCTAATTATACATTATTTGTGGTCTGGAACGTATAATTTTTATTCAAAGATGATTTTTATGATATTTATATTGCCATTCAAATACAATGTGAGTTTTACTTAACCTACAACTTTGAATTGAAATAAGTTTTGAGTCATTGCAAAAAGTGGTATAAGTTTTTTTTATTTAAAAGAACGTGGAACGGGAATTTAATAGACAATGTCTTCAAAGAACCTTCAGAGGTAACACCTAGTCAAAAATTTGTCCGTGCTTCAGTGTCGCAGATTGAAGTGCATCTTTTTTTATGCTGAAAAAGGAGTCAGTCAGGGCATTTTGAAGGCTAGCAAGGTCTTTCGGCATCTTTTTGTAAACCTAATCTTTCATATGACCTCAAAGATAGAAATCACATGGATTAATGTCTAGTGAATAGGGCGGCCAATGTAATGCACTGGGATAACTATTTGATTATTGATAGACTAGCTTTTCACCCTCACTGTTAATGGTGTCAAAAATTATTGCTTTTGCTGTATCTATTATTATTGCTGTATCTATCTATTATCTATTTTTTGTATCTCCCCTGTTCTAGCATTAACTTTTGTGTCAGTTACTCTCTGAAATCTTCTTGAACATGAACGAAACTTTCCTTTTTTTCTTACCAGATCTTTTACCATCTCTTGAATGCTTAGGCTGGTTTTTGAATAATGACGACCACTTCCGTAGAAATAGAGTTACATCTTCACTACACAAATATCAATTTTAACAATAAAAATACGAACGTGATAAACGTGTTAAATATGGCGGTTTAAACGACATTAAAAAAAAGAGTGGTAGTGACTTTAAATAAATTTTTTATAGCTCCCTACACGCATTCATAGCGACATCTAGTGAGGCTCTGAGAAGATATTTTAGTTCAAAGTTATTCGTTAATTTAAACTCATAGTTTATATCTAATGATCTTTAATGAAACATGAATACCAGAGATACACTGTAGGGTATACGGTAGCATAGCTGCCAACTTGTACGAATTTAACTTACCACTAAAATTAAATAGTAAATTTTGCCTAATTCAATCGCCGAATTTTAGTCATTTTTGATAATTAAATAAGGCAGAATTTTCTATTAAATTTTAGTGGTAGCAAAAATCCGTACAAGTTGGCACCTATGCGGTAGTATTGAAATTAAAAGAACATAACACCGTATAACTTCTGTATTTTTTAATAAAAGTCGGTATACCGTATACTCTCTAGTGATTACCCTCTGCTTATAGCGTGCACCCTTTATTTATTTTGCTACTAGAAACTGATGTATACTATTCGCTCTTTAACGAATTTTATTTGGCTACAGTCATCAAATGTTGCTTGAACTGGAACTTTAATGAAGGAACTTTTAAAATTGTTTGCAGTTTTTTTATACCTTTAAATGCTTTAAAATACCTTTCAAATGAGCAGAAAGTTTTAAAATTTGATATTTAAAAATCCTTAGGTGCATTTATCAGCTCAGAGTTGGCTTAATTACTTTTTGAATTTGAGTGATAAGGGAAGAAATAATTTGCCAATAAATAATAATGCCAATAAATATGTTACTTTAAATTTTTCGAAAATTTTAAATTACGAAACTTGTCGAAAATATCTTGCATCAAAAGTTTTAAGTATTCGTTGCATGGAACTTATTTCTTACGGATCAAAGTATTAATTTCAAATCATATAAAGTTCAAATAAGTTTCTCAGAGAATTTTTCGTTCTCATGAAAGTATAATCATATTTGGAACAAATAAATCTAGACATGTACAAATAAAATTTTTCTGTTTGGTATAAAATGAATAAAATACAAAAGTGCAAAAATAAAGATATCAAAAGTTATCAGCAATGATTTAATTTCAGATTTTCGAAATAAAAAATTCTGGACAATTTAAAATTTTATAATGACTTACTTTTATAATCGTAATTTAATTTCACATTTTAATCATTATCTTGGGCTGTTTTTTTTCATGTATGGCCGTCTAATGAAAAGCTAGGTATAGTAGGGGAAGTAGGGGATGTTTGAAACATAAGGAGGGTTGATACATTGGCAATTTTCTCAACAAATGGCATTAACAGCCATTGTAACAGATGTAAAGTCTTCTTTTATTAGCAGAGACCATCATTAGCTGGACTCAGTAGTGTAGAACTGACAACGTTTTTTTTTCTTTTAATTTTGAAGACTTTTGGAATGTCAATGTAAAATTTTTTAAATACTGATTTTCTTTCATAACTCTTATTATTTTGAAGATAATATCTTGTAATTTTTTTTATTTGTAAAGCACATTGTTAGGGTGAGTTTTACCAGAAAGCAGATTGGCATTTTGCAACTGCATTTATACAAAGTGCTTGAAAATCCAATAAGGCATGATAGGGAGAAATGATACGTTAGTGCTGGGGAGAAATGATACACTTATATATTTGAAATTTAATAAATTTTTTATGTTGTAAACTAATATAGGACTGTGATATTCATGATTGTTTTACAGCAAGAGCTACTGAAATTGGTAAGGAATAACAAAGATACTATTCATAGACATTATGTATGTTACATAGAAAATCAGTGCGATGATAGATGGTTAGTTCGCTTTGCTCGTCATGTAGAAGGAAAAAAGTTTAATGGCCTGAAAGGGAAGATGTTTCTATAATTCACGAAGGCAAATTAAAAGAACATAAAATCCACCCGATTTTACTTACCAAAATGATAGAGTTATTAGTTTTCCTTTTAACTATTTCAGGGGTGGTGGTATGTTTATTAAACCACTTAATTTTAATTCCCAAACGCTACATTTGCACCAACATTTTGGCAAAATATTTTCCATTTAATATGAAAGAGAAATATAGCCCTTTTCTTATTTCCAATTAAATTTGTTGGCAAATTCCGGTGCCAGTGGCGTATCTAGGGGGTGGTCTGATGGGGCTTCAGACCCCTCCGAAATTTGTAGAAAATAAAGTTTAGCAAAGTGTAATGAAACTTGCTAAGATAAAATTCAAAATGAACCAGAACAAATATTCCGTTTTAGACAGGTTTGCTTCTTAGAAAGTGTGTTATTTCACAAATGCCGTACATGTATATGTTCCAAAATGAATCCAGGGATGCGTTGAGGGAGGTGGGGTAGATTGAGATTGCTTTTATATAATAAATGTGCTGTTTATTTCAGTTTTATTTACTATTCATTAAATACCTTTTAGTAGATAATTTTCAGTATTCCGTTTTAAAAAATGCTGTATAACAATGTAATTATACTTGTGAAGACAAAAACCTGCTACTACATTTTCCCCTGTCCCATGCGATTTAATCTTAGCAGATTTCACTGTATAATAGATGCGTTACCTGCTAATAAGATAAAAACCTGTTTAAAGCGAAAATATTCCCGTTTCTTGCGATTTCTTCTTAGAAGCTTTTACTGTATCTCAGCCCCCTCCGAAATTATAAGTCTAGATACGCCACTGTCCGGTGCCATTCATTTATTCAACACTTTAGCATTGAATATGCTTTGCCCTGAAAAGATTAAATAAATCTTAAATGTGCTAAATTTATGTTAAATCGTTTACAAATCAGCAATGCTCACTTCATTTTTCCTTGCAGCAAGATCTCTAGGGATTTTTTTTCATTATTTATTTTCAAAAAAGTGTGTTAATAGAATTGTTTAAATAATAGCAATTGTTTAAATATTTTTAGAAAAAAAAAAACATTTCTGAAACAAAAATATGCCAATGTCATTTCTTTTTAAATGTTACTTAAATATTTCAAGATTTATCATAAAAAATCGTATGACACATAAATTGAATTGTCTGCATTTTTCTTTCAATTTACATAACAATGTATCAAATCTCCCTTGCTAGTGTATCAATCCTCCCCAGCAATGGGGAAATTTGATACAGTAGTAACCATTCACAATAATTGGGATATATTTTTTGAATGATTATTTTTTAATTTCACAATATTTTTAATAAATGAATAAAAGATCACTTTATAAGAAAACACGAAAAATTTGTTTAAAAATAGGTTTCTAAGGGATGTAAAAAATTAGTAAAAAAAAAAAAAAAGTGTATCATACCTCCCCTACCTCCCCTACATGTTTCGATAAAATATGTATGATAATATTCACTGTTTTGTAAAGTTTCGAATGTATATCTTTTGAGTATTGAAAAGTTTATTCTGCCACTTATGATTCGTTAATTGATTTGATTATCTTTCAATGTCGATTTTACCAAAAGAACATCAATGATTGCTTGACTATGATGCTTACATTTACATATATAAATGCGATTTAAGTACATTTATGTAATGAAATGTCTGGTATGTTAAACAGCCTTTGTCCTATAAAGAAGAGCGTCTTTAAATAGGACAGTTCCATTGTGTCTCCAAATAGCCTTTCAGTGCTGAGTAACTTTTGAGATAACATATCTTGATATTTTTAAATATATATTGATTTACTTTTATAATCGTAATTTAATTTCAATTGTTAATCATAATCTTTTTTTTTATGAATGGCTGTCTAATGAAAAGCTAGGTATAGTACATGTTTTGATAAAATATGTATGATAATATTCAATATTTTGTAAAGCTTCGAGTATATATCTTTTGAGTATTAAACAGTTTATTCTGCCACGTATTATTATTCAATCTTTCAGTGTTGTTTTTATCAAAAGAGCATGAAAGAATGCTTGACTATCATGCTTACATTTGCATATATAAGTGCGATTAAACTATACTTATACGATGTAATGTCTGCTTTGCGAGTTAGACAGAGTTAATCCTATAATACAGAGCGTCTTTACATAACAGTTTCATTTTGTCTACGTGTACACATATAACGCTGCGTAACTCATGAGATTAATAGAGTTCGTTATTTTAGATTGAATTTCCTAAATGAATACTGTTTTTTAAAATATATCAGCATATAAAGTAGAGCCATTTAAAATTAATGAAAACTTTGATGAATCTAAATATTTAGTTTAATGATAAATTAAAAATGAGTTCTTTTGACAGAATTTTGTATTGAATTTTAAAGAACATATATGGGGCTTATATTTTCATTTGAATAATTGTATTGCGATTTGATTTCCTATAGAAGCACTTATAACATTTTTTAATCAAAAATCTGCAAGAATATCCAAATAATATTAGTAAAAGAGTGGCCGCAATAGTGGCCTTTTTTAATAAAGCGAAAATTATTATGAGAAAATTCGGACTGATATCTCAATAAAAATATGCACTAAACTGGCAGCAATAGTTGTGTGCCCTATAACAAATTAGTTTAGTGCATGAGTTCTACGTTATGCTGTTTAAACCTGATATATAAACATTTCATTAAATCTTACTGCTTAACGTTTTTTTTTGGTTAAATCAGAGTTCACTTCCATCAAATATTTACGTTGAAATCTATTTCTTTACACAGTTCAGTTTAACTTGAGTAAAATAACTAAATTTCTGCCACACAAATTTATTTATTATTTCCTTCTAATTTACTTAATGAGTTTTCGATCGCTATATACCGTTCGTGATTTTAGATTAAATTCTGTAAATGAATACGATTTTTTTTTAATTTATCAAAATATAAAGAAGAGCAATTTTGAATTAATGAAGTCTTTGTAGAATTTATATATTTATTTTAATGATAAACATTAAAATGCGTGTTTTTGACAGAATTTTGTATTTATTTTGTATCCCATGAATTTGAATTTAGATGGCAAGTGACGTTATAAAATGTGAATGATTCACCATTTTATCCAGGTTTAAGTTTTTTTACAAGACCTTTATTTTTTAACAAAAGTCGATATATTTTTTTTCTAATTTCCGTTTTCACATTTCTATGCAAAATTTTATGTTTGATAAAATTAAAGGAATTCAATCAAAAAGTTTTGAATAATTCATTTCTGATATCTCGATCTAGTTTTACGTTTAATATGTAAATCATTTTGTTAAGTATTGAATTTAGAAACTTTTTAAGCATAAAATTTAAAGTACAATAAACAAATATGCAGGAAAAAATATTATTTATGTTCTTCTTTAAATTCTCTTTGAATTTGCAGTGTTTTTTATTATTGTAGATGCATTAAAAATCCCTATAATAATAATAATAAAACCTCCACAATATAAGTAATCTCAAAGCTAAAATGTTTCAGCTGTATATATGCATAACAATGGTTATGTAAAAGTATGCAAAGTCAGTCTATTCACAAGGCATTGCTATTTGTAGTTTTAGTGTTACTCATTATTATGTAAAAAAATCCATTTGCTCTGAATTTTGTTAAACTTTTTTTTTTAGTTCACAGTAAAAAAGTACAGCGGACAATAAATACACACATTTTCTGCTGATGTTCTTCATATGTGGAAGTAATTTTTATAAGAACTGATAAATACGAAAATGATTTAGGGATTTAAGGTATCCGCCTACGTTTAAAACGTCAATTTCGATGAAAATTCGCCATTTTTTTTTATTTGATTTTCTTATACAATGAACATTTCTGTTTCTAAATCTGTTTTTATTTTTCCTGTACGCCTATTAGAAATGAAATTAGAGCCCTTTAAAAAAGTCCTTCCGGCCAGTGCCGGGAGGAAGAGGTAGCTTTCATAATCCTTATTTAAAAAAAGCCAACTTATATCATGCAAACACACGAAGCTCAATTTAGTGGAAACCGAATATAGGAGATTCAATACTAATTTTTATCAGTATAATGAATGAGAATTTCGCGAAATTAGTCAGCTTTATCCAAGCTGCTTTTCTTTAAAGTAACTTATATTTGGCTGCCAAATTCGGCAATTTCTTAAAGTGCCTGTCATATTAAGACAACATGGTGGATGAGGCTAAGCAGTGAACTTGGTCGAGACCTTAGTAATTGCTGTGCACATGCTCACTCACATAGGAATCGGTTAATATATAGGAGTGCTGTCGCATGCAAAAAATCAGATTTTTCAAAATGTCACCCACAATAGAAATTGAAACTGCTATATCTGAGCCATTTTTTAAGGTAAAGACAAACAAAAAATGCTCCTGAATCCTTATATCAAGATCAAATACTTAAGAAAGAAACCTTTTTCAATTTCTAATTTTTTTGCACCTCACATTAAATATATATATATATATTTTTAATTTAATGGCCGCCATTTTGAAACAAGATGGCTGATGAATCTGGCCAGCGAACTTGGTCGAGGTGTTGATGTATGCTATCCACATGCCTTCTTACATCGAAATAGGGGAATACGTGTGTTATCGCGTGACAAATACAAGATCGTTTCAAAATGTTAACCATGCTAGAAATTCAAAGTGCTGTAAATCAACCATTTTTTAAGATATCAACAAAAGAACAAATTTTCAGAAACAAAAACTGCACCGGAATCTTTGTATCAAGGCCAAACACATAAAAAAAATCTTTTTCATTTTCCAATTTTTTAATACCTCATTTTGAATTTTAAATTTAATTTTTTAAATGGCAACCCTTTTGAAACAAGATGGCGAATGAAGCTGGCCAACGAACTCGGTCGAGACATTGGTATGTAGTATGTACAGACCAAGTTACATCCAAATAGGTTCATAAATACGCCTGTTATCGCGTGACAAAAATCAGGTCGTTTTAAAATGTCAGCCACAAGAGAAATTCAAAATGCTATTACTCAGCCATTTTTTTTAGATATAGACGAAAGCAAAACTGTTCCGGAATCTTTGTATTAAGGTCAAACACATACAAAAAAAATCTTTTTCATTTTCCAATTTTTTCGTATCTCATTTAATTTTTTTTTTTAATTTTTTTTAATGGCCGCCATTTTGAAACAAGATGGCGGATGAAGCTGACCAACGAACTCGGTCGAGATATTTGTATGTACTATGTACACACCAAGGTACATCCAAGTCGGTTCATAAATACGTCTGTTATTACGTGAGAAAAATCAGGACGTTTCAAAATGTCAGCCACGCTAGAAATTCAAAATGCTATAACTCAGCCATTTCTTAAGATATAGACGAAACAAAAACTGCTCCCGAATCTTTTTATCAAGGTCAAACACATAAGAAGAAAATATTTTTTCAATTTTCAATTTTTGGTACCACATTTCAAATTTAAATTTTTCTTAAAAATTTAAATGGCCGCCATTTTTAAACAAGATGGCGGGTGAAGCTGGCCAACGAACCCGGTCGAGACATTGGTATGTACTATGGATAAACGAAGTTACATCCAAATCGGTTCATAAATACGCCTTTTATCGCGTGACAAAATTCAGGACGTTTCAAAATGTCAGCCACGCTAGAAATTCAAAATGCTATAACTCAGCCATTTTTTAAGATATAGACGAAACAAAAACTGCTCCGAAATCTTTGTATAAAGGTCAAATACATAAGAAAAAAATATCTTTCCATTTTCAATTTTTTGGTACCACATTTCAAATTTTAATTTTTTTAAAAAAATTTAAATGGCCGCCATTTTGAAACAAAATGGCGGATGAAGCAGGCCAACGAAATCGGTCGAGAGATTGGTATGTACTATGTACACACCGAATTACATCCAAATCGGTTCATAAATACGCCTTTTATCGCGTGACAAAATTCAGGACGTTTCAAAATGTCAGCCACGCTAGAAATTCAAAATGCTATAACTCAGCCATTTTTTAAGATATAGACGAAACAAAAACTGCTCCGGAATTTTTGTATAAAGGTCAAATACATAAGAAATAAATATCTTTCCATTTTTAATTTTCTGGTACCACATTTCAAGTTTAAATTTTTTTTAAAAATTTTAAATGGCCGCCATTCTGAAACAAAACGGCGGATGAAGCTGGCCAACGAACTCGGTCGAGACATTGGTATGTACTATGTACACACAAAATTACATCGAAATCGGTTCATAATTACGGGAGTTACAGTGTGACATAGGTCATATATATATATATATATATATATATAACCAATAATTAAACATAACCTACCACCATCAAAAACCGTAATATTATGAATTAAAGCTGTAAGTATATAAAGATAACTAGAAAATTAAATAACATTAAATAAAGCTATGCAATGATAGGAATGAAAAAATTAATCGAATCCTAAAAAAGGTATCAGATAACTACTTAGTAGAAATCATATTGATAATACACATAGACAGTGCGCTATTGCAGCAATTATCTAAGCGTATAATATTTAATAGATTGCTAAATCATTTAGCGACCTGGGAATATATATGAATATATATAAGATACCAAAATTAAAAAATACTTCAAAATGAATTATTGACATTTAAAATGAAAAGATATTTAAAAACATCGTAAAAACCATACATTCATAATTACTTGCGCAAATGCATCATAGTAATTTGAATGCTAATATATAACCAATAATTAAACATAACCTACCACCATCAAAAACCGTAATATTATGAATTAAAGCTGTAAGTATATAAAGATAACTAGAAAATTAAATAACATTAAATAAAGCTATGCAATGATAGGAATGAAAAAATTAATCGAATCCTAAAAAAGGTATCAGATAACTACTTAGTAGAAATCATATTGATAATACACATAGACAGTGCGCTATTGCAGCAATTATCTAAGCGTATAATATTTAAAAGATTGCTAAATCATTTAGCGACCTGGGAATATATATGAATATATATAAGATACCAAAAGGAAAAAATACTTCAAAATATATATATATATTTTCCTATTAATAATCTTCATATCTCAAAAACCTTTAAATATCCTAATACAATCGGTAGAAAGATTTTTAACTACAATGCATTTTCAAAAAATACATCTGCTGCAAGTAATTTTCCGTGTAAATGCAATGACCCCACTCTAAAAAAATACATAAACAATGATCATGGACATATAATCACTGGAAATCTTGATATTGTTAATGATTTTAAATTGAAACAACTAATGGGTTATGGTACTAAATATAGACTTCCATCTAAATTTAATGTTAAATCTATTATCAAACAGTTTACACATGATATTGATATTTTTATTTATAAAATTTCTATCTCTTATAATAAGCCTATTGAATATTTTAATCAGTGGAAAATATTAGTAATTGAAAAATTAATTGTGGCTTTAAAAAATAATATGGCTGATTTGGTTTCTATTAATACACAGCATATTTTCCAACAAATTACTAAATTACAAAAAAACTACGTTATTACATATGTAGACAAATCTCCTAATAATTATGCTATTATTTGTAAATCTTATTATCACCAACTTCTTACAAATTGTATTTCTTCTAATAAGTCATTCCAAAAAACTAATGAAAATGTAATTGTAAATAATCGTAAAATTCGAAGTTATTATAAACTATTAAATATTTTATCTACTAACTTTTATTATCCATATTTAGTTCTTATTCCCAAATTTCATAAAACTCCAATTAAATTTAGGACTGTAACTATTGGTTGCAATACATATAATAATAAAGCCAATAAACTTCTCTTAAAAATTCTTAATCAATTATATGTACTTACTACAAACAATGATAATACACATTGTATAAAAAATAGCTATCAACTTGTCAATATTTTAAAAAATCTTCATTGTGTATATAATATAACGACATATGACTTCAAAGATCTTTTTAATAATATAGACCTATTAGGTTTGCATAAAATTATAAATGCATTATTTAAAAAGTATTATAAAAAACTGGAATTACCATCTGATATTGATATTGCATATTTTAAATCTTTAACTAACTTCATTATCTATAATAATTATATCCTGCAAGATAACACTTTATATTTACAGCATGTCGGTATACCACAAGGCGGTTGTACATCCAGTTTACTCTCAAACTTATATCATTATGAACGTAATTTTACTAATAATAATCTACATTTATATCGTTATATTGATGACATAATTTTAATTGATACTGATCATTCTGAAATTACTCAATTTCCAGTAGAATATCTCACTAATTTGGAATTAACGGAAAACCTTTTATCTAACAATACAATTAACTTCTTAGATCTTAAAATTACAATAAAAGACAACAAAACAATCACAGATTTATATGACAAACGTAAAGAATTTAAATTCAAAGTTAATACATTTACAAATTTTAAATCTTGTCTACATCATTCTGTATTTCGAAATATAATACTTAATCATTTATATAGAATAAAATGTTTATGTTCTTCTCCTCTAATTAACAATAATATTAAAAAACTAATTTATGATGCATTAAATCAGGGTTTTCCAAAAAAATTCATATATTCATTAATATACAATTAGTATTTTTCTTACATGATCTTTTAAAACAAATTAACACATGCGTAAACAAAATTACAAAAAAATTATAAAATAAAAATATCTCTATAAAAAAATAAAAATTGTAAAATAACATAAAAAATTATTATAGGTTGGATGGGTGGGTAGATGTTAGAGTACGGAGGAGGGTGGTGTTGTCTGGATAATACGCAATGGTTAATTAAAAAAAAAGGGGGGGCTTTTGTATTATTACTATATTTTTGATACGTATTTTATAAGGATGTTGATTTGATATTTTATATGTAATTGGTGAATTTCATTAATAATTAGCTTAATTATAGTTTAATCTTATTTACAATCATTTATTATAAATTTTAATTTAATAAGGACAATATAATATTAATTACTAATAGTATGCCATTTTTATAGTGATTAATATACATATAAGTATATTTAATATAAATAAAGTTATACTGTATTTATTAAAATTGGGTAATTATTTTTATTATTATTCCTCTATTCTTATTAATATTATAATATTTATTTATTTTCACTTAGTGTTATAAAATTTATTATCGGTTTAATGTTTTTGAATGTCCCACATTCATCCTTTTAGGATTTTTATGGATGTATAAAATAATCCACACACTATATTTGTGCTTTTTAGGTAATCGGAATTTAAGTATCTGTTCACCTTCTTTATACTACCATATGTTTTTTATTTCCTGTTCATTTTATAATTATCTTATATATAATAGTTTTTATTAAAGATTTTTATATTTTTAATAATTATTTATATTAATTATTAATGAATTTATTTTGTTTTATAGCATATAGCTATATGCTATATATTATCGATGTTCTAGAATTATTTAAATTCTTAGTGTAGTTTAAATAAGTTAGCTAATAGAATTTTGTATGCTTTTTAAATTTTATTAACAATAGTTTTTTAAAAATACATTGTTTGGTTTATATTCTGTTTATAATTATCTATATATAAGGATATGTTTGGTTTTGCTGTTAATAAAACAATTGTTACATTCAATTGCTTACAACTGTTTGTCTTTTGACAATTAAATCATAAAAGTAATACTAGATGGCAGCACCACAATTTGTGGTTTTTTTTTTTTTTGATAAGTTCTATATTTACTTTTTCCAGCTACATTTCAGTTATAATTTACTACACCAGGGGGAATTTTTAGCTAAATTTTGACGATATTGTTTAACGGTTTTTAATTAATTTAATAGTGCATTTTAATTATGTAATTACATTCTATTTATATTATTTTATATTATATTAACAGTTATTTAACATTTATTTCAATATGTATTAACTGCATCCTATGGTATCAATTACTGTGATTTCTTAACTGTTTTATTCACTTTAATCTTTACGATATTATGGGTGCCATGTGCGCGTTTGATTTATTCTAAAATATTAAACGGTATGGTGTTTATTATTTCATTTTATATCCTATAAATATTTAAATAGGTTTTATTGATTTTTCCATTTCATATTATTTGTTTCTATTCTGTTTTCAATTTTAATCAATTCCCTTGATTTTAATGGTTGTTTGGGCACAGGGGAAAATAACTTTTAGCTTTAGCTTATTTTTCCCACAGAAAACACCATTTTGCTTATATCATTGAATTTTGTGCCCTTGAAAACGTAATTCAATTTATAAGCATTTCCATTATTTGTCGGTGTCCACTTTCTTATTTTTCTTCCATAATAATTCTTATAATTAATTTAATCTTTATATACTTACAGCTTTAATTCATAATATTACGGTTTTTGATGGTGGTAGGTTATGTTTAATTATTGGTTATATATATATATATATATATATATATATATATATATATATATAAACTTTGAACGGAGGGTGGTTTCGGGGTCTGGGGGTCATGATCGATGAAAATATACCAAAATTTTTTGAAATCGCTTTCCTCCGAACGGCTGCAATAGGTAGCTTTTTTGTAAAGAAAGCTACCTAAAAAAGCAGACGACCTTAATTTATACCGGAAGGGGAGATACCTGAACCGGAAGTAGATCGTAAATTGAGGTTTATTAAACTGTTTTCGCGCAATTTCTAGGTTTTAAATTTAATATTATATTTTAGCTGCATCTGTAGCATTGCCTCAAAGTTTTAATTTTTTCTTTTACTACTCCATTAAGTTAAAATTGGCAACAGCTTCAACCTCGCATCTTGTTTAATTTTTTTCAAACGTTTTTATCGGAAAAGGTAAACGATTATTGCTCTAACTCAAACTTTTATTGTCCTATAACAATGAATTTTTTTGTGTAGGTTTTTGATAATGTATAGAGTGTAATGAACTAAAGAATTAGCTCTAAGTGACTTATTTGTTGATATATAGCTATTTTTATGAAGAATTACACGTAAAATTTCTGAAATTTTCTATGTAATTGTATATAATCAGCTGTATCTCTTTTAGATTTTCATACATTGACTAGTTTTAGTTCATTACACTCAAGTGGGTCTAATATGCATATTTTGAAAAAATATTTGTGTTATTATGTATTTTTTTTTTTTTTTTTTTAGAGCCGGAGCCGTTTTCATAAAAAAATGCTAAAAAATGACCAAAATTCTTCAAAATTTAAAAAAAATTCATAAATATTTTATATATTTTCCTTATTTTTCTTATTTTGTATTAGATTATACCTAAAAGTGACCAAAAAGTACCAAAATTACAGTTTATTTTTAAAAATGACTTTTTAAATAGTCAGATAGCAATAAATACTGACTTAACGACTTACAGTAGCAAATTTGAAAATGCTCCAAAAAGAATTAAATGCATAAAAATATAGAAATATGTGTAAAATAAGCAAGTAGAAGGCTAAAGTTATAAATTTAATGGTTTTTAAAGTGTTTATTTCATTTAAAAAGTTCTTTTAAACTTATATGAAAACTTTAAATGGGTTTTCTGCAAAATTAGATTTTCATCGGAAAAGGTAAACGACTATTGCTCTAACTCAAAATTTTATTATCCTATAACCATGAATTTTTTTGTGTAGCGTTTTGATAACGTCTAGAGTGTAATGAACTAAAGAATTAGCTCTAAGTGATTTATTTGTTGATATATAGCTATTTTTATGGCAAATTACACGTAAAATTACTGAAATTTTCTATGTAATTGTATATAATCAGCTGTATCTCTTTCAAATTTTTGTATATCGACTAGTTTTTAGTTCATTACACTGAAGAGTGTTTAATATGCATATTTTGAAAAAATATTTGCGTTAAAAGCATTTTTTTTTTTTTTTTTTTTTTTAGAACCGGAGCCGTTTTTATAAAAAAAATTGCTAAAAAAATGACCAAAATTCTTCAAAATTTTTAAAAGTTGCATAGATATTATATATTTTGTATCATTTTCTTTATTCTGTGTTAGGTTACACTGAAAAATACCAAAAAAATTATCAAAAGTAGGTTTTTTTTAAAAAATGTCTCCGTACGTAGTCAGATACCTTAAATATTCGCTGTACGAAACACGTTTGTAACAAAATATTACATTCATACTATCCTCAATAGCACGAATGTGACCAAAATGTTAAAGTACTCTAACTAAAAGGCATCTCTTGATGGCAACATTGTGTTCTGTTAGGTGAAAAATGAGCCGGATCACATCAAGGTGAATTCAACATGTCCTATTTTGCGATGCGCTGCAATTAGCTTAAAAATTGGTGACGGTGACTTCACAGTGGAGTCACGAAGTGACGATAACCTGAGAGAAATAAAGATGTCACTTTGTAACATGAAATAACACATCAGCTGATAAGTTCCCGGTCTAATGAAGAAAACACAACTTTTTTGGTCAAATTCGATTTTATTCATCAACATAGTCTTCTTTAAGTGCGATATAATTATTCCAGCGCATCTCTAACATTTCAATACCTTTCTTGAAGAACGAATTATCTTTGGCTTCAAAATAAGCGTTTCTTTCGGCGATCACCTCCTCATTCGAGCCAAATCTCTTGCCGGCGAGCATTTCTTTCACGTCTGCGAACAGGTAAAAGTCGTTGGGAGCCATATCTGGAGAATAGGATGGGTGCGAAAGCAATTCGAAGTGATATTCGTGCAATTTTGCCATCGTAGCCAAAGACCTGTGAAAGGGTGCAGGGGGGGGGGGGGGAGGGGAGGACGCGGCACCCACTTCGAAAACAAGTTTCTTATGGACAAATGTTCACGCAAAATAAAGCCTACATGTTCTTTTGATAAGTTTAGAGTGTCACCTATCTCCTGCAACTTCACTTTACAGTTTTCTAAAACGATTTTGTGGACTTTTTTATGTATTCCGGTAAATCCACCTCTTTTGGACGACCAGAGCGTTACGATCATCGATGTTTGTACGACCACGTTTAAATTCAGGAAACCAGTCAATAATGGTCGATTTTCCTGTGCAGGGTCCGGATAACATTTATCAAGCCAAAAGCTTTTGTTTCCACGGTGTTTTCCCCCGCCAAATGGCAATGTTTTATCAAAACACGAAATTCTTTTTTTTCCATTGTTTTGAAAATACAAAACGTTGTTTTACTAAAACCACCGTAAATTTTGAAGCAACCGTCAGATTGTCATGAAATGTTTACAGCTACCTTTTTTAAGGTTACTACTTACTAAACAGAATATTAATTCTGTATTTGTGGCGCCATCTGTGTGTCAGACAGGGAACTTATCACCCGATATGTTAAAGATGTCACTTTGTGACATGAAATAAAGATGTCACTTTGTGACGATGGCCAAATGTTACTATTGTGACACCACGGTGATGAACCGCGCTATTAGAGATATATCATAAAAGTAATTCATGGAAATATTAATTTTAATTCCGTATGTATAATATTTGTTTTCAAAAAGTGGGAAAAGTATAATTATACACCGGTGGTATTTAATTATTTTATACGATCTAATGTGTTCACAAAAACAGTAATTTACAAAATTTAACTGAAAATAAGGCCCTTTTTTATAATACGAAACTCTCGTAAATGGCTGTCGACGGATCATTAAACTTAATCGAATAAAGAAAAATGCTCGTAAAGATGCACTATTTTCCGTCTTGAAATGGGACTATAGCTAAAGGAAATAAGAAAAAGCTGATTTTCAAATTGAGAATAATGAGTGTGTGAGATTAGACTGTAATCTTATCTACCTTTCAGAGAGCTCAATTTATTCTCTTTAAAACAAAGAGCTGTTAAACAAACAACTGATGCTTAAAAGGCATCGTTTATCACAAAACAACGTTAATTAAAGACGTATTTAAAATAAGGAACTCAACATATATTCTGAATTTTCACAAAATTTAAAAGTAGAAACATAAAGTTGTTTAGAAATTTAATTTTGAAATATAAAATCTGAATTAATTATTTCTTCATCAGCTTTTTGTCATCAATTTTTTCCTATTGCTCTGCAAGAGATTTTTGCCAAAAACACAACTAATGTCCTTGACCAAGGAACGTACTCGCCTGTTGGCCTCGTATAACTTTTTCCTGTTCATGAAGCTAAAATTACAACTTCAAGGAAAATGTTTTATATCAATTGAGCCCATAAAAGCAAATTCGACGAAGGAGCTAAAGACCATACCAAAATCTACTTACCTAAAGAGTATGAAAGATTAGGTCCTGCGCTGGCATAGTTGTATTAAACTCGATGGTGTCTATTTTGAAGGTGGTAAAATCAATTTTGATGACAAAATAATTTAATTTTTTCGTGTTTTATTCAACAATTCCGGGTGCATTTTACGCAGAAGGTATTTTTGCAATTTTTATTTCTTATTTTATCATTTTAGCTATTTATCCTACACAGATTAATAAAACGAACCATTCCACTTTTAATACGTATTTTAATACTATTTAGCTGACAAATATTGTGTGCATTTTCGAAAATAGCCTGTTTAATTGGAATTTAAGAGTAATGTATGTAGATTGGATTTTCGTTTAATTGACGATTTCTCCAACCATATTGGTGATACGGATGAGATGAAAGTGATATAATCGACATTTAGTGATATGGATGTAGAAATTAATAATTGAATTAAAAAGAATCTACTGATTATTACCTTAGAATATGACAACTTTTCCCAATTCTGACTTTAATTCCTTTAATCATCAATATCCAACACAACGGTAGAAGTATGCTTGCATAGCTATTTTGATGAAAATTGTTTAATTGTATTCTTGCTATTCAGGTATTCTCGTATTTTAATACTGTTTAGCTGACAAATTTTGTGTGCATTTTTGAAAATAGCCTCTTTAATTGGAATTTAAGAGTAATGTATGTAGATTGGATTTTCGTTTACTGGACGATTTCTCCAACCATATTGGTGATACGGATGAGATGAAAGTGATATAATCCACATTTAGTGATATGGATGTAGTAATTAATAATTGAATTAAAAAGAATCTACTGATTATTACCTTAGAATATGACAACTTTTCCCAATTCTGACTTTAATTCCTTTAATCATCAATATCCAACACAACGGTAGAAGTATGCTTGCATAGCTATTTTGATGAAAATCGTTTAATTGTATTCTTGCTATTGGACTGGGAATATAGATAACATATATTGCGAACTATGACCAATACAAGAAATTTAAGATTAAATATTGTTTACTTCTGACAAAAATTGCAGAAACAGTCACGAAAATTCAGTGATACCTCGTATTTACCGACGAATTCAAAAAACCTTCCTTTAGGAGAAGAACCAGCGAGAAATCACAAAAAACAAATGTATTTTTCTGTGTTAACGTTGGGTTTTCCGAAATGCATGCCCTGTACTGGAACCCTTTTCCTTCAGAAATATTTCTTTGGATTTCGGAAAAACTTACTTTTTTTAATCTTTCTAATTGATATTCTAACGATTGTTTTCTAAAGATATGTGAAAGTTTTCCAGAATTATGTGTAACTGCTTGGTGACTAAAAAATTTGAGAGGATGAAATTTTAACTCCTTGATTATATTGAAATTTCTGCTATATCAGGAATTTTTTACAAGTTTATTATTAAAAGTGATGGGTTAACTTTACATGATATTTTTTCAAATGATATTATTTTTTTTTATATTAACTCTTAAGGGGACAAGGGACATTTAAACTCATTTAAAAAAATTAATTGCACCTTCAATACTATTCAAGGGCTATATTAATGAAAACTTTATGAATTATGTCATAACTTTATCACACAAGAAATTAAAAAAAAAAAATGGGGAAAACTAAGGAATTTCAAAGGCATTAAGAACATTCAAAATGTTCCAAACTCTCTCCATACCAATTAAAGTCCATATATTTTTTATGCCAGTTTGGTTTACATATACAAATAAAACTGTGCATCGAATTTCATATATTTGAATGTTAAATGTAAGAAAAGAGTATTTTCTAAATTTTATGTAATTTTCAGCATTTTTAGATATTTTTGCACTTAACTACGCTTAACTTTTCCAATTTTTTTTCCAAATTATATTTAGTTTAAATCACTATGTACAGTTTTATTTGTATATGCAAACCAAACTGGCGTAAAAAGTATTAGGGATTTTAATTGATATGGAGTGAGGTTGGGACATTTTGAAAGTTCTTGATAAAGCTTAAAATATTCAGGAAAAATTCTTTTTTCTCAATATTTTTTTTTAAATTTCTTGTATGATAAATATATGCCATAATTTATATAGTGTGCCCTTGAATAGTATTATGATGCAATTTAAAAAATAATAAAAAATGCGTTTGAAGGTCACTTATCCCCTTAATGCAGATGCATTGCTAATTTAAATATTATGACGTGTATTTGTTTCCATATATGGTTTATTGTCCTTTAACTTTTCGAAAATTCTTTCATAGATTATAGAAACTCAGTCATATTCAATTAATATGAAACAAATACTTGGTGCTAAACTTATTTCAAACTTAAAATTATTCTTCATATTATCATTATTTATCATACTGCCTTTTAACTCGGCAACTTTTTCGGCTGGACATATTGATCTTAAAACAGGCTGTACTTTTATTCTTTTCTAACGGCAATACTTTTTGCCCAGATGTTTTGTAAAACAATATCCGAAACAGAATGTTCAATTTATCCTACACTTTCATTTACTCTCCTGTCATGAACTATTCATAGTTTAATTGAATTTTGCCTTTTCACCGCCTTTTGACATTTAAAAGGGTTTAGAATGCTTCATTTTGAAACTGATTGAAAATTACTGAACTATTGCCTTAATTTAATATGATACATGCAACGGATACAAAAGTTAGATTGTATACAAAATACACAACGTAAACAACTACAAATGGAGACTATATTTTGATATTTTGGCTTTTCTCACAATAACTTTAATAAAAATTAAATTTCGAAAATCAAAAAACCCGACTGCGTAAAAAGCGAACTAATTAATTATTTCTCATCAATGTGAAGCTATTTTTTATATTACTTACCTATTTTATTTTTTTTTCTTGCATTGATGGCTTTTAAGTTGTGTTTAATTGTTACTTCTTATCTATAAACATAGTTTTGATGAGGCCTATAGATGTCGATGAAGGTTAGAGTTGCAGTAAAGCTAGAGATCCTACCTACACAACTTCCAGGTTGTGTAATATTTAAACGGAGCATCTGAGTGTAAAATAGGCAATGAAACATTTTCTTCATTTTGAAAGACCTATAAAATGATATGCCACTCAATAGGGTGCGTAATTTTTTTTTTCGTGTCTACCGCCATTTTGAATTTAAAAAAAACAACACCTAGCATATAACCATCGGACTCTTAAGACGAATCGATAGACCTCATTCTTTAAAATCCATCCAACCGTTGGGATGTTTCGAGGGTATAAAGAAATCCACATACCCAGATACGCGTGAAACACATAACATTTCTTGGCAGTCGGGTAAAAAGGGAAAATGTATATCTATTAAGAAATTAATACAGTACTGGCCAAAGTATTATGATAACAGGAAAATTTACACATAAATCAGCCTAGAAGTTAGTTTATAGTATTACATTTAATATTGGTTGATTATTATATGCATTACTTACAATGAACATATTTATAGATGTCCACCCATAGCTTTTAGTACTTCGTATGTCTATCTTAGCAGCTGTGACTGCTTTCATACGTTTAGGCATCCCTTGGATGTACTTCTAAATCAGTCGTTCCATTTCATCACTATGATGCTAGGCACGAATTAATCACTCAATTGGTTGAACCTTATTTGTTGCTGCAATTTTGTTGACTCTGGTCTTCAAGTCAACAAAATTGCAGCAACAAACAAGGTTCAACTCATTGAGCGATTAATTCGTGTATGGCATCATAGCAATGAAATGGAACGACTGGTTTAGAAGAAAGGATGCCAAGACGTATAAAGGCAGTCATACGCTGCTAAAGGTGGACATACGAAACACAAAAAGCAATGAGTGGACATCTAGAACTATGTTCATTGTAAGTAATGCATATGCATTCACCCAATATAGAATGTGATACAATAAATTAACTTCTAAGTTGATTTATATGTAAATTTTCCTGTTACCATAATAATTTGGCCAGTACTGTATATATCTATCATTTATTAAAATAAGAAAGGAATATACCCGGGCTTCTCGGGTTACAGAATATAGATGAAAACAATTTATTTATTTGATAATTGTATTAAATGTTTTACATTTAATAATTTTTTAGAATACGCGCTAACAATATCAAAAATCATATATGAAAAATAGTACTTAGTTTAAATAATTTTTTGAAATATATTTAAAAGCGATAGTTTTGTATTGGCCTCAGATCAGGGCTTAACAGCAGAAGAAATGGATAAAGCTTGCTACATAAAATCAGCCTTTTTTTTATTCTGATCATTTTAGTGGTTTAAGTGATCACTTGTTTTAAATTTGTATTTTATTTATATTTTATTGTTTTATTTATTGATGGATGAATGTTTTAATTTCGGTATTCCTATAAGCTGGAAACAAAGGCTGAGCTATTTATATTAATTTAAGTACAAACGGATTTACGTTGCGTAATTGTCTGCACGTGATAGACATAGATTTAAAAATAAATCATGCCAGAAAATTATTTTAGAAACAATGAAAATTAAGTAAATAGTGATATGTTTTTCAAACAAATTGCGATACAGTTTTCAAACAAATTTCATTTGAAAATACATTTTTTCCCTAGTCGACGGTGTAAAATTTAAAAATGTGCGATGTTTAGAAGTTTTAAAAACCTGCATTAAAATTTATATATATATGTAATATAATATTTGTAAATATATATATATGTATAACTAATAGTAAAATATTGTCAAACTAACTTATGCTAAAATATCAATTAATAAAATGAAGAGTACATCTGAATAAAAATGAGAAATACAATAAAAAATAGTGCAAATAGCAAATAACAGTGTATGCTGACATATCATCGCATCAGAGCAACAGTAGGACATCTAGTAATAATGGAAAATTAAATGTCGGACTTACTGCTATGAATAACTGTGTCTACATCTAGTGGAACATTAGGGAATGTTTATAAAACACATCTGAGATATAGTATTAAACATAACTTTGTGTTTCAGAAGTTGTTTCACTAGATGCAAACACAGTTATTTATAGCAGTAAGTCAGACATCTCATTTTTTATTATTACTAGATCCGAGTTCGTACGCTTCAAGGACCTTTTACCAGAATTGTTTTAATTTCGTTATTCCTATAAGATGGAAACAAAGGCTGGGCTACTTATATTAATTTAAGTACAAACGGATTTACGTTGCGTAATTGTCTGAACGTGATAGACATAGATTTAAAAATAAATCATGCCAGAAAATTATTTTAGAAACAATAAAAATTTAGTAAATAATGATATATTTTTCAAACAAATTGCGATACAGTTTTCAAACAAATTTCATTTGAAAATACATTTTCCCCCTAGTCGACGGTGTAAGATTTAAAAATGTGCGATGTTTAAAAGTTTAAAAAAACTGCATTAAAAGTTATATATATGTAATATAATATTTGTAAATATATATATATATGTATAAATAATAGTAAAATATTGTCAAACTAACTTATGCTAAAATATCAATTAATAAAATGAAGAGTACATCTGAATAAAAAAGAGAAATACAATAAAAAATAGCGCAAGTTGTAAATAACAGTGTATGCTGACATATCGTCGACTCGGAGTAACAGTAGGACATCTAGTAATAATGGAAAATCAGATGTCTGACTTACTGCTATGAATAACTATGTCTACATCTAGTGGAACAGTAAGGAATTTTTATAAAATACATCTGAGATATAATATTAAACATAACTTGTTTCAGAAGATGTTCTACTAGATGCAAACACAGTTATTTATAGCAGTAAGTCAGACATCTCATTTTTTTATTATTACTAAATCAGGATTTGTACGCTTCAAGGACCTTTTATCAGAATTTTCGTAAAATAATATTTGGCTTATTTAATGAAAAAAAGTCTATCTTCAGATATGGGGATTCTCACAATCTTTTCACTTTCATGTCCCTGAATAATAATTTTTATTTTAATACACTTTTTTGTGTGTTTTTTAAATTTCATATACTGGGGAACATCCCATTGCATGATTGCACAACAATATTAACGAGATAAATAAGTTTTGGACGATGTTGGGGGTCCAAACACCTGGGAAACTCATATACCGACCCATGTCCTCGATGCTGATTTTTATGTTTGGAGCTGTCTGGATAAAATTGTTTCAATAAAAATAATTCGATGAAACTTTTTTTCTGAAACTGAAACTATTCTTTTATATAATTATGTAGCTAAAAATTAACCTACACACATTTTTAGGGTTGTTATTATTTTTTAAACTCTGTCCCTTGGTTTTAGATTCCTTACCATCCCTCTTCTAAAATTATACAGAAAATCATTTCAGATGCAGACACAGAATTTTTTTAAAGTTTTTTCTCATGCAAAAGTATGCTAGAGAAATAATGTCTAAAATCCTTTGGCAAGAAATTTACTGTAGAATTTAAATCAGCATTTAAATATCAATTTCAAGCATCGTGGCTTTATTGGTAGTCTCACCGTCCCCACGGTTTATTCCTGCACTTTTCGAGGTAAATTTAAAAAATAATAATAATTTAATCCAATATTAACAACTGTTTCTAAAAATCAACGAACATTGTGGCTATCACTTAGTCTTAACATGATTTTACTAAAAATAGGTGGTAATTTTCCTTACCGTTCCATCCCTACCGTCCCTTTTTTTTACCATTTCGTCCCTTTTTTCCAATACCATCCCCCTTTTTTACCTTACCGTCCCTTCTTTAACACCCCTTTAAGACAATGTTATACAAAAATTCTATATTAAAAGTACTACATTGTTATTATCTCTTATTTGAATCTCCTGTGGGTACTATGCAAATTCATTATAAGTAAATGGTAAGGAAAATGGAAAGTAAAATTAAACTCGCAAGTTTAACTTAAACCTCAGTTAAATAAAAAATTTTTCGCTGCTGATCATTTTTTCTTTATTATGAATCATTAAGGCATTCGTCTAGCAGATTAAAATGTTATTTTAGCAAGTTTAATTTTGTCAGATTTTTTTCCCGAAAGTCAAAAGATTGCGAGAATGCCCCATATAGCGACCAGTATTTTACATAGTTTCTGGTACTAAAACACCTAAAACCCCCTCAATCCCCTAATGCATGCGAACCCTGTAGATGTCCTACTGTTGCTGTGATGCGACGATATGTTTAACATAAGTATTGTGAAAAGTCATTGAAGTATTGGAGGTTGAAAATAATCACACTGTAAGAAAGAAAAAAATCCCTGAGCGTTCCTAGAAATAATGAGCAGCTGGTTTCTCAAAAGATTTTTTTTAGAAAATTGTGGTTTTCTATTCTGAAACATTCGTGGTCAATTATGGCAACAGAAGTGTGTGAACCTAGTGTCCTATAAGTTTCTGATATTTTGAAAAAGGATTTACTAGTTATTTCTCCGGAAACTCGCCTGGATTCTTTTACAGTGCAGAAGACCTACAAATTTTTGGGTTAATTCCTATGTTTGAGTTAAGAAATGACCAATAAAATTGCATATTTTAAATACTAATTAATTATTTAATTAAAGATTTGTTAATTTTTGAATTTAGAAAAATTTTATTAATGTATTCCGCATCTTACTAAAAACTACTTTTATTAATTAACACTAACATTAACGATAACATAATTAAGTATTAATAAAAAGCTATAGAATTCGAGATTAAAGAAAAAAAAACAGAATCTGTCTTTAAATGACTGAAATACTGGGTTATCCAAAAGTAGGAAATAAGCGTATCGATGATAGTACGGTGCTGTTTTCACAAAATATATGTAATCTTTATAACGAAATTTTGAATTCCAGCTAATTTGCATTTCCCATAAACAAGATGTGCTTCGGTTTTGTTGGCAGTTTGTACAACGTATCAGTACAGTTTGCAATGCCCTGGGATTACAAATGTTCAATGTTACGGCTGTCAGTAATGAATTTGATCCTCAGACAGGGTACGACACTTTGAACGGCATCTAATGGGATTTCCGCTCTAATTCCTGATAGCGTCACTATTTATATAAAGCATATGCCTCTAGAGCACTAAGTCTTGATGATAAATGTATCTATTCTGCAATAAAACCTTCGTTATAAAAAAGTCCCTTGTCCTCCCGTGCAATTATTTCAAAACTGCATTTATATCTGCCTATACTTTTCAAATTTTCGAATTTCTCCTTTTACAGTTACAGATCACTCAATATACAATAGAATAGGATTAGGGAGGCTGACTGTAAAGTAAGAATCTATTGATAGGGATCAAGAGAAGTATTTGAAAATCCGTATAGGGCTTCACATAGTAGCTGTGCATAACGGCACTGTCAGTATTAACTCGTAAACACTGCGTCATTCGCAAGGGACGATTTAAGAGGATGTTCTGCTTTTCGGAGCCAAAATTTTATGTATATTTTTTTTCATATTTTGCAAATCTCTTATGTGCCCTAAAGCTGTTTCGTGATGTTTCAATTCTTTACAATCTTGTTTACTCGTTGAACCTAACGCTGTTGTAAAACTTGAAGCTTGTTTTCACGTAACCATGCTTTTTCGATTAAGTGACTATTTTTCTCTTCAAATATTCGACCGATTTGCTTCATATTGCGAAAAGAATAATTTTCATTGATTCATTATTTATTCAAGCTCGTAAAAGGTGAACACAATGTCGAAAAAATTACCCTTTTTCATTGAAAGACCGCTATTTTGTCAAAAATTAACTTTTTAAACTAAAAGTTGGCATGAAATTCAGAGAACGTAATTCCCTTTCATAATTTGGCTATCCAATTTGTTTCAGATATCTGTGACTAGGGAAAACGTGTTGCTCGATGGAAGCTCACATCACGTAATCTCCATCGTACAAGGAGCTTTATTCATTTTATGTATGGTGTTGAGGAATTCGACCGACAAATTCAGAAGTGATAGCAGGCATCAAGGGAATGAAAAATTACCATAGAACATGGGGGCGCAAACTCCGTATTTAATCAAAGACACAGGGTGTTCTATCCTAACTATGTTTGGATTGACGGTAATAACTTTTAGAAAACTGAAATGTATTATAAGAAAAAAATTAAGGGGTCTTGTACCTTTTAAACGCGTCGAAAATTAACGAAAATCTTCAAAGTTTGAATTAGTCTATCTTCAAAACCTTTTTATGTATAAACATGAAATTTTGGATATTGATTAAACAGATTGTGTTTTGTAATATACTACCAACAGAAATTTATTAACCCTTTACAGAATTTGTGTACTGTTGAAATCAAAATAGCTCTTTTTTTTACCCCATAAGTCATTGCGTGCATGATATCTTGAGAAAGTATGTATGGATTGTCATGAAATTTGGTAAATATACTAAACAAATATGTGTGCTTAAAATGATCTACTTTTAAGTATTTACAATGGTAAAATGTTTAGTTATGACTATTTTTATTCATTAAAAATACATTTTTTTTTATATATAGTTAATGAAATAATTTTAGCCTAAGAGTAGATTATTTTAAACGCACATATATGTTTAGTATCTTTACCAAATTTCATGCCAATCCATACATACTTTCTCAAGATATCATGCGCGCAATGACTTATGGGGTAAAAAAAGAGCTATTTTGATTTCAACAATACACAGATTCTATAAAGGGTTAATAAATTTTTAATGGTAGCATGTTACAAAGCATAGTCTGTTTAATCAATATCCAAAATTTCATGTTTATACATAAAAAGGCTTTGAAGATAGACTAATTCAAACTTTGAAGTTTTTCGTTAATGTTCGACGCGTTTAAAAGGTACAAGACCCCTTAACAGATATTCTCATATTTGTTTCACATGTGATAATATCAAACAAATGTGGTAGAAGTTTTGATTATACGCGTCAGTATTATGCACTTGACGCTCCGCATTTTGGATTACGATTACCAATTCATACGGTATCATCCATTGCTTGAGCACCCTGTTTTTCCAGAACTTTTCGTATGTTATCACATTTCTCACAAAACAAGATACCTATCATTGCATTGCCATTGCAGTGTCTTAATTTTTCTCAAAATTGTTACTGTCAACACAAGTTCAGTTAAGATGAAACATTCTGTATTTGAGACTAAATAAGTGGTTTGAGACCCCATGTTCTGTGTCAATTTTTCATCCCCTTGATGTCGACTATTACCACTAAGAATTTGTCGGCCGAATTAAGCAGCTACCTGTATACAAGAAAATTTAAATATATAAGGGAAATGTCAATAAATATAATGGGAAAAGTCCGAAGGTGGTATCGCATTTCTTTGTAACCGAAACAAAATCGTAAAAAAACACGTGAATTTTAGGCCTAAGAAGTAGAACCTCTAAGAAGTAAGAGTGAATGCATTCTCTACTTCGCCAGAGAAAGATAGTTATAAATAAATTGCATTGGAAATTACCGTGTTATTTACGTTTTTCTGAAGATTTAAGAATTATTGAAACTGTGTGTGTTTTGTTTAGAAAAGTCTAACGGGGATGTCTTATGCGCAATAATTGTCTTATTCAAAAGCACATCTCATGAAAAAAAAAGTTACAAGCAATTTAAGGGGTCTCAGGACTCTTAAAACTTCAAAATTTTCGAAATTTTAATTTTTTTTTAGATGCTAAACTCTTATCTTTTCTGAACATTCTAATATCTAATATAATTGTTTCCTTGAAATTCTCATTAGAACAGAAGTTATGGAATTTAGAATTATATCAGCTCAATAACTGAAGCGGCGTTTTCGAAACTTTGAAGTCATTTTTCTCCAAATGACGTTTTTGTGCATAACGCGAACGATATCTCAAAAACTTCTGAAATTTTTTTCATAAAATTTTCAAAACATACGTTTCATGTTAATCTGTATAAACTGAACCTAGAGTTTCCTTTTTATTGTTAAAAAAAAAAAAAAAAATAGGTGGTTATGTTGTTGAAATTTTAAAAATTTTGTATTAGCTAAATACAACTTAGTATTAAAAATATAAAAATGCTTTAAATGCAAATTTATTTAGGCTCAGGGTAGTTATTACAATCTGAAGTATAAGTAGGCACCAAAATTTTCTTTCTAGTTGCAATTCAATTTCTAATCGTGCGATTAAGCTGTTATACCATTTTTCTGCTCGTCAAATATCTGTCAGTTTGGAGCCCCTTGTAAATACTAATTCTGCATCTTACAATTTTTTAAATACATAAAATAAAAGAATGTACTTATATTTTTCAATTCAATAAAAATTGTGTCTTAAAATCATATACATTTTAATATATTAAATGTTGAAAATGGTTTTTTTTCTTTTTTTCTTTTTTTCTCAATTTTATGAGTCCTGAGACCCCTTAATAAATATCGGAAAGGCACAAAATCATAAATAATACAACATAAAATCTGATAGTGTTTCCTTTGCATATGGACTTTGCTTCAGGCCAGACACAGTGTTCAAAGTATTTTTTACGGAAAAAGAGGAATAGATAAACAAAGTATTTTTTACGGAAAAAGAGGATTTGATAAATACTTTTTGCAATTTTAAGAGTCCTGAGAACCCTTAAGAATGTTATTACAAAAATTATTGGAATAAATTAAGACATGAGAACACAGGATGATTATAGAAAATCTAAAATTTATTTGAAGTAAAAATTAAAGAAATAAAATATTAATATAACACCCATTCAATTATAGAGTGTTCTACGCTAGACATACTATATAATAAGTGTTTATTCTACACTATCAGAAAAACTCGCCAATTTACACTAAATTATTCCTCATTTTTTAACAAATAATTTCCGTACTCCTAGAAAACATATTTTATCCGCGAATTTTTCCCAAAAGTTTGAAAAAGAGAAAGAAATACCGTTCATTCCTAGCACGCATGCGCTCTGTTAATACTAAAATCCGGATTAAAAAAAAAAAGGAAAAACCAAAAATTCTATACATTAAGATTTCTAATTTAATTTTTTTTTTAAGTTTTCGAATTTAAAAACGAATAGCAATAACTTTTCTCATTCATTCAAAAATAATCGCAATTTATTTTTTTTAAATTGAATAAAGTTAAATAAAGTTGAATTAAATTAAATAAAGTTGAATTTATAAAAATGTTTATAATAAAAATATTCGCATTTAAAATATATTTTAAATCAACAGATTTAAAAGATATTTTAATTTAAATATTAAATGAAAAAAAAATCGCTTCTACTCAAAAAAAGAAAGAGAAAGTTCTTATAGAAAAAAAAAATAAAATTCATATTTTACATCAAGCAATCTGCTTAAAAATATTTATAATGCATTTTTTTATTGTATACTAATACTAAAGTATTAAAACCCCAGACATAATCTCATTAAAGACGAAAACTTCCAGAAACTAAATTCAAAATTAAAAGCTTTTTAAAGAAATTAATCAAGCCATACCCATCTGAAGCAAAACATATTCACTTCGAAGTGTTTCACTACTATGCAACTGTAGCCCAATGGTTAGCGCACTCGTCTCGTAACACTAAGATAACTAGTTCGATTCCAGGTCAATAACTTATTTTTCACCACTTTCTTCAATTCACGTACATTTTACCTCCTGTAACGGAGAAAAAATAAACGGATATTCGTCAATTAACGGAATAATTTCCGCGAATTCAAGAAAGCATTTCTGAAAGTATAGACAAATGTACTGCGTACTTCAAATACGACCCGGCGCACTTAGAAAGAGCCCAGTGTATTTGAATAAATAACATGCCACATACTCTGCGCACAAAATGACATTCCAGATATTACTAAACGGTATTGCTTTAATTTTTACTATTTACAAAATAATTCCTAAGCGTTATGAAGGGGACAAGGTACCTTCAAACTCCTTTTTTTATTTTTTTAAAATTGCACTTTAAATACTATTCAAGGGCACACTATATAAGTTATGGCATATATTTATCACACAATAAATAAAAAAAAACATTATTTTTTAGAAAAATAAAGAATTTTCCTGAGTATTTTAAGCGTTATGAAGAACTTTTCAAAATGCTACATGCGCTTTGCATATCAGTTAAACTCTCCAATATTTTTATGCCAGTTTGGTTTACATACACAAATAAAACTCAGCATCGAATTTTATATATTTCATTATAAAGGTAAGAAAAAATATTATTTCTAAATTTTATGCAATTTTCTGCATTTTTGCAGCATATTTCTGCACTTAACTACCTTTAACTTTTCCAATTATATTTCGTTTAAAAAAACTATGCACAGTTTTACTTGTCTATGAAAACCAAACTGGCATAAAAAATATTGGTGATTTTAATTATGGAATGCCCATGGGGCATTTTGAGTTCTTCATAATGCTTAAAATATTCAGAATAATTTCTCATTTTTCTCCAATTTTTTTTAATATCTTGTGTGATAAATATATACAATAATTCCTATAGCGTGGCCCTTAAATAGTAGATATTTAAAGTGCAATAAAAAAAATGAGTTTGAATATTCCTTGTCCCCTTAACAGGATAGGAATGAGATCCCGTAATTGCAGGAATTCTTTTATATGCAATTTTCCTTTTTCTTTTACCTATAGTGTAATTAAGTGTAGTGTTAACATTCTTTGAAATTTCCTGTATATGAACAACGAAAGTATAAGATAACGTCTCCGTTGAAGTTATAATGCATGGTATGAATAACAGGGAATGCATTTATTACAGTACCTAGTGATAAAACTATTTTTACGTTTTTAATAATCTCTTAATTTTGTTTTTTAAAATTTTATCTTAAGTCTTCAGACATTTGTTGAGAGGAAAATTACTCAAAATATTAATCGATATTATTTCAATTCCTCCAACAATGTTTAAAAATTCATTTGAAAAGTTCATTGTAAATATTCAGATATCTAACTAAGTAGACATTTACACACCCAAAAATGTGTTTAAATATCTAAAAGATATTTTTCGATTTGTTTACGAATATTCCTTCGCCTTTTCAGAGTCTTAAAATGAAACTTCAGTCTTCCAAATACTTTGAGAATATTTGCTTTAATGTATTTCTAACATTAACGTTAATTGAAACAGAAAAAATTTCAGAAATAAAAGAGAAAGAAGATAATAGGAAATTCATAGTCGAATAGCTATAATAGGAAATTTTTCTTCGCATTAAAAGAAATGTCAAAGACCTAATAATTTCGGAACACTAAAATTCTTTTCAAAGGAAAATGTTTTTCCGTTTTAATTGCTTTGAAAAGAATTCTCTTTCAGCAGTTTATTCCATTTTTATGTAAAGCAAACACCCCCAATTTATTCATCTGTTTTTATTATAATCTATTTCTATTTTTTTAAGTAACATTTCATTTGGAATTTATTAAAAAGCATTCTTCTATTGGAACTATCTAGTTAATTGCGCTGATTTAATGTAACGTTACATCTTTATTTCAATGTTGATATATTTGCACATTTTGCGTTAAATACACAGATTTTTGTTGTGATTAAAAATAAACAAAATATAAGTCATTTTCGCTATAATTTTTTTCTTGTAATTTTGTTCTGTACTCAGAGTAAATATTCATACACCAACTAAGTAAATATTTAATTAGAAAATTTGCTTTAATATCAGCAAGATGTTTATATATTTATTTTACAATCCAGCTTTTCACAACAATAATTAACAAACTTCCTTTACAACAAGTACTTTGGAATATTTGGTATAAAATCATTTTAACATTAATGTTAATTAAAGCAGGAACTTTCTAATAATGAAAAACAAAAACAGAAAAAGTGTAAAAAGAAAATAGTCACAAGTCAATTTACATTCCCATTAAAGGAAATGTAGAAGACTCAACAATTTCAGAACATTGAAATTCTATTTAAAGGAAATTTTTTTTCTGCTTTTTAAATGTTTTGGAAGGGAATTCTCTTTCGGCATTTTGTCCCTTTTTTTTATGTAAAATACACATCCCTTATTTATTCATGTCTTTATTGTTTTTCATAAAAATTTTCATCTGGAATTTATTAAATAAAACCTGGGATATCCTAAATATATAGTTAATCATCGTAATATATTTCTAACATTTTTATTTCATAGTTGATATATTATGTAATGTTGTGTAAAACACACTGATTTTGTTGTAACTAAAAATAATCAAAACATTAGTCATTCTAGTTTCAAAGTTTTTTTGTAATTTTTGTACTGTACTCAGAGTAAATATTCATACATCTACAAAGTAAATATTTAATTGGAAAAATCGCTTTAATATCCTCAAGATATTTATTTATTTTGCTAATTGTTCATCCTGCTTTTCAGATCTATAAAAAATAAACAGCAGTAAATCTAACAAATGCTTTTGGATTATTTGTATAAAGTCTTTCTAACATAATTAAAGTTGCAATTTTCTAATAATGAAAAATAAGAAAGTGAATATAGAAAATAGTCATAATAAAAAATAGTCAAAATAGTCATAATAGAAAATAGTCTTAATAGTCATATTAGAAAATAGTTAATTTCCGTTCCTACTAAAAGAAATGTAGAAGACGCAATAATTTCAGATCATTGAAATTCTTTTTAAAGAAAAATATTTTTCTGTTTTTTAATTGCTTTGGAAGATAATTCACTTTCTGCATTTTATTTTTTATTTTTTATGTAAAGTACACATACTTTTTTTCTTTTTTTTTTTTTTTTTTATAAGAAAAAATTTGTCTGGAGTTTATTAGAAAGGCCCCAGGCTATCCTAAACATATAGTTAATTGTATCGTCATAATAATTTTTTTACATTTTTATTTCATAGTTGATATGTTTTGTAATTTTGTATTAAAGACACAGAGTTTGTTGTAATTAAAAATAATCTAAACTTTAGTCCTTCTCATTTGAAAGTTTTTTTTTTGTAATTTTTGTACTGTAGTCAGAGTTTGTACTGTATTCATACGTCTACTAAGTAAACATTTAATTGGAAAAATTGCTTTAATATCCGCAAGATATTTATTTATTTTGCTTAATTGTTCATCCAGCTTTTCAGAACTATAACAAACGGCAGTAAATCTAACAAATGCTTTTGGAATATTTGTATAAAGTCTTTCTAACATAATTAAAGTTGTAATTTTCTAATAATGAAAAATAAGAAAGTGAAAATAGAAAAAAGCCTTAATAGTCATATCAGAAAATAGTTAATTTGCGTTCCCACTAAAAGAAATGTAGAAGACAAAACAATTTCAGAACATTGAAATTCTTTTTAAAGGAAAATATCTTTCTGCTTTTTAATTACTTTGGAAGAGAATTCTCTTTCGGCATTTTATTTTTTATGTAAAGTACACATCCCCAATTTATTCATGTTTTTTTTTTTTTTTTTTTTTTTTTTTTTTTTTTTTGTTCTTTAAGTAAAATTTTGTCTGGAGTTTATTAAAACGACCCCGGGCTATCCTAAATATATAGTTAATTGTATCGTCGTAATAAATTTTTTACATTTTTATTTCATAGTTGATATGTTTTGTAATTTTTTGTTAAACACACAGATTTTGTTGTAATTAAAAATAATCTAAACTTTAGTCATTCTCGCTTCAAATGCCTTTTTTCTAATTTTTGTACTGTACTCAGAGTAAATATTCATACATCTACTAAGTAAATATCTAACTAGAAAAATTGCTTTAATATCCGCAAGATATTTATTCATTTTGCTAATTGTTCATCCAGCTTTTCAGAACTTTAAAAAACAAACTGCAGTAAATCTAACAAATGCTTTTGGAATATTTGGTTTAAAGTGTTTCTAACATAAATATTAATTAAAATAGTAACTTTCTGATAATGAAAAATAAAAGTGAAAATAGAAAATAGCTATAATAGAAAATAGTCATAATCGAAAATGGTCGATTTTCTTTCCTATTAAAAGGAATGGAGAAAACGTAACAATTTCAGATCATGAAATTCTTTTTAAAGGAAAATGCTTTCGTGCTTTTTAATTGCTTTCGAAAGGAATTCTATTCGGCCATTCCTTCTTCATCTGAATCCCCACTTTATCCATATTTCTTTGTTCTTTAACAAAAATTTCATCTGTAGTTTATTAAAAAGCACTACTCTTATCTGAATTATCTAGTTAATTACATTATTGTAATATATTTTTTAAATCTTTGTTTCACACAAGCCTGCAAAATTTAGGTTGGATCGTGTTGCTTAGCTTTTGATAATTGATTCTAGCGTATTTTGTAGCGCTGAATCCGAACGGCTTTCATTTTTTACCATCACGTCAGGATTTTTTGCAAATTTTTTTAACTTTGAAATTTACAATGGGATGGGCTTTGGAATTTTAAATCTTTGTTTCACACAAGCCTGCAAATTTTGGGTTGGGTCGTATTGCTTATCTTTTGATAATTGATTCTAGCGTATTTTGTAGCGCTGAATCCGAAAATGGCTTTCATTTTTTACCATCACGTCAGGATTTTTTGCAAATTTATTACTTTTTAACTTTGAAATTTACAATTTGCGAAAAATTCTGACGTGAAGGTTTAAAAGGAAGGTCATTTTCAGATTTAGTGCTAAAAAATAGATAAAAATCAATTATCAAAATTTAAAAAACACAACCATCACATCTATTTTATAGTATCAGAATTTCGCTATTTTTTTTACTTTGAAATTTACGATTTGCAAAAATTCCTCACTTGATGGTTAAAAATGAAGATCATTTTCGAATTCAGCCCTAAAAAATATATAAAAATCAGTTATCAAAAGTTAAGAAACACGACCATTTACTGTACCTTTCAGTATCAGATGTTCTCTATTTTTTACTTTTTACTATTGAAATTTACGATTTGCAAAACATCCTCCTGTGATGGTTAAAAATGAAGGTCATTTTCGGATTCAGCGCTAAAAAATACATAACATTCAATCATCAAAAGTTAAACAACATAAATATCGCAGGCTTGTGAATTGATGTGATTTTAAAAATTTTTGTGTTTAATATTAGATTTTTTTCTGTGATTAAAAATAATCAAACTATCAGTCTTTGTCTTTTCAAAGTCTTTTTTTTTTTTTTTTTTTGTAATTTATATTCCATTCTCAGGGTAAATATTCATACAGATGGGTGACAAAATAATACGAACACCTATGTCACCACTGGCTTACGAATTGCAACTCCTCCATAAATGTTCAAAACATGAAGTTTCCTTTTGACAGTTCTTGCTGAAATGTGATTTTGGAGATGGCTACTTATCTTTGACGTTACCTGGGATAAATATTATCTGCGCTTTCGGACCTCTATGCAGGTCAATTCTTTTTATCACTCTCAGAAATTTTTATTCCGTCCACTGTTGTACTTTACAGACGACACTTTACCACAAATCGATTACGGTGTCATAACTGGTGTCACCATACTCCTTGCACGCCACAAATAATTGGCTGTTTCCGCCACGGAGCAATCAGCGCACCGCATTCCAACAATCATTCCTTTTTAAACTCTGACAGGTCAGTCATTATTGAGTTTTCCAGAGCGTAGAGTAAGCGCATGCAACCCATATGACTGATGTTGAGCAATTGATACCTTACCTTTCATAACCACAAGGTGGCAGAATTGTGTGTAAAGTAACATGCGCGTTCTGCTTCTTTAAAATGGGCCATGCCTTTTTCATGGGTGTTCGTATTATTTTGTCACCCATCTGTAGATCTCCTAAGTAAACATTTAGTTCGAAAATTCATTTTAATATCGGCAAGATATTTATTGGGTTGTTCGGAAAGTCGTGTCCGTTTGGGAAAATCAATTCGTACAGGACAATTCTGCCCGGTAATTATTAGACATTAGATATCGGAATCAATGTCTAATAATTAAATGATAGAATTTTTCGGTACGAATTGATTTTCTCAAACGAACACTACTTTTCGAACGATCCAATAATTTCTTTTGGAAATGTCCTCATGGTTTTTCACTATGATAGAATACGGGATGCTTTAAATTATTAAATTTTTTTCTATTATTTGTAGTAGCAACTTTCTAGTAATAAAAAATAACAAAAAGAGAGAAAATAAAAAGTCACATAACAAAGTTAATTTTTTCTACCATTAAAATGAAATACAGAAGACTCAATAATTTCAGAATATTGAATTTTTTTAAGAAAATGTTTTCTGTTTTTTAAATGCTTCGGAATGTAATCCTGTTTCGGTATGTGTGTCCTTCCTTTTCTAAGTAAAGCACACATCCCCAATTTATTCGTTTTTTTTTTTTTTTTAATTTTTGTTTAAGTAAAATTTCATCTGGATTTTATTAAAGATAACGACTCCAATCTGAACTTTGTAATTAATTACATGGTCTTCTTTAATTTGTACGTCTTTTTTCATAATTGATATATTTAATGTCTTGTGTTAAAATACGCAGCATTTTTGCTGTGATTAAATTAAATTAAATTATTAGTCAAATTAAATTATTAGACTTTTTTTAAATTTTTGTTCTCTACTCAGAGTAAATGTTCATACACCTACTACGTAAATAAGAACTACTAAGTAAATATGAATATTTTAAAATATGTTTTAATATTCTCAAGATATATTCTCAAGATAATTTCTTTTGTGAATCTTCATATAGCTTGTTACAGCAATAGAAGTGAATATACCTTAAATCTTCCAAATGCTTTTGGGTTATTTTGTATAAAATCTTTCTAACATTTATGTTAATTAAAGCAGCAGCTTTATGATAAAGAAAATTAAAAAGGGAAAGTAGAAATTGTTATAACAGGTCAATTTTTCGTTCCGATTAAAAGAAATATAGATAACTCAACACTTTCAGATCATGAATTTTTGTTATTAGAATACTTTTTCTTGATTTTTAATTGCTTTGGTAAAGAACTCTCTTCTCGCAGTTTATTTCGACTTTTTTATGTAAAGCAAACATCCGCAATTTATTCACGTGTTTTTGTTATTTGTTAAGTAAACTTTCATCAAGAGTTTATTAAGACGCGTTCCTTTTATAGGAACTATTTAGTTTATTATGTTGTGTCAATATATTTTTACGTCTTTATTTCATTGTTAAATGGAATATTTTATGTTACAAACAGAAGTTTTTGGTTGAAATTAAAAATAGTGAAAATATAACTTTAGTAAGTCACCATTTAATTAGCAAAAATGTGTTTAAATATCCCCACAAAAACATTTTTTTTCGTATATATATATCACTTTTGAAGTGAATAAAATATAAACTGTCTTAAATCTACCAAAATATGGAAAATTCAATTTATATCAAATATTTCGTCTTATGTCCTTCTAACATTAATGTTAATTAAAATAGCAGTTTTCTATGAAAGAATCTGAAAAAAAGTGAGAAATAGAAATTTGTTAAAAAGGTGAATTTTTGTTCACACAACTTTGAAGGGCAGTGGTAAATTATATTTATCACTTGATTTTACTTGCAAGCTTCTAAATGAATTGTTAAAAAAATGCAGCAAACTGTTCAGTAATTCGATCGTTTTTATTAAAAACGGTTATCATAACCGTAATTTACTTCTATTCTGACTATAATTTGGTCAATAATATGGTCAGACACGCTTTATAATATTTTCAAGTAACCGTTATCTTTGAAAACGATCGAATAACTGGACAGATCGAATAACTGGACAACTGGTTTGTTGCAGATATATAACCCATTTGTGCCTGAATTTTGTTTTCTCAAATTTGTTGGTAAAACCACTTTAAAATGTTGCAAAATGAACTAGAAAAATACCACAAAAAGTTACGCTATTTTTTTTTTTTTTTTTTTTTTTTGTATTTATTTGATAAAACGTAAACGTCCTAAATATGGGAATATGCATAATATTTGTAATAGTATAATATGCATAATTGTATGTTTTGTCTAAATTTATATAAAATAAACTTTTAAATTGTATATTATATACTATAATAAGTATTTTTATGAACTACCAAAATTTTTTTTTCTTTACAGAGATTAATAACATCATAAGTGTGAGTAATAATAAATTAAGAATAATCGTATTTGAGGCTTAAAAACAATTTGTTTCATAATCATCTTGGAAAGAACATTACATAAATAACAGTCCCCTAAATGTCTAATAAAAATATGTACCCATTCGTAGCTAGCGCCCTATATTTTATACGTTACAAAAATACTTAAAAAATAGGCTTGAACATATAATTTCGTAATTAAAAAAAATACATATTTCAAAGAAATCTACAAGCTAAGATTAAGATTATTTATTTGGATCCTTGATAGAAAAAACCCAAATAAAACTTACTTTTTACATTTCGCTATCTTGAAAAATGAAAAATCTATAAACTCCGGAAAAGTCTTTATTTAAGCAAATAAAAATCCATCTTATGCAGACATCTCTCGGTAACAGGTAAAAATACTTATAGATAATCATTTAATACAATTTTGATGTTATAAAGAAGAAGAAAATTATGCAAATTTATTAAAATTCGTAGTGTCCCAAAAATGGGACTCCAGACATAAATGGGTTAACAGTGTGGTACCACGAATTTTATAACAAAATTTTGCTTTAATAATGTAGGTGAAGAAACGAAATTATTTACTTCAAATAAAAGTTTACGTAATTTCTGGTGAAATTCAATCATGTTAACATTTTAGCAACAGAATTACTTTTCCCTGATAAAGTAAAAAGAAGTGTAGAAGATTAAGCAATTTCACAACATTAAAGATGTTTTCTGTTTTTTAATTGCGTTGAAAAGGAATTCTATTTCGATAGTTTAATTTCTACTTTTTTATGTAAAGCAAATATCCCGAATTTATTAATATGTTTTTATTGTTCTTTACGTAAAAATTCACCAGGAGTTTATTAAAAAGTACTTCCCTGTCGGAACTATCTAGTTAATTATGTTGTCTTAATAACGGTGGGAAATGAATAGAACTCATTAGAATTGAATGCAAGAATTTTTTAGATAACAATTAATTTTTTTTTTTTAAATAATTTTACAAAATAAATTGTATTGTAGTTTATTAGTTGAATTATAGTTTATTAGTTGCATCCATTAGTTGTATTGCAATAGCATAGTTATAGCTATACACATATATTATTTTTATAGAAGCGTATTAATATTTTTTTTCTAGATTTTGTGATACAGTTCAAATTAAATGAAACCTCACCTTTTATGCATGTGCAAGCCTCAATGTTTACAAAATTAGTTGAAATAAGTGTTAATTTATCAGGCAAATTAATATTTTTGAAAGATTTTTTTAATGAAGGTAACAAGATAGTAACAAGATATGTAAAATAAAGGGAAATATGGGAAGATAGAAATGAATAGAAAAAATATATATATATAAAAAAAGGAAAACAAAATTTTTTAAATGTGTACGAAAAAGAATAAATACTCTATTTTTAAATGTTTAATGAGTTGTGATTTAAAAATATCCTTTAGTACTTTCTCGGAATTTCAAAGAAAACTTAACTGTGATTTTAGAATAAATGTCAAAAATGCCACAAATGGCAAAAATGGCAAAAATTCGACAAATTATAAAGAGATAGTTAACGGCAAGCTCTGTCCCAATTAGGTTCGAATTTGTCAGTATTTCAGATGTTATCGTGACAACAAGATTTACATTATAAATTAGGCAGATAATATAATATAGATATACACAACCGAAGTGATTGCAATATCTACTAATTTTATAAAGAAATCAACCCAAAAAATGCACTAGATTTGCATCACTGTCGATCAACAATGTGTTAATCAATAAAATTTGCTTTGCAGATTAAGATATGTTTTTCGAATTTCATATAGATGATAAACTGATAAGAAACTTTTTTGCGAAAACGATATGTGATCATTTTGAAACCTATTTTCAACCTAGTATCAAGAAATAAACAGAAAGAGTTGTGGAAAATAAAATTCAGCTATAAAACTTTACCTAATATATATATGAATATGTGTGTGTGTGATATTTGTTGTACACAAGCAGTTTATCGCAAGCTAGAATGCATTGTAACTTTGTTAATAAAAATTGTGGCTATATATATAGGGAAATGCTATATGAAAAGGAAATTGACATAAACTTTTACATATTTAAAATGGCAATGTATTCTCGCACATGAATCCTTTTTCATCGAGAGATTTATTTCAACACAAAGCAAATTCATAGCGAAAAAAATTAAATGCTTTACATGCTGCAGTTTTTGATAGGGTAAGAGGAGTTGTTTATAAATAACTTGCAGCTAAAGTTGTAGAGTAAATTCTAGAATAACAGAAACAGTTGTTTTGGCAAATTTCCCTATTTTGATACAATTTACTATCAATTTAATGGTGTCTTGGTGGGATTTATATGAAGTTTAGTCAACGAAAACGGACGATAGATGACCAGTAAAATAGCATTTATACATGCTAATTTATTATGCAGATTTATTTCATAATAGTTGATCTAGTCGATGTGAAATAACCGTGACGTCACAATCGTCAACAATGATCACGTCACAACGATTACTGTAATGTAACATCCTTGTTTCTTGACATTATGATTTTCGGATGACCGTCACTTTGAGATTCCACCGTAAAATAGCCTTGATCGTTTTTTTTAATTATTTGCTCGTGTTTCCAAAATGGAATATACCGGGTTTCACAGCGACGTGGGTACGACACATTTTCCACACCATGGTGAACAATCTGGACAGCAAGAGTTGCATTTGCATCATGGGGCTATCACATTTTTATCACATTCTGTTGAAGGTGCTTTTAGGTTTTAATTGTTCACATTATCCCTAACAGCGCTCTCAGTCTACATAAAGCAAAACAAAATCACACTGTTAAAACACTATTCTTAAAAATAAGTAAATTGTACTAATTATTGAGCACTTCCCGATCTTAAAATAGCTGCGAGTACTTAACTCTGAAATTTGAAAAACGCATGTACTAATTTTTTTGAGTACATACAGGGACTCGAATATAAGTATGGATAGAAACACACATAACACTATAAGAAAAAAAAAAGCGGAATTACAGAGAACCGACAAATCACCATTTTTAATTGGGAATAACTACATTCTTTGGAATAAAGAACAAGGAATTTACTATTTTAATTCTTGAAATTTTGTGTATGAGCCGCCCCGTGATTTGAACCCGAGTCCTCTAAGCGGGATATCAGTATTGTACTGACTGCGCTATAAGAGCAGTTACTAGCTGCTTCCAAATGACACCTTTTATGAATCAGCGATGGAAGATCGCTAACAGCAGAGATGAATTTCCCCTTTCTTAAATATTCTAATTTCTAATAAAACAATTTTTAAACTAAATTTTCTTCTTTAACATTTCTAATGAAACTGTAAATAAATTTGAAAAGTGTGCATGTGTATTATAAATTATAAATTAAAAATTATAACAAAGATAGACATATCTTTAAATAAAAGCTTGGAAATCCCTACTGTCAATTCGGTATAAGAAAAGGGTTTATCAGAAAACTCATATTTTTGTGCACATAGGATTTAAACATGAATATTAAGATTTTAAAATACAAAATATATGTATTCATTTCTGCATACATTTATAAATTTATAATTGTTAATTTATAATTATTAATTTATAATTATAAAAAAGAAATAAGTATACACAACTTCAAAATATCATGTACTCGTTTCTGAATTAATTGTACTTAAAAAAATCGAGTACAAAGAAATTTTCATTTTTAAGTAGATTAATGCTCCTTTTTGAAACAATTGTACTTAAAAAATATGAGTACATAGAAATGCTAATTTTTAAGTAGTTTATTTTTAACAATGTACTTCTTTTTCAAACAATTGTACTCAAAAAAAAAAAAAAAAAAAAAAAAAAAAACGAGTACATGGAAGTTCTCATTTTTAAGTAAATTATTTTTGAGGGTGCAATATTATGCAATTTTTATACTTCAGCTCAAATTCCCAGCCCTTTATAAATTTATAAATTTATTAAAAAAATCTCATACTAGAAATTGAATTTCTAACTTTCAATCTATTATAAAATATCAAAAATATTTAATTTTGCTGTTATGATTAAATATTATGAACAGGAAAAATATATAAAGTGTCTCAAAGGTATTAAAAATTGCAAAAACCTGTATTGTATTAAAAGAGCTTTATGAGATTCGCTTTATGTCAGTCAATATATTTTGTAATAAATACCATTACAATGTGCTGTCATTTAACGATATTAAAAAATAAAAAATTCTTCCGTTTTCCACTTAGCTTCCTTAATCTTTTTTTAAGAATAAATCCTAATAAATCCTTTTAAGCGCTAAAACTAACAATCGAAGCTTTCTAACACACAAATTATATCTATTTCGAAGTAACAGATTACAACATATAAATAGACATATTCAAACCATGCAGGAATTAATATCTTATTTTAAATTCTCTGAGGTTTCGTAATGATAAAAGCTCTTTTGAAAAGTTTTCGAACTAGTATAATGGTAGAAGAGAATATAAAATGGAAAAAGAGATTTTTTCAAAGTAAAGAATGATTTTCAAAAGGTTGGAAGAACGTTTTTATCATTCTTTGAGGAAATGTTGGATAAAGCTAGTTTTTACAGGCAAATAATAGGCATCGTTTGTAAGTAAGAAATGAAACGAATAATATTTGCTGCTAAAAATAAGAAAAAGTGGCTGCGCGTTCAACTTTATGAACTGTGACTTTTGAAACTGTGAGTCAAATAGACAGACTAAAAGTAAAAATAAAATCGTATTAAAAAATATAATGTGCCAATTAAGAGTTTTGTTTGGCTTCAGGAGCAAAAAGTTAGGCATTTTTAACTGTCTGTAACTTTATAATGACGAAATTTTGACTAGATAATGTCTCATTTTTTATACCAAGATACTTTCTTCTATTATGTGACAATGTTGCCAGTTAGTGTACTTTTTTCTTCAGATTGCTTTATTGTTGCCACTTTCTTGAAATTGTAATATTCGCCTTATTCAATCTGCCATTAATATGTTATTAAATACGGAGAATATGTTTTATTGAAAAAAGTGGTATCAATCAAGCAATCTGAATAAAAAGGGTAGATCAACTGGCAACACTGTTATGTGAAGTATGTTATTGCTAAAAGCATAGATTTTAGCTGCCATATGTAGAAGAATAAAAATGAGAAAAAAACACACAAAAAAAACTTGCAAATACTTTATCTACAAAGAAAAATAACTCTATTAGCACCATAACCCAAATGTGACCAAAACGTAAAAGCACCCCCCCCCCCCCCCCTACGTATTTCAAACGAAAATCGGAGTCTACATTGTCGATACGTGACGTGAAAATACAGCCATACTCCAACAACTGTTAAGCAATATCTTTCATTTTGTGACGAGATGTAAATAATTCGAAAATCAGCCATGGTGTCGTCATAGTAACGTCACGAACCGAGAGTCGCCGAAGAGTAGATAATTTGACGAAATAAAGATTGTTCATCGTTGCAATGTTTACAGTTTGTGACGATTGTAGCGACACATCGACTAGCTAGACGCAGAGAACCGCAGGCCAATAATTCAAACCTTCTTGACTGACACGTGATGAAAATAGACTGGTTTCCACTAATAATCGGAATGTCTCCTTCTTTATCTTTAGCTAAGCCTACTGTTAGAGCAGCCTATATATATATATATATATATATATATATATTATATTGTAATATCTTGGGTTACACTCGTTTTTTACGCTCTCATCTTTTTTCTTGCACATAGATTATATTTTTGTCTTGAAATACCCTTAATAGACATATATGCACTTCAACACCGTGTCCTGGAACTTCACGTACAAATTAGTAGAGTTAGAAGAGCACACTACAATAAAAAAATTGTTTATAACAATGGTTACAATCCATTTCTTTATTCAAAAATGCCGTGCACCTCAATCATATCAGTCATCACTGTATCACTAACTGATTTACTACGGTCTCCCATCACTTTTCTTAATGGCATCGCGTTTTACACAAAACAGCGTAAATATGTTAAAAATTTCGCGAATTATCGTCATTATTGTTTAAGTTTTGAACAATAAATCCGCGTTCAGATTGCAATGCGATTATTTTGGGAGGAGTACTTTTGTATCAGAATGCGAATATAGTAAATTTTCGAGAAATTTATTGTGTATTTCATTGTTAATTAAAAAAAAATGTTAATTCTATAATATAAAAGTTTTTTCATAAAGGAAATTCTAATTTAAAATTCAATAAATCTGTAACTATGATAAATATATAAAGACAAAATATCTGAAATGATTATAAAAAAGCTCATACATTTTGTATACCGTAATTAAAAAAATAATTTCAATTCCTGCCAACAGATGGCAAGCTGCGCTTTTTTAAAGTGTAATAATTTGCAAATTAGTTTAAATTTTTAACTTTATATACTTTTTTTCCTGATTCAATAGCTAAATGTAAAAACTGAGAGATCTTTGATGCAGCTTACAAGTAAGTTTGAGCATTCTTACAGTTCGAGACAGCACGGCACTATTGATGAAATTTTGATATATTTTTTAAATTGTTCTATAAAAAAATTATGAACTATCTTATAAACATGTCCTGATTTCGCCTTTATGTTTGTTGTAGTTATTGAATTATTTTATTTTAAAGTTGGGGTGTCCCTTATGAAACACTCTGAAGTTTTTGTACATATTTATTCTAATTCATGCTTACAGCATATTTTATTTATAGATTATCGGAATTAATATTTATATACATATTATCGTCTTTTAAAACTGTTCGCTATTGCTTTTTAATTTTTTTCTCATATTAACTACATCTTGATATTAGTACCGTAATTGCCAGAGCATATATTTAGAAATTATATTTTCTCTTTATCTTAATTATCTTGATATGGAATAAATTTTTAAGATAATTTATCTTTAAACTTTTGGGAATTATTATACATTTGAGAGTTATCAAGACAGTCTACATCAGATAAAAATGATTCTATTTTATACTGATTCTTTAAATACTCCTGAAACTAATTTTAGATTGAATAAGAAAATATCGAATATTTACGATATATTTTTTTTTACTATAAAGATGTCCAGAATGAATTTGTCTTATAATTTTATGTTTGTTAATAACATACTGATTCTGCTTGGCTACTTTCCAATTTACTATTTTCTCCTGACAAGATTTTGTTTCTGAGTTTTGGAAGTTCATATCTTCTTATCATACAATAGAATGGTAGTCTTCATTTTAATTCTTTATGTTTAGATGTCTTCCCTTATCGTAAAAGTAAACTTTTTCCATAAAGAGAAAAAAAACGCATCTCACTATTTTGATAAGGTAAAAACTGCTTTTCCTATCTTTTCACTAACAGAAAAAAATAATCATTTAGTACTGAGCAGTCCGAGTGCCAGCGGTCCAATTTTCACCACACTGAAAAAAAAAAAAAAAAAAAAAAAATCCGACCAGTTTTCCTGTAGGAATCGGAAAAATAGTTGCCCTTATCGTATCGGAAAATTTTCCGACCCAGCTCGGAATAAAACCCGTAAAAAACAGGAAAATAGTCAATAAAACGGTATTTTGCGGATTTTATTCCTATTTTACGGACTTTATTCCGAGTTGGGTCGGAAAATTTTCCGGTACGATAAAGGCAACTATTTTTCCGATTCCCACAAGAAAATTGGTCGTATTTTTTTACAGTGCACCCCTGGTGTTGTAAACTTGATGAATCATGATTTGACAGTTATATTTTTCTGAACATTTGCTTAATTTTGTATATTGTGGTATAAATGGTTTTGAAACATGCTGGTGAGATAATATATAAAATTTTTTATGAAACATTACTTCTAATTTCGGTAATAAACTTCGTTCTACACTGTAAAAAAAATACGACCAGTTTTCCTGTAGGAATCGGAAAAATAGTTGCCCTTATCCTACCGGACAATTTTCCGACCCAGCTTGGAATAAAATCCGTAAAAAAAGGAAATAGTCAATAAAACGGTATTTTACGGATTTTATTCCAATTTTACGGATTTTGTTCCGAGCTCGGTCGGAAATTTTTCCGGTACAATAAGGGCAACTATTTTTCCGATTCCTACAGGAAAACTGGTCGTATTTTTTTTTTAGCCGTTTTTTGTCTCTAAGCCAAAAAATCAATTGTCATCATAGTAATTTTTTTAAGTGAACTAACATTAGTTTTCAGATTCTGGAGTTTAAAAGGGGTCTGGTACCTTTTTAACTTCCTGAAAATCGATAAAAGTTTGAATTACTGCATCTTCAAAAACCTTTTATGTATAAACATGAAATTTTTATTATTGATTAAACATATTGGGCTTTTAAATACAGAACCATTAGAAAATGACTAGAATTTTAGAGAATTTGCGTATTGTTGAATTTAAGGGCAGTTCAAATTCGTGAAAATAGATCGTTTTACCTTATTTTTTTAATATTTTGAATCCTTTATTATTCCCCTTTAAAAAGGTATATTACTTTTGTTTCTACGACAGCAAGAAGCTAAAATGTTTTATGCAATTTACTTTGTTTACATCGCGTTGAACTCGTTAATCACGCCCGTTTAAATGACCAAGAATGTAGACATCGAAATCTATTTCGATCTGTATCTAGCAGTTGAGTCTCATAATTCTTTTCTCCATGAATTACAACTGATAAGCTATTTCCCACGTGCGCTACAGTTGCAACTGTTGCTTAGTTTTGTAAATAAACGCGGCGTGCATAGTTTATAGGCGAAGTTTGTAGCTTATGCTTTTGTTGCTGTGCTTGATTATACGTTTCAGAGGTTTATTTTTATTTTTGATGCTTTTTCTTAATTTTTATTTCTTTAAATTGCAACATAATGCCAAGATCAAATACAAAAGTGTTTCAAAAGCGAATGGGTACATAATACCAGAAAAAACCGTTGGATAAGTCTTGTGATCAGGCTGGTGCTTCAGAATTTGAAAGCAAAGTTGGTGTTGCTACCCAGCAAAGAAAGAAACAGTGGGCCATCAGCTGGAAAAAAGATGGCAGCCAGCAGTGCCATCAGCGGTAAAGTGCAAGGTTGCCATTACTTAAACCTGTCGAAAAGTGTCCAAGCCGAATGCAGCTGGCCCATCAGTGATGGCGAACAGCAGGCCAGCATTGGTACGCCATCACATTACTTCAATCCGGCACTTTTCCTTCAGTGCTAGCACCTATCCTACTGCTATTCCTGTGCTGGCCCATCACTTTCCCTTACAAAAATTTCATATAGAATTCTATAAAAAAACAAAGTATTATATAATTATGGCTCTTTTTTCTATAAGCTAGTATCACCAAGAGATATAGAAATATCTGTAGAAGTGTCTATAATAGAAATGTCTAAAGAAATATTTGAAATTTCATTGGTTTCCATGTAGTCACCTTCCCATGTACTAACCACGCTCGATGCTGCTTGGTTTTCGTGATCGGACATGAACAAGTGCTTTCAGTGTAAGCTGCGACTGCTCGTAGTTTTCAAACTCTCATTACACTATTTCAAGTTTGTTTCTTTTGTGATTTACGTTCCCAATCATTAAACTGATATAGAAATTATTTAATTGCATAGAAATTCTATGTATTTTATACGCTTTTTTTTATTATTGATTCTGAACTGCGTAAATTATGAAAACCGAAATCCTTTGTAACCTAGTAAAACCAGATTTAAGGAGAAAAAAAAAGTGCGTTGAAATAAAGAATTTATTTATTTACTCATTTACTTATTTATTTTGTTGGTGGCAGTGGTGCTATATTTTTTACGCTTAAAAAAATAAGCTTCACAGTTTAAATTGTGCTAAGATATTCATTTCAGATTTGTGTTCAAATACTCAGTGTCTTCGATATTCGCAGCGCCACCTAGCGTAAGGGTTCCCAGCAATAATACTGCAAAAGTTCGGGCACTTCCATGTAGTGGTGGGCCAGCGCATGAGATAAAATGGATGCCCACCAGAATTTTATCGGATGATTTCCAACAGCAAAGTTGACTGAAGTTGTCCAACAGTGGTCATGCAGTGGTAGACCATCAGCCAGCACTTCTCCATCATTGCCAGCACCTATCTTGCTGCTGGCCAGCAATTTCCTCTTTGCTGGGTATTAGTGCCACCGAAAATAAATTATTTGATTTGGATGAAAGTTATTCACCATACTCAAAAAGTCGAACCTAAAAGATTATAATCGAGTTAAATATATTAACTTCTATTTTTAAAAAATGCAAAACATAAAATGTGTTATTCTGATGGATTATCACGGAATGTGTGTTTTGTACCTTAAAAAAACTTTATACATCGGCAATGCCATCAATTAGGTGTTTGTGATCCTATGGCCTGTTTTAACAAAGGAAATTATATTAAGCTGAATATGCTGTAAAATTTAGGTATAGAACCAGGCAAAACGAAAATGACGAGAGAAAATAGAGCAAAGAAAAAAAATATTATGGAGCAAAGATGCTTTAATTAGTATCTTTATAAATTTTAAACTCAATTTTCTCAAAATGTTGTTTTTTGAATTTCAATGTAGCTTTTTATAGAAACTGCTACATATCATTGTCTCTAATCCTGCCTGAATATTTTACACATATACCTGATGAATCTAAAGTGATATTTTGTTATTAACATAGGTAAAAAAAAAATTTTTAATTTGTCTATGAAAAATGGAAGTTTTTTCTTATTTAAAAGTGGTTTTTATTCCAGATTGTTAATAGAAATAAGTAATTTTGTATACTATGTATAAAAATTTCTAGTAAATATCTTTGGTAAATTCTTAGAAAAGGTGCATTAATTTAACATGTTAGGTATAGGGCTTCCCTTAAAATAGCTCTTTTTTTTACTCAGTAAGTCATTGATGACATCATGAGAACGTAGGTATTCTTATGAAATTTGGTGTAAAGCACATACATAGCTATATCTATATATCTGTTTTTCGGAAATTTCATGTTCACACATAATACGGTTTTGAAGATACACAAATTCAAACTTTGAATGGTTTTGCTGATTTTCGTCGTGCTTGAAAGGTACAAGGTCCCCTTTATATTACACTGGTGTCCAAAATTAAGGACCAATCACAAAATGCTAATTTTTAAGTAAGCGAATACTCAAAAGGAATTAATATAATTCAAATAATTACTATCCCCTACAGCACAGCTAGTCCATAGAGCATCTCATTCATGTCACACATGGTCACAAGTGTCACAGTCACACTACTATGAAACAAAAAAAAGGAAATTCCACACGTCTCATTATGAGTCTCAAATGATCACAATATGTGACTCCACTGAGACGTCAATGTGACTGCTGCTCTGTGACGAGTCACCAGGCGACTTTACAACGTAGGTACATTCTGACTCTCATGTCACTGTCATTTTTAGACTCAATTTCAAAGTCATCATGAACGTTGTATTATGATAAGTCACCAAATAGTAATATCGCATTATAGTCACATGGTGACTTTTCACAAAAGAGCACAAAGGTGACTTCACAGTAGTCTCGTTGTCACCTGAAAGTCATCATGTGACTTTAATGTGACATTATTTCGTATTTTATCACAATGCAGCGCTCCCGATGACTTTGAAATTGAGTCTGCAGGTGACAGTCACATGAGAGTCACAAAGTAACTACATTGTAAAGTCACATGGTGACTTGTCACAAAGCAGCAGTCACAGTGACGTCTCAGTGGAGTCACACATAGTGGTCATTTGAGACTCATAATGAGATGTATGGAATTTCCTATTTTTTGCTTCACCGCAGTGACTGTGACACTTGTGACCATGTGTGACATGAATGAGATGTTATATGGACTAGCTGTGCTGTAGAGATAGTAATTATTCTAATTATATTATTTCCTTTTGAGTATTCGCGTACTTGAAAATTAGCATTTTGTGATTGGTCCTTAATTTTGGATATCAGTGTATTTTAAATTGATCAAAAAATGTTTGCATGGCATAGAAATAAAAGCTAATTTTTATTCAAAATTGTTTGAAATAAAGCGTAAATCTTTGTTTTCTTTTGCCACTTGGGAAACAAAGAAATCAGTTTTTCTTAGTCTAAAGCTTTGTTATTTGGGAACTTCCTGTATATTATAATTCATTCTTCAAAATTCTTTATTTCTGCAAACCAAAGTTATATATTGGAAATCATTCTTCCATTGATATTTTTGAGATACGAGAAATAACTAAGTTTTATGGCCTTCTAATAATCTAAAAAACTGATAAAAATCATCGATTATAGCAATTTTCTTACATTGACAAAACATTTCGGAAATATAAACGATATTCTATTATTTCAGGAAAACAAAGCATTTATTTGTATCAAGTATCACGATAAATAACGAAAGAATTCAGGATATGGCGAGAATTTTAATTTTCTTGATGTGATAGCTCCAATAAAAACGAATGTAAACGTATCAGATGGGTAGTTTTATTTGAACCTTGTTTTCGGAAATCAAGAATGTCGTATTATATAGTATATTCTAACAGTTAAAATACTAATTATAAACGAAACTAAAGAAACCTGTTCAGATATCCGAATACGTTAAAATGGTCATTTTTTGAAGAAAAAAATTATATTTTCGGTTTTTTCTAATTTATTAAATAGAGGATTTTTTTAAAACTTTACAACACAGTTCTGATCTTGTACCTACGTCATTAAGAGGCCAAATTATTTCAGAATTTCTTAGGATCCACAATACGGAAGCGGTCATTAAAATGACAAGTAATAAGTCTGTCAGGCGGAATTGAAAAACGATATTTTTTAGTAAATATAACTTTTTCTTCATATTAAAAAAAAAACTAGCTTTTTATTAGAAAATCTAGAAACAAATAATTAAATTTAAATTTAGCAACGTTTGTTTTCTCGTGTAGATAAAAAGTACATTTTTTTTCAAAACCTCTTCTTGCTGTTTTAAAAAATGGTTATTCAGAATGTTATAATTCCTTTTTTTACAAGATTGATATAATTTTTTTTCTTTATAATGTTTCCTGTAGTGTGAACTAAAGATATGTTCATAATGAGACTATTTTTTGAAAAACTGTGATAAGATATTTCAATATCGATGATGTAAAATATGCCAAATATCTACGACTGATTCTTCGACTAAAGCTATAATATATTTATATAAGTAACTTAAAAGTTTTAGTTAATTCCTTAGATAAGAGTAGTAGGCTTATTTTGATACTAATTATTTTTTAATTGGATGATCGTATTTGCATGTAGCTTGTGCCAAGTTTTCCAAAATTTCTTCAAAATCCTCTATATATTTATCAGTTTTCTAAAGCTAAAGAAATGTAATGAAAATATAAATTTAGCATAGTTATTCCATACACAAACTAAAACTGACGTATGGTTAATTATTTTTCATGTCATGTTTTTATTTAAAAATTGCTCCGAATGTGTTCGGATACCTATACGTTAAGCTATACAATCCACTTTTATTTTCAAACCAATGTGGAAACATTTTTAATTTTGAACTGAATGCATTGCGACTGTTTTTGCTATACTATTTAACTACATGCAAAAGATTGTGAACCGTATGTGACTAAAATATGAAAGCACCGTGAGTGAAACGCAATTCTTACAATTCATATTAACGAACATGGGAAATGTGTCCTAATCCTCTGATACCCGATGTTAGTTAGACGTCTACATGCCCCATAATTTTATGATGTAAAATGTCACCTTCTGGTCACCGTTGAAATTGTGATCATTTGTCACGATTATGACGTCATAGTGGCGCTATAGTGACTAGTGATTAACGTTTACTAGATTAGAATAACATTTATTAACTAAACTTTTTACGGTAACATTCTGACTAAAACTTTCTAATTTAGTAGCCATGACTGTCTCAACTTAATTAACTAAATTTTCTTCGGAGTAACTATCAGAGTTGGTTTTTTCCCTTTGTTCTTCCTGTCACGTTTCTGAAAAATAGAGGAAACAAAATAAAATTAGTATTATTAAATGAAAAAAAACCCCAAAAATAATGCATCAGGCGTAAAATATAAAACACTTTCCAACAGTAATAGAACATTATTAATAATTTTTTTTTAAACAATGGAATGATATATCGAAATAAAAATCTAAAAAACATATAACTAAGTAAAAATCAATTTTTAGTTATTGCTGTCCATATAACGCGTGTAAAGTCTTTCGTGAAATCCTGTGAAAGCCTTTTTTATTTTTTTATGTTTGAAGTATCATAACATCAATAAAATTCACGATTTTTCTCCTTAGGTCATAATGTAATGGTATTCTTTTGTGCGCCCCTGCAAACGAACTTTAAATGCTATATATTTTCTGTACTCATCAGGAAGGATATTTTAGTCCACCTCAGTGATGCATATCATTTTCATTATGTTTTAAGCATGTGTGTTCTGTTATAGCATAATTAAAATGAATCAGAAAAGATTTTCGACTGTAAATCATAATTTAACGGAATATTTTTTATGTGTCCCTGTAAACGGACTACAATTCCCACATACTTCATTTTCAATACCAATTTTTTTTTTTAGTAAACCTCAATAACATATAAAAATTACATTGCAATCCGAGTATATTTACGAGAGTTATTGAACGAACTGACTGGCAGACAAGCAGACAGACAAGCCGAATTTATAAACACGTTTCCACTATTAAAATACACGTTTCCACTATGTTTGAAAGTGTTGAAAATGTCAGTAATTTCCATATTCCTTTAATCAATTCACACGCATGTACAAAAATTTCGATCTAAAATGTTTTACGTAGTTATAGGTTCTTTAAAATTCTTTTCTTTTTACAAAATTATAAGTAGTCCCATCATCATCATCATAATCGTTATTATTATTATTATTATTATTATTATTATTATTATTATTATTATTATTAATCATATTAAACGATTAATAATATTGGAATATGAGCTACCTATGAAGAAAATATTTCCATGTGTTTGCAGTTGAGTTTGTATTTGAAAAATTTCGGTTTCAATATTTCCGAAATGCCGTTAAATAACTGAAAATAATGTGTTACTTGGTGTTGGTCGTATTTGAAAGAATATCACTCAATTCTGAACACAGTAATATAAACACTATATGCATAGACATAATTTATAAACAGTAGACATGTAAAAAGCATATACCTCCAAATTATAACTTAAAACGTTTTTAAAAATAAAAGTATTTTTCTAATCTTTTAAAATTCTGCAATAGCAAAATTAATTGTAACTAATAGAGTAGGTTTCTCACAACGTTTCCAAAAAAGCGCAGATTTCCAAAACAATATATAAGTGGCAAGAAATTCAGCATATTATTAAAAAATTATTATTTGAAAGTTATTTTTGATAACAAGTAAGATATTATAATTTGACATATAGAGTAGACGTGCCAGTAATGGACACCCTTCAATGTTTTTGGTTTATAAAAAAATAACCAATAAAAATTTAGCTTTTATAGATTTTTTTTCCAAAACGAGGCCTTTCATGTTTTATAATCTGGGTTATTGTCGGCATTCTTAGTAAAACCAACCAGGAAGAAAAAAAAATGTTTCGAGGTTGCACTGTTTTTCAGAGAAAATCCTAATGAAGATGCTGAGAGTTGATCTCATTTAATAAATTTATAATTTCTTTATTTTCTTGCCAAATTTGGATGTTTTTGTTTTGGTAGTAATAGCAAAACTTTGAATTTTATATACCATTTATAAAATTTCATTTATTTTTAAGGTTTTAAGACCCGTGTCCATTACTGGAATGCTTAAATTAGTCAATTTCCAGTAATGGACACCCTATGTATACATTGCAAAAATGCAATTTCAGTGCACAAAATCATTTGACTTAACTGAAAACCTAAGTAATGAAATTTAATTTTTAAATTGCTTTTACCAGAATGTAATAACACCAAAATGTTTATAAATAGCTGCTTTTAATGAATTTCGCTTGCCTAATAAAATTTTCCATAATCAAATTAATTGCTTTTTCAACTCTGCTTTGCATATGTTATAATCTGGCAACCAATAAAACAAACCAAGATGCAGAGAATATTGTTTAAAGGCATAGGGAAAAGAGGGGCTCATAGGGCTCAATACCTCCCCAATTAAATAGAAACAATTAAGTTACAGAAGTTGTAAAAAAATTATTATTTTCTTCTTTAAATATTTGCTTATTCATCTCTGACAAAAAAGAATATTGTAATGTAATTAAATTTATAATAGTAATGAAACTAGTAAATCTCTACAGACCAGTGGCCTCAAACGTCAGTTCTGTAGTTCTATTTTTAAATTATTCATTTTTATTATTTAAAAATTCAACCCGCAGTATCATTTCCTTCATATTTGTAATACTTATTACTGCAAGTAATATATCAAGTAATTTCGGGGAATTTAACTGTTAAAAATAGTGGAAAATGTGCATATATATGCACCAATATTAAAAATCAGATTTTTCTTTTTATTATCTCTGTAACTCCCCCCCCCCCCACCCACACACATACTTTCTCAATAATATCATAACCGTAATTCTCTTATATTTAGCATTTTAAACTTTCTACCTAAACTAATTAAAATATTGATCTTGTGCTAATCACAATTATTAATTTAAACAGTGAATAATTCTCACAAATATTATTGGTATCCCAATTGTTAAATTTATTTGAAAATAACAATTTTGTTTCATTATTATGCTGTCATTAAATTCTGGTTATAATAAAGTCATACAAAAAAATATACGTATTACTTTTTATGGGGTGTCCGTTACTGGAACAGAGAGTGTCCATTACTGGCACTGAGGGTGTCCATTAATGGAACTCTGATTGTTTTGACATATTTCTGTTATTTACAATAAAATTTTTATTCCTATTGGAAAATGAGATTATGAGAATGGTTAAATATTGTTGATAGATTAATATAATATTGGTAAAACAAATATATAATAATTATAACTATTAATTAAAAAACAATTTTTAAAGAAATTCCTTAAGGGTGTCCATTACTGGCACATCCACTCTATATTTTAAAAAAGGTCTGTAGTGCACCAAAGATTAGATGATCAATTTCATACCTATAAGGGCTATTGCAAAACTGCCGAGTACATGTTACATGCGTGTACGTAAAATCAATGGTATAGAAAGACCTCTTGCTGTGTTGTTTATAAGTGGGAAAGAGTTACTTTGCCGGGAGATTTCCTCTTTCTATTAATAACCAAAATTTCAGGAAACTCTTGGCGTAACCCTCATAGCATGCATGGTCACAGTAACGTCATTGTGACGTCACTGTAAGTCACTGTGGTCACGTCACAACTGTGACCAAAATGCCACCACTCAGCGATGTCACACTGTGACTGATATGTGAACTTCTTACAAAACTTTTAAAAATTATAAAAATTCTTCAAAACATGTTACTTACTGTAAAAGATATTTTTCTGTCAATTAAAAAATATTGTGACGTCACTGTTATGTCACTACATTTAATGTACGTCTCATTATATGACAAAAAACCCGTACCATACACTGAGAGTGTAACTCGCAGTGTAAACTCGCAGCAAAACAAAACATATGTTAAGATTAAAAGTTTCCACATCAAACAATAAAAATAATTCAGTGTTTGTTTCCGACTAATGTTTCACAACAAAATTAAAAACTTCACCAAAAAATGTACATAAATAAAACACACAAATTTAATAGACATGTAATTAAACTGCTCGCTTAGACTACTAAAATTTTTGAATTAAAAAATCTGTTGTACGTAGTAAAATACTTGATGATATTTACGACTATTAACTCTTGGAATGTTGCTAATATGAAAGTATCGCTATTGAATTTTAAAACTTTATTTGAATACATAATTGATATTTTTCATATAAAAATGTTTTTTGGTGCTATTAGTGGTCAATCTAGAAAAATGTGTTAACTGTAGAGATTTCAATAATAAAATAATGTTTTCTTCCTGTATTCTATAATCCGGGAAAATGGTTTTTAATTATAAATTATTGTGTGTATAAATTGTGTGTGAGTATGGGAAGGGACGGAGTTTTGTAATAAAGCAATGCTTTATTATAAGAAATAAAAACACTTGCATATTTTCAGTAATAAATTTTTCTACTAGTGTTTAATTATTTTAAGTTATTCTTAAAAAATAAATTTGGCTACTTGTGTCACATTTTTTAAATAAATTTAACTTTTTCCGAATATAAAATAAAATATAGTAAAACCACTTTAAAGCGACCATGTTCCGTTCAAATAAAAATTGGTCGCTCCGGGAGGTGGTCTCTTAATAGAGGTCACGTTTAAATCTAGATTTTAATTGTTAAAAAAAGGTAACAATTAATGTTACTAAAATTTATTTTTCACATTATGAAAAAATATGAAAATTTAGGCTTCAAAACAAAAGTTAATTACATAAGTTAATTACTGCAGAGTATAAAAAATGAATATATTGACGTTTGTTGTGATTTTACGGTTTTATCTTTTATAGCTTTTATTTCCAAGTCCTTTCGAAGTTCAGTATATAAATGCATTTATTTTTCTTTTTTTGGACGGGAGCAAATAATGACGATTTCATTAATTTATCTATTTCTTTGAGAGTTTCCTGACAGAATAGTGCACGGCAGTTTATTGACCGCCATTCTTAATTTGTCATCAGAGTTAAATTCATTGCCTAAAGAGGCACAAAGGTATTTAAACACTTGAAAGTTATCGGAATAAAATATTTAAAAAAAAATTTCTAAACTAACTTTAGAAGTTTGATGAATAATGCGCTCTCAGGAATTAATTTTCTAATAAAACTTTCTTCAAGCGACCAGGAAAAAGCGGAATTTATTTCATTTTCTTCAAAGAAATTGGTCGCTCATGGAGGAGGTTCAACTTAAATGGTCTCTGAATGGAGGTAAAATTAGTATTGAGCCTATGGAAATAAATTTCGTTCTATGACAAAATGGTCGTTCAGGGAGGTGGTCGCTTAATGAAGGTGGTCGCACCGGGAGGTGGTCACTTAATAGAGTTGGTTGCACAGGGAGGTTTCACTGTATACAAAATATATGTAAAACGCATGGCGTAATTAATTATTCATATTTTTTTTTTTTTTTTGCAAAACTTAAGTAGCTTTACAAAACTTAAAACTTGAACTATTTTGAAACACACAAAAAAAAGTTAAATGCATCAAAAAATTCTTCAAACAAGAAATTTTAATTGGAAGTAAGTTTATAAAAATATTATGTCATATAAATGTATAAGAACGGAAAAGCCATCTGTCCTTGCTTTGATAAACAAAACAGTGCGAAAATCCGCAGACGATAAATCTGTTAAAAACAACATATTGCGTTTAATCTTTAGAACAGGCAGATGGAGTTTTTTGATGGACAATAGGTAGCGTTATGAACATGCAGTCTGTCAGATATAAACATTTAACCTAAAAAATTCATAGGAATAATCATCCCAAAGTAATACTTTCGACAAAAATATGAGTTCGAGATATTTACACTAGCTTTGGTGTGGTTTAAATGATTCCCATCATTGTTAGTGTATGTATTATTGACATATTTTCTACTTCCAAAATTTGTTCTTCCTAAAACATGGATTCCATCGGAATTTAAAGAAAGACGTTAAGGGGGAAAAAAAGGTATGGAAAAATATTTTATTCCAGAGTTTGCTTTTCTTTAAATTATAACGCTTTTAGTATTTTCTTATAAACATTTCATTAACCTAATACAGTTTAGTAGATTTATTATTTAATTTATTGAAATAAATAACTGTCTATCAACAATTTTAATCAGATGATTAATATCAATTATATAAATTTATTTTAATCAGATTTGTTTTCTTTAAAATATTATAGGTTAAAATCACATGTTTTCTCAAACTTTAAAATGACATATTAAAATATTATAATCAAAGTTTAACATAATTAGCAAATATTTAAATGTATTTAACGTACTAAATAAAAAAGGCCTTTTTATAGAATAAAATTTTTTGATTGTCTCAAACAATTTGCGTTGCACATTTTTATTTAAAAATTAATATATGTTCGGAAGAAAAGAAGATGGTTTATTCTATTTAGAAGAAATAGGAATTTTTTTACATAATGGAGAAGTACTATTTAAAGGATATGAGTGTCAATGAGTATTGTTCGATGTGAAAAAAGTTATAAAAAATTATAAAGAGATATCCTTAGCTGATAAGAACTTTTCAGTTAGACATTATGAACGAAAAGCTTTGAAAGTAAACCGGTTTCTCAATTTCTTGACAAATATAGAAATTATGCAACGCAGTGAGAATTTAAATTTGGTTTTATTGAAAGATTTTAATTTTTAAAACACATATCCATGTACTTGAATGAATGAAACTAAAATGTAAAATATATTTCATTATTTTTTTCCTGGATAATTTTAATATTTTACTTCCTGAATGATTTTATACGCATAAACTTCAAAATATCTATACTATACAGTCTATTAGAAAACAGACTGATTAAAGGGGGCTTGTTATTTATGATTATCATCTAATCCTGTAAATAAAATAATAATAGTAATAATGAATCAATGTGTGCTTCTATTTTGTGCTTATGGTTTGAATTTTTATACTTTATTCACATAAAAATGACTAACTATTTTGCATTATTTTCATTATTTTTTATTTTACTGTGTCATATAAAAGTAAATATGATTACCTGCATTTGTAACAGACTGTATATATAAAATTTTCACCACACGTTATTCTAAAACCTTTATAATAAATTAAAAACGTCATCAAAAATTGTTCATAAATAAAACACAAATTTAATAAACATGTAATCGAACTGCTCGCTTAAACTACTAAAACTATTAGAATAATAATAATAATAAAAAAAAACTGCTCTAGGTAGTAAAATCTTTGGCGATTTCTTCGACTATTAACTATTGGATTGTTGCTTATATGAAAGTATCGCTATTGAATTTCAAAACTTTATTTGAATAAATAATTGATATTTTTAATATAAAAATGCTTTTGGTGTTATTAGTCAAACGCATTAAAAAGAGGTGCTAGTTCAATAAAAACAGAGCATGATGACAGAGCTTCATGAGTAAATGTAATATAGTAATGTGTTTCGTAATGCAATAAGAAAAAGTATATAATTTGTTAATATGATAAATAAAGTGACATTAATTTTTAAGGATTTTATGAATTACAAATTGAAAAGTAACGACATCATTTAACAATATCTTGTATTTTCTGAAGAAATAAAGTTCTATAATTTTTGTAAGGTCTTGGACACACTGATTTAGGAATACTGTCGTATGAGGTAGTTTTTTAGAAGAAATTTCTGATTGCAACTAAAGGTGAATTTCACTTTAAAAAAAAAAAAGGGATGTATTTCGCCCATTTTAAAAAGAACAGGGTGCTGCAACTTTAAAAAATGGTCTAGATTGAACAGTAAGTAATTGCAGAATTAATAAAAACAGCAAATAAATATAATTTAATTAGTGGCACAAGTAACAAAACAAGCAAATATGGTTTGCAGCTCATCTTGCATTTGTACAAAGGAGTATTACTGTTAATCTCCGACGCTTTGGGCGGAAGCGAAGATGACATTTTATGGAATGACGGAGATTCATCATACACCGATTCATATTACAATAGTGGTACTGCTACCTTCAGTGAAAGTGATTTATTATGAGAATTTTTTGCCAAAATTTTCACAAAGATTATTTGTAAATTTTACGTCTATAAAAATATTACTATAAAAAGAAAAATGGTATTTAATAAACAGCACATAGTTTGGAAACATTTGATAAGTTACTAATTTTATTATAATGTGTTTTTTTATACCAGTAATGTTTTAGCATTAGAGTATACAATATTGTGCAGTAAATTTCCCCGCTAATAGTCGCACTTAGACTTTCGCAATGAAAAATTGGCAAAAAAGTGCGACTATTACGCGAGTAAATACTGTAGTTGTTGAGCAGATATCATTCTTTCCTTCTTCTTTTGATATAAATTTATTATTGCAAAAGCAGAATGGGAAAATATTACCGAATTATTTTTTTACTCTCAAAAGTTTTTAATACTTGCTGTGATGTTTATAGAAAAGAAAGAATAACTTGATTGGTTAAAGATGAATTTCGTAAAAGCATTGCGAAAAAATGCAAATTTCGTCAAAAGATCATGGGGGAAAAAAGCGAATTTAATCTAAGATTAGCAAATTTTGTCAAAATATTGTAGAAAAAACGCGAATTTCGTCAATGGACTGCATAAAAGGCGAAATTTTTAAAATAAATCGCGCAAATAAGGTGAATTTTGTCAAACGATCGCGAAAAAAATTCTAAATTTCTACAAAAGGTCGTGGAAAAAAACGTGAATTTCATCTAAGAATCGCAATTTCGTCAAGAGATTGAAAAAAACGTGAATTTCGTCAAAGGATCGCGAAAAAATGCCAATTTCGTCAAAAGATCGTGGAAAAAAAACGAATTTCATCTAAGAATAGCAAATTTTGTCAAAAGATTGTAGAAAAAACGCGAATTTCATCAATGGACCGCATAAAAGGCAACATTTTGTAAATAAATCGCGCAAATAAGGCAAATTTTGTCAAATAATCGCGAAAAAAATCTAAATATCTTCAAAAGGTCGTGGAAAAAAACGTAAATTTCATCTAAGAATCGCAATTTCGTCAAGAGATTGAAGAAAAACGTGAATTTCGTCAAAGGATCGCGAAAAAATTCAAATTTCGTCAAAAGATCGTGGAAAAAAGCGAATTTCATCTATCAAATTTTGTCAAAAGATTGTAGAAAAAAAGCGAATTTCATCAATGGACCTCATAAAATGCGAAATTTTGTAAATAAATCGCGCAAAAAAGGCGAATTTTGTCAAACGATCGCGAAAAAAAAAATCTAAATTTCTTGAAATGGTCATAGAAAAAAACGTGAATTTCATCTAAAAATCGCAATTTCGTCAAGAGATTAAAGAAAAACGCGAATTTTGTGAATTTCAAAGCATAGTGAAAAAAAGCAAATTTCGTCAAAGCATAGCAAAAAAAGCGAATTTCGTCAAATGATAGTGAAAAAACATAAAATTTTGTCAATAAATCGTACAAATAAGGTGAATTTCGCCAAAGGATTTCGAAAAAAACGTAAATTTCGACAAAGTATCGTGAAAAAAACATTCTGAAAATTTTCTGTGAACTTCAGAATTTTCATTTACTCATAATCACTCCTGCCTCCATTGTCATGGTGCATTGATTGAACTCGAATAGCGATTTCATTTTTCAATAAATATATTGCATCTTAACGCTGTCACAACATTGTCATTGTAGTCACATATTCGTCACAAAGTTAATGACAAAATCGTCACAAATTACACAATTTTCACAAAATTGTCACAATGTGACTTCACAACATTGTCACTGTCGTCACAGAATCATCACAGTATTAATGACAATTTCGTCACAAATGACACATATTTCACAAATTGGTCTCACCGTGACTTCACAAATTGGTCACAATGTGACGTCACAAATGAGCTCTAAAACGGCCATAACGACCTCACATTCTAGTCACTGTGACTTCACATCGACGTCACGTGACGTCACATCGACGGTCACAAAGTCACAGTGTGACTTCACAACGACGTCGCCGTAACGTCACCATGCCTTACGGGAAGTAAGATCTTTTTATATTTAACACCTGATCTTAATACTTTTACTTGCAATTAAATGAGATTTTATATTACTATCTATTATCTTCATTGATTATATTTATTTCAGCATGTCTGTTGGAGGCCCTGAAATTTATCATTCATTACTGTTAATATTGCCAGTTAGAGCTAATCCATATACCTAAACATCATGTCAGAATAGTTTAACATGAGTATTTCACTAATGCAATATTTATAAATGTACAAAATAGTTCCATATAACTATGTCTTATCAATTTCAGTTAGTCGTTGTAAGTCAAAGAGATTTTATATTACTATTATCTTCATTAATCATATTTATGTCAGTATGCGGGGCATTCTCACAATCTTTTGACTTTTGTGAAAAAAAATCTGGCGAAATTAAACTTGCTAAAATAACATTTTAATATAATAGACGAATGCCTTAATGATTCAAAATAAAGAAAAAATGGTCAGCCGCGAAAATTCTTTTATTTAACTGAGGCTTAAGTTAAACTTGCGAGTTTAATTTTCCTTACCGTTTTACCCCTATTTTTTTTTTATTTTCTTCTAAATTTTTACTTATAATGAATTTGCATAGTACCCACAGGGCATTCAAATAAGTTATAATAACAATGTAGTACTTTTAATACAGAATTTTTGTATAACATTGTCTTAAAGGGGTGTTAAAGAAGGGACGGTAAGGTAAAAAAGGGGATGGGATTGGAAAAAAGGGACGAAATGGTAAAAAAAAGGGACGGTAAGGAGGAAACTGTAAGGAAAATTACCACCTATTTTTAGGAAAATCATCCTAAGACTAAGTGATAGCCACAATGTTCATTGATTTTAGAAACAGTTGTTAACATTGGATTAAATTATTATTTTGTTTTTTTACCTCGAAAAGTGCAGGAATAAACCTTGGGGACGGTGAGACTACCAATAAAGCCACGATGCTTGAAATTGATATTTAAATGCTGATTTAAATTCTACAGTAAATTTCCTGCCAAAGAATTTTAGACATTCTTTCTCTAGCATACTTCTGCATGAGAAAAAACTTGAAAAAAATTCTGTGGCTGCATCTGAAATGATTTTCTGTATAATTTTAGAAGAGGTATGGTATGGAATCTAAAACCCAGGGACAGAGTTTTAAAAATAATAACCACCCTAAAAATGTGTGAAGGTTAATTTTTAGTTACATATTTATATAAAACAATAGCTCCAGTTTCAGAAAAAAAAAATACATCGAATTATTTTTATTGAAACAATTTTATCCAGACAGCTCCAAACTTAAAAATCAGCATCAGGAACACGGGACGGCAGATGAGTTTTCCTGGTATTTGGACCCCCAACATCGTCCAAAACTTATTTATCTCGTTAATATTGTTATGCAATCATGCAATGGGATGTTCCCCAGTATATGAAATAAAAAAAAAACACAAAAATGTGTATTAAATAAAAGATTATTATTCAGGGACCTGAAAGTCAAAAGATTGTGAGAATACCCATTGTCTGTAGGAGGCTCTGAAATTTATAATTTATTACTGTTAATATCGCCAGTTAGAGCTACTCCATATAGCTAAACATCATGTCAGGATATTCTAACATGAGTATTTCACTAATGCAATTTTTATAAATGTACAAAAAAAGTTCAGTATAACTATGTCTTATCAATTTCAATTAGTCATTGTAAGTCAAAGATAATAATTATATTTTATCTGTAATTTCCAACAGCACCTGCTACATTAAACATTTACATATCAGATTTTCCAAAAATGTTTAACTGTGAGCTACGCATATACTCAAACTCTTTGTCAATAACATTTTAACTTTCATCCATGTTACATAATTTTATTACTGTGTTACTGTTAAAGTTATATTAGTATTGAGCGTGTAACTGTCACAAATTTTCCTAAAGAGAGAAATATTTAAGATTTATTAATATAGAAAAGACAACGGATCATAAAACTGTGTTTTAAACTGATGCTTTGTCTGAAGTTTGAAAAATACATTCTTAATCAGCTATTATCCACTGCACATTATAAATTACTTCATTATCTGGTACAGAATCCAAGATTAACTTCGAATTTTCAAATTCTACAAAAACAAATTCTATATTCCCATTATCTGTCACAAAATTATCTATTTCAGTAAGTCATTATATGTTCTAGATATCAATTAATCAGATATAGATATCTAAAGAATAGAATCAATATCTAAATATCAATAACACTATACGTTTCATCAGTATCATATAATTTTATTATTTAGTAATACTTTAAATTTTGTAGTTATTGCACGCTTAACTGTCATGACTTTTGTCAAAGAAATAAAATTTTAATGTTTAATAATAGTGAAGAAACGGTGTATTTCAAAAGCTCAGGTTGAACTACACAGTTTATTTCAGTATGATAAATAAATGTTTTATTAGCTCTTATCCAGTACGTAAATTTTATTATTGCATATTTTGGTCAACAATTCAACACTCACTTCGAATACCTGATTAGTTAGGGTTTTTTGCAACTGTAATGGTGACAGTTTTGTGTTCGGGCTGGTCTAAAAAAATATGTTTTGCTACCTGGAGTAGCAACATGATGTGTTGCATTTTCATTGTATAAGGCCTTTCAAATCTTCGGGGAAAAAGACATTTTATTTTATTCTACATTTAGAAAAGATTTATCGTATTAATTTTATTAAACTTCTTATTATAAAAAAGAAATCATATTTACAAAAATTATATATTGAAAATTTCAATATTATAGTACAATTCCTTTAACCCTTTCAGGGGCAAGGTATTTCTATTCGTAAAATGCTGAAATGGGTTAATTAAACCAGAATTTGCAAACAAATTTATTTCAAAATAAGCAATAACTTTTGTTCACGTACTTAATAAAAGGAAAATTTTCATTTCAATATTCTGATGCCAATGTGGTATTTAGGAATTAAAATATTAAGTGGTCCAAAAATGAACCACCATCCTTGAAGGAGTTAAAAGAAAATGGCGATATACGGACAGCAAAATTTGTTTGGTGAAGAGGACTTTGCACAAAAGTTTGACGAGCTTGCCAAGCTAATGCTTGTTTATTTGTCTAACTCGCCTTAGGGATCTGGGCCAGGCGAGTATCGTCAAGATCTGTAGAATGAATTGCTTTGATTTAGAAAAAGACACCCAATCGTCCATTACATATGTTAAGATTCCCTGTTCTATATGAGTTTATCATGTAGATTTTAAACAAATTCGAAAATGGTACTTCAGACGAATCATTTTATGATCTTTTAGCTTTTTTTGTAACAATTATATTAAACATGGAAGTAAGTCACAAGAATATTTAAAAATTTTTATTTTTCAAAAAGGAATGTAAACTAAAAATCATTAAATCGACTTATTCAAATTAAACAAAAACAATATTTCAATAAAATATTTCTTTATTTAATAATAAATTACCCTGAAATTACAAAAAAGGAATGGAAAAAAAAAGAAGCATGGAAGAAAGGAGGGCTTTGTTTTCCTTCAGAGAATTAATACGGAAGATTAGATCCAACCAAAAATTAGTATCGTAGTTGAATTTACCGATTCTCTAGAGGATTGATAGGATACTCGATTTTTTTTTTTGTTGTTGTTGCTAACATTAGTTGCTACTCCGTGAACAAATATTTGCGCATTTTATATGAAAAAAAAAATATTGTTTAGCGTATTTCAGTGAATTTAAGTAAGGTTTTTATATAAATTTAAAAATACGTTTAATATCAACCATTTAATAAAACTAAAAAAAAAACCACATTAATGTCACATAATAAAATTATTTATACTAAAATGTCTCAAGCTTTATACAAATTTCAATCATAAATCAAAGCTGTTCACTGTAAAAAAAATTCCGTTAAAATACGGAAACTGTACTGGCAATCGAGACGCTAGTACTAATTCCGTATTTTAACAGAAATTTTCCCCCGTAAATTCCAAAAAACGGAAACTTTTCTGGAATTTTCGGGGGAAAATTTCCTTTAAAATACGGAAATAGTACTGGCGTCTCGATTGCCAGTACAATTTCCGTATTTTAGCGGACTTTTTTTTACAGTGCTGTTAACACATATTCACGTTTAAAAACATGCCATTTAAAATAATAAATCATCAGGAAGTATACGTCACACTCGGACCTAGTGTTGCCAGGTGTCCCGATTTACGTGGGGTGTCCCGATTTTCAGTGCCTCAAAGACCTGTCCCGCGTAACCACTGCGCGGTACGTCAAAAGTTCCGATTTTTCTTGGTGCACAAATTCTTTTTAATTTCTTTTCGTGTCATGCTATTTACTAGTCTACATCCAGTGAACTTTTTACAGTAAAACCTGTGAATATAGAACCTTTTACTAACGGAATTTATTTCATAGTTCCTTCGAAAGGAATACCTTACAAATCTACGTGCCTAGACGAAAAACTGTCTAAAACGATATTATTTGCGTTTCTTAACGATTCTGTTGTTACAGATTTTACAGTACTTTGTTCAGTAAAGAATGTGAAAATGGAACCTGTTTATAAAGCAGTTCTCTTTTAAAAGTATTTATTTCATTCTCTCTACGATAGGAATACTATGCAAATCAATTTTGCATTGCTAAATATGGATTTCGGTTCAGTCCCTAGCAATTCCGCTTTCACAGGTTTTACTGTATACGATTATAATGTTTATTTAGCATTGTAACACAAAGGATGGAATAAAATTTTACTTTTATACAGGATTTTTCCTTAGCGGCTAAAATTGCATGGCATTTTTACCATAGGGACACCGGAATTTTTACGTTTAAAAGATATATGCCGTTAAAGAGTTGCACCATTTTAATTGGGTTTACTATTCTTTTATGTCCCGATTTAGAAGCCAATTTACCGCTTTTTTATCCCCCTGTACAGCTTTTTGTGTTACTGGACCTGGCAACACTAGTTGGACTTCATATTCCTGTAGAATTCCACATGCTTCGTTTAGTTCTTCTCCCCTAAACGAAGCATGCACAATTCCATCAAAATATGTCATTCTGCTGTAACGTTTATTATATCAAATGGTATATTGTTTAACGTGTACGTGTGTGAACAACAGCTTTGGTTTTAGATTGAGATTATTACTGATGAGGAGCTTGTATAGAGCTTGAAATGTCTACTGTAATTGAATTTAGTATGTGATATTAATGTGTGGTATTTTAGTTTTATAAAATGTCTGATGTTAAATGTCTTTTTAATTTTAAAATTCTGATTCACAATTGGACAGCATATGTCAGCATGTAGAATTTCACATGCTTCGTTTATTTGTTCTCCCTTAACAGAAGCAGGCACAGTTCCACCAGAATATGTGGTCCTACTGTGACATATATTACTTCGTTTTTTACTTTAAATGGCATAATTTTAAACGTGACCATGTTTAAACAACAGCTTTGATTTTCAGTTGACATTTGCTCTGATGAGAAGCTTATATACATCTTGAGATGTCTACTGTAGTTGAATCCATTATGTGATATTAATGTGTTGTATTTTAATTTTATAAAATGACGGAAGTTAAACATCTTTTTAGTATTAAAATTCTGATTCAGACACAATATATTTAGTTATTTAAAAACGATTGTAATATGTTTACCTTATTGAACATGTACACGTAATTTATATTAAGGTTGTCCGGGACACAAAAATCTTCAAATATTCTAAAAAAACTTTTATTGCATTAAAAATGTCTCAGCTTTTTCCTGCTTCAATTGACGTATAAATCATGTTTCTATCTTAATTGGAATAGAAAATATTAATTTTTTTCGTTTTGATTTGTTTTTAATTTCTAGCTTTCAAGCAATGGTTGTCGTGAAAACGACTTCTTGTGAAAATGCGTTTTTCTTCATGATGCGTTTTTTCATCATTTCTCGAATTCAAATTGTTATGAGCCAAGAAATGTTAAAGTTAAACAGTTCCAACTTGGAACCTGTCTTTTTCAATTGGTTTATTTAAATTTTTATTCACCAAATTTGAACATATGATTTTTTTTAAAGTTACATAATTTTTTTTAAATTTTTACTTTAAATATTTTTAATTTTTGTTTAAATTAATATTTTTAAAAATTCTGAATCAAAATTAAAACTTATTTGTTATTTTAAATGAAAACAAATTGAAATTCTACAAATAATATTTCGAGTTATAACGATTTTAAATTACACCACTTTTTTAATAAATTTTAAATTTTAAATATTGAAAAAAATTATGAGAAGTTTTATCATGTGATGTTGTTTACAAATGATATGATTAACCACCACAAAAAATTTAAAATTTTAACTCAATAAATAAAAAATATTTTAAAATGTGTCCCGGACCCCCTTAATAAAATTAATTTGTGATGAATGATTGTGATTCTGTCTATCTGTCTGGTGTACCCCACTCCAATGTGTACCCGGGAAGCCTGGAATTTTTTGAAAATTTGACTTTTTTTTTATTTGATTATTTTTTTTTTAATTTTTGAGAATTTTTATACTATGTATTTTTTTTTTTTTTACCTTTCGCATCTTTGTTTCTAAACATTGCTTAATTTCAGTCTTTACTGCACCAAATAGAACAAAAAATAAGCTTTAGAAAATGTTTATATCAATTGTAGAAATTCTCATTCCATACTTCTACCCCTATCAGGTAGGGAGCCGGTAACATCGAAAGCACCGTGAGAGTGGAATTGAAATTTTTTTAATGTAAATTGAACGTAAAAAGTCATACGAACAAAATGAACTAGGTATGACTAGGTTTGACAAATCGAAAATATGTTTAATTAAATTAATTATTATTTAAAACGTTTAATGTTTTACAGTTATCGAAGATATTGATCACTCTTGGAGCATTTTACAGAAAATTTTGCGCTTTTTCAGAAAAACATGGTATGACAAGCTTTATTCTGCCAGAAAAGTCTTGTAGGGGCGACCGTTGATATTTCACCGTTATTTTGGCATGTGTTTTTAACGGTGGTGTCTTTATTTCGCGTCTGGACGCTGGTCAAGTGTCGGCAAAAACGTATGGGGACGTCTGACGGAAGCGCGGCTCTGCTCCGCGAATTCCGGCGGTGTTCTGGTCAAGTTTTTCTGAAAGAGCATAAAATTTTCTATAAAATACTCTAAGAGTGATTAATATCCGCGATAAAGATAAAACATTATAGCTTTTTTATAATAATTAATTTAATTAAACATGTTTTCGTCTTGTTAGACCTAGTCATACCTAGCTCATTTTGTTCGTATGAATTTTTACTAACGATTTATATAAAAAAATTTCAAGTCCGCGGTCACGAGGCTTTTGATGTCACCGGCTCCTGGACTATATTGATTTCCACGCGATCAAGATAGGGCATTTGCACCAACGTAAAACTCCAAGGCAGGCTGAAATAAAGACGACATCAAAGTAGTGCCGCAGCCTGTCTTTATCTTGCGCTGCGCTTGTCATTAAATACGTCTTATAGGAGCCACAGAGTGAGGACTTTGTAATTGGGAAACGATTAAAAGCATTAGTTAAAAATTCTATAATGCATTTGTAACTTTAAACGTCATTTTCATACTAGGACACATCGACATTACAGTGACTTAGTGACTGTTTTTTCAATGACATGTGACGACAGTGTTTCCAATTGATGACGAACTTCAGTCAACGTTCTATAAGGCATTTTCAGAGTGAAATAAAAGTTTTCGTCATTCAGGTATTAAGTATACAACTTATTTAAAAATAGTTTTTCTCGCTTTAGTAAATAGCTAACTAGGTATAGCTAATTACATTTTTTTCTTGTTACAGATAAATTATACCGCCGTAATTTTCGACGTAAAATCTGTGAATCAAATTTTAATAACCAAATAAACATGAAAATTTATTTAATCAAATGTAACTTAATCCTACGTGGTATCCATTTGACTTCATTTAATAAGTAAAATTCCATATCCGACATTTGTTTATTATTCCTTTCACACTAGCAAAATTTGTAGCATAGTTACTTTCATAAATACACTAGCTATACTTAAGCTTTCAATAAGCAATAATGTTTTGCTTTAGCTCTGTTGCACAGTTAGTTTATTGAGTTGTTTAATAACTCCTTCATAACTAACACTTTCTAGTTGTTAGTATTTTGCACGCGCACACACACATATATCGATTACTGGATTAGAAGTAAATAAAACTATGCATATATGCATGGGGATATCCAAATACGTATGTATTGATGCAGAGACAATATTTCCAAAAGGCTATTAAGAGCTTAACTAATGTCAACAAACTGTGACGTTCATGCAAATTTCATTTGTTTGATCCAATCTCAATAATTCCTCAAATGATTATTCTATCTAGAATATTCATTGCTACAAACTTAACACTATATAGATCTGGCGGCAAATATTAAATCCGATCAATGACACAATTGATATCTAACAGTGGAATGATAAATGAATATGAAATCAACTTTTCAACAATTTCATATGTGGATTAGCTGTCATCAGGGTTGATATATTGAAAACATTTTTTTCTACGGGAAAAATACTTTGCGTTTTTGTGCTATCTACTCTGTACGTCAATTTCACAAAATATGTTTAATACTATGTAACAAAAGAAATACAAAATAACCATATTTATGCAAATGTTGTAGTATTTATATGATTGAATCAGTGCGCAGAATCATGAATATATACATTCGTTTTATAGAGTATTTTCTTTTAATCACGAAACGAGTATAAGAAATGTTGAAATTGGAAATTCCATTGCTAGTTTGTGCTAAATCTTCGCCATTGGATGTGCTAAATATTAGGGTAAGATTGAAATATTTTGAAATATCATCCGTTTATTTAACAAACTCACACATAGTAACTTGTGATGTTTCTACATCTTACGACAGAAGAGAGGTACCTTATAATAATTACATTTCTCATGTTAGCAAATCTGAAAATCCAACTATAAATAATAATAATTTCTATCCATAACATTATTCCTGCTTTTAATTATCCCAAAATTTACATTCTTTATATCATAAATACTATCATAGTTACTGCATTTCTTAAGTCATGTTTTGAAAAGCATGTATCACCCTTTCTCAAATTGAAATTTAATTAAAAACTAGCATTCCTTAATATCCACATTTTTCTAATTACTATAAAGAAGTATTTTTTAAGACATAGATGAAACATTTTACGTTTGGTTTAATGAAAAAAAAAAATCTGCAGTGACTCTACTTCACTTTCTGAATTCTGATGTACTGTTCAACAAAGTTTCAAATATGTAAATTTGGAAGATGGACTTTCGAAAAAAAATTGAACACAACAATACTTTCAGTTTCGAAATTTGAGATAATTGTTTAGTCAGTGCAAAATAACATTTGACTTATGTATATACCCTTACAAACCTTCAATCCATGGGCAAAATTTGCTGTGAAGAACTGTAAGCGACAAATATCCTTACGCGATTTTAATTATCCTGAAGAAAGTGAATACCTACAGAAAACAATAAAACAACATTAAAAAACGTAAAAAAAAGAAAAGTGCCCAGTTAATTTGATGGCATTGAGCTCACAGGCTATTCACACTAATTGTACATTATACTCTTATTTCAAAGAATAATGCCCCTCGAAAAATAAATCAAGGGGAGATGCCCCTCCGTTATCCCTCCTTAAACTTAACCAATGAGCCTCCAAATGTCATCAGGGTAGCGCCTTATAGAAATAAACCTGAATAACAAATTTGAAGCAATCAGATATTTTTTTTTAATTTGATTAATAAATATAATTTGCGGCAAGTCGCCCTGCCAGCGTCAGTCATGAAGAGCTTAAATGCGCAACATGTCAGGCGGAACTGGCGTGAACCAGTGTGGTGCCCTCATGACACTTGCTGCAGGCTAAGGAAGAGCACCTCCCAGCACGCGTCACTCTGCCTGCGTCCCAAACACCATTGGAAGTCACGGTTGCAGCGACAGTAAAAGCATGTACTCGAGGATTAAGCCGCATAGTTCAGGGATGACACCTCCGAGTACCCTAGGAGCTTCGGCCCAGACAAACATAGGAGTGCTGGGCTCTCAGCTGTAGCCACGGATTTCCCAGATGAGCTGTTGCTTTACGAAGAGTTTCCGGACGTAAGAAAGCTACAGAGATAATCACAAGCCCTTCTGCTATGACTGCAAATGAACGACAAATTTTACGTACTCAACAATAGAAAACATTCTGTAATGCATATCAATGTCATTAAAATAGCGTAACATCATTAAAATACACTGAATGTTTTTTCCCATAGATTGTAATGTAATGGAATTCATTTATGCGCCCTTATAAACGAACTATAACTGCTACTTACTCTACACTCTTACTCTAAATTACCATTTATTATCCTGTTTGGAAATAGGAGACGATTTTTCCGCGTTATTCCTGCTTGATTACAAAGCTGAAATATTTTTAAATTATACTCTGTCACATATCCTTGGTGATTTTCCATATATCGCTCGGAAAATGGTTTAAAAGCGTATTAAATACCTGATCTGTCGACCGAGTTTTACAAAAATCTATGCATTTCTTGCATGAGTGGTCTATAACATATTCGCCAAATGAGAGCTCAATCCCCCCCCCCCCCTGAAAACTAGCCCTACGCACTGGCATAACAATGGTACTGTCGTAGGCGATTATCATTCAAAGTTTATACGGTCCCTTTAAATTGAATACCAATATAGTTTTTAAATTTTCTCTGCCTTATTTTTCGAAGATAAAATACATCAAAGAAAACTTTTAGAAAATAGTGGTATCTAAATTCAGAGGACCATACAAACGCTTAAAAAAATCCTCCTTACGACAGCCGTCATTTTGTGTCAGAGCAGAGGGCGGGGCTCAGTCAGAAGTACCGTTTGGGAGTTATTCTGTTCATTCTCATACCCACATACAAATCATGATTACAATACTTCTGTTACACTATGTTTTCAGCATGTAATAACAAGTTGAATTAAATACCCAGAAGCTTGTTTTCGAAGTCTTAATATTATAAGAGAATGAATGAGATTTTTGAAAAATGTAAAATATTGGGATACAAGTTTACTCACCAACTCCGATTTAAATGTATTTACTCAGATGTTAGAATACATCATTTTAAACTTGTAAAAAATAGAACATTAAAAAAAATAACATAACGAAGCTTTCTTCCCGTTTGCAATAAACATAAAATTATATGCTTCTCATAAATATTTATTATAAAAACTTTTTAATACAAAATTGTAATGTACACGAACTTACCTTTAAAAAAAACTAACTTTAGATGTCTCCAGACTTTTTAATTTTACAAAATTTACTAAATTCATTTTAGCAATAACGATGGGAAACAGTTGAAATGATAAATAAAACTTTGGCATGAAAAATTAACAGAATATCCCCTTGTTTTGGGAATTCTAGGAGTAATTTGTAATAAACGGCAGTGCTGGGAGATAGCAGCGATGAATAAAATCGTCTTTTAAAGACGTAAGTATAAGTAACATTGACTTTTGCGTACGTTGCAGTGATACAAAGGGTTAAATACTAAAGGGTCATTCCATGCCATGTGTGGGTCAGCTTTTCTGCAAATTTTTGCTGTTTTAACAATGTTATTATATCCTCAAATTAAAACAACCATGCTAATATGAAAATCTAGAGTTTTTGTTATTTTTAATGTATAGTTTATGTTTTAATAACTTATAAGTCAATTGATATACGTATTTATGTAAGTGTTGCGCGCAGGACATTTTGTTAGTTTTTCATGGGATGGCCCTGAAACGGGTAGATTACTCAGGTCTAGGATTTAAAATGTGGAGATTTTTATTATATATTAATTTTATTATTTATTTATTATTAAAAACGGGCAGCTTACTAAGGCCTAGTTTTAAAATGTGGAGATTTACAACCTACTAAAGGCCATTCCATATCACGTGTCCATATCCATCTTCGTCCGCAGCCCTTTATTCTTCTACTCTAGTCCGACTCTTTTCCGGAAGCAAGATTCGTAGGTCGCCAGCCACGTCCCGAGTGAAAGACTCTCTAGCCAAAGCCAGGTTGAAAAAAAAAATCAAAAATTGAAACCGGACAAATTTAAAAGGGAAATTACACAAATTAAAGACACCGAAAAGCGGGAAGCGTTGGGCTCGGGGCGATGAAGCTACCGAACGACTCCTAGCTACTTCTAGCCTATTATTAGCTTTTCTACATATTACCGCTGTTTTAACAATGCTATTGTATCCTCAAATTAAAAAAAAAACTACGCTAATATAAAAATAAAGCTGCTTATTGTTATTTTTAATGTATAGTTTATGATTTAACAACATATATGTTAATAAATATAGGTATTATTGTAAGCGGCACGTGCGGGATATTTTGTTCCGTTTCTCATGGAAAGGCCCCAAGATAAAAGCAAAATAAAATTAAGGTTTCTCAGATACTCTTAAAGCTTCAAAATTTTCGAAATTATTATTCTTTAGATGTTAAACTCCTATCTTTTCTGAACATTTTGATATAATTATTTCCTTTAAATTCTCATTAGAACAGGAGTTATGACTTCTATAGAATTATACCCGCGCAATAGCTGAAATGGCATTTCAGAAACTTTGAAGTCATTTTTCTCCAAATGACGTTTTTGGGTATAACGCGCTGGATATCTCAAAAACTTCTGAATATTTTTGCAAAAGAACTTCGTAAAATGTTGTTTGTTTTAGGAATAGATTTTTAGAATCATTGTTTTTTTTTTTTCTGAATAACGTCTCTTAAGGGGTCACTGGACTCTTAAAGTTTCAGAATTTTCGAAATCTTTTTTTTTTTTTTTTTTTTTTTTTTTTTTTTAGATGTTAAACTTCTATCTTTTCTGAACATTTTGGTATGATTGTTTCCTTGAAAGTCCCATTAGAACAGAAGTTATGGCTATTATAATTATACCCGCTCAATAGCTAAAGCGGCGTTTCCGAAATTTTGAACTCATTTTTCACCAAATGACATTTTTGGGCATAACGCGCATGACATTTGAAAAACTTCCGAATGTTTTCATGAAGTTTTAAAACATGTTTCATGTTGTTAGTCTTTACAAACTAAACCTAAAACTTCATTTTTATTGTTCAAAAAAAGTATTTTTTTAGGTGATTACACTATTGAAATTTTCAAAATTTTGTATCAAAAATATAAAAATGCTTTAAATACAAATTTCTTTGTAGGTTCAGGGTCATTACTACAGTCTGAAGTATAATTAGGCACAAAAAAATTTCATTCTAGTTCCAAAATTTCTTTTGTAGTCCTGTGCGTAAGCTGTTATATCAATTTTCTGCTCGATAAATGTCTCACAGTTTGGTGCGCCCTATAAATACTAATTCTGCATCTTTCTATTTCTTAAATGCATGAAATGAAAGAACGTATTTATATCTTTCATCCCAATAAAAATTGTGTTTTTTAATCATATACATTTTAAGGTATTAAATGTTGAAAATGGTCTTTTTTTTATTTTTTTCCAATTTTAAGAGTCCTAAATGTGTCGTATTTTGATGTAAGAATATTGTTTTTTTTTTTATCTATTCATTCTTCGGTTTTTTTCTCATTACAAGGATTTCCAAGCGTATAATTGTGTCTCTTTCAAAAAAGTGAATATCTGATACCAATTATATTAATGCTAGGTTTAATGACCTAGTGATGATTTCTAATGATGATTTCTTTCTGGATAAATCGATGACGTGGAATTTTCAAGCTATGTAATCCGAAATTGATTAAGATTTCATTTATAAAATTTCATCGAACGCTAAGAAGAATATTCTTAACCCTTTATGTCCAAATTATGAATTCATAAAAATTTCATCTTCTAAATCATTTTTCGTGAATTTTTGAAATTGCATTAGAATACTTACACAATCATTTAATGAATTTTAGAAGGATTTTGCCAATTAAAATTAATTAATTAAATTTGAATTTATAGGAATTTTGTGCAATATTTATAACTGAACTCAAATATTTTATTTAAAATATTTTTTTTAGTATTTTATAGAATTAGGAATTGTACAAACATAATGCTCTTACAATAGAAATAAAGAAATATTTCCGAACTGAAACTTTTCTCCCCCAATCTAAAACGTCAAGAATGCTGAAAAGATGCAAATGAAACAGCAATCATCCATTCAAAAATACTTTTGTCTTGTGCGACCAATAAGTGCAAACTAGCAACGTTAGAGATCAACCTCAGCTATCTTATGCACAAAAATATTAAAAATATTAAAATACAAACGAGAAGTTTGAAAAGAATGCTCCCATAGATATAACATCAATTTTCCAGTTTCTTTGGATAGTACTTTTCAGATGTGCTGAAAATTTGAAGCCGATAAATGTCTGATGAAATGTGTCAATCGCAGAGTCTTCTGCCAACCATTCACCGGCCGAAAATTTTTATCAATTGAATCCTTATACAAGATTATTACAAATGAATCATCGGAATTTGATACGTTACTACGTGCGAACTAGGAAACGTATATATTTTCATGACAACTCAAACGAGAGGAAGTTAACTACAGTTTCGCGCTGCGTATGTGTCATGCGCGTGTGGTTGCCATGGTTGCTGCGCGAATGCCATATTCAAAATGGCGACTGGACAGCAGAAATTTTCCGCACAGTTGGCTGTGGAATGAAAAGTTCGCGGCTAGTACGATTTGTTGATTTCTTGGGACTATGGATGAAACTCTCTCTAACTCGGTTCACTGTTTCTTCAATAATGCTTGGTTGGCCGGAACTTTTGCCTTTACATAAACAACCGGTTTCTTTGAACTGTCGATACCAGAGCAGAACGCTTTTTTGAGTTGGTGGTTTGCATTTTTATGCCTTCCGGAATGCTCTCTGAACCGTTATAAGCGATTAACACTTTGAAAATTCTAGTACACAAAACTCTTCCTGCTGGCCATTCGTCATTTTGAATATGACGTTCGCACAGCAACCATGACACCCACACGTGTATGACACATACGCAGCGCGAAACTGTAGTTAACGACCTTCGTTTGAGTTGTCATGAAAACATATACGTTTCTTTGTTCGCACGTAGTAACGTATCAAAACCCGATGATTCATTTGTAATAACCCTGTATAATATTTACGATTTAGCTACCAGATATCGCGGCGATGCACATTTACCTTTTAGTATCGTTCGATATTTATTGTCTTTAATTTTTCAACACTTTTTGGAGCCACACTATATTCTCTAGACGCTATGGTGTTGCTATAGATAATGTTGAATGTAGTACGAATTTTAATAAGAAAACGACCCACAAAGCATAATATATGCATTTCATTCACTGTTAGCTATTGTACTTAGTCAAATGGCAACGGTATTTTTTAATCATACGATGATTTCCAACGTATTTAGTAGGGCTGATCGCTTTCTTATTCAGGACTGTACAAACCATATCGGTATGTTCTATGAATTTTAAGTTATCCGATTGTGTTGAAATGAGAATATTGGTAAAGAATCACGTTTTCAGATTTTTGCTTTATAAAATGCAGCACTTATATAGATTTACAAAACAATTTTTATTTTGTTTCCATGTTATTTAAATAGGTATAGATAGTAAAGAATTCGTCAAGCGCGATAAACCGTGAACAATTATACAGCCGGAAATAAGTATTTAAATGCCTCTAATGATGACAAACGGAATTGAATGTTCATCGATTATAAAATTCACCAGATATAAAATGGTTGAATTTTAAATGAATAAATAATTATATATAAATACATGTAATAAATACTAAAGATGCATTTTTCTCAAAAACACGATGCTTCAAAAATGGTAACTCAAAATTTTATCATATTGGGTGATTGCAAAAGTACGTGCCCTATTTCATAGATGGCAGAAATGCATAATTTTGACTGTGCTGATGTTTGTTTAACAACCATATTATTAAATGACAGTTATCTACATTTGTTGTGGGTGAACATAATGTTAAAAAAAAGTTTTTCAAGAATTATTTGTGTGCAAGGTTTTACACACAAATTTCTATATTATGTATTTATTTTCTATTATCTATTTATTTTCTATATCTTCTTCTTCTCAAATACTCTACACATATAGGGTAAAGTGACCATATTTCTTTCCCCGTCACTTTTAGGCTCTAAATATTGTAATTTTCAGTGAAAACCTACCAAATTTGGATTTTACATAGACTAACTACCCACGCACTTAGAAACATAGGCATATATCGTACAAAAAATTTTAACAATGCGAAACATTGTTTTTTAATCCCTTGAGGGGCACCGGTACATATCATATACCACCTACGATTAATGAAGTTTTACACCAGAAAAATTTTATTAAATTTTACTTTTCTAACTTTGGTGGAAAAAAGGCCGTAAAATTGCTTTTACTTATTTTGAAATAGAATTTTTCAAAGATTCCGGTGGAAATTCAGCATTTCACAAACGTAATTGCTTGCCCCACAAGGGGTTAAAAAGTATCTAAAAAGTGCAAAAGAAAAAAATGGTCCCAATTTCGTCTAATAAAAAAATCCAATACGCCGAGGCTTAACTTATAACTAAATCAAAATTTACTTCTAAATGAGTCAGTAATTTAATTTACATTAAATTAAGGCACAAAGAAATGTACTAATTATCAGTTGAAGAATAACAAAACCAAGCATTAGCCATCCAAACATGAGGAAAAAATTGAATAAATTGTCTTGAAAACCATTCCTAATTTCGTCCCCGGGACGAAAATAAGAACTGCAAGGGAGACGAAATTGGGACCACGCTACTTCCCAATATGGCGGAACTTTAGTTCCCGTTAGATGAACTGAGCGTCCTAAAACTCACTGTATGCTACTGTAAGCATCCTACGTCAACTACATGCAATGAATAAGAAATAAATACTTACAGTACAGTAAATAACGTTCTACAAACGACGCAATAACAACTCAGGTCTTCTAAAAATAGGAAATTCGGCGTCTTTAATTTATGTATGCGTCTTGGCGAACGAAACTTTCAATATTGACCCCTTTTACTCTCCGTCCCCTGTGCCTTGCGTCATAAGTTGCCCCGCTTTCGCAGAAGCGGAGAAGTTAAGGGGAACGAAATGAAGAAAGGTGACGAAATATGGGCACTTTGCCCTACTATATAGAATTTTCAAAATGGACTATGAAAAATTTAATTCTCGTCATGTTATGTTACATGAATTTAAGAAAGGAGTGAGTGTTGGACGTGCTATAAAAATATTCAAGCCGTTTATTTGGATCGTGCTCCCACTCTTAGGACAGTCAAAATGTGTTTTTGTCGATTTCAAAATGGTGATTCAATCTAAACGATAAAATTCACTCTGGACTGCCTTCTGGCATTGATAATAACTTAACCCGTCATTTAGTGAATCATAATCGACGGATTACTTACTGAAGTGATTGCCGAGAGAGTAAATGGTTGACAATTCGACTGCATTTCGCCATTTAAAACAGCTTGGGTACACTTCGAAACTCGATGCATTGGAAATCAGGCACGAACTTTTGCAAATATCCAGTACATATTTTATAGTATTATTTTAAACTTTGCTGCATTATTCCTTACAATGTTCCTAGTACATAAACTAAAAAAAATGTTCAGCATAACATTTGATAATGATTGGCTCAATTATCTTTTTTTTCCCGTCTAGACTAGTCTTAAATCGCTAAATTAGGATTTCACTGTAATGACTTAGGATTCTTCGTGTATATGGAAACTGAAACTAAGAAGACAGTAATTCTTTTCCTATGTTACATATAACTACGTCATATTTAGAATGAATTCTTAGAAGTGAATTACTCAGAAAGATATAATAACCATTCATTACGAATGCTTTTACCCGTATAAACAATTTTAATGATCACTCGTATACTTATATTAAAGTCTACTTATTGGTTGACAACCGTTTCTCATTACAATCCTTTAAAATTAATATTTATTTTGTCCTAATTTTTCTGCCTAATGTTTAGTTTACTTATCGTTTAGACTAGACTAATAATTTTATGTATTTCTGAGAATGACGTCATTAGTGGAAACAGTAGAATTGAAAAATACTTCCTTATTTTTTTATTTTTGAGTTTCAGAGATTAAAACTGCGTTTAAAAATGAAACGCAATTACTCAAAACTTCAATACGTATGTAAAAGAATATCTCTGCTTTAGCACGCCTAGAATGAAACTATTAAAGAAATTTCTCATTAAGATTTAACTTATTTAAAACTATTTAAATGAAGATAGTTAAAAGCACATGCTTCATTGTAAATCAAATGTCACGGTAATTAAAGATTCATGTAATTTTCCAAATGCATTCCGACATAACAAAGAGAATAAATCACGGGTATTTACGTAAACACTCAGAATGTTTTATTCGAGTAATGTTTTTTTTAAACGCAATTTATAAAGGATTCATCAAACATTGATAAAATAATAAGGAACTAAAAGGCTTTTGGAATGTATATGTGGGCTGAATTATCATTAATTTCCTGTCCGTTGTTTTTGTAACATAGTTAATTTTTAAAACTCATACCTGAAATTCTGAAATTAAAGTGCAAAGAGGGGTTAAAAGACGTAGTGAGAATTCCACTTATGAGATTAAGGATGTCTTAGAAGCGAGCAAATATTTGAAATTAATGAATTTTTCTTTAAATTGAGAAATTAATAATTCAAATAAAATTAAATACCTTGATGTGCAGTTTTGTAACTTGAGAAATTTCATAAGTCGTATGTATTTGTATGAAACATTTTCTACCGTTTAAGTAGGGCAACAATAGTTGTGAAATCCTGTGAGAAAATTACTTATAATTTTGTACTTTTTTCTCTGGAACTACAGAAGTGTTTTAATTTTTAACACTTTTCAACACAGTTGAAATTTTTCATACTATCTATGAGCGATATTTGTTTGTAGTGCGTTTTCATTTGCATTATGTGTTTTGAAATTTAACTAATTTTTTTTCATATTGCTTGATGCGTATAAATTGCACAGATCATATACAGGATTGCACAAAAGAATTCGAGTCCATTTCCGTTTATTGGCGGAAATTGCTGAAGATGAATTTTCAACTGTGTTATACATAACATGACATGAGTTTTCTAACTGCACTAAAATTTAGCATACTAAGTAGTATATATACAAATCTATATATCATATACAGGGCTCCACAAAAGTTTTCGAATACTTTCCGACTATGGATGGTAATTGCTGAAATTGGTTTTAAAATGTGTGATAAGTTTTCCAAATTTTTGGCTTATATAAGGTCAGGACTTTCCTTGCTAAAGCCATCTGGTAGGCCACCCTGCTTGATCGGAAGTTGTTTGCTTATGTATGAGGGGCTCACAACTATAGTAGACCAAGTCCATTAAAAAAAAATATGTCATCTGTTTACAGACTTGGTTCACTGTGGGCGTGGATAAAACGGATTTTACTCAGCTTCTAAACGAACTATCTCTTTTCTGTTTACATATTTAGTTCACTGTGGGCCGTGGATAAAACACATTTTACTCAGCTTCTAAACGAACTATATCCTTTCTGTTTAGAGACTTGGTTCACTGTGGGCGTGGATAAAACACATTTTACTCAGCTTCTAAACGAACTATCTCCTTTCTGTTTAGAGACTTGGTTCACTGTGGGCGTGGATAAAACGGATTTTACTCAGCTTCTAAACGAACTATCTACTTTCTGTTTACATACTTAGTTCACTGTGGGCGTGGATAAAACACATTTTTCTCAGCTTCTAAACGAACTATCTTCTTTCTGTTTAGAGACTTGGTTCACTGTGGGCGTGGATAAAACACATTTTACTCAGCTTCTAAACGAACTATCTCCTTTCTGTTTAGAGACTTGGTTCACTGTGGGCGTGGATAAAACAGATTTTACTCACCTTCTAAACGAACTATCTCCTTTATTCAAAATGGACTTGGTCTACTATGGTTGTGAGCCCCTCATATCATCTTTGACCTTATTAAGCACTGAAGTTTTGTTACAGAATCTAAATATGTTAGAAGATATTTAATAACCTGTGCTTGTCTCATGGATTTTCTTTGTTCTTTCTTTTGTGTCCGCACCGTCTATGTGCTGTTAGATAGTTTTGTTTTTCTGAAATTTCAATTCCTTTTTATTAAAACTAGTTTTAAAAATCCTTAGAGTTATAGACCTCTAAGTACTGCGTTTTCTAATTATATTTATTTCCAAAAGATCAATTTATAGTTTAGCTACTGTCAAAACTGTTTAGAAAAATTCCTGAAGTCACGTTAGAAATTCCCGAGAAAAAAAGTACTTCAATATAAGCTGTTTTCCAGTAGATTTTGCAAGTGCTGTTGCCTCAGTAATTCGCGTAGAAGGAAAAAAAACATTTATTTTTTTGTTTACTTAACTTAAAAGGGTAAGGATGCAGGAGTAATACGCCTTTTATTAAAATTTCTTGAACAGAAAACGTAACACAGACAAGATAGTGACAGTTTAATTTTAAGACTTTGAAATAGTAAATAACTCAGGAAGTTAAAATACCTGAATCATTTCGTTCAATTCAATTAAGATAATCGCATTAGATTCATTGTGTAATTAAACATCGCTAGATGCAAGTAATACGGTAAAATGGACAATTAATTTTGATGAAATATATTGTAATGAAAGAATCTTATTTGCCTATTGCTACTTCAAGGAATTAGACAACTATAACACGTTGATTTCCACGGTGACTGACACTGAAGCTGAAAAATTTACAATGTTTTAAGTAATTTTTAAGAAAGTATAATCCTGTAATAAATAAATGTAAGTAAATTTTAAATAAATTTTCAGTAATTACTTAAAACAATATATATATATATATATATAGTTTAGTTTTATATCATATTTTAGACCGTCAGTTATCGGTGAATGAGGCATTCTAAATGAAACGTTTAATTTCACAACTGCAAAATGTTCAAATGATATATCTGGTATCACATTCAGTAGAGGTGATGACGTAAATGGTCTCAAGTGTTGCAATCACAGCGGTGGACTAAATGAACTCAAACTCTTTCATTCTTTTCATTATAACTCTCAGAGAATCGTCAATTCGTGAGAACTCTGTGATGTCAGCGCAGTAAAGACAAAATCACGATTTTTGAGTCATTTGCATTTCGTCCACCGCCCCCTAAATACTAGGTCTAGGCGCTGACACAAAAATGGCGGCTGCCAAAGGCGGAGTTTTTTCAGCTTCTGTACGGCCCCTTGAATTTTGGTACCAATAATATTTAAAAGTTTTTTCTAATTTAATTTCCTGAGATTAAACAAGACGAAGAAGACTTTTATAAAATACTGGTGTCCAAATTTATGGGTTCGTAAATACGTTTAAAAAAATCCGCCTTCGGTAGCCGCCATTTTTGTGTCAGCGCTCAGTATTCAGGGGGCGGTGTTTCGTCACAAAATGTCACACTGAAACATACCGCCCCCTGAAAACAAGGTCTGAGCGCTGACATGAAAATACCGGCTGCCGAAGGAGGAATTTTTTCACCGTGTGTACGGTCCCTTGAATTTCAGTAAGAATAATTTTTACAAGTTTTTTCCGCTTTATTTTTCTGAGATTAAACATGTCAAAGTAATATTTTATAAAACACTGGTGTCCAAATTTAAGGGACCGTACATACATAAAAAAAATCTGCCTTCGGCAGCCGTCAGGCCTAGTATTCAGGGTGTGGTGTTTAAACCTCGCAGTGACATCACAGGGACTAATTTTTCGCGTCACGTGACGCCAATGTGTACACATAGAATTATACTTAGGGTTAATATTAGAGAAATTTCATGAGTGTATGAAAATATTCTCAAAAGTATTACGTCAATACGGGAAACTTTTGTTCGTGAAAAAATTAAAATTGAAGAAACAATTTATTCATTGGTAACTTTCAAACAACTAATAATAATTTTAGAAAAAACTAAAAGAAAAACTAATAGCGCTAGTTTTTATGATGTCACTTACATTAATAAGCTGGACAATAATGTTCAATATACGAAAAAAAAAATCTTTTTCCATAAAGACCTTTGTTTACATAAGCTTTTATACTCCTTTATATTGCAGACAAAATTCTGAATTATTCATTCATTGTATTAGCGACACCATATTGCGATACATTTAGATGCTATATCGTGGTCCAATATTGCATACCATGCCATGAAACGTTGCCCTAATATTGCGTCGGTTTTGCCAATATTTGCAAGGAATATGTAGTCAATATAAAGCAAATAAAACCGATATTGGTTTTTAATTGGAAATGTTTCAAATGCAATCGCAATATGTGTTTAATATTTGCGTTTTACTGTAAAAGTTTCCAATTTAAAGCCAATATTTCGTTGAAAGTTTCTAAATACTTCTAGCCAATATTAGCATATAATTTTCTTCCAATATTGGGCAATATCTCATGCAAATGAATTCAATATCGGATTAAGATGGGGACAAAACATAGCCAAAAATACTTCGTTACCGCAACAATTTACGTATGCAATTTTAGAAATTTCTCGAGGAATATTGGTTGTGCCATTCGGTTTACCTATAATTTTTCCACACTTTCCTTCAAGAAGAGTTTTATTAGTATTAAGAGGCTACTTCAGTCAGGCGAAAAGACCCTTTCTCTAAAGCTAATCCTATGGAAGAAATTTATAAAGATATCTCGGTTGCATTTCAATATTTTTAAATGATTTCTTTTGCATTGGATAGCTCAGATCGATCTGTATGCAGGCCGCTTTTTCCTTTTTCGATTTTCATTGCAG